>CAMRHE010000132.1:2570000-4045000 GCA_947044405.1 Leptodactylus fallax
AAAATTTTGGTCTGTACTGTATGCGCCCAATACCAGTTTAAGGTATCTGTATAACCTGTATAAGGTGACTTGACCTATGCATGTTGACAACTGTTTAGTCCACACTAGGCACCATTACTTATAGGGTTCCATTAACCAAGATTGAACAGAGAGCCACAGACAAAAGTCTTAGATAAATTGTCTTTATTGTTGAATGCAGCACATAGTTCAGATATCAGAGGACAATCTGTAGAGGGGAAAAAAAAAAAAAAAAAAAAAAAGTCAGTAGAGTGACATTACTAAATCACTACCATTTTGCACACTTAATACTACTACAGTACTCTATATGGATAGTTTAACCTGTGGTACTACTGAATATGAGTAACTCCCAGCCTGTCCACCATTACCTACAGATCAGAATCAAAACCACTGACTGCAAACACTGTCAATGCAATTAATGTAAACTGCTTTATTATCACAACCAAACTGGACTAGCTATGCTGAAATAAAGGCAGATTACAGCAAAGCGCCCGCAAATCATTACAACCTAAAAGTTGATGCTGGCAATCCCTGCAGGAACGCCAACTGAAGCAGCCGATGGTTGTCAATCAGCTGGCCACAGATAACTGAACAAAATGCAACTTTTCAGAGGACCTTTCAAGTTGTCTGGCACACGGTATTATATACCGCTGAAAAGCTGACACTGAAAAGCTTTGACGGTAGGCACTCAGGTACCGGAAGTTTCAGCACAGATATCCCTTCACCGTCAGAAGGGCGGCCTTACACCTCAGCGATATCACTGGGCGGTGAGGAACGCAATAGCCCCCACCACCCCCTAGTACAATGCTATGGAAGAGTACTGCCGGAGGGGCGATCCTCACCACCCAACAATGACGCTGAGCATTAAGGCCCGACGTTCTGACAGCGGAGAGCTATTGGTGCTGAAACTAACAACACTGATATCTCCTGCACCCGGGAAAACTGACCGTGCACTGAATTCAGTGCACTATTGGTATATACCATGAGTGCCAGAGGACGTGAAAGGTCTTTTCAGTTTACAGTGTTAATGCAGACTGGCCATTGCACCTGTACAAGTCACTTTATGAAGTTACCAACTCACCTTTTATTCCTCAGCCTGCTGAACTGTTCCCTTCTCAGAGACATAGATACCATCCAAGAACTTTCTGATATCCTTGTTCTTTACTGTGGTGGCTTGCTGGATCAGAGCGGCTAAAAGCAAAACATGCATCAATTAAAGCCATGCAAAACCATTACTGGAGACATGTATGCAGCAAGACTTATTGATCGCCATTCAGCCACAACACAATATAGCTATAGCCTCCTCCTAACGCTTCCGAAACTCATTCTCTACTACACCTATAGCATTAAAGCCACCACAAAAATGATTAGATGCATAAAGATGGGTCTAAACTACGTCGAATTGAGAAAACTATACAGAAGATTTAAATGGAAATTTCGAGGACCCTTTACAGACTTGCAAGCTTTAGATTATTCTGGGTTACACCTGTCTAGCTGAGAGCTGCATTCACAATTCAGCTGTATGCAGTGGAAACCATCAAATGCTCCCTAAAGACAACCATAGCCAAGAGATGCAATCTGCCTATGGGATGGAGATTCTGACCATACATAACACCTCACAGACTTTGCAATCTGTGGTTGGTGATGAATTACCTAAAGACCATCTACATGTCAAAAGATCCAGCCAGTGGGATTTTGTATACTGTTTAATAGCTAAGGCTGCATTTTCTATCGTCATCAGAATTTCAGTTTTTCTGTTCCAATGTAAGAAAAAGAAAACTAAAATACAGAACCTCTGATGCATAGGTGCACTTGGTCACCACATTGTATTCTGGCAATCTTTATATCTGGTGCGGCACAAACTATAAAAACCAAAGCTACAGCACACTTTGCAAAAAAGCTGCATTAAAGGTGAACACAATTTAGGCAATGTATTCCAGATATACTTCCACAGCCACAGTGCAAGTAATTTTCAATCCACACATCCCATAATATACAACTTACCAGAGTTTGACACAAGCTCAATATCATTGCCTTCAAGAATCAGTTCGTCCTTCTGGGCTTGGGACAGTGAACAGGCAACACCTAAGAGGAAGGAAAATCAAGATATTATGTGTAGATGCAGCAGAGAGGTTTGGAACATACAAGTCAAATTCTGAAATAAAGATGTATTCATAAATGGCTTTCATACTGGTGTCATGACTTCTGGCGACAAATTGCCATGATGTGCCAGATCCATTGTGCAACAAAGTCTAAACTGACAGATACAGACTTATAATTAGGTCTGTAGTTTAAGCAGAGTGTGTCATACAAACTTAAATAGAAGGTCACATTTCAAGTGTGAACGGAGCACAAGTGCAGCTTTTAAAGATCTTCACAATCTGTAAGAGTTAATAAATAAATTTCCAACCCAAAGTATTGGCAATTGATTCTCGATGTTTGCATGGTCTTCTGCTGCATTTACACAGATCATTGCCGCATGGGGATGAACAAATCATTTATCCATATAGTTTGTGCCTTATAATGTATTATGACCAGTACAAAGACAGGACTGCTGCTTAAAGCATATAAAGGAGAATTCAGTCTGTAAAACAGACTATTTGCAGTTAGACAAGCAATGACCTAGTTTATTGAAGGCTCCAACATACATTTAAAGATTCCAAACTTTGAATAAACCAGTAGTACCATTGTCCGACTTGGATTTAGCAGTTTTCCCCTTTTCAGTTCTCCCTGAGCTGGTGAATGGAGACTAACTGCTATCTAGTCTCCCATACATGCCAAAAGTAGAGGAGAATCAACTCTAACCCTATGAGCAGCATCACAGAAAAGTACTAACTTGTACTGAGGTTTATCAGGCACTTCTGAAGACAAACTACATATTTGCCTCTAACAGACTCTGCATCTCTCGTCCCCCGCTCTTAAACTTCTAAGCAAAGCTGCAATATGATAAGTTAGCTGCAGTCCATCACTAGCAAGATTGATAAGCAGAGATTTCAGAAAGTGTCAGCTTAGCAGGGGAGAGCAGGAAAAGTGGCATTGAGTGATAAGACATGTTACAAACTCTCATTCACTTGTACTACTGATTTAGGCCAAGTTTAACGCCGGGGACTATTTAAACATGCAGAATAAAAATTCATCACAATAGTGGACCCCCTCCGATCAGCTGTTTGAAGTGGCCACAGCACTTGTGTAGACATGTGCATTGGTCACATGGCACAGCAGCAACTCCGTTCCATTCAAACGAATGGGACTGAGCTGCCAAACCAAATGCTGCCCCTACGCCGTATATGGCACTCAGTTTGGTATTCAGTGAAGAGACCACAGTGCTCACCTGAATGTTGTGGCCTCTACATCTTGCTGCTCTGAGGCATCCTGTGTTGGACCTCAACCAATCTATGGCCTAAGGATAGGTCCCCCACAGAAAAAAAGGGTCATCGGTCCCCAAAATGAATTTGTGGGACTGAGATTGCAGATTCCCATCTACATGAGTACCACAGAATCTGATAGGACTCACACGGTGTATGATCAACTGTTCTATTTTAAACCTCTCACTACAGTGAGACCCCACCGTGATCAGCTAAACTGTGGATAGGTGATAATTTGGGCATAACTAAGGAACAGTTTGACACATACCTGTTCTCATGCGCACCCTGCGGATGTACTTTTCACCCAAGAAGTTTCTGATCTCCACGAGTGACCCACTCTCCTGAATAACTACGTTAATGGGAAAGTGAGCGTACACAGATCTCATCTTGTAACGAAAACCCTACAAGAAACAACCACATGTTAAATATTAAACTGGTGTAAAAAAAAAAAAAAAAAAAAAAACCACACACACAACAAATCAGGTAGGGCTGAGCGATTATTACCCAAATAAAGTGATTAATCGGGCATTTTACCTGGACTACAATTATTGGCGATTATTTAGGCAACGCCCTTTTAAACTAGGCCCCCTTTGTTGCATAAACCCCACAAGCTTCGTAAAGCGTCCGGCAATTTCCTTTGGACCACTGTCGAACTGAAACTGCTATTATACAGTGGGGTCTCTTTAGACTACAAAGTATAATAAACGGAGGGCCAGAGGACAACTCCCTGCTGTCTTAGGTGCTTCTGGCTGATGTCAGCAACCACCTCAGCATCACGTGGTGTGACGCATAGACGTAAGCAGGGAGCCATGCCAGAACCCAGGAGAGATGAGTAACACTGTTTTATCACTTTCTCTCCCCTGTCCCTCCACTTATTATACTCTGAGGTCTGAAGAGGGTATAATTGAAGCAGTTTCAGTTCGGCCATATTTGGTCCTAACGAAACTGCAGCTATTGTAATAACCTACGTGAACAAAATTACGTCAGTTATCCAGGTTGACATTCAGTTTAGTTTTTGATCGATTGAAACTAAAAGTTTGTGCAACTAAAGTGTGGCTTACACAACAAGAACCACTTGGCAGCTATTGGCAGGAATATTTGACCTGCCAGATGTAATGTACACAAGGGCTACACTAGAGGGTTATTTCCATTTGAAATATATGGCATATACACAGAATATACCATAGATGGCCTTGGTGGGAATAGTATTTTTTTTACAGCAGACAATATTAGTGACAGAAGACTACTTACTAGAGTGACACCCTTGATCATGTTCTGCACATGGCTGCAGATTGTGCGCACTGTGGCCAGCTCCTTCCTGTTACCCCACCATTTGTCAACACGGAGCTACAAGAGAAAAAACAATGCAAAGTGTCAATATACGCAGGATCAGTACCAGAGAAAAAAAAAAACTATGACAATTACTATTGACTTTTTCCAGTCTCCAGCAAAGAAGGTTACAAAGTCATGTTGATGCATCTTAAAGAGGTTATGTAACTTTTAAAAATGGATGGCCTTTTCTTAAGATAAGGATCTGACTGTTTAGACCGTAGAGCAGTTGTTTCCTGAATCACACTACCCCAGCATGTTTACATGCAGAGTGCTGCGTTTCTCACTTGCTGTACTTTTAGTAAAAAGGTGGTTATGGGTGCTGCAAATGCACCTCATCGACTTGAATGGGACACTGCTGCAGTACCCATAACCACTGCTACTAGAAAGTACAGCATCCAGCACAAACAATGCTGGGAGTTCAATGCTCTGGGACTGTCCTGACAGATCCTACGCCAATCTAAAGTTATTGATTGGTCCTTAAGATGGCCCATCAGTTTTTAAAAGAAGGGTAACCAAGTTATAGCCAAGAGTGTTGACCAGTGGCTGCTAAACATGCTGACACTGCTTAGGGTGGGTTCACACCTGCGCTTCAGTCCGTCCGTTGCCAATCCGAATGAAAATCTTGGGAACGGGATTGGCATCGGATACAGACAGGTCAGCGACGCATTGGTTAAAAACCCATTCATCTTAATGGGTTTTTAAAGCAATGCGCGGGTGTCCGATTGCACCCTCTGCGCTGCGAATCCTTTTTTTCCTTTCGAAACAAAGTCGAACATGCAGGACTTCGTGTCCGACAAAAAAAAAACGGCTTCGTAACGCAGAGGGTGCAAGCGTACACCCGCAATGGATTGGCAACGGACAGACTGAAGCGCAGGTGTGAACCCACCCTTAGAGGTATTAATGGTGATGTTACTGAATGTCGGTACACATCAGTACCATTCTGTATTATATTTAGTGCCGGATTTCATAACCAAGCATGTCTTTTCATTGGCAGTAGAGAGTGGGTGGGTAGACACTGGTGAAAAACTTCAGTCTCGCTGCACACTCTATAGAGAAGACTTTGTCGTAGGGTTAGGCACTTAGAACCTAAATCAAAGTCAGGCATTTTACCTCAGTTACGAATAATGGTGATTTAGGTCACGCCATTTTAAAGTATGAGTATGTGTTGGACGAACCTCACGAGATTCGTCCAGCATGAACACATCCAAGCCAAAACACCCATTATACTCTCTAAGGTGTCTTCAGACTCCAGAATATAATTAATAACGATTCAGATGAGGTGAGCAAGCAAACATTATCACGCACCTCCCCATGGCTCCCTGCTCTCTTCGAGGCTTCTGCCTGATGCCAGGGGCTGCTGAGGCCTTTTACTGAGCCTCAGTGGTCACGTGGTTTCACAATGCATAGACTTAAGTGTTGCAGCCCCACATGACGTCAGGCAGAAGACTCGAAGAGGAGAGGGAGTCACGCCAGAGCCAAGGAAAGGTTTGATCACCTGCCCTAGACCTCCATATATTGTATAGAGCTTCCGCTCTGTTAATTTACATTGCAGCCATCACACTAGATGCAGAAGATACTGCCATGGATTTAAAATAATGTCAACACTAAAGACAATTGATAAACCCTTGAGATTTTATTTAAGGTGACATCCTAACTGGAAGATCAAGGTAAGCTCAATTTCTAGAAAGGTGGAAATCTTCCAATACTCACCCTCCTCTTCTTCCTACCCAGTAAGCACAGTTCTACATTGATGTGGTTGAAGTTTTTCCGCAAGGTTCCTCGGGGTCCCTTCACAGTAACTGTGCGGCCCCTCAAAGAAATTTCAACTATGGAGAAACATAGGTCAGTCAGATATCGCCTTATTAAAGTGTTCATAATATAAGTGACACGTTCATAATATGAAGTGACACTCACCCTTGTCAGGGATGTCAACAGTCTGGTTGCTGAGAATGGTCTTCATTCTGGAAGAGAGCAAAGTAAATGCGTAAACACCACAAGAGATCAATTTATTGTCAGAATAAAGCAAAATATCATTACTATGAATAACACTGAAGAAAACACGCATATGAATTACAGAACGGATCTACAGGGGGCACCTTTATAGAGGCAGATAACTTCTTGGACCACATGTATAACAATTGCAATCTGAATGGTTACTATTGGGAAATCAAATTGCTTCATTTATAGGAGAATCTGCTTTCAAGGTAAATGTCAGAAATGCAACACTAGCATGAAATGGTCTTGAAAACTTCTACATTGAATTTGGGCTTATCCAAACTTACACAGAGAACACCCCATGTCCATGGGTACTGATGTCCACAAACTGTGGTATACATAGGCCCACAAAGATAGGCTTGCATGCACGGTGACGGAACGTCCATTCCTTCCCTCCATGCTTACAAATCTATGCAGTGGCTAACATGTCAACCATCTTTAGACTCTACAGGTTGTACACATCAGAACTCATGAACACAGACTTGGTCTTCTCCATGAAGGATTAGACAGTTCCTAAAGCAATATTGCAGTTGTTACACATCACCACATGTCGTTTCTATGATTTACATGGAACAAGACACAGGAGAAAAGGAAAGAAATGGAGTACAAATTTATGCAAAAATTTCAAACTCTGCAACTTGGACTTAATATTCATGCCAGCTTCATGTCACACTATGTATGAACCATGAACTGAACTCAATATTCATGCCAGCTTCAAATCACACTATGTATGACCTGTGAGGGACACAAATCACCTCCTGATAGCAAACAGATAACAGCAAGAATTACTGATCCCTCCGTCACGCACCACAAGTTTCCAGACTGTTTTTTTGACCTGTTGTAAATAACTTCTCTACTTAGATTGCAATTTTTTTTAAGGACTCTAAAATGCTTTGAAAACCATGTGTATAAAAATCTGTTAATTTTCAGTTCTTGTATCACACCATGTCTGATGAAGGGAGCGAGCACTCCTGAAAGCTTACTTATAAATATACTCAGTTAGCCTCTAAAAGGTATCGCCTGATTTCTACTCTTTCTCTACTTTCAATGGCTAACACGGTACAACATTATATTACATGGAACAAGGACAATCCCTTTAACCAGCAACTTCAAGTCATAACCTAACCGGTAGATCTAATGTATGCAAGATTAACATATTGTACACTAGTCTACATGCATAAGGAACATTGACAGGATTGTCCAAATCTTCTCCCCCACCAACACCAAAAAGCTTTGTATTAGATTTCTCTTTACTCTGTCCTGAATAGTGAATGAATTGCACCGCCTGCCTGGCCATGCACATGTTTTACACCAGCTGGACACCTAGTCACATATATGATCCAGTCTTCATTGGGAAGTTTAAGATTTGAGTTAAACATCAGACAAGCATAGCAGTAAGACCACCTGTCTGCCCACCATAAGCATTGTCAGCCCATGATCAGATGGGTCACCCAGAAACCCCTCAATGACAAAGACATATCTAATGTACTAAAGAACCTCAATACAAGTGGCAGATCGTCTATACTGATAGACTATGGAGTCAGCTCATATAGGTAAGTGCACCACAATAACCTACCACCACTAGCTACAGGGGACACTCACACACTGGATACAGATATATACCACACTAAGCCTGGGGCTTCAGCATGAAGAGGCAAGGAACTGGGACAACACATGTAATTCAGCCTAGGCCAGGGAAACTGCACCAGCTTAGGCCCCACTGGGGGAGGAGACATTATCACACAGATATCCAGCGATATAGATCAGACAACAAGCCAATATATCACCCATCACTGACGGGACACCTTAAGGGATCGCCTCGTTATGTCGTTACACGCAGCGGCCACTGAATTCACCAGGATGGTTACAGATTCCAAAGACGAATCATCCGCCGAGCGCCATATCCTTACCTCGCTGCTGACAAAGAAAAGGGAAGGCAGATGTCGTCATCACGCTTATATACTGCCGGCGACGTTCACCTAGGCCCCGCCTACAAGTCTGAAGCGTAAAGAGCGCAGTCATGAAGAATCGATGTCTGATGGGTAAAGGCTAAATACCGTACTCTGTAAGGACCTTCTGACGTCATAACGTCACATGACTGGGTAGGCGTGTCTTTACTTGTAACAAGGGTCTTCCACATAAAAAAAAAAGTTGTATTCGGTGCAGTGGAGGAACATTGCGGGGTGTACTGGTGGGGGAGAGGGATGTGGGCTGCATGGTGAACTTGGGGGTAGTGTGGGGGTGGGGATTTAGAGCTGTGCTGCTATAGGGGATGACAAGCTATGGTCCAGGTTTGGTGGATTTGGCAAGCTGTGACCCTGTGGGGCTGAGCTGTAGGGGATAGCGAGCTTGATACCTTTGTGAGATGTGTTACTGTGGGAGTGCTTGTGTGTGCTCCATGCACTGAAGGTACATTCGGGGTGAGGGGATTCGTGGTGTATGAAACCTTGTAAGTATATGATATATGGGAAAGGTCCTTCTGGAGTATAGTAACTAGCCAGTACAGTGTGAGACGGCTATATACTATTACTGTAAAGGACCTCACCTGGATGAAACCTTATGATCCATAGATAAGGTCCTTCTGGAGTATAGTAAATAGCCAGTACAGTGTGAGACGGCTATATACTATTACTGTAAAGGACCTCACCTGGATGAAACCTTATGATCCATAGATAAGGTCCTTCTGGAGTATAGTAAATAGCCAGTACAGTGTGAGACGGCTATATACTATTACTGTAAAGGACCTCACCTGGATGAAACCTTGTAAGTATATGATCCATAGATAAGGTCCTTCTGGAGTATAGTAAATAGCCAGTACAGTGTGAGACGGCTATATACTATTACTGTAAAGGAACTCACCTGGATGAAACCTTGTAAGTATATGATCCATAGATAAGGTCCTTCTGGAGTATAGTAAATAGCCAGTACAGTGTGAGACGGCTATATACTATTACTGTAAAGGACCTCACCTGGATGAAACCTTGTAAGTATATGATCCATAGATAAGGTCCTTCTGGAGTATAGTAAATAGCCAGTACAGTGTGAGACGGCTATATACTATTACTGTAAAGGACCTCACCTGGATGAAACCTTGTACGTATATGATACATGGAGAAGGTCCTTCTGGAGTATAGTAAATAGCCAGTACAGTGTGAGTCGGCTATATACTATTACTGTAAAGGACCTCACCTGGATGAAACCTTGTAAGTATATGATCCATAGATAAGGTCCTTCTGGAGTATAGTAACTAGCCAGTACAGTGTGAGACGGCTATATACTATTACTGTAAAGGACCTCACCTGGATGAAACCTTGTAAGTATATGATCCATAGATAAGGTCCTTCTGGAGTATAGTAAATAGCCAGTACAGTGTGAGTCGGCTATATACTATCACTGAAAAGGACCTCACCTGGATGAAACCTTGTACGTATATGATACATGGACAAGCAATAGTCACACTGTATACTGAGAAATATCTTTCCATCTTCTATTGTTGATTTACAAACAATTTTTGGGAATAATAAAATGAAAGGCATCTTATTATCTAATGTCGTCTCATTATTGTGAAATTTACAAACATTACTGAAGCTGGAGCCAAGTTATTATAAAGGTCCTTACAGAGAGTGGGATTAACCAGGTCACTGTGAAGCAGCTAAATACTACAAGAGTTCAGGACCACCAATAGGGGGCAGAAATGGTCTCTACATATGATGGGCAATAGACTACTCACATAGAGTTGGCTATATACTGTCACTGGTGAGGACCTGGTCCTTCTGGAGTAGGGGATTTAGCCAATTCATTGTAATTCAGTTCAGGACCTGACCACTAGGGGGCAAAAAGGTCCTTACCAGTAATGGGGCATAGATCACACTGAGCCGACTATTTACTAGAACTCAGAAGGAGCAGGTCCTTACAGAGTACAATATTCAGTCACAACCTTAAAAAGGCTAAATACTATACTCGGTAAGGAATTTCTGATGTCAGAAGGTCACATGACATTCTCTAGTCATGTGACTGGGAAGGCGTGTCTGCTTGTAAGAAGGTCCTTTCCGAGAATAGTATTTAGCCTTTACCATAGAGAAACTACACAGGCTCGATTAATCGATCGCGGAACATCTAGGTGTCCTTACAGATCAGCCGCAACTGGGGAAAGTGTATAGGTCAGAATGAGGCTGATCGGGCTGAAGAGGGGGGCAGAGCTGCTGCGAATCTCAGGGGTGAGCTGTCCTTAATGTATCATGTGTCAGACATGGCTTACCACACTGGTGATGTGTACCATAGCTAATATACATAATGTATGGTATATAGAGGGTTAGACATTCATGTTTGTTATCAGTCCTGGTTCTTGATGTTTCTATATAGTCTATCCACAGGTGAGTATATAATGGTTCTGTATCAGCGGTTTACCTGGAAGATCCAAAAGAAATATCTTGCATGCGGCAATGTATTTTGCATTTTGTAGTACGCGTGTCTTCCCCTTTAAAGATTTAGTTGCCCCCATTTGTACCTTGTTTGCACTTTTTGATATTAAAGGTCTTGTTCTACTATAGACTCAGGATACAGGATAAGTGTCGGACCACTGGAGGTTAAACTACTAGAACCCCCATCTATAAAGAGAATAGGTGTCTGCAACTCCTTCTAAGTCAGTGGTTCCCAAACCTTCTGAAAGGTGAAACTTTCATTCAGGACCCCCCCACTACCGCATTCAAACAAATCTGTCCCATTTGAACAAAAAGTCAGCTATACTATATTATGCTTTTCAGTTGCATGCTGCCTCTGTTCTGCTTATTCTTCCTTCACACATGCCTGTCACACACACACAGCTCTGCTGTCTCCATGTTCTCCACCATCACAGCTCTGCTTCCGCAATGTTCCCACACCTACAATTCTGCTATTTTCATCTTTACTCCCTGCCTTCATGTCCCCCTCCACACCCAGCTCTGCTATATTTCCCCACACACACTCAGCGCTGTTCCTACAAAATCCCCCCCCTCCAATGTGATAGGAAATTTAGATATTGTCAACACTGTCCCAAGTGGGGCGCACTATCTCTGTAAAGTGCTGCGGAATAGGATGGCGATATATAAGTAAGCAAAATAAATAAAACTTCTCATCTTTACACGACCCCCCAGGGATGGGACCGACAGTTTGGGAAATAGTGTTCCGTGTGACCACCTCTCCATTCTATACTTCTGTGGGACTACTGGAGATGGTTGTTTCCTAGTAGTGAATACAGCCATAACTTGGGGGTAAATGTAACTAATTGGTCAAACCCTTTAAAGATGATCTTTCACCAGGTCTGAGAAGCCCAATGACATACATTATCTCATAGGTGCTGTCACCCTGAGCATTTTGGTGTTTTGTTTCTCCAAATCCTTTAAACTATTCCAAAACTATAAGCCTTTTTATTGTTGATGTTACTTAGAGTATGCTAGACAAGTAGGCGGTAACACTGCATGATATACAACATACAGACACAGCACCCAGACAAACCGCAATGTTACCACCCACTTGGCTAGTATATCCTAATTTGCATCACCACTAACAAGGCTTATATCTTTGGAATAACTAACGAGATTTAGCTAAAAGAAACCCCAAAATGCTCAGGGTAACACCACAAAAAACTAATACCAGTCATTTGAATAGGTCTCTTGGTGTTTCTCTTATAGGTCTCTTATGTGTCATTTTTGTTAGTTTTTGGGAGGCTAATGATGATGCTCTGAAGGGATGGCATTAGGGGGTGAATGATTCTGGCGGGCACTACTTTGCCCAGTGATAACTGACAATTGTCAGGGGTTTCTGAAGGTTGGAAGGCTTTGCTTCAACAAAAAAGATGTTGAGGTGAAATGTTTGTGTGTAAATGAGGAAAATTCTTCACCTCTTCAGCAATATGATTGTGGGAGGTTTCTATTCACTCTATGTTTACGCCATATTTGAGATATATACATTATATACATCAAATTGTGCAGGTCTGTGTCCGAACAGAGTAGGAAGCATACAATTCTGTGATGTGCTTTTTTTCTAGTTGGCTGAGTATCATACATCTTACAGAGTATTGGCCGGGTTATCGGATGACAAGAAGGACCTCATTCAAAATGGACCAGACTTACAAGATTTCATATCTGGGGATCTGACGGATAAAAATGTGTGGTCAGACTATAAAGGCAACCTAAAGCGTCAGAAGGGAGAGAGGTGTGAAAATCTGTTGTTCTTACCCATATTTTTTATGATACATTGAGGGGGGCAGTTTGTTAAGACTCATTTTATACATCATTTTTAATAAAGTACAGGATGCTCCTGAATTAAGAGGCCAGAATCTTCTATGCACCAGAATCAAACTACCGTACACATCGGTCAAGAAGTGGCGCAGGTTTCAGCTATAACTCACACCAGATTTTTGGCATGAGATGTAATAAATTTACTGGCACGAGGTGTCTGTGCCGCAGGCCTTCCACTTTCGTAAGAAGGGATGAGTTGTGAGTAGAAGGAATAATGTGGAGCATAAAGAACAAGAAACAGCGGTGCGCCAAAGATGTGCCACATTTACAGTAATCCAGATAACTGGCATAGATAGATTAGTAAATTCCCTCCATTGTGTTTCTGCACTTTTTGTGTAATAGTACTTCTCATAGTTAGTAGGGTGTTGGGACTCCAGGATAATTCCAATGGCTTTTCCTTCAGATGAACAGGGCGGAGAGGTGTTGGAACAAAATGTGCATATTAAAGGGGTATTCTACCCCAAAACAAAAATTAGTGGGGAGGTAAAAGGTTAAAATAAAATAATTAAAAAAAAAAAAAAAAGTCCTACTCACCTGATCTTTGTTCCACTGTCCCTGTGATGCTGTGAATGCTACTGTAAAACCTCCCTTTCCCCGCCCAACGTGGCTGCTGATCCATGTACATCATCACTGCAGAGCCTCAAACTTTGTAATGGTAATGTACCCGACTGCTGCACGTGACCACTGAGGCCAGTGTTTGGCTGCAGTGTCAATGTGGGGGGTGATTGATGTCATTGCTGGAGCGCCAGCAGTAGTTTGGCTTCAGTAGTTTGCTTGTATTCCACTACATAGCAGACTGTATAATGTCATTTTGTGCTAAATTCATCAAACCAGATCTCTGACCTCTCCTGAAGTTTGAAGCTTATCTAAGCTTAAATCCTGCTTGACTTTTATGTTTATTTTATTTGTATTTACCATTTTTAAAGATTTCAGCTTCAAATATCTTGAGGATAGGTCAGGGAGAACAACATTCTACAGCCTGCTATGTAGTGTTATACATGTAAGCCACTGAAGCTAAATGAAACAATATTTTTAATTAAACCCAATTAGAAATATGTTTTAGCACAAAAGCCATATGCAACTTATAAAAATAAAATGCAAAAAGGTGTCCGTAGCCTTTACACGGTGTCTCATACTAGGCAGCTCTGTTTATGTTAGGACATATTTTTTTTGTTTTATATTTTAAGTACTTTTCATCTATTTTTCAGATTACGGCTCCCCCCTTGGGCAAAGACTGAGATTCCAATGGGAAAAAATTACAACAAACTGAAAAACACATTAAGAAGCCTGAATCTCCACACTGTAAGTATGAGTCTAGAAGAGATAACAGAACACACCAATGATACACCCCGCTCCTGTAGTACTACATAACTGGGCCGATTTGCTGCTCAGGAGGTTCAGAAGGCTGGGTGCAGGATATGGCAAGGATGACACTTTGCTCTCCGAGAAAGAGCTGAATAGGAGACTCTTTATTTACTTACGTGCTTTTATATTATGCAGGAATATATGTAAGGCTATATACATAGTTACAAAATTTTAACTCTTCTACTTTTTCACATCCTTGTGTTTTTAAAAAGCAGCCATATTTGTCCCTGTAAGTGGTTGTCTTTGTTGAACAGGTATGTGAAGAAGCCCGATGCCCTAACATTGGAGAGTGCTGGGGTGGTGGAGAATATGGAACTGCTACTGCAACAATCATGGTGAGTAAAGGCATAAAGTAAGTGCCACATCTGTATCTCATTGCACTCCACAATGCCATTCTACACGGCCCACTTCCTTCTAGTCACAGACATGGTTGTCTGTTTGGTGGCTGCTGACATGTATCTTCCAGAGATAAGAGAAGTGGCTAGCAACACAGGACCTGTAAAGGGTAAGTACTATAAGTGCACCTCTGGGACCCTCATATATTGGCAAATTGGGTTCTCTTGATCTCTGTGCGGCACTTCAGAAAGAAGTAGTTGAGATGTAAAGGTGACAGGGTATAAGTGCAGCGACCTTCATTGAAGTTTTTTGGAATGGGGAGATACTTGACTTTCAGAAACTCACATAAGCTACAATATAGAAAGCTACGTGCATGCATGGTCATTTCCTTTCTGTAGTGTGAATGGGGTAGAAAGGGACCCCCATACTCCCAGTTATTGGGAGACCAGCACCTATCAGACAGTTATGGGTTATACTTTCGATATGCCAGTAAAGTGAATTTCCAAGCCTAAGATATTGATGAACTATCCTTAGGCACCTCCATCAGTCAGCTGTTTGAAGAGACCACAGATTTCACCAAGTGCTTCAGCTGCTTCATTGCTCACCAAGCACAGCACCATCTATTGCTTAGCAGCAATGCTTGGCATTATAGTTCAGCTCCATTCATCTAAATAGGACTTAACTGCGCACTGACCTGTGAAGCAGTGGAGACGCTCACTGGCGTGTCATTGTCACGTCAATCAGCTGATCTGTGTGCTGGGTCCTGGGTGTCAGACCCCCACTGATCAGATATTGATGACTTATTCTAAGGGTATTTAAATCCTGGAAAACCCCTTTAATGTATCAGATGGGAACACTCCTTGGACCAGAAAAATTGCCCATATAATTAACAGCACAAAGCAAAGAAGTTCATGATGGAACTGCCACAAAAGGTATCCATGGATCAATCCAATGGGTCATTCAGTGGTGCCCAGCAGAGAAGTCACATCTTAATCCAGTGAAAAGACAGTTAAACTTCCAGTGCTCTATTTTATGGTTGCAGGAACGTACAGCGGGTGTCCAGCACATCTAATGTAACATGTACTACACTTCTTCAGGCCTATTTAGGTGTGTTGCAAGCAAAACAGTCCACCACCTTAGATGTGCCAGCCACCTGCTGTAAATTCTTACTACCCTGAGATAAAATATTGAAAATTTTACTGGAGAGGACGGGTGAGTGTCATCTTTTCACCAGAATAAGTTGCAGTAGTGTTAAATATAGGTTTTTTTTTTTTTGGTTTTTTTTTTTTCAGATGCATAAATTTATAGTAGTCACACCGGTCATTTTCTTCTGTCTTATTCTCAGTTAATGGGAGACACTTGCACCAGGGGCTGCCGCTTCTGTTCTGTGAAAACTGCCAAAAAACCTCCTTCTCTAGATCCAGATGAACCATACAATACAGCTAAAGCCATAGCGGATTGGGGACTGGACTACGTGGTCCTGACTTCAGTTGACAGAGATGGTTGGTATGCGTTGTCGTACATAACTCTGTACACCCAATTCTAGTTCTATGTTGCTTAGTTTTACCTCTTTGCTATTGATTTTGTTTTTGAGGGTTAGAAGGTAAAATGTGACTGTGCAGTGTATCTATAAGTCATATTCCAATGGGGAGCATGGCTATAGCATGGTATAGAGACCCAACTATTGTTTTGTTTTTTTAATTCAACTCAGAACTTTATTTTCCATGAAATATTGAAGAAATATAGCACTATTCTAGTACTGCATACTTTGCTTTAGTAAAGCATACGTAAACTTTTGTTTATTTTTTCATAAATCAGTAAGGCTGGCGAAGGGAACAAACCTTGCAATATACTTCACTAAAGAAAAGTGCCTGTGTCTTTAACTATTTCTCCTGTCTTTACTTCTTTATCTGATTTTATTATGTCTGTCTCAGATTAAAGTGGGCTCTATGGAGGGGGAAGAGGAGAAGGAGAAAGGAAAATATATGTCACCAATACACCAGTACAGAACACACAGCATGACAATATGTAAAACATGTATATAATTTATATTAGCTAACAGAAAATAAAAAACATAAATGTATGGCACACCCAACATAGGACTAACAGGACAGGACATACTGTAGATCATGGTAAATCCCTTCCCAACATTACATATATCCCACAAGTCAGCCACCATGATAGCATCTAATAAATAACAAATGCATATATCACAATATATAATAATTAACAAATCCATATATCACACTCTATAATAAATAGTGAATGCATAAGATCAACTATAAAACATAGTGCTGACCAAAAAGAAGAACATATATAAACAAAAGGGGGAAATAGGAAACAAAATGTAATGTAAACCACAGTAGTCTGACCCCAAAAACGTATTTCGCCCAGCTTCCTTAAAGGGCCTGAGATATGAGGCTGTCTACAGCATTAAATATGTCATTTCTGTCAGGAGAAGCCTGGATAGTAATATCTTATAACCCAGCTATGTTGTGAAAATGAAATGTCTCTATATATTACTGATATCTCTCTGTTTGAGGAGCTCTCCTTTACATCCCCTTCCTTCTCCATAAAGTTCTGTTGTACAGATGTGATCTATAACAGAAAGACACAAATAAGTGAAAAAACTGGCATATAAAGTATATGACCAAGTTTGTTATTTTCACTTGAACTATGGATTTTTATGAAAAAAAAAAGAAATTACGATTTAAAGAGGACCTTTCACATTGCCACCATCTCCAGTTTTTAACATCTGTTAATAGGTGCTGCTCCACTGATTCCAGAACAGTTGGAGTTTTTTCTCTAGCCCCCGCCATTCCTGAGCAATAAGTACAGGTAGTTTTGGTGCCTGATATACTATTTAGGCTCTGCAGTGTCAGGCAGGAGCAGGAAAGGGGTGTGATTCAGATCTCCATTCAGAGGTATACAGTGTCAGAAATCAGAATCCTATCCCTTGCCTGCTCCTACCTGACACCTGACAATACAGAGTCTAAATAGCATATGAGGCACCAAAACTAACAGAATTTATTGCTCGGTGGGGTTTAAAGGAAAATTTCCAACTATGCCAGAATCCATGAAGCAGCGGTGCCTATTAAATGATGCAAAGAGCTGGAGGTGGTGAAAGGTCGCCTTTTTTTTTTTTTTAAACTCGGTTTATTGAACAATCGTACAACAAATTACACATCAATAGTACAAGCTTAAAAAGGAATAACAAAGGACATATTCTAAAAGTTGTACAAAGACATATCAGAAACTAGACAAAAAGAACCAAAACAGTGCTGCATAGTCCATGGTAGATGTAAATATCAGATACAAATCGTCCAGGAGAGAATCCAGGCAAGGGAGCCGAAAGAAACACAGAGTCCAAATCAACCTGTAGGGAGCAAAGGCATATACAAAAACCCCACACATATACAAACAAGATATCCTAATAAATACTTCCTATGGCGGAACTCCAGGGAGACTCAGTAGATAATAAGGAAAATACTATACAACTCAAACTGGACACTCCTTCCTGCGTCTAAGCAGTGAGTGTGTGCAGGGCATTACGAATTGATGGGGCTGTGTATAGAGTCAGAGGTGAGTTGAAAGGTCGCCTTGAATGTGTGTTTTCTATTGATTTTGTTCTGCTGTATATTTATTTAGCCACTAGGTGGAGTATTTCCAGCATTATTAGTACATGAAAACTCCCTTACTTGAAATTAATGGGTCTTTCTTTAGTCATCAATATACGATTGGCAGGGGTCCGTTACTGAGACCCCTGACTATCAGTTGTTCTTAGCAGCCACTATATCAAGAACAGAGTCAGAAGCAGATGGGTCTGTTCTATGTGTAGCAGCCATGCTGAGCTCCCATTTACTTGTATAAAAGCTGAGCTGCTGTAACTCGCTACAGCAACTACACCAAGAACAGAGATGTCTGCTTCCGGCTCTGTTCTCCCTTTCTTGGCTGCTGAGAGCAGCTGATCATGAGGAGGGGTCCCAGGTTTTGGACCCCTGCTGATCTACTATCAATGATGTATCCTATGCTAACGGTAAGTCATTATGATTTTTCATCAGAAAACCCCTAGTGGTCAGACCAGGTAGCTCCCTTTCATTTCATTGGGAGCTAAGCTGCAGTGACTCTGTTTGAACACTACACAGAAAATAGCGCTGTCTGCTTCCAGCTCTATTCTGCTGAGAACAGCTTATCGGTGGGGGTTCCAGCTGTTGGACCCTCCATGATCTGATATTGATGACCTGTTTTTAGGATAGGTCATTAATATTTTAGGCCTGGAAAACCCATTTAAAGCAATTTCACATGCACTTGAGCCTGGGGCAGAGTACCACCAAACTGAAAGGGCAGACAGAAAAATAATAAAGGACAGAAGCAAGGTGAGGCAGTTAGAACTGCTGCATGGCAACACTGGTTTCTTCAGTAATATGTATGTCCTCATCAGGTTTGTGTGATTTTCCTCCAGGTACTCCAGTTTTCTTCCCACACTCAAAAAATATACTGAGAAGTAAAGTGACTTCCTATGACATTGACCCTAGTGGGTTTTGGGGGTGCGTGCCTATAGGACAGCCACTGATTTCCTTGTTCCACAATTTTCCCTATTTTCTGCTTGTCTAGATCTTCCAGATGGAGGAGCCGAACACTTTGCAAGAACAGTGTCTCTTTTGAAAGAAAGGTATAAGAAAAATGTGCAGCTATTCGCATAATGAAAATTGACCGCTATCTCAGTACAAGCAAAATTATTGTACAACATCCTCTTTTAATAATAATCCCTGTAATGGGGTTTTCATAAAAATATTCAAGCATTTTTTTTACACAGACTGTGTTCTCATCCATTACAGGCTGCTCAGTTCCCTTCAGTGTCAGATCTGCCAAACATGCCCTCTGATGGCTCAGTCTGTAGCCCTTATCTCTGCTCTTGAAAATGCAAATAAACTTGACATGACTTTTGATACAAGTTTATTTTATTTGGTAGTAAAGGTGTCATCTTTTATTAAAACCCAATTACACTGATTTATAGGTTGCATTCACATGGTGCTAAAGAAACCTACGCCATTGCACTACACAAAATCACAGATCTCTGTGTATGCAGGTACTTATCTTTGTTGCATATTTGCTAGAGTTGTAGTCACGGTTTGCAGTTATAAGAAACGTGTAAATGGCGGAATTTGGAATAAAACTTCCATTGTCTGCAATCAGCAAGAACATTTTTGTAAATAAGGGCAATTTATGCTGTGCAAAATGGGTTAATTTCATACAGGGCCCCACTTTCATAGTCATACATCACAGTCCATTGTATTATACATTTACATTAATACTGTGTTATGTTTTGCTTTTTCCCTTCATTACCGTTTTACTCTCATAACAAATCTGCCTTTTTACTCAGGAATTCCAAAATCCTTGTTGAATGTCTAACGCCTGATTTCCGTGGAGATAAGAAAGCTGTAGAAACCATTGTCCATTCTGGACTTGACGTTTATGCCCATAACATAGAGACTGTTCCAGCTCTACAAAGGTATTTTCTCAAAAATTCTGGAGAGTCTCTACTTAGGACTCTGCATTCTTCTGTTATTCCTCCTGGAAATGTATCGTTATGAAAAGAGTTGGCTACTCTAAGGCTTAATGTAAACAATTACGTCTTATAGATGAATATATGCAACTTACTACTATACACATTCTGCACTGTTTTCTGTATCGGTTAAAGTGTAACTAAACTTTCATACAACCTTTAATTTTTTGGCAGCATTTGTGTTATTATTAAATTTTGTAATATACTTTAATAACAATTTTTGGCTCCTTTCTGTGAAATCCTGCATCTCTTTATTCTTTCCCTTGCTTCTCTATTGAGAGCAGTCCCCTGCTTCTCCCTTTGTACAGCCTTGTGTGTAATGAAGAGAAAATGAGGCTTGGGAAAGCATTTTTAGTAAATGTACAGTCTTGATTCTGGTATCATGGTTCTACCTGTATTATTTTCAGAGATGGCACTGGTTGAAAACACAGTCAGGATTGAGAGCACCCTCATTTGGTCTTCATTGCACACAAGCTTGTACTTTATACACAATGAGAATCGGGGGCAGCTCTCAATAGAGAAGGGAATGTATAGATAAATGCAGGATTTCAGAAAGGAGCCAAAATTTGTGTTTTAATGAAGGAGGCAAAATGATGTGACTTGTCACATGCCCCTCCATCTACTGCCATCTTATGCATGGGAGCAGTATTTTGTTAGAACAACCATTGGGATATGGCTTAAAAGGTAACCCCTTTATCCAGTATTAGAAAACATGGCTGCTTTCTTCTTCTCAGAAAGTAACATCATGTCTGTTGGTCATATGGCCATGTTGCAGCTCAGTCCTTTTCAGTTAATGGGACTTAGCTGTAACGTTACCATGTGAGCAACAGACATGATGTCACTTCTTGAGAAGAAGAAGAAAGCAGCCATGTTTTGTTATCCTGGATGTCCCCTTTAAGCAGTATATAAACTGCCACAAAACGTCAGTAGTAAGTTGCACAAATGAATCTATTACACTAATTGTTAAATCATCTATAAAGCATCCAACCCCATTAAACTATGTGGAAAATGTGGTGGCAGAATAAATGGTAATAACCCTTGTCAGCCTAATATTAGTACATGGGTACAGTGATACCTTTATGCACCACTTTGACACTGCAGCTGCTTCACTGGAAGGATGGGCACTGTTTATCACACCCCATGTAAGTGGATCAGCCTGCCCACTGGGCAGTCCATGTACATTATGTGTATAACCTCAATAACCTCGTCAGTTGCATTATGAAAGTGGTTATTGTTTTTGGCTGGCCTTCCATTTATAACCAGTATGTACTAAGTTGCAGAAGAGAATACACACAGTAGTGCCCTTGCCTCATTTCTTACTCTGTTGTTTGGCCATGACCAGTGGTTTATGATTGCATATGGTGGTAGTTGCCAAACATCATGTTACTTGAAAGCCAAGCACCAGCAATGACATTCACATTTCAATATATTTCTAGGCAAGTCCGTGACCCTCGTGCAAATTTTGAGCAGTCCATTAGTGTCCTAAAACATGCCAAATATGTGCGGCCTGACATTGTAACAAAAACATCCATCATGCTGGGGTTAGGAGAGACAGATGAACAGGTCTATGACACCATGACAGGTGAGTTACTAGGAATAAGCACTGGGTTATGTCCCCACTAGTACTGTATTGGGACGGTCGTGGAGCTGATCATATGTATTTTGTACCTTCTTAACAGCTTTACGCGAGGCAGAAGTAGATTGCTTGACCCTTGGACAGTACATGCAGCCAACAAAACGTCATCTCAAGGTAAACCCATGCCCCAGCATGCAATGAGAGGACAAATTGTTCCTCTGAAAAGTGTTTCTGGGACTTAAGTAGCTAATAATTTTCTTTACATATACCTTTTACTTCAGTTGTCTTCACATGTCTGTTGTTATTGGTCTTCTGCAGGTTGAAGAATATGTTACCCCTGAGAAATTTAAGCACTGGGAGAAAATGGGCAACGAGATGGGATTCCTGTACACAGCCAGTGGTCCTCTGGTCCGATCATCTTACAAAGCTGGTACGCTTATATAAAGGTTTCAGGTTTAGCCAATATTAATATTAGTTTTGTGTTCGTGCCATTATTTTTGAGAAAAAGGTCAGGTCATAGGTTGTAGACCCAGCAATCCCATGATGTCTGCAGATGAACCTAACCTAGTAAGGATAGTTATTTCTTTCAAGAACAGGAGGTGCTATTTTAGTCTCTCTGGTCTTGCTAATATATGAGGGTGCTGAATGTTGATTTCTTTTCTTTTAGTTAGAGCTAGGTCTAAAGGGGTTGTACCACTACAAACACTTCCCCTATGCACAGATGCCCCTTCGCTCCTGTGTGTTTGCTGGGACTGCAGTCCCAGCAACCCTATAGAAGCGAATGAAGCACTGGCCGCAAGCGCACTGGCAATTCATAGGGTCAGTTCAAGGGAACTTTCTGTTCCCTGTTCTCCTGATCCCTGGGAGTCCCATCAATCTGACACTGTCGATAGGGTATACCTTTGAGTAATTGCACAAACCCTTTATGTTAGAGTTCCTATTGAAGTTCCAAAACCAGGCAACCCTTTAACTTGGTGTCTGCAGTGTAACACTCTCCAAGAATCTGCATGCCTGTGTCTACCATGTGGTATAATTTATGAAATAGTTGCTAACAGTCCCGGAAGATGGGAGAGTGGCCAACAGCAAATAGGTTGGGGTTTTGGTAAAATACCCCATGCCTGTGCTCTGGCTTTGTTTAGCCTTGTCTTAGGCATGTTTAGGGCCTAGTGTAAGCCTGACATTGTTGCCTATAGCAATCAATCACAGAACAACCTTAAAGGGATTTTCCTATGAACATAACCACCTTTACATTTGTAGGCAATTATTGTAATTAAACTTTTGCAGAGTTTTAAAGATTCTCTAACCATCTTAGTAAGGACAGTCTGTTCTATTGATCAGTTACCAATGGATACAACCATGAATTCCAGAACTTTCTATGGTCTGGAACTTGTCAGAAACCCAGCCATGATATCCTTTTTTTTTCAGAACAGCCCACTTCGGTTGCTATGGGCAATAAAGTGTCTAACTAAGCTATTTCCAATTTTGTGTAGGTATGTTGCTTTTGGTAGTTTCCTTTGCATTTCTTCAAGGAGATGCAACTGCATTCGGTTCATATTCTAATTCAGGCACGTATATGTTACTTGCTGGTTGCCGTACATACCCAGTCTGCAGATTTAGTGGAAAGTTACCTGCAGGGACACACATTTTTAGTGGATATTACACTGATTGTGTTTTTCACATTTATTAGGTGAATTTTTCTTGAAGAATTTGGTGGAGAAAAGAAAAACAAAGGCGATATAAATGACACCGCAGCCCTGTTATACACATTTACTGTGGATGAACAATCTGTTGTATTTCAGAAAGCGGAATGTGAACTGACTAGGAGCAATGTGTGTTATGCCATATGGTATAATATACTAGTTGTGGCCTTGGAGTGTTACCTGAAAGTGGGCCATTGCTGCAAACCATAGAGGAACTTTAATTTTTAGTTCTGCTCTTTAAAAGCAGAAAATGTAATGAAGTTTGAATTAACAGGAAAACTGCAGGCGGAAGGGCATGCTTAGAGGGAGCAACAGTGCAAATGTACCTAGGGTGACGGTTCTGAAGATTGTACGACCAACAAGTTCTTGTTTTATAGGCTCCGACACCATGAATGCCCCAAACCCCTCCAATCTGAGTGAACGCTCTAGCATCTTTTCAGGGGTAGTGTTAAGTGCAAAGATCCTGTGGTAACCTGAGTGACAATCACTCCAGGTAGATTTACACTACTTTACCTTACACTGATCTTCCTTTAAGGGGTTGAAATGCATGACAGACTCACTAGTTCACACAAGGAGTGGATGAGTCTCTGTTATCAGCCAGTCAGGATGCACTTGCACAAAGAAATGAGGAATTGGATTGGATGCCCCCGTACTCTGAATTAATTTTTAGACATAGGCTTCAAAGAGATGTCCAGTATTACTAAAAGCAGGGAATGCCATAAAAGATAACCAGGTAAATCCGTGCTAGTCTCTGTTGACTTGTGCTGCAGTGATGATGCCCCATATATACTGAAGCTAATCACTGCCCTAGTGGTTTTGTGCTGTATGTGCAGGCATCACAGCTGAGGACAGTGATTGGCTGCAATGGTCAATTTTTTATTTTTTTTTTTTAATCCTGGACTACCTCTTTTAATGTGCTTTTCTAGTCTTTATTTTGTGTTCAAGGAAACATTTCATTATCTCCAATTCCAGTTCTTTGCATCCTTTGACAGGCTCCTCTCCTTGAATTCCAGTACAGTTGAAATTTTTCTCTAGTCCCCACCATTCTTGAGCAATCATTGCAATTATTTTCAGTGTCTGATCTACTACTCAGGCTCTATACTATCAAGTGAGTGGTGTAAGACAGGAGCAGGCAACATACGTAATTCAGAGCTCCAGAGACAGAATCTGTCAAGGATCAGAATCGCACCCCTTGCCTGCTAGTACAAGAGTCTATATAACATAGCAGGCACCAAAATTAACAGCATTGATTGTTCAAGAATGGTGTGGGGGGGTGGCTAAAGACAACATTCCAAGAATCAGTGGAATGACACATATTGAAGAATGTAAAAAAAAACAAAAAACTGGAGGTGATAAAAAGTAAACTTTAAAAATCAGTCATATTCTATTTATCACATGATCCAGCATACTGGAGGTTTTCCATCACTTTCTCTTGTAAATATCTTGCATGTAAAGAAACGAAACGCATTTATGTCTGTCATATGGACTCATCAATAAACTTTAGTGCCTATATTTTCATGCAGATGTGCTTTACTGATAAATTATCACAGTAATATATAGATGAATTTCAATATCCAGAACAATTTCTCATAAACAGTCACTCTGCAGGAGGTTTCATTGCAGTGGGGCACAGCACAACTGGGTATTCTCCTTTGATAACTTAATACAAAGCCTAAATTTAAGTTGCCATAATGCAGCTACCAGCTGTGTTTATGGCCACAGGTCCCCCTCCTGACCGCTAATCGGGGCTGTGTAGTAGTAGGACAAACCACCAACTCAGACTCCTATAATAGTATACTGTATGGTATTTTTTTTATACAATAAGACGCATCCCAGGTTTGGTTAGGAAAAAAATATTTCATATTAATTTAACCTTCCCTGGTGTTCAAAATGGAGTAGAGGGATCAATGTTACTAACTAGTATGCCAGGGAAGATAAAGGGGGATATCGGTTAGCTAACAGTTAAGTCACACATACACAAAGCACCATTAGTGGCCTCCACATGGTATAATGTCCTATTGGTTCTTCCACAAAATACAAATGGGGAATTATACTGTCTAAGTGGTATTATACTGTGGGGGGTACTAACATGGCATTATACTGTGTGTGGTGGGGGGGCACTAATGGGGAATTATACTGTTTATATCCCCACAGTATAATCCCCCACTAGTGCTCCCACATGGTCCCGAGTGTCCCCCACAAATAATGTTCCATTACTGTCCTCTACACAGTGTATTGTTCCTTAATGCCACTACACACAGTATAATGCTCCTTATTGCCTCCCACACACACATAGAGCCTGACAGCGGTCAGGAGAAACACTTACCTCCTGATTGCTCTAGTTTTAGCACTGTTAAAGTGGGATTTTTGTGTACTCACCGTAAAATCCTTTTCTCGTTGTATTCACTGGGGGACACAGCACCATGGGTATAGACCTGATCACTAGGAGACAAGACACTAGGAAAAAGCAAAAGCTGTTGGCTCCGCCTCCAGGCTATGCCCTGCCACAGCCACTGTGCATGAATCAGTTTGTACCGTAGCAGTAGGAGAGAGAGACACAAAGGAACATGGAACCAACAACCACCAACAATGCCTGAACCCAAAAAGGAACCAACACAGTTCGGGCAGGAACACTGAAAAAAACAAGGGAGGGATCTGTGTCCCCCAGTGAATACAACGAGAAAAGGATTTTACGGTGAGTACACAAAAATCCCACTTTCTCGTCTACTTCACTGGGGGACACAGCACCATGGGATGTCCTAAAGCAGTCCCAGAGGGTGGGAATAACACGGCCATGCAAACCTGTAATACTCAACCGCTT
This sequence comes from Leptodactylus fallax, assembly GCA_947044405.1. Taxonomy (NCBI): domain Eukaryota; kingdom Metazoa; phylum Chordata; class Amphibia; order Anura; family Leptodactylidae; genus Leptodactylus; species Leptodactylus fallax. The sequence continues at coordinate 2,596,353 of CAMRHE010000132.1, forward strand.
CCAGAAACTTACAACCCAAATTGGCATCAGCAGAGGCCACAGAATGAATCTGGAGAAACTTAGAGAAAAAGGATGGAGGCCCAGTGGGATACTTACAGACCTGGGAAGCATAAGCCTGATGCCGGAGGCCCCGGGAACTCCAACAGCTCTAGAGGAGAGAGCCGTCACACGGGAGGCAGAGCCGTACTCTTAAATCGATAGGTCTCCCTAATCTCAGACCAAAGCCATCGGAAGATGAGAGCTCTGGAAGCAGGCAGGCCCTGGCAAGGGCACTCAGGGAGAATGAGCAAAGCGTCCGAACAAGAGAAAGGATCCGTGAGGGACAGTATACACGCAAATTGCCCGGGCAACAACCGGGCAGGGAAGAGCAAGCACTCACGTGGACGCCTGGGGACCGAGCAGAAGGAGGGCAAGACCAAGTCCTCGAAGTGGAAGCAGGAAAAACACCCTAAGAAAAAAAAGACTGTGGCAGACAGAGGAAAACCTTATCCTTGTGGAGGACCAGAAAGGGAGGCTGCCGAAAAAAAGGGGCAGCCAATTAGGGACCCCTGCGGATGGAGGTAATGGCCACCAGAAACTCATTCTACCAGGACAGAAGGCAAAAAAAAAAAAAAAAAAAAAAAAGGATATCATAGGCTCGAAGGGGAGAACCTGAAGCACCTTAAAGATGAGGTTAAGATCCCACGGATCCAAGGGTTCCAAAGGAGCACAGAGTGGCACTCCTGTAGGAAAGTCTTTTAAAAAGAAAGAAGACTAAGACCTTGATCCAGACCAGACTGGAGAAGATCCGATGAGAATCGTTACTCTTCCAACGGTGGACGTAAGCCTTCCATGTTTGATGGCAGATCTAAGCTATCTGGAATTTCCGGGCCTTGAGTATGTTAGAATAACAAACTCCGAAAAAACCACGACGCCTCAAACCTCGGATTGAACAGCCACGTCGTGAACGCAGCTGAGTCAAGGTGGGGAGGAACAGCAGTCCCTGAGACAGCAGGTCGACCAGCAGAGGAAGAGGCCAGGAGCATCCGCCAACAGGAAAATGAGATCCACATACCAGAGCCGGCAGGGCCAATCTGGTGCCACCAGGATAGCTTGAACCCCCTTGGTCTTGAGATTCTGGAGGACCCAAGGGAGAAGAGGAAGTGAAAAACCGAACTTACAAGAGCGCCAGCGGTGATGGCTCGAGGATCCAGAGACCTGGCAATTTAGCCGGGGACCTTGTGGTTCCGGCGGAGGCTAAAAATGTCGACGTTTGTCACACCACAGCGGGAGCACAGTGGATGGAAGATCTGCAGATAAAGCGACCCTCGCCCGGAGCAATATTTTCTCGACTCAAGTAGTCTGCCACCCAGAAAAAGGTTGACCACCGAAAGAGCTGGAACAAGGCGCTCCACCCAAGGAAGAAATTGTGAGGCTTCTAGTAAGGCCGCACGGCTCCTGGTGCCACGCTGAGGGTTCAAGTAGGCGACCATGGAGGAAAGGTCAGTCTGGACTGTGACAGATGTCCTTGGAGAAGAGAGGTCCAAGGAGTAAGGGCAAATAAGATAGCCCTGGGATCCAGCAGGTTGAACCAGAGGGAGGAATCGGCCCTGGACCACAGGCCCTGAACAATCAAAGCATCGAGGACCACTCCCCAGCCGGGGAAATTGGCGGCAGTGGGAATCACTTACCAACAGAGGGGAAGAAGGACTTCCTTGAGAAATTCCTGGGGAGGAATATACACTAAAGAATCTCTCAGTGAACCAAGGTGGAAAGAGAACCAAGCAGATGAGGCTGTCAGGAGATTTGTCCCAGCAGGCCGTAATCTTCAAGAGGAGAGAACGACAGAGTGAATGAAAGGTACAGCCTAGATGGTTGAGGCGATCGTGCGCAGGACCCACATGCCGATTCAAAGACAGCAAGGAGAGTACCTCCAAAGGTGGGACACTCAAGATCTTGGCCTCCGGAGGGAGAATCACACCCTGGAGCGAGCAGAGGATCATGTCCCGGATTCCATGTGCTTAGAGGACACGAGACATCCTCATAGATGAGCCAGCAGAACCGGCGAAGAACATCCAAGGTGAACCACAAGCTGGTCAGATTGTCTGACCTGGAGGGGCTTCACCAGGAGGTCGTCAAAGTCTGAAAACACGGCAGCACCTCTGGCGCAGAGGATGGCCATGAGAGACGCCATCACTGAGGGAAAAAACCCCCGGTGGCAGAGGCCAGCCTGAAGGGGAGAGAGACAACTGGAAAGGTCAAGGATCCACAGCAAAAACGAAGAAACCGCTGACGGCACAGCGAGATGATGTAGATGGACGAAGAATTCGCCCATCTCCAGGGATGCCACCACAGACTGCATAGACTACAACGGAGCCTGCAGGTATGGAAGAACCTGTGGAGCCCTTTCAGGTCCATGATGGGACAGAGGAAGCCGTCCTTCTAGGCGAATGGAGAACAGGTAAGAATAGTAACCCCAGATACACTCTGCAACGGGAACAGGGACGCTGACTCCCTGCCGCTGGAGATTGGAGACAGCCTGGATTGTCCGACATAGCGAAGGCAAAGAGACTCCAGCGAAAACTGGAGTAGCCGGACGACACCGCCTCTCAGGCCCAGGCTCCAGACGTCCCGCCATTTGAGATGCCCAGAGAGGGGAAAAAACTTCATGCCGAGGAGGCTAGGAAGAGGAAGACCTGGACGACCTAGTGCAGAACCAACAGGGAGGCCTGGACTTGAAAGAAGCTTTCTGGAGCAGGAGAACGGCTGACACATAGGACGCCTCTGAGGGAGGAAGAATCTATTCCCCCGTGGCCTCAGGGATAAGCTTCTCGACGCCCTTAACAAAAAATTTGGCCAAGGACGACCTGGAAAGGGAGAAGGGCTGCGTTCGCCTTCTTGGAGGCGGACCCAGTATTCCACAACGGATCCCAACGGTATGGCAGTTAATCACTGCATTGGCGGCCGCCTTAGCAGATTTGGGAGGCATCTCCAGTTATTGGGAAGCGTTCAGGATCTCAGAGACGAGCGGCTGGAGGGAAACTGCATCAGGGAGGTTTGACTGAAGCTGTTTGGCCCAGGAAAAGAAGGCCTTGATGACCCAAGAGGCAGCAAAGGAGAGCCGCAGGGAGAAACCAGCCACTACGAAGGCCACCCTGGTGCGGGAAGCCACCTTCTTGCAGCAATCCAATAGCCAGCATTTAGGGCAATGCAATGTATCAGTTCTGCATTGCAAACAATACAACAGATGCGATCCGATCTCACTCCGAGGGATCACTGAGGTAGGCAAAAACCGCTGAAGGCAGACTAGAAGCCTTGGAGAGCCTAGCTATCATGGGATCCACCGTGGGAGGCTCTTAGTGATAGGAAGGGACACATGGGGCGGCACGCTGACAAAATGTCAAGACAGGCCAGCTTGCGCTCACTAGTTACTGATATCTAAGTACCGTGCGCTAACCGATTGCACCACTGGAGCAACCTGCCTCCCTTGCCTCGGATGTTCATCATTGCCAGCCAGGGAGAGCTAGAGACGTGTGTCACAGCATAGCCTGGCAGAACTGCCCGAGCTCACCTTCCACTTGGAGACACACAGGTCAAGGGAAGGGATGTCCGATTTCCTAGTCGAAGACAGAGGATGGTCCAGGGAGAAGTCACTGTGCCCTCAAGATGATATCAAACATCCAGTGGCAGAAAGAGAGGATGAGTCCGGGTCCTCAGAGATCTGTAGGGTCTCTATCGCATAGATGACTCCCGCGTAGCAGCAGATATAGATGAGCCTAGCTGAAGCTCCGAGTCGGAGTCAGAGGTGTCCCCAGTTAAATAGACCGAGCAGAGGTAGGGAGGTATCCGCCTGTCGGAGTGGAGCCGTGAGCTGAGTTCCTATCTGGGGAGTACCCAGAGGAAGGGGTGGCGGACCGTGAACCGTAGGAAGACTTCCTGGTCCTTTTGAGGCTCCTGGAGCTGCGACGGGAACTATGAGGGTGTCCAGGGAGATCCCTAGAAGCAGCCGACTGAGCGGCGATCTGGGAAAGCAGCCATTCCAAGTTTCCAGCACTGACTAGTTAAGTCTGGTAAGGACACCATGGCCAAGGTTAGGGAGGCCGCCCAATCCGGGGGATGGAAAAACCGGAGAGGGGCCAGGAGGTTACTGACTGGCTGAGGCGGAAGGCAGAGAGGGCACATGGGCTCGGGCTGTCCGCATGGCAACTGTTTTTGATACAGCGGGTGCACGTATAAAAAGTGACGCAACCAGAGGGGCCGGAGGGGGAGCCCAAGAAAATTAGGGTAACCCAGGGGGTTAGCCTACCAGACTGCAAAAGATGGCCGCTCACAAATTGCTGCAGCAAGGGTTCCGCAGGTGCAATGTCCCAGCAAGCCAAAAAATAAATAAATAAGCCAATAAATAAATAAATTGAGAATATGAGGAGAGCAAAGCTCTTCCCCTGGTAAAAACAGGCTCAGTAGCTACTGGGCAGGCTGGATGGCTTGCCAGGACAGCCCCCTGGCCAATGGAAGGCCCTAGGCGGAGTGTGGGTACCAGAAAAGCCCGGGAAAGGGACGGGCCCGTTGCGGCCTAGTTCCCAGCCAGGCCTCGGACTCGCGTACAACGCGGCCGACCGCGAGGCACCGTCGGCGGCGCGGCGTGACCGCGAACTCCGGAGGTTCCGCGGAGGCCTGGGAAAAGGTACCGGGGGGCCAGGAAAGGGGGTCCCCACACGAGGGGGGGGGGGGAACCGGGTGCCCCCCCCGACGGGGGCCGCTTGGTAGGAGCGACCAGAAAGCCCAAAAACGCCCCAGAAAAAAAGGGGCTTATTTACTAAGATTTAAGGCCCAGTTCAGGGGAACCCTGTGATGCCCCCCCTAAACAGGACCCATACTATTGTCCCCCTGGGAAATTTCATTAAGGGGCTGAGAGGGCCTGAAGGGGAGGTGGAGAGGGCCTGAAGGGGAGATGGAGAGGGGCTGAGGTAACTTACTCACCAGCCTTCTATTCTTCTCATACTCACCAGTCTGGCGACTTCAGGCGCCGCAGGGTCACCCCCTCGGTAGGACCTCGCACGTGGGAGTGGGGTCACCGGTACTCCGGCCGCTTTCGGGGTGCGGCGAATGGTGAGTGGGGACTGGGTGACCGGCGAGGCTGCTCTTTTGCAGAGCGCTGCGCCCGCAGGAGGGTATGACTAGTGTGGCGTACACGCTGACTACCCCCTGCACCTGAAATAAAGGTAAAAATAAAAACGATGCAAGACAGAAGACCTGAGTCAGGTCGTGTCTGCCTGCTATGACACTAGGTTTCAAACTTATTCATGCACAGTGGCTGTGGCAGGGTATAGCCTGGAGGCGGAGCCAACAGCTTTTGCTTTTTCCTAGTGTCTTGTCTCCTAGTGACCAGGTCTATACCCATGGTGCTGTGTCCCCCAGTGAAGTAGACGAGAAATTACAATAGCAGTAGTAGGGATTAGTAATCATCCCGACTACCTGCAAAAGACACATTACTCTTGTGCAGGGACTATTATCACTCCCTACTGGTGCTATTACAATGTAACGCTGCTAAATGAAGAGCAGTCCAACTGAGTTAAATAGGAATTTGTGCCGATAATGCGTTTTCTACAGAACTGAAAAGATATCTAAGTGCCAACCATCAAATCTGAACCAGGACATAAATGACAATGGTAAAAGTATTGATGCAAATTCTTTATTTCTTTATTTAGAAATTACAATAACGTAAAAAGAGACATTCAGATTGACCACGATCCCATAGACAAAAGTCAATGACCCCTATCATTTTTACAAGAATACTTATTAATATTGCAGTAAGGGAGAATAACCATGTTCAGCATGGCCAAGCCTGACTGTCCCATCTCAGACCTTAAATTAGTGTTCATATGGCAAAAATGAGCGTACTAGTACCGAGTACTGATTCCCCCCCCCCCCCCCCCCCCCCATTGAGAACACATATGCCCAGTGAGCCTGTGAGGGTTGGAAGGAATCGCTGAATGAGCATGGTGTATGGCCACCTTCAAGAGTCATATCCAGGATTCCTCAAGTTTTTCCTGTCTATCCGCAGCCCTGTTTAGGGATATGGTCCGGAATATTTCATACAATCATGATGGGCTTTATATTCTGGGAAAGGGCAGCTGTTACATTGTAATGTGTATTCAGTTTTGTTCATCTTTATCTGGGATAATACATAGTAATATAGGGTAAAATAAAGTCTTACTGTTTCATGGTCTGGTCAGCAAATTTTCTATGCTAACATTGATACATGGCACCAACATATTAGTTCAGCAATGCATTTCTAATACTGTGAAGATAGTCATGATAGGACTGTAAACCTGTCACTTATTTCATAAGAAAACTAGTTTTGGATTTCCCCAGGCACTGTCAATAGGTGCAGGAGCGGAAGAAGCATGATACAAAAATATAAAACATTCCAAAAATAGATCTTATTCAGAGTCCCTTATAAATAACCGCAAAGAAAAGGATGCACAAAATCCACCCCCGCCATCCCAATGTGAAGTAGGGGCTGGATATACCGTATTTTTCAGACTATAAGACGCACTTTTTTTCCCCCCCAAATTTGGAGGAAAATTGGGGGTGCATCTTATAGTCTGAATGTGGGGGTAGCGGGGGTCGCAGCATCGCCCCACTCCTGGGGTGGGGCGATGCTGCGGGCCCTTGGTGGTGGTGCAAACCCATCCCGACATCCACCGTGCTATTACAGCACATGCTGGGTCTGTAAAGATGATGGCGGCCGCTCTGCTGCAAAGCGGACGCCATAGCTACCGAGTCCACTCTGATCGCAGGCATTACTACCTGTAAGCCCCCCCCCCCCAAAACTGTCCCCGGGTCCGGTGGTACCTTATACGTTGCAGACCAGCTATTGCGCAGAGAGATCGCAGGAGCCAACCTGTTCCTGTGACAGCCAGGAGCCTTCTGAACACTCCCAGGCCTGTCATAGTAATGCACAGAATCTCCCCATAGATTGCAATAAAGATGTATTGCAGTCTATGGGACGTGCAATCAAATGATTGCAGGTTCAAGCCCCCAAGGGGGGCCAATATAATAGTGAAAAAAAAAAAAAAAAAAAAAAAAGTTTAAAAAACATAAAAAATAATTAAAAAAACCAAACTTCTAAAATCACCCCCTTTCCCTAGAATACATATAAAAGTAGTAAATTACTGTGAAACACATACACATTAGGTATCCCTGTGTCCAAAAATGCCCGATGTACAAACTTATAAAAATATTTTTCCTGTACGGTGAACGTTTCACCTCTGATTTGAATAAAAAGTGATCAAAGTCTTATGGTCCGCTGCGTCTTATAGTTCGAAAAATACGGTAGTTACTGCGAGGCCCTCTCTATACATGAGGCTTCATAGAATAAAATGGTTACATTCTGTAGTTCTATAAAAATATCAAAAATGCTTGTTTGGTCTTTAGAGGATTTTAAAAGATAATTGAGAATGTGAATTATTTACAAATAAATTATCTATTGGTGATATTGAGAAATTAACCAAGTGCAATGCACCTATAGGAAACAGACATGGTAGTTCTGTAGGGAGGGCGGAATACTGAAGGAGTAGCAGGCAGCTGACAGATCAGTGACATGTTCATTTACAGTGGCAGTCGTGCTCATGTAAAGCTATGGTCCGTGCAGGATTTATACTTTGGCCTTCTTGTGAGGCACATCGCCGAGGATAATCTTGGGCATGTCGGCTGAAGGTGTGAAAGGGATCCTCTTGGAAGCCACCTTTTTCCCAATTGTCTCAACCTGTAAAAATAGAATTATTAGAAATCTGGATATATAGAACACACATGAATGAAATTTTGGGCAAATTTTTGGAAATTTTGCTTGCTAACTCAGTGCCAACCTATGGGGCCGATTAAGATGGCCGTTTTCCACTCCAGTCTGAATAATGCTTGTGCTATCTGAGTTTGCACCAAATATATGGACGACGTTCCCATCTCATCATAAGAGGTGCATTCTCCAGGGTCTGTGCACCTAAACAGATATCTATACCAGCTCCTTGCTGGCATAGATTTCTGGCATCATTTATACCAGAAAACTCTGGCTGAACCTCCTTAGATGAAAGTGGCATAAGGAGCACAAAAACTTAAGTAAAAATTTTTGGGCAAAACTTCGGAGTTGCAGCAAAAAAAATGAGATTTTTTTTCATGGCTTGTATACCACTTGTGACATATAAGCCATGATAAATCAGCGCCAACGTTTGTTAATGTGAGCATGCATAGAAATTCAAGTATGGCATCACGGACCAGAGACTAAATAATGCCATCCAATATAGACGACAATCTACCAGTTTGTGCAGTGAATTAGAGGTCCAGTAGCCTTTATGTTATGAACATGGTCACCTTGACATTAAAGGGAGTCTGTCAACATATATCACATTGCTAACAATTGGATAGGTCACATAAAACAAGTGCAAACAAACTTATTTCAGTCTTTAACCCCTCCCCTGGCTTTTTATCAGTAATCCCTTAACTCCTCCCCTTTCAACCTGATTGACAGATTTAAAGTTTCTGACATCATAGGAAGGGCTAATGAAATGGCCATGGCAGGGAAAGTCACTGCCCATGCGTCACTGATGGATTCCAGTGGCATTTGCACTGAGGTTATGAACAGTAAGCCTGTTGTTTTATGTGATCTGTCCAGCATTGTTAGAGTTTTCTTAGTGAAATATCCCGACAGACTTCCTTTAATAGAGAATATCCTGGATACGTTTAAGCACAGTTCCCTCCTTTGGCCTATAGATGGCAGCGCATACAAAAGAAGTTTGTGCTACTTCTCTGAAATAAAGCTCAAACTGCGACACAATTACGTTGCTTGATAATCCTGTACAAGATTAAATGGGGAAGTGTATATAATACAGTCACTAAATAATGTAAAGAAAACAAGTTTTTGGTGTTGTATTATGTGTATGATGCAGTGAAGGTTAGAACGTCATTAGGAGTCAATGTTCAGACTCTTTGGTATGAGTCATGCTAGAAGGAAAGTACAGATCATTTCTGCTGATCCGTCTGGTCACTTATGTGCACATTGCAGAATGTCTGCACGGTTACACCCATCTAACAGTCTGTGTCACCCACAGGATAAATTTCTCACTTTTCACATTTTATGTAGAAAATCTGCCTGTGCTTAAATATCATGAGGTTGTAGATAATGAATGTCAGCGATATGAACATTATAGCATACTGACACATCAAGGATACAGCCCAGCTGAGGTAGTGGCCTATTACATTAACTTTACAGCAAAAACTTTAGCTGCCGTGTACCCCTCTATGACTCAGGGGAAACTACGTAAGAAGGACATATTAATTTTATATCAGACATGAGGTACAACCCTTCATGAATTACAGCAGAGGGCTGCCAACTATCAGCTCTGGCAGACCAGCCCGTCCTGTATTACATGGATAGCCATTCACTTTAAAGGGGTTTCCAGGCTTTGTTAATTCTTAGGATAGATCGTCAATTGAAAATCAATGGGGGTCCGACACCCCAGACCCCTGTGGATCAGTTGCTTAATACAGCAGCAGCACTCCTTGATCGCCACATCTGCTTCACAGGACATTTGACTTCACATTTATCAGTCATATGGCCTGTTCACACCTCAGTCCCATTCAAGTAAATGGGCTGAGTTAATTCTTAGGATAGATCAATGGGGTTCCAACACCCCAGACCCCTGTGGATCAGTTGTCTGATACAGCAGCACTCCATGAGCGCAACAACTGCCTCACATGACATTTGACTTCACATTTATCAGTCATATGGCCTGTTTACAACTCAGTCCCATTCAAGTGAATGGGCTGAGTTGCAATACCAAGCACATTAGGTATAAAAATGTATGGCGCTGTTTGGTATTCAGGGGAGAGGCCGCAGTGCTCGCCCAAATGGTGCAGTCTCTTCAAACAGCTGACAGTGGGGGTCCCAGTTGTCAAGAGTCCTTCAGATCTTCAATTGCTTGCCTATCCTCTGCCTAACCCTGGAAAATCCCTTTAATTGGGCACTTCCCCTGGCAACAATTTTAAAACTCACTCACTATTGCAGCCTGACTACATAAATAGCCCTACTGAGGGTAGAAGATATCCCATAATGGTTAGTTACTCTATGGCGAATTATGTGTACCTGAAAACCAATGTTCTGCAGCTCCCAGTGCAGGTCATCTAGAACCCGTCGGCCATCGAATATAAATGCAGGCTTCAACATCTTGGAATGGATGCGATGGAAATCCAGTTCCTACCACAACAAAAACAAGATTATCATCTTTCACATTTCCCTATGGATCCCTCGTCATTGGGCAGGGAACAAAACCAAGAGGCAGTGTAATGTACTGGTGCAGGTGTAAGCCACAAGGATGGATGTATTTGTAAAAATCCTTTCATATTTTTTGCCAAATTGTTATATGAGGATTGGGGAAAAGAATGACTCACCTTAAACATGTCCCACTCTGTACAGATGACCATAGCGTGAGCGCCCTCACAGGCCTCGTATGGATCTGGGGAGATATGGACCAGCTTCTCCACTAAAAAAATAAAAAATACATTAACCCTCATTAGATATGTTAACAGAAGTCAACAAGACATTGCAAAAATCTGGAAATAATTCAGCTTAACGTCCTACATAATAACAACAAGTGTACTAATGATGTCAGGAAGTGCTGAGCAGCCAACCTGATGGGAAAGATCAAAGCCTTCCATAACTGGAAATAAACAGCAATCGGGACAATGGTGGGCTCCTAATCTCTCCCATATGTATGGCTTCTGTATGGAAGAAGCAATTCTAGCTCCAGAAGTCCCAGATCACATACCTCGGTCATCAGCAGACACTCCAGGCTGGGATAAGTCCATGACTATCTGTTCTCTTGGTACCTTGGGATCATATATGTGCAGCTTGGCACCTTCATCCATTAGGTATTTACTAATGTAGATACTGGAAGACTCTCTGTGGAAGAAAACAGTAACAACTTCAGACAATGGGTAATTTCCACACTAGTTACATCAATTGATACAAAATATATAACTGGGTGCATCTATGTACAGCCAAATAAAGGTGTTATACACTCAATAAGTGTACATTGGGTTGCATTTCCTATATATTGTTTTGCAACTAAAATACGCTGGTAGGCCACTGACCTCAAATACCAGTATCAAAAATTTCAAACGATATGCTGCCACTTACCTTGTGTCACCGGTGTCCTTCTTGAATGCAAAACCTAATACAGCTATTTTTTTGTCTGCTACCGTGTTGAAGAGACAATCGATGATCCTTGAGGTAAACCTTCTCCTCTGGTAGTCATTCATGTCAATGACCTGGTATTAAAAAAAATAAAAATTGTGAGGCAGGTTGTGGTGTAGACATCCAGCGTCCTTTCTATTATGGGGTTCAAGAGGACAACACATCCAAAGATGGACACAGATGACAACTCACAGCTGAAAGTAGAGAAGAATTTGAGGTGGAAGTCGGTCTCAAATTCCTCCCCATTTCTACTCTGTGAGCGACCCCTTAGGATCATCCACGGCTGAATTTTTACTAGCTAACAAATTCAGCTTCAGTAATTTAAAGCTGAATTTTTCCACTTGACCAAACTGACAGGCCTGACAATATTTTTCTACCTCCCATTCACTTTAATGGGAGTTATCAGGTGGAAGCTGAAAAAAAAATCAGTAAGAGGAAAAAAAAAATTCAGCATTTCTGCCGCCCATAGAAATGAAAGGGTGGCAGATTAAAGGCAGAATTTGGAGCGGATTTTAAGGTGAAATTCGCCAAATATGGCCAGAAGATGGCAGCAGATAATCCTTATTATGTGAATTAGCCAATCTTTATTATTTTCCAAGACACTGAATGGTTAAACATAGTCCAACATATGTGCATAACCAGGTCAGGATGATATTTGTGTACCTAGGGCTCATGTAACATGGCCAACTCACATCACATATGGCTAGTAAAGCAACCAGTTGCTCTCCAAAGCACAGCATTTCTGTTTATGTATATACAGTCTATACAATGTATAGTTATACAACACTGGAGCTAAAATTCACAAACAGTATATCACTTATGCACTACTACAAGGACTATAAAACCAATGGGATTGAATAGCAGCTGTTTGTACGTACCTGTTGCCAATATCTTGCAACTTCGTGCAAATTTAAAACTTCACACAAGTAAACTAAGTTCAGGACGTCTTTCTGGAAGCAGCTACCACCAAAACCTATACATAGAAACATAACATTAGGTTATACATAGGTTTATGCAGAGGGGGTATATACGTATAACCATAGTACAAGCAATTCATTATTCCATCATGACTGACAACAGGACTGACTCAAGACCAGTGACCTATACCTACATCCACCTTCCTATCTAGTGGTCTCCTTGCAGGATTTAGAATGCACTGGAGTAAAAAATTATTTCCTTCACAACTAACCAAATAAAGAATATTCAGTATTATGGATCTGGAGCTAAAAGGGAAGACTGGCCATAATTTTTAATGCAAGTCTATGGCCTGCCGTCAAATCTCAATGAAGCCAATGGTGTGATATTCCGCAGCCCTTTCATTTAGCTATTGCTCAGGGGACAACAATGCAGTCTCTTAAGCTAGCCATACACTGTAGATAGACATACATGCATTCCCAAAGGGGAAAGGAGAATAAATTACACCTCTGGTGGTGACCTATCTTCCATGAAAACAAAAGGATCAGGCATATTGAAATTTATCAGCCCAATCCTTCAATCCCCCTAATATCTGCTGTCGAGGGAGAGCTGGGAAGACATATACACATCAGGTGGTCATCCCGTCTTCCCAAAATTTGCAGATTCGGACGGCATTGACCTATTTAAGGAGTTGTATTGTAACCCCGAGGGTAACTTCTTCAAAAAAGATTGAGAAATACTGCTGCACCCTCAGGGTCACATGGCAACTCCATTCACTTACATTGTGAAAGAGTCGTCGGGTGACACGGAGATCTCTAGGACAATAACTGGTAACATAACACATATCCCTACAAGGGACATCTGACACTAACTCTTATTAGAATAGTTTCCTGCATGAGATAATTTTACATTTTAACCCTCACAATATCAAAGCAGGATCAAAATCACCCACCTGGAAGTATCTATTGTACAGAACGACTAATACAATATAAACATATTCTTAAGGACATACTTACCGACACTGGCTTTAAGGAATTTGTTTCCAATTCTCTGGTCCATTCCAATAGCCCTGGCCACTTCTTCTACATCTGCACCAGTTGCCTCACATAAGGCACTGATAGAGTTAATACTGCTGATCCTCTGAGCAAGGAAAGCATTAGCAGCCTAAAAAAAAGGGGTGAAAAACAACTAATGAAGTTAACATATCACGATGCCATGCCTGTATGGCATGCTTGCCATGTTCTCATGTATTTATAAGCACTTACCAGCTTAGAAAGCTCAGAGGACCAAGTGTTGGTTGTTATGATCTTCTCAGAAGGGACCCAGTGTTCGTACACCGCACACAGAGCACGTACGGCTTTCTGTCCCTCAGGGGTCTCATCTCCTCCAATTAAGACCCTGTCAGGGTTTTTAAGATCCTTGATAGCTGTTCCTTCCGCAAGAAACTCTGGGTTAGACAGCACCTTGGGTGGAAAGGAGATCAAACGATTGGTACAAGCAAAATCAAAAAGTACTTCACTTGTGCAACCACTGAGACCGGCGAAGGGTGTGCCTCATATATGTATGCCAGCTTGCAGCCTTTGCCATTCAACCTCTTTGAGAAAGTGGCAAAGGTAGAGCAGAGTTTAAAAAAAGTTGCAATATTTTGTGCAAAATCATGTTTCATGCAAAAACATGCAACTTTTTATGCCCAATTATGTTTATCGCTGTCTATTCTATCTCCATGGTTACAGACTACAAACAAACCCTTTGTGTAGTCTGATCTTGTAGTCATATTTAATACTGCACATCCACTTTAGTTTATAATCGGTGGGATCCACTGGTAATCCACTACGTATGGAGACTGCCAGCTGCTCCCAGACATTAGAGGTAAGGAAAAACTAGGGGATGCATGCTGGATTTTAAAATATTTTAATCTGAGGATTCAGCAACTAATCCTCTGCTTGCTGGGTATTGCACAGAAACCTTGTCTAACTCCAGAGACTGAGAACCTCTTCTGAGCATGTCCAGGCCTTGCACACGTGTTATTTGAACATGATCAGGACAGGTTAGAAGTCTCAGCTTCCTGTCAGTGAATGGAAACCTTGTTACATTCAGAAATCTTTGAAACAGTGAGGAATTAGAACAAAGTTTGTTACAATGTTGTAGAACTTTTTTTTATGTTATTTATATAAAATATCTACAAGTAGATGACATCACATGGCTAGATGGATAGGTATATGGCTTTATATATGAATCTGTGTATTGTTAGGGATACCTGGAGATTAAGATTGGGTTTTGTGTTGGCATCAAAGATCCTCCGTATGCTCTCTGCAGCCCTCACAGGCACGGTGCTCTTCTCCGTCACAATTTTGTATCCATTTGAGTTCTGCACAATCATTCGGGCACAAGCTTCAATGTATTTAAGATCTGCGGCTCGCCCTTTTCCCATACCATATGTTTTTGTTGGGGTGTTCACCTGCCAAAGTAAAAGTTAAAGTTCAGATCTATTCTAAATTATGCAAATGTCAAATTTAAAAATATAGTGTTAGCAAATAACAGAGGAACTTGTCTGGCGGCATTCTTTCATATATATTATTTCACCCAAGGGTTATCTACTTTAGCTACGTGTTTGTCTGGAGATATTGCTACAGGGCAACCTAATATGCAGAGCTGACAACCTGGTATTTATCTCTCAGACTCCTCAACTTATCAAATGTCCCACTATGTACACTGCTGTAATGGCTGTCAATGTCCGTCTCCATACTATACAGGGAGGATCATGAGGTTCTATGAACCTGTTTTATGGGAAGCTCATGGCAAGCATGCACGGTCTTATAACATTAGCTTAACTGAAGAACCCAAATAATTCATTGCAATATGTACTTTATTATAATAGAGGTCTGGGTGAGGAGGGGGCAGGAACCACTCTGCTAGTACTGTATATGGATTTATATATCAGCAGGTTTGGCTTTTATAGATTTGCCTTCTCCATCCTCATCCAGGAACCCCTATATATATTCACACACAGTAGCAACATTTTAAAGGGGTATTCCCATGAACATAACCATTTTTTAAATTTGTAGATAATTAAAAGTTAAACATTTTTGAAAATATAAGTAATTAAACATTTTGCAGAGTCTTAAAGATTTTCTCTAAATATCTTGTGGTCACAGTCTTGTTGCCTTTATCGGTTGCCAGTGGATACGACCATGAATGCAGGACCTTTCTAAGGCCAGAAAATCAGTCATGATGTCCTTATTGTGACCAGGATATATTCTGATATATGTAGTGTCCCTGCCTGATAACCCAGCTATAATAAGAAAATCATTGCTGGGTTCCTGACAAGTCCCAGACCATAGGAAGTTCCTGCATTCATGGTCGCATCCATTGATCAAGACAACAGACTGTCACCACTAAGATTGTTAGAGAATATCTTTAAAACTCTGCAGAATTTGCAACTACTTATATTTGCAAAAGTGTTTAACTTTTAATTATCTACAAATATAGATATGATTATTTTCATGGGAATACCCGTTTAACAGGGTCTATATAAAATTAAGTTGATTCCCCCCCTCCTTGTGCTTACACCATGTAAGTCTCTTACAGATTAATGTTGGGGCCCCTGTAATAAGAGCACTTACAGAAATGAACACAAGATCAGCTTCTTGTATGGCTTTATCAATGTCCGTGGAATAAAACAGGTTCTTCCCTCGACAGGACTCAACCACTTCTTTCAGTCCAGGCTGCACAAAAAAAAAAAGGCAATTTCCATCAATGTTAGATAAAGGTAAGAAAATCCCATCATATATGAATGTTACAAGGAACAGACCCGTGTAAACAAGAAAACTAGAGCGGCTCAGAATATCATTGAACGATCTGGTTGAAATGTCACTCAGTTCAGTAGTAAAGGATTTATCCAGTTTTTAAAAAAATATGGGCCTAGTAACAGGATGCATCATTACAAAACACTTCCTAATGTAAATCCTGTTTAAATTCAACCCTGTTTATCTGATTTAATTAAGGTCAACAACATCAGAGTGATGTTTCATTTACAAGCTCACTACCCTTCCTTGCGAGCAGTTCAACCAGTAAATGAAACAGGAGCATGTGACCTCAGATGTGGGAGTGATTTATTATCTGTGATTTCATTGCTGGGGAGAGTGGAGAAGGGAAGCGTACACAGAGAGTGAGAGCAGGCAGAAGAATCATGGGAAATGTAGTTTGTCCACAGATTCACTGCATGTAAATAATAGTGGTATAAGGAGCAGCAAGTGAAATAAAGCCCAGCAAAGGGTACATAAGATAACAGTGAGTATTTATCAGTATTTTTGGAAGCTGGATAACCCATTTAAAAGGGGGTCAAATTCAAGGACAATGAATTGCAATCTGGATCATATAAGACTGGGTTCATATACAATAGTTATGTTGTGTCCTGCTAGTTGTCCTATGCATGAGCCAGACACAACTGACGACAAGGTTATGCACTGGTCCAGAGTCCAAGGTCAGTAGTAAAATGTACTGTCTCTGGCGCAGAGACACATCCAGTCTTTGGATATAAAACTGATCCTATTGGAAACTACAAGATCTGTCAGTTCTGTCTTCAGTTTACAGTTAGCGTATTGCACTACACTGGCTGGATATATGAGACACGGGCCTAGCAAAGATGTCATATAGAACTAGAGAACAAAGCTCTACTTTATCTGAATGTAACCTTATGACCTTTACTGAGTTATGAGTTATTAATACTGCCTGGAAACATAAGCTTCTCCAATGTAAACTTTGGTGCATTTATAGTAATTATACTATTTAACCACTAAACTGCCATCTGATCTGCCTGGACACAATGTAAAGTCAGGGAGGATATTTGGTGCTGCTCAGCTTTAGGACACTTCCTGCAATCTCTATGTGGGGGGGATTTACAGCTGTGAGCTCAGAAGTGCCAGCTCAGCAGAGGAAGTGAGGGATATCTGCCCCTAGAGGTCAGTACGAAAACTGCAAGGTGTTGGATGTAATCACATCTAGTAGTGGATATAAAAGGTAAGTAAAGGGTAGCAGGGTGATGGAGAAGAATACATGCATACTTTATTAATAATAATAATAATAACAACATGAACAGATCACTTGTATCACATGTTTTTTGTAAATGCAAAATTCCCCAAGAAGCTTTTAACCTTAAAGCTGAAGCCCCATGATGCGGAAACGCAGCTTTTTTTGTTGCAGATTTGCTGCGTTTTTTTGAGAAGTATAAGTACTTCCTATATATTTCTTATTCCTTTGTAGCCATTCTTGGCTTTGGCTCAAAAAAGCGCAGCATAATCTGCAACAAAGAAAGCTGCTTTTCCGCAATGTCAGGCCTTAGCCTAAAAAGGGTTATGATGGGATAGAAAATCTTTCACAGTGCATTCCCTGCTGTACAGATGAGGGTCTCCCAATAACCCTATGATTATCTTTGTAGCAGGGGGAGGAAGTGTCTATGCCCAGACTCTTCTGTAGCGGGTCTGTGTGATGTCAGTAACTCCGCTCTACTCCTGCTTCTTGCACATACAGTAGCGCAGAGTCAGTCAGGTAAGTCGATATGTCAGTGGGGGAGGCTGAGGAGTGAGGCCCCCTACCCTGCTGTGCTCTGAAAAGCCAATTATTGGGGTGCTGGGAGACCCTCTTCTATACAGTAAGCAAGTTTATATAGTGCAGTATATGCTCTGCAAAAATTTTTCTATCCCTATATAGCTTTTTTAACCTTATAATTTACATTACTAACCACAATAAATGATCGGTCTCCATACACACTCATAACCCTGGTCAATGTTGGATGTCAATACTTGTGTTGATGGGTTTTATTCCTGTTATACGCTGGATGTTAATCATTATCACAGCACGTTACATGCTGCCTTGCTTAGTCGGTATGAAGTAGTGCATGGGGTATTACAATGTAGTGAAAGGTATCTAGGTCAGAGGCGTCTGGACAGAATTAATTAATATTGTTTATCTCTTGAAAGATTACTCTTGTGCCCTCTACACCACAATGTACACGGAGAGTAATGTGAACTGCTGTGATCTTCACCTGTACTTGTGGTGGTTTCCTGGCCTGTACAGGTGAAGCACGGCAAATGGCAGTAATATGTGTGTGGTTACTCGCTCCAAAGAGCTCACTTGCATATTGACAAAAACAGCAATGGCTTGGCAACAAAAGCACCGATTCACAACAGGAAAACAGCGGTGACCCTAACCTATCTGTCTGCAGGGCTGGGGTTATATGCTGGGTTTTGGTGACTCCCTTTAAGAAGTTAAATACTTTGAGGAAGTTATAGAAAAATGCCGCCTTCTATAATCTGCTCCAAATCCTTCTCTCCTATCAGCCTCACTGGCAAGGCAGTAGTTTATACCTTCCCATCTTTTTGAGAAGAGAATCCTAATCTCTTTCTATATTTTCTTACATGGTCATTGCCATAGACACATCTTATATGGACATGTCATAGATACAAGCAAGACCATAACACTGGCAAGATCCATGATCTCTGGTCATTACTGATGACTGATGATTATAAATCTATTATACCATCCAGATTGTATCGCCAATGCTTTGTTCTGTACATCTAACATAACAGAGCATGTACATACAATGGCAGACGGTACATAAATAAGTGCTAAAGTTCACCCAGTGATAAGGTCACATTCGCCTCCATATAAAGCATACAAAGCATGCACTGCTGTATATACACACATATCTAAAAGAAAAACCAATGTCTAAGGGACATTGGAGAGTCCTTACCTCATAAATGGGCAGGGTGTCAGAATTCCAGGCATTTATTCGAGCCTCGTTCACATCCACCACTGTCACCCTGATATCAGGGCACATATGAGCGATGACGCTGCATGTCGGACCCCCAACGTACCCGGCACCAATGCAGCAGATCTTCTTAATTTGAAACATTGTGATCCTGCAAAATAACCATCAACATAACATTCTTACTACATGTGTACTACTGCAAATATAAGGATACTGTAAGTATTAATACATGACAACAACGACCTCTAGGACAATACAAGTAAAATGGTGACTTCATGGCAATATCACTGGATGAGGCTTTAATACAGATTATTACTAATGGCATTCAGGCCTTACTATATGAAAAAATCCAGATTGACTACCAAACCCACGAACAGGAAAGATTTCCCAAACTGATGGCTGATTCATACATCATTAGGTCAATGAGTTATGTATAAGGGGAGATAATGCTACAAAAATCTTGAAAGAAACTGATGGCTGAGTTGAGTCCCATAAAACATGAATGAAGCATAATTGTGAATTTAGACTAGAGCAGACCCTACACATTACAGTAATGTTAGCCAAAAATGCGAATGTGTATGGTGGGATCCCAACACTCCTCCAACATCCGGTGGATATAATCCACTGCCAGAACACATGCATTCTGGTCCAAACCAAGTGTGCAAGAGTATGGGGAAGTCAGGAGAGATAGCCATCAGCCAAATACACATATGACTATGGGTTATAACCAGCCTTAAAGGGGTTTACTGGGTTTAAGCCAATTATGGTCTATCCCCAATATAGGTCATAAATACCTGATAGGTGGAGGGCCCCCAAGAGCCAGACCCCAGACTTATCAGCTGTACAGAGCTGATTCTGGAGCCTGTCCTATACACAATACAGGGCCAGAGGCAAAAAGCTCCGTCCCCTGTATAGCGGCTGGCGCCGTCACTACATCTCAGCGCTCATTGAAGTCAATGGGACATGAGCTGTAGTGACAGCATCCGACCACTATACAGGGGACAGAGCTTTCGGACGGGCACTCCAAAATACCTGTTCAGCTCTTGGCCCCCCACCGGTCAGGCATAAATAGCCCGGACAACCCCTTTAAAACTCATGCACACAGCACCAAGACTGTATAGAGGCACTTGGGCCCCTAAAAGTGCCTATACACATTAATCTAAATGAATGAAGACACAGTGGGGGAAATTTACTAATACTGGCATATCACACGCTGGTAGGAGATGCACAGGAATTATTAAGCGGCTCGGCCCATAGGAGGTCCCGTATGCCAGAACTGAAACCTACGCTAGTCAATTCTAGTAAATCTGCCGGGTGAAGGTGTCCGCGTCCCACCCCAGCCTGATCCCTGCCCTGCTCTAGACACTGTCTCAAAACTGGCAAGCAGTTCGGAAAATTGAGTGACACATTTATTTTGTTTCTTTTTTTGGCGAAAACGACCACTTTTGTATCAGAAAACTGAGATTGTGTATACACGTTTGTGGGGAGAGCTGTCAATCACAGAGTGTGGGCGGGGTCAGCAGGACTCTCACTGTCTTTATTAGGAGTCCTGTCAGGATTTTCACTCAGAAATCCTGCTCCAAATTCTATAACCCTATATATCACAACGCCCAGTGTTTCTTTACTTCCTCTGTCATATCCTACTATCAAATAGGGCAGAAAAAAATATATATCACCCAACAGGTTCCCTTTATCTACACAAGTGGAAGAGTGAAGAAATCAGGTGATACCTTTTAGAGGCTAACTGAGTATATTTGATAGTGAGCTTTCGAGAGTGCTGGCTCTCTTCTTCCGACATGGTACTACTTTCTATGGCTAACACAATACAACATTATACTACTAGCAACTTTATCTACACAAAGCATTGCCTTGAGACATGATCTTTATCTTGCAGTAGACCTTCATATGTGTCAACCTTCAGTGGATTCTTGCTTGGTCTTACATTACCATTAATCCTATTACGAATGCATCTACATCAGGATGCCTACAGGACTGGTGGGACCCCATGCTGTCTATTACTCAATACGCATATTCCTTGCTCAGAGACCCTGGCCATCAGTATTGAGCCCCCAACCCCCAGCTGATGTATAGTTACACTCACCAGCATCTCTATCATTGTGTGGGTTCAGTAGAAGGAAATGTACGTCATAAGAAGGAGGGGGACCCTGGGGAACATTGTATACTGAGGCTGTGGTGTCAGCAGTCAGTGTGAACGCTGTACTACAGGGACTTCATGTCAGGGGCCTGATATATTACATGGTACATATGGTATGTGGAGTGATACCGTATGTAACCGAGGTCTTATAACACTGAGCAGTTACCAAGAAGTGAATATGGATATGACAATTGTAATGCAGAACATGGGGGGGGGGGGACATATGGCTTCCTAATCCCTAATGCCAAAGACTTCTGAAGTGAAGGGGGGTATGTAGGGGGTCAACTAAAAGGTGGTAAAACATATGTGCGCTGCATACAATGAAGGCGAAGACCGGCTGCTCAGTCCAATCCGGTGTAAGAGGCACCATAGTCATTGCTATTCCCTGTTGTTTAGCTTTATCTCTTTCTGGGAAAGCTGGGTACCTACTAGCATTCAACGTTTTAGAGTTTAGAATAACAAATTTTATGCAGAATCACCATGACTGGGATTTTGCATTCAGAAGTCTAGGAAAGCTGAATGACATTAGTAAGAGCTTGAATGGAGGCCAAACAGTGGTCACCCAGCTTTCCTAGTAACAGATATCTAATGGCTGACAGAAGGGCCTATGTGTATAACAAAATCAGAATTTTAGAAAGTCAAATGCATATAACAAATACAATAAAATACAATAAACTAGTATTAGGTATCACCACTAGTAAGATGGGGCAGCCGTGTATAGGAGCATAAACACAGATGTAGTGTCAGGAGACCCCCAGACGTGCAGACTGCCTCGTCCGTGCAGGTAGTAAATGGGTCCTTTCATCCACTCTGTGAATAGGAAGCATTCAGAGGAACATTGCGACCTCATCCAGTGTAAGCACCACAGGATAAGGGTATGGAGAGAGCTCCAGGACAACATGATGCCAACTGATACCAATGCCTGGGTAATAAAATACTCTGAAAAATTTATGTGGGTTACATTGCAATTTGCAGAACTACAAGTCACAGAACTGCCCGTTACTTGTGGGCATAATTAAATTTCATATAGTACAAGAAATAATAAAACCCCAGAAGCATATCTTCAAGCCCTTGGGCCCCAATGGAAAGTTTGTAACGGGTCCTGCACTTATCGTGTGCCATATATAGTTCTAGTGTTTTCTTATGTTATGAGAGTCCTTTAGGTCCCCTTTGGCTCCAGGGTTGGGTAGTTATTGTATCTCTACACCCCCTACACAAATGCACCTCGGCGACCCCATAGTGGTGATGAGATTGGCAAGCATTTTGATTCTTGAAACTAAATAGTTAACTTGCATCACATTACACCTGGCAAATATCTATGGCCGAGGTCAGGGCAGGGCATCATGTCAGTGGGTACATGGGAGGGAGAGCCAGCAGGAGAGCTGTGCATGTACCACTGATCTCCAGGTCTACAGTATATACCCTTCTATGCAAGTGTTAGGTGGTTATCCTTTGGATGGTGAAGAAAATACTTTATAGGGGTTGGCTAGGATATTTTTAGGACAGGCCATAAATATCTGATCGATAATGGGATATCTGATTGATGGTGGGGCTGGTCGGCTCCTGCACAGATCAGCAGTTTGGAGCCACTTCGACTACCCATACTATACTCTTCACAGAGTCGGAAGCAGATGGCTGGGTGCCATAACAGTAACTGAAGTCAATGAGAGCTGAGATGCAGAACAGCGCCCAACCACTACAGAAGGGCCCATTTCATCTGCTTTCAGCTCCGTGCAGTGTGTAATACAGCCATGAGAAGTGGCCCCGAACAGCTGATCTGTGCAGAGGGGCACATGCCAATTCCCACCGATTAGGAATTTAAATAAATTCCTGGCCTACCCTTTGGTACCCATTCCCTTCAATGGCTGTTGGCTAAAAGCTATTCCTCCTGAATCCCTTATATACATACACACTTAGTTCAAGCCAAGAGTGCATGTGTTTTCAATGGGGAAAGTGGAATAAGCCTCTGCCGCTAGCAGCAGCTTCTGCCCCCAAGAGGAAAACATTAGGTGTTGAGATTCAGTATGACTGAGCCTTCATAGTATACGGACCCATTGATTTCTATGGCCACATGCATGTTGTTGTATTCAGTCTGTGGTCCGCTATTGCAGAGATAGCTATTTCTACGGCCCCATATACATGTCCATAGTAACCATCCACAATATACGGGGCAGGTCCTATTCTTGTCCGTATTTGTGGCACAGATTTACAGATAAGTGTAGGGGATCGTACAAGTCTTTTTGCGGATCCGTGATTGCGGATGACATACTGATGGACATGTTTTGTTGGGGAATGCGGATCCATTTTGCAGACAGTAAAAACCACTTCGGTCGTTTGCATGAAGTCTTAAGGAAGAGTCGGGAGCTCCCCATACACATTAGATAGGCAGCGATCACTTGTATTGAATGAGCCAACATATAATGTACTGTCTGAACTCTGGCAGATACTAATCTTATGTGTATGGCCAGCTTACAAGATATTTCTCTGGCAGGGTCTACCAATAGATTCTACTCTATTTCCCAAAATAAGCAGCGCCAGAGCAATCGGGCAGCCACTACTCTCCATGTATATAACATACCATCATGTCTTCTATACACTTCCTATCCTGCTCTCTTAAAGGGACCAATGACTTATTGTAAGAATCGGATGATCCCTCATCACCTGGACACCACAGATGTCCTATCCTTAGTCACTGACTATGTCACATCCAGTATACATAGCGGGGACTTCAGCCATCTACATCACTAATGGATCACATCTGGAGATTGTGCAATGTACAAATCAAGTTTCCAAAAGTAAGTGACCCCTGTAAGGCCCCATTTCCTGGTGTACATGAGGATGTGATCAGACAATATGGATTCAATTATAAGTCCTGATCTATAATACAGAACAGATGGAGGGGGAGACAAGAACTTCTCTGTATCACACTGTATCGCTGCCAGCCAGGTATCTATACTACATGGATACAGTATGCATAGGAGAACATGCAGCAGAGCTGGAGGAGTGTCACAGAGCAGTAACGATTATCCTTCATAGTACTACCGCATAGTGTGCACTTACGTGGAGAGTGTAGTGAGGATCCGGTGCGGTCAGATTCACCCAGTGTCAGTGCCGGGTCTAGGCTGCTGATCCATATACCCAGATCCACAGATCCTCCCACCGGGGAGGAGACGGGGGCGGGCCGGGAGGATGATGAGGGTGATGAATGGAGGGGGTCGGGACTAGAGTGGAGTAGCTCCTGATAGCGGTGAGGTCACATGGGGGGCGGAGCCTCTCTGATGAGGGCGGGCTCTCTTCTATCATAGCTCTGTGCTCTATAAAGGAAGCGGGAGCCGGGCACGTGTAGACGGAGAACAGAAACCAGTGAGGGCAGTCTTGTGGGAATGGGTGATGGAAGGGGAGCGATAAGATTGTTTTGCATTGGACTGCATGTTGGAGGAGGCTGAGGGGAGGGAGTGATGTATTTACATGGGACTGTATCCTGGAGAGTCTGGGGGATTGGATTGACGTTTAGGGTGGTATAGAAGTTGTTGGCATCGAGGGAGACAGGGTCCTTTGGATGCTGCTGGCACCTAAGGGGGGGGGGCAGGGGTCTTTGGGGTGCTACTGGCATCTAAAGGGGGGGCAGGGGTCTTTGGGGCGCTGCTGGCACCTAAGGGGGGGAGGGGTCTTTGGGGTGCTACTGGCATCTAAAGGGGGGGCAGGGGTCTTTGGGGTTCTACTGGCATCTAAAGGGGGGGCAGGGGTCCCTGGGGTGCTACTGGCATCTAAAGGGGGGGCAGGGGTCTTTGGGGTGCTACTGGCATCTAAAGGGGGGGGCAGGGGTCTTTGGAGTGCTACTGGCATCTAAAGGGGGGGCAGGGGTCTTTGGGGTTCTACTGGCATCTAAAGGGGGGGCAGGGGTCTTTGGGGTGCTACTGGCATCTAAAGGGGGGGCAGGGGTCTTTGGGGTGCTACTGGCATCTAAAGGGGGGGCAGGGGTCTTTGGAGTGCTACTGGCATCTAAAGGGGGGCAGGGGTCTTTGGGGTGCTTCTGGCATCTAAAGGGGGGGCAGGGGTCTTTGGGGTGCTTCTGGCATCTAAAGGGGGGGCAGGGGTCTTTGGGGTGCTTCTGGCATCTAAAGGGGGGGCAGGGGTCTTTGGGGTGCTTCTGGCATCTAAAGGGGGGGCAGGGGTCTTTGGGGTGCTTCTGGCATCTAAAGGGGGGGCAGGGGTCTTTGGGGTGCTTCTGGCATCTAAAGGGGGGGCAGGGGTCTTTGGGGTGCTTCTGGCATCTAAAGGGGGGGCAGGGGTCTTTGGGGTGCTTCTGGCACCTAAAGGGGGGCAGGGGTCTTTGGGGTGCTTCTGGCATCTAAAGGGGGGGGCAGGGGTCTTTTGGGTGCTTCTGGCACCTAAAGGGGGGGGCAGGGGTCCCTGGGGTGCTGCTGGCATCTAAAGGGGGGTCAGGGGTCCCTGGGGTGCTGCTTGCATGTCAGTTTGTAAGCCCTTGCGCTACCACCTGTGTGCATGTTTGCGGGTCCCTGGGGTGCTTCCTGTGTGTGAGGCGGTGCTGGTGGTGGTCTCTTGGGTATTTCCACCTGTGGGCATGTGGAGGTTCCAAGGGGCGCTGCCATGTAGTGTGCGGGTCCCTGGGGTACTACCTTCATGTAAGTGGTGGTGGGGGGGGTCCTGCGGTGCTGCCTGTGTGTGGGTGAGGGTTGTTGGTGGTGGGCCCTGCCACCTGTGTGTGTGGAGGTGTTACCTGTGTGTTGGAGGGGTCTGGCACCTGGATTGCCACCTCTGTGTTGGGGTGCTGTATGCTGAGGGGAAGGAGGGCTGCCATCTATATTCTGAGAGGGGCTCGGGGGGGGGGGGGGGTGGCTGCCGTTTGTATGCTAGGAGGATCTAGGACCTGTGTGCTGGGGTTTCCGGTACCTGGAGGAAGCCGTCTATGTGCAGTTGTGATCTAGACCCTGGGGGGCTGCCACTTATGTGTTTGAGGGGGGGGGGGGTTTGGTCCATGGGTGCCTGCTGTCTATATGCCGGGGAGGGGGGTGGTCCGGTCCTTGGGGGGGCTGCCACCTGTATGTTGGGGGCCTGCTCCTGTGTGCTAGGGTCTCCGGTACCTGGGGGATGGCCATCTGTGTGCTGTTGTGATCCGGACCCTAGGAGGCTGCCGTCTGTGTGCTGGGGGTTGTGGTCCCTAAGGGCTGCTGTCTGTGCCTTGCAAAGGGGGGTCCCTCAGAGGTTGCTGTCTGCATGTAAGTGAGGGGTCTCTGGGGGTGCTGCCTGTGTGTGAGGGGAGGCTGTGGGTGTCCCTGGGCAGGCTGTTGCCTGTCTGCATGTGGGAGGGATCCATGAGTGGCTGCTGTCTGTGTGTTTTGGGGGGAGGGGGGTTAGGGGATTGTCATCTGTGTGTTTGTGGAGGGGGACCCTGTGGAGTGTCACTCTTCATGTGTGTGTGGTGTCCCTGGGGTTTTGCTGCATGTGAGGAGGAGGTGGTTGGGGGAGGGGGGGCTGCTTGTGTGTGAGCGGAGTTTTGGAGCTGTGTAAATCACGTGGCTCTGGTTAAATAGTGCAGGGACACTGAAGTTATAACATACAGTAGTGCCCCTGTGTTAAATATATTGCCACTCCTCCAGCATTATAAATAGAATGGACCCCACATCCTACTCTTCACCCTTTCATGTCCAGGGTGTGAGTTGTATGCATAAACATTGTGCACTGCTCACTCTCCAACCCTGCAATGATCACTAGCAAAACACTGATGCTCATTGCTGTATAAAGAGGTTACCCACAATGCAGGGACTCCTTCAGAGTAGGAGGAGTCCCTGCATTAGAAGGGGGTAATCCTAGACATAACTTGTACTTAGTTTTAGTTGTGGTCAAGTTATGACTGCAATTAACCCTTTTTAACAAATGTTACGGTCACTATACTCTCTCAGTCTAGCAGGTGCAGCCCTAAGGAACATTAGGGCTGCTATACTTTATTTGTATAGCAGGCTGTCTGTGTTCTCCCCCCATAGTCATTAATACAATGTGCCCCCCAAAGTCCACCCAGTATGCCTGGTGAGCTGTATTCGCCACTGACTCCCCAGACCTCCTGCAATCAGTGATTCCAGCTAAGTGATTGAATTGCTGATTACTCAAGAAGGGGTTAATCACAAGCTTGACATGACTGTGGTTAAGTCTAATGCCCAACATAGTGTCCCGCAGCAAAAAAAAAGTACTGCGGTAAAAGCCGCGATGGCAACACATCACGGTTCTTCCCGCAGCGCTTTGCACAGAAAGTTCACAGAGGTTTCCTCTGCAGACTTTCTGCTTCGATTATACCGGCATTTCCGTAGGTATAATTGACATGTTGCGATTTCCAAAATGTGACAGTTTTGGAAATTGCAGCATGTATTTTTTTTTATATAACTGTAATTTTATTGAAAAATTTTTCATTAACAAGGAATAAAGAAAAAACAAAAAAACAATAATAATCAAACAAACAGGAAGCATTGAGGTAAATAGATGCATCTAAAGGGGGGGCAGGGGTCTTTGGGGTGCTTCTGGCATCTAAAGGGGGGGCAGGGGTCTTTGGGGTGCTTCTGGCATCTAAAGGGGGGGCAGGGGTCTTTGGGGTGCTTCTGGCATCTAAAGGGGGGGCAGGGGTCTTTGGGGTGCTTCTGGCACCTAAAGGGGGGCAGGGGTCTTTGGGGTGCTTCTGGCATCTAAAGGGGGGGGCAGGGGTCTTTTGGGTGCTTCTGGCACCTAAAGGGGGGGGCAGGGGTCCCTGGGGTGCTGCTGGCATCTAAAGGGGGGTCAGGGGTCCCTGGGGTGCTGCTTGCATGTCAGTTTGTAAGCCCTTGCGCTACCACCTGTGTGCATGTTTGCGGGTCCCTGGGGTGCTTCCTGTGTGTGAGGCGGTGCTGGTGGTGGTCTCTTGGGTATTTCCACCTGTGGGCATGTGGAGGTTCCAAGGGGCGCTGCCATGTAGTGTGCGGGTCCCTGGGGTACTACCTTCATGTAAGTGGTGGTGGGGGGGTCCTGCGGTGCTGCCTGTGTGTGGGTGAGGGTTGTTGGTGGTGGGCCCTGCCACCTGTGTGTGTGGAGGTGTTACCTGTGTGTCGGAGGGGTCTGGCACCTGGATTGCCACCTCTGTGTTGGGGTGCTGTATGCTGAGGGGAAGGAGGGCTGCCATCTATATTCTGAGAGGGGCTCGGGGGGGGGGGGGGGGTGGCTGCCGTTTGTATGCTAGGAGGATCTAGGACCTGTGTGCTGGGGTTTCCGGTACCTGGAGGAAGCCGTCTATGTGCAGTTGTGATCTAGACCCTGGGGGGCTGCCACTTATGTGTTTGAGGGGGGGGGGGGGGTTTGGTCCATGGGTGCCTGCTGTCTATATGCCGGGGAGGGGGGTGGTCCGGTCCTTGGGGGGGCTGCCACCTGTATGTTGGGGGCCTGCTCCTGTGTGCTAGGGTCTCCGGTACCTGGGGGATGGCCATCTGTGTGCTGTTGTGATCCGGACCCTAGGAGGCTGCCGTCTGTGTGCTGGGGGTTGTGGTCCCTAAGGGCTGCTGTCTGTGCCTTGCAAAGGGGGGTCCCTCAGAGGTTGCTGTCTGCATGTAAGTGAGGGGTCTCTGGGGGTGCTGCCTGTGTGTGAGGGGAGGCTGTGGGTGTCCCTGGGCAGGCTGTTGCCTGTCTGCATGTGGGAGGGATCCATGAGTGGCTGCTGTCTGTGTGTTTTGGGGGGGAGGGGGGTTAGGGGATTGTCATCTGTGTGTTTGTGGAGGGGGACCCTGTGGAGTGTCACTCTTCATGTGTGTGTGGTGTCCCTGGGGTTTTGCTGCATGTGAGGAGGAGGTGGTTGGGGGAGGGGGGGCTGCTTGTGTGTGAGCGGAGTTTTGGAGCTGTGTAAATCACGTGGCTCTGGTTAAATAGTGCAGGGACACTGAAGTTATAACATACAGTAGTGCCCCTGTGTTAAATATATTGCCACTCCTCCAGCATTATAAATAGAATGGACCCCACATCCTACTCTTCACCCTTTCATGTCCAGGGTGTGAGTTGTATGCATAAACATTGTGCACTGCTCACTCTCCAACCCTGCAATGATCACTAGCAAAACACTGATGCTCATTGCTGTATAAAGAGGTTACCCACAATGCAGGGACTCCTTCAGAGTAGGAGGAGTCCCTGCATTAGAAGGGGGGTAATCCTAGACATAACTTGTACTTAGTTTTAGTTGTGGTCAAGTTATGACTGCAATTAACCCTTTTTAACAAATGTTACGGTCACTATACTCTCTCAGTCTAGCAGGTGCAGCCCTAAGGAACATTAGGGCTGCTATACTTTATTTGTATAGCAGGCTGTCTGTGTTCTCCCCCCATAGTCATTAATACAATGTGCCCCCCAAAGTCCACCCAGTATGCCTGGTGAGCTGTATTCGCCACTGACTCCCCAGACCTCCTGCAATCAGTGATTCCAGCTAAGTGATTGAATTGCTGATTACTCAAGAAGGGGTTAATCACAAGCTTGACATGACTGTGGTTAAGTCTAATGCCCAACATAGTGTCCCGCAGCAAAAAAAAGTACTGCGGTAAAAGCCGCGATGGCAACACATCACGGTTCTTCCCGCAGCGCTTTGCACAGAAAGTTCACAGAGGTTTCCTCTGCAGACTTTCTGCTTCGATTATACCGGCATTTCCGTAGGTATAATTGACATGTTGCGATTTCCAAAATGTGACAGTTTTGGAAATTGCAGCATGTATTTTTTTTTATATAACTGTAATTTTATTGAAAAATTTTTCATTAACAAGGAATAAAGAAAAAACAAAAAAACAATAATAATCAAACAAACAGGAAGCATTGAGGTAAATAGAGGCTATCTGCCTCCTCCCCCGTAAGCAATATGCATTTAAATTAAGCAGTGAACAAGGGAGGGGGGGAATGGAGGGGTTAAGAAGACAAGGGTAGGACCAAAGGGAGGGGGGGGAAGGGAAGGAGAGGACTAGAGATCAGAGACCCTGTAATGTACAATACATGTCCCAGGGTGCCCAAATAGCCCCAAAGGCTTCCCGTGAATTATGTAGGCCAGCAGTCAGGTATTCAAGACTCCTCACATCCTTCATTCTAGCCACAAGCTCAAGACTAGATGGGGGACTCACCTTCTTCCAGTTTCTAGCTATGAGAGTTTTAGCTGCAGTACAAAGATGCAAGAAAAGCCTGGATGACTTATTGCTCAGGTGTCTGGGGGGAAGGTTCAGGAGATAAAGAAGAGGGTCAAGAGGAACCTCTTGCAAAAAGAGAGCAGTCGTCAGAGTCCTGACCCCCCTCCAAAAACCGAGGATGAGAGGGCACGTCCAAAAGATATGGTGCAGGGTACCCACCGCAGCTCCACAGCGCCAGCACCATGGGGGAACTAATGGGTTTAAAATATGAAGGAGAGCCGGAGTATGATACCAATGCATCAACAGCTTATACTGCGTTTCCCTAAACGTAATGCACTGAGATGATTTCTGGGCCCGAGACCATACAATCCGCCACTGTTCCTGGGAGATGGGTTTACCCACCGCCTCCTCCCATTTAAGCATATAGCGATGATTAACAGGAGAGCCTGTAGTTTGTGAGTTAAGAAGTTGGTAAATAGAGGATATAAAGCCCCTAGTGGACGTGCCTGCACGGCAAATCTTTTCAAAAGCGGTGGGGAGTGACACCTTAAGAGACCCATGGAGGGAGCGGACAAAGTGAACCACCTGCAAGTAATGGAACCTGCAGCATGTATTTTACCGCAAAATGGGGATGGGATTCGCGTTTTTTTTCCGCCACATTTCTACCACAGCGTTTAAGCCATGTGCGGCGCCTGCCTCAAGGAGTTATCTACAGATGCATCTCAATAAATTTGAATATCTTTGAAACGTTTAATTCAGTAATTACATTAAAAAGTGACCTATATTTTCTAGATTCTTTATACACAGAGTGTTCTATTTCAAGTGTTTTATTTCTGTAAATGTTGATTATGCATTACAGGTAATGAAAACCCAAATCTAAGAAAATTAGAATAGTGTAAAAAATTTCAGTATTGTAAATTCAGTGTGTCACCTGCCAAGGTTTCCTAAGCCTTTAAACGGTCCCTCAGTCTGGTTCAGTAGGACACACAATCATGGAAGACGCTGATTATGAATTGTGTTACTGAAATGAATTTTTCAAAGATATTCTAATTTATTGAGATACACCTGTACTTTCTCAGGATAGGCCTATCAATATTAGATCTGCAGGGGGACCTGACACCTGAAACTCCTGAAGATCTCCAGTACAGAGACAGTAATGGGGCAGCACTGCGGTACCTACACTTACCACTACAGTTTGTACAGCATTGGAGATCTGCAGGGGACCCCCGCAGATCATATATTGATTGCCTATCCTGAGTTACAGTGGGTACGGAAAGTATTCAGACCCCTTTAAATTTTTCACTCTGTTTTATTGCAGCCCTTTGCTAAAAGCAAAAAAAGTTCATTTTATTTCTCATTAATGTACACTCAGCACCGCATCTTGACAGAAAAAAACCGGAAATGTAGTTATTTTTGCAAATTTATTAAAAAAGAAAAACTGAAATATCACATGGTCATAAGTATTCAGACCCTTTGCTGTGACACTCAAATTTAACTCACATGGTGTCCATTTCCTTCTGCTCCTCCTTGAGATGGTTATACTCCTTCATTGGAGTCCAGCTGTGTTTAATTAAACTGAGTGGACTTGATTAGGAAAGGCACACACCTGTCTATATAAGACCTCACAGTGTATGTCAGAGCAAATGAGAATCATGAGGTCAAAGGAACTGCCCAAGGAACTCAGAGACAGAATTGTGGCAAGGCACAGATCTGGCCAAGGTTACAAAAGAATTTCTGCAGCACTCAAGGTTCCTAAGAGCACAGTGGCCTCCATAATCCTTAAATGGAAGAAGTTTGGGACAACCAGAACTCATAGACCTGGTCGTCCAGCCAAACTGAGCAATCATGGGAGAAGAGCCTTGGTGAGAGAGGTAAAGAAGAACCCAAAGATCACTGTGACTGAGCTCCAGAGATGCAGTAGGGAGATGGGAGAAAGTTCCACAAAGTCAACAATCACTGCAGCCCTCCACCAGTCGGGGCTTTATGGCAGAGTGGCCCGAAGGAAGCCTCTCCTCAGTGCAAGACATATGAAAGCCCGCATAGAGTTTGCCAAAAAACACATGAAGGACTCCCAGACTATGAGAAATAAGATTCTCTGGTCTGATGAGACGAAGATTGAACTTTTTGGTGTTAATTCTAAGCGGTATGTGTGGAGAAAACCAGGCACTGCTCATCACCTGCCCAATACAATCCCAACAGTGAAACATGGTGGTGGCAGCATCATGCTATGGGGGTGTTTTTCAGCTGCAGGGACAGGACGACTGGTTGCAATTGAAGGAAAGATGAATGCGGCCAAGTACAGAGATATCCTGGAAGAAAACCTCTTCCAACGTGCTCTGGGCCGAAGGTTCACCTTCCAACAAGACAATGACCCTAAGCACACAGCTAAAATAACAAAGGAGTGGCTTCGGAACAACTCTGTGACCATTCTTGACTAACTATAGTAACTACAGAATACGCGGAGACCATGAACCTACCTGCAATAACTCCATTCTAGTCAGTACAGTAGTGAGACAGCTAGAATGGAGTTGCTGTAAGGAGGACCTACCTATAGTAACTACAGAATACACCGAGACCATGAACCTACCTGCAGCAACTCCATTCTAGTCAATTCTGTAGTGAGACAGCTATAATGGAGTTGCTGTAAGGAGGACCTACCTATAGTAACTACAGAATACACCAAGACCATGAACCTACCTGCAGTAACTACAGAATACACAGAGACTATGAACCTACCTGCAGTAACTCCGTTCTAGTCAGTTCTGTAGTGAGACAGCTTGAATGGAGTTGCTGTAAGGAGGACATACATATAGTAACTACAGAATACACTGAGACCATGAACCTACTTATAGTAACTACAGAATACACCGAGACCATGAACCTACCTGCAGTAACTACAGAATACGCAGAGACCATGAACCTACCTGAAGTAACTCCGTTCTAGTCAGTTCTGTAGTGAGACAGCTAGAATGGAGTTGCTGTATGGAGGACCTAACTACTGTAATTATATACTCATAAATCAAACGCACAGCTATACATCAGAATTTAGATCTATGTCAGTTATGAATTGCCATAGATTTCCATTATAACTTACAACAAGAAAGTGGTGTGAGTTATAAAAAATACAACAGGATGAGGCGTCACTGCCCTGCGCAGACCATATTTGCACAGTTGCAGAACTTGTTTGGCGCAAATCATATATACATATGGAGGATTCTGGCATCATAACTGGCCAAGAGGGACATTAATATATATAGAGAGAGAGAGTTTTGGAATAATTATTAATAGGAGTGGAGGAAAAACACATTTCTGGACCTATATATATATGGCACTCACTCAAAAAAAAAGTTTACAGACTATGGGCTCACCGCCACATTATGTTGTGACGTGATCTTGTTCAAGAGTGTCCGGATGACTTTCTTGAACTTGTATAATTTCATAGGTTATAGGAGCTAGGATATTTTGGAATAGAATGTTGTTCCAGGGACTTTGTCCATTTGTCATATTTAGGGTTGAGAAGGATTTTTTTTTCCTCTGTTGGGGCAATTGGCATCAGCCTAATGGGTTTTTTTGTTTGTTTTTTTTCTTTCCTCTGGATCAACTTGGTTATAGGATGGACTTGTGTCTTTATCCAACCTAACTTACTATGTTATCTATAATAGAGTGTGTATAAAAAATATATATATATATATAAAAACATAACATAGATATATTAGTAAATGTATATATATAAAGAGCATGTATGTAAATATAGTGTATAATGTGCTAGTATTATATGTACTTGTTGATATACTGATGGGTAATATAGGTGTGTATATACTGTTTTTATATGCAGTGTATATGGTATAGGCATGGTACAGATGTATAATGGATATTTGATACATCTGTAGCATGTGTTTATGTACTGTATGAACGTGTGTCTATATATGGACATAGGTATGTAGGTGTAAAGGAGATTCCGTGTTGGTGTGTATATTCCGTGTTGTCATGTTAGTTGGCAGTATATACATGCTGTGATGGATATTGTGGCGTCTCTCACACACATACACACTTACGTGCTCTCCTAAGCTCTGGTTTTAAAATGTTTCCCTATTAAAAATATAAATATTGGTCAGGTTTTGATGTAAACATGGCGCATCTAGTTTGGGCTAAAATTTTTTGACTTTCTAGACATGTGGGTGTGGCTCCTCAAAAAAGGGGTTCTAGCTTAAATGCACGAAGTTGAGGCAAAATTTGGTCAAAAAAAAATTCTGGCAAAAAGTATGGGTGGGTTCACACTTGCGGAGGCACTCCGTCCGCCACGAATCCGACCTAAATGTCGGAAAACTGGATAGTGAAAGGTTTGCGACGCATTGCTTAAAACCCCATTCACTTGAGTGGGTTTTTAAAGAAATGTGTGGGTGTGCGCTTACACCCTCTGCGTCGCGAAGCGGTTTTTTTTCGTCGGAAACAAAGTCCTGCATGTCCAACTTTGTTTTTGATGAAAAAAAAACGGCTTTGCGGAGCAAAGAGTGCAATCACACACCCGCGCATTGCTTTAAAACCCTATTCAAGTGAATGGGGTTTTAAGCAATGTGTCGCAAAACTTTCCCTATCCAGTGCCTATCCAGTTTTCCGACATTTAGGTCGGATTCGTGGCGGACGGAGTGCCACCGCAAGTGTGAACCCACCCTAAGCCAAAAAAAGGTGATCTAAACGTAGACAAGACAGCCTAAAAATACACTAAATTTATCATCCAGCATCAGTCACTGTGATAAATTTTTCGAATTTTCAGACTGACTGTCCATGTTTACACTGTCTAACTATTAGTAAATTGGGGCCATTGTATTTCCTTTGGTCTACAGATCTACATATATTGTTATTTAACTTTCTCAGCCCCCCTTAGCCAGTCATTTGGTTTTCAAAGCCCTAGAGAAAGGATGTGAGAAGACAAACCAGCAGGTGGTAGGGGCCAGAGGGTTTGTCAAGTTGCCAGAACAATACAGCTTGTTAGTAAAGTTTTTGGAAGCCAGTATGTTTAGCATAAATAAAGCAGACACAATGGGGCACATTTATCAATACTGTAGAGCTTTGCACTGTGTAAGGCTGGGTTCACGTCTGCGCCGGAGTCTCCGTTGGAGAAACTGCCGAAAATTGGCAGAGAGAAAAGTCCTGCACGGAGGACTTTTTTTTCTCTGCCGATTTCAGTTTCAAAACAGTGGACCCCATTATAGTGAATGGAGTCTGCCAGTGTCTGTGTGTAACCGCTGTTTTAGCGGTCTGGTCCACTGTCATTCGCGTCCCCCAGCGGACCCGAACGACGGAAACCACAACGCTATTGTGAACCGAGCGTAATCCTGTTCATAGTTTTAGACCTATTTTTAAATCTGTCATACGGACCTTCATAAATCTGTCGCACTTTCTGGCACGCCAAAATTCTGGCTCATTTTTCTGATGTGTCAAAAAAAATTTATTGTGCCAAAAAATCTGTTTCCATTGTGCATGCACCAAAAGTCTCAATTCAAGTCTCAATTGAATCTTCAACTAACTTTACACCATTTTTAACTTGGTCTACTTTATACAAGAAAATCTGTGCCATATTCGTTCTTTTCTTTTTCATAAATGTGACGTAAAGTGAGACACTTCTAAATCCATTTGGGTGCCTGTCGTATTTTTTCTGTTCTTTCTGGCGTGCGCTGATCATAAATATGTGAATGCTGTGCACTGCAAATTTTGGCACAAATGTAGACCGAAAAGTGTCAGACTTCTTCTATTAATAAATATGCCCAATTCTTCTCAGAATATCCAGTGTCTGGGCCTAATAGGTGGCGAAAAGCTGCAATGGAATGCCAAGGAAGAGGAATCTGAAGTGGATGTCCGCCTCATATTCCTCTTCATTTTCTGACCTCTGAATGGGCCTCTAGTTTTGATCAATTTAGTCCTTTTTGTTTTGAGCTATTTGGTGCTGTAGGGGTTGAGTGGTTGTTGAAGATAGAAGGGTTGGGTGGGGACAATTGATCTCCCCACCCTGTGTCCTTTTGGTGTCCACTCTGTTCAAGAGGCCCCCTTCTGTCACCACTAATACCTCTTAGTATTGTTTGTGATGTCCTGCAAGCCTGGATATGATCACCATAGTTTTCCAGAGTAATAGGATGCTGTAATAAAGTGGCGCCTGATAGGTGGCGTGTGCACCTTGGAGCAACCCAGAAGATGGGGTGAATATTATAAATAGCCGTCATCTTGGCTGCTCCACACAACCATACATCAGAGCCGGGGGGGGGGGGGGTGCAGGGGGAATCTAATGTGTAAAGCACACAACAGTGTGAATTTACTTTGCATTGTCCATACAATTCCAATCACACGTGAACATCTGACAATTAACGAGTCAATATGAATATGCGTCTGGTGTTCCTATTAAGATGTATATTAGTGAGCTCTTAGTCGAGTCTGGGGTCGAGTTGTAGATATTGTAATTGTGTTAGTGGGTCAGTAGATGAATACATGCAGGGAGGTCCCATGAACGACTTTAGGCTCCGGTCTTGTCTCTTGTTTGTGCTTTTTACTCATATTCAGTGTTGTCAAATAATCTGTCCGAGGGGAAGTGAGTAACATGCTGACCTTTAATGACAGTCATCCAGCTTCACCCATTACTGTTTTTTTGTTTTTGGGTGGAGATGGCCATTACTATGATTTATAAGGCTGGGTTCACATGCTGCAGTTTCTCTTGATCATACTGGAATCCATATAGTAATTTTGAATTCAGTTAAAGGGGTTTGGTGCTGTACATTTGAAGATGGTTACATACAAGAATAATAGACTAACTTAGTGACCCACTGGTACAGTGAGGACTTACAATATATGAGGGAAAGGGGGATAGAGACAGTAGGTGAGGGTAAAAGCTGTACAGATGGTGGTGTGGTGACAGTAGTGTTATTGGAGGTTGTAGGCTTTCCTGAATAGGTGAGTCTTCAGGGCCTTCTTGAAGCTTGTGATTGTGGGAGTCAGTCTTATGTGTCCAGAGTATGGGGGATGCAGGGGAAAAGTCTTGCAGGCTGTTGTATGAGGAGTGGATAAGAGCAAAGTAGGTGGTCTTGAGGGGATGGGAGATTGCGAGTGGGGAGGTAGCGGGAGATTAGGTCATAGATATATGGAGGGGACATGTTGTGGATGGCTTTGTATGTCAGTGTTGGAATGTTACACTCTATTCGCTGAGCAATGGGTAACCAGTGAAGGGATTGGAAAAGTGGAGAGGCTGATGAAAAACAGGGGGAGAGGGGTACTAAGCGATTGTCAGAGTTGTGTGTACAAGTCATGGCCAAAAGTTTTGAGAATGATACAAATATTAATTTTTACAAAGTCTACTGCTTCAGTTTTTCTAATGGCAATTTGCATATACTCCAGAATGTTATAAAGAGTGATCAGTTTAACAGCAATTACTTGCAAAGTCAATATTTGCCTAGAAAATGAACTTTATCCCCCAAAACACATTTCAACATCATTTCAGCCCTGCCTTAAAAGGACCACCTAACATTGTTTCAGTGATTGCGCCATTAACACAGGTGTGGGTGTTGATGAGGACAGGGCTGGAGATCAATCTGTCATGATTAAGTAAGAATGACACCACTGGACACTTTAAAAGGAGGCTGGTGCTTGCCATCATTGTTTCTCTTCTGTTAACCATGGTTATCTCTAAAGAAACACGTGCAGTCATCATTGCACTGCACAAAAATGGCCTAACTGGGAAGAGTATTGCAGCTAGAAAGATTGCACCTCAGTCAACAATCTATCGCATCATCAAGAACTTCAAGGAGAGAGGTTCCATTGGTGCCAAAAAGGCTCCAGGGTGCCCAAGAAAGACCAGCAAGCGGCAGGACCGTCTCTTAAAAGTGTTTCAGCTGCGGGATCGGGCTACCAGCAGTGCAGAGCTTGCTGAGGAATGGCAGCAGGCAGGTGTGAGTGCATCTGCACGCACTGTGAGGCGGAGACTCTTGGAGCAAGGCCTGGTCTCAAGGAGGGCAGCAAAGAAGCCACTTCTCTCCAGAAAAAACATCAGGGACAGACTGATATTCTGCAAAAGGTACAGGGAGTGGACTGCTGAGGACTGGGGTAAAGTCATTTTCTCTGATGAATCCCCTTTTCGATTGTTTGGAACATCTGGAAAACAGCTTATTCGGAGAAGAAGAGGTGAGCGCTACCACCAGTCTTGTCTCATGCCAACTGTAAAGCATCCTGAAACCATTCATGTGTGGGGTTGCTTCTCAGCCAAGGGAATCGGCTCTCTCACAGTCTTGCCTAAAAACACAGCCATGAATAAAGAATGGTACCAGAATGTCCTCCAAGAGCAACTTCTCCCAACCGTCCAAGAGCAGTTTGGCGCTCAACAATGCCTTTTCCAGCATGATGGAGCACCTTGCCATAAAGCAAAGGTGATAACTAAATGGCTCAGGGAACAAAACATAGAGATTTTGGGTCCATGGCCTGGAAACTCCCCAGATCTTAATCCCATTGAGAACTTGTGGTCAATCATCAAGAGACAGGTGGACAAACAAAAACCAACAAATTCAGACAAAATTAAAGCATTGATTCTGCAAGAATGGACTGCTATCAGTCAGGATTTGGTCCAGAAGTTGATTGAGAGCATGCCAGGGAGAATTGCAGAGGTCCTGAAGAAGAAGGGTCAACACTGCAAATATTGACTTGCTGCATTAACTCATTCTAACTGTCAATATAAGCTTCTGTTACTCATAATATGAATGCAATTATATTTCTGTATGTGATAAAAACATCTGACAAACACACATAAAAACCAGAGGGCAGCAGATCATGTGAAAATATAATATTTGTGTCATTCTCAAAACTTTTGGCCATGACTGTACACTGGAGAGGAGCGAGAGCATTTTCTGGAAAGCCACAGAGAAGGGTGTTACAGTACAGTAAGTGGGAGATGGTAAGAGCATGGACTAGCATTAGCAAGATAACCAATAGTCGCCTAATAAATCCTTCGCCCCTTCCAGGGTCATCGCTAACTGCTGTTTTACTTGCATTGATGACATGCCGTACAGCCACGTCAGATGCTTCAACAGTGAAACTGTCATGTACAAGACAAGAATATGGAGGCCAGTGATTGGCTGCAATGTGAATGGAAGGCAAGTCATCGTTCCAAAAGTTATCTCTGTAGGCTGTTTGCACCCAGTGCAGTCTATAGTGGCAGCCTGTGGTGTAAATACCGGTAGCAGCGGTAGACCTAGCAAGCCCCTGATGTTTTTTTTTTTTTTTTTTTTTTTTTTTAATAGGCTGTTACCTATTAAAACGGGCCCTATTTACTTACCGATCCCCGCTCCTGCTCACGGCTGCCTGCTCTTCTGCGGAAGTGGAGGTGGCTGTGAGCAGGAGCGGGGATCGGTAAGTAAGGCCGCAGGCCCGTGAACCCCACGAACACTGCTATCATTATACAGAGTGTAATGATCGGAGGCCCAGGGGAGGTGAGGGAACATAAAAAACAACATTACTTACCTCTCCTGCGCTCCGGCAGTCTTCGGGCCTGTTTGGTGACGTCCCAGACGTCACGTGGGCTAGGCCGGCGTCATTATGTGTCACAACCCGTCTGATCCAAGATTGAATAGGGCCGAAAGTAGAGGGAAGTGCACTGGAGCCAGGGAGAGGTAAGTAACATTGTTTTTTATGTTTGTATCCTCCCCTGGGTCTCCGATTATTATACTATGAAGTCTGAAAAGACCCCAGAGTATAATAATTGTTCATGTGTGTTCCACAATGGGGCATAATACTGTGTGAAGGGGCCACTATGGGGTATCATACTGTGTGCAGGGGCCACTATGGGGCATAATAGTGTGTGCAGTGGCCACTATTGGGCATAATAGTCTGTGCAGGGGCCACTATGAGGCATAATAGTGTGTGCAGGGGCCACTATGGGGCATAATAGTGTTTGCAAGGGTCACTATGGGGCATAATAGTGTGTGCAGGGGCCACTATGGGGCATAATAGTGTGTGTAGGGGCTACTATGGGGCATAATAGTCAATTATATCAATGTACAAATGATTGCCCAACAAAAGGGCAAAGACTCCTTTGCTGGGTGAATGAATTAGTTATGTAAACAGGACGATGTGCTGCAACAAATACAGACTGTATAGGGGTAACAACTGGACCATCCTCATGCAGTGTGGACAATCTGCTGCATTTAACCAGTGAGCAATGATTGGGAATGAATGTTCCTGAGGAACGTCCTTTCCCAATCATTGTCCCTTGGTTGCCTTGTATGTAGAGGGGCCTTTAGTCTTCCATAAGTAGAATGTAGTCAGTTGAGCAAAAATATCAAAATGTTTAATAACACCGCAAGTTTAAACATGTGTTAATGATGTTTTTTTTTTCTAAGTACAAAGCTCCTCCATAGAAACCTGCGTCCTTTGCTCCAGTTCTAAAATGGGAAATCTACTTTCACGTTCACACGCTGTGTATTACAGACGTTGCATAGACATACCCTGAAGAATGTCATTATTTGGTGTGGTACTTGCACAACCAGTCTGACAATCCCATACACACAACCATAACATGAATATAGTGTTTACTTGGTGTAAGGTGTTTTTTTGTTGGAGATTTTGTTGCAGTTTTTTGAGCTAAAACCAACATTGGCTACAAAAGTAATGGGAAATATATAGGAATCTCTTATACTTTACCTTCTGCTCCATCCACTGCTGGCTTTGGCTCAAAAAACCACAACAAAATCTGCAACAAAAAATGCTGGGTTTCCGCAATGTGGGGCCTTAGCCTTACACTGCATTATCAGGGGTGCTTCACTTACCCTTGCGAGTGTTATTATACTGATCATACCACCATTGTATTAAGTGACTGCTTTTAAATAATCCCAATATATTCTTATACTGTCCCGATCTTGTCCTTTACACCAGAGCCCCATACTAGAATGCAAAGCAATATCACCCAAACCCCATGTTTATGGGGCACATCACAAGTATACGTGAATGATACCTAATGTTTCAAGTGAAAAAAATGGCTTTGAAAAAATGCAGTTGAAACTCCTCATTCCTACAGCTTCATGTTGCATGCAGGTGTATCCTACAACATTGTGGGAGATGGCATTGCAAAATAACAAAAAATATGCTATGATCCTATGTGATGAGGGAGGGGTGAACAATCAGACGGTAGATTTCAATATGCTTGATTCATTTGTCTTGCCCACAGAAAACTCCTATGGCGTGTCTGGTTTCTCTTCCTTTACCCAATGAAACAAACATACCCACCTAGCAAAGTATGTCTGTTTGAGGATGAGGCCCCACATTGCAAAAATGCAGCTTTTTTGTTGTTGCAGATTTTGCTGCGGTTCTTTGAGCCAAAGCCAGGAGTGGATTAAGCAGAAGGGAGAAGTATAAGAACTATATATTTCCCTTTCCTTTTGTAGCCACTCTTGTCTTTGGCTCAAAAACCGCAGCAAAATCTTCAACAAAAAAAGCTGCTTTTATGCAACATGGGGTCTTAGCCTAAGGCAGCGATTCCCAGCAGGGGTGCCTTGGAAACCCAGCAGGGGGTTGAAACACTCTGGTTGCATACCTCCCAACTTTTCAAGGATGCAAAGAGGGACAATAGTTTAATTTTCTGTAATGAAGCCACGCCCCCTGGACACACACCCTTCACACCCCTAGAAACGCCCCAACTTTTCCTATAAATATGAGCATTTCCTTCAGCATCATTTTAGTAAGCCTATAGTTTTACCAACATAAAAAATAATATATATCTATAGCTATATATAGCTATAGATATATATATATATATATATGTGTATGTATATCTCAAACATTATTTGCGTTACTTTTCCTAACTTGGATATAAGACTTGCTTTTTCTCTTTCCAGGTATTTTCATTAATAGAGACATAATTAAGGAGAAAAATAAAAATATTTATTTCCAACAAGTAAAGTGCATGAGACTATCAAAGCAGCCTTTATGCAGTCCCATGTAGATATCACCCTCTCTTTAGTCAGCCTCCTCCAATTTATGCAGTCCCATGTAGATATCACCCTCTCTTTAGTCAGCCTCCTCCAATTTATGCAGTCCCATGTAGATATCACCCTCTCTTTAGTCATTCCCCTCCAATTTATGCAGTCTCATGTAGATATCACCCTCTCTTTAGTCATTCCCCTCCAATTTATGCAGTCTCATGTAGATATCACCCTCTCTTTAGTCAGCCCCCTCCAATTTATGCAGTCCCATGTAGATATCACCCTCTCTTTAGTCAGCCCCCTCCAATTTATGCAGTCCCATGCATAAAAAAAAGCACCACCCTCTCCCCCTTCAGCCCACTACAACCCACAGTTTGATGTCCCCCCTCCATCTGTACCCAGTTTAATATCTCCCTTCATGATCTGCCACTAATTTAATGCCCCCTTCATCTGCCACCAGTTCCCCCCTCTTGTTCCCACAAGCTGTCTCTTCTTTCCTCACCTTTCAGTAATCGTTCCCTCCCCAGCCAGTGGCGTAACTAGGAATGGCTGGGCCCCAAGGCGAACATTTGACATGGTGCCCCCCCCCCGAACCGGTTACGGGTCCCCAAACATTAAAATATGCTCAACAGTGGCCCCAGATAGTATTATATGCTCAACAGTGGCCCCCACACAGCATTATATGCTCCACAGTGGCCCCCATACAGCATTATATGCTCTACATTGCTCCCCCCACACACAGTATAATATGCTACCCACAGTGACCCCACACAGTATAATATGCTCCACACAGTGGTCCCCACCCAGTATTATATGCTTCCCACAGTGGTACCCACCCAGTATTATATGCCCCCCATAATGGGCCCCACTCAGTATTATATGCTCCCTACAGTGGCCCCCCACACAGTATTATATGCTCCCCACAGTGGCCCCCACCCAGTATTATATGCTCCCTACAGTGGCCCCCCACACAGTATTATATGCTCCCCACAGTGGCCCCCACCCAGTATTATATGCTCCCCACAGTGGTCCCCACCCATTATTATATGCTCCCCACAGTGGTCCCCACCCAGTATTATATGCCCCCCACAGTGGCCCCCACCCAGTAATATATGCTCTACAGTGGCCCCACCCAGGAGTATATGCTCTACAGTGGCCCACACACAGTATTATAAGCTCCCAACAGCCCCCCTCCGCTTCGGTGCTATTATTATACCTTGGGGTCTCCTCAGACCCCAGAGTATAATAATCGGAGGCCCAGGGAAGGTGATTAAAAATAACAAACATTCATACTCACCTTGCCTTACCTTTCCTTGGCATCCTTTCTCCATCCTGCTGTCTTCAGCGTCTTCAGAAACTCTTCCGACGTCGCTGCTGAAGCCTGTGATTGGGCCTCAGCGGTGACATGGGGGCGCACTGATGTCATTATGTGGCCGCGCCCCATGTGACCGCTGGGGCCTAATCACAGGCCTCAATGATGACGGAAGAGCACCGGAGAGGACACTGTACCCAGGAGAGGTGAGAATATGTATTTATTGTTTTCAGTCACCTCCCCTGGGTGCCCTGCCCTGCCCTCTATTGGAAAGGGGCCTGCAATATGCCAGGGCCCCTTTCCAATAACAGTATGTATAGTGGTCGGGGAACCAGGCTTTCCCCGACCGCTATCATAATGGTCCGGGGCCCGGCCATCTCCAGCTGGCCACGGGCTCCATACTCTGCCAGGTCCATTTGCACCCCCTGCGACCACGATCGTTACGCCACTGGTTTGTGGGGTTCGTAGTAGCGGCTGCCACAGGGCTCCGGGGCCCCTAATGTCCCGGGTCCTGTGGCAGCCGCTACCGCAGCTACCCCGATATTTACTCCCCTGTTCCCAGCACCCTCCTCTACTGTGTAAGACCACACTGTCCTGTACGATCCAGACTAGCTCCGCCCACCCGAGTCTGATCACATGGTCATGACGTCATCAAAGGTTCTTTAGCCCACGAGGATTTAGCATACCGTTTAGCCTTTACCTTAGTACTCTAATAAAGTTTGTTAGTAGCAAATCACTTCGGGGGCATAGCGGGACTTCAGAGGCATAGCGGGACAAACAGCAAGCTATGCGGGACGGCGGGACACCAGTGTCAAAGTGGGACAGTCCCGCCAAATGCGGGACGGTTGGGAGGTATGTGGTTGGGAAGATCACCACATTCCTTCATGCAACATTATCTGTGTCCTTAGGATGTTTTTTTTTTTGTCTTTTGGTAAAAAA
The DNA here is from genome assembly GCA_947044405.1 of Leptodactylus fallax. Taxonomy (NCBI): domain Eukaryota; kingdom Metazoa; phylum Chordata; class Amphibia; order Anura; family Leptodactylidae; genus Leptodactylus; species Leptodactylus fallax. The sequence goes on from CAMRHE010000132.1 coordinate 2,640,752, forward strand.
AAATAAAAATTCCAGTGGTGCCCTGAGTCTGAAGAGGTTGGGAAATACTGGTTAAGGAGGATGTCTGGGAATGATAGATTTTGGTCATACAAGTGGAAGGACAGTTCCACATAAGCAAAGCTATGATGCTGTTGGTTTGGATCATGAGGTCGGCCCTGATATTGTAATCTCTACTGCATGACATAAAGATGCCTGTATTACATTCACATGAAATGTTCCTCTGTATTTGCCTTAGGCTCACGTGAAACCCACCTTATGCAGAACATGTAGAGAAGGTATTATTTGATCCATGGTTTATTGTGACCTTTAGTCATCAGAATAGGAAATAATTGTCCACATTTACTAAGGCCCCAGGGCCACAATTCTGACACTAGGGTCTTGGTGAAAATTAGTTCATTTGTGCCAAAAATATCAGATGCTTGTGGTTGGACTAGATACTTTTCGAAAGGGAGCATGGGTCTATTGAGTCCTATAATGTACCATATCTATTACTGGAGAGCACCACTTTTCTCAAGCAAAGCAAACTAAAAGCTGCCTTAATAAGAGAGATTTTTTTCACTTTTAGCAATAAGCGAAAAATCTGAGACACTATGCACACCACTGTAATGAATTTAGGCACATTTAGCGATTGCAGGGTCTAAAACTGGACATAACAAACTATTATTTGTGGGAATTTTTTGACTGAAATGGCCAAACAATTATCTGATGTATGGCCAGCTTTATTTTACTATATGTTAGTAGATGTAGGTCAGTGTGAAACCATAAAAAAATGTATCACCTGTACAAAGTAGAATAGGGTAGCCCAGTACATAAAGCTGCTGTCTGGAGACACTGGGGCAGATTTATTAACACTAGCGTATCATATGCGGTCTTAATTAAGGGCCTGACTGGCACAGGGACTGAGATTTATAAAGAGGTTGGACGTCCCTGCGCCAGAATGGAAATCTACACCAGTTAGGAACTGGCATAGATTTCCATTATAACTCACACCAGAAAACTGGCATGAGCTACAATTAGAGATGAGCGAATTTCTCAAAAATTCGATTCGGCAACTTTGCTGAATTTCCCAAAAAATTCGCTTAGATCTGAAATACTTTGCAGCGAATCACGTTAAAGGCTACGGCCCCTCGTTGCGGAAAAGCAGCTTTTTTTGTTGCAGATTTTGTTGTGGTTTTTTGAGCCAAAGCCAACAATGGCTACAAAAGGAATGGGAAATATATAGGAAGTTTTTATACTTCTACCTTCTGCTCAATCCACTCCTGGCTTTGGCTCAAAAAAACGCAACAAAATATGCAACAAAAAAGCTGCTTTTCCGCAACATGGGGCCATAGCCAAAAACAGCTGGCCAGCTGGACATGCGCAGAGCTGCTCATGTAGGAATAGGATAAAGATGGCCGCCACGAGCAGATCTGCGCATGTCCGGTAGCCATCTTGATTCTATTTTGAGAGGCTCTGAGCATGTCCGGCGGCCGTCTTGATTCTATTCTGTGCAGCTCTGCGCATGTCCGGCGGCCATCTTGATTCTATTCCGTGCGGTTCTGCGCATGTCCGGCGGCCATTTTGATTATTTTACTACACGAGCGAGGAGGACCAGGACATCACAGGAGGCGTGATGCAATGGTAAAGGTAGGAGTAGAATAGCCTTTCTAATGGCTATTCCGACGTGTCCTTTAGTTAAAAATGCGATTTGATACCACGAAGCGTGAGGAAATCCGGATTCGATGCGAATCGAAGATTTCCGGAAATTCGGATTGAATTCCACTTCATCAACATCGATTTGCTCATCTCTAGTTACAATGGCTCGCAAAATGTGGCGAGCTAAGCACGGAGGGCACACGTTTGGCACAAGTAAGGGCCTTGCATCAAATGTGCACCACAATACCTTCCCTCGAATCCAGAAAACTGGCATACAGGGAACGATGAATTCCCCCAACTGAAAATTTTTCTATGTTCATTCTTTGCTTACATGTATTTCCTATTTCTTCTCCCCCTCAAAAATCTTCCCACACCCGCGTAACAATAGCCACATGCTGCCAAAATCCTGGCTGCCATTGAATGCACCAATATACAGTATAATCGTTCAGTCACTTGCACACATGTAGAGGGGGTTTCAGCCACTGCTACATGAATGTGCACCTTTAGAGTATATCCTCATGTACTGAATAGCACGGATAGTGAGCAAAATCGTGCATATAACAATAATCTTGGAATAAGGTGGTTTTCTGCCAGCATTATTATGGATCATAAGTATTTTACCAGTCGTCATGATGAACTCAGCATCTTTATATTTTTTAAGGACAAAAAAGTCAGAAGAGCAAAGTGTAATCATTGTTTATTAAGTCAATAGAAAGTGCATAGTACAAGCCCTTTACTCTGTATTATTTGTCATCTACATGGCACAATCAGCAGGTTTGGTTTGGCAGAATTACTGGAAGCCACTGGAATCATCCATTAGATACTGTTCACAAGGATACATTTATTATTAAACACAGCGATACAGTTGCTACATACAAGGTGAGCAGATATGGTTGGAAGTGGACAATGAGGTGGAATCATTGGTTCTAGGTTTCCATAGAGAGCAATGATTCATGATGATACTAGAGATTTGCGTCATTGGACCAGGACTAGAAAGGGATGGGTTCAGCCTTGGCTATACAGTAAGTGAAGTCGGCACCCCACTGTGAACTTACATATGCCTTCAACTCTATGGTCAGAGTACCCGCTTTGCTTTAGTTGTCTTGGTTTACACTGGAAGAGTGAAGAAATCAGGCGATACCTTTTAGAGGCTAACTGAGTATATTTATAAGTAAGCTTTCAGAAGTGCAAGCTTCCTTCATCAGACATGGTGTTATACAGGAACTGAAAATTCACAGATTTTTTATACCCTATACACATGGTCTTCAAAGGATTTTAGAGTCCTTAAAAAACAAAAAAACAAAATGCAATCTAAGTAGAGAAGTTATTTACAACCGGTCAAAAAACAATCTGAAAAGTTGTGGTGCGTGACAGAGGGATCTCTGGTTTACACTGGTTATTAGCTAACTTTGGGGGGAGCGGTCTCAAACCTGTGGCTCTGAAGATGCTGCAAAGCTACAACTCCCAGCATGCTTTTTGTATTTTTACAACAGGTCCGGGATCACTGCCAGGAACTCAGAAGACGCCTGGAATACCACCCACGGCCGCCAGAGGGAGTCAAACTTGGAAGGATCGGGTGAGTCTTCCACCACTGGGGCCTCCATTCTCCGGATAAGAAGAAACTCCTGTAGAAACTCAACCACGGTAGGTCCAATAGTGCTGTGCCAGTGAATGGGAATGACTGTTCTGGCGCCGTGAGGAAATGTCGCAGAAGATCCTTCTTCGCCACAGAAATTTTAGCAGGTATAACAGAGAGAAGGGCATTTTGGGGTGACAGAGTGATGGTTCGGCCACACACTTTGGTGCATAGAGCGAACACAGCCTCCCAAAAGGGCCTGAGAGAGTCACGCTCGCACCAAATGTGGTAAAGGGTACGTTTCTCAGAGCCACCGTGCCAGGACAAGTTGGAGACACCAGGAAAAAACCTATGGAGGAGGTCAGGACAACGGTACTTTCGAGTCAGTATTGTGAAATTCTCTTCCTGTGCACTGCAAGGCAGCGGGAGTTTGTGTGTAAACAGTAAGGACCTATTCCAGTCGGCAGGAGGGAGACTTACATAGAGGTCCGACTCCCAAGGGCCTGTATATGAAGGGTACCCAGGTGTAGCATCCTTGAGGAGAATTAAGTAGAGACCAAATAATGCAAGTGGGGTGGTGTCCACATGGGAGAGGGCGGACTCCAAATTGGTCATGTGCAATGTGTTTTAATGAAGGAGGCTAAGTTCATTTAGTTAAATAGGACTGAACTGCAGCATTATCATGTGACCAACGGACATGATGTCACTTCATGAGAAGAAGAAAGCAGCAAAGTTTTCTTATCCTGGATATCCCCTTTAAGTAGTATCCAAATTGCCACAGAACGTCAGTAGTAAGTTGCACAAATGAATCTATTACACTCATTGTTAAATCAGCTATAAAGTGGCCAACCCCATTAAACTATGTGGAAAAAGTGGTGGCAGAATAAATGTCAATAACCCTTGTCAGTCTAACATTAGTACACAGGTACAGTATTTATCAAACCCCATGTAGGTGGATCAGCCTGCCCACTGGAGCAATCCATGTACATGTGTGGGTAACCTCAACCAGCTGAATCTTCTCCACTGTATTCTTCCACTTGCATTGTGAAAGTGGTTATTGTTTTTGGCTGGCCTTCCATTTATAACAAGTATGTACTAAGTTGCAGAAGAGAATACACACAGTAGTGCCCTTGCCTCTTTTCTTACTCTGATGTATGGCCATGACCAGTGGTTTATGATTGCATATGGTGGTAGTTGCCAGACATCATGTTACTTGAAAGCCAAGCACCAGCAATGATATCTACATTTCAATATATTTCTTGGCAAGTCCGTGACCCTTGTGCAAATTTTGAGCAGTCCATCAGTGTCCTAAAACATGACAAATATGTGCGGCCTGACATTGTAACAAAAACATCCATCATGCTGGGGTTAGGAGAGACAAATGAACAGGTCTATGACACCATGACAGGTGAGTTACTAGGAATAAGCACTGGGTTATGTCCCCACTAGGCCTGTGTTGGGACGGTCGTGGAGCTGATCATATGTATTTTGTATCTTCTTAACAGCTTTACGCAAGGCAGAAGCAGATTGCTTGACCCTTGGACAGTACATGCACCCAACAAAACGTCATCTCAAGTCATCTTGACATATACCTTTTATTTTTACTTCTGTTGACTTCACATGCCTGTTATTATTGGTCTTCTGCAGGTTGAAGAATATGTTACCCCTGAGAAATTTAAGCACTGGGAGAAAATGGGCAACAGGATAGGATTCCTGTACACAGCCAGTGGTCTTCTGGTCCGATCATCTTACAAAGCTGGTACACCTTTTTTTTTAAGGTTTTAGGGTTAGCCAATGCTAATATTGGTTTTGTGTTTGTATGTTTGAGAAAAGGGTCAGGTAATAGATTGTAGACCCAGCAATCCTTGGATGTCTGCAGATAAACCTAGCAGCAAATGTTCTCTTCCTCTACAGTGCCCTGTACAAGAGAATTCAGTATTACATGGTGCCAGTTAAAATGAAGGTTGGCTATTTATTTCAAGAGCAGAATGTGCTGTTTTAGTCTCTCTGATCTTCCTAATATATAAGGGTGCTAAATATTGATCTTTTTTTCTTTTAGTTAGAGCTAGGTTTAAAGGGGTTGTGCCACCACAAACACTTCCCCTATCCACAGATGCCCCTTCACTACATAGAAGCAAATGGAGCACTGGCAACTAAAGTGCTCTAGCAATTTACAGGGGCAATTCAGGGGAACTTTTTTGTTCCCTATTCTCCTGATCTCTGGGAGTCCCATCAATCTGACACTTATTACCTATCGACAGGATAGAGGATAAGTGTGGGTAGTTGCACAGACCCTTTATGTTCCTATTGAAATTCCAAAACCAGACAACCCTTTAACTTGGTGTGTGCAGTCAGAAAACTCTCAAAGAATCAGAATGACTGTTCTGAATGTTAGTTACTAACAGTCCTGGGAATAGCAAATAGGGTGGGGTTTTGGTAAAATACCCCATGCCTGTGCTCTGGTTTTGTTTACTCTTGTCATAGGCATGTTTATGGCCTAGTGTAAGCCTGACATTGTTGCCCATAGCAACCTTAAGGAGATTTTCCCATGAACATAACATTTACATTTATAGACAATCATATGTAATTAAACATTTTGCAGAGTTTCTAAATATCTCAGCAGTGACAGTCTGTTGTCTTGATCAGTCGCCAATGGATATGGCCATGAATACAGGAACTTTCTGTGGTCTGGGACTTGTCAGAAACCCAACCATGATTTCCTTATTTTCCAGGACAGTGTAATATATGAATGATGCATACAATTTTTTATAGGCATATTGCTTCTGGTAGTTGCCATTGCATTCCTTCAATCTTCAGATTGTGGGTAAAGAGATATAACCTATTCTAATTCAGGCACGTACATGATACTTGCTGGTGGCCATACATGCCCAGTCTGCAGATTAAGTGGAAAGTTACCTGCAGGGACACACATTTTTAGTGGATATTACACTGATCGTGTTTTTCTCATTTATTAGGTGAGTTCTTCTTGAAGAATTTGGTGGAGAAAAGGAAAACAAAGGCAATATAAACGAGACTGCGGCTGTGTTATATAGGCTTACTATGGATGAACAATCTGTTGTATTTCAGAAAGCAAAATGTGAACTCACTAGGAGCAATCTGTGTTATGCCATATGGTATAATATAATAGGGGTAAGCAGTGACGTTACCTTGGAGTCTCACCAGAAAGTCGGCCATTGCTGCAAACCATAAAAGGAACTTTAGTTTTTAATTTTGAACTGTAAAAGCAGAAAACGTAACGAAGTTTGCTTAGAGGGGGCACCATATAGAGAAGGGGAAAAGCAGCGCAAACATACCTGAGGTGACAGTTGTATGACAAGTTCTTGTTTTATAGGCTCCGACACCATGATCAAGTTTGCACTGAATTCTCCAAACCCCTCCAATCTGAGTGACAGCCCTAGCATCCAATTCAGGAGACTGCTAGAGCCATCACGCAGAGGGGAGGGGTAGTGTTCAATGCAAAGAGCCTGGGGAAACCTGCATAACTATCACCCCAGGTAGATTTACACCGCTCCACCTATGCCTAAATCTAGTCCACACAAGGAGTGGAGGAGTCACTGCTACCAGCCAGTCAAGAAACACACAAAAGAAATGAGGAATTGGATTGGATTGCCCGGACTCAGTGTTAATTTTTAGACATAGGCTTCAAAGGGAAGTCTGGGATTACCAAAAGCAGGGAATGTTATAAAAGATAACTAGGTAAATCCCCGACTTGTGCTGCAGTGATGACTTCTCATATATACTGAAGCTAATCACTTGCCCCTAGTGGTTTTGTGATGAGCAGGCATCACCGCTGAGGACAGTGATTGGCTGCAAAGGTCATGTAAGTATGTACTTGCTGCAAGGGAGTAAAGCCAGGTGGATACTGCTGGAGGATTTACCAGGCAAGTATGTTTTATTTATTTTATCACATTTTATGCTTTCTGTAATTCATTTTTTTTAATCCTGGACTACCCTTTTAATATGCTTTTGTAGCCTTTATTTTGTGTTAAAGAGGACATTTCACCACCTTCACCAATTCCAGTTCTTTATATTTAATAGGTAATATACATATAATACAATTATATACATTCAATAGATTCTGCTCAACTGATTCCAGCCCAGTTGGAATTTTTTCTCTAGCACCCACCATTCCTGAGCAATTAGTGCGGTTAGGTTTGGTGCCTGATACTTCTCAGGCTCTGTACTGTCAGATGGGCAGCATCAGGCAGGGGGTGTGATTCAGAGCTCCAATCAGAGGCAGCCAGTGTTAGCTCTCAGAATCACACCCCTTGTCTGCTCCTGCCTGACACCACCCTCCTGACACTACAGAGACTAAATAGCATATCAAGCACCAAAACGAACAGCTCAGGAATGGTGGAGGCTAGAGAAAAACTCCAACTGTGCCAGAATCAGTGGGGCAGCAGATATTACATGATTCAACACTAGAGAGACTGTGCAGTGTACAAGCTCAACCTGCCGCTCCATTCAGACACTGAACAGGACTCACATTCTTGTGAGTGATAAGGGTCCCAGCAGTCAGAAACTGTCTCGACTGGCAAGTTCCATAGCATAGGGGGTAACCTGAAATAATTGGACTATCCTTGAGAACACATATATGCCCAGTGTGCATGAAGGGGTTGGAAGGAATAGCCATCACTGAATGAAGATGGTGTATGGCCACCTTTAGAGTCATATCCAGGATTCCTCAAGTTTTTCCTGTCTATCCACAGCTCTTTTTAGGGATATGGTCTGGAATATTCTATACAATCATGCTGGGCTTTATATTCTGGGAAAGGGCAGCTGTTACATTGTAAAGTGTATTCAGTTTTGTTCATCTCTATCTGGGATAATACATAGTAATATAGGATTAAAAAAAAAAGTCTTATTGTTTCATGGTCTGGTCAGCAAATTTTATATGCTAAGGTTGATACATGTCACCAACATATTAGTTCAGCAATGTATTTTCAATACTGTGAAGATAGTCATGATCGGACTGTAAACCTGTCATTTATTTCATAAGAAAACTAGTTTTGGATTTCCCCAGGCACTGTCAATAGGTGCAGGAGCGGAAGAAGCATGATACAAAAATATAAAACGTTCCAAAAATAGATCTTATTCAAAAGAGTCCCTTATAAATAACTGCATACAAAAAGAATGCGCAAAATCCACCCCCCGCCGTCCCAATGTGAAGTAGGAGCCGGATACAGTTACTGCGAAGCCCTCTCTATACATGAGGCTAAAAATACAATAAAATGGTTACATTCTGTAGTTCTATAAAAATATCAAAAATGCTTGTTTGGTCTTTAGAGGATTTTGGAAGATAATGGAGAACGTGAATTATTTACAAATAAATTATCTATTGGTGACATTGAGAAATTAACAAAGTGCAATGCACCTATAGGAAACAGACATGGTAGCTCCGTATGGAGGGCGGAATACTGAAGGAGTAGCAGGCAGCTGACAGATCAGTGACATGTTCATTTACAGTGGCAGTCGTGCTCATGTAAAGCTATGGTCCGTGCAGGATTTATACTTTGGCCTTCTTGTGAGGCACATCACCGAGGATAATCTTGGGCATGTCGGCTGAAGGTGTGAAAGGGATCCTCTTGGAAGCCACCTTTTTCCCAATTGTCTCAACCTGTAAAAATAGAATTATTAGAAAACTGGACATGTAGAACACACAAGTGAAATTTTGGGCAAAATCCTTTTGTTTGCTACCTCAGTGCCAAACTATGGGGCTGATTTATTAAGATGGGCATTTTCCACTCCAGTCTGAACAATGCCTGTGCCGTTGGAGTTTGCTCCCAATTTATGGACGACGTTCCCGTCTCATCATAAGAGATGCATTCTCCAGGGTCTGTGCACCTAAACAGATATCTATACCAGCTCCTTGCTGGCATAGATTTCTGGCATCATTTATACCAGAAAACTCTGGCTGCACCTCCTTAGAGGAAAGTGGCATTAGGAGCACAGAAACTTAAGTTACAATTTTTGTACAAAGGTTTGGTCTTGCAGCAAAAAAATTAGATTTTTTTTTCATGGCTTGTATACCACTTGTGACACATAAACCATGATAAATCAGCCCCAAAGTTTGTTAATGTGAGCATGCATAGAAATTCAAGTATGGCATCATGGACCAGAGACTAAATTATGCCATCCAATATAGACTCAAGGATGTCGACTTTCTACCAGTTTGTGCAGTGAATTAGAGGTCCAGTAGCCTTTATGTTATGAACATGGTCACCTTGACATTAAAGGGAGTCTGTCAACATGTTTCACATCACTAACAATTGGATAGGTCACATAAAACAAGTGCAAACAAACTTATGGCACCACAATAGCACTAGCATAGCTGAAGAAATTAACTGTATTTCAGTCTTTCACCCCTCCCCTGGCTTTTTATCAGTAATCCCTTAACTCCTCCCCTTTCAACCTGATTGACAGATTTAAAGTTTCTGACATCATAGGAAGGGCTAATGAATGGCCATGGCAGGGAAAGTCACTGCCCATGCGTCACTGATGGATTCCAGTGGCATTTGCACTGAGGTTATGAACAGTAAGCCCGTTGTTTTATGTGATCTGTCCAGCATTGTTAGAGGTTTATTAGTGTGAAATATCCAGACAGACTTCCTTTAATGGCTAGCATACGTTGGAGAATATCCTAGATATGTTTAAGCACAGTTCCCTCCTTTGGCCTATAGATGGCAGCGCATACAAAAGAAGTTTGTGCTGCTTCTGTCAAACTGCGACACAATTACGTTGCTTGATAATCCTGTACAAGATTAAATGGGGAAGTGTATATAATACAGTCAGTTGTATACAGTTGTATTATGTGTATGATGCAGTGAAGGTTAGAACGTCATTAGGAGTCAATGTTCAGACTCTTTGGTATGAGTCATGCTAGAAGGAAAGTACAGATCATTTCTGCTGATCCGTTTGGTCACTTATGTGCACATTGCAAAATGTCTGCACGGTTACACCCATCTAACAGTCTGCGTCATCCACAGGATAAATTCCTTGTGTCTCACTTTTCATATTTTATGTAGAAAATCTGTCTGTGCCTAAATATCATGAGGTTGTAGATAGGGAATGTCAGCGATATGAACATTATAGCATACTGACACATCAAGGATACAGCCCAGCTGAGGTAGTGGTCTATTACATCAACTTTACAGCAAAAACTTTAGTTGCCGCGTACCCCTCTATGACTCAGGGGAAACTACGTAAGAAGGACATACTAATTTTATATCAGGCATGACGTACAACCCTTCATGAATTACAGCAGAGGGCTGCCAAGTATTGGCTCTGGCAGACCAGTCCATCCTACATTACATGGATAGCCATTCATTTTAAAGGGGTTTCCAGGCTTTGTTAATTCTTAGGCTAGATCAATGGGGGTCCAACACCCCAGACCCCTGTGGATCAGTTGTCTGATACAGCAGCACTCCATGAGCGCAACATCTGCGTCACATGACATTTGACTTCACATTTATCAGTCACATGGCCTGTTCACAACTCAGTTCCATTCAAATGAATGGGCTGAGTTGCAATACCAAGCACATTTGGTATACAAATGTATGGCGCTGTGCTTGGTATTCAGTGAAGAGGCCGCAGTGCTTGCCCAAATGCTGCAGTCTCTTCAAACAACCGAAAAGTGGGGGTCCCAGTTGTCAGACTCCTGCAGATGTTCAATAGCTTGACTATCCTAACCCTGGAAAATCCCTTTAAATGGGCACCATGTAATACAGCATCTGTATATCTGGCTGCAACTTTCCCTAGCAACAATTTTAAAACTCACTTTACTATTGCAGCCTGCTCTCTGACTATATACATAGCCCTACTGAGGATAGAAGATATCCCATAACAGTTAGTTACTCTATGGTGAATTATGTGTACCTGAAAACCAATGTTCTGCAGCTCCCAGTGCAGGTCATCTAGAACCCGTCGGCCATCAAATATAAATGCAGGCTTCAACATCTTGGAATGGATGCGATGGAAATCCAGTTCCTACCACAACAAAAACAAGATTATCAGCTTTCACATTTCCCTATAGATCTTTGTATACTGGTGCAGGTGTAAGCCACAAGGACGGATATAGTTGTACAAATCCTTTCATATTTTTTGCCAAACTGTTATATGAGGATTGGGGAAAAAAAAACGACTCACCTTAAACATGTCCCACTCTGTACAGATGACCATAGCGTGAGCGCCCTCACAGGCCTCGTATGGATCTGGGGAGATATGGACCAGCTTCTCCACTGAAAAAAAAAAAAATTAATACATTAACCCTCACTAGATATGTTAACAGAAGTCAACAAGACATTGCAAAAATCTGGAAATAATTCAGCTTAACGTCCTACATAATAACAACAAGTGTACTAATGATGTCAGGAAGTGCTGAGCAGCCAACCTGATGGGAAAGATCAAAGCCTTCCATAACTGGAAATAAACAGCAATCGGGACAATGGTGGGCTCCTAATCTCTCCCATATGTATGGCTTCTGTATGGAAGAATCAATTCTAGCTCCGGCAGTCCCGGATCACATACCTCGGTCATCAGCAGACACTCCAGGCTGGGATAAGTCCATGACTATCTGTTCTCTTGGTACCTTGGGATCATATATGTGCAGCTTGGCACCTTCATCCATTAGGTATTTACTAATGTAGATACTAGAAGACTCTCTGTGGAAGAAAACAGTAACAACTTCAGACAATGGGTAATTTCCACACTAGTTACATCAATTGATACAAAATATATAACTGGGTGCATCTATGTGTACAGCCAAATAAAGGTGCTATACACTCAATAAGTGTACATTGGGTTGCATTTCCTATATATCGTTTTGCAACTAAATACGCTGGTAGGCCATGGATCTCAAATATTAATATCAAAAATTTCAAGGGATGGCAAGCGATACGCTGACTTTAAATATGTACAGGGATTACATCAAGATTTATCATAAGTTGCTTTAATGGCGTGCGCCCTCCTTGGGGGTTACAGCATATGCCAGATGGACAAGGCAGGAGCATTAGTGTCACGGGTCTAGTAATGTCACTTACCTTGTGTCACCGGTGTCCTTCTTGAATGCAAAACCTAATACAGCTATTTTTTTGTCTGCTACCGTGTTGAAGAGACAATCGATGATCCTTGAGGTAAACCTTCTCCTCTGGTAGTCATTCATGTCAATGACCTGGTATTAAAAAAAAATAAAAATTGTGAGGCAGGTTGTGGTGTAGACATCCAGCGTCCTTTCTATTATGGGGTTCAAGAGGACAACACATCCAAAGATGGACACAGATGACAACTCACAGCTGAAAGTAGAGAAGAATTTGAGGTGGAAGTCGGTCTCAAATTCCTCCCCATTTCTACTCTGTGAGCGACCCCTTAGGATCATCCACGGCTGAATTTTTACTAGCTAACAAATTCAACTTCAGCAATTTAAATCTGAATTGTTCTGCCTAACCAAAGAATTTTTCTACCTCCCATTCCCTTTAATGGGAGTTATCAGGCAGAAGCTGAAAAAAAAAAAAAATCAGTGTCTGCCTCCCATTGAAATGAAAGGATGGTAGATTTCAGGCAAAATTTGGAGAGGATTTTGAGGCGGAATCCACCACAAATTCAGCCGTGTGAACATACCCTTACTTAGTACAAATATGGCCAGAAGATGGCAGCAGATGATCCTTATTATTAGGTGTATTAGCCAATCTTTATTATATTCCAAGACACTGAATGGTTAAATGTAGTGCAACATATGTGCATAACCAGGTCAGAATAATATCTGTGTACCTAGGGCTCATGTAACATGTGGCAAGTAAAGCAACCAGTCACTCTCCAAAGCACAGCATTTCTACAATTTATAGTCATACAAAACTGGGGCTAAAATTCACAATATTTCACTTATGCACTACCACAAGGACTATAAAACCAATGGGATTGAATAGCAGCTGTTTGTACGTACCTGTTGCCAATATCTTGCAACTTCGTGCAAATTTAAAACTTCACACAAGTAAACTAAGTTCAGGACGTCTTTCTGGAAGCAGCTACCACCAAAACCTATACATAGAAACATAACATTAGGTTATACATAGGTTTATGCAGAGGGGGTATATACGTATAACCATAGTACAAGCAATTCATTATTCCATCATGACTGACAACAGGATTGACTCAATGCTAGTGACCTATACCTACATCCACCTTCCTATCCAGTGCTCTCCTTGCAGGATTTGGAATGCACTGGAGTAAAAAATTATTTCCTTCACAACTAACCAAATAAAGAATATTCAGTATTATGGATCTGGAGCTAAAAGGGAAGACTGGCCATAAACTTTAATGCAAGTCTATGGCCTGCTGTCAAATCTGAATGAAGCCAATGGTGTGATATTCCGCAGCCCTTTCATTTAGCTATTGCTCAAGGGACAACAATGCAGTCTCTTAAGCTAGCCATACACTGTAGATAGATGCTAGATGAACGGTTAGTCAGCTGACAACTATTCCTACCAAACCCCCAGTAAAGCATACATGTATTCCCAAAGGGAATAGGTTGTGACCTATCTTCAATCCTTCAATCCCCCTGATTTCTGCTGTCGAGGGAGAGCTGAGAAGACATATACACATTAGATGGTCATCCCATCTTCCCAAAATTTGCAGGTTCGGACGGCATTGACCTAATGTGTACAACCACCTTTAGAGTACAAAGAGTTTGTCCTATTGTGCAACCAAAGATCGGCGTGTTGCCCTTCGACTCCTTCACTAATGTAAGGGAAAGGAGTCGTATTGGGACCCCGAGGGTAACTTCTTAAAAAAAAAAATTGAGCAATACTGCTGCACCCTCAGGGTCGCATTGTGATTCCATTCACTTACATTACTGAAAGAGTTTCCGGGTGACACGGAGATGGGAGTCTCTAAGACATGGAGTTCACAATAACTGGTAACATAACACATATCCCTACAAGGGACATCTGACACTAACTCTTACTAGAATAGTTTCCTGCATGGGATAATTTTACATTATAAGCCTCAAAATATCAAAGCAGGATCAAAATCACCCACCTGGAAGTATCTATTGTACAGAACGACTAATCCAATATACAGTAATACCTCGTACACTCGCGTCTCTGAATTTGCGAATTCACAGATTCGCGATATTTTTTTGGCAACTAACATATATAGATTTTGCTCTTTTTTCTCAGATCTGTGAAATTTTATTAAAAAAAACACCTTCGCTATTGGGTAGAAGCGTCCTGTTCGTTACGTACCCAGTAATTAGTTTCATTTTACTGTGAGTGTATAAGAAAAATGAATGAATGTATTAATATACAGTACTGTACAGTATACTTTAGTATACTGTACAGTACTGTAGGGTAAAGTTTATTGATATTTAGGGGTTAAACATTAGAAATCGGCATTGTAAGCGCTTCTAAGCGCTTGTACCAAACATTCGCGATTCCTCGCGATCCGCTCTGTAAACTAACCTCGCGAATGTACGAGGTATTACTGTATACATATTCTTAAGGACATACTTACCGACACTGGCTTTAAGGAATTTGTTTCCAATTCTCTGGTCCATTCCAATAGCCCTGGCCACTTCTTCTACATCTGCACCAGTAGCCTCACATAAGGCACTGATAGAGTTAATACTGCTGATCCTCTGAGCAAGGAAAGCATTAGCAGCCTAAAAAAAAGGGGTGAAAAACAACTAATGAAGTTAACATATCACGATGCCATGCCTGTATGGCATGCCTGCCATGTTCTCATGTATTTATAAGCACTTACCAGTTTAGAAAGCTCAGAGGACCAAGTGTTGGTTGTTATGATCTTCTCAGAAGGGACCCAGTGTTCGTACACCGCACACAGAGCACGTACGGCTTTCTGTCCCTCAGGGGTCTCATCTCCTCCAATTAAGACCCTGTCAGGGTTTTTAAGATCCTTGATAGCTGTTCCTTCCGCAAGAAACTCTGGGTTAGACAGCACCTTGGGTGGAAAGGAGATCAAACGATTGGTACAAGCAAAATCAAAAAGTACTTCACTTGTGCAACCACTGAGACCGGCGAAGGGTGTGCCTCATATATGTATGCCATGCATCCTCTTTGAGAACGTGGCAAAGGTAGAGCAGAGTTTAAAAAAAGTTGCAATATTTTGTGCAAAATCATGTTTCGTGCAAAAACATGCAACTTTTTATGTCCAATTATGTTTATCACTGTTATTGTATCTCCATGGTTACAGACTACAAACAAACCCTGTGTAGTCTGATCTTGTAGTCATATTTAATACTGCACATCCACTTTAGTTTATAAATCGGTGGGATCCACTGGTAATCCACTATATATGGGGCCTCCCAGACATTAGAGGTAAGGAAAAACTAGGGGATGCATGCTGGATTTTAAAATATTTTAATCTGAGGATTCAGCAACTAATCCTCTGCTTGCTGGGTATTGAACAGAAACCTTGTCTACCTCCAGAGACTGAGAACCTCTTCTGATCATGTCCAGGCCTTGCACACGTGTTAGGTGAACATGATCAGGACAGGTTAGAAGTCTCAGCTTACTGTCAGTGAACGGAAACCTTGTTACATTCAGAAATCTTTGAAACAGTGAGGAATTAGAACAAAGTTTGTTACAATGTTGTAGAACTTTTCTTTTTTTTATGTCATTTACATAAAATATCTACAAGTAGATGACATCGCATGGCTAGATGGATAGGTATATGGATTTATACATGAATCTGTGTATTGTTAGGGATACCTGGAGATTAAGATTGGGTTTTGTGTTGGCATCAAAGATCCTCCGTATACTCTCTGCAGCCCTCACAGGCACGGTGCTCTTCTCCGTCACAATTTTGTATCCATTTGAGTTCTGCACAATCCTTCGGGCACAAGCTTCAATGTATTTAAGATCTGCGGCTCGCCCTTTTCCCATACCATATGTTTTTGTTGGGGTGTTCACCTGTCAAAGAAAAAGTTAAAGTTCAGATCTATTCTAAATTATGCAAATGTCAAATAAATTTAGAAATATAGTGTCAGCAAATAACAGAGGCACTTGTCTGGCGGCATTCTTTCATATATATTATTTCACCCAAGGGTTATCTACTTTAGCTACGTGTTTGTCTGGAGATATTGCTACAGGGCAACCTAATATGCAGAGCTGACAACCTGGTATTTATCTCTCAGACTCCTCAACTTATCAAATGTCCCACTATGTACACTGCTGTAATGGCTGTCAATGTCCGTCTCCATACTACAGGGAGGATCATGAGGTTCTATGAACCTGTTTTATGGGAAGCTCATGGCACGCATGCACGGTCTTATAACAATAGCTTAACTGAAGAACCCAAATAATTCATTGCAATATGTACTTTATTATAATAGAGGTCTGGGTGAGGAGGGGGCAGGAACCACTCTGCTAGTACTGTATATGGATTTATATATCAGCAGGTTTGGCTTTTACAGATCTGCCTTCTCCATCCTCATCCAGGAATCTCTATATATTCACACACAGTAGCAACATTTTAACAGGGTCTATATAAAATTAAGTTGATTCCCCCCCTCCTTGTGCTTACACCATGTAAGTCTCTTACAGATTAATGTTGGGGCCCCTGTAATAAGAGAACTTACAGAAATGAACACAAGATCAGCTTCTTGTATGGCTTTATCAATGTCCATGGAATAAAACAGGTTCTTCCCTCGGCAGGACTCAACCACTTCTTTCAGTCCAGGCTGCACAAAAAAAAGGCAATTTCCATCAATGTTAGATAAAAGTAAGAAAATCCCATCATACACGAACATTACAAGGAACAGAAAATTAGAGCGGCTCAGAATATCATTGAACGATCTGGTTGAAATGTCAATGTCAATAACAGTGAGTATTTATCAGTATTTTTGGAAGCTGGGTAACCCCTTTATAAGGGGGTCAAATTCAAGGACAATGAATTGCAATCTGGATCACATAAGACTGGGTTCTTATACAATAGTTATGTTGTGTCCTGCTAGTTGTCCTATGCATGAGCCAGACACAACTGACGACAAGGTTATGCACTGGTCCAGAGTCCAAGGTTAGTAATAAAATGTACTGTCTCTGGTGCAGAGACACATCCAGTCTTTGGATATAAAACTGATCCTATTGGAAACTATGAGATCTGTCAGTTCTGTCTTCAGTTTACAGCTAGCGTATTGCACTACACTGGCTGGATATATGAGACACGGGCCTAGCAAAGATGTCATATAGAACTAGAGAACAAAGCTCTACTTTATCTGAATGTAACCTTATAACCTTTACTGAGTTAGGAATTATTAATACTGCCTGGAAACATAAGCTTCTCCAATGTAAACTTTGGTGCATTTATAGTAATTATACTATTTAACCACTAAACTGCCATCTGATCTGCCTGGACACAATGTAAAGTCAGGGAGGATATTTGGTGCTGCTCAGCTTTAGGACACTTCCTGTAATCTCCATGTGGGGGGGATTTACAGCTGTGAGCTCAGAAGTGCCAGCTCAGCAGAGGAAGTGAGGGATATCTGCCCCTAGAGGTCAGTACGAAAACTGCAAGGTATTGGATGTAATCACATCTAGTAGTGGATGTAACTGTACTTATGTAAAAGGTAGCAGGATGATGTAAAAGAATACATGCATATGTTAATATTATTATTATTATTATCATCAACATGAATAGATCACTTGTATCACATGTTTTTTGTAAATTCCCCAAGAAGCTTTCAACCTTAAAGCTGAAGCCCCATGATGCAGAAACGCAGCTTTTTTTTGTTGCAGATTTGCTGCGTTTTTTTGAGAAGTATAAGTACTTCCTATATATTTCTCATTCATTTGTAGCCATTCTTGGCCTTGGCTCAAAAAAACGCAGCAAAATCTGCAACAAAAAAAGCTGCATTTACACAATGTCAGACCTTAGCCTAAAAAAGGTTATGATGGGATAGAAATTTTTTCACAGTGCATTCCCTGCTGTACAGATGAGGGTCTCCCAATAACCCTATGATTAGCTTTGTAGCAGGGGGAGGAAGTGTCTATGCCCAGACTCTTCTATAGCGGGTCTGTGTGATGTCACTAACTCCGCTTTACTCCTGCTGCTTGTACATACCTGACTGACTCTGCGCTACTGTAAGTCGTCAGTGGGGGAGGCTGAGGAGTGAAACCCCCTACCCTGCTGTGCTCTGTAAAGCCAATTATTGGGGTGCTGGGACACCCTCTTCTATAAGTAAGCAAGTTTATATAGTGCAGTATATGCTCTGCAAAAATCTTTCTATCCCTATATTGCCCTTTTAACCTTATAATTTACATTACTAACCACAATAAATGATCGGTCTCCATACACACTCATAACCCTGGTCAATGCTGGAGGTCAATACTTGTGTTGATGGGTTTTATTCCTGTTATACGCTGGATGTTAATCATTATCACAGCACGTTACATGCTGCCTTGCTTATTTGTCATGAAGTAGTGCATGGGGTATTACAATGTAGTGAAAGGTATCTAGGTCAGAGGCGTCTGGACAGAATTCATTAATATTGTTTTTCTCTTGAAAGATTACTCTTGTGCCCTCTACACCGCAATGTACACGGAGTGTAATGTGAACTGCTGTGATCTTCACCTGTACTTGTGGTGGTTTCCTGGCCTGTACAGGTGAAGCACGGCAAATGGCAGTAATATGTGTGTGGTTATTGTAACGCTGCCGCAGCATAAGCGACTGGGGCTTATATGGTAAATTAGTGCCCTTAAATAGTAGTAAACAAATGGTGAAAATGTATCTTGCAAAGGCCTTATACACTACAGCTATGTTCATGGAAAATTATAGGTAATGTCATAATGAAGTGAGGCAAAAAAATGCAAAACTTTCCTGTATCTTTTATGTCAGTAGAGGCTGGGCCAAGCATGCACGCTGAGGGGGGACTGAATTCATAGCAGAATGCACTCAGATGACACTCAGATCACCTAAGTGGCTTCTGTCCCCCAATGATGTCAATTGTGGGTTTTTGGTTCTGCTCCGTTCTTATATAATGGAGCAGGATAGGACTTGCTCTATAATCATCAGAAAGAAATGGAGCATGAGACCCCTCATCAAAAGAGCCTCGGCGTGCAACCTCTGTCGTGTGCATGAGGCCTTAAAGGGGGTCCAGTACAAAGGACATCTTCACAGGATGTGTGATAAATGGATGATCACTGGGGTCCCCACTGATCGGCTGCTCCACGACCAAGAGAAATCCAGCGATCATACAGTTATCACCTGTCCTGTGGATGGGTGATAAATATCCTTTATGGGAAGACTCCTTTAAAGGAAGTCTGTTACTAGAACCCAGCCCCCAGATTAGGGTCACCCGAATCAATCTAACAGTGCTTTCCCCTTGGGAATCGGTGCCTCCAATGCCAAGATATTTGTTACTGTCAGTATGCAAATGAGCTCTATTGAGCAATAAGGGCGATGCCGCTCATTTCTTTGGAGCAATGGCATCACCCTTATTGCTCCAAAGAGCTCACTTACTTATTAACAAAACCATCAATGGCTTGGCAATGAAAGCACCGATTCACAACAGGAAAACAGAGGTGATCCTAACCTATCTGTCTGCAGGGCTGGGGTTATATGCTGGGTTTTGGTGACTCCCTTTAAGAAGTTAAATACTTTGAGGAAGTTATAGAAAAATGCCGCCTTCTATAATCTGCTCCAAATCCTTCTCTCCTATCAGCCTCACTGGCAAGGCAGTAGTTTATACCTTCCCATCTTTTTGAGAAAAGAATCCTAATCTTTTTCTAGATTTTCTTACATGGTCATTGCCATAGACACATCTTATATGGACATGTCATAGATACAAGCAAGACCATAACACTGGCGAGGTCCACGAAGACCAATGATTATAAATCTATTATACCATCCAGATTGTATAGCCAATGCTTTGTTCTGTACATCTAACATAACAGAGCATGTACATACAATGGCAGACAGTATATAAATAAGTGCTAAAGTTCACCCAGTGATAAGGTCACATTCGCCTCCATATAAAGCATACAAAGCACATACTGCTCTATATACACACATATCTAAAAGAAAAACCAATGTCTAAGGGACATTGGAGAGTCCTTACCTCATAAATGGGCAGGGTGTCAGAATTCCAGGCATTTATTCGAGCCTCGTTCACATCCACCACTGTCACCCTGATATCAGGGCACATATGAGCGATGACGCTGCATGTCGGACCCCCAACGTACCCGGCACCAATGCAGCAGATCTTCTTAATTTGAAACATTGTGATCCTGCAAAATAACCATCAACATAACATTCTTACTACATGTGTACTACTGCAAATATAAGGATACTGTAAGTATAAATACATGACAACAACGACCTCTAGGACTATACAAGTAAAATGGTGACTTCATGGCAATATCACTGGATGAGGCTTTAATACAGAATATTACTCGTGTCATTCAGGCCTTACTATATCAGAAAAATCCAGATTGACTACCAAACCCATGAACAGGGAAGATTTCCCAAACTGATGGCTGATACACACATTATTGGGTCAGTGAGTTATGTATAAGGTGAGATAGATGCTACAAAAATCTTGAAAGAAACTG
The DNA here is from genome assembly GCA_947044405.1 of Leptodactylus fallax. Lineage (NCBI taxonomy): Eukaryota > Metazoa > Chordata > Amphibia > Anura > Leptodactylidae > Leptodactylus > Leptodactylus fallax. The sequence continues at coordinate 2,661,545 of CAMRHE010000132.1, forward strand.
ATGGCTGAGTTTGAGTCCCATAAAACGTATATGATGCATAAGTGTGAATTTAGACTAGAGCAGACCCTACACATTACAGTAATGTTAGCCAAAAAAGCGAACATGCATGGTGGGATCCCAACACTCCAACATCAGATGGAGATAAGCCACTGCCAGAACACATGCATTCTCGTCCAAACCAAGTGTGCAAGTGTATGGGGAAGTCAGGAGCCATCAGCTAAATGAACATTTGACTCATGGGTTTCTACTGTGTATAACCAGCCTTAAAGGGGTTGACTGGGCTTAAGCTATTTATGGTCTATCCTCAAGATAGGCCATAAATACCTGATAGGTGCCCCCCCCCCCAAGAGCCAGACCCCAGACTGATCAGCTGTACAGAGCTGCTTTTAGAGCCTGTCCTATACACAATACAGGGCCAGAGGCAGAAAGTTCCATCCCCTGTATAGCAGCTGGCGCCATCACTACATCTCAGCGCTCATGGAAGTCAATGGGACATGAGCTGTAGTGACAGCATCCGACCACTATACAGAGGACAGAGTTTTCGGACCCACACTCCAAAATACCTGTTTGGCCCTTTGTCCCTCCCCCACCACCGATCAGGCATAAATAGCCCGGACAACGCTTTTAAAACTCATGTACACGGCACCAAGCCTGTATAGAGGCACTTGGGGCCCTAAAGGTGCCTATACACATTAATCTAAATGAATGAAGACACAGTGGGGGAAATTTATTAATACTGGCATATCACACGCTGGTAGGAGATGCACAGGAATTATTAAGCGGCTCGGCCCATAGGAGGTCCCATATGCCAGAACTGAAACCTACGCTAGTCAATTCTAGTAAATCTGCCGGGTGAAGGTGTCCGCGTCCCAGTCCAGCCTGATCCCTGCCCTGCTCTAGACACTATCTCAAAACCGGCAAGCAGTCCGGAAATTGAGTGACACGTTGCTTTTTTTTTTTTTTTTTTTTGGCGAAAACGACCATCCATCACAAATGTGCCACTTTTGTATCAGAAAACTGAGATTGTGTATACACAGTGATGGGGAGAGCTGTCAATCACAGAGTGTGGGCGGGGTCAGCAGGACTCTCACTGTCTTTATTAGGAGTCCTGTCAGGATTTTCACTGAGAAATCCTGCTTCAAATTCTATAACCCTATATATCACAAAGCCCAGTGTTTCTTTTCTTCATCTGTCATATCCTACTATCAGACAGGGCAGAAAAGAAAAAAAATATCACCCAACAGGTTCCCTTTATCTACACAATGCATTGCCTTGAGACATGATCTTTATCTTTCAGTAGACCTTCAGATGTGGCGAATAAACCTCACTGGATTCCTGCTTGGTCTTACATTACCATTAATCCTATTACAAATGCAATCCTACATCAAGACGCCTACAGGGCTGGTGGGACCCCATGCTGTCTATTACTCAATGCGCATATTCCTTGCTCAGAGACCCTGGCCATCAGTATTGAGCCCCCAACCCCCAGCTGATGTATAGTTACACTCACCAGCATCTCTATCATTGTGTGGGTTCAGTAGAAGGAAATGTACGTCATAAGAAGGAGGGGGACCCTGGGGAACATTGTATACTGAGGCTGTGGTGTCAGCAGTCAGTGTGAACGCTGTACTACAGGGACTTCATGTCAGGGGCCTGATATATTACATGGTACATATGGTATGTGGAGTGATACTGTATGTAACCGAGGTCTTATAACACTGAGCAGTTACCAAGAAGTGAATATGGATATGACAATTGTAATGCAGAACATGGGGGGGGGGGGGGGACATATGGCTTCCTAATCCCTAATGCCAAAGACGTCTGAAGTGAAGGGGGGTATGTAGGGGGTCAACTAAAAGGTGGTAAAACATATGTGCGCTGCATACAATGAAGGCAAAGACCGGCTGCTCAGTCCAATCCGGTGTAAGAGGCACCATAGACATTGCTATTCCCTGTTGTTTAGCTTTATCTCTTTCTGGGAAAGCTGGGTACCTACTAGCATTCAACGTTTTAGAGTCTAGAATAACAAATCTTATGCAGAATCACTATGACTGGGATTTGCATTCAGAAGTCTAGGAAAGCTGAATGACATTAGTAAGAGCTTGAATGGAGGCCAAACAGTGGTCACCCAGCTTTCCTAGTAACAGATATCTAATGGCTGACAGAAGGGCCTATGTGTATAACAAAATCAGAATTTTAGAAAGTCAAATGCATATAACAAATACAATAAACTAGTATTAGGTATCACCACTAGTAAGATGGGGCAGCCGTGTATAGGAGCATAAACACAGATGTAGTGTCAGGAGACCCCCAGACGTGCAGACTGCCTCGTCCGTGCAGGTAGTAAATGGGTCCTTTCATCCACTCTGTGAATAGGAAGCATTCAGAGGAACATTGCGACCTCATCCAGTGTAAGCACCACAGGATAAGGGTATGGAGAGAGCTCCAGGACGACATGATGCCAACTGATACCAATGCCTGGGTAATAAAATACTCTGATAAATGTGGGTTACATTGCAATTTGCAGAACTACAAGTCACAGAACTGCCCGTTACTTGTGGGCATAATGAAATTTCATATGGTACAAGAAATAATAAAACCCCAGAAGCATATCTTCAAGCCCTTGGGCCCCAATGAAGTTTGTAACGGGTCCTGCACTTATCGTGTGCCATATATAGTTCTAGTGTTTTCTTATGTTATGAGAGTCCTTTAGGTCCCCTTTGGCTCCAGGGTTGGGTAGTTAGGCTGTACAACCAACACCGACCTAAGCGGAGATCATTACACACAGAGAACTGAAAATATCTCTCTGCCTGTTAAATCCCCCCCCCCCCCCTGCTACGCCCTATCTGTCTGTCTGCTATCAATGTAATGCCTCTCACCTTGGAATATTCCTGTACATGTTGTATTTGTATTTGTATCTGCTTATCTTTGCTGCTGTAACACACTGAATTTCCCCATTGTGGGACTATTAAAGGACTATTATTGTTATTATTGTTTATTGTATCTCTACACCCCCTACACAAATGCACCTCAGCGACCCCATAGTGGTGATGATATTGGCAAGCATTTTGATTCTTGAAACTAAATAGTTAACTTATTAGTCTTTGATCTGGGTTGCATCACATTACACCTGGCAAATATCTATGGCTGAGGTCAGGGCAGGGCATCATGTCAGTGGGTACATGGGAGGGAGAGCCAGCAGGAGAGCTGTGCATGTACCACGGATCTCCAGGTCTACAGTATATACCCTTCTATGCAAGTGTTAGGTGGTTATCCTTTGGATGGTGGAGAAAACCCTTTGTAGGGGTTGTCTAGGATTTTTTTTTAGGATAGGCCATAAATATCAGATTGATAAGGGGATATGGGGGGCTGGTCGGCTCCTGCACGGATCAGCAGTTTGGGGCCACTTCGACTACCCATACTATACTCTTCACGGAGTCGGAAGCAGATGGCTCCATAACTGTAGCTCAGCTCCCACTGAAGTCCATGAGAGCCGAGATGCCGAAACAGTGCCTAACTACTATATAAGGGCCGGTTTCATCTGCTTTCAGCTCCATGCAGTGTGTAATACAGTCATAAAAAGTGGCCCCGAATAGCTGATCTGTGTAGGGCAGCACATGCCAACCCGCACCGATAAGGTATTTATGGCCTATCCTAAGTATAAGCCATTAAAAAAAAAATTCCTGGCCTACCCTTTGGTACCCATTCACTTCAATGGCTGTTGGCTAAAAGCTATTCCTCCTGAATCCCTTATATACATACACACTTAGTTCGTGCCAAGAGTGCATGTGTTTTCAATGGGGAAAGTGGAATAAGCCTCTGCCACTAGCACCAGCTTCTGCCCCCAAGAGGAAAAACATTGGGTTTTGAGATTCAGTATGACTGAGCCTTCAGTATATTGTATGCAATTGCAGATAGTATACAGACCCATTGATTTCTATGGCCCCATGCACACAACTGTAGTTGTTTTCAGTATATTGTCCACTATTGCAGAGATAGACATTTCTATGGCCCCATATACATGTCCATAGTAACCATTCACAAAATATGGGGCAGGTCCTATTCTTGTCCGTATTTGTGGCACAGATTTACAGATAAGTGTAGGGGATCATATAAGTGATTGCAGATGACATACTGATGCAATGTAAACATGTTTTGTTGGGGAATGCGGATCCATTTTTGTGGACAGTAAAAACCACTACGGTCGTTTGCATGAAGTAATAAGAGTCAGGAGCCCCCCATACACATTAGATAGGCAGCGATCACTTGTATTGAATGAGCCAACATATAATGTACTGTCTGAACTCTGGCAGATACTAATCTTATGTGTATGGCCAGCTTACAAGATATTTCTCTGGCAGAGTCTACCAATAGATTCTCCTCTATTTCCCAAAATAAGCAGCGCCAGAGCGATCGGGCAGCCACTACTCTCCATGTATATAACATACCATCATGTCTTCTATACACTTCCTATCCTGCTCTCTTAAAGTGACCAATGACTTATTGTAAGAACCGGATGATCCCTCATCACCTGGACACCACAGATGTCCTATCCTTAGTCACTGACTATGTCACATCCAGTATACATAGCGGGGACTTCAGCCATCTACATCACTAATGGATCACATCTGGAGATTGTGCAATGTACAAATCAAGTTTCCAAAAGTAAGTGACCCCTGTAAGGCCCCATTTCCTGGTGTACATGAGGATGTGATCAGACAATATGGATTCAATTATAAGTCCAGATCTATAATACAGAACAGATGGAGGGGGAGACAAGAACTTCTCTGTATCACACTGTATCGCTGCCAGCCAGGTATCTATACTACATGGATACAGTATACATAGGAGAACATGCAGCAGAGCTGGAGGAGTGTCACAGAGCAGTAACGATTATCCTTCATAGTACTACCGCATAGTGTGCACTTACCTGGAGAGTGTAGTGAGGACCCGGTGCGGTCAGATTCACCCAGTGTCAGTGCCGGGTCTAGGCTGCTGATCCATATACCCAGATCCACAGATCCTCCCACCGGGGAGGAGACGGGGGCGGGCCGGGAGGATGATGAGGGTGATGAATGGAGGGCCGGCTGAGGCTCCTGCTCCGGATGTAGATGGCGGGGCCCTCCCATACACTGCACCGGGCATGTGTGCACTGCCCCGGGCTAGGTCTGCTGCTGTAGCTAGACTGCAAGCTCCCTGGCCAAGGCAGACAGTCACTGCGGCTGGTATAGGACAGGGCAGAGGCTAGTAAGAAGGAAGAACCCTGTATTACTTGTAACAAACACTCAGTCATTACTTCTACACAAAAACAAAAATCACTGGAATATAGAAAGTTTAAGGGTTTGTTCACACAGGACAGATAAACTCTGCAGCGAAAACTCCGCAGTGACATTCACACCTGGTGGAATTGATACAGTATTTGTGGTATTGTCTTTGCTTTGTAACTCTAGGTTCACACTAGTGATCCAGTCTCCTTAAGAGACTCCGCCGCAGATTCCGCTTAAAATCGGCGGAGAGAAAAGCCCTGCAAGGACAGAGGACTTTTCTCTCTACCGGTTTCAGTATAAAATCGGCAGAAACCTGGAAGACCCCCATTATAGTCTATGGGTTCCGTGGGTTTCCACATGTAATCACTTTTTAAAAGGATAGGGTTTCCGTCTTTCAGGTCCCCAGCAGTATGAGGGCTTATTTTTTGTGGGACAAGTTGCACTTCATAATGGCACTATACAGGCTAGGGCTACATGGCAACTTTGGCCATAACCCCCATCGGGCAACCAAAGGTCACTGTGTAGGCTGTGAGGGGAGTCATTGAGATTCCCCAAAATGGTTTAGAGCTTGTAGTGTAGTGTGGGACGGTGTATTTTGGTGGGGTCAAGATGGAACTGAGGAGGGAGCAGCTAGACGTCAGCAGGGAGAGGGATGTTGTAATGTAGGACAAATATGTATCTTAGAAGTGACCTTGTTATGATATACAAAAATACGAAAGGACTGTACAGAGATCTTTCCGACGATCTCTTTACACCTAGGCCTGTAATAACTGACAGGGGGCATCCATAGTCTCCAACCCTTTTAGTGCCTTTTAGATTGGGGAGGTCAGGGGACCTTCCCTTTTAAGAGAGGACTTGTGATAGACTGAATTCTTGTGTAATTTTTTTACTGTGGCACGTCCTGCTTTTTTGGGACAAAAAAAAAGGGGGGCATTCTCTACATCTAGTGGAAAAAAGGTTTTACCACAGTCATAGGTGAGGATTCTTTACAGTAAGAGCGGTGACACTATGGCACTCTCTGCCACCTGTTATTGTGATAACTGATAACTTGTGCAACTTCAAGAGGGGCCCGGGTGACTGTCTTGAACTTGTATAGTTTCATAGGTTATGGGAGCTAAGATATTTTGGAATAGGATGTCGTTCCAGGGACTTCGTCCAGTTGTCATATTTGGGGTTGGGAAGGATTTTTTTTTTCCTCTGATGGGGCAATTGGCATCAGCCTCAAGTTTTGTTTGTTTTTTTGCCTTCCTCTGTATCAACTTGGTTATTGGATGGACGTGTATCTTTATCCAGTCTAACTTAGGGTAGGTTCACACATGCACCTGATCTGCAGTCGGGGGATTCCCCATTCCGCTTTAAAAATGCGGAGAGAAATGTCGTGCAAGCAGGAATTTTCTCTCCACGTTTTTCGGGTGGAAACCAGTTGGAACCCATTATAGTCTATGGGGTCCGTGGGTAACCACCTTTTAGGCAGACCCCACGAACGGAAACCCGAACATAGGTGTAAACCTTTATATGGACATAGGTATGTATATGTAAAAGAGATGTGTATATTCCGTGTTGTCATGTTAGTTGGCAGTATATACATGCTGTGATGGATATTGTGGCGTCTCTCACACACATACACACTTACGTGCTCTCCTAAGCTCTGGTTTTAAAATGTTTCCCTATTAAAAATATAAATATTGGCCAGGTTTTGGTGTAAACATGGCGCATCTAGTTTGGGCTAAAATGTTTTGACTTGCTAGACATGTGGGTGTGGCTCCTCAAAAAAAGGGATGTGTGGCTTAAATGCATGAAGATGAGGTAAAATTTGGTCAAAAAAAAAATTCTGGCTCAAAGTAAGTGAACAAAAAGGTGATCTAAACGTAGACAAGACAGCCTAAAGATACACTAAATTTATCATCCAGCATCAGTCACTGTGCGACTGACTGTCCATGTTTACACTGTCTAACTATTAGTAAATCTGGGCCATTGTATTTCCTTTGGTCTACAGATCTACATATATTGTTATTTAACTTCGTCAGCCAATACATCTGGTTTTCAAAGCCCTAGCGAAAGGATGTGAGAAGACAAACCGGCAGGTGGTAGGGGGACAGAGGGTTTGTCAAGTTGCCAGAACAATGCAGCTTGTTAGTAAAGTTTTTGGAAGCCGGTATGTTTAGCATAAATAAAGCAGACACAATGGGGCACATTTATCAATACTGTAGAGCTTTGCACTGTGTAAGGCTGGGTTCACGTCTGCGCCGGAGTCTTCGTTGGAGAAACTGCTGAAAATTGTCAGAGAGAAAAGTCCTGCACGGAGTCCTGCCAATTTCAGTTTCAAAACAGCAGACTCCATTATAGTGAATGGAGTCCGCCAGTGTCTGTGTGTAACCGCTGTTTTAGCCGTCTGGTACCCCAGCGGACCCGAACAACAGAAACCACAACGCTATTGTGAACCGAGCGTAATCCTGTTCATAGTTTTAGACCTATCTTTAAATCTGTCATACGGACCTTCATAAATCTGTCTCACTTTCCGGCACGCCAAAATTCTGGCTCATTTTTCTGATGTGTCAAAAAAAATCTATTGTGCCAAAAAATCTGTGTCCATTGTGCATGCACCAAAATTCTCAATTCAATTCTCAACTGAATCTTCAACTAACTTTACACCATTTTCAACTCGGTCTACTTTATACAAGAAAATCTGCACCAAACGCGTTCTTTTCTGTTTCATAAATGTGAAGTAAAGTGAGACACTTCTAAACCACATCCATTCGGGTGCCTGTCGTATTTTTCTGTTCTTTCTGGCGCGCGCTGTTCATAAATATGTGAATGCTGTGTACTGCAAATTTTGGCACAGATGTAGACCGAAAAGTGTCAGACTTCTTCTATTAATAAATATGCCCAATTCTTCTTAGAATATCCAGTGTCTGGGCCTAATATGTGGCGAAAAGCTGCAACGGAATGCCAAGGAAGAGAAATCCGAAGTGGATGTCCGCCTCAAATTCCTCTTCATTTTCTGACGTCTGAATGGGCCTCTAGTTTTGATCAATTTAGTCCTTTTTGTTTTGGGACGGGGGAGGATTTTACGTGTTTTAGCTACAGTGCCTTGCGAAAGTATTCGGCCCCCTTGAACTTTTCAACCTTTTGCCACATTTCAGGCTTCAAACATAAGGATATAAAATTTTTATTTTTTGGTGAAGAATCAACAACAAGTGGGACACAATCGTGAAGTGGAATGAAATTTATTGGATATTTTAAACTTTTGTAAAAAATTGAAAAGTGGGGCGTGCCAAATTATTCGGCCCCTTTAAGTTAATACTTTGTAGCGCCACCTTTTGCTGCGATTACAGCTGCAAGTCGCTTGGGGTATGTCTCTATCAGTTTTGCACATCGAGAGACTGAAATTCTTGCCCATTCTTCCTCGGAAAACAGCTGGAGCTCAGTGAGGTTGGATGGAGAGCGTTTGTGAACAGCAGTTTTCAGCTCTTTCCACAGATTCTCAATTGGATTCAGGTCTGGACTTTGACTTGGCCATTCTAACACCTGGATACGTTTATTTGTGAACCATTCCATTGTAGATTTTGCTTTATGTTTGGGATCATTGTCTTGTTGGAAGATAAATCTCCGTCCCAGTCTCAGGTCTTTTGCAGACTCCAACAGGTTTTCTTCCAGAATGGTCCTGCATTTGGCTCCATCCTTCTTTCCATCAATTTTAACCATCTTCCCTGTCCCTGCTGAAGAAAAGCAGGCCCAAACCATGATGCTGCCACCACCATGTTTGACGGTGGGGATGGTGTGTTCGATTTTGGTTTCATCTGACCAGAGCACCTTCTTTGAGAAATGGCTTTCTTCTTGTCACTCTTCCATAAAGGCCAGATTTGTGCAGTGTACGACTGATTGTTGTCCTATGGACAGACTCTCCCACCTCAGCTGTAGATCTCTGCAGTTCATCCAGAGTGATCATGGGCCTCTTGGCTGCATCTCTGATCAGTCTTCTCCTTGTTTGAGATGAAAGTTTAGAGGGACGGCTGGGTCTTGGTACATTTGCAGTGGTCTGATACTCCTTCCATTTCAATATGATCACTTGCACAGTGCTCCTTGGGATGTTTAAAGTTTGGGAAATCTTTTTGTATCCAAATCCAGCTTTAAACTTCTCCACAACAGTATCACGGACCTGCCTGGTGTGTTCCTTGGTCTTCATGATGCTCTCTGTGCTTTAAACAGAACCCTGAGACTATCACAGAGCAGGTGCATTTATACAGAGACTTGATTACACACAGGTGGATTATATTTATCATCATGCGCCACCAAACCTATGATTTACCTTCGTTATATCGATGATATCCTTGTCATCTGGACTGCAGGTGAGGAGGCCCTACTTCAATTCCATAATGACTTCAATGACTTTCACCCGACCATCAACCTTAAACTTAGCTATTCAGGGAGTGAAATTCACTTTCTGGATACCACAATATACATTAAAGACCACCGGCTACTCACATCAATATACCACAAACCCACAGACAGAACGGCCTACCTGAGAAACGACAGCTTCCACCCCAAGCACACAAGACAATCTATAATCTACAGCCAGGCTATACGATACAATCGTATTTGCTCCGACAAAACAGACCTGGACAAGCACCTCCTGGATTTGAGGATGAAATTTCTCAGATTGGGATACAAACCAAAAGTGACAGACAACCAATTAAACAAAGCAGCAGCCATTAACAGAGACAGTCTGCTCACATATAGAGAGACCCAGAAAGATGCCCGAGTGCCCCTAGTTGTCACCTACAACCCACAGCTGGAGATCCTACGAAGGATTGCCAAGGAGCTCCAACCTGTGCTACATAGGGACAACAGACTCAAGGACATATTTCCAGTCCCCCCTCTCCTCTCCTTTCGACAACCACCAAACCTGAGGCGCATTATCGTCCGGAGTGCTCTGAAGGCCCCAACTGAAAATGGCACCTCACCTTGCCTACATAAAAGGTGCATGACCTGCAAGCACATCCACACCGCTGACAGTGTACCTATCCCACAGTCACAACAGGTGCACAGAATTAGGGGGACATTTTCCTGCAGGTCTTCCAATGTGGTGTACCTCATAATGTGTGTGCAATGTCCCACCACAGGCCTCTATGTGGGGGAAACAGGGCAGAGACTCAGTCAACGAATGAACTCACACAGATCCACCATTAATAACAGCAGAACAGATCTCCCAGTGGCCGCACATTTCTCCGGAGAAAACCACTCTATTGAAGATTTGCGGGTTGTGGTTTTAATGGGACATTTTAAGACACAGGAGAAAAGGAAAGAAATGGAGTACAAATTTATGCAAAAATTTCAAACTCTGCAATTTGGACTTAATATTCATGCCAGCTTCATGTCACACTATGTTTGAACCATGAACTGAACTCAATATTCATGCCAGCTTCAAATCACACTATGTATGAACTGTGAGGGACACAAATCACCTCCTGATAGCAAACAGATAACAGCAAGAATTACTGATCCCTCCGTCACACACCACAAGTTTCCAGACTGTTTTTTTGACCTGTTGTAAATAACTTCTCTACTTAGATTGCAATTTTTTTAAGGACTCTAAAATGCTTTGAAAACCATGTGTATAAAAATCTGTGAATTTTCAGTTCTTGTATCACACCATGTCTGATGAAGGGAGCGAGTACTCCTGAAAGCTTACTTATAAATATACTCAGTTAGCCTCTAAAAGGTATCGCCTGATTTCTTCACTCTTCCACTATATTTATCATCATCAGTCATTTAGGACAACATTGAATCATTCAGAGATCCTCACTGAACTTCTGGAGTGAGTTTGCTGCACTGAAAGTAAAGGGGCCGAATAATATTGCACGCCCCACTTTTCAGTTTTTTATTTTTTACAAAAGTTTAAAATAATCAATAAATTTCGTTCCACTTCACAATTGTGTCCCACTTGTTGTTGATTCTTCACCAAAAAAATTAAATTTTATATCCTTATGTTTGAAGCCTGAAATGTGGCAAAAGGTTGAAAAGTTCAAGGGGGCCGAATACTTTTGCAAGGCACTGTATTTGGTGGTTGAGTGGTTGTTGAAGATAGAAGGGTTGGGTGGGGACAATTGATCTCCCCACCCTGTGTCCTTTTGGTGTCCACTCTGTTCTTCAAGAGGCCCCCTTCTGTCACCACTAATACCTCTTAGTATTGTTTGTGATGTCCTGCAAGCCTGGATATGATCACCATAGTCTTCCAGAGTAATAGGATGCTGTAATAAAGTGGTGCCTGATAGGTGGTGTGTGCACCTTGGAGCAACCCAGAAGATGGGGTGAATATTATAAATAGCTGCCATCTTGGCTGCTCTGCACAGCCATGCATCGGGGGGGGGGGGAACTAATGTGTAAAGCACACAACAGTGCAAATTTACTTTGCATTGTCCATACAATTCCAATCACACATTATGTGAACATCTGACTATTAACTAGACAATATGAATACGCGTCTGGTGTTCCTATTAAGATGTATATTAGTGAGCTCTTAGTCAGTCTGGGGCCGAGTTGTAGATATTGTAATTGTGTTAGTGGGTCAGTAGATGAATACATGCGGTGAGGCCCCATGAACGACTTTAGGCTTCGCTAGGTGTACCACTGCTTGTTTTCATGTCCATATGCAGTCTGTATCTATGAGGATCAGGTTCTACATCTTGTATGTATCAGTCCTTCTAACTAGAATTTCTTGCAGGCATCTTGTCTGCTTGTCTCTTGTATGTGCTTTTTACTCATACTCAGTGTTGTCAAATAATCTGTCCGAGTGGAAGTGAGTAACATGCTGACCTTTTATGACAGTCATCCAGCTTCACCCATTACTGTTTTTTTGTTTTTGGGTGGAGATGGCTGTTACTATGATTTATAAGGCTGGGTTCACATACTGTAGTTTCTTTTGATCATACTGCAATCCATATAGTAATTTTGAATTCAGTTAAAGGTGCTGTACATTTGAAGATGGTTAAATACAAGAACAATAGACTAATTTAGTGACCCACTGGTATAGTGAGGGCTTACAATCTATGAGGGAAGAGGGATAGAGACAGAAGGTGGGGGGTAGAGGCTGTACAGGTGGTGGTGTGGTGACAGTAGTGTTATTGGAGGTTGTAGGCTTTCCTTAATAGGTGAGTCTTCAGGGTCTTCTTGAAGCTCATGATTGTGGGGGACAGTCTTATGTTTCGTTGTAGTGAGTTCCAGAGTATGGGGGATGCAGGGGAGAAGTCTTGGAAGCTGTTGTATGAGGAGTTGATAAGAGCGAAGTAGGGGGTCTTAAGGGGATGGGAGATTACGAGTGGGGAGGTAGCGGGAGATTAGGTCAGAAATATATGGAGGGGACATGTGGATGGCTTTGTATGTTAGTGTTGGCATGTTAAACTCTATTTGCTGGGCAATGGGTAACCAGTGACTGGATTGGAAAAGTGGAGTGGCTGATGAAAAATGAGGGGGGAGGGGGACTAAGCGATCAGCAGTGCTGTGTGTACACTGGAGAGGAGTGAAAGCATTTTTTTGGAAGGCAACAGAGAAGGGTGTTACAGTAGTGTAGGTGGGAGATAGTAAGAGCATGGAATAGCATTAGCAAGATAACCAATAGTCGCCTAATAAATCCTGCGCCCCTTCCAGGGTCTTCGCTTCCTGCTGTTTTACTTGCAGTGATGACACGCATTACAGCCACGTGACAGCTACAGTCAGATGTTTCAACAGTGATACTGTCATGTACAAGACATGAATATGGAGGTCAGTGATTGGCTGCAATGCGGATTGAAGGCAAGTCATCATTCCAGAAATTCTGTGTAGGAAAATAAACTGAGCTGTAGTGGATTGATCAGGTGACTCTATTATTATTTTATGGCATTTCCTGCCTTTAGCCAAAGTTTTTCCAATCTCGGAAAAGGCTTTTAGACCAGTTGCAGACGACCATGCTGCAACTGGCCTGCCATGATTTAAAAGCACGGGCTGGACACGGGGATGACCCCGTGTGCCACACGTGCACGGGTCGTGCTTCCGTGACTCCTTTCATTAAATGCTGCCTGAACTGTCGGCCTGCACACGGGACCGTGAAAATCATGGTCATGTGTACGGGCCCATAGAAAATAATGGGTCAGTGTGCTCTCTGTGAAATACATGGAGAGCACACTGACCCACAGCACGGTCGTCTGCAACCAGCCTTAGGCTGTGTGTACCCAGTACAGTCTATAGTGGCAGCATAATGGATGAGATTTATACATGTCTCCTGCCGTGGTTAAAACCTGCAGAGCAAAGTGACCTGTGGTACATCCCGCTCACTATGTAAATTATTGCTGTGGGGTTCAAACTTTGCAAGTAAAAGTTGCAATCTGTGTGAACCCACAGGAAAACCTGCAAGTGAGCTGAAGAAGAGCCAGCTGATTTCAGGTGACTTTTATTGCTGCAGCTTGCAGAGAAACTTGTTCATCTTAGATGGCTGCAGCTTAAGGCATCGAGAGCTCACCCTGTAATCCTGCAACTATTTCAGTAATGTCAGGGAATGGAATTGCATTGTGACCCCTAGAGTGCCATGACTGCAACTTCTAGTTGCAAAAAGGTCGAACACTGCTTGATATACCCATACCTAGCCACAGTCAGACACTGACAACTGCGAGAATTATTTTTTAAAATCTGTTCCATAAACCTGAATGGGGTTGCGTTGGCAGCAAGCATATGGATCAATGCAAGGCCCATGCAGATAAATATGGCAGTTACAGAAATTTCTGCAAGGAATCTGCCTCATGTTTATTCACCCTAAAGGCCCCTTTACACAAAGCAATTGTAGGAACTACCTTTTTTAGGAATGGTCATTCCTGATAACTGGTTTATGTAAATGTACAAATGATTACCCAACAAATGGGCAAAGACTCCTTTGCTGCGTGAATGAATCAGTTATGTAGACAGGGCGATGTGCTGCGACAAATGCAGACTGTATCGGGGTAATAACTGGATCATCCCCGTGCAGTGCGGACAATCTGCTGCATTTAACCAGTGGGTAATGATCGGGAGGAACATCCTTTCCCAGTCATTGTCCCTGTGCCTTTAGTCTTCCATAAGTAGAATGTAGTAGGTTGAGAAAAAATATCAAAACGTGAAATAACAACCCAAGAGAAAACACATGTTTATGATGTTTTTTTTTCTAATTACAAACCTTCTCCATAGAAACCTGCGTCCTTTGAAATGGGCAAATTTTTGAAATTTCTGAAATGGGCAATTTACTTTGACGTTCACACGCTGTGTATTACAGACGTTGCATAGACATCCCCTGAAGAATGTCATTATTTGGTGTGGTACTTGCACAACCAGTCTGACAATCCCATACACACAACCATAACATGAATATAGTGTTTACTTGGTGTAAGGTGCAAAGTATCCATATATACATATAAGCAGAGTGCATTAAATAGTAGTTCCCTACTACTTACCCTTGCGAGTGTTATTATACTGATCATACCACCATTATATTAAGTGACTGCTTTTAAACAATCCTAATATATTCTCATACTGTCCCGATCTTGTCCTTTACACCAGAGCCCCATACTACAATGCAAAGCAATATCACCCAAAAACCAATGTTTATGGGGCACATCACAAGACTACACGGATGATACCTAATGTTTCAAATGAAAAAGTACAATTGAAACTCCTCATTCCTACAGCTTCATGTTGCAGGTCTATACTACAACATTGCGGGAGATGGCATTGCAATATAACCAAAAAATATGCAGTGATCCTATGAAACTGTGGTGACGGAGGGGTGAACAATCAGACATCGGATTTCAATATGCTTGATTCAATTGTCTTGACCACAGAAAAACTCCTATGAAATGTCTGGCAGTGACTTCTCTTCCTTTACCCAATGATACAAACATACCCCTCTAGCAGAGTATGTCTGAGGATGAGGCCCCGTGTTTTTTTTGTTGCAGATTTTGCTGCCATAGCCAGGAGTGGATTAAGAAGTGGTGCCCTGAGTCTGAAGAGGTTAAGCCTAAATTGTCTGACCATTGTATAAGCAATGCTACATCTGTTGCCGCCCCTGCTACCTCTTGTGTCACCTCCTCTACCTCATAGATTGTAAGCTCTTGTGAGCAGGGCCCTCAGTCCCAGTGTGTGAATTGACTATTTCTTTGTAATGTATCTTTTTTGTCAGTACTTAAACCCTACAAATTGTACAATGCTGCGGAATATGTTGGCGCTATATAAATAAAATGTATTATTATTATTAGAAGTATAAGAACTATATATTTCCCTTTCCTTTTGTAGCCACTCTTGACTTTGGCTCAAAAAAACGCAGCAAAATCTTCAAAAAAAAAAAAAAGCTGCTTTTATGCAATGTGGGGTCTTAGCCTAAGGCAGCAATTCCCAACAGGGGTGCCTTGGAAACCCACCCGGGGGATGAAACACTCTGGTTGGGAAGATGACCACATTCCTTCATGCAACATTATCTGTGTCCTTAGGATGTTTTTTTTTGTCTTGGTAAAGTGGTGCCCTGAGTCTGAAGAGGTTGGAAAATACTGGTTAAGGCGGATGATATATTTTGGTCATACAAGAGGAAGGACAGTTCCACATAGGCAAAGCTATGATGCTGTTGGTTTGGATCATGAGGTCGTCCATGAATTTGCATCTCTACTGCATGACATAAAGATATCTGTATTACATTCACATGAAATGTTCCTCTGCATTTGCCTTAGGCTCACGTGAAACCTGCCTTATGCAGAATATATACAGCCGGCATTATTTGATCCATGGTTTATTGTGACCTTGGACCATGCTTTGGAATCTCAGTGTTTTTCTTACTGCTGAAACGCAGCGGAAAAACATACCGTATCACAGTGCAAGCAAAGAGAATCCCATGCATTTTCAAAAATGAATGTTAATTTTACCTGTAGAAATGCTCGCATTTTTCCTATAGATTGGGATGGAAAAATGCACTAAAAACGCAATGAAAAACACTGTGGGAAAAAAAAACACGCGTTTCCGCAGCGTTTTTTTGCTGCGTTCCGCAACGTGGGGCCTTAGCTTTAAGAAGAAAGATTCTAGCAAGAAGTGAAAAATCTGACACAGTATACACAACTGTTATAAATTTTGGAACATTTGGTGATTGCAGGGTCTAATGCTGGCCATAACAAACTATCATTTGTGGGAATTTTTTCGGCTGAAATGATGTATGGCCAGCTTTGCTTTAGTATAAGTTAGTGGATCAGTACGTCAGTGTGAACCCATAAAAGAATTTATCACCTGTACAAGGCAGAATAGGGTAGCCCAGTACATAAAGCTGCTGCCTGGGGCACTAGGGCAGATTTATTAACACTGTTGTATCATATGCCGGTCTTAATAAAGCCTGACTGGTTCAGGGTCCAAAAGATTTATGATATAGCTGCATAAAACTGGCGCGAGTTATAATGGCTCGCAAAATTTGACAAGCTAAGTACGGATTGAGGCTTATGGTGC
Source organism: Leptodactylus fallax (assembly GCA_947044405.1). Classification (NCBI taxonomy): domain Eukaryota; kingdom Metazoa; phylum Chordata; class Amphibia; order Anura; family Leptodactylidae; genus Leptodactylus; species Leptodactylus fallax. The sequence continues at coordinate 2,678,293 of CAMRHE010000132.1, forward strand.
ACGTTTGGCACAAGTAAGGGCCTTGCATCAAGTGTGCGCCACAATAGCATCTCTCGATTCTAGAAAACTGGCATAGAGGGAATGATCAATTCCCCCTATCTGGAATTTTTTTTATGTTCCTTCTTTGCTTGCATGTATTTCTTATTTCTTCTGCCCCTCAAAAATCTTCCCACACTCGTGTAGCAATAGCCCCATGCTGCCATTGAATGCACCAATATACAGTATAATCGTTCAGTCACTTGCACACATGTAGAGGGGGTTTCAGCCACTGCTACATGAATGTGCACCTTTAGAGTATATCCTCATGTACTGAATAGCACGGATAGTGAGCAAAATCGTGCATATAACAATAATCTTGGAATAAGGTGGTTTTCTGCCAGCATTATTATGGATCATAAGTATTTTACCAGTCGTCATGATGAACTCAGCATCTTTATATTTTTTAAGGACAAAAAAGTCAGAAGAGCAAAGTGTAATCATTGTTTATTAAGTCAATAGAAAGTGCATAGTACAAGCCCTTTACTCTGTATTATTTGTCATCTACATGGCACAATCAGCAGGTTCGGTTTGGCAGAATTACTGGAAGCCACTGGAATCATCCATTAGATACTGTTCACAAGGATACATTTATTATTAAACACAGCGATACAATTGCTACATACAAGGTGAGCAGATATGGTTGGAAGTAGACAATGAGGTGGAATCATTGGTTCTAGGTTTCCATAGAAAGCAATGATTCATGATGATACTAGAGATTTGCGTCATTGGACCAGGAGTAGAAAGGGATGGGTTCAGCCTTGGCTATACAGTAAGTGAAGTCGGCACCCCACTGTGAACTTACATATGCTTTCAACTCTATGGTCAGAGTACCCGCTTTGCTTTAGTTGTCTTGATTTAGGCTCGTTATTAGTTAACTTTGGGGCAGTGGTCTCAAACCTGTGGCTCTGAAGCTGCTGCAAAACTACAACTCCCAGCATGCTTTTTGTATTTTTACAACAGGTCCGGGATCATTGTCATGAAGACTGTATATTATACCGTAAATTTCCTCATGACTATACATATGTCAGGTCCAGGACCTTTCCAGGACTTGCATATTATCCTTAGGATAAATCATCAATATCTGATCGGTGGGGGTCCAACACAAGAGACCCCAGCCAAGCAGCTGTTTAAAGAGACCACACCATTCCCTGTGCTGATGACATCATAGTACAGTAGCAGCTCAGTCTCATTCAGGACTTTTCCTTAGGATAGGTCATCGATAAGTCCTGGAAAATCCCTTTAAATAGACATCAGCCTAAATAGCCAATATTGACTCATTCTATATTGAGAGGATATCTGATGAAATGTTGGTTGGACATTTTGTAAAGATAGTGGTACCTATACAGTTTGGCACTGCCCTGAAGTGCTGACCCAGTTTCATAACGCCATTAGACCAGGACGCCATGTTCAAGTGGCAGTAATATAGCCTCATTTAATACTAAGGCCACAAAATCTGGACTCCCTGTGGTTCAAGTGAATACATTTTAGATCAACATAGATCCCGATACTTCACTTGATCTGCTGGAGTTTGGAGGAGACCGAGGCTTTTTAAAAAAAAAGCTGGATACCATTGTCTGGAGTAGCGCAGGTTTTTTTTTTTTTTTTTACTCAGTCTACTAACATATACTGGACACATATAGGCCAAAAGGACACTCTTTTGACCTTTGTCAGCCTAATGTAACACTATGGTCAAGTTTAAGTGTATGTTGAGAGCTTTTAGTGTAGATTACAAACATGATGTGAATAGGGCCTTAATATTAGAACAGCCAGAAAGGAAAGATCATTTCTATAGTACTATAACCATATAGATTACGGTTTATGTGATCATGGAAAGTACCGTAGTCACTCTCTCAGCAATTCGGAATCTCACAGTGATATGTATGGAATCAGAAAAGTTATATAAATGGAAGAAAATATAGTGGAACAGGTTTCCACATGTACAAGTAGTAGGTGTCAGGCTTACTATCCACAACCAACACAATCTGAACAGAACTGAACCAACACTACAACAGAACCATTAGTAAATGCTGCTCACTCCACAAGCTTATACATTTAGAAGATGACAATATACGGGTTAATGTAAACATAAGGTATGTAGGTACATGTAAAGTTGTCAGTATATGGTCCACAGTAGAGGGAAGAAGAATTATGGTTGCGACTTAAGGGTGGCAATACTTATTAAATATCATGAGAGGCAGACCACCTCCTGTGTATGGGGTGTCCAAACTACTCTTTATGTTGTAGGAAAGAAGGATCAGACTGGTGGATTTCAGCATACCTAGGCATTTTTTTTTACTCTGGGCTGATACAACAGATGTATGTGGCAGCGTCTTACTACCCCTTCCCTATTCAGACCACATGCAGGCTCAGTCAGGGTAAACGACTATGGGGGTTCAGTAGGAACAAATATTCAACAGCTATCTAATGTGTATGGCGAGCTTTACTATAAATTATGTGAATGTATAAAAATAGATTTTTATTAAGGGTAACCTAACTACATGAACTTAGTTTCACACAAGAGTATATGATGCTTTAGGTAAATGGGTAGATGCCCATGCTTGCTCTCCTAAATAATAACATATATGATTTTGTTCACTGCAGGCTATAAAAGAGGGACAGATGTCCGAATAAGCTTTGGCTGGAGGTTACTTCATTTCTACGGCCAACTTCAGGCTTGCCCCCTCCTGATCAGATCTCTTTTCCATCTTACTGTAGGCCATTGTTGTCTAACCTTGGTATTCATGAAGACCTCACTGTAGAGATGTGTCTTGTCATGGCAATTACATTTACCATTTTGTTCCTTCACTTCCATTGTTCATCATAGACAAACCTCTTTGTGTTCTTGGGCTACCATAAAGTACCAGCACACCTTAGGGGTCTTCAGCAGTGGGGCACTCATACAGGCTCATGAGGAAATATACGCCCTAAAGTAAGGCAGAACCTCTACATATAAGATGTTCAACATCCAATGCCTTGGCACTTCAGCTAATGGTATTGAGTGAAAATTAATACAAGAATTTGGTAATGGGTTGTAACAAACCAAACACAATATGTAACAAAGACAGGACTGTCAAATGAACAGCTTTGCTAGTGACTGGAGGATTACCACAGTTTCCAAGGTCAGCCTGAGTCAGGAAGAAAGGGCTGGAGTTATATCACATATATACACTATATGGACAAAAGTGTTAGGGCACCTACAGTACAGGAGCTTTTATGCCACCCCATTCGAAATCTATAGGTATTAATATTGAGTTGGTCCCCCTTTCCAAAACAGTATCTTCTCGGAATGACTTTCTACAAAATTTTTGGGGTTTTTATGTAAATTTATGTCCGTTTGTGAGGTCAAACACTGATGTTGGACAAGATGGTCTTGGGAAACTCTATTCTACTTCGTCCCAAAGGTATTTGATAGGGTTGAGGTCAGGGCTCTATGTGGGCCAGTTAGGTTCTTCTACACCAAAATCATCCAACCATGCTTGTAGGGACCTTGCTTTGTGCACTAGGGCACAGTTATGCTAGAACAGTAAACGGTCTTCCTTAAATGGTTACCCACTAAATTAGAAGCATACCATTGTCCAAAGTGTCTTGGTATACTATTAAACCAATGGGGCCAAACTGAATCCATCAGACTGCCAGATACAGAAGTGAGATTCATCACTTCACAGATCATGTGCCCACTGCTCCACAGTCTAATGGCTGCCTTGCACTTTACACCACCCCATTCAATGCTTGTTATTCTGCTTGGTGATGTAAGGCTTGCATGCAGCTGCTTGGCCATGGAGACGTATGCAATGAAGCTCCCGGCAAGGCACAGTTTTTGCACTGATGTTAATGGCAGAGGTGGTTTGGTACTCTGCAGTTATTGAGCCAGTACAGTGTTAGTGACATTTATGCATTCAGGAACCCCGTTCTGTAATATTACATGGCCTGCTACTGTATAGCTGAGTTGCTGTGGTCCCTAAACAATTCTTCCACTTTCCAATAATACCACATACAGGGATGGTGAGATTTCTTCCCTCCTAGATATTCCATCAACACTTGTCACAATGGTGGTATCTTGTTACAAGACCATGCTGGTATTCAGTGAGCTCTTTAGCATGACCCATTCAATCACAGCTGTATGGCTAGGTGCTGGATTTTACACACCCAGGGCAAAGGAGGTGAATGAAACACCTGAACTCAATGATTAAGAGCAGGATCCTAAAACATCTGTCCATATAGTGTGTATGTGTACGTATGCGTATGTAAAATATATTATATTTAATGTGTGTATATATGCACCATTACAACAACATCATATGTTTTCATCATTTAGGAAATGTATAACCCTCAATTTTATGGGAATTCACTGAAGAATATGGATTCATAGTAAACAATGATATATACGTTGTATGACAAAAATCATTATAATGCATCTAAAGAGTTATATTAAGGCTGACACAGGTATTAGCATAAGGAAATTTGCAGTTCTAGATTTGGCCTACATTTAAAGAAAAAGTTATTGTACTGCAAGGAGATCTGGAACAAAACAAGATGCTCCGAACACCCTCAATCTGCCATGGATCTCAGGATATGGAATGCCGATAGGGTTGTCAGCATCGGTAGAAAGGAAAGAGAATAATCATCCACTTCAGAGTAGTCTGGCCATTCTGGATTCATTTGGTCGTGCAAATCTATATATGGAAACTCCTGGAGGTGCTAATCTACTGGTGGTGCTGGAGGTTCATGGCTGCGGTCCTGCAAAAAAAAAAAAAAAAAAAAAAAAAACCCTACATCAAACAGCTATATACTGTGTCACCCCCCATCCATCATCAGTCACTGTTTATATGCATTATCTGTATAAACATCACATTCTATTGTCAGAACCTGACAACTATATGGAGATTATGGCCGCGGTATAGGTTGCCTACAGAAGCAATCTGGTGCAGGTACTGTTCCCTCTTCAGGAGATTCTTCAGCAGCTGCAGTGTGTAGACATGATGTGTTCCAGCCACTACAAAATAACACTTTAGCCACTGAAGACCTATACATTACGAAGAATTCTGCAGTGTGAATGTAAGTCACTTTCATATAGGCATTTGAAAATTTTCAACTAGCCGTTCCCAGCAGCCGATAGAGAATGGAGCAGGAAGCACACAGCTCTGTTCTCTGTGTAGTGGCTGAACGAAGGTACTGCAGCTTAGCTACCATTCCAATAAATAGTTGAACTGCAGTACCTGGCCTGGCCACTACACAGAACAGCACTGTCTGCTTCCTGCTCCATTTTCTGTGTAACAGCAGCTGACAACAGCTGATTGATTGAGGGTTGTGGGTGTCAGACCTCCCTACAGATCTGATAATAGTTACCCACCTTTAGGATATAATATTTTTAGCCCTTGAATCCCTTTAATATAATTTATAGAAGACATAATAAAGGGCCCTTTTACATGGGCTGATAACTGACCGCAAAAGTTTTTGTTCCTGATCATTGCCCAGTGTAAACATGCTTAGTCATTGATAGTTACACATAACTGTCAATCACTGGGTAGGCCCGCCCACCGGACTCCTAAACTCAAAATGGGCAGAGCGTTAGATCAAGAAATGACACATTCTACTGAATGTAACCCTTCAAAACTGTATACCATTTTGCTCAGCAGCTCCTGCTCCATAACATGCTGCCTGCAGATTGAGCTGTATTTTCAACAGGAAAGGTTCCCTTTAAGGGGCATACACCTATGACAGATTTGATGGCCTGCCATGGAAACTCGTGGTCACTTCAATAGTCTATCAAAAAGAGCCAAAACTCTGTAGAATGCCTGTGCCCACACCATCACTGTCCTGGGACATTACATGGTTACTGTAGGTAATAGTACAGTCATGGCCAAAAGTTTTGAGAATGACACAAATATTATATTTTCACATGATCTGCTGCCCTCTGGTTTTTATGTGTGTTTATCAGATGTTTTTATCACATACAGAAATAGAATTGCATTCATATTATGAGTAACAGAAGCTTATATTGACAGTTAGAATGAGTTAATGCAGCAAGTCAATATTTGCAGTGTTGACCCTTCTTCTTCAGGACCTCTGCAATTCTCCCTGGCATGCTCTCAATCAACTTCTGGACCAAATCCTGACTGATAGCAGTCCATTCTTGCAGAATCAATGCTTTAATTTTGTCTGAATTTGTTGGTTTTTGTTTGTCCACCCGTCTCTTGATGATTGACCACAAGTTCTCAATGGGATTAAGATCTGGGGAGTTTCCAGGCCATGGACCCAAAATCTCTATGTTTTGTTCCCTGAGCCATTTAGTTATCACCTTTGCTTTATGGCAAGGTGCTCCATCATGCTGGAAAAGGCATTGTTGAGCGCCAAACTGCTCTTGGACGGTTGGGAGAAGTTGCTCTTGGAGGACATTCTGGTACCATTCTTTATTCATGGCTGTGTTTTTAGGCAAGACTGTGAGAGAGCCGATTCCCTTGGCTGAGAAGCAACCCCACACATGAATGGTTTCAGGATGCTTTACAGTTGGCATGAGACAAGACTGGTGGTAGCGCTCACCTCTTCTTCTCCGAAGAAGCTGTTTTCCAGATGTTCCAAACAATCGAAAAGGGGATTCATCAGAGAAAATGACTTTACCCCAGTCCTCAGCAGTCCACTCCCTGTACCTTTTGCAGAATATCAGTGTGTCCCTGATGTTTTTTCTGGAGAGAAGTGGCTTCTTTGCTGCCCTCCTTGAGACCAGGCCTTGCTCCAAGAGTCTCCGCCTCACAGTGCGTGCAGATGCACTCACACCTGCCTGCTGCCATTCCTCAGCAAGCTCTGCACTGCTGGTAGCCCGATCCCGCAGCTGAAACACTTTTAAGAGACGGTCCTGCCACTTGCTGGTCTTTCTTGGGCGCCCTGGAGCCTTTTTGGCACCAATGGAACCTCTCTCCTTGAAGTTCTTGATGATGCGATAGATTGTTGACTGAGGTGCAATCTTTCTAGCTGCAATACTCTTCCCAGTTAGGCCATTTTTGTGCAGTGCAATGATGACTGCACGTGTTTCTTTAGAGATAACCATGGTTAACAGAAGAGAAACAATGATGGCAAGCACCAGCCTCCTTTTAAAGTGTCCAGTGGTGTCATTCTTACTTAATCATGACAGATTGATCTCCAGCCCTGTCCTCATCAACACCCACACCTGTGTTAATGGAGCAATCACTGAAACGATGTTAGGTGGTCCTTTTAAGGCAGGGCTGCAATGATGTTGAAATGTGTTTTGGGGGATAAAGTTCATTTTATAGGCAAATATTGACTTTGCAAGTAATTGCTGTTAAGCTGATCACTCTTTATAACATTCTGGAGTATATATAAATTGCCATTAGAAAAACTGAAGCAGTAGACTTTGTAAAAATTAATATTTGTACCATTCTCAAAACTTTTGGCCATGACTGTAGTAGCATACCTATTTCTAGCACTACATTTCAAACACATTAGATGTGAAATTACAAGGAAAGGGGAAAGGAATCACAGGAATGTGTCCTTGTTATGTAGATCATGTACTCTCCGATCACATTGTTCTCTGCTAAATCACACTGACGCCACGGAGAAAGTCAAGGCCTGCATGTGGAGGCTCCTTGGGATTAAGAAGATCTTTCTTTTTCTCCCAAGAGTGACAGGGATGGAACTCATAATCCATCAACTGCTGGCGAGATCTAGGAGATCATGCTGGAGAGGCATGGCGATCTAAACACAGCACGTCTCAATGACCACCATTGTCAGCCAGATACGTTCCACTTTACGACTGCCCTAAGTTTATTAGCAAGCACATTTTTCTCATAGCTCATGGTCATTTACCATAGCATTTAATAGGAAGGAGAGAGGAATAGAAAGATTCTACATAGCTTAACTATGCAATGTATTCCTATGTTCACACAGCGTAATTCAGATTCCACTTCAAATTCAGCCCCAAGTTCCACCTGGTTTTCAATGGGAGGCAGAAATCAAAGGAGGGCACTGAAAAAATAAGCGATCTGCTTAATCCTGCCACAGATTCTGCGGCACAAGGCGCTCCTTTGATTGGGCCCATTCATCCAAGCCTAGTCAGCCTGTGCAAACTGCGGTGGAAAGCCCACCTCAAATTACTCTTATATTTTCACTGTGTGAACAGCCCCTTGCAATTATTAGGCTACAAGTAGACATAGCAGGAAGCTTTCCCCAGAATATATTGTTGTGAAAATATCTACAACATATAGGGCATACTCCAGATTACTGTACGGCATCGGAAAATTTGAAACAGATCTTCCATTACAGAAAAAGGCCTTGCAGACTAGATCTGCATTCACAGTTGTTACTAAAAAATTGTAAGAGGAGCCCTTATGTAATACAATGCAACAGGTTTGTGGCAAGAAGACACTTTTCAGAATGCAAATAGAACAAGTTCTGTAAAGGCAAGAAGATTTCAGCTCTGAAGTCTGCAGAATTGTGAATGCAGCTAATTTTATCTACCTACAACATTAGGCTCTAATGAAAATAACCAAAGTTCCTGATGGAAACTACAAATGCTGGTGTGAGCAGAACCAAAAACACTCAAAGTGGGGTCCCGAACTTACGTTATGAGGACTAGTGGGTTTTCCAGTTGCCCTCGATCCTCGGAGACTCCTGGGTCTCAGCAGGTATAAAGTGAGACCGATGACAAGCCAGGCCATAGCAATCATTGCAATACTAATTCCACCATCACTAGAAGGATTGGGTCCTGGTACTGGAGAACAGATAAAGACAATTGGATTAAATCACTTGTATTATTTCTTGTAACAATAACCATTAAAGGTTTCAGCCAAAAGTGTGAGTTGACAGAATATAAAGGCAAAACAGGCTAAAAAGTAGAGCTGATTCTGTTCTGGTAGATTCCTTGTAGTGCATGATCAGCCATTTATCTGAATGGTTGGCAGGTAATGCTACAAGAACCAGACCCACCAGTGTGCTATGCGTCTCATCTCAGTCTTTTATATTATGCTGTAATATATGTTATTCAATAAAGTTTATATTTTTTATATATTTGTTTTGTGTGCTGCTCCAGTTCTGTCTTTGGTTGGTATATTTGGCAGTAACACATTGTATAATTGGCATAATGTTATGTACAGGATGTTGCTTGTTTAGCAGATTTCTTTTTTGGTACTATTTACATCCATATGCTGTACTATGTTGTTGGAGTTTCTGATATATGCATCTATTCTGTACACCAGCTTTATGTGGTCAATAAACATTGGACACTGCTGTTTAATCTGGAAGATCAAGAGTCAATACCATGTTTGGAAACCTAGTGGAAGAGTGAAGAAATCAGGCGATACCTTTTAGAGGCTGAGTATATTTGATGGTAAGCTTTTGAGAGTGCTAACTCTCTTCTTCAGACATGGTATAATACTAGAAATTGAAAATTCACACTATTTATATATACACAAGACATGGATCTTCAAAAGGATCTTGGAATAACAAAATGCAATATACGTAGAGAAGTTATTTACAACTGGTCAGGAAATAAACAGTTTGGAAAATTAGTGGTGCATGACAGAGGGATCTGTTACCGGTTTGCAATCAGGTGGTGATTTGTGACCCTCACAGTTCATACATAGTGTGACATGAATCTGGCATGAATATTAATTCCAAATTGCAGAGTTTGAAATTTTTGCATTAACTTATATTCCCATTCCTTTCTCTCTCTCTCTGCGTCTTAAAATGTCCCATTGAAACCACAACCCGAAAATCTTTAATAGAGTGGTCTTCTCCGGAGAAATGTGCGGCCACTAGGAGATCGGTTCTGCTGTTATTAATGGTGAATCTGTGTGAGTTCACGCGCTGACTAAGTCTCTGCCCTGTTTCCCCCACATAGAGGCCTGTGGTGGGACATTGCACACACATATTGGAAGACCTGCAGGAAAATGTCCCCCTAATTCTGTGCACCTGTTGTGACTGTGGGACAGGTACACTGTCAGCGGTGTGGATGTGCTTGCAGGTCATGCACCTTTTTTGTAGGCAAGGTGAGGTGCCATTTTCAGTTGGGGCCTTCAGGGCACTCCGGACGATCATACGCCTCAGGTTTGGTGGTTGTCGAAAGGAAAGGAGAGGGGGGACTGGAAATATGTCTTTTAGTCTGTTGTTCCTATGTTTGGAAACCTAGTAATGTAGGCTTTACACCCCCCCCCCCCCCCGGAGATACTCCCAGATCTGGGGGGAGCCAAAGACTTCTGTGGCCTGTTCTGCAAGTCTGCTTGAGCTTTATGAGAAAAATAGCGCTGGACTCACAGCCTCCACCTACTGGAAGGTGCTGATCTCTACAGTATTGTCTGCAAACAGTAAACGGACTGTGCTGATTGGCTAAAATAGCATTTGGGAGATGTACCAGTGATGGGCAATGTATGGGCTGTGCAGGTACAGCCACACGCAAAGTTAGGCACTTCCTTCCCCACCACATACCTGTATTTCTCCCTGTGTACTTGTCCCTCAGTATTTCAGGTAACATTTTATTTATATTTCCCATGATCCATGGTTGTTTCTGGCACCCCAAACATTTGCAGATTCTACAACCTCTCTCATTGTTCCCTGACTTACCAAGAAGAGCCCTGGAACTCTGCTGTGCACTTAAACCACTGCCTGCAGATCTACAGGAGAGAGGGGTGTAGTACCAATGGAGCTGCCCTTTCATCTTTCTGTGGCCCCATCTCCTTCTGTGCAACACTAAACCTGGAGCCTCCTGAGCTCTGTGCCTGGTGTGCTCTCATGGCCCACTTTACCACCCCACCCACCCAAGAAGCCTTAAAGGTCGGAGGCTTGGAGGCTCCCCTTTGATCTCCCCTTCCAAGCAATGCCTGTGATTGATATCCGATTTAGGCTCCCTAGACAGAGGATACTTTTCCCTTGCCTGTTTTGACTTCCCCTATATTATTTTATCCAGTTATTCTGTAGGGAAAAAAGATATTATATAATAATAGAATATTAAAACAGCACAAAAAAAAAAAAAAAAACCCCACATACACACACAAAAACTCACAACATTTCCAAACACACCTTTTTCAGGGTTTTAGAAACCTATCCCTAAGGCCCTTGGCTGTGAAGTCATTAAAAGCTTGACAGGCAAAGAGTATCGTGCTTACATTCCTGGACACACCTATACTGCTAGATACAAACCTGTCACCAACATTCACTACATAGATTTGTAGCAACAAAGGCCATTTTTAGGCCACTTCAACATAGGGCTTGTCCACATTTAAATCACTGCTGGTCTTAAAATTTTGCTTTTCAGCCACAGAAGTTGAGGGCTAGTCAGAAGGACGTCACTTGCACTGCACAGGCTAAAACTGCTTAACAGACTCAGGTCAGCTCTCAAATATAAGGGCGAAAGCAAAAATGTGTGCAAGATAATAAGGATAATCCTAATTGTGGTATTTTAAGACTATAGTCGCGTGTAGGTCCATGGAAACCAAATGGACTGCACATATACGGCATCTGTTTGTAGTCCTCATTTTCCATGGACTCCATTAATAGAATAGGACCTGTTCCATATTTTGTGGCTCGGACCTACGGCCCCCCCATATAGACCTGTAAAAACTACATCCGTGTGTAAGGGGCAACAAATCCATAATAACGGATATCACACAGACTAAAATTATGGTAGTAAGCATCGGGCCGAAAGTTGTACATGTTTTCCAGTCAGGCGGAGAAATTTTAATGTATGGTACAAATTGCAACCAAGACAGAGGTATCCCCCCCACCATCATATTTGTACATTTTCTCCTTAAAAATATTATATAATATATGTATACATACATACACACCTTAACAACCCATCAGTACTAAAAATATGGTCATTAACTGAAAAAAAAAAAAAAATTCTGGCCATGAAGTGGTTAAGATAAAAATTTAATGTTTCTATGTGCTCCATGCTAACAAGACCTAGGCTGCATTTTTTTTTTTCTAACCAAAGACAGGAACCAAAGCAATTCAGGCAGAGGAAGTAAGGTAAGAATTTCCTAGGGATATCTTCATATCTATACTGGGGCATAGAGAATATACAAATTGCATAGAAAAGGGTAGCGGTACCTGTGTCATTACTCAAAAGAAAGGTAAAACTGAATTTTTAATGCGTGTGATCTGGCATTTATACAGTCATGTTCTTTTAGTAAGTATTATTGACTCTGAGCTTTGCATTCTCTGTAGTCACATATTTAATCTGCAGGTTTCATACCCAGCCGTGTAACTACAGGTATGAGCTACACCCATGCAGACTGCCAGTAGTTTTATCAGTCATTTCCAGAGAGGTCATGGAGAACCCGTTATAAAATGGTTAATAGCCTAAAGACAACTACAGATTATTTCTATTGCCTGTCACCATCCACCTGTACCCATGAGACAAATCTGAATTTACAGTCAGATCACGGGTATGTCAGTGATGTCACCAATACAAGGAGTTCCCACCACGAGATTTCACAACAGGCCTGGAAACCAGTAGATTTTGTTTGCCCTCCATTCTGGTGGAAGGTCTTACATTCCGGAGCGCACCTTTATTCTTACAAATGTTTGACTAATATCATCCATGCCCTCCACAAATGACACATGAATGGGTATAGAATGGGCAGAGAATGTCTCAGAGCTGAACTATGAGGATGACTAACCCCATAGAGAGACTTACCTTGTTACTAGGATGTCAATAGACAGCTGAAAACCAGCTTGTACATGTAGGACCTGCACCGTAAGCAATTCTATCATATTTCTGTTACCAATTCAGATAATATGGGTGGAAGTCATTTATATTAGCCAAAGGGGGATTATAAAATTAGCAATTTATCTACTTTTAGAATTCCTCTCCCTTACTTGGGACCCTGCCTTATCTCTGCCTACGTAATGGCAGACATCATATCACCCACACCAAGCTTTAACTGGCTGGTCAGCTCAAGTACTCTGTTGATCCAATGGACAACATGTCTCAAGCAAACATGTGCCCAGGGTTGTGGAGATGCAGTTGGGACCAATACTGGGTGGAGTCAGAAAAAGGTTACCGACCCCAAGATAAAATGATTAAATTAGAATATACAATTTCTAATATTGTATAAGTAATAGGTGCATAGTTTGTTGCATCTAAGGCTTTATTTTAAACAATAGAAAAAATAAATTCAGACTTCCCCAGTGGTCTACAGTAGTGGAAGGGTTAACACCAGCTTCTCCAATGCTCCCAGGTGCTGGAGAGGAGAATGCCTGCCTCCCTGATGGGTTAGCTAACAGAGTTGTGGAGTCAGGACCAATATTGGGTTAAATCAGAAAAAAGTTACAGTCTCTGGCTTCAAAATAAAATGATTATATTATACAATTATGAATATTTTATAACTAATTATATACATAGTTTGTTCAATCACTGGCTGTTTAATGATTTAGAGGAGCTTTACTGCTTCTGACTGACCATGACTGTCAGCCATTAGTGAAGAAGTGGGAGCAAGTTTGGTCTATCAACTCCACAGGCCTGGTAGTGAAAGGGGTAAATGCTTAACACAATGTTATGGTTGACATTGCTTAAGAGGAAAAACAAAAAATAAAAACCCACAGACACACTTGTGAACGCACAGTTAACCTTCCTTTTATACAGTACCACCACAATTTACATCTATTGTACAATGTGGACAATCTCATGAAGTCAACTCCAATTGGCTTATTACAACACATCCGGCTTATTCATAAATCAGCTTTTAGTAAAGGGAGTCTATCACCTCCACCAAGCTTATTCTGCTGCCACTATTACAGAGCACATTACTGCGATAAACAATACCTTTGTTATATATGTCACTTTTGGTGCACTGCGGGCGGGCCTTCAGCCCTGTGAGCACTGCTGTTGCCGCTCAAGTAGAATAAGTGATGTTATTGCAGCATCCCAGAGGGCTACTGCTTTTATGTGTTTGTCTTGTGTGCCTCTGGGTTTTATGTTTGTATGTTCTGTGTTAAGTGTTAAATGTAACTTGTGCAGCTTTCCCCTCGGCATTTCCCCTCTGCAGTGTTCAAACCCAGACTGGGTTCAGCCCTGGCCTATCACAGGCCACTGGGCAGGGTTGTAAGGAGATTTTATCTCCCCAGCGACGGTTGGCAGTTCAGTGCATGCTGTGAACCAGACTAGGTGTGCAGAGCTGACCTGCCACCAGCCTCTGGACTGAAGGCCAACCGCCGCTTTCACAGCCCCAGGAGGGATAACATCAGCCCCAGGCTCACCTGAAGACAGCCCAGAGCAAGGGAGTAAAGATTTCCAAGTGGCTGGACTCACTCGGTGCTGTGCCAGGAGGAGCAGGAGAGGACCCTGGCAGGAGAGTCGTATTCGGGCCTAGTCTACAGGTAACCAGATCCCTGTCAGGGCTCCCCGTAACTCCATCCCCAGAGCACTGGCTGGGAGAGGCACAGAGGAGAAGTAGAGAAAGCCATCCTGTGGAGCCTATACCATCTTTGGGCACCCTCCTAGAACCAAGAGTGGGGGTTGGACACTGTAGGACTACTACCCCCATCTGGAAGCTGCTGTTAACCCTATGTTCCAGTTGCCTTAATAAACGGCTGTTTGGTTTACCTGCATCACTGACTCCTGAGTTGTGCCTGCTTTTACCATTAGGGCTCTTCCGACCAACACCACACCGGCTCAGGTAGGAGAGGTTCCCTCTTCAACTGGAAGTGCCCCGGGGGAAAGAACTACCACCACCACCATCCGGTAGTGCTGCAGGACCCCCCTCGACTTTGTCCGGCCTAGGAGTGGGACTGGAGCTGTTTGGGAGCGTGCTCGGCCTGCTAGGTGGCACAGCATTCGCCACTACTACTCCCATCCTCCGGTCTCATCCGACTGGGTTGCGGCATTATGACAGTGGAAGGATCAACTAACTACACAGAGTAGTGCAGGAAGGAGATGGTAGGGGCCTGAGTGCCAAGAGCAGTGCTCCAGGGAGCTGAAGGCCCGCCCCCAGTGCACCAACTGCCTCATTTGCATTAGATTTCAAGATTGTTTTTCTCTAAATCTATAGAAATGACATACCTAAAGATATGCTGTTTAACATTGTAATGTGCTCTGTAACACAGTGGTGATAGTGGAATATGTTTGGGGGAGGAGATAGACTCCCTTTAATGGCACCTGCAGAGTGCAGCCATACATGCTGGCCTTTCGCGTATATATATGTAATAAATGGACATGATAGGCCAGACAGAGCCGCCCTCTGTTCTAGTTTATTGGAGCGGAGGACACCTCTTCATGTCAGGCCACATGGACAGGGGTGGTCTTCAACCCCTTAGTCTGCATTTTCCCTTAAAAACTTGAACAGTTGTCTTACAAAGCATTTTTTTTTGGTGTGTGTGCAAATCCAGTAATATACTCACGTTCTTGTAAGCATTCCGTGTCAGTGCAATAAGACTGAGATTGCCTTAGCTGTATGAAAGGGGAGAAACACAGGGGTTAAATAGGATATAGAGAATTGTAAATGATGGCCTTAACAACATCAACATAGTTATGGAGAATAATATTGTTATGAGGTCTCAGTGCACTTCCAAAAAGTGGTGCTCTACATTTGAAGTGCAATAAAAGGAGTTGTCCCGACTGGACACTGATATTCTATAACGCTTAGTACTCCATACAGACCTCATAAAGGGACTGGTCTTCTGCTTGGGACTCCTGGTCAGCGGATTAGGTTTGGTCTTCTGCAGGGGTTCAGCAGCCAGACACGTAATGATCATCTGATCACGTCACAGCTTACTATAAAACTTATCAATGAGCCGCAGATTACAGGCTTCATAAAACAGACAAGCTCTAGAAACTGCAGGGAATTTGAAATTTCCCTTCAAACTTCCAAATTTTGCAAAAAAAGAAAAATATTATATCTGCTATTATGCTGGTGATAAAATATTAATGATAAGTGTGTTACCCTTACCAAATTTATCAGTCTTCGCATTGCATAGTCATGGGAGCAAATGCACTCACAAGGATCAAAATTGCCATCCGCCATCTTCACGGCGACTGTGTCTACAGAAACCTGTCAAAAGCAGACAATGTAAACGCTTTATGATCAGAATGGGATATGAAATCGCACACAAAATGTAGGATCTCCATCCTCCCCGACTGATATTAACAGCATGCACCTAAACTTATCACTACAGTATCATGTAGAAGACATAACAATCTGGCTCTGATATCCATATGTCCTAGGAGAGCATATGGAAAGCAGATGTCTAAGAGATAACCCATGTAAGCCAGCCATGACCAGTGACAGCTGACCAGTCTCCCATCTCCTCTGGCAGTGCTTTTCTCCCAGGGAAAAATAAAGGTTAGGGCAGGTTAACCGACAGCGCTGTGGAATATGTTGGTGCTATACAAATAAGAGAAACAAATATAATATGCCCACAATCATATGGACCCATTCACCTCTATGGCCCTATACACATATCCATAGTTTGTTGGGCAAAACTGCAAAATATGGAGCAGGTCCTATTCCGGCCTGTTTTTGCTGTTGGTCCATCTATTATATTGACAGTGTTCGTGGAAAACATGGACTGCACACACAGATACCATCCATGTGCCATCCATCCCATTTTCCGCAACTATGGTTGTGTGCATGATGCTTAAAGAGGTCGGTCACTTTCAGACCAATATTGAGAGACAAATGTTATTGTTTGTATAATAAAAAGATATGCAGTTTTCCAATATACTTTCTGTAACAATTCCTCACGGTTTTCTACATCTCTGCTTGCTGTCATTCATTCTGCTTACTTCTAGTGGATAAAATTCTGACCATGGTCATGTGATGGACACAGGTGCACAGCTCGTTACAGTCACAGCACAGTAATCACATCTGCCTGGTAACGAGCTGTGCACCTGTGTGCTCATAACTTGACCATGGACTAATTTTTATCCACAGAGTAAGCAGAGATCTAGAAAACCGTGAGGAATTCATACAGAAATTATACTGGAAAATTGTATAACTTTTTATTATACAAACAATAACATTTGTCTCTCAATATTGGTCTGAAAGTGGACAACCCCTTTAAGCAAGTATGATTATTAGGTTTGGGCAATTCATTGAAAAATAGCCAAAACCGAACATCAAGAAGGATAACCTACATGATTTTGTTCACATCAGTTATTACAATATTTGCAGTTTATTTTGGACCTAAGACGTCCGAACCGAAACGGCTATTATACTGTGTTTCTTCAGACCCCAGAGTATAATAAGTGGAGGCTCAGGGGAGGTGAACATAAAAAACAGTGTTACACACCTTTCCTGGGCTCTGGCGTGACTCCCTGCTGTCTTCATTGCTTCTGACTGATGTCAAGTACTGCTGAGGCCTGTGATTAGGCCTCAGCGGTCACTTGGCGTCGCAACTCTTCCATCTATGCGTCACAACGCCATGTGACGCTGAGGCCCAATCACAGGCCTCAGCAGTACTTGACATCAGTCAGAAGCACCAAAGACAGCAGGGAGTCACGCCAGAGCCCAGGAGAGGCGAGTAACATTGTTTTTTGTGTTTGATCACCTCCCATGGGTCTTTTGCATGGTTCCCCCAACGCTTAGTCATACTGTAAAAGGGTGTGGTTTAAAAGGGGGTTGGTGACCTAAATCGGCATTAATCAAAATTGAGGTAAAATGCCCAATTAATCGTGATTTTGATTTAGGACAGAATTGCTCAGCCCTACTGATCATCACATGATCCTGTAGGAACCAGCCTTCATTGTCGAATCCTACAATTGTACACTTGCAGCTGTACGTACATAGATATTCAAATTCAGATATTTCTTTATTGTTCAGGTGGTCATATGTTTTGTTTTTTTAAATTAAAAATATTTTCCTATTTTGTGAGTATATTCACATATTGTGGTTGAGTCGCAGAATACAATCTCAAAAACACATTCACATGCTCTTTAAATGATCTGCAAACCCTCCAAAACGTCACAATGTCTCAAGAATTTGAAGGAGGAATACTCAATCTGTGACCTGTATGCTCCCTCTAGTGGTAGCAATCATACATAGAATGACCCTAGTCTAAACAGCAGTATATGTTCTCTACTGGCAACCAGGATATAGAAGCCCTGCGGCTAACACAACATTTAACCCCTGACGGGTACACGGATGGAAATATTTATAGTATTGTTATAGTCTGCATTGCATACCTGGGTCCTCATGCTGTATTTTCTATTGGTTTCCTATAAGTGGCTGATGCTACTACTGAAGCTCAAAATGATATTAGAGGAATAAAATTGTTTGCATAGGGATTTATAGCTATGTGTAGATATGTATATGCTTGTGCATATAAACGGTCACTCACACACATAGATGGTCCCCGACATTAGGATAGTGAAGAATTGTCAGATTGCTCAGGGTCTGACTGCTGGGACCCTGGAATCTTTAATCTCATTCTTCATGGTATATCTTATTTCTGGGTTTGTTTCTACAGTACATCTGGAAACTCTGTGCCCTTTAAGATCTGGTCATGATTTCATAAGATGTTTCCATGCTCGAAGGGTTTACACAAGCTGCTCCAATGAGACACACATACGTGGATGAGCACAGCACTGAGCAAACAAATGACCGGCCAAGATTTACCGTCAGATTCACGTGGAGACAGAAGAACACCCAATGCTCCTGGTATAATGCAATTGTCTTACCAGCATAATAAACAGACTTTCTGCATTATATATTTTTTACTTATGCTGAAGTCCATGAGCGCCAACATCGACTTGTGACTAAATCTATGCAAAGGATTCAAAACAGTGTGACATTAGGTTACAAGGAGGAGATGCTGGGGAAGATGGATCAAGACTGGAGTATACCAAAAGTGGAGTAGTTGCCAGAGTGCTTCTTTCATACCACCCCCCAAAAATATATAACATATATAAAAAAAAAAAAAAAATATATATATATATATATATATATATATATATATATATATTTTTTTTTTTTTTTATAATAATAATAATAATTAAAAAAAAAAAAAAAAAAGAGAACTAGAATCTGATCTCAATAGGGGGATCTAAAGCCCTGCTCACCATAAGGATGTGAGAATAAAACTATCCTATTTTGTAAAAACTTTTGATTGCCCAGCAAAGAAGCGGTTAAAGAAGAAAACAAAAAGTATCCCAAAGTACCACAACAACTGCATAATACTATAAGACACCTGTTCCTCTTTTTAGGCTACAAACATAACAGACCATAAAGGAAATTTACATAGACAAAATGTGGTCACTTTCACAAAGTGTCAAATGCTACAAGTGAAAAGTACAGAAGTACAGTAAGGAAGCAACAGCATGCCAGGAAAGTAGCCAAGAGGGCTGTATAACCTTTTTATCCACCATATAGAGAGTGTAAGGACCAGACAATGGCCCACACTTATTAAGTCGGCTTACACCAGTTTAACGCTGGGGATACAGTATCAGTGTAGTGGATGGGATTTAAACAAATCCCATCTGTACACTGCTCCCCCAAAAAACCCTGCTGTGCTAAGTATCAAGTCAATTAGTGTTGCAGATATTAACCCTTCCAAGGCAAAGACTGAAACCCCCTTCCCCCAGCCAGCCACACAGGAAAGAACCCATGCGGCTAGTTTGTGCTGCAGATGTGTCGACTCCACCTGTGCAACAATAGCCTTAGGGTATATCCACATGGTGTGGTTTGGTCACTTTTCTCTCCATGTGTCCAAGAACCTTGCCCAAACGACACTTGTTTTAGCCACAGTTCTGCAGTTTTAATGAGCTTCAGGTATACTGACTATACTACCGCAGCAAAAGTACCGTCAGGCTGAAGTCAAACAAGGCTTCCCTGGCCCAACCTGCCTAGATCTCCACTCCTGTCTTAATCTGTGAGTGAGGTGCAGGAGATGAAATGCGCCATTGTGTGCCTGAAATGCAGCAACTTGGGGTGCAGTCTCAGACAGTTTTTAGGTGCTGCCATTAAGTAAATCTTGGTCATTGAGTTTATGGTGCAGATTTTTGTGCATTTTTTTGAGCCAAAGCCAGGAGTGAGTTAACAAGGAATGGAAAATATAAAGGAAGAAGTTATACTTCTTGCTGAAACCAATCCTGACATTTGCTCAAAAAACACAAACCACACACAACACCAACATTTGCACCAAAAAAAAAGCAACAAAAACTCAATAGGGAAATTTATCATGAGGGGAACTTTTAAAGTCAAGTTTGTACCACATTTATGAAATATGTCATGCAGTGGCGTAACTAAAGTCTTGTGGGCCCCAATGCAAACTTTTGTCCGAGCCCCCCTACCCCCTCCCTACAGTGAATTCTTGATAGTGACGGTTATGGGTGCTGCAGCAGTATGTCATACCTTTGGGGGGGGGGGGGGCGGATTGTCAGAAGCCCAGGAGAGGAGAGTATAAGTATTTCTTATTTTTAGTTACCTCCCAGGCATGTTGCCGGGCCCCTTTCCATTAACAATATGTACAGCGATCTGGGAACCAGACTTTCCACGACCGCTATCATGGTGGTCTGGAGCCCCGGTCATCTCCTCCAGTCCCCTGTGACAGCGATCATTACGCCACTGATTGCACGTCTAGCACATCTAACTCTTCTGTCCTGTGCTGTTACTCCGCTTTCTACTCCAACTTCTAACTAGATTGAGATTGCAACCATTGTTTGTCATATTTGATAAGCCTGGTGCCCGGATAGACAGGCTTAGGCTGAGTTCACATCTGCGTCAGAGTCTCAGTTTGGATGATGCTGCAAGTCTGACTTTTTCATCTGGTTTCAGTTTAAAAACAATGGACACCCAACAGATCCCATTATAGTCATTCGGGTCCATTGGGCCCCTTTGGCATCCGCTATTTTAGCGGTCTGTCTGTTTGTTGTTCTGATCCTCCAACAGACCAGAACAACAGATGTGGACATAACATAACCAAGGCACAACCACAAAGTGTGACTATACCCAAAGAAAGCGTTATCAAGAAAGCCAGAAAATGGCATAAATTTGACCACACAGCAAGTCTAGATTCTATTTTGTGATTAGGCTGAGGCCACACATATACCTGCCTTGTGCACCAAGGACTCACCGGCAAGCAGTCAAAACCCTTTGATGTGCATTTTTGTGGTTGGCCACAAAATGGTGGCAATAAATGGTTGTGCGGATTTGCTGCTCTTCATGGCATCTCTTCACTTTAATTTAGGGTGGGCATGCACGCAATTTTTTTTTTTTTTTTTTTTTATGCAAATCTGGATTCTGTGGGTTTGTGCCAGACTGCACCTACATTGAAAGAGGTGGAAATTTTGCAAAAACAAAAAACAAAACACACATTGACATGCTTCTACAAATCTCATCCCTTATTCACAAGCTAGGGAACAATTTGGAATCCTCATTAAACCACGAAAACGAAGCCTTGCACCCAGTCTGAATGGAGTGGTGGTCACACAGGCATACTCCATTCATTTCTGTGGGGCTGCTGAAAATAGCAAAAGTACAGCACTTAGCCATGTCAGACCTACTTTGATCTGCAACTTATCCCCTATACTGTGGATAAGAGATAAATTTCCCTTTAATCCATCCACTACCATGCACCTCCAGGGATGGTGGGAATAGCTCTAACAATGCGCTATACCAAGGTTTCTTAGAATTTCTAAGCACCCCCTACTCAAATAACATCTAAAGTACCATCATCCTGTAACAGGTTTCACATTAGAAGCACAAAATGATGACAAACCAAGTGTCCTGAGTTGAGAACTTAACCCTACAACACCAGAGACTCTGACATTAAAGTTTCCACCCCAGGTCATGCGATTGGACCCAGACCCAGAACCTATAGTAAAGTCAACCCCAAAACAAGGCTTCTTCACAGTGCTGTGAACTGCAAACTGCAACGCAGCTCCCTTTCGACTGAGTTGAAGAGGAATCAGTTGCAGAGGTTCAGCCCTCAACTGCTTATAATATTATGGCATATCCAAGGTATATGCCAATTACAATATTGGAATACATATACTCAGCCTGTCTCCATATAAATCCATGATAAACAAAAGGAAGAGCATTAGTTTCCGATCATTGCCCATTGTAAACATTGCAGTGATCAGCTATGATGCTTGTATGTAGGCTCATCGCACTCTTATGCCAGCATATAAAGAATAGCTTCTCAGCTACACATCTCCATCTGTAACCAGATGTACTGCCGACAATATGCATGCTATATGGGGGCCTTAAAATCTAGCACAAAGATGTGTTAATGGAAGTCTGTTACTGCCAACATGTCTCCAAAACCTATAATAGTGCCATGTAGGGCCTTTAATAGGAGCAGGCATGTACCTATGTGACCAGAGACTGATGAAGCAATACAGAGAATTTTTTTTATGGATATGTAAAGCAGCCTACAAGTGGACCAGGACGGGACTGATTTGTCAGATTTGCCTAAACACAGATGCAAAAGCTCCAACTGCTGTATGGAATTACCGCCTAATGCCGTCCATTCAGCCATGATTGACATTTTCAGCCCCTACCTGAGTTACATCTATCAGGCCCTGCCCCATTTGCATAACCAGAAAAAGATAATTATCTCCATAAGTTTCGTTGGTTTTTGGCTACAAAGGTAGGTTTTATGCCATTTACTATTGGATTGGGAG
This sequence comes from Leptodactylus fallax, assembly GCA_947044405.1. Taxonomy (NCBI): domain Eukaryota; kingdom Metazoa; phylum Chordata; class Amphibia; order Anura; family Leptodactylidae; genus Leptodactylus; species Leptodactylus fallax. The sequence goes on from CAMRHE010000132.1 coordinate 2,700,905, forward strand.
CAGTTCTGGATGTGATAAACTCCCTTTAAAATTTTGCACAAAAAAAAAATAAAAAAATTTATATAATATACATATATATATATATATATATTTTATAACAACAACAACCACCTACTACTTACCAAAAACTACAGGAGCAGCAAGATCAAAGTTTCTGTCCACTCAGGACTGGAACTCCAAATCCTGTGTACTTAGCTTACTCTAGGACAAAATATCTTCCTAAACCAACCACTACAGGGTGTGTCAGCAGAACCCAGCCCACAGATAGATAGGTTAGGTTCATCTGAATCAAATGGTGTTTATCTTTGTGAATGGATGGCTTTGATGTCGAGATATCACCTTTTTTGTCAACATGCAAATAAGCTCTCTTTGTTCCAACAAGGGAGTTGCCATTGTCAAGACATAAGCAGAAAGACCCTCATTGTTCCAAAGAGACAAGCAGAAACGCGCTGATTGCTCCAAAGAACTCATTTGCATCTTGATTAAAAAAAAAAAAAAAAACACTGTTAGGTGAGGGTCACCTAAATCAATCCATCGGCGGGGCTGGGTTGATATACTGGGTTCTGGTAACAGACTCCCTTTAATGTATAAGAAGCATCATTACTGACATTTTATACAGCTGACGTGTAATGAAGTAGATGGGTGACAATTCACAATAGGAACACAGCATAAATCTGGCCTAACTTTAGACACCAGCTAAGCCACACTCGTTTTATAGGTCAAAATCTGCACTGTGTGAAATAGGCTTTTCACTAATAAAACCCGTTCCCGGAATTTAAGTTGCATCATTCCTGTTCTCCAAGTCCAAACAATTGCAATGTCACTGAAAGTATCATCACCATAAAGAAAAGTGTAGATATAAACTTTATATAAAAGAATCTGGTTTAATCTATCAAATTATTAGTTATTTGGGTCACAGTTTATTGTAAATGTTTTATGCCTATATGTAATCTGTCACTTATGGAGAGATAGATAGATAGAGCGCACATTTTCACCTATACTTTGATTCCTCTGTTTTTAGACAACCTGACTTCTTCATAAATGGTTGACAGCCATGGTAAGACAGAAGCAGTAAAACTCCTAAAAAGCCAGTGATCTAAGTGGTCGTTCACACTACCACTGGTGACCGTCAGTAGTGTCCGTTGCAAGACTTTAGCAACGGACACTAGCAGAACCGTCACAAATCGTTAAAAATTCCATTGATTTCCATAGGATTTTATCTGGTAACCGTTTACACTAAATCCGTCACATGTCCGTTATTTTTCACGGACAAGAAAAAATCCTGCATGCAGGACTTTTGTGTCTGTGCAAAATAACAGTTTCATGATGGACGTCAAGCGTCCATTATTTTTTAACATTAAAGTATAAGGATCTATGGATTACTGTCCATTTTTGTTTCTGCGCATGCACAGAAAGCAGAAGCAAAAAAACGGACACTGATGGACGCTAACGTGTCCATTACATGGATCAGTCAAAAAAAACATTACCACCATTTTTTTTTTTTTTTTTTTAATGGACACTATCAGAATGGACATCTAATGGTAGTGTGAACCCACCCTAAAGCTAGGTTCACATCTGCGTTCGCAAAAAAAAAAAAAAAAAAGTTACTTGCGGTTACCCGCAGACCCCATAGACTATAATGGGGTCCGCATGGTTTCCGCACAAAAAGAGCACATTTTTCATGCAGAGAGGGGAACGGAATCCCCGTACAGAGAGCAAACGCTGTTGTGTTCTATGAAAGTAAATATGTAACAAACTATCTAATTAAATATACAATATGTACAATTGTATAATACAATTAAAAATAATTCATCATTTTATCCTGAAGCCACAGTCAGTAACCTTTTTCCGACTGACTCCAACGCCACCCAAAATTGGTCCCTAGTCAGACCCCCTGGAAAACATACCAGCATAAACAAAGTCTTGAAGAGTCTGCATTTAGACAAATAAAAAATTCAACTCTGGTCACCTCTCGCCAATATGGCCGCAATAATAACATATAGCAAATAGTTAAACATTTCTACATTCCTTGCTCCCCTGTCACAGTATAACTAGGGGAGTCATTGCCATTTAGATGTCTAGTACCACAGAGTTCGCTGGTGAATCAGCCACGGCATCCATAGCAAGAGTGAGTAGGCTTATCTCATCAGCGTCCTGCTTTGATCATGGTTTTCAATGGGTGTAATCTGCCACTGATTTTGTCGCAGAATCCGCCAGACTCAACACTTGTGCCCGAACGCAGGATAGCCCGTCCACTTCAAAGGTTACCCACGGACCTTAGACTCTAGTCCTCTATGCAGGACTTTTCTCTCCAATGATTTTTGGCTGAATCTGAATCAGATGTGAACCTAGCCTCAAAGGCTATTGACTTCACTTGCATGCTGGAGGCCCACCATTGGAAAAAAGCTGTACATACTCTCTAGACCAGGGGTAGACAACTTTCCAGCTGTTGTAAAACTACAACTCCCAGTATCTATATTTGCTCTGCTGTTCTTGGAACTCCCATGGAAGTGAATGGAGTATGTTGGGAGTTGTAGTTTCACAGCAGCTGGAATGCCAGAGGTTGCTGACCTCTGCTCTAGACAATCCTAAAAAAAAAAAAAAAAAAAATTTACTTTATAAGAGGGGGTTAGAATAGCATGGCTTCGGTTCCGGCATTTCCATAGTCTGCCATCCAGTCCCATTTACACATTCTTGCCAACTCTCCCGAAATGATTGAGAAGCTCCCGCAAAAAGGGATGACATCTGAAACTATGGGAAAAGTCACCTAGACCTGGCAGAAAGCTCCCTCATGCTTACCAGCGGCTGTACTCCCAGCAACTACACAGTTCTTCAGCTGGAGAGGTATACTTCAACTTCAGTGTGCAGGCACAGAACCTCAGGCGCATGCGCAGTGAAGTCAGGGCGTACATCCCCAGCTTCACTGAACAACTGTGCAGGCACCGGGAGCACCAGCAAGTATAAAATGTTTGGTTTGTTTTTTTTTTTTTATTTGGTCACAGCCAGTATTGCAACAGGGCTATTTGAGACACCAAACCTCCAATCCATAAGGACCTGTGGGTGGTTTAGTGTCAGAAATTGACACGACCAGTTCACTTAAATGCTCCTATTAACTGATCCACACCCAAATCAGAGTCTTTTTATACCAGCAATAATGTGACTTGATAGATTGGAAAAATTGGTGTAATCTGTATATATAGTCATGAACAAGCAGTTCTAATACGCCCACAAATTCATCTTTTCTAGTATTATACAAAGGAAAATAAAGAGATATAATTCCCAAGGAGACAGAAACATTCCTTACACAGTTCAAGACAAAACAGCTGCGCCTCCCACAGGAGTCCTATAACAGCTGTACAACCCCGATCCCAACATAACCGTACAGTTTCCTGCTTTACAGACGCACATGTATTAAAATGGATTTAGCACAAGTAAACATCATTAAAAAAATAAGAACATTTCTTCCGTGCCTCTGGTCTCCTGCTCCAGACGCTGACACCAACTTAATTACAAAGAAGTTGTCAGACATTCAGATTGGAGAATGGTGTCTAAACCCAGCAATTTCAGTGGAACTGCCTGACCATCTAATGTGTATGGGGGAGAGGACTATCCTGAGGGCAGATGTTGGTTGGGGGAAAGATAAGGAAGTGGATTTTTATATGCCTAATCCTTTTGTTTTCAATGGAGATAATCCAATGCCAGAGGACATATACAACCATAGCTGAACTGAGAATGTATATGTTGGAGGAGGCAGAAAGAATGTGACATGTTTGGCCACCTTAAAGGGGCTATAGGGACAAAAACAAGCTTACCAGTGCATTCCCTCATTCCTTTGTCTCCACTGTTGATGTTCACATTCTAGGTCACATGACCGACTCCTCTCTACTCTATGTATAAGCAGCAGGAGTAAAGCAGAGTTGGTGACATTACTGAGAGCTGAATCGACATCAGGAGAGGCTCAACACAGGGACTTGTGACACCACCCTGCACTCTGCAAAGTAATAAAGGGGGCAATGGGGGACTGCACTAGTAAACGTTTTATTATTTCCATATAACCCCTTTTGCAAAAGCTTGCCTAGAAGCCCTTGTGTTTTGTTCTCCATTTTATTGAACTAATACAAACCCCTCCTTGTCCACCAATTACTTTCCAATAGTCCCTCATAGTGGAATATAAAATTATTTTAATAAGATTATTATTTTTATAATTACTTAATTATTTTATTAAAAAGCTACCAATACACATCAAAGTACCGCAACAGTCACCAAATAAGATGATTGAGACTGCGGTAACACACTGGCACTTGTGCAGAAATTGGGAATTAATCCAAAAGAGCAGAGAGGTAGAACTGGTTTACTTGTTTTATGTGTCTTTTCCCTGTTAGACCCAGTTATGGAAAAAAAAAAAAAGTTATATAATATATCTCTATCTATCTATCTATCTAGCAAACCACAAAGATTTCCATGTGGAGAGCTATAGTCAGCCATTATAACCAAAGAGCTGACTTGTGATAATGCAACTGCTGTCAATTCTGGTCCAATGGACGGAAAATTTAGCATCAGTTTATTGTCATATGTCTTATATGTAGCAATGCAGTTGCATGATGTAAGAGCACAATGTTTTCCTACCGCGTCACACTTAAAGGTTGTCCAAGAGCAGATATTGATAGTCTATCCTTACCCCGCATTCAGCTGTGAAACTCAGCCTGATGTTTAGGCCGGGAGAGGGACTCCTAGCATTATATAGTTATCTGTGCTGCCTCCCAGCGACATACTGTCCTGTAGTGATTATAGTATGGGACAGATAACTATAATGCTAGGAATCCCACTAGGAATCCCACTCCCGGCACATTGTTCACCCCAGTAAATCTGGCAAACACACGGACCGAGTTTCACGGCTGAAACCTTGTCGTGTGAATGCAGGGTTAGGATAGGTCATCAATATTCGATTGGTGGGGGTCCAACACCTGCAGCTGAGTGGCAGTGCCTCGGCATAGTCTCTACACAAAAGCACTCCTCTGATCAGGCCAATTAAGACAATCCTTGTGTATTGCCTATTTGGTCTGCAAGATAGCGACAAAGAGGGTAATACTTGTCTCATCTGTAACCCCTTATACACAGGAAACATACAGTATGTAATATATTTCCCCTTTGAAACCACAAGTCATCAGAGACAAAATTACAGCAATTCAGTCAATTTTTTTTTTTCCAGCCATATGTCTAAGGCTGGATCCACACGGCCATATTATGTCCATACTATATAGTCTAAGGACCTCAACTAGCAGCATCATAGGGATCTATCATGTTGTAAACTCAGGTCCTTAGACCCATAACCAGGATGGGATTTGCAGCTGTAACACAGCCTACATACTATGGATATAGCACAGCAATGTGAATTCAGCCCAAGATCATAGAACGCCTGAAATTTGTCAGTTGACATAGTGATGGGTGTTTTCTTCACTATCACGCCCCAGGTAGTTTTTCTGGCATTGTATACAGGGAAAACGTCAGAAAAAAAAAAAATGCCATCCCCAGAACATGCACACAACACAAAAATGGCAGGAAAGAAAAAGCTTTGTCTGTAGCACCTTTTGTAATGCAACACACTATAGGCTGTAAAGGACGATCTGGCTGCATGCAAAATAGTGTTAAAAAGGTTGAAGAGGAGAAAACAGGCCTGAACCTAGTCTATAGTACAGCAGAGCCATGGGGAGGAAGGTTCTCTTAGCATCATAGACCACCATGTTACTTCGAGTCCTGTCCAAATTTCCCAGCCTGAACCTAATATACAGTACAGAACAGTAGAGCCATGGGGATGAAGGGACTCCTAGCATCATAGGCCACCATGTTACTTGGAGTCCGGGTCTCCTGACTGCGTTTGGCCTGGAAAATCCAGCTGATGCATGGACTAGATTTTCCAACCTATGTGTCCCCTTGTGCAGGTGACCTTAAAGGAGCTGTACCAAGTTTACAACTTACCACCTATCCATAAAGGACCACCATCCCAGTGGTCAGACCACCACCCATCATGAGAACAGGGGTCCTCTGTACCTCTTCCTGAATGAAGCAGATGTGGATGAGACAGATAGCCGATCACAGATAAATAATGTGGCAATATGCTTGCACAACCTCTGATCCATTAAGGTAGGTGTACTGGGGACCCCTGTTGTTGGAGATTGGTGGAGGTCCTAGCGGTCAGACACTATGGTGTGCACAGGTGATAGCTTGGGGAACAAACCCTGACTGTAAGGATACCATACAGGGTTTAGGGTCCAGCTGGAGGGCACTATATGCCATCTGACTTGCAGGATGCCCCCCAAACCTAGCATGGCTACAAGGCAGACATGATATAACATTCTGAGTGCAGCAATAGACACAATAACTAAGAAGGAAAGCAGACAAGGCACAAGCGGAACGCTACAAGCAAGCCTGCAAAAAGCAAACCAGGCGAGCAAGCCAATGCTACAACTAGCACTGTGCCTGTATGATGTGCCCGACCACTGCCCTGCAATATACCATAGTCACACACCCCAGCCACGTGCAACCGGTACCGGTCAATGTGTCTGGAGCCCTCACCTATGTGCGGTATCCAGCCGGGAGCCTCCAGTGTGCAGCACCTGCTCTGTTTTGATTCGGTTGTACACGTCATGCTCGTCCACAAACCCGGATCTCCCCGGGCGTCCCCGCCCCCAATCTGCGCCTCCGCGACCCCGCTGTCTCCTGCTGACGCGCGTTCACGCCCCCTCCACGTGATGCGCCCCGCTACGCCAATCCTGACGAGGAGAGAGGTGTGCAGGTGGGAGGGGCTGAATTTAGCCAATCAGAGGATGCCAGAGCCGGCTGGACAGAACTGTGCATTAACTTGTGGCCACTAGAGGCCGCTGTGGATTGTAATATTTGGTGTTGGAAGTGCAAAAAAAGCAAGGCGCTGTTCACACAGCTGCTGTATTGTGCTGCACCTACAGAAGAGCGGTATTATGAGGTGTGCACTTTGCATAATACTATGCTGTAAATAAAATAGATATGAGAATAATGTAATACAGTGCCAATGAAATAGTAACATATAAGGGATGCAATTCATATCAGCTGAGCTAAAGGACAATACCAACATCCCAGAGTGTATATGCCTTATAGGCTACTGTGGGGCCCTACAGAGAGGGCTCCATGGCCATGCTGGCTGCTTCTCTTTTTGTAACCACTTTCTTACTCCTCCCTCCGCACAGTATAATGCCTGCTTAATGCCCCCCGTAGGGGGCAAAGGCATTCATAAAACAACAGTGGCAATTATGGTGACATAACATGGCAGCTGACATCACAGATTCCACATGACATCACAATTGCTATAGAATGTATAAGGCTGTACACTGGCACCATCTTGGGTGACTTGAGCTTGATCGCTTGAAGAGGACGGTATGTCCAAGTAAGTGGCTCTCTACTCCATGCTGAGGCTTTGTTCACACATTGCATGGCTGGGGGTGCGTGGTGAAGTACAGAACTGAACCATTAGCCCCAAAAAATCTCGGTAACGCTAGATTATGTGCAGGACTTTTCTCTCCGTGATTTTCGGCGCTTTCTCCGATGGAGACTCCAGCGCAGATGTGAACCTAGCCTAAGTCCTTTCTTCTTTTGTGCAGAGATTGTCAGGATGATTCTTTAAAAGAAAAACATTTCTGACAAATGTTACTTGACCTGACGTTATGTAAAATGTGCCTCTTCAAAAAGCACAAAACATTCCATATGTAAACCCGGCCTTACAGGGGTTGTCCTAAATGGACAACCCCTGCTCTAAATGGGGACCCACTGGCAATCTGCTGATGGTCACGGATCTAACACCACAACCCCCCGCTGTGTACTCTCCAGGAGATATTACATGGCCCCATTTAAAAAAAATAAAAAATGGGTGACTATGTAATACAAGGTCACTCTGAGTGATCCAGAGTATGGACTGCTTTTGGCAGGGGGTTCTCTGCTCTGATTTATGAGGGGTCACAAACTGGGACCTCCCTTCTGTGACATTTATGTGCATATCCATAGGGCATTTGGACATGGGGGTGGTCCCAGTTTCACTGTCCTTTTAATGGGGCTCTTTTATTAGGTATTTTCTGTAACCTAAACCTGGTTACAAAATGCTGTTATTCTCTGTTATCAGCCAGGCATATCCATAAGACTCCATTCACTGTATGGAGGCCAAAATAGTGCCCTTTTGTATTTGTCAGACTGGTACATGCCAGTATACCTTTTTAGTGATATATAATAGTATAATAGACTGTGCTATTCCATACAATGGTATACAGTAAAAAAAAAAATGAAAGTAGAATCCTATACGACTTATCACATTGTATGTATATATATATATATATATATATATATATATATATATTGGAGGTATATCTGGGAACTTTCTTCGATGTAAACATCAAATGGAGGTTAAAAATTTGATGTGAACAGTCCCTTATATTGGTTCAGTTCTTCGCACAGTCTTCAGGAACAGTTTCCTGATATTGCTAGGGTAAGTACACACACAACATGTATTTTTGCCATTGAACCCGCAGCAGAAATCTGAGGCTAATTCTTGGGTTCCTGATGTGATTTGTAGTTTTGACCTGACGTCAGGGCTAATTTGTGTGCGATCACTTGTTGCGGGTTCCGCGCTATTTTTGTTGCTGAATCCACATAAATATAGAACCGGCTGCTTTTTTCCTGTGTAGGGAACTGCCATTTCTACTAGTATATAATGTATCTGGCTTCTTTGCCCCTGCAGTTTGGCTTCAGAGACCCCAGGCATTCAGTGCAAGTTTTGTTTTGTAAATACAGTGAGTCAGACACATGTGAGGCAGAGCTGCTGGGGGGAGAGATGTGAGCAGAGCTGCTGAGACAGACATGTTATGTCTGGGGGAGTCTAAGAGCCACTTGTTCCTCTTTACTTCACAGTATATAGTTAGGTATGTGTTACCCCCTATATACTCACAGGACCTAGCTAGTAACCGTAGTTAGGGATCCATATATATATATAGTTCAGGGCAGTGATAGGTTAGGCTTCCAAAGGCCAACTAGCTAGTTAGAGGCCCGGTGGCACTAGTAGTTTAGCTGGCAGGTTAAGGACTCAGTGTTAGGGTAGTCAGGCCTGCATCTACTGCCGTCACCGTCGCCCTGTTTGCTGCCTGTGAAGAATCTCACCATCATCATCATCTCCTGATCGGCTGTCTGTCATCTCCTGGAAGAATCCGAGGATCCACAGTCATCCACAGGGGCCCCTGCATCTCTTCTGTTGCCTGGAGGTATTGTGCACTGGACTCTTGCTATATATTTATATATATACCCGGGTATATAACCTAAGACGGTTGAGGACTTGCTGGTTGTTGTAGTACTGCTGTGTTCTGAGTATATTTTATGTATGTATTATTACCCTGTTGATTCTTATAAAGCTACTGTTATAACCTTATGTGGTATCTGTATGTATTCTTCAGACTGTGAGATTAGTACAGTGATCCTTGTTAAGGCTACTAACTGTACTTCATGGGTAAGTCCCAGGAAGAGATCCTCCCTGTAATACAGAGGCTCTATCCTGGGTGGAGGCACTGATATATTTCATATATGTTCCCACTCTTCCCTTCAGCGAAGGCTTCAGGTCCCATTATACACACAGGTCAGCGCCAGAGTCTGTTGCGGGAGGGATAATACTCATACCCCCCCCCCAAATAGGGCTACATTTGGAGGCACTGCTGAGATTTAGAAGTGGGAATAGTCATTGATATGGAGAAGCGATATAGCTCAGAGGGGAACCTCCCACTAGCTACTACATGGGATTACCGACCTCCTGTTCCTCCCCTGGTTCAGGTAAAGGAAGAACCCCGCTCAGCCAGTTACCCCCCCAGTATGGCTATCGCTAGCAGTTCCCCTAGTGACAGTGCTATTAGCACTTTAGCCAGGCTGACTGAAATGTTAGCTCAGGGCCTGCAGGCCACTCACTACAAGAAACTAAAAGTATTCTCTGGTAATGTCCCAGTACCACAAGGGGAGGAAAACTTTGAGATATGGAAAGAACATACTCTCCAATGCCTGAAGGAATGGTCTTGCTCTGAAGAAGGCAAGCGGCAGCGTATCAGTGAAAGTTTGCGGTCTCCTGCTGCAGAATTGATCCGCTTGTACTGTACAGAGACTCTCATGAAGGAGTGAGTGCATTGGACTATATACAAGTACTGTCTGATCACTTTGAGCCATACTATGACCTTGCCCAGATGGTTGCTGATTACCGAATGGTTCGTCAAAAAGAAGGGGAAAATGTCTCTACTTTTATTAACCGTTTACAGCTACTTCTTTCATGTCTGGTGTACCACGCAGCTATATCTACTTCAGAGGTAGACGCTATGAGAACCAGTCAGCTGGTGAGAGGGTTACAACCTCATCATCCTCTTGCTCAAGTACTCAAGGTCTTACTATCTGATAGAGTCCTTCCATTTCCTGACTTAATGAAGTTAGTGAAGAAACAAGAAGCTGACATTAGTTTTAGTACCCCTAAGAAAGCGAAAAGCATCTCTAAAGAAGATGTTGTTCCTAATTCAAACAAGGACAAACCAGCGGAACGGTCAGAACTTAGACAGTCCGCCACTCCACCCACTGTCACTCAATGGAGGAAGGATGCTAGAACCTGTTATAAATGTGGTCAGACGGGCCATACTGCCAGACAGTGTATGGAGGACAGTGAGGGATTGGGACACAGTGCTGTCTTCTCTATTCAGAATCAAAGACACCGAAGGAAGGCGGGCCGAGTAAAGACCAGAGGCGCTATCGCGGGCTCCAGGTCCGTTGTCAAAGTCACTGTCAATGGTCATGCCGCTCCTGCCCTGTTTGATACAGGATCTCAAGTGACCCTGATTTATCGCTCGTTCTACCAAAAGTATCTGAGGGATATACCTCTTCAGTCTACGGGACAAATGAAATTGTGGGGGCTTAATTCAGGATCATATCCTGTAGACGGTAGCCTACAAGTAGTTATAGCTGTCCCTGAATTAGAAGAACAGAGTGTCGTTCCCATGTAGATTAAGGCTCTTGTCTGCCCTGATACAGGGGATTCTTGTGCAGCTCCTTTGATACTTGGCACTAATTGTCCCGCAGTGCATTATGCTTTTCAGAAGTTTCTTGGAAGAGACTGGAACCCTGCAGCTCAGCCGGTGAATATATCTTCTGATCTTAGAGAACTCTGTGATGCCCTGTCTACTGGCTATCGACATGGAATGGTATATCATATCGGTGAGAGAACCGTGGAAGTTCCTGCCGGCGGGGAGAGAGTTCTGAGAGTAGCCTCCAGCATTGCTCCCGATTTGCTTGAAGGGGGGAGTTATGTCCTTATGGAAACCCCTGAAGAAATTATTAACCAGAATGGCTGGATGGTGATCCCGGAGAGAAAGGACTGGAGAAATAAAGTGGAGTTATCTACCTGTGTGACAGTGAGGAACTGTTCACCGCATCCGATCGTAATTGGACCATACCAGAATGTGGCCCACTGCTACCCTGTGCTTGGAGTAAATCCATACGCTGAAGTGTGCAGGATTCAAATCCGAGATGCAATCCCTAATCTCAATCTTGACTTGAGTGATCCACATTTACCAGAGGCCTGGAATCAGCGACTGACACAGAAGTTGTCTGAATTATCGGAAGTGTTCTCCATGGATGATATGGATGTAGGTTGTGCTAAAAGTGCTCAACACACTTTCCGATTGACCGATTCTACTCCCTTCCGGGAGCGACCACGGAGAGTTGCTCCAAAGGATGTTGATGAGTTAAGACAGACTCTACAGCAAATGAAAGGTCAGGGGATCATTGTGGACAGTAAGAGCCCCTATGCCTCACCTATTGTGGTGGTAAGAAAAAAAATCTGGAGCAATTCGCCTATGTGTGGATTACAGAACTCTGAACCGGAGAACCTTACCTGATCAGTATACACTGCCGAGAATTGAAGAAGCTCTGGAAGCTCTGAATGGAAACTGTTGGTTCATAGTGCTGGACCTAAGATCGGGATACTATCAAGTCCCAATGGCACCTGAGGATCAGGAAAAGACAGCCTTCATATGCCCCTTGGGTTTCTTTCAGTTCACTCGTATGCCGCAAGGTACAAAATGTGCGCCAGCAACATTCCAAAGGTTGATGGAAAGAGTGTTAGGTGATTTAGTGCCCCGGGAATGCCTTGTATATCTTGACGACATTATTGTGTTTGGAAAGACGCTGGAAGAACATGAAGAACGACTCATGAGAGTACTCCAACGCTTAAAAGAAGAGGGGCTGAAGTTGTCGGCTGACAAATGCAAATTTTGTAGATCTTCGGTCACTTATGTAGGTCATATTGTTTCTGCTGAAGGAGTTGCTACCGATCCTGGTAAGATTGAAGCTGTGGTGAATTGGCCCCGACCGCAAAATATTACGGAGTTGCAATCTTTCTTGGGGTTTTGTGGATTCTATCGACGATTTGTGGAAGGATTTTCAAAAATTGCTCGAGCCCTCCTCGACCTGTTGAAGAGTGATGCAGGAGATCCGGGAAAGAAGAAAGGGTCTTCCAAAAGCCTTTTTGGCGATAGGTGGACTGCGAATTGTGAAGAAGCATTTAAGCTGTTGAAGAAGAAATTGACAGAAGCTCCCGTTCTGGCTTATGCTGGTGCACAGAAGCCATATGTGCTACATGTAGATGCCAGCTTTGAAGGATTAGGTGGCGTGCTGCACCAAGAATACCCGGCCGGGTTACGGCCCATAGCTTTCATAAGTCGAAGTCTTTCTCCCAGCGAGAAAAATTATCCAGTACATAAATTGGAGTTTTTGGCGCTCAAGTGGGCCATTGTTGATAAATTACATGACTATTTATACGGAGCCACGTTTGAAGTAAGAACAGACAACAATCCACTGACATACGTTTTGTCAACCGCTAAACTCGATGCTACAGGACATCGCTGGTTGGCAGCTTTATCCAACTACCAATTCACACTCAAGTATAAATCGGGGCCTAAGAACATTGGGGCAGATGCTCTATCAAGACGGCCTGGATTACCTAGTCCGGAAGTAGTGGATGAATGGGAAGAAGTGCCAAGTCCTGGAGTAGGAGCTTTGTGTGCCATGGCTGCTGTAGTTGAAGACCAAGTAGCCTTTTCTGAAACTCGGCTTATTGACTCTATTGGGGGAGGTCCCGAAGCTGTACCAGACATGTTTGCCTACCCTGCCGCTTTAGGATCCTTTGAGAGTTGTTCTATATCTTCAAAGCGAATGATCTGGAGTCAAAAGACTGATCCTTTAATTGGACCTCTTTATCAAGCAGTGAGTTCTCAAGACAGAGAAATGTTAAAGACATCCCTACCCTCTGAATGCAGTCAACTTCTACGAGATTGGGAGAAGTTTGAAATAGACAATGGCCTACTTTATCGTGTGGTGCTGTATCATGATCACCCTGGAAGGCGCCAACTAGTTATTCCAAGCTGCTTTCAGAAGATGATTTTCCGAAGTCTGCATGATTATCATGGTCATTTGGGACCTGAGAAGACTTATGGCCTAATACAAGACCGATTCTACTGGCCCAAAATGAGAGATACCGTGACTCGTTTGTGTAGGTGCTGTCGCAGATGTTTGCAGAGGAAGACTGTCCCGGTTCGAGCGGCCTTCATGGGACACTTGAAGAGTTCGGGCCCCATGGATCTTGTCTGCATAGACTTCCTTTGTATTGACAACGACTCCAGAGGATTTGGAAATGTATTGGTGGTGACTGATCACTTCACACGATATGCTCAAGCCTTTCCGACTAAGGATCAAAAAGCAGTCACTGTTGCAAGAGTGCTTTGGGAAAAGTATTTTATCCATTATGGCTTACCACACCGGTTGCATTCTGATCAAGGCCGGGATTTTGAGAGTAACCTGATCAAAGAGTTACTTCAGTTGTTGAACATCCGCAAAAGTCGGACGACGCCTTACCATCCAGAGGGAGATGCCCTTCCTGAAAGATTTAACAGGACTTTACTTGATATGCTTGGTACCTTACGAATTGAGGATAAGCGATCCTGGAGTCGAAAAGTGGAGGCTATGGTGCATGCCTATAATAGTACAAGGCACGAGAGCACAGGATATTCACCATACTTTCTGATGTTTGGAAGAGAGCCTAGGCTACCTATTGACATCTTGTTGGGAGTCTCTACCGATGGTATCAGTCATCGAGATCATTACCGATACGTGGCACGTTTGAAAGAAACGCTTAAGAGTGCTTATCAGCTGGCTGAGGAAAATGCGGCCAAAGTGAATGAAGGAAATAAAAGGAGATTTGATCTTCGAGTAAGATACCGAGAATTGAACCCTGGGGACCTAGTTCTGCTACGGAATTTGGGAGCATCTGCAAAACATAAGCTGGCTGATCGATGGCGGAGTGAACTCTTTACAGTGGTAGATCGGTTGCCTGGAATACCAGTCTACAAGATAAAAGGACGGGACGGGAGGATCAAGACTTGGCATAGAAATCATTTGTTGCCTGTACCTCAGATTGATGGTATGGATATCTCCAATGATGGCTCAGCCTGCAATTCTCCACAGCCCTTAGCCGATATTCCACCTGACCTTCCTGAAACTCCTGAGAGTGATTGGACTGTGGCTCCTGAAGTTCCTAGATCACCAGTATCTTCTCCTCCCATGGCAGACAACCCTAGTTTAGGGCCTGGACATGCTAGTTTACCTCAGAGAGAGGTACGGAGAGGAGAGAGAATTAGACACCCTCCACCTATGCTGACATATGATAGTTTGGGGGACCCCAGATTTACTACTCAGCCTCATTTATACCATGCTTGGGTGGGTGCAGTGTCCACTTTGGTCAATATGTTACCAATTTTCGCTCCTGCTGGCATGTATACCTATTAACCTGTTGTGACTCTGTAAATGCAAAAGCAACCATATTGATATTGTCATTGGTAATGTTGACTGTATACTATGACTTTGTATGTCTTTGACGTGACGTAAAGATTTCACCAGAGGGAGAGTGTAGGGAACTGCCATTTCTACTAGTATATAATGTATCTGGCTTCTTTGCCCCTGCAGTTTGGCTTCAGAGACCCCAGGCATTCAGTGCAAGTTTTGTTTTGTAAATACAGTGAGTCAGACACATGTGAGGCAGAGCTGCTGGGGGGAGAGATGTGAGCAGAGCTGCTGAGACAGACATGTTATGTCTGGGGGAGTCTAAGAGCCACTTGTTCCTCTTTACTTCACAGTATATAGTTAGGTATGTGTTACCCCCCTATATACTCACAGGACCTAGCTAGTAACTGTAGTTAGGGATCCATATATATATATAGTTCAGGGCAGTGATAGGTTAGGCTTCCAAAGGCCAACTAGCTAGTTAGAGGCCCGGTGGCACTAGTAGTTTAGCTGGCAGGTTAAGGACTCAGTGTTAGGGTAGTCAGGCCTGCATCTACTGCCGTCACCGTCGCCCTGTTTGCTGCCTGTGAAGAATCTCACCATCATCATCATCTCCTGATCGGCTGTCTGTCATCTCCTGGAAGAATCCGAGGATCCACAGTCATCCACAGGGGCCCCTGCATCTCTTCTGTTGCCTGGAGGTATTGTGCACTGGACTCTTGCTATATATCTATATATATACCCGGGTATATAACCTAAAACTGTTGTGGACTTGCTGGTTGTTGTAGTACTGCTGTGGTCTGAGTATATTGTATGTATGTACTATTACCCTGTTGATTCTTATAAAGCTACTGTTATAACCTTATGTGGTATCTGTATGTATTCTTCAGACTGTGAGATTAGTACAGTGTTCCTTGTTAAGGCTACTAACTGTATTTCATGGGTAAGTCCCAGGAAGAGATCCTCCCTGTAATACAGAGGCTCTATCCTGGGTGGAGGCACTGATATATTTCATATATGTTCCCACTCTTCCCTTCAGCGAAGGCTTCAGGTCCCATTATACACACAGGTCAGCGCCAGAGTCTGTTGCGGGAGGGATAATACTCATACCCCCCCCCCAAATAGGGCTACACCTGTGACACAGGAAATCAAATCTGTGCATGGAAAAATCTACACTGTATGATCTTCACTGTAGTTTCCTATTGGAATCCATGGGGGGCAGTAGCAAGCTTATTTTATGCTAATACCGACAGGAAAATTGTGCTGAGATCAGCGTGAAAACTTTTGCAATCTGTGGCGATGTCATGTACATGAGGGTTTATGGTGCGGATCACTGCTGCATCCTCATCACCCCTGTACAGGGACCTAATGGCAACTTGTTACATATAGTAAGACGCCATGCAATCATTTATTACCTGCCAGTTATCTTTTCCTTTCAGGTCTCCATACACAGTAGATCACAGTACACAGTAAAGTTGGTTAAACCTGACCTAATGTGTATGACACATATCCAACTTTCCCCTGACTGCATATATGAAGGGGAGGGACAGGACATGTTGAATTTCTGGTGCGTAATAAGTCACTGCCAGAGGGTCTGAAAGCAGCTTTATTACTGCTTACACTGAAAAAAACATGCACACTCAGCCAAGTGTGCATGTGTATAGCAGGTGTATAGGGGAAGTCAGGAAGAATAGCTGTTGGCTGAATGAGTGTGTTCAGCTGATAGCTATCTAAGGTGTGTGGGCAGTCTTGGGGTACATTCACACACAGCTAATATGTATTGTATCTACAGTAGAATACGCAGAACAAATTTCCATTTCTGATCTGCTGCAGGTCCTCACAGGGAATAGCTTTATTCAATGGAGCTAATTCGCATGTGGCTATCTGCCCCTGCCCTGGTATCTGTACAATTTTCACATGGATTTCAGCAGAATATGCCCCAAAATTCATGTGAAATTTTCACTTTGTGAACATACCCTATGTATTAGACTGTCTATTGCATTACACTGTATTTATTGCATATTTGTACATTAGATTGTCAGCTCTTAAGGGCAGGACGTGTATTGTATAAGATTGTAAGCTCTTAGGAGCAGAATGTCTCTTTCTTTCCTTACAGGGTCAGCTCTCCAGAACAAATAACAAAATACATATATACAGCAATATGCAGCAGGACAGTTGGGATCCAGGGAGATATCCGATCGCCACATATGGGGTCAGGAAGGAATTTTTTGCCCCCCTGAGGTATAACACTCCGGGGAGTTTGTTTCGCCTTCCTCTGGATCTTTGGCTTCGGTGCCTTTCCTCTCAGGACATGGTGATCAGATTGCAGCGAGCTCTGTGGACTCCACCAGCCTGAGCTGAGAGTCACTGTCATCCATTTTATCATACATTAAAGGGCCAGTAATAACTTTATTACAATGTTGCTTATTGCTATTCAATAAAAAAATAAAAAATAATCTATATTGTGTTTTTTATCTTTTGTCTGGATCTCTCCTTACACACTGCTCATGATGAGAGTGATCGCTGCAGAACTAGACTCGGCTGCTGATCCAGTATATAATAAAGTATATTGTCTCCTGCACACATGGTGGCAGCTGCTGCAGGATCTGGGACTATGGGGGGTGGCATATACCAAGATAAGATCACACATAACTCCATGTTATAATGTCGACTCCTGTCTTAAGGGTTATGGGGGTCAGTCTCTGTGATGCGGCTAATAACATTGTGTTTCTTCAATTCTATACACAACATACTACCTCATAAAAGACTGAAGACTTGGTCACTAAGAGACACTGAATACAGTAGACACCAGGGCTCATATCTTGAATCTCATGTACGTTTGGTATAAGTAAAGGGGACTGAGTTGCTGTACATGTTTCATCCACTACATAGCTCTGCTAATTCTGGTGCATTAAGGCTCTTGCAAACAGCCGATCAGTAGGGTGCCAGAATTCCTGCTAATTTAGGCCTCATGCACACGACCATACTTTTTATTTGCAATTGCAGATTAAAATACGCACCCATACATTTCTATGGTCTCATAGGCACATCCGTATTGATACCTCTCAACCGTCCCGGATTCTACAGGACAGTCCCGGATTGTTGGTCCTGACATGTGGCCCCGGTCGGCGGGAGGTATGTCCCGGATTCAACTCATCTGCATTCGGATGACGCGGATGAGTTGAATACAATGATGGAGCAGGAGCTGTCTGCAGTCAGCTCCTACTTCACCACTGTGCCCCTGCGTACTCCGGCCCCGGGAGCTGTAGGCACGATGTGATGACGTCACTAACATCGTGCCTGCAGCTCCCTGAAGCCTCCAGGAGCAGAGACAGCAGGGGAGCGAGGAGAGGTGAGTATCAGTATCTACCCCCACCTTCTGTCTCTCTCCCTCTTCCCTCATAAACTGTAAGCCCTTGTGGGCAGGGCTCTCTATCCCACTGTGCCAGTTGGTGCTATATAAATAAACATTAATAATAATAATCAGTGATTTTTTATGTTAAACTTTGGGGGCAGATGAAGGGGGGCAATTAAACTGGGGAAAGATGAAGGGAGGACATTAAATTGGTGGCAGATAAAGGAAGGACATTAAACTGGTGGTAGATGGAGGGGGAACGTCAAACTGGGGCAGATGGAGGTCTGACATTAATCGGAGGGGGGCATTAAACTGGGGGCAGATGAAGGTGGAACATTAAACTGGGAGCAGATGAAGGGGGACATTAAACTGGGGGCAGATGAAAGGGGGCATTAAACTGGGGGCAGATGGAGGGAGAACATTAAACTGGTGGTAGATGAAGGGGGCATTAAACTTGGGGCAGATAGAGGGGGGCATTAAACGGGAGGCAGCTGGAGGGGGATATTAAATAGTGGGGGTCCCTGTACGGGGACATTAAACTGGGGGAGTAGCTGGAGGGGAACATGTCCATCTTTAGTTGCCCCCAGTTTAATGTCCCCCTTCAGCTACCCCTACAGTTTAATGTACCCCTCTAGTTGCCCCCAGTTTAATGTCCCCCTCCAACTACCCCCACGGTTTAATGTCCCCCTCCAGCTGCCCCAGTTTAATGTCTCCCTCTAGTTTCCCCCCGTTTCAACTGGGGCACAAAGAGAGGGACTTCATACTGTGGGGTAATTGGAAGGGAACATTATAATGTGAGGGCATATAATTTTATGGTGAAAGTTGGGAGGCATGCCATACCAATCTGTGTGTCATCCATGCCATTTTTACTGACCTGTACACTGCACATGGTTGTGTGAATGTAGCCTTAAAAGGGATATCCAGGAATTACAGATTTCTGCCAGGAGACCGGGGAAGATGAAAATAAAAAACTAATCTAAGACATATTCTAGGGCAAAACATGGACATATTATTAGGACATCATCAATATGGCCTAATAGGTTATTTGTGAATTAACCCATAAGAAATATATTCTAGTGGAAAGGGGGTGACTCAAAACGCACCTTCAAATTGGTTGTCTTCAGGACTTTTGATACCTATTATTAAAGGGGTTGTCCAGTATTTGGAGAAACCTTAGGAGCAGCCTGGGGAGGGGGTGTAAATGAAAAAAAAAATGGACATACTCACCTGTTACTGGCACTTTGCTGTCCACTTCCAGTCCCATTTCTGTCGTGTGTTGGGGCTCACAGCGCTGGAAGCGCTGGTTGACCTGACCACTGAGACCAATAAGTGTCCTCAGCGGTAGATGGAGAGGGACCAGTGGAAACTCAGCATGAGATGGAAAGGGGACCAAAGGAGATCAACGAAGTCCCAGGGACAGACACAGCGTACCACAATGTTAGAAAAGGCTTTTGTCCTGTGCACTTCAGTCCATTGTGGAACTAAAGGTAGATCCCGCCTATTCCCATAGGTATTGCTAGTGTGGGCTTGGCTAAGGATGTGCCTGACAAGGATAATGGAGAAAGAACACTGGGATTCCTCCTTCCCAAACACCGGCCGCCACCAGGGATGTTTTAATACTTTAGTGGGCCTTGTTCAAATGTTTGATAAGTGCCCCCCCCCCAATAATGTCCCCTGCCCCCTCAGTGATGATAGATATATATTATATACAGTTAAAAACATTGTGTTTCATGCAGGCTCAGGCTGTAGTGACGTCTGAGGCTCAGTGCTCATTGTGTTTCCATCTCCAGCTGAAGCCTGAATGGTCGAGCACAAAACCGATATCTCCGTGCTCCACCCGGTATTCAACGTTATTTGCATCCTATAAATAAGATTTTACCCTTATAAATAATAGCTTCTCCTCCTTATCATAGTCTTGACCTTATAAATGATAGTTTGCCCCTTATAATAGCCCCCTTTTCAGCTATAGCTGCCCTTTTGCTTTTTTGGAAACAATAAATCTTTTACTCACCTTACCAACAATCCCCCGATGAGTGTGGCAATGAAGTCTGTCCCTGTAGGTACAGCACAGGTGGCATGATGCAGTGAAGTCATCACACCACCTGCGCCAGGACGTCCTGTACTGTAGCGCCACTGTCAGCAGTCTTAACAGCTCCCTGCTCAGTCATAGGTCATAGGCATCAACAGTATCGACGTGTAGAGGACACCAATACAGTTGTAAGTAGAGGTCCCAAAATTGGAGTCATCAGGCAGAATGTATGGTGCTCCATATCAAGGGGTTCCTTTGGGGATGGGGGCTCTGGGAAATTGCCCAGTTCCCTCTCTAACGCCAGCCCTGCCCCACACAATACGACGCTCTGTTAATGACCACATCCAGTATGATGCCTGCTTAGTGACAGCCACACGGTATAGTGTCCGCTTAGTGTTCCCCACACAGTATGATATCTTCTTGATGTTCCCTTAATGCCTCCACACAGTATGATGCCTCCTTAGTGTCCCTAACAATATTATGCCCCTTTAGTACCCCGTAAACAGTATAATGTCCCCTCACTGCCCCCCCCCACACACAGTATAATGCCCAGACCCATCCCATAACTACAGACAGTCAAATCTATACAAACCCCCAACCCCTATTTACATGGTGCCCCGACCTCCATCTCATCAGACCCCCGACCAGAACACAAAAATATACAAAACCAAGAGTGGACCCCTCTATTCTACAGATATCCTACAAATCCTGTTTAGACTCCATCCACAGAGATCATACAAAAGAAAATGTCCACTCACGTTATTATGTTTTTTTTTCCCCTTTTTTCAGACTCCTCACCCATACAATAATTCAGCACCAGACCTTTCAGCAGGGCTGACTGGCTATTACTGTATAATAAGAATTGAATAATTTGGAAAGCATACTTGTCGTCTGAATGCTTGTTTGACATACCTCCCAACTGTTCCTGATTCAGCAGGACAGTCCCGGATTCCGGGTCCTGTACCGCTGTCTTGGTCGGCAGGAGGTATATCTACACAGATGAGTTGAATACAGTAGTGAAGCAGGAGCCATCTGCTCCCTACTTCACCATTCAGCCCCTGTGTGATCCGGCCCCATTATTCCCATCGCGTCTGCAGCTCCCTAAAACCTCCGGGAGCAGAGACTTCTACAGGGCTGCAGGGAAGCAAGGGAGCTGAATATCAGTGTTATTTTTATGTTAAACTTTGGGGACAGAAGGAGGGGGGGCATTAAACTGGGTTGGGGCAGATAAAAAGGGACATTAAAGGGAGGGTCAGATGAAGAAAGAGGAACATTAAACTAGGGGTGGCAGATGAAGAGGGACATTAAACTAGGGGGGGGGGCAGATGAAGAAGGACATTAAACTAGGGGGGCAGATGAAGAAGGTCATTATACTGGGGGGCAGATGGAGGGGGACATTAAACAGTGGGAAGCTGAAGGGGGACATTAAATAGTTTGCAGCTGAAGGGGGACATTAAACTGGGGCAACTGGAGGAGGACATTAAACCATGGGGGTAGCTAGAGGGGGACATTAAACTGGGGGCATTCATTTAGGGGACTTTAATCCAAATCATAAAAAGAGACGTAGCATACAAAGTCTTACCCCAAAGAGGACAGATTGGCGAGACTGGGCAGTCCAATGGTCCTAAATTCAGTGTCAGATACCCACCAGTGGAATTGATTCTAGAGACCCACCCTACCTCCACTGGAGTCACACCACTTTTTCTGGTCCCGTCAGATTTATTATAAGTGATGCTAGAATTCTATGCCAGCAGGGAGCTGGTGTGCAGTTCAGATTAAATGCTTAGCACATGTAGGATTACTGTCCTGTACAAAACATCATATTGTGAAATGTGATCACAGTTTTGACTACAACCTATGGTTTTTATAGTGTTTATTGCTGTGCCGTAATGTTCTAGCATTCTGCTTCACTGTTACCCTCAATACAAACACATTTGTTATAATCAGAGTCATAGGCCCAGCAGGATAACATAATCTATAAGCATGTACACACGTGGACAAAATTGTTGGTACTCCTTTTTTAATGAAAGAAAAAACCACAATGGTCACAGAAATAACTTGAATCTGACAAAAGTAATAATATATAAAAATTCTATGAAAATGAACAAATGAAAGTCAGACATTGCTTTTCAACCATGCTTCAGCAGAATTAAAAAAAAAAAGAAAACTCATGAAACAGGCCTGAACAGAAATGATGGTTCCCCTGAAAATAATGTGACCAAAGGGACATGTTAAATTAAGGTGTGTCCACTAATTGGCATCACAGGTGTCTACAATCTTGTAATCAGTCAGTGGACCTGTATATAGGGCTACAAATACTCACTGTGCTGTTTGGTGACATGGTGAGTACCACACTCAACATGGTCCAGAGGAAGCGAAGGAAAGAGTTGTCTCAGGAGCTTAGAAAGAAAATTATAGACAAGCATGTTAAAGGTAAAGGTTATAAGACCATCTCCAAGCAGCTTGATGTTCCTGTGACTACAGTTGCACATATCATTCAGAAATTTAAGATCCATGGGACTGTAACCAACCTCCCTGGACGTGGCCGCAGAAGGAAAACTGATGACAAATCAAAGAGAAGGATAATATGAATGGTAACAAAAGAGCCCAGAAAAACATTTAAAGAGATTAAAGGTGAACGTCAAGCTCAAGGAACATCAGTGTCAGATCGCACCATCCGTCGTTGTTTGAGCCAAAGTGGACTTCATGGGAGACGACCAAGGAGGTCACCATTGTTGAAAACAAAGCATAAAAAAGCCAGACTGGAATTTGCCAAACTACATGTTGACAAGCCACAAAGCTTCAGGAAGAATGTCCTATGGACAGATGAGACAAAAATCTAAATTTTTGACAAGGCAAATCAGCTCTATGTTCACAGATGGGAAAATGAAGCATATTTTAAAAAGAACACTGTTCCTACTGTGAAACATGGAGGAAGCTCTGTTATGTTCTGGGGCTGCTTTGCTGCATCTGGCACAGGGTGTCTTGAATCTGTGCATGGTACAATGAAATCTCAAGACTATCAAGGGATTCTAGAGAGAAATGTGCTGCCCAGTGTCAGAAAGCTTGGTCTCAGTCGCAGGTCATGGGTCTTGCAACAGGATAATGACCCAAAACACACAGCAAAAAACACCCAAGAATGGCTAAGAGGAAAACATTGGACTATTCTGAAGTGGCCTTCTATGAGCCCTGACCTAAATCCTATTGAGCATCTTTGGAAGTAACTGAAACATGCCGTCTGGAAAAGGCACCCTTCAAACCGAGACAACTGGGGCAGTTTGCTCATGAGGAGTGGGCCAAAATACCTGTTGAGAGGTGCAGAAGTCTCATTGACAGTTACAGGAATCGTTTGATTGCAGTGATTGCCTCAAAAGGTTGTGTAACAAAATATTAAGTTAAGGGAACCATCATTTCTGTCTAGGCCTGTTTCATGAGTTTTCTTTTTTTTAAAAATTCTGTTGAAGCATGGTTGAAAAGAAATGTCTGACTTTCATTTGTTCATTTTCATAGAATTTTTATATATTATTTCTTTTGTCAGATTCAAGTTATTTCTGTGAACATTGTGGATTTTTCTTTCATTAAACAAGGGGTACCATCAATTTTGTCCATGTGTGTAGATGTTGACCATTTGTACTTAAATGTGCACCCAATTAGGGTTATACAAGGTGAGTGATACAGGTGTAATAGGCAGTCTACAGAGCCTGGCAATCTAACGTAGACTAATCGTTGATTATATTGTTAATCTGTTTTCCCTTAGTCCTAACAGCAGCACAATATGGGGGGGGGGGGTATCTCTGCCCCGTGTGTTGTCTAGGACAGGTGGAACTTTTAATTAGCACCAAAAACGTGCTTACTAACTTGCTCTATAAGAGGGCACGAGAGACCTCCCTCACCTGTGTAAATTATAAAGTAAAAGAAAACAAGATTTTAGGGAGGGAAGCCTTGTGCTGCTGTTAGGACTAAGGGAAAACAGATTAACAATATAATCAACGATTCCCTTACATCCTACAGCAGCACAATATGGGAATATAGCAAATAATTCCCCTAGGGAGGGTTTCCTCACCTTACAACCTCAAGAACTGTCTGACCAAAGGCAGTTGCCTTTGCCTGGAGAAGTTCAACTTAGACAAGGGGAAGCGGGATGAGAGTAAGAAGGAGGAGGAGAAGAGACAATGGCGATTGATCCCGCAGACCTTTACCAATTGGCTGCAAGTGTTCGCCATCCTTGCTAGTGTCACTGGGGAAAAAGCTCCCGAAAAATGTTCGGGCCTTTTTTGTTATTTAGATGCTATTGTGGAGGCCTATCAGGTTTATGGGGGTCAGACGTGGCTGCGCTTTGATGAGCAGTTCCGTCAGCGAAGGGTGGTTCACCCGTCCATAAGGTGGGACCAGAAGGACATCGGGTTGTGGTTGAGGGTCATGGCCCCTTCCCGTTTTGGGCAGCCCTTTCAGGGAGGGGCCGGATCTTCCGTCCTCACCAGTCAGTCCACAGCAGGTCAGGGGACTGGGGGGAAGTCAGGATTCTGCTGGCAATTTAATGAAGGCCAGTGTAAGTTTGGGACGTCCAGCAAGTTTAGGCACACCTGTTCTGTGTGCGGGGGAGCCTCCCATAGCTTGGCCCACTGCTTTAAGAGGGGAAAATGGCGTCAGTCTGGCGGGGCAACTGGCCATGGGGCTGACTCCTTTGAAACTATGCGAGATGGAGCCTTATCTAAATCAGTATCCGGACTGTCTTAAGGTTCAGTTGTTGCTCGATGGCTTCGGTCAAAGTTTTCGGATCCTGTATGCTCTCCGGGGGGGCCTCCTTGTCCACAAAAAATTTTGTTTCTGCGTATCAGCATTCCAGGGTGGTGGGGGAGAAGTTGGCCAAGGTGGTCTCCTTGGGGCGCCCCTTTAGTTTGCCGCCGTTTGCGGATCTGGTAGTTTCCCTGCTCGGGGTTGTTCCCAAAAAAGAGCCTAACAAGTTTAGATTGATCCATCATTTATCACACCCCCAAGGGGGTTCGGTCAATGATGGCATTGACCCTGAGTTAAGTTCCGTTGTTTACACTTCCTTCGATGTGGCGGTTCATTGGGTGCGGCAGTATGGGCCTGGTGTGTTGTTGGCTAAGACGGATGTGGAATCGGCCTTTCGTCTCCTCCCGATCCATCCGGAGAGCCTCCGGCTCTTGGGGTGTTACTGGGTTGGGACGTATTTTGTGGATCGTTGTCTCCCTATGGGTTGCTCGATCTCTTGTGCATATTTTGAGGCCTTTAGCTCGTTCTTGGAGTGGGTGGTGAGGGACCTGGTGGGCGCCGGGTCCGTCATCCACTATTTGGACGATTTCTTGTGCCTCGGTCCGGCTGGCTCCTCAGTCTGCCTTTCCTTGCTACGGACTCTGGAATGGGTGATTCCTCTTGGCTCTGGGGAAGACGAAGGGACCGTCCTCGTGTTTGAGTTTTCTGGGTATCACTATTGATACCGAGAGAATGGAGTGTCGTCTGCCGGATGATAAATTGGTAGCACTTCGGCAGGAAGTGGGGCGGGCTTCTAGGTTGCGGAAGTTTACGCTCCGGGACTTGCAGTCCCTGCTTGGGAAACTCAACTTCGCCTGTAGGATCATGCCCATGGAGCGTGTTTTTTGCAGGCACTTGGCGGGTGCTACGGCTGGGATTGCGTCACCCAGGCATTTTATCCAGCTGACAAGGGGCCACAGGGACGATTTAGAGCTGTGGGCCAGATTTTTGTGTGATTATAACGGCCGCTCCTTGGTAATGTCACCTGTTGTTGATGTTTTTGACTGGGATTTGTACACTGATGCCTCTGGGGCGGTGGGTTTTGGGGCCTTTTGTCAGGGTCAGTGGTGCGCGAGACGTTGGCCGTCGGAGTGGGTGGAGCAAGGGCTAGTTAGCAATCTGTGTTTGCTGGAGCTCTTCCCTATTATAGTGGCATTGGAGGTTTGGGTGGATCGTTTTTGCAACAAGAAGATGCGTTTCCACTGAGACAACCAGACAGTGGTTGGTGCCATTAACTCGGCTTCTTTCACTCCGGTGGTTTGTCTGTTACGGCACCTGGTTTTGCGTTGTTTAGCTTTGAATGCATTGGTGGTGGCGGTTCATGTCTCTGGTGTTACTAATGTAATTGCCGACTCTCTTTCTCGGTTCCAGTGGGAGCGGTTTCGGCAGGTGGCCCCCGAAACGGATGTCTCTGGAATCCTGTGTCCGGATCACCTGTGGGACGTGGTCTTGCCGCGGCCGGTGAGCTCATTTAGTCATCCCTAGTGATTGGTACCAGGGCAGCCTATGCGGCCGCGTGGAGGGTGTTTGAATCTGTTGTGGGTGAGTTGGGGGGTGCTGTTTCGGACAGGGACCGGCGCACGGCGGTCTTGGTGCTGGTGGGCCGGTGGTCGATGGCTGGTTGGTCGGTTTCCCGGATGAATTGTTTAGTGGCAGGGTTGGCGTTCGGTTTTCGGGGATGGGTGGACGTAACAAAGGATTTTCTTGTCTCTCAGACTCTTCAGGGTTTTAGGAGGGGTCGGTCCCGCCCTGACAGGCAGCGGCCAGTGTCTTTTCAATTACTTGAACGCCTGGGGACGGCTTTGCAGGGGGTGTGTTCTTCCCCATTTGAGGTCATTCTTTTTTGGCTGGCCTTTTCCTGGGCGGTTTTTGAGGCGATGCGGGTGGGGGAATTGGTCTCTCCATGCAAGACGGTTGCGGGGGGCGTGTTGGTATATAGGATGTGTGTTTGGGTGAGTCTGGGGTTGAGTTTGTTATCCGCCGTTCTAAGATGGATCAGTGCGGCCGGGGCCGCAGGGTGTGCCTGTTTCCCGTTCCGGAGTCTGCCATGTGCCCGATGCGGTGCTTCCAGGAGTTCTATGGGCTGTGGAAGGGGCAGGGTGGCCCTTTGTTGTGCCATTCCAACGGCTCATTTTTGTCTCGCTTTCAGTTTACGTGGGTTTTTCGGAAGTGTTTGGGGGACTTGGGGCTTGATCCGATGGTTTTTGCTCTGCATTCGTTCCACATAGGTGCTGCTACGGAGGCCTCAGTGTGGGGCTGGGCAGATGGGCGTCGCATCGTTTTGTTTCCTATGTGCGTCCTCATTTGCTGTAGATGTAATTAGTCTGTGGGGGGTCTATTGGGGTTGGGGGTTTACATTTTTCCGTTATTTATATTGATAGTTTATGTTATAGGTCAACCCCCCAGCCTGGTTTGGATTTTGGGGCATTCTTATGTCCATTGGGGGGCGGAGCGAGTGAACATGTGCCCCCGCGGACGGGAGCTTGGTCTCCATAGGTCAGTGGCAGTAGTTTGGTGGCTGGGTTTCCGGGGTATGCTTTGGGGCCGCATGTTACGCGAGTTTACTAGGTACGCTCGCTTGGACCGCCACCCTGATGTGCTGGTGTTACATTTGGGTGGGAATGACTTGTGTGCTCGCCACTTCCGGGAGCTGGTCAGGGATGTGAAGCACGATTTTGTTATTTACATTGTTATTTATGTATTTATTATTATCTAGGGTGTTATGTTAACGTTATTTATTCAGGTGGGTTTAAAAATTGCAGTTTATATATATTTGTACTGTTTTTATGTAATAAAATGGCTGCTCTGGCCAATTAATCCAACCTCACTTGTGTTTGTTTTTATTCTCAGGTAGAATAAGGTATGGGGATGGGGGGAGGAAGGTGAGGCCGCAGCATTGGTAAGTAAAGATAGGGGTAAAAGCCAACTTCCTCAGTGCCAATGTCATGCTAAATTCTGAAATAAATCCATATCTGGGCAATGGGGGCAAGGAATTTCATGGGAAAAAGGCGTTACATTCAGGTGACTCTGACCGATCTAACTTGGTTGCAGGTTTAATTTCCTTAGTATGTTAATGTCTACATGTAGATTGGCAGGCAAGGAACCAACAGCATCTGCCAAGGAGAGCTGGAGGAGAAATAGTTCTATGATCCAGAGGGTCTCAGAAAAGTCACACAAATATTTTTGGTTGAAGGACTTGTCGCAGAGTATAGCCCTGGCCTAAAAGAAAACTGTCTTTGTTGTGCATAGCAACCAATCACAGTTCAACTTTCATTTTGGATCCTGTGTCTGTAAATTGAAATCTGTGTTGTGATTGGTTGCTATGGACAACATAGACAGTTTTTCTTTTAGATGGTTTCATCAGTTGGCCTTATGTATGTAGCTCTATATACGATTTATTGACTATTATACATATAGGGGAAGATTTTTTAAAATGGTCTAAGAGCAAAACTGTCTTAGTTGACAAAGTAACCAATCACAAAACCCCTTTAATTTTTCAGAAGCAGAATACAAAATGTAAGCTGTGCTGTGATTGGTTGCTATGAGGAACTATGACTGTTTTCTTTCAAACCATTTTAATAAATCTGCCCCATAAGATTGAATGTATAACGTACATATGAAATTCACCCACATTATGGGCACATAAATATAAACCTTAGCAGCGAGGACAGGATGAGATCAGTGAATATTACTGTGATATTTATACAGTTATACCATATGATAGCTATACATTGTATATACGCCATTCTGGCATCTCTTCTTCTGATCCTCTAACAGATCAATACAATGGACACACAACCATAGTGTGAATGCATCCTAATATAATAGACAATGAACACAGTACAGGAGGAGTATAAAAGGATCACCGGCTGTAATTAACCCTTTCATTTTATCACTACAACTCTTCCTAATGTGGTGACCATGATACATAAAACAACAGTGTCAGTTATGGTGACATCACAAGGCAGCTGACATCACAGATTCCACCTGACATCACAATTGATATGGAATGTGTAAAGTTGTACACTGGCGCCATCTTGGCACACTTGAGCTTGATAGCTTGAAGAGGACAGTATGACTGGGTAGGTGGCTCTTTACTCCATGGTGGGGCTTCATTCACACATGGTATAGCTGGGGGGGTGTGGTGCAGCACAGAACTGAACCATTAGCCCCCGAAAATCTGGGTATGAAGTCCTTTCTTCTTTCCTGCAGAGATTGTCAGGATGATTCTTTAAAAGAAAAACATTACTAAGAAATGTTACTTGCAAAATGTGCATATCTGGGTTGTGTATTTTTGCCTCCCCAAAAAGCACAAAACATGCCATGTGTGAACCTGGCCTTACAGGAGTTGTCCTAACTGGACAACACCTGCTCTAAATGGGGACCCACTGGCAATCTGCTGATGGTCAGAGGTGTAGCAGCAAAAACCCCAGCTGTTATCACTGGGGAAGTTGTGTCCTCCTCAGGACACATAAGGAATTACATGGCCCCATTTAAAAAGACTGGGTGACTATGTAATAGATAAGACTGCTTTTAGCAGGGGTCTCTGCTCTGGTTTATAGGCTGCTTTTTTCCTGTGACACAGGAGATCAATTCTGTGCATGGAAAAATCTACACCGTATAATCTTTGCTGTAGTTTTCTATTGGAATCTATGGGGGGCAGTAGCAAGCTTTTTCATGCTGATACCGACACAGAAATTGTGCTGAAATCAGTGTGAAAACTTTTACAATCTGTGGCGATGTCAGGTACATGAGGGTTTATGGTGCGGATCACTGCTGCATCCTCAGCACCCCTGTACAGGGACCTATTGGAAACTTGTTACATATTGTAAGACACCATATAGTGCCACATATCCAACTTTCCCCTGATAGCAGACATCAAGGGGAGGGACATGTTGAATTTGTAGTGGGTAATAATTCACTGCCACAGGATCTGCAAGCAGCTTAGTCACTGTTTACAGTGAAAAAAACATGCACACTCATCCGAGTGTGCATGTGTATAGCAGGTATATAGGGGCAATCAGGAGGAATAGCTGTCGTCTGAATGAGTGTGTTCAGCTGATAGCTAAGGGTATGTCCACACGGCGGAAAATGATGAGGAATTCCTCTTCATTTTTTGCCACAGTCTAGCCGGGACGGGATGCTGATACAGTGCCTCAGCAATTTGTTGCAGCATCCCGCTCCTGATTAGTCCCGGATGAATGGGCCTAATTAGGAGGGCGTCTTGAGCCGCGGACACCGCGGGCGGAATCTTCAGCAAGATCGAGCAGGACGCTGCTTTTTTCCGCACCCTGCTGCGATCTCCAGGAGGAATCCGCTCTGGATTCGGAGGCGAAATCCACCCCCAAATCCGCGTAAAATTCCTCCGTGTGAACACACCCTAAAGTGTATGGGCAATCTTAGGGTACGTTCACACGCAGCACATTTTTTCTAGTGTAGGGAACTGCCATTTCTACTAGTATATAATGTATCTGGCTTCTTTGCCCCTGCAGTTTGGCTTCGGAGACCCCAGGCATTCAGTGCAAGTTTTGTTTTGTAAATACAGTGAGTCAGACACATGTGAGGCAGAGCTGCTGGGGGGAGAGATGTGAGCAGAGCTGCTGAGCCAGACATGTTATGTCTGGGGGAGTCTAAGAGCCACTTGTTCCTCTTTACTTCACAGTATATAGTTAGGTATGTGTTACCCCCTATATACTCACAGGACCTAGCTAGTAACCGTAGTTAGGGATCCATATATATATACAGTTCAGGGCAGTGATAGGTTAGGCTTCCGAAGGCCAACTAGCTAGTTAGAGGCCCGGTGGCACTAGTAGTTTAGCTGGTAGGTTAAGGACTCAGTGTTAGGGTAGTCAGGCCTGCATCTACTGCCGTCACCGTCGCCCTGTTTGCTGCCTGTGAAGAATCTCACCATCATCATCATCATCTCCTGATCGGCTGTCTGTCATCTCCTGGAAGAATCCGAGGATCCACAGTCATCCACAGGGGCCCTGCATCTCTTCTGTTGCCTGGAGGTATTGTGCACTGGACTCTTGCTATATATCTATATATATATATACCCGGGTATATAACCTAAGACGGTTGAGGACTTGCTGGTTGTTGTAGTACTGCTGTGTTCTGAGTATATTGTATGTATGTATTATTACCCTGTTGATTCTTATAAAGCTACTGTTATAACCTTATGTGGTATCTGTATGTATTCTTCAGACTGTGAGATTAGTACAGTGATCCTTGTTAAGGCTACTAACTGTACTTCATGGGTAAGTCCCAGGAAGAGATCCTCCCTGTAATACAGAGGCTCTATCCTGGGTGGAGGCACTGATATATTTCATATATGTTCCCACTCTTCCCTTCAGCGAAGGCTTCAGGTCCCATTATACACACAGGTCAGCGCCAGAGTCTGTTGCGGGAGGGATAATACTCATACCCCCCCCCAAATAGGGCTACATTTGGAGGCACTGCTGAGATTTAGAAGTGGGAATAGTCATTGATATGGAGAAGCGATATAGCTCAGAGGGGAACCTCCCACTAGCTACTACATGGGATTACCGACCTCCTGTTCCTCCCCTGGTTCAGGTAAAGGAAGAACCCCGCTCAGCCAGTTACCCCCCCAGTATGGCCGTCGCTAGCAGTTCCTCTAGTGACAGTGCTATTAGCACTTTAGCCAGGCTGACTGAAATGTTAGCTCAGGGCCTGCAGGCCACTCACTACAAGAAACTAAAAGTATTCTCTGGTAATGTCCCAGTACCACAAGGGGAGGAAAACTTTGAGATATGGAAAGAACATACTCTCCAATGCCTGAAGGAATGGTCTTGCTCTGAAGAAGGCAAGCGGCAGCGTATCAGTGAAAGTTTGCGGTCTCCTGCTGCAGAATTGATCCGCTTGTACAGAGACTCTCATGAAGGAGTGAGTGCATTGGACTATATACAAGTACTGTCTGATCACTTTGAGCCATACTATGACCTTGCCCAGATGGTTGCTGATTACCGAATGGTTCGTCAAAAAGAAGGGGAAAATGTCTCTACTTTTATTAACCGTTTACAGCTACTTCTTTCACGTCTGGTGTACCACGCAGCTATATCTACTTCAGAGGTAGACGCTCTGAGAACCAGTCAGTTGGTGAGAGGGTTACAACCTCATCATCCTCTTGCTCAAGTACTCAAGGTCTTACTATCTGATAGAGTCCTTCCATTTCCTGACTTAATGAAGTTAGTGAAGAAACAAGAAGCTGACATTAGTTTTAGTACCCCTAAGAAAGCGAAAAGCATCTCTAAAGAAGATGTTGTTCCTAATTCAAACAAGGACAAACCAGCGGAGCGGTCAGAACTTAGACAGTCCGCCACTCCACCCACTGTCACTCAACGGAGGAAGGATGCTAGAACCTGTTATAAATGTGGTCAGACGGGCCATACTGCCAGACAGTGTACGGAGGACAGTGAGGGATTGAGACACAGTGCTGTCTTTTCTATTCAGAATCAAAGACACCGAAGGAAGGCGGGCCGAGTAAAGACCAGAGGCGCTATCGCGGGCTCCAGGTCCGTTGTCAAAGTCACTGTCAATGGTCATGCCGCTCCTGCCCTGTTTGATACAGGATCTCAAGTGACCCCAGATTTACTACTCAGCCTCATTTATATCATGCTTGGGTGGGTGCAGTGTCCACTTTGGTCAATATGTTACCAATTTTCGCTCCTGCTGGCATGTATACCTATTAACCTGTTGTGACTCTGTAAATGCAAAAGCAACCATATTGATATTGTCATTGGTAATGTTGACTGTATACTATGACTTTGTATGTCTTTGACGTGACGTAAAGATTTCACCAGAGGGAGAGTGTAGGGAACTGCCATTTCTACTAGTATATAATGTATCTGGCTTCTTTGCCCCTGCAGTTTGGCTTCAGAGACCCCAGGCATTTAGTGCAAGTTTTGTTTTGTAAATACAGTGAGTCAGACACATGTGAGGCAGAGCTGCTGGGGGGAGAGATGTGAGCAGAGCTGCTGAGCCAGACATGTTATGTCTGGGGGAGTCTAAGAGCCACTTGTTCCTCTTTACTTCACAGTATATAGTTAGGTATGTGTTACCCCCTATATACTCACAGGACCTAGCTAGTAACCGTAGTTAGGGATCCATATATATATACAGTTCAGGGCAGTGATAGGTTAGGCTTCCGAAGGCCAACTAGCTAGTTAGAGGCCCGGTGGCACTAGTAGTTTAGCTGGTAGGTTAAGGACTCAGTGTTAGGGTAGTCAGGCCTGCATCTACTGCCGTCACCGTCGCCCTGTTTGCTGCCTGTGAAGAATCTCACCATCATCATCATCTCCTGATCGGCTGTCTGTCATCTCCTGGAAGAATCCGAGGATCCACAGTCATCCACAGGGGCCCCTGCATCTCTTCTGTTGCCTGGAGGTATTGTGCACTGGACTCTTGCTATATATCTATATATATATATACCCGGGTATATAACCTAAGACGGTTGAGGACTTGCTGGTTGTTGTAGTACTGCTGTGTTCTGAGTATATTTTATGTATGTATTATTACCCTGTTGATTCTTATAAAGCTACTGTTATAACCTTATGTGGTATCTGTATGTATTCTTCAGACTGTGAGATTAGTACAGTGATCCTTGTTAAGGCTACTAACTGTATTTCATGGGTAAGTCCCAGGAAGAGATCCTCCCTGTAATACAGAGGCTCTATCCTGGGTGGAGGCACTGATATATTTCATATATGTTCCCACTCTTCCCTTCAGCGAAGGCTTCAGGTCCCATTATACACACAGGTCAGCGCCAGAGTCTGTTGCGGGAGGGATAATACTCCATCCCCCCCCCCCCAAATAGGGCTACACTAGTATCTGTATTAAAATACACAGAACAAATTTCCATTCAAACCTGCTGCAGGGAATAGCTTTGTCTATACAGGGAATAGCTTTGTGCTATGCAGCTAATCCACATGTGGCTCCCTGCCCTGGTTTCTGCACAGGTTTCGTACGAATGTTTTTCACATGGATTTTGGTGCAAAATATGCCCCAAAATTCATGTGAAATTTTCACTTTGTGAACATACCCTATGTATTAGACTGGCTATTGCATTACACTGTATTTATTGCATATTTGTACATTAGATTGTCAGCTTTCAAGGGCAGGACATGTATTGTATTAGATTGTAAGCTCTTAGGAGCAGGATGTCTCTTTCTTTCCTTACAGGGTCAGCTCTCCACAGCAAATAATATACAGCTATACAGCAATATGCAGCAGGACAGTTGGGATCCAGGGAGATATCCGATCGCCAAATATGGGGTCAGAAAGGAATTTTTTGCCCCCCCTGAGGTAGAACGCTCCGGGGAGTTTGTTTCGCCTTCCTCTGGATCTTTGGGTTAGATGGCTTTCCTCTCAGGACATGGTGATCAGATTGCAGCGAGCTCTGTAGTCTCCACCGGCCTGACCTGAGAGTCACTGTCACCCATTTTATCATACATTAAAGGGCCAGTAATAACTTTATTACAATGTTGCTTATTGCTATTCAATAAAAAAAATAATCTATATTGTGGTTTTGTCTTTTGTCTGGATCTCTCCTTACACACTGGTCATGATGAGAGTGATCGCTGCAGAACTAGACTCGGCTGCTGATCCAGTATATAATAAAGTATATTGTCTCCTGCACACATGGTGGCAGCTGCTGCAGGATCTGGGACTATGGGGGGCGCCATATACCAAGATCAGAACACACATAACTCCATATTATAATGTTAACTCCTGTCCTAATTGTTATGGGGGTCAGTCCCTGTGATGGGGACAATACCATTGTATAATAACACTATACACTAAATACTACCTCAAAGAAGACTGAAGACTGGGTCACTAAGATCCAACCAATACAGTCGACACCAGGAGCCTTGTATAAAAATAGGAATCAAGCTAAAGAGGTGTCGAAGACAAAAGGTACGAGTCGCCATTGGGCCCCATAACAAAACTTGGACTACTATTACCAGAGAGTGGCCACATTTACTAAAACTGGCAGATCTTATGCCAGGTTAAGTAAAGGAGAGTGACTTGCAAGAAATTTATTAAAAGATGCAGGACATAAATGCGGTGCATTTATAAACAGCCAGAAAATCTCATGTAAAGCTAGGTTCACATCTGCATTTGGGTTTCCGCTTTAAAAGCGGTTACCCGCGGACTACATAGACTATAATGGGGTTTGCGCCTGTTAAATGCGCAGAGAAAAGTCTTGCTTGCACGGAGCACTCACTGAGCGCAGATGTGAACGAACCCTTAGTCTGATATGAGCAGGTGAGTGGGACTGAGCTTGCAGTATATGTTTTGGGGACTACACAGCTATACTAGTTCTGGTGCAAACAGCTGATCGGTGGGGTCCTGGGACTCAACTCATGATCTAATATTGATTGAACTGTGATAAGGATAAGTAATCAGTATTAAAGTCCTGAAAGACCCCTATAGGCAAGGGCTCCACGTGGCATTAACGCTGCTGTTTTACAATCACAGTGAAGTGAAAATAAGCACTGCGGACACACTGCAGTTTCCAAAATCGTCGTGGTTTTGAAATTCGCAGTATGTCAATTATACCTACAGAATTGCCGGTGATTTCCCATTAGGTATAATGTAGGTAGAAAGTCCGCAAAGGAAACCTCTGTAAAAAGGCTGCATTGCCGCCTTGATTTTCCCGCAGCACTTTTTTGCTGCGGGACACTACGTGGGGCTTCCATGTATTGGTCCCCGAAAACGCAATTAGGAAGAAATAGGAAGTGAGCTCCAGGTTTCCACCAGGTCGGGTTGCACCAAAGTGAGTGCAGACTACGTGGCCTGCCCTACCCATCCTCTGCCAACATTGGTCCATGTTCTCTGCATCTGTGAGAAATAAAAGCGATATACCCAGCTGTGCCAGGACTGTCATGTAGACCTTCTTTCCAATCCTAATATATATTTTGACTCTGAACTTTGGCTTGTTGACCGACCATTTCACATTCACTTTTGTTTTCATTCTATGAAGTCCAAGTTTATATTTCATTAGGTTTTTCCTAGGAAGTGAGGTATTGCCAAAATCTGTGTATTTATTTCCATCACAAACATTTTTGCTGAGTTTTATATTGATAAAAGCAGGGATGTAACTGTAGAGGGTGCGATGGTAGCAGGAGCACCAAGGTCATGTGTCCTAGATGGCCTAAAGGACTCTTTGTCACATAAGGAGACTCCAGTATTATAAATGGCACATTGTAGGTGTAGACTTTCCTACAGACTTTACAAGGGCTCCCAGTTATGCCTCTGGCTGAAGAAAAACCTGACCTACATATCAGTCACCTAATCTGCTCACTCAAGCCATAGGTGCCAGTGTTTCAGAAAGGAGAATCGGTACTTCCTCCTCCCCAAATAATCAGCAAAGCCACATGGAATCTAGGGCAAACCATGGGCATATCAATATGGTCTAATAGGTTATTTGTGAAGTAACCCATAAGAAATAGGATTCCATTGCCTTACAAAGCTCTGTTTGTGGACATCTAAAGGGCTAATGTCCACAAACAGAGCTTTGTAAGGGAATGGAATCACGGGGGTTATGGTGGCTGCTCATTTCCTGATCTGAGTTAGGGTTGGTTCACACTTGCGCCCGGAGTGCGGCCGCTGTGAATCCGACCTAAATATCAGAAAAAAGGATAGGGGAAGGTTTGCAAGCGGTTTGTTTAAAAACCCATTCACTTCAATGGGTTTTTAAAGCAACCCGCAGGTTTCCTATTGCAGCCTCTGCACCACGAAGCTGATTTTTTTGGTCGAACAGAAAGTCCTGTGTGTCCGACTTTATTTCCGACCAAAAAAAAAAAAAAACGGCTTCGCGGCGCAGAAGCTGCAATCGGACACCAGCGGGTGGCTTTAAAAACCCATTGAAGTGAATGGGTTTTTAAACAAACCGCTTGCAAACCTTCCCCTATCCTTTTTTCTCACATTTAGGTCGGACGGACTCCGGGCACAAGTATGAACCAACCTTTAGGGGCTACGTTGAAATGTAGCAAAATGCAGCAAAAACCAATCGAGTTTTCCTCTGCAGATTTTCTGCCCCTATTATATCTATATGGAAAAACACATTTCCACAGGTATAATTGACATTGCAGATTTTCCGCTGTGGAATTTTTTTTTTTCTGTAATGTGTGGATGGGATTAGCCACAATTCACTTTGCAGGTAATGTAAAACGCAGAGTTTTTTGCCGTGGTAAAAACGCTGCATTTGTTTCAACCTTCGGCCCCATTCATCTAAAGGTGTTCATAGCCTTTAAAACTAAGGCTTCACAGCAAAATGTAATTCATAGGATTTGTAAAATGACTGATGTAAGGGTGGGAGCATGTTGGAATCTTGTTAAGTCATGTTATACTATTAGATAAAATGAATTTACTCCTAATTTGATATCAGTTATTGCCCAGAGTTATGATATGGACCATACCATAACCATCTCTACTCACTCTGGCTGGATTCACATCTGCTGCAGTCTCCAGAGAGTCCATTGCAGAAATCACCAACAATTGGTGGAGAGAGAAGTCCTGCACCGAGGACTTTCCTCTCCACCACTTTCAGTTTGAAAATGGCAGATACCCAGTGGACCCCATTATAGTCAATGGTGATCTTGTGTAACCGCTGTTTTAGCAGTCCAGTTATCAGTCATTTGGGTGCCCCTGCTGGACCCGAATGATGGAGACCACAACATTAGCGCGAACCTAGTATCTAGAGATGAGCCAATTTCTCAAAAGTTCGATTCGAAGTTCCAAAAAAAATTTGCTTCGATCCGAATTACTTCGCGGCGAATAAACAGCTATTTCCAGGCTACAGAGAGCCGGGTGGGCAGCAAAATGGCAGAAGCCCTTAGATGCCGTGGTCATGTTTTTCTCTCTCTCTTCAGCACGTACTTTTATTCATGTGGAAGGATCTGCTAACAAGCAAAGACACACTTACCCAATCACATCACTAGAGAACATCTTGTGACTGTCTGATGTCACAAAGGTCCTTACTAAATATTTGTTACCACGAAGCATCAGGAAATCCAGAATCGTGGAGAATCGAAGATTTCCTGAAATTCGGATCGAATTCCACTTCTGCAGAATCGATTCGCTCATCTCTATTAGTGTCTTATCTCTGCTTAGAACACAAAATTTGCTGAAAAATACACACAGACAAGTTAAGGTTTAAAAGTTTATTTTTCAGATTTTTTTTTTTCTTCATTTTAACTTTATTTGTTGAACTATTCCAAACATACCAAACCTTTGTCAGACGATGTGGAATGTACCACAGGTATGCAAATAACAAGATTTCCATAGCTTAAACATTCGGGCTACTGAAAATGGCACAGACCTAGAAAATGTGCAGAAAAGAAAAATATACATCCGGTACAATGTTTTCCGCTTTTATTATTTATTTATAAACTTTTTGGAGCACTTGGTGACATGTTCTAGAAAGGCCAAGAGATGAGTAAGCAAATCAGCCACCGTAAACGCTTCCTAGGCATTCTCAGGGTAAAGAAGGGGTCACAACCTCAACACAGGTCAAGCTATTACAGGAGATTATACAATTCTGAAGGACTTGAAACCAGTTCATGAAAAGTTCTGCAAAATTGCAAGAATGGGTTCCTGAAGTGCTAGTGAAGTCTGAATGAAGGCCTGTGCTCTCTTCTGTATTCTTTTACTGAGATCACAGTAGAACATAGAAGAAAATTTTCTTTAGAAATACCTATTATTCACCCATTACTGGGATCCAAACAGCAGAGACTTCAGTAAAGATTGTGGGACTGATCCCTTAAAGGGCTTGTCCACAGTTACTAAAAAAAAAGAAACAAAAAATAAAAAAAAACTGAAGAAAATTCAAAATTCAAAAACAGCACCAACACCTGTTAATAGTATTGCATCTCATCTCTTTTCAGGTATTTATGAACCAGTTTTTCCTAGATTATTGTGGAAAATATCTTTTTGTAAATGCCCTCTCCTGCCGAGAGCGCCAAATAAGGTGTGTTTTTTTTTTTTTTTTTAAAGAAAAAAACAAAAAAAAAAACCAACCCCCCCCCCCACAAATTTTCATTGTGTCCACCCGACGCTAGGTTCACACACCTGTGTTCATGTTTCCGTTCGGGGAGGTCCCCGAACGGAAACATAATCCACTTAAAGTGGTTACAGTCTATAGGGTCCACCGGGTTTCCGCCTGAAAAGGGCAAAAAACGCGGAGAGAAAAGCACTGCTGGCAGCACTTTTCTCTCTGCATTTTTCAAGCAGAATGGGGAACAGGATACCCCCAGCGGAGAGCAGGTGTGAACCTAGCCTTAGGAAGTGCTGATTTATACAAATGGCCAAAGGGATAGAAAATATTTCAAGGGGCATTTTTTTTTTCCCCTCAAGCAGATTATTTTTCAGATGTCCCAAGCTCCTTCTGTGACAACTAAGCAGAACAGAGTCTCGTGGTACAGGTGGTCTCGAGGGTGCCAAGATGAAGTTATACTGTTGGATTTACGAAGACTGTTCATAGATAAATCATGGAGACATCTGAAATAACTCATGATAAGCACAGGGTAAAGTAATATTGCCTATAGCCACCAGCGCTATACATTCATTTACAAATTGGTGCAGATTTTTGCCTGAGCGCTATGGCTAGCGACATGCCCTTTTTTTGCACCACTCTCAATCTCATTCATTACACAGACAATACTAGTCAAATACCACATTGTGCAAACAATCATTTGCTCTTGTCCAATATATCAAAATGAAAAAAAAAAAATTGCAATGTCAAAAATCTACTACCGTTTTGTATCTACAGGTCTCATGCAGACCTGTGTCCCCCTATCGCTAAACCTCGTAATTCTTTTCATCTCTAACTACTTCATGCTAACCTATCGAATCTCAGTAATGGTTAAAGAGGGAGAACATGGAAGAAAGTATGACTGTAGGATCAGCCTAAACCTAGAGACACACAGTCTGTATAGTAGAGGTAGGCACAAAACCCAAAGGAGATTTTTAATCCCGAAAAATTGCAAATGCTTAATTTATTTATTTTTTTAAGATACATTGGAGCAATAACAAGATAATGAAATTGGTGCAAAAGTGGACCTAGTCTAATCAATCAAGGGCATATGGTAGGATCAGGATGGCTCAAAAATAGGATAGACCATCAAGTATCAGATTTGCAGGGGTGATGGGTCAGACCACCACCACTCTGCTGTTTGATAGGCAGCAGCACTCATATGAGCACTACAGCTTCTTCATATATATATATATATATATATATATATATATATATTTTTTTTATTTTTTTTTTTTACGGCATGTCTTTTGTATTCCCGTATTCACAGATCCCTCAATAGACTCAAATCTATGAGGAATCCATAAAACTGGAATGCAAACCAGCCGTTTCACACATTGATTCTCTAAATAGAGCCTTGCACAGCATGCAGGAAGCTGGACCGATCAATAAATGCAACAGCAAACAGCTGATCAGCATGGGTCAGACCCCCAGCAATCTGATATTGATGGCCATCAATATCCTGATGCCAGAGAACTCCTTTAAAAAGGACATTAAATACTGTAGCCATTTTTATTTGCTTCTCCATTGGTTGGCGCCTTCCATTATGTTTTTCATCCATTTTCCAAAAATTATTGTTTGGAAGTTAAAATAAACCCAATATAATCGAGTGTGTGGAGGACAAACATCCCGCTCTCGCTGCCAATAGCTGACATCTATCAAGTAACGTCTGGCGCACCACAACACACCTATGCCTGGTTTATAGAAACCTTATTTCGCATGTCTCGAGTACCCCGAGAAAAAAAAAACCAAAAAAAAAAAAACAAGTACCAAATATATTACAAATGAACAGTTTGGACAAATCAATGTAACCCAATGTTGTGCATGCATGCAAGTCCACAGACACAAAGGATGGCTGGTACTAGCAGTACGGTAGACAGTGACTGGCAAAATGAAGGCCTAGAACCCCAAAGAATGAGCCTGCTGACACGTCTCCTCTGATACAGGAGACCAAAACAGGGGGGGGGGGAACAAAAAACAAAGAACCATTGGGGGCATGGTGCCTCTCTTGGTCACATGGTAAAACATAAATGCATATTTTTTTCCATTGGTTCAGCTCCAAGATTTTTTTTTTTTTTGTTTTTTTTCACAATAATTAAGAAAAAAATGATACTCATACCCCTCCCCTTTGTTTGGTTGTCATTTAATTTACATGTTTAATTAGCTTTATTTACAGAGCATTCCCCCATCAGTCTCCGATATGGCCTAAATAGCATTGTCACGCAGGAGTGCGGTTTTGTTTGTGTTTCGATTTTTCCTCTCTTATGCAGATTCTTAAAAATAACAGATGTTGAGCTCTTGGGAAGGGGCGAGCGGGGACCAGATGATTTATCTCAGTTACTCAGCAGAAGTTCTGTTGCAGTCTCTACATCCCATGCCTTTGATGACAAAGCAGCTATTACTGCATTCTGTAAGAGGGAAGCAAAGAGAAAAGTGAGATTTGCACAGACCTTAGAAAATACTACATGCGGCAGTGTGGTTGTAAGTGCTAGCTGAACCTTACAAAACGCTTCTACAGTGAAAAGTCATTCACATTGCCTAGTGAGTATTTTATTCTGTGATCCATGTTGACTATGCAGCACCCATAGTACCAGTACCCAACAGGCCGCTCTGCCAGCTCCTGCAGGTGTATGAATGCAGTGGATGTGCTGAACATCTGTGAGGGTGATGCCCGCAGCACCAAGCTATCATGCATGCGCCACTCCTTCCCACAGATTAAGGCTATATGCACACAACCGTGTGCACATGCCAGGTCTGTGGTTGAATGGAATGGACACCACATGGGTGATATCTGTGTGCTGCTAGTGCCTCCACGGACCCATTAGTTTACTTTAGTGAGCCTGGGCTCATGATAATACAAGGGCTTGTGTACGGGGCCATAGAAAGGAAAAGGTCAGTGTGCTAGTCATGAAAAACACAGCTAGAACACTGGCAATGCACATGTTCATATGCACAGAGCCTTAAATTAGGGCAGACTGATTATGACCCAAATCAAAATCGCACTTAATTGGGCATTTTACCTTAATTATGATTAATGGTGATTTAGGTAACGCCCTTTTAAGCCACACCCCTTTTACTGTACGCATAAATGTTGGACAAACCGTGCAAAAGTTACCTTGCGAGATGCACTTGGCGGTATCGTTCGGACCAAACATGTCCGAATTGGAACAGGTATTATACTCTGTGGTCTGAATATACTGAGGAGGGGAGGTGATCAAACATTTATAAAAAAAAAAAAAAAAGTGTTGCTCACCTCCTCTGGGCTCCGGCATTACTCCCTGCTGTCTTCGGGGGCTTCTGACTAAGGTCAGGGACCACTGAGGCCTGGGATTGGAGGCCTCAATAGTCACATGAGTCATGCAGAGTTGTAACCGCAGGGCTCAGTGGTCCCTGACGTCAGTCAGTATTGTCAAAGAAAACAAGGAGTTGTGCCTGAGCCCAGAAGAGGTGATGAACACGGTTTTTCATGTTTGATCACCTCCCTGGGCCTCCATTGAAGAGACCCCACAGTATAATAATAGCAGTTCCAATTCGGAGGTGTTCAGTCCTAACGAAACAGAAGGCAGAACCTTGCAAATATTGTAATACCCAAACCAAAATAACAGACGTGAACAAAATCTGTTTATCCTGGTTGATGTTTGCTTTTGGTTATTTTTTGATGACCTGCCCAGTCCTACCTTAAATGCAGATAAAAGTCAAAAGCTGGCACCATCAAATAAAAGTAAAGGAGAAAGCACTGGGAAATAGAGAATGGGGTGCCCTTTATGCACTTGCCACCTAATCTGCATATTAGCTTCAAGTGGAATTTTATTCTCCAATACAGCCATAAAGGTACGTATTCACAAATTTGCAAACTCCCTTTAAGATAAAAGGATATCATTGAAGACTTCGATATTGATGACCTATACTAAGGAGATCAATATAAGATTGGTAAGGGGTATGACACCTGGCACCCACACTAGTAGACGCTGAAGCTGTCAGAAGTAGCAGTGTACAGAGTCGTGCTCACCAGAATACACAGCTCTGTACACTGTAGTGGCCAAGCCACATTATTGCAGCTCAGTTCAATAAAGAATACATACAGTGCCTTGCGAAAGTATTCGGCCCACTTAAACTTTTCAACCTTTTGCAACATTTCAGTCTTCAAACATAAGGATATAAAATTTTAATTTTTTGGTGAAGAATCAACAAGTGGGACACAATCGTGAAGTGGAACGAAATTTATTGGATATTTTAAACTTTTGTAAAAAATAAAAAACTGAAAAGTGGGGCGTGCCAAATTATTCGGCCCCCTTAAGTTAATACTTTGTAGCGCCACCTTTTGCTGCGATTACAGCTGCAAGTCGCTTGGGGTATGTCTCTATCAGTTTTGCACATCGAGAGACTGAAATTCTTGCCCATTCTTCCTTGGAAAACAGCTGGAGCTCAGTGAGGTTGGATGGAGAGCGTTTGTGAACAGCAGTTTTCAGCTCTTTCCACAGATTCTCGATTGGATTCAGGTCTGGACTTTGACTTGGCCATTCTAACACCTGGATACGTTTATTTGTGAACCATTCCATTGTAGATTTTGCTTTATGTTTGGGATCATTGTCTTGTTGGAAGATAAATCTCCGTCCCAGTCTCAGGTCTTTTGCAGACTCCAACAGGTTTTCTTCCAGAATGGTCCTGTATTTGGCTCCATCCATCTTCCCATCAATTTTAACCATCTTCCCTGTCCCTGCTGAAGAAAAGCAGGCCCAAACCATGATACTGCCACCACCATGTTTGACAGTGGGGATGGTGTGTTCAGGGTGATGAGCTGTGTTGCTTTTACGCCAAACATATCGTTTTGCATTGTGGCCAAAAAGATTGATTTTGGTTTCATCTGACCAGAGCACCTTCTTCCACATGTTTGGTGTGTCTCCCAGGTGGCTTGTGGCAAACTTTAAACAAGACTTTTTATGGATATCTTTGAGAAATGGCTTTCTTCTTGCCACTCTTCCATAAAGGCCAGATTTGTGCAGTGTACGACTGATTTTTGTCCTATGGACAGACTCTCCCACCTCAGCTGTAGATCTCTGCAGTTCATCCAGAGTGATCATGGGCCTCTTGGCTGCATCTCTGATCAGTCTTCTCCTTGTTTGAGATGAAAGTTTAGAGGGACGGCCGGGTCTTGGTAGATTTGCAGTGGTCTGATACTCCTTCCATTTCAATATGATGGCTTGCACAGTGCTCCTTGAGATGTTTAAAGTTTGGGAAATCTTTCTGTATCCAAATCCGGCTTTAAACTTCTCCACAACAGTATCACGGACCTGCCTGGTGTGTTCCTTGGTCTTCATGATGCTCTCTGCGCTTTAAACAGAACCCTGAGACTATCACAGAGCAGGTGCATTTATACGGAGACTTGATTACACACAGGTGGAATATATTTATCATCATCAGTCATTTAGGATAACATTGGATCATTCAGAGATCCTCACTGAACTTCTGGAGTGAGTTTGCTGCACTGAAAGTAAAGGGGCCGAATAATATTGCACGCCCCACTTTTCAGTTTTTTACAAAAGTTTAAAATAACCAATAAATTTCATTCCACTTCACAATTGTGTCCCACTTGTTGATTCTTCACCAAAAAAATTAAAATTTTATATCCTTATGTTTGAAGCCTGAAATGTGGCAAAAGGTTGAAAAGTTCAAGGGGGCCGAATACTTTCGCAAGGCACTGTATATACCAGGAAGGCAAGTGTATCAAAGACAATACTTACCCTATCAAAGCCCATAGCACAAAGATTTTCTATTTTTCTTGTGTATTCTGGACTAGTGACTGGTGC
This sequence comes from Leptodactylus fallax, assembly GCA_947044405.1. NCBI lineage: Eukaryota > Metazoa > Chordata > Amphibia > Anura > Leptodactylidae > Leptodactylus > Leptodactylus fallax. The sequence goes on from CAMRHE010000132.1 coordinate 2,745,793, forward strand.
GCCTGCGTATACGTGTGCCCACAGCCGAGCTGTCTGTTTAAACATGTCTGGATTTTGCTTGTACTAGGAGAAAAAAAAAAAAAGTAGAGCGAGTCAGCAAAAAAATTAAAGGGTAAAGGGATGATGTCTAATTTGGGCATTAACGCTTGTTGATGTTTTCTCCATTTCCAATTATATTTTTCCTTGGACATAGCCACATAAGGGGCTTATTCCTTGTGTGACAAGTTGTACTGTTAGATGGAATTAATTTTGGGGCACATAATGTTGAGTTTTCATTAATGTTTTTTTGGGTTTCCGCATGAAATAAAAAGTAATTCTGTCATCTTGAGTTTTTTTTTTCTTGGAGACGAGAAGACAGAAAAACAACAATTTGCACAGTGTGTATTTATCTATTATCTAAGAGTTATCTACTGTAAGTGTCTCACCTGGTTAGCCACCACTGCGTCCTGCGGGTCGTCTGGTTCTGCTGCAGCCAACAAAGCTTGCAATGATAACAACACTGTTCTTAATGTCATAGCCGCTGCCCTGGGGTAACAAAATCAGAACAGTAACAAGTTAGTAGATTAATACACATATTACTTTTACCTTAAACCAGATAATGACGACCTGTCCGTAGGATACGTCATCAGTGTCAAGTCAATAGGGGTCAGACACGCAGCACCCCCACTGATCAGCTGATATCTACACAGTGTGCAGAGCCAGATGGATCCTTACACTGTAAATTGGTTGTGCTAAGCTATGAATTAAACATTTTTGCTTTCATCTACTCATCGGACTCCTGCTGTAACAAGTGCGGGACAGTATTTTACAGCTCCCATTCAAGGAAAATGATAGGCCATGAATATCTGGTTGTGGATAATTTCTTTGGCTATATGCTGGAGATTATAGTTTCGTCAGCCCCAAAGAAGTGAATGGAGCTCCTGTCACCCAGTGCACTGGTGCGTCATTCACAGGTAGGATTTATTTATTTATCTTACTTATATAGCGCCATCATATTCTGCAGCGCTTTACAGACATTAAAGTGTCAGTCACTGTCCCATATAGGCCCATTTGAAGTGTCCGAGGAAACCCATGCAAACACGGGGAAAACATACAAACTCCTTGCAGATGTTGTCCTTGGCTGGATTTGACCCTAGGACTCCAGCTCTGCAAGGCTACAGTGCTAACCACTGAGCCACCATGCTGCCCATTCTCCTGATTCCTGAGGGACCCAGTGCTCGGACCCCCAGCAATGTGATACTTATCCCCTTGCCATGTGGATAGGGTATATGTGTTTGTAATGGGGCAACCCCTTTAAGACCCAAATCACTTTCTCCATAAGGGACATAAAGGCCAAACAGTAATAAGAGATGTGAGCATTAACAAGCCTTTATACAAGTCTTACCATTGATCCTTCAATATATCCAAACAGATGGCTCCCGTAACTGAACTAATATTTGGATGCCAAATTTTAGTAATAAACCGCACCTGAAATAGAGAAGCCGCATTAGTACAGCAATGTAACCACAGTCAACCTCCTACAACTGGAGACCAAGAGCAGAATTGGAGGACATGACGTCTTAAATATTTATTTATTGTGTGAAATTGCATATAAAGTGAATTACCATGGTAAGATCCCCTAGTATCAGCTGCCCCTCTAACACCGCTCTAACTACAACTCCCAGCATGTTCCAGTTACTTCTGTGCCAATACTGAGAACATGCGTGCATGCTGGGAAGTGGAGTTTCACAACAGCTGGATTGTTGTGGTTGCTGATCCCTGCTACAAAGGTCCCAGGATACAATGGGTTGCACAGCTTGAAAAAACAGGCAAAGGAAAAGAAAATTGGTCCCCACGTCTAACATTTTTGCTTTAATAAATACTTTTATGGTGAAAACCAAATCCTAGGAATTTTTTATTTTTTTTTTTTGTTAGGATTGTGTTGTGCCATTCCTCTGTTATTCCTCCTAGAAATTTATAAATTAATTGGCAACTTGGTGTTAACATTCTCAAAGAGGTGACTTCTGCATTTCATGTGCGTATGGCATCTAGATTTTTCACAGACAGCATACAGATCCAAGAATGATGTAAAGGGACCGTTTTCAAGGATGGAGAGAAGATCAGCGCTTATCCCAAAGATGTATAGAAGACAACTTTATTGCATATCAACAGACATTTCAGAGCTCCCTGGCTCCTTCTGCCGGTACCAGCTAGCTACCTCTCCTCAAATTCTTAGGACTCCTGACATGATCGCGACTATTTGACCCCATGTACAAGACAGAGTGTGCATCCGATGTGGGGCTGAGTTTGCAGCGGAATGACATCCGAGTGCATATCAGTCTATGGGGGGTACTGATGACAGGGAGCAGGATAGGACCTGCTCTATAATCACCAGTGTCATCAAAACAAAATGGATTTGGAGCCCCCATAGACGGGAATGCATCAGGACAACACATGGTGTCACTCCTAGCATCATCCGAGTGCATTCCGCTACAAACTTGGCCCCACTTCGGAGGCACACTTGGCTGTGTGAATGGGGTCTTAACCAAATGACACAAGCCTTTCAAAAGACCCTCTGCAAGAGATCCTCTTAACAAAGATGAATCTGTTAATATCTGAACTTAAAAGAACACTCCAGCCAAAGCTTACACTGTACCGCATACCCCTTTACCAATCCATGTGCCATGCACCACCCCCATAGGAATAAAACTCAACTCAAACTGGCTGATCCTGGCCCTTAAAATTTCAGAATGTTCCTCTAAGATGAAGGTACCCATCCTGGCAAAGACTGCTCAAAACTGCAATGAACGGTGATCTTCTTTTGGGTGTTCTCAAAGGATGGAAGGAAAAGCCTATCATAGGAAATCTGGTCTGGATAAGGGAGTGGTCTTTAAGACCACTCCCTTATATAAAAGTACAGATCCAGTTAAAGAATCATCCAGAATTTTTTTTTTTATGGCTTATACTTAGGATAGGCCATAACCATCTTATCATTTGGGGGCAGACAATCGACCCGAAGTAATCAGCTGTTCGGGAATGAAAGAATCTATATAATGTAGTATATAGTGGAAGGAGCTGGACACAGATAGCTCTGTGCCATATATAGTGGCAGGTACTGCAGCTCAGCTCCCAGCATCTTCAATGGGATCAAGGCTTCAGTAATGGTGCCTGGCCACTGTCTGCTTCTGGCTGGACAGTACAGGAAACGGACGCACCCCTGAACAGCTGATCCAAACCAAGGCCCACTGTTGGCCCCCCTCTACTCCTTTAAGGAGAATTATGTTATTTGAAGTAACTAAAACAAGCTGTGAACAACTCCAGCGTCGTCTTACCTTTGGTGGATTAAAAGGGTATGTTTCTGGGATTTTAATTTCTAACTGATACCGCCCACCTGTAAGAGAAGAAAAGCGGATACATAACTACCACAATCATCACGTACGTCTATTACAAGTATATATTATGTAAACCAGGACTGACAATTGTGTGTCATGAAAAGTTCTACAACTTTCCCATATATGTTGTGCTTCAATTCCTCACCAATAGGCTCTGTTTGCCATCATCAAATGGAAATATTCTTGTTTACACACAGAAACTGAATACCCTTCGGCCTTGTTCACACAACGGAATTTCACATGCATTTTGGCACCACTGTGCAACCCCATTTGTGTTCACATATAAATTTCTATACTGATTTATATACCTTATTTTTCCTGCTGCGGGAGTTAAAGTGTAACTAAACTTTCGGTCAACTTCTGATTTTCTGGCAGCATTTGTGTCATTAATAATTTTTGTAATATACTTTATTACCACATTATGGATCTTTTCTGTGAAACCCCGCATTTTTTCACTCTTTCCCTGGCTTCTGTATTGAGAGTACCTGTGTATGGAGAACAGGGTTGGCAAAGGGGCTATGTAACACGTAGAGAATATAAAGAAGGGTGGGAGGGTCACTTCGAACAGTTATATCGCAGGCATTATAAAAAATGCAAACTTTGGTGTCATAAGAAATAGGAGATTCTCTTCTTTCATATAACATTAGGCTACAGTGCTATTTAAATTATTTCCAGAGATATGACTGGTTGAAAACAGTCGGGATTAGAATATTTATATGCAGCTGTATAATATATATGATATAAATATCCTAATCCCGATCGTTTTCAGAAGAAAGAAAAAAATTTGTTAATAAAAGTATATTACAAACCGTATTAATGACAAATACTGCCAGAACATCAGAAGTTGTCCGAAAGTCTAGTTACATGTAAATAATTTCAGATGGAAAATATGAAGATTACACCATGGAAAGGTAAAGGGTATATCCTCATGTGGATCGATAGCAGTACAAACCGCATACCCACATAAAAACAAATTTTATATTCACAGGGCCAGGGCCGCCTGTGGAATTAGGCTATAAGGTGGGTCAAAAAAGAAAAAACAAACTGCTGATTTCAGCTGGTTTTTGTCACATGTGGGACCAGTGCAGGAGATGTGTTGTGGACATCCTGCAGCAGACATGACATGCGTGGCCTTAGCTAGAAGGGTTATGTTAATCCCATTTTAGGTTACGGCCCCACATTGCAGAAACACAGCTTTTTTTTGTTGCAGATTTTGCTGCGGTTTTTTGAGCCAAAGCCAGGAGTGGATTGAGCAGAAGATAGAGGTATAAGAATTTCCTACATATTTCCCTTTCCTTTTGTAGACATTCTTGGCTTTGGCTCAAAAACCGCAACAAAATCTGCAACTAAAAAAGCTGAGTTTCCGCAACGTGGGGCCTTAGCCTAAAGGAGTTTTAAGCGCTTCATTCTAAATCCCAGAGGTTGAACCCCACAGATCATAAAGTGATAGCAAGTTCTAACAATATGCCATCATTTTATAATACGGCTAGGGATCGTTCACACTACCACTGGTGACCGTCAGTAGTGTCCGTTGCTATTGTCTGTTACAAGATTTTAGCAACAGACCCTAGCTGAACAATCACAGATCCATTAAAATTTCCATTCATTTCAATGGAATTTTATCTGATGTCCATTAGTGTCCATTTACACCAAAACCATCACGTCTTATTTTTCGCAGACAAAAAAAAAAATCTGACATGCAGGACTTTTGTGTCCGTGAAAAAAAACTGTTTCATGACGGACGTCAAGTGTCCGTTATTTTTTAACATTAAAGCCTATGGGTAACGGACGGTTGTCCATTATACAGTCCATTATTACTTTCCGGTTTTTTTTCTGCGCATGCTCGGAAAGCAGAAAAAAAAGAAAAGCACTAACTGATGCTAGTATGTCCATTAAATGGATCATTTAAAAAAAACAGACACTTTAACATCAGTTAGTGTCCATTAATGTCTGTTATGATAGGTGTCAGTTTTTGGGATTTTTTTTTAACGGACACTATCAGAATGGACATCCAATGGTAGTGTGAACCCACCCTTATACTCTTTAATATGTTTCACAGCTGAAAGTTTGCTACTATTGCATCCAATCTAAACGATCCGTTAAGATAAATACATCTGCAAAACCAAACATCTACTGTCCTGAGTTTATATAGCATCAGCCTGGAGACCAGGTAACTTGGCTCAGAGTAATGCCTAGACTGGATACAACTGAAGCAAACAGCCAGCTGTGAGAAATACCACAACTGTACTCAATTTCTACTGCTTGTTGCAAACAAGAACGTTAGGCCTCATGCACACGACCATAGTTACTTTCCACAATGGCAGATATTATACTGTCCCATCATTTTCTATGGGGCCATACACACAAAGCTTTTGTTTTTCTGGCTGTGCGTCTGGGCCATAGAACAGACACACAAAATATGGAGCAGGTCCTATACCAGTCCATTTTTTGTCAATCTGCCTACTCGTTCAAGTGTATGAGTCAGTGAAAATCACAGACAGCACACGGATAAGAATCTATGTGCCACCAGTTCCGTTTTCACTGACCCGTACACTGCACACACTTGTGTGCATGGGGCCTGACTATTCACTGACAGAAAGCAGAGATCTTAAATATGTTGAGCAATTATAAATATATAGTATACAAAGAAGTTGCAGAACTTTTCACTATACTGAGTGAATCACCTTTATAACAGGATACGAGATAATACAATTGTCAAAATCTAGATGTAAAGCCATTGGCAGATGTATAGTAGACACACATGCATTAGATATATACCGGGAAAAGTCTTTCATCAAACTACAAAGGCTGGGGGTCTGCCGCTACAGGACATGTAGATACTGTCAGCAAGCCGGACTCTCTAAATGCATTCACTATTACACTGAAGTATACACTTCTTCAGAGTGGCTTCCATGATAAGACTGAAGACACTGGGCTAAGACAGTAGCATTTCTGAGCAGTTTTATCATCCATTTATAAGGGGGTATTAATGCTGGTTTAAGTGTTAAAGGAGTAATCCCATCTGGACATTTATGGCTGCAAGCACAGGATACAGTCATATGAAAAAGTTTGGGCACCCCTATTAATCTTAATCATTTTTAGTTCTAAATATTTGGGTGTTTGCAACAGCCATTTCAATTTGATATATCTAATAACTGATGGACACAGTAATATTTCAGGATTGAAATGAGGTTTATTGTACTAACAGAAAATGTGCAATATGCATTAAACCAAAATTTGACCGGTGCAAAAATTTGGGTACCCTTATCATTTTATTGATTTGAATACTCCTAACTACTTTTTACTGACTTACTGAAGCACAAAATTGGTTTTGTACCCTCACTGAGCTTTGAACTTCATAGCCAGGTGTATCCAATCATGAGAAAAGGTATTTAAGGTGGCCAATTGCAAGTTGTTCTCCTATTTGAATCTCCTCTGAAGAGTGGCATCATGGGCTCCTCAAAACAACTCTCAAATGATCTGAAAACAAAGATTGTTCAACATAGTTGTTCAGGGGAAGGATACAAAAAGTTGTCTCAGAGATTTAACCTGTCAGTTTCCACTGTGAGGAACATAGTAAGGACATGGAAGACCACAGGGAGAGTTCTTGTTAAGCCCAGAAGTGTCAGGCCAAGAAAAATATCAGAAAGGCAGAGAAGAAGAATGGTGAGAACAGTCAAGGACAATCCACAGACCACCTCCAAAGAGCTGCAGCATCATCTTGCTGCAGATGGTGTCACTGTGCATCGGTCAACAATACAGCACACTTTGCACAAGGAGAAGCTGTATGGGAGAGTGATGCGAAAGAAGCCGTTTCTGAAAGCACGCCACAAACAGAGTCGCCTGAGGTATGCAAAAGCACATTTGGACAAGCCAGCTTCATTTTGGAAGAAGGTCCTGTGGACTGATGAAACAAAGATTGAGTTGTTTGGTCATACAAAAAGGCGTTATGCATGGCGTCCAAAAAACACAGCATCCCAAGAAAAACACTTGCTACCCACTGTAAAATTTGGTGGAGGTTCCATCATGCTTTGGGGCTGTGTGGCCAATGCCGGCACCGGGAATCTTGTTAAAGTTGAGGGTCGCATGGATTCAACTCAGTATCAGCAGATTCTTGAGAATAATGTACAAGAATCAGTGACGAATTTGAAGTTACGCCGGGGATGGATATTTCAGCAAGACAATGATCCAAAACACAGCTCCAAATCTACTCAGGCATTCATGCAGAGGAACAATTACAATGTTCTGGAATGGCCATCCCAGTCCCCAGACCTGAATATCATTGAACATCTGTGGGATAATTTGAAGCGGGCTGTCCATGCTCGGCGACCATCAAACTTAACTGAACTGGAATTGTTTTGTAAAGAGGAATGGTCAAAAATACCTTCATCCAGGATCCAGGAACTGATTAAAAGCTACAGGAAGCGACTAGAGGCTGTTATTTTTGCAAAAGGAGGATCTACTAAATATTAATGTCACTTTTCTGTTGAGGTGCCCATACTTTTGCACCGGTCAAATTTTGGTTTAATGCATATTGCACATTTTCTGTTAGTACAATAAACCTCATTTCAATCCTGAAATATTACTGTGTCCATCAGTTATTAGATATATCTAATTGAAATGGCTGTTGCAAACACCCACATATTTAGAACTAAAAATGATTAAGATTAATAGGGGTGGCCAAACTTTTTCATATGACTGTATACTAGAAATGTCAATGGATGCAGATCCCAGAAGTGGGACCTGCATCTATCACGAGAACAAGGGACACCTGTGCCATGGTCACTGTGAAGGCCACACATGTGCAGGTCTCTACGGTGACTTGTACAGGAATAAGAATATTGCAGACGCTGCCTGATAAGCTATTTTCTGATCTTCTGTATAAGTGAATGAATAGACCTGTGCACACATGGCCACCTATTCCTTCACAGCAGACATGAGGCAAGGGGTCCGTTCTTGATGTAGCTACAGGTCCCAAAGCTGGTATTTATGGCATATCCTATGTGGACTCATAAGTGTCAAGATGGGATTACCCCTTTAAAAGTCAGGGCACAGTATTCACATAGAATTTATTACTAAGTGAATAATATCTACACTACATTTTAGAGACATTTGCTCCCAGATTGAGACAAAATGAAAGTAATGGCATTCCTAGAAGGAGGAATTGCCAAATTAAATTAAATCAATATTTGGTGTGACCTTTGCCCTTTGGAGGAGGAGGAGTCCTGGAGGTGATGATACGGCCCTCACAGAGCCCTGATCTCAGCATCATCCAGTCTGTCTGGGATTACATGAAGAGACAGAAGGATTAGAGGAAGCCTACATCCACAGAAGATCTGTGCTTAGTTCTCCAACTTTGGAACCTCCCTGCCGAGTTCCTTCAAAGATTGTCTATAAGTGTATCTAGAAGAACTAATGGAAAACAAAGGACGGTCACATCAAATTTTGATGGGATTTAGATTTATCTAAAGTCCGTGGATTGGTTGATAGGTTAGGATCACCTGAATCAAATAGTGTTTTCCCCTTGTGAATTGGTGCCGCCTTTTTTTTTTTAATGTTAATATGCAAATGAGTTCTTTGGGGCAATGAGGGTGCTGTTACTTACCTCTTTGAAGTAATGGCAACTCCCTTACTGCACTAAAGAGCTTATTTGCATACTGTCAAAAACAGTGATATCCAGGCAATGAAAACACCGAATCACAAGGAAAAAACACCATTTGATTCAGGTGACCCTAACCTATCTGTCTGCATGGCTCGGTTGATATGGTGGGTTCTGCTGACAAACTCCCTTTAACACTTCTAATTTTGAATTCTTACTTTGCAGAATTTTTTTCAAGCCTGCCTAAAGCTTTTACACAGGACAATATGGTCTTAAAGGGTTTTTCTCAATAGAGGATATGGTTGTGAAGGAGGAGGATGCCCTTGTGTTGCATTTCCACTTTGGTAGACTTGGCCAGTCCATGCTTTAAAAGGTCTGGCATGGCGGAGGAGATGTAAGGAATACTGTACATGGCAGCACACATGAAATAACTAAACCTGGGTAATTGTAGAAGCTTTCAGTGCCCACATTTCATCTTCATCATACAGGTTTGTGTGGTAGAGAATAAGAGTGAATGCATTTCTACAGAACGCCTCTGCCTCTACTTTACAAGATAAGTAAGGTGTACCTGAATAATAGAAGTCACTGTCAAGGGTGTCAGATGAGGAGGGCACAGCCGGTAAAAGAAAGTAAACCATCTTAAGTAAGCTAAAGACGGAGTCAGAAGCCATTGGATGCACACCTACTACTAGAAAGCAAGCAACAGCCGTGTGATGTGTACAAGATATGGCAGGCTCTATGGACAGTGTGATGCTATGGAGAAAGTCACCATTCACTCCCTACGGCTGAGGCCACACGTTGCAGAAAAGATGTATTTTTGTTGCAGATTTTGCTGAGTCTACTTGAGCAAAAACCAGGAGTGGCTTCGAAAGGAACGGGAAATATAAAGTACGTACGTACACTTCTCCTGTGTGGATGTATTCTTCTGCCGCAGAACTATGGAGATTCTAAGTCTGCATGCCTTACATATTTATAGAAATCCCCTGCAGTGACAAACAGCAGCAGACAGGGGGCGACATTTATTTAATAAGTGATCTAGCGATCATCGGGGGGCCCCCAGCAACCAAACATTTACCACAGAGGATATGCATCAGTGATAATATGTTCAGTGGGAATCCCCATTTACTGGAACACTAAATATAGAAAAGTACAAAATTATCAAATTATCCAAAAACACTTCCTCCTTCTGTCCTATTCTATCTCATATTACATATCTGTTCCTTGCAGTCATGTGGCATGTAGTAAGACTGGCTGGAACCTCCCTGCTGTGCCCTGACCCTTGGATAAGGCCGACCCCATCTCTAATCTACCAGGTGGTGTGCATCTGAAGATGGAAAAGACATTAACCCTATATTCAGGGCAGGATTTATACAATACTGTCAGGATCACAAAGATACTGCAATTTTTGGGTGTATTTAAAAAATAAATAAATAAAAAGATGACTTATTTTTAAAGATGTTATACAATTATTAATACTGTACAATTCATTAGATAGTTTGTTACATATTTACTTTCATTGGAATCAATCACTGGCTTTTTAATGAATTAGAGGAGCTTTACTGCTTCTGTCTGACCATGGTTGTCAAGAGTTCAAGTCAGGCTGTGGAAAATAGTGAAGTCTAAGTTGGCGGTTAGGCCCAACCGACTCCACAGCCCTGACAGCCATAGGAACTTTTTGTGAGCGCACTATCCCTTTAATTCTTTGTCATATTGTGTCTGTGTTTTCTATGCCATTAAATATCATCACTGATCCAAAGACCAGCTACTTTGTGGTGAGATTCACGAGAAGAGCTGGTTGCTACAGAAGTGCGGCATATGAAGAAAACAATAGGATGACATCAGCTCTCTCCACAAAGAAAAGAGCTCATAACTAGATGAATCACACAACATCAGAAATACTGGAAATAAAGTCCAGAGCCGAGATAATAACATCCTGTAACTAGCCAGAGAAGTATGGCATGCAAAGGGAACACGCCCAGAAGGGCGAGCGGGGAAAACATGAAAATGGAAATCACATATTTTACTTTCTCTTTTATGCGGCAGAGAAGACTGTATTATATGTGTTATAAGTACTTCTATTTACCCAGACTAGAAGAGAGTCACCGCCCATGTAGTGGAATGAGAGGGACTTTCCTCCTGCAGCCATGAGCAAACTGAATGGGGAGAGGATGGTTACCATCCACTAAATGATCATGAGTAACAGGGCGACCCCGCACAAGATACAGCAGTCCCCCAGTACTTGTCATTTCATTCCACTGGTGTACATAGGAGCCGCACGCCTTATACAACATTAACAGCCATTCAATCTTCTAGTGAAGACTACGGCTCTGCTTTCAATGAATATAGATGAACAACTATCACGGCTCCAACACTGCGAGTGTACGGCACTGAATGGAGGAGATGATAGGGATCTCTGTTGTCCTGTTACAGTTCATTTGTAACCATTGTTTCCTTTTTTTCACTTTTGATACTATTGTACTGTTCTTATAGCTGAAAACTTTAATAAAAATAGTTTAAACAGAATAGAGGATTGTCAGCTCTTGCGAGCAGGGCCCTCAGTCCCATTGTGTGAATTGACTATTTCTTTGTAATGTATCTTTTTTGTCTGTACTCGAACCCTACAAATTGTAAAGTGCTGTGGCTATGTTGGCGCTATATAAATAAGATGTATTATTATTACAGAGGAGCTTCATTGTTTTTCTCATACGTAGGGAGTCTGACAAGCAATACAACCTGAAAAAAAGAATGACGATAAGGCCTCCTCCAAAAGGAGAAAACTGTCTCTATAGTGATATCCTCTGCCATAAAGCAGCACTCCTATCACTGTACCTTTCAGTAAACCAGAATGCAGACTCTCAATGCATTCCTATGGAAGTCAGAATAAGACACCTATTAGCAAAGTATTCGGAGTCTGAGTTTTGGTTTACTGACCAGCAGTGTGAATTGGCAAGTCAGATGGGAGGTCATGTGAAGCAGCACCAGACCAGATATCTGCAGGATACAGCAAACTAAGTTTTCCAGTATGATCTGTCTTTCACCCATTATGATTCACACCTAATTTTGGCTTTAAAATCTGAATCAAAAAAGTCTAAGGCCTTATTCACACACCCACGTGTAAAGTACGTGTGGCATCCTCATTTTTCGTGGATGCCATACGTATCCATTTATTTCAATGGGGCAGATTTATGAAGACTGGCCTTGTTAACCAGGCATCATATCTCCTAAGTTGGATGAGGCGCCCACCTCCTCAAATGAGGCGCACACCCCTCTGGGCCCTTCACTGGAAATCTAAGCCAGTTCATAACTGTGGTAGATTTCCAGCTACATTTACAACAGATTTCTGGCATAAATGATGATAAATCTGGAGGGGCTTATGGCCCCACCTCCCTGCTTGCCCTCACCATTCCCCTTTTAGGAAAGTGGCGAAGGGGGTGCAAAATTTTAAAAGTTGCATTTTTTTTTTTTTTGAACAAAGGTAAACAACTAGATCCATAATAAATCTTCCCCAATGTGTTTATTCAGATATTCAGACATCAGTGTGTTTTTGCAGACCATCTGCAAAAAAAAAAAAAAAAAATGCATCAATGAGGGTCTATGGGTCTGTGAAAAACCAAAAAAACAAAAGCTGCCATCTGTGTGTCATCCATTTTTCAGACTCAGATACAAAATATAGAAAATGAGAAAAAAAAAAATATATATTGGATCTGCTTTTCACAGATGTGAAAAGCAGATCAACCATGGATAGCACAACACTCAAAAAATAGCAGGGTAGGGTGCTGTCCGTGAATAACATGGACCTCAAACGTCGAGGTGTGAATGAGGCCTTATGTGGGGTTGTACAGCGCTTTTGTGCTGCAGTTAGGCCTAGTACATGTTACTATGTATTTCACCTGTATGGCAATTTGTACTAAATTGAAAACCTCTGGTTTACTCCCTGTTATCATACAGATGTGAATAGTAACATGAGCTAGGCAATTAAAATTAAAAATGCAATTGAAAATTGCATGACGTTCTTCAGCAAAAAAGCACAGTGTAAACTCATCCTTAACATCTGTACCTACCCTAAAGCCTATACTCCTGCGGCTGAGCCGTTTTACAACCTTTGTATTGCATTACCAGCAGTCCTAGTCTGAATACAGCAGCAGAGAACATTGCTAGGTCCCCATTGTCATTATTGGTAGGGGTTTCCGCAGAAAAACCCTCACCGATGAGGCACAATTATTGCACCGTTTATTATCTTGGTTAAAAAACACTATGTACACCTAGCCGTAAGCAAGGTATTTCTCTGCAGAGACTCCCCACCCCTCCAAATAATGCCAAATGGATTAAATCTCCTACCAAACAAACAGAAATCAGCGAGTACAATATTTATATAGATGTACCTACCTTCATACGGTGTGTCTGGAGGGCCAGCAATTTCACCTCTCAGCTCAGAGAAATTCTCATCTACTAGGTCTACTTTGATTTGGTTTTTGCTAGTCTTTAAAAGAGAAAAATAACAGGTATAAAAACAAAGATTTTACCAGAAAAGTCACAATCTGCACATTACAGCCAATACACAAACACAAAGCCTGTACTACTAAACCTATACCATAATGAAACAGCACGCTAGTTACATACATGTCAACACCTGAATCATGTAAGAAGACATTTATGGAGTCATATCTAAAACAAGTAGTATCTAGTGCTAAAATATACATAAAGCTGCAAATTCACTTAGATGTAATAGCAGAAAAAAGAGCAACAAGAGCATGTGGATCATCTGATTCCCAGGGCTGTGTATGTCAGCAGGTGCAGCTGGCACAGAGACGGGCACACGGCACGGCCCGCATGTTCTGAATAAGGAATCTGTAGTCATTAAAGTACAAAAGCATTGACCCAGAGTTCATGTGAGGTAATATACAATATCCTTGGACCGCAAGCCGAAAATAGCTGCTTTTCTAAGAAGACAAATCTGGATGTATCCAAGAGGCAAGAACAGATACAAGAGTCTCTCCAGCTGGATACAAAACCCTTCTATTCAGTAACAGTGTACTATACAGATCTGGGCACAGGAGACAACACAGATGAAATATCTGCAATCCTAAAGCAAGATGAGAACACATGGGTGCCCTATTTAGTTCTCATGGGTAAGGCTATGTTCTCATCTACGCCAGAGTCTCTGTCGCAGTGTCCGCCTAAAAATCAGCGGAAGAAAAAGTCCTGCATGGAGGCCTTTTTTCTCAGCTAGTTTTATTTTTAAAGTGATGGAGACCAGACAGACCCCATTATAGTCAATGGGGTCCATCAGACTGTGTGATGCCGCTGTCTCAGCAGTCCACCTCTTTGTTGTTCTGGTCCTCCGATAGACCAGTACAGAGGAGAGGTGGCACTAGTGTGAACCTGACGTAACTAGTATACAGTGCACTGCATTTTAACAATCCAATATTATTGGAACACCGACACATTACACTTATAGGAGCTTTCATATAAGAGTTGGGGTTCCCCTGGCAGCAAAAACAACTTCCACTCTTTCTACAGGAATTTGGTGTGTCTGGGGGAATTTTTGCCCATTCATCCAGAAGAGCATTTGTGAGGTCACTTGTGAGCACCGGCCCTCAATATCTATGATTAATCAAACTTTATTAAAGCTATTTCCAAATAGAACACCAAAAACACACAAGGTATAGGCTGGTGGGCCAAAGAAGCCAAAAAGAGAGAACATATGGGCATAAAGGAAGAACAATATACCGTTATTGTAATCATGTTAGAGCGCCACAGGCACCAAGGCAGTGTCAAACTGGTAACAGGACTGCGGCAGTGAGTACCCGCAGTAATACGTATGCAGGGAAGGCCATCACCAGCAGTAATAGAGAAGGAGATGAGAGACCTCTAAGTGTCCAAACCAACAGCTGGAACGGGATAGAGGGGAGACAGACAAACATGACAACGCCACAGAGGAAGAAGAAGGGGAGGGAGGACAAGGCCAGAACCGTGGGGAAAGGCCATCAATATTTAAAGGGGTATTTCCATTGACATAACTATATTTAAATTTGTACACAATTAAAACTTTTTTTTTTTTGCAAATATAAATAAACATTTTCCAGCGTTTTAGAAATTTCATTCAACCATCTTCAGTCTTTTGTTTTGACCAGTTGCCAGTGAATGCGACCATAAACACAGGAACTTTCTATGGTCTGGCACTTGTCAGAAACCCAGCCATGATTTCCTTACTTTAGCCAGATTATCAGGTAGGGACACTACATGTATGAGAAGATAACCGGCCACAAGGAGGACATCATGGCTGACTTCCTGACCATACAAATCTTTTGCATTCATGGTCATATCCTTTGGCAATCAAGATGGTTAGAGAAAATCTTTAAAATTCTGCAAAATTTTTAAATTACTTATATCTGTAAAAATATTTAACTTTTGTCTACAAATTTAAAAATGGTTATGCTTATGGGAAAACCCCTTTAACCACTTCAGTACTGGGTCTATTCTGGTCCAGGACCAGACACACTTTTGGAGGGCTATAACATTTTATCATTTGGGATATTCAACTAATTTCTACGTCTTTTTTTGGTGACACATAGGACTTTATTTTTAGGTTTTTATTTTTGCATGTTTTTTTTCATTTTTTAATATCCGGGAAGATATAAACAAAAGGGGAGGGAAAATGTGTCTGTTTTTCACTTTTTCTTTATTTTTTTATTTAATAACACAAAGTGCTACTAAAACCTTTTTAAAATATTTTTTTCCTCTCCGTTACGGCTATTTTTATTTTGTATGGTGTCACCAGGGGTGGGGCTAGAACCTGTAATAAGAGGGTGTTTTTGATGTATTTTTTAATTATTTTATTTATATATTTTTTTTAACTTTTCTATTCATTTTTTTTACACTGCGTCCCCATAAGAACATAATAGACATTTGGGGACATCTGATCACTGTTTTTTTTTTTTTGTGGGGGAGGCTGATTTCCCCTGTACATTTAGCCCCAGTTGCAGGAGGAATACAGCCTCCTGCCCGTTACTATAGAGCTGATCTGGGTCCTGTACCCAGCAGCTCTTACAGACTCTGATCCCGGCAGAGGGCTGCCACATCATGGCAGAGCTCATAGCTGTGTAAAGCGATCGGGAAGGCAGGGACGGTAATAAACCTTCTCTGCCTTCTCTTTGGGAGCTCCAGCTGAAGTTACAGCCGATTCCTTGTTTCAGCAGCTGCACGATTTTGCGCAGCTGCTGAAAACTGCTTAGACGTACCGATACGTCCTTGCAGAATAAGGAAGCCACTATCCGGACGTATATAGTCTATGGGCGGTCCAGAAGTGGTTAAAGAGGACCTTTCACCACCTCCACCGATAATAGGCGCCGCTCCACTGATTCCAGCAAGTTGGAATTTTCTCTCTAGCCCCCATCATTCCTGAGCAACAAGTGCAGTTAGTTTTAGTGCCTGATGTGCTATTTAAGCTCTGTCTGTAATGTCAGAAGGGCAGTGTCCGGCAGGGGGGTAATTCCTCCAGTGGTTTCTTCATGTTGAACTCAGGGGTTCAGGCATGGTTCCGAACCCAGGTCAAATGACTGGAACCAGCCCCCAACCTCATAACACAAGTAAATGAGCTTTTAAATCAGGAAAGGAGGGAGGGGACTGGTTCCAATGTCATAACCCTGGGTTAGAACCGGGCCGGAACCCAGGATCCAGCATGAAAAAAACGCACAAGAGGAAGTCAGGTAACTTTAATTCCCCGGACAACCCCTTTAAAGATATGTCATTACAAGAGACATATCTGTATATCTGTAGTTTTTAACTAGAATGTATTGGATTTGGATTTTCTTGGTCATTCTTTAAATGAGTTCTAGCATTCATACAAAGTGTATTGCTGGGGTCAGGGATTTACTATAGGCTTTCTGGTTCTACCTCTCGGTTACAATGAACTAGATGAATCAGCACTTCTGGAACAGTTTACTAACACTAACACAATCTACTTGCTGACTCCGGGGTTTGGAAAAAAGGGGTCCATTCTGTTTCACAAGAACCTGCTGCCTTATTAAAGCCCGTAGAACAAGAAGGATCCTTTACAGCTATAGATTACACTACACACAAAAAATAAACATATGACCATTTAACCATTTGACTCTCTTGGCAACATTCACACTTCTGACAAATTAAACCTTAATAAAAATTTAATAAAATATAAACAAATAAGGCCAAGTTCACATCTGCGATGGAGTATCCGCTGCACAAACCTCCGAAAATCGTTGGAGAGAAAAGTCCTGCACGGAAGACTTTTCTCTCCGCCGGTTTCAGTTTTGAAACAGTGGACCCCATTATAGACCCAAATGACAGAGCGCCCGATGCAGATGTGAACCTAAACTTATTATATATGTATGTTCACCACCATTCCCATATTTTATTAAAGAAGATCCCTAGTGTCATGTGAAAACGCCACCAAGTACTTTACTAAGACACCTTCATGCAAGTTTGCCATCACTTGAAGATTCTCCTACTCCCACCTTATAGACAGAGACGTACCTGATCCCCAACTTCAAATAAGTGCTGCACCCCAAATACTGGAGCTTCAACTTCTATACTGGTATTACTTGAAGTATAAGAATATGGGCTTTAATATGGCATCTAATCTGTAGTCACAAGTCCTTTGCATTAAAAGAATGTCCAGTAACTAACTTAAGTCACAGTAACAGGTCCCTATAGTTATGGTTTGGGCTGGACAATTATGACAAAAATCAAAATTCTGATTAATTGACCATTTTACCCCAATTAAGATTAATGAACAATTATTTCAGGGCACTCTCCCTTTTTGAATGGCCACGTCCCTTATATATGCCACCCCTCGCCAATAAATTCTGGTTTTATTTATTCAATCCTGATTAGATAGCGTGCAGTGAGTGACATATCCTTTAACCAATAGCAGGGAGGATATAAAATCATTGAAATAATCGATGTGGGCGAGTTCTCATCCAATAATTGAGATGACTCAAGTTTGCTTATTTTGCAATTTATTGCCCAGCCCTAGTTATGGTCACTTGGTACTGCCGGGCACAATGAGGGCAACAATTACCACACAAAGTGGCAGATGTCGGCACAAATTTGTAGGCATTACCTTGAAAAATCAGTGTGCGGAGCTTCAGCTCCTTTCATAGTCTTTTCCTCTCAGGACAAAGAGATGAAAACTTATGTCTGCACAGTATACAGTGACATGTACAAATCTGCATTGATAACTACACTGGGGCAATTCCAGGTCTAGAAAGCAGGTCATGTGAGTCATCATATATTCATGAGATAATGAGAATATCAAGGCTATTGAAAGTGTTCCTGGAACAACCAGCTTTTCCTGCTGAATAAATACTCTTTGCATCCTTGGGGTGGTTAGCTTCTTCAGGGATGTTCTTAATAAACCTTAGCAGTTCCAAATCACGTATTTCCCAATATATACCTACAGTTATTAAGTATTAGCTATATTCGAAGATACAGAGTAGATATTGTTATATGTGGTGATCTGGTTCTGAACAAGATCTCCAGGAAATCTTTAGGCTTTCAGTAGTGCAGCCTTAAGCTCTGGGCCTGTAACTTTAAAACATATATAAGCGCTGACAAAAGATATTAAAAGAGGTTATCCAGGCTAAAAATACTGATGACCTCTCCTATGGGAGCCAAGCTGCAGTGACTCAGTTTCGCCACTACACAGAGAACAGCGCTGTCCGCTTCCTGCTCCATTCTCTGTGCAGCTTCTGAATAGAGCTGATTGGTACGGGGTTCCCAGAAATCAAAGCCAGATACACCTAATACTGATATCCTTAAGGTAGGTCATCAATTTTATCCTTTAAAATAACACATGGCTGGACAACTCTGAATACTATAAAGAACAATGAGGAGCTAATACAAAGGCTTATTGGCTATAGTCTAGTGCCATTTCCAGCTCTTCCCTCCCCCATCAAACAAAAACCCCTTTAACGAAAACATTTTGGGAATACAAAAAAAAATATTCTCATTTTACCATTAAAAAATCATAGAAAACAAAACACAGTCCAGGCAAGCAACAGGAAACTGTCAAATTGTTAAAACTAGAGAATTTCCTGCACTTCGCTTGCAGTGTGTGGATGACCAAGGTCATGTTTGGTCATGTACAACATGGCACAGAAATAGGTATCGGTAAAGGGAGTCTGCCAACAGGGAATCGGGTAGAAACCTAATCCCAATATGTTGTAGAGGTGATACTACAATTTCAAAAAAATCTCTGTTACTCATTTTTGGAGCCCAATTTTCATGTAAATCGCTGTTTTATTTATATGCAAATGAGGGTAAAAGTGCTTTGCTTGGATATCTAGAGCTGAGTCCAAAAACTAGGCAAGCTAAGTCACGCCTATAAAGCACTTTTCTCCTCATTTGCATATGCATAACACTACGATATACATAAAATTGGGGCTCCATAGGACAACAACAGAGGCATATATAAAAAACTGGAATTAGAAATTACTGGAAAAACTGAAATTAGGTTTATAACCAATTCACTGCTGTCAGACTCCCTTTAAATCCCTACTGACATATCTAGGACATATTAGGCCTTCATTTTAGGCGATGTTCACACAAAAGATTTTTCCCCATCAGAAAAACCCAGCGCACAACCCACTGCTGAACACCAAGGCTGACCCTCTGAATTCTGTCACAGATTTGCAGCGATACGCTGAAGATAGGACTACTGCGCCCATCGTAACCAGCCGCAGAATACACTTCAGGAAGTCATCTGTCAATTGAAGCTGGTTTAAAATTTGTATAAAAAAAAAAAAAATTATATATATATGTATATTTATTAATGGGTCACAGATTAAAAAAAAAAGTTTACAATAAGCTGCACATAAATATATTCTTAGAGTAGGCCGGGCAATTAATAGAAAAAAAAACACAGAAACCGACCGACAATCCAGAGGATTCTGATCACGTGCATTAGCGTCAGATCTCTGATCTCCATAGACTATAATGGGGTCCGTGTGGTTTCCGCACGAAGCAAGCGGAGAGGATAAGTGCTGCAAACAGCACTTTCCTCTCCGCATGTTTTGGACCATATTATAGTCTATGGGGTCTGTGGGTTTCCCAGGTAAACCGCTTTTTTAAGCGTATAGGTTTCCGTTCGGGGGGGTCCCTAAGCGGACTCCCCCAAACGGAAACTCGAATGCAGATGTGAATCGAGCCTAAGATGCACTGACACTTTGGTTGCAGCTTTTTCAAGGAAATACTACAATTATGGAAACGGCATTAAAGTGACTTGTGCAAATACTCACTAACTTGTACAGGCTAGCCAGGAAAAACTGCAAGTACAAGTTTTTTCTTTTTTGTTTTTACCTGCTATACCAGGATACAATGCTGTAAAGAAAGCAGTATAAGAGGGCGGCAATCTGGAAATACCATATTTGTATTAAGCTCTACTAACAATTTTGTCCTGTGCTGTTGATAGGAATGGGAGTGTTTAAGTCACACGTAATACAACTGTGAAGAACGCGACATACAGACAAACATGAGCTGCAGGTAATATAACACCATCCTACAGTTTACAGACAAAATCTAAAGAGAAATAAAGATGTTACTTGAGAACTTGTATGTGAGTTACAGCCTGTATTATAAAACAGTGCTGCATTCACAATTCTGCAGGCTTCAGAGCTGTAATCTCCCAACATTCATCGCTGGCTCTGGACTAATGATTTCTATAAGGAAGTGTAACCCTTACAACAGCCGCTGGGCAGTGATCTGATGCATCATGGGAGCTCAGTTAAGAGGTTGTGTCTGGACGAGCTTCTAATAATAGCAAACAGATCGCAACTCTAGAGTCACAGGCTATAACTCAGGACCAGTGCATGAGATTTGATATACACAAAACTTCCTTAAAGTGGTTGTCTAGGATTTAGGGCAGACTGAGGGTAGGTGTTTAAAAATAAAAAATAAAATATCCATATACACATGTCACAGGTTACCGTTGATGTATATTAGTGACATTTTAATTATACTATACAATTTTTAATATTGTATAATTAATTAGATGTATAGTTTAATACATATTTACTTTCATAGGTACTCAATCACTGGCTTTTTAATGAAGTAAGGATCTTTACTGTTTCTGCCTGACCATGACTGTCAGCCATTTATGAAGGCATCAGAGTGGGTCTGTGGGACAATAGAGGAGTTGGCAGCCTGGATTTCCCAGGCACATGACACTAAAGGGCTGTCCCATTAGAACAACTCCTACAGACGTAGAACCTAAATAACTCCAGAAACCAGGAATCACTATATAAAGCCATCCCCTATGGAACACTGTATACAAGACATTATACAGTAAGTCTGCTTTACCTTAACGTATACAGATAGTAGAAGAAGCAGCAAGCAGGGCTGTGGAGTCGGAGTCGGTGCCTATTTTGGTGGAGTCGGTATAAAATGGACCGACTCCGACTCCCAAAATATATAATAAATTGGTACAGTTAGTAGTACAATGCAGTATGTGCTGAATATATTTTCATAAGAATTTGGGAAAATGATGAAATGTTGAAAATGATGAAATGTCCTGTAAAGGTCTGTTCTATTCCTCATATAATGATGGGACTGAGTTCTGAGTGAACCTATAAGGTTTAGCACCATTATCTGGAGTAAGCAAAAGATACAAGTGTTGTGATTGTGAGGACTGAAAAGCTTGACTTTATCTGTAATTGTGCTGGAGACCCACCCACAGCCCGAGGACACAGAGTGACTGCTTGTCAGCAAGTGAATCATTGTGCTGAGACTGAGAAAACTGTTTTTTTACCACTTACTGCAGCGTTTTGCATATTTGCAATTTATTAAAGTTTTTTGTGTTCTAAAGTTGTATCCAATAAATATATTTTATGTTCTACCTAAATAGCTTGATTATTGTATCATAAGGATGATAAAAAGCTTAAATTAAGTTCTCTCTTAAACATGCGCCATGTATGTCGGAGTCTGAGTCGGAGTCAGGTGAAATTGAGGAGTCGGAGTCGGGGCTTTGGCGTACCGACTCCACAGCCCTGGCAGCAAGGCAACTTTACAGTTAGGGAACACAAAAGTTGAGTCGTCCTCTCACACCATGACTGTATAATTCCCATAGTCACATCATTCAGTAGTCTAGGTAAACTGGTTGACAAACCTGCCTAGTTATGCCAAAACAGAAACTGGGCAAAACACTGCTGCATGACTAGGCAGGTTTGACATTGAGGAGTCTGGAGAGATGAGTCGACAACCTTTAGGAGTTTTAACAGGGTTTCATCACTTTATGATCAGTGGTGTCCATCGCTCAAGAGAATAAAAGGGGATTCAGGATTGGACACCAATTTTAGGTTGGCAGGGGTCTGACTGGCAGCAACCCCGCAGATCAGCTACACAGCTCACTTGCCATACTTTTAAAGGGAATGTCACCAGGGTGAGGCATATTACACCAGTAATACAGTTATATCGGTCAGGCTCACCTGAATGTTACACCTTTTCGCCTATGAAAATGTATGCCTCAGTTGCTGAGATTTTCATTTATTTCACAATAAGCAAATGAGAAATCTGGAGCACTGAGGGCAACTCCATTGCTCCAAACAAGTTTACCCCCCACTGTTCTAAAACACACTCCTACCACCTTCCCCTCTTTTAGTACTATTCCAGGAAGCTAACCCGAAATCTCGTCTGACCCTGTGTTCTCGTCATCATGCCAATGTATTGGAGCAGTGCGGAGCGTAGCAATTTGGAGCAACAGAACTGCCCTCGGTGCTCCTGACTGCTCATCTGCATAATATGAAATAAATTAATCTCTCGGCAAGGAAGACACGGATTTTCATGGGGAAAAAGGCGTAACATTCAGGGGAACCTGACCTGTGTTGCTAGTTTAATATGCTTCACCCTGGTGACAGACTTCCTTTAAGAGCAGCATAGTGAGTACTGCAGTTGTCCCTGTAAGTACTGCGGCACTCAGGCTGCTATTAAAAGTACGGCAAGTAACGCTGCAGCTTGGGCCTGCAAGGAGGAATCAGCTGATCTGCAGGGGGTTCTGGCAGTCAGACCCCTGCTGATCTAAAATTGATGTCCTCTCTATAGAAATCAGGATAACCCCTTTACGTAACTACAGAAAATCAGCCATAAATGTCGCTTCCTGACACATCTGGGACGTCTGTCTTGATATTCACGGGGCCATTATCCGGTAGCACGTACCTGCAGTGATTATTACATATATATATAGTGCGGTATTATTTCTTTTATCCTATATATTATTTTCCTACATGAATATAAAGCCATACAGGCATGGTGGCACTGGTCAGATGCCATGTGGGCACATACATGGCTGTCACCTATATAAGGTAAGTGATGTGTCAGTCCCAGCATGCCCCATGCAGCCAGTGCTCAGGTAGCCTCTCCATGTGCCTGGCCATGGCTGGCCTATGATCATAATGCAGGCTGCCCCCTGCCTCTCATACATGACTGGATGTGGCCGTGCAGGATGACAGGACAGCCGGCAGCCCCCTCTCACCTCCTCGCTTTTTAGCACTTCTTTGAACTCCCTCTTGATTCTCTGCGCTGCGATATTGGCCATGTCTGCTCAGGTGCTGTCTTTGCGCCGATCTGCCTTTTCAATGGATGTCACGCCGGAATGAATAGCTCGAGTGCTCCGGCCTTCCTGCAGTGATCTCCGGGCCCTGATTCCTCAGCCTCCCCCGCCCCGGAGAACGAGCCCCCGACACAACACTACACGGCAAAATGGTGGCCGGGGCATGCGCAGTGCACCGCTAGCGGCCGCAGGAAGAACTTCCTGACAGGGCTCCGGGGGACGTCACGTGGGTGAGAACTGGAGACGTCATAGGCTGCTGCGCGCCGGCCTGCTCACGTGATATGCGGCGCCGGCCCTGAAGAGAAATCTATGTAAAAGCACTGAGATGAAGCACTGTCTGAAGCAGCCAATCACAGCGCTTCTTACATTCTGTAACCTTCACTGGGAAAATGCAAGCAGCTATCTCATTGGTTATTGTGGGCAGCTTATTTTCTGAACCATTTTTATGTATGATACACCATGTTTGTAGTGCTAGGTGCTTGTAGTGAGCGCCTCTGCTACCAGGCTCAGTGTTCACAGCGCTCCTTTCAGATGGTGATTCTATCCTCGTAGGCTCTATTCAGTTTATGCTACACAGGGACCCATATCTATAGGGCAGGGGATAACTTGCAGATCAGTGGGGGTTAAACCGCTTAGACCGCCACTGATCAGGAGAATGGAGGACTTTGGCTCCCATTCTGAATGGACTGGGGGTCGGGTAGCATGTACACTGCTCCATTAATTTCAATGGCAGCGCTGATATAACTGGGTGCTGTAATTCTGCCATCTCCGACACACCCATTGAGTGAATAGAGCCATTGGAGCCCCACAGGTCTACAAGTTACCCTATCCTACTGGATAGCTTACTTTTGTAGGAAACCCCCTTTAAGATAGAATATCAGTATAAGATCGATGGAGGGGTGAATGTCTGGTCTTCCCTGCTGCAGGTCTGCTGATTTTATGTGACCATGGCTTCCAGCATTGTTTACATGCCAAGAGCTGTGGTGCTCACTTGCCGTCTAATAACAGTGGTTACAAACCTTTGAACAGGACAAGCTGCAGTACTCATGACCGCCACTATGAGAGAGTTGGTGAGTGAGCATTGAAGCTTCCTGCTTGTGAGCAATCCTGGGAACCAGTCATGTAAAAAAAAACCAAAAAAACATGCGGATGTTCTGACAGTTGTAAATATCTATTTAAAGGGCTTGTCCCATTATGGACACTTATCCCCTATCCACAGGACAAGGAATAAGTGCCTGATCACAGGGGGCCAGATCGCCAGGTCCCTCAGTGATCAGGAGGACAGGGGACCGAAAGTCCCCCTAAGTACTCCTTGTGAATGGAGTGCCAGTGCACTTGTGTGACCAGTGCTCCATTGACTTCTATGGGGCTCCAGGCGCTGCTGGAGATTACAGTTCTGGCAGCCCCATAGAAGTGACTGGTGGTGCACCATAGAAGTGAATGGTGTGCTGGTCACACAAGTGCACTGGCATTCAATTCACTCTGAGGTCTTAGGGGAGCTTTTGATCCTCCATCTTTCTGATCACTGGGGGACTCAATGATCTGCCCCTTAGTGATCGAACATTTATCCCCTGTCCTGTGGACTGCATTTGTGTTTCCAGCCAAAACATTCTCTTTTTTAAAACCTCTTTTTGGATAAGGCCACACAGTGTGAGCAGAAAGCGCTCTGGTAAGAAATGCCTGAAATTAGATGGTGTTTGCTGCGACTTTCTTACCGGCTTTGTCTTTTTGGTGTTCACTATGCAGCCAAAATGATGTGTCATCTATATTTTATGAGTTGGTATGATTCCAGGGATGCCAAATTGATATTGTTTTTTTTCATATTTTAACCCCTTAAAAAAATTGCAAAAGTTTGCAAATAAAATTTTTTTTTCCTGGAGTCGCCATATTCTGACACCCATAACTTTTTTATACTTCTGTGTATGGGGAGGCATAGGGCATCTTTTTTTACGGGACCAGATATACTTTTTAGTAATACCATTTTGGGGAATGTCTGATGTATTGATCACTTTTTATTAAAATTTTATGGGAAGCAAAACGGCATAAAAACAGCAATAGCTCCGGATCTCCACTGTAGAATACAGCAGAGTCCCGGTAGCTATGGTGGCTGCCATCTTTAAAGGTGTTAATGGTTGTCTGAGGAATGTTATGTCATGTTGAGTGCACTTGGACATGCAAATCATCGATTTGCCGCTGGCAGCTGCCTTTGCAATTTCCAACCAATGATATTCCAGAAGTGCTCAATGGGAGACAAGTCTGGAGACGCTGCGGGCCACGGTACCGGATTTAGGCCACACAGGCTGCTCACAGTAACACCAGCAACAAGTGGCCTGGCATTGTCCTGTTGAAAAACCAGCTATACTACTGGTTCTGTGACCAAATCAATGCAACGCCAAACTAGACTAGAGGGTCCCTGCCTTTCCACACCACACCATAATTCTGGAAGTAAAACTGATGTGACATTCCCCTCTTCATGGCAATGCCCTTGAGATCTCCAGGCTAATCTATGGCTATCATTGCATACAAGACAAGATTGGAATCCGTTGATGAAGAGGATAGATCTCCGTTGCCATCTTGCTGTGCACCATGACAGCCTTTGAGAGCAGCAGCGTGAGGTCAATGGAGCACCTGTAGCTGGATATCTGTGTCATAGCCCAATTTTGTGCAAATGGCACCCTAGGCTTGGGATATGAAGTCCCATTTCACTTGAGCCCCAACTCCTGCCTGATCGCCAAGATCTGTGGGATTGCTACATTCTATGGACTGAGTTAATGCTATACTATATTTGCACTGGGCGATGAGGTCCAATCTCTCCTTAGGCAATTTTGCAGAAACGGAACCTTTGGACAGGATGGACGATGTAGTGCAGACCATGTACAGTGCCTTGCGAAAGTATTCGGCCCCCTTGAACTTTTCAACCTTTTGCCACATTTCAGGCTTCAAACATAAGGGATATAAAATTTTAATTTTTTGGTGAAGAATCAACAACAAGTGGGACACAATCGTGAAATGGAACGAAATTTATTGGATATTTTAAACTTGTATAAAAAATAAAAAACTGAAAAGTGGGGCGTGCAATATTATTCGGCCCCTTTACTTTCAGTGCAGCAAACTCACTCCAGAAGTTCAGTGAGGATCTCTGAATGATCCAATGTTGTCCTAAATGACTGATGATGATAAATATAATCCACCTGTATGTAATAAAGTCTCCGTATAAATGCACCTGCTCTGTGATAGTCTCAGGGTTCTGTTTAAAGCGCAGAGAGCATCATGAAGACCAAGGAACACACCAGACAGGTCCGTGATACTGTTGTGGAGAAGTTTACTTTCTCAAGGCACTATAGTCTTATACTGTGTCTACACAGTGGCGCAGTGCCTGTGTCTACTTAGTCAGTTTGGGTCTGGCAGTGTTATTTTTGACACTTCTGTGCCGTCCTCATTCATGAACTGTCAAGCTGAGCCACTACTGCCACGTAATGCTACCTCCAATCTACCCTATTGGATGGCCTCCCCTTTCTTTCCACACCATGCAGAACTGCTCTGTTCCATTAAGAACTTTCATGGAGTCATAAATTTAGAATAATGCCTTGTTTTTGCCAACTTGTAACCTTGCTTGCTAGGGCAGCACGATGGCTCAATGGTTAGCACTGCAGCGCTGGAGTCCTTGGTTCGAATCCTGCCAAGGACAACATCTGCAAAGAGTTTGTATGTTCTCCCATGTTTGCGTGGGTTTCCTCCGGGTACTCCGGTTTCCTCTCACACTCCAAACACATACTGATAGGGAATGTAGATTGTAAGCCCTATATGGGACAGTGACTGTCAATGTCTGTAAAGCGCTGCGGAATATGATGGTGCTATATAAGTAACCATAATAAATAAATAGCTGTGTTTGTGCACCTCAGTGAGTGTCGTAAAGATAGGTCATCATTTGATAAACCCAGAAAAAACACTTTAAGCAACACTTCTGTTACATACAGGGGATGTTATTTTAGTCATCACTGGTAGTGCTTTATGGATTGGCAGCCAATCTGAAGCCACTGCGGGAACTGTATGTTGAAGGTCCCCTAGAGCTAAAATGAATGGGGTTCAGCCAAAGTGCCTCTGAGCCCGGGGTAGAGTGGGATGGAGCTGAAGCTCCAATGTTAATCCCGCAATTAAAGCCAGTCCAAATAATTGACAAGCACAATTCTGTATAAAATAGTGTACCACTAAATAGTGTATGCTACCAAGATTGTAAGACTATCCACAGTATAATATCAAGGGAGAAATTAGTGGTGAAAACCAGTTGGAATTGTGAGCAGTATATAGTTAGGACATGTCAGAGGTTTATACTAGCAGTTTTTCACCAGTATTCAATTGTTATATGTCCAATCTATAAATCAAACATATACTCATATACAGCCACATTAAAGTAGAAAATTCAATGACATCTTCACTTTTGCAATTTGCACAGGTTTTCCTGTGTTCTCTGACTGGACTGGTATATTCATCCCCATGGATCCCAAGGATAATATGGGTACTGGAATTTTCAATGGCCAGTTTTTGGTGTCATTACAGTACACTTTTCATAAATGAATAGTGCAAGTGAACATACATTTTTTTTTGTAATATCTCATATATATATATATATATATATATATATATATATATATATATATACTGTACACACAGTGGGGAAAAAAGTATTTAGTCAGCCTCCAATTGTGCAAGTTCTCCCACTTAAAAAGATGAGGCCGGCCTGTAATTGTCATCATAGGTAGACCTCAACTATGAGAGACAAAATGAGAAAACAAATCCAGAAAATCACATTTTCTGATTTTTTTAAGAAATTATGGTGGAAAATAAGCATTTGGTCAATAACCAAAGTTCATCTCAATACTTTGTTATATATCCTTTGTTGGCAATGACAGAGGTCAAACGTTTTCTGTAAGTCTTCACAAGGTTGGCACACGCTGTTGCTGGTATGTTGGCCCATTCCTCCATGCAGATCTCCTCTAGAGCAGTGATGTTTTGGGGATGTCGCTGGGCAACACGGACTTTCAACTCTCTCCAAAGGTTTTCTATGGGGTTGAGATCTGGAGACTGGCTAGGCCACTCCAGAACCTTGAAATGCTTCTTATGAAGCCACTCCTTCATTGCCCTGGAGGTGTGTTTGAGATCATTGTCATGCTGAAAGACCCAGCCACGTTTCATCTTCAATGCCCTTGCTGATGGAAGGAGGTATGCACTTAAAATCTCACGATACATGGCCCCATTCATTCTTTCATGTACACGAATGAGTCATCCTAGTTCCTTTGCAGAGAAACAGCCCCAAAGCATGATGTTGCCACCCCCATGCTTCACAGTAGGTATGGTGTTCTTTGGATGCAACTCAGGATTCACTCTCCTCCAAACACTACGAGTTGTGTTTCTACCAAACAGTTCTACTTTGGTTTCATCTGACCATATGACATTCTCCCAATACTCTTCTGGAACATCCAGATGCTCTCTAGCAAACTTCAGACGGGCCTGGATATGTACTGGCTTAAGCAGGGGGACACGGTAGGGACGGTAGCCTTTGTTACGTTAGTCCCAGCTTTCTGCAGGTCATTCACTAGGTCCCCCCGTGTGGTTCTGGGATTTTTGCTCACGTTCTTGTGATCATTTTGACCCCACGGGGTGAGATCTTGCGTGGAGCCCCTGATTGAGGGAGATTATTAGTGGTCTTGTATGTCTTCTATTTTCTAATTATTGCTCCCACAGTTGATTTCTTCACACCAAGCTGCTTGCCTATTGCAGATTCAGTCTTCCCAGCCTGGTGCAGGTCTACAATTTTGTTTCTGGTGTCCTTCCACAGCTCTTTGGTCTTCACCATACTGGAGTTTGGAGTGTGACTGTTTGAGGTTGTGGACAGGTGTCTTTTATACTGATAACAATGTCAAACGGGTGCCATTACTACAGGTAATGAGTGGAGGACAGAGGAGCCTCTTAAAGAAGAAGTTACAGATCTGTGAGAGCCAGAAATCTTGCTTGTTTGTAGGTGACCAAATACTTATTTTCCACCGTAATTTGCAAATAAATTCTTAAAAAATCAGACAATGTGATTTTCTGGATTTGTTTTCTCATTTTGTCTCTCATAGTTGAGGTCTACCTATGATGACAATTACAGGCCGGCCTCATCTTTTTAAGTGGGAGAACTTGCACAATTGGTGGCTGACTAAATACTTTTTTTTCCCCACTGTATATAAAAATGAGTTTCTGTCTGTCTGTTCTTTATGCACAACCAAATGACTGGACCGATCTTCACCAAATTTGGCACAAAGGTACATCAGGTGTCCAGGAAGGTTTTAGACTAGGACGTACCGTTCCTGAGATACAGTATTCCCAAAAAATGACCTGCATTAGCCAATAGAAGCCTGCAAGTCTTTCACTCATATTCCAAATGCCATACACACGATCGCATGTCCCTTATCAGCCAATAGAAGTTCGCAGGCACTTAGTCTCCACGAACACAGCTTTACTCCAGGTTTCCATAACAACCCAGCCATTTTTCTTCACTGCTGTAGGTCAGCTTGAAAGGGGCAGGGCGCTGTGGATGACACTGATACACAAGGTCACATACACACAGCTTTACTCCAGGTTTCCATAACAACCAATCGCAGGTTTTTCACTGATATCCAAAATGAGATACACACGACTCTTATGGACCAATGGAAACTCGCAGGTTCTTCAGTCTTGACAAACACAAAGCTTTACACCAGGTTTCCATAGCAACCAAGCTATTTATGACTTGTATTAGTCAATAGCAGTTCGCAGGTCCTTAAATATGCAGTTGTATGAAGTGTATTAGCCAATATAAGTTTACATTTAATTTACCTTAATTTACCAGGTTTCCATAATAACACAGCCATAAATAGACTGTACCTATACTGGACTGCCATACTGGATGTCAGCATTCTTATAAATGGAAACATATTTAAACTACACACAAACCACATACAAAATAGACCAGTGCCAATTCTTATGGGGCCACTACACAAAAAAAAAATGAAATATACCTATGCAAAGCCGGGTCCTTTAGCTAGTATGTTATAAAAGAAATCTGTTTCCTTCTTATTAGGCTGCTCTCCTTCTTATCTTCACAAAGGCTGTTTATTTATATAGAATCAGTCTCCATATTCCCCTCACATAGATAAGTCTATGGAGAGGGGAGGAGGCAGTTGTACATTGACTTGATTTCCTTCTTTTGTGCAGTGGTAGAGTCTTATCTTAGCCTACATTCAGACAACCGAAGTGCAAAATGGCTGTGAAAAATGTCAATTCTTCATGACTGTCTTGCACTTAAGGGGTGCCTGTTTTCACATTACAGGGTAAGGAGGGATCTGTGAAAATGGACAAAAATAGAACATGGCCTACATTCGGTCATGTGAACAGCCCCCATTCACAGACATTGAATTTAATGCTGCCATGTGACGTCTGTTAAATGGGTCCATCTATACAATAAAGTCTGTGTGACTCATGAATGTATTTTTGGCACATGTGAATTAAAGGTTGTAATTTTTTTTTTTATATATATATATATATATATATATATATATATATATATATATATTAGGCCGGGGAATGTGAAAAAAAAAAAAACAACAAAAAAACCCCACCAGGGACAGTTGAGCATATTTTTTATTTTCCCACCTTCCCCGGCCTAATATATATTTATTTACAGTATCTCACAAAAGTGAGTACACCCCTCACATTTTTGTAATTATTTCATTATATATTTTCATGGGACAACACGGAAGATCTGATACTTTGATACAATGTAAAGTAGTCAGTGTACAGTTTGTCTAACAGTGTAAATTTGTTGTGCCATCAAAATCACTTAGTACACAGCTATTAATGTCTAAACCCCTGGCAACAAAAATGAGTACACCCCTAAGTGAAAATGGACAAATTGTGCCCCAAGCGTCAATATTTTGTGTGGCCACCATTATTTTCCAGCACTGCCTTAACCCTCTTGGGCATGGAGTTCACTAGGACATCACAGGTTGCCACTGGAATCCTCTTCCATTCCTCCATGACGACATCACGCAGCTGGTGGATGTTAGAGACCTTGCGCTCATCCACCTTCTGTTTGAGGATGACTCACAGATGCTCAATAGGGTTTAGGTCTGGAGACATGTCGAGTCCAGCACCTTTAGCCTCTGTTTCTTTAGCAAGGCCGTAGTCATCTTGGAGGTGTGTTTGGGGTGGTTATCATGTTGGAATACTGCCCTGCGGCCCAATTTCCGAAGGGAGGGGATCAAGCTCTGCTTCAGTATGTCACAGTACATGTTGGCATTCATGGTTTCCTCAATGAACTGTAACTCCCCACAGCTGGCAGCACTCATGCAGTCCCAAACCATAACACTCCCACCACCATGCTTGACTGTAGGCAAGACATACTTGTCTTTGTACTCCTCACCTGGTTGCCGCCATACACGATAGACACCATCTGAACCAAATAAGTTTATCTTGGTCTCATCAGACCACAGGACTTGGTTCCAGTAATCCATATCCTTAGTCTGCTTGTCTTCAGCAAACTGTGGGCTTTCTTGTGCATCATCTTTAGATGAGACTTACTTCTGGGACGTCATGCAGACCATTTGATGCAGTGTGGTCTGAGCACTGACAGACTGACCCCCACCCCTTTCACCTCTGCAGAAATGGTGGCAGCACTCATACGTCTATTTTGCAAAGACAACCTCTGGATATGAAGCAGAGCACCAGGCACTCTTGTTGACTGTGGTGAGGCCTGTTCAGAGTGGAACCTGTCTTGTTAAACCGCTGTAAGGTCTTGGTCACCAAGCTGCAGCTCAGTTTCAGGGTGTTGGCAATCTCCTTATAACCTAGGCCCATCTTTATGTAGAGCAACAATTTTTTTTTTTCCCCCAGATCCTCAAAGATATCTTTTCCATGAGGTGCCATGTTGAACTTCCAATGACCAGTATGAGAGCGATATATAAAATAATATAATATACCAAATATAAGACATCTGCTGAGTGATTTTCAGGGCACAACAAATTTACACTGTTATACAAACTGTACACTAAGTACTTTACATTGTATCAAAGTGTCAGATCTTCAGTGTTGTCCCAGGCTCAGTAAATTTTTACAATATATTGACCAAACATATGTGTGACTTGCCGTCTGAGTAAAGTGCCATCTTTCACTTACGCTATTTTCTCCTGAGATTTGTAATTGCTCTATTTCACATATGCCATTTTTCATTGTACAGTCATGGCCAAAAGTTTTGAGAATGACACAAATATTATATTTTCACATAATCTGCTGCCCTCTGGTTTTTATGTGTGTTTGTCAGATGTTTTTATCACATACAGAAATAGAATTGCATTCATATTATGAGTAACAGAAGCTTATATTGACAGTTAGAATGAGTTAATGCAGCAAGTCAATATTTGCAGTGTTGACCCTTCTTCTTCAGGACCTCTGCAATTCTCCTTGGCATGCTCTCAATCAACTTCTGGACCAAATCCTGACTGATAGCAGTCCATTCTTGCAGAATCAATGCTTTAATTTTGTCTGAATTTGTTGGTTTTTGTTTGTCCACCCGTCTCTTGATGATTGACCACAAGTTCTCAATGGGATTAAGATCTGGGGAGTTTCCAGGCCATGGACCCAAAATCTCTATGTTTTGTTCCCTGAGCCATTTAGTTATCACCTTTGCTTTATGGCAAGGTGCTCCATCATGCTGGAAAAGGCATTGTTGAGCGCCAAACTGCTCTTGGACGGTTGGGAGAAGTTGCTCTTGGAGGACATTCTGGTACCATTCTTTATTCATGGCTGTGTTTTTAGGCAAGACTGTGAGAGAGCCGATTCCCTTGGCCGAGAAGCAACCCCACACATGAATGGTTTCAGGATGCTTTACAGTTGGCATGAGACAAGACTGGTGGTAGCGCTCACCTCTTCTTCTCCGAATAAGCTGTTTTCCAGATGTTCCAAACAATCGAAAAGGGGATTCATCAGAGAAAATGACTTTACCCCAGTCCTCAGCAGTCCACTCCCTGTACCTTTTGCAGAATATCAGTCTGTCCCTGATGTTTTTTCTGGAGAGAAGTGGCTTCTTTGCTGCCCTCCTTGAGACCAGGCCTTGCTCCAAGAGTCTCCGCCTCACAGTGCGTGCAGATGCACTCACACCTGCCTGCTGCCATTCCTCAGCAAGCTCTGCACTGCTGGTAGCCCGATCCCGCAGCTGAAACACTTTTAAGAGACGGTCCTGCTGCTTGCTGGTCTTTCTTGGGCGCCCTGGAGCCTTTTTGGCACCAATGGAACCTCTCTCCTTGAAGTTCTTGATGATGCGATAGATTGTTGACTGAGGTGCAATCTTTCTAGCTGCAATACTCTTCCCAGTTAGGCCATTTTTGTGCAGTGCAATGATGACTGCACGTGTTTCTTTAGAGATAACCATGGTTAACAGAAGAGAAACAATGATGGCAAGCACCAGCCTCCTTTTAAAGTGTCCAGTGGTGTCATTCTTACTTAATCATGACAGATTGATCTCCAGCCCTGTCCTCATCAACACCCACACCTGTGTTAATGGAGCAATCACTGAAACGATGTTAGGTGGTCCTTTTAAGGCAGGGCTGCAATGATGTTGAAATGTGCTTTGGGGGATAAAGTTCATTTTCTAGGCAAATATTGACTTTGCAAGTAATTGCTGTTAAGCTGATCACTCTTTATAACATTCTGGAGTATATGCAAATTGCCATTAGAAAAACTGAAGCAGTAGACTTTGTAAAAATTAATATTTGTATCATTCTCAAAACTTTTGGCCATGACTGTAGAAGGTGTGTATACAGGTTTCCTATGTACATATTTGTAACGGTGCATACCATAACACCATCCACATCTGAAACTCTTTGCCGTTTAACTATGTGTATATGTCACAGCAAACAGTATTTGTTATCTTGTCTTTATGAATTTTAGAGTCAGTAGTTTGTATTGCAAAAAAAAAAAATATTTCATTTAATTTTATACCTCAGCAGAGCTGGGGGAGTTTGCCAAGCCGCCCCCCCCCCCCCTTTCCATGATAATTCAGAGCTCTTACACTGTCTCTGATTGGGTCTCTGAGTCATACCACCCACTTGACATAAGAGTCTAGTTGACATTTCAGACATTGAAACTAACCATAATGATTGCTCAGGATTGGTGGGCGGCTAGAGGAAAAAAAAATTTTTTTAACTGTGCTTGAATCAGTGGAGCCGATGCAAAAAATGCAAAGAACTGGAGTTGGTGAAAGGTTCTTTTTAGGCTTCAGGTTCTGAAAGATGTAAAAGCCACCAGTACATTCACAAAGCTTAATGGGTACCTGAGTTTTCATGAAAAGTTGAAATAATATCTGCAGGGTCTTGCAGGGCAGTCTGTTCTATGACGCTGTAAGTTTTCATACATGGTGTCTTATCAGTTTCTTCTAATAATCACATTAAGGCCAGGGCCCAATGTGGCATAAAGCACCCACTGCATTTTACAGTCATATCAAAGTGACTTTGCGATAAAATATGTGCAGTGAACACACTGCGATTTCCAAAAACCACCACAGTTTTGGAAACGCAGCATGTCAATTATACCTACGGAAACACCAGCGGTTTCCCTATAGGTATAATTGAAGCAGAAAGTCTGCAGAGGAAACCTCTGTGAACTTTCTGTGCAAAGCGCTGTGGGAAGTACTGCGATGCGTTGCTGCTGCGGTTTTTTCCGTACCACTTTTTTCAGTCCTTTCCATAAAGCAACAGCTTGCAGATATGTGTGAAGGATATAAAGAAAATCAGCCCCTTCCCTCTGCCTGGTATGCGGTGGATCCAGTAGGTGGCGCTGCTTCCTGTGACTGTTAGTATGAGACACCACCTGCTGTATCCACATCAAACCAGGCGAATTAGGATTGCAAATAGGAGAGGCATAGTTAGTCTCTAATATAACACCCAAAAACACTGAGGCTCTGGTTGTGTTAGCTGTGATGGGCTGACACACCTCCAGCCAAGGCATCGCCACCTGCTGGATCCACAACACAGCTAATTTAAATTACTCCATTCTAGACTCTAAATATATCTATGGACGGACATTGGCTAGCAACAGGGAGTGAACTGCAAATTATCTAGAAAAGACATCTAGGAACTTTAGAGGTATTTCAGGCAGAAAGCAGGAACATTTTTAATTAAAGTGCATTATATTTTGATCCAGAATCACAAGCTCTATAAAATGAGACTAAGTTGTCTGAGAAGTCAGTGACCATTTAAAAGAAAAATCCAAAAGCCAATGTTAAGAAGAGAGCGGACTTTATTAAATAGCTGTATGTACACTTTGGAGGGAAAAGAGAAATGGCTATTTTCCCTGCAGGAACCTGGATTCATTATTAAGTGTGTACGATGGCCAGAAAACCTTAGGTGATAATATTAAGAGAGAGATACAAAGTATACAGTGTAAATAGTGTTCACTAAAGAGCGGTTCAAAATATTACTGTGAATTGTAAGGAAGACAAAATAAGAAATTAGTTGGAAATAGGGCACACACAAAGCAATGATGCTGTACAGAGCCAAATACACACAGGACTATCTACAGTCATATATATTCAAATTCACATCTCTTACTTTCTGCATGGGCCAATGTAGAATAGTCACATTTTCCCAAACATGTAAAATCTTGTGGACTCCAATGAGCCTATAACACTAGACAGGAGAGCATGACTGCAAGACAGACAGGACAAGAGAGCATCACTTGAAGTCAGGAGACACAGGCGAAAAAATAAGATGCAACAATCTTTGAGGAACTTTTTTTTTTTTTTTTTTTTTTTGGTTGTGCATTTTGTGCTCTTTTCACTGAAAAAGACAAAGTAAATGGAATAAGAGCAAAAGGTGGGAATCATCTAGAATACATTCCACCACCATCAGGGACATTGCTTGAGAACATTTCATGAGATAAGGCACAAGGAAAAAGGAAAAGCAACACAAGTACAAAGGATCAACCGATCTAGCTAGAAGGTGGTGAGGAGGGACTTAAGGTGACTATACACTTTCAATAGCTGAGTGCCAAATGCTCCTTCAACAGCGATTCCTTCTGGCCCCCAGACACATGCATGCTTGGTTAAATTTAGCAAACGTGTTTTCAATAGAAAAGGGAGAGCAAGACACTACCAAATACCTCTGGCAGTGGCTTATCCCCTGGAGGAACAAAGGATTGGGTGTTCTAATATTCAACATGCCGATCCATCCTTCACCTGACTTCTGTAGAAGAAGGGTCGGGAGGTCACCATACACAAGGCGTTTTGCATTTTATGCCAAAATTGACAGACTCCATTGCATTTCCCTAATGTGTATGGGGCCTTAACTCCTCACGCTTCAAGCAGTTAGACTGGAACAGTTGCAGATGTCTACGCTAGTCATACATAATGGGAACTGCTCTGAAGGCATGAGTTATCACGACATGAAGGACTTATTTCAATAAAAGGATTCCTCATCCGCTCACCATCACATCTTTATGGGCACTACTTAGGAGAGCATAAAAAGGTGCAAGCATATAAGTGCAATTCTAACCTTACATATACAGATGATGCTTTGGATCAACACAGTAGGGATGGGTGTAAAGAACGTTAAGTGTTTGGTTAGGTCTGTATATGATGCCCGTTTGTTTCCAAGTCCAATTTACTCAATCCATTACTTCACTTCACATGAGATCTTGTAGATTCTCTCTCCCTCTAATACTGACTGCAGGGAGCTAGAATGTAACCATGCACAGTGTAGCGTAATGGTAAGAAGTGCATGCTGGGATTTGTATTAGTATCAATAGGTGCGGGAAAAGGTCGGGCCTCAAATATATTAAGAGCAGTGGATCTGCTGTGATATTGGGATTCTGTGACTAAAACAGACTATACACAAGTTTTTGATCAGTTCATATGAATTCTCCAACCAGCAATACGTCGAACTAATCTGGCGACTTTTTGATGGCAGAATTCTCAAGTGCAAAGAATGATACATAACACCCATTTTGTTTAAACACATACCTCCAATTATAACACCACCTTTCGTAAATGAATAGTACAGGTGAATATAAAACATTAAATATGTTTCCATCTCCTTGTATCAGACTAAGCTACTTTCTACATAGAAGTCTATGGAGATGGAAGGGTAGCTGGAAACGATACACAACTGCAGCTGCTAAACTCTGCTGCTTTGGGAAGGAGGGAGCTCTTCTGATACTGCTGTACCTTTAAGATTCTACCTCTGCACATAATGAAGTAATGAATCTGCCTCCCCTCTCCATAGACTTCTGTGTGTTAGGCTAAAGAGGGTACCGATACTACAGAGATAGACAGTGAGTAAAGATAAGGAGAGCAGCCTTATAAGGAGGAAACATATTCCTTTAATAAGATATATTACAAAGTTTCTTATATGCGCTTGCACTATTAATTTATGAAAAGTGGATTTATAATGGCCAAGTTGCAATCCAAGCCAAGTGTGGCATAGTTTCTGGAAATAAATCTTAAACCTTTAAAGAGGACCTGTCAGATCACCAGTCAAGGCTGTTTTGGTAAATATTTGTATCCCCACATGAACCAATTCTGGAGCATCTTTTTCGGTTGTGCCCATTCTTTCTGTTATTCCTCTTTCTGAATGAACTGGGCACTACCCCTAAGTGGTGTGTGCACATTCTGGCACTGACAGCGCTAACTGGTATGGCGGAGTCTGTGCAGGGACCAGGGCTAAGGAGTCAGTAAGCCAAACCACTAATAATCTCCCCTATTAAACCACATCACAACTCCAGCTATGACTCTACCTTTATAAATGGCTGATAGGCCAAGCTGTAAAGATGCTCTAATTTATTAAAAAAAAGTTAGAAATTAAATTCCTAAGAATGTACATATGTAACAAGCGATATTATATATTACACAATTATTGATATTGTATAATTAATGTAACTAATCATTAGATTTTGTACCCAGTGTCAATAACTTTTTCCAACTGACTTCACAGCCCTGGTAGGGACACCAAAGTCAGATATAAACAAAGATGCACCAGTATTGTTAATCCACAAAGAATACAAGTATTTACTAAGGCCTGGTTCACATCTCCGTTCGGGTTTCCGTTTGGAGTCCCCCCCCACCCCCCAAACGGAAACCTATACGCATAAAAAGCGGTTTACTTGGGAAACCACATGGACCCCATAGACTATAATGTGGTCTGTGTGGATTCCGCACGAAACATGTGGAGAGTAAAGTGCAGCTTGCAGCACTTTCCTCTGCGCTTGCTTTGTGCGGAAACCACACGGACCCCATTATAGTCTATGGGGTCTGCGGGTTTCCCAGGTAAAACCGCTTTTTATGTACAAAGGTTTCCGTTCAGGGGGTCCCCAAGCGGACTCCCCAAATGGAAACCCGAACGCAGATTTGAACCAGGCCTAACACAGACATGTCCGGAGAGCACACAGGTTTCTCTAACATTAACCTAAAGAACAAATCATCATATATATATTATCTTCAACTTCCCCTATTACTAAAACTCTTAGAAGATCTTTCTATAATGAATATAGATATGACTAAGATGAGAATGCAAAGTAAAAAAAACAAAACAAAAAAAACAACACACACGAAAACAAAAATAACCAATGGACACAATGTGACACCTAGAAGCGTTTATTGTATGCAACAAAACTTAAATATGATGGTGTATACATACAAGGTGCACAGGCGGCATTAGGGAAACACTCTTAAGTGTCCTCTAACTCCTTGACAAAATGCAGAGTGCACTTATCTAAAATAGAAAAAAAAATATTCTGAGAGAAGCAAGAAACATGGACCTCAGAACAGCAAAACACCTAAAAACCATAGAACCGGCACTTCCAAGTCTTCTGTATAAAGCCACCTAATGCAGCCATTTTCTTATAAAACAAAAACAGGGATTTTTTTTTAAGTTTTAAAACTGTTATTAAAAATCTGGCAACCAACATTATAAAATCAAATGCCGGACTGTCTTGCTTATCCAGTACAGTATTCCAACATGAACATCTCATCAAAATTTCATTTACGAGAAGTGATATACGGTTGTAAAAAAAGGAAAAAAAATATGTACATTTAGCTAAATCTTAACCCAGAGTAAAGGAAGTTAACAAATGAGGTTTAATGAAATGTCTGCTTAAACAACAAAACAAAAACACATGATAAAACCCTCTCCTATTTAGTGCAGAGAGACACAAGCGGAGCATAACATCTTCTCATGGGATGGGGTAGGGGCAGGGGGGCTGTACATTTTAATCTATTTAAAAAGTAGCCTTGCAGCACAATTTTTTTTTCTTTTTACATAAAACAGTTTCTAATTCATTCGTTCAACACATTCCTTCAACCAGCGTTTCCCTTGTCCCTGGTTGTGCCTTGCCTCTATGTACACCAGCGGAAAACAGTACAAATCTGTTTACGCAGCGAGTCCTATGTGCAGGGTCAAAATGCATGAGACTGAAGCCGGATGGAGAGTCAAATCGGCACCTTCTGGCTTTGTCTTCTAAAGCAGAATACAGCAGACACTTTGTGTCAAGGAGACCCAATACAACCATATGCGATTTCAATGGATGGAAACAAAACAAGAAAATAAAATAAAAAAAAGTCTTAAAAATTTGATGGGCTAGTTGAAGACTTTACATTTAAGGTTTTTTTTTTTTTAGTTAAAAGTAGAAAGCAGTTCATGTTTGAGCAAGTTTATCTTCTGAATAAAAAATGGAATTTAATCGTGAAGTGTGGAGCATGCCTGGTTGTGGACAGTCACTTCTTCCTCTTGGTCAGGGCCTTTCTTTTTACCTGTTCAGGAAAAATAAATATATAATATTTAATTCATTCAATTATTTTATTTAATTACACACATATAAAAACAATTAAATATGTATTATATGCACACATATACAAAATTTATATACACACATTATAAACCATAATATATAAAATAAACCATTGTATATAGAACAAACCAGTATATATATTTTTGGCATATATGTTGGGAGCTTTTACTAGTGTATAGGCAAACACAGTCCTTTAAAATAATGTGACCAGGACCCAAAATACTTATTAAATGTTAACATTTTAATACACAATATAAGGTCTATTACGTCAAATTTTTGTCACTGAAAATAGATCTACATTTAATATAAAAAAACAAACAAGCAAAAAACCTGGAGATAAGGCATCCAAATATATATTAAGCACAATCCATATTGTATTTTGTGACACTGCTGTTGAAGAATTGCATCTATATAAAAGTGGCTCCTACTTTGGAAAACTCAAACCATCCATACATTGCTTGGATGGTTACTGATCTGAATGACCACCATACAAATACTACATTTCCTATATTTGCTGGTCATTGCTTCCCTGAACAAATCAGCTGTCTGCCATGTATTGGTCTTGGGTAGTCGTGGATGAGACAACCCCTTTAAATGAAAGTATCATGCATTTATAATGGTTTTGTACATTTATGAATAGGTTAAAGGCAACCAGACATTAACCCGCCAGCATGACACTATGGAGCTGAATAACGTCATGCCGGTGGATTAGTGGCCCCAACCCTAGCGAAATATTACCTTTAATAGAATAGTATAGAATTTCAAAGAAACCTACATTGCTAACATGGACAATTGAAATATAGCTGAACACACTTCTACTGTTACTATGAATCTATGCACCTTCAAGAAACCTCTCTCTTTTATCTGCGTATCTTCTGTCTCCTGGCTGCTCTCAAATGCACTAAACAGATCTGCATCACTAGCTGTATATCCTGGACTGGAGTCTATCTCCAAAAGGGATTCTCCTTCGCTGCCCAGACAAAGGTTGCTGGAAGAAGTGACAAGTTATCAGGTGGCACAACATTGCATATATAATGTACAGTAATGCTTACACTTCAGGATTTTTCATGTAAACCGTTCTTGCCTTATAGACCCTTTGTCTCCAGCTGGCTAAACTGTAAGTAGTGTTATATTGCAATATGTTCTCTTTGGGAAGGAGGGCGGTTTCATTTATTCGAGGAGATTTATTACCTCTTGACGTCTCGTTTTCTAATTACATAGCACTTATTGAGCGCTACAGTGAAAAAGACCCAGTGGTCATGAGAATTGCTGGGTGTTCCCTGACATGGCAGCAATACTGGATCAGCATTTAACAGACCCAGTATCAGATACCAGAGCCAGCCCATGGACAGGAACAGTGACATTGCAGAAAGAAAGGAGTTAATGCGTACCACCAGTTATAAAACCACACGTCATAAATTAATATTATGAGCGAATATAAGAAACTTTGTAATATAGCTTATTAAGGAAATCTGTTTCCTTTTCCACTTATTTGGCTGTTTTCTTCCTCTTTCACTCATTTGATTTGCTTACATAGAGTCTGTACAACTCACACACGGCACCCTATGCAGGAGGGGGGGGAGCAGACTGATTTCTTTTTTGGCCTCTGTGTGCAGTGGTAGACTCTCATTGTGAAACAGTGTTAGAAGGGTTACCCCACAGAGTAGATGAGTGTGGCAGCTACAGCTATAAGT
Organism: Leptodactylus fallax; assembly: GCA_947044405.1. Taxonomy (NCBI): domain Eukaryota; kingdom Metazoa; phylum Chordata; class Amphibia; order Anura; family Leptodactylidae; genus Leptodactylus; species Leptodactylus fallax. The sequence goes on from CAMRHE010000132.1 coordinate 2,787,889, forward strand.
GTACCTTTCCCTTCCCATCTGCATACACTAATATCAGTAACTAATCCTGATAAATGAAAAGCTGTTTTGTAATTGGAGGTACGCTAAGTTTTTCTAATCTCATACAACTACATTAACTGCACCCATTCGACTCAATATAAAATAAAAGATTTTTAAAAAAATCTGTATTTATCTTACCTTTGTAAATCCATTTGTCTTTGTGCTGTTTTTTTGGCTGTTACATCTTGTTGTTTTGGTACCTTTGCGTTGCCTGCCTCCATCCCTGCGGCACTATCTTGACTGGCTGCCGCCCTCTTACGTCCTCGTCCAGACGGCTTGCTTGAGTCATCATTTTTTGCTGCACTGCCCTGAGACTCTGACTTTGGCGGCCGTCCTCTTCTAGGCTTGGGTGGTGGTGTTGGCCCTACATCATCTGTCTTTTTCTCCTCAGTCTCTTTATGGATATTCTCAGTCCCTGATGCAGCTGCTGCCCTTTTTTTCCCTCTTTCTGTACCAAGATTAGGAGTTGCTATCTGATCTGAATTCACCTCCTAACAAAATGCACATGTAAAACAAAGACCGATCAGACATACTTTCATTTATTGCAAAACTGAGGGGAACTCCCCCTCCCCCCAAAAAAAACAAAAACCAGCTTTGTATTGTGATAAAGTGTAACGATACAAGTGCTGGGGTTACTGTACCTTGTTTTTAACAGTGTCACATTTTACAGGAGTGGCAGAGATCATTCTAACCGGATGCTCCTCATTTTCACTTACTCCAGTTTCAGATACTTCTGAACTCTGATCCCTATAGAGAAATTAAGGTCATATATAAAAGCACTGCAAGGGAAGATCATCAAGGGAAGATGGTGGAGTAGCTAAGAGGAGGGGTTGTGCTTCTCCCCCATTTTCTGGTATTAGTACAACTGTGGCCACTGCCTCAGAAATCACCAGGGAACCTGTCCAGGATGGGTTTTGCATAAAGAATAGCAGTGTTAAAAAAAAAAAAAAAAAAAAAAAAAGCTCTCGAGGCAAATAAGCTTTGCCTCTAGATGTCATAGCTGGAGCAGGAAGGAGAGCAGCAGGGTTACACCATGGAGCATTAGATTTGATGTGGTGGGAGATAACAGAGGAGATCATCTTTTTATGCCTACTTTCTAACATGTAGAATAGTTTCCTTACTTAACAATCCTGCTAACTATTTACATTATAAAGGTTGACTTAATGTAAGTAGTCTGTTTTACCTTTGCCGTAAAAGAACAGTAGGGTCTGACTCTGAAATGACACTTGTATTGCTTCCAGCATCAGAACCAGAACTCCTATAAGGCCGCCTGCCAGTGGCAGAAAGAGGCTTGTTCAGAGCACCAAGGACAGTTGTTGGTTTTGGCTAAGGGAAGAAGAGAGGAACAAAAAAAAAAATTGTGAAAACATATCTAGTTGGTTGTCAGTGAATATTAAACATTTCTCAATTTTCTTAAAATCTCAACATAGGTATTTTTTTCAGTCCTCAGAGACCCAAGGCAGAAGTATTATTACAAGCTCATTTAGTGTAAATTATGACATTTCTTGATATATGGACAGTAAAGAATATATTAAAAAAAACCAAAAAAAAAAAACCTACCTTTCCTGTTAATAGATGTATCCGTGTCTCTTCAGATATGTAGCTCTTGTCATTGCAAAAATCCTGCAAGATACAGAATCTGTTAATCCAAATGCTGAGGACACGGCAAGTTTCTGCTTTTGTTTTTCCTCTCTGCCTTCCCGAAAGCCATAACGTTTTAATTTTTCCCATTCACAGTGCCGTACGAAAACTTTTGTGGGACAAATTGTACTTCATAATGACACTATTTAATATTCTGTACAATGTACTAAAGAGGTGGAAAAAAATTCAGAATGTGGGTGGAATACAATTTTTCCATTTTCTTACCATGACCCACTAGCTAATATTCTGTGGGTCAGTACAAATATGATTATACCACATGTATATAGTTAAAAAAAAAAAAATTTGAAAAAAAGGATATTGTGACACATGTAACACATATACACACACACACACACACACACACACACACACACACACAATAAATATATTTCTGTGTACAGAGGCTGTGCAATGGGTCTTTTTTTTTCAGGGAAAGATATAACCAATACCATTATGGAGAATGTGACATTTTGAACACTTTATATTCCAATTTTTTGGGAAGTGAAGTAGTAAAAAAAAAAAACCCCAAAAAACCCGTTGATTTAGCCATTTTGATTTTATTTTCAACTACAGCATTCAGTGTGTGGGATAAATATTTTTATTATTTTAATAGTTCAGGCATTTTGTTGACACAGGGATGTCTAGTGTTTATTTTTATATATTTTCTTTTATATGTATTGTAGAGAAATGGGGGAGAGTTGAATTTTTATAATTATGAATTATTTCTATATATGATCATAGGGGTAGTCTTTGTGTCCAAAGCTGTTTATAAACAGCATTTAGACATGATTTTCTACAGCCACATAAGAAAAAAAAAAAGACATGGGAGAGTTTTCTAGACATGCTATGTGACCTGTGCAGAGGTCAGAGTGCAGTGAGGGGGAGTAGGTGAGCTATGACATCACCTATTGTGTCCTTGTGTGATCTATACACATTACCTTTCATTGTAATCCTACCTGTGACTGCTGGTTTCACTGATAGGTGAAAGGATTTTAAAATTTTTTTGTAAAATGGTGCTGAATATGTTTGGTGCTATAGAAATATTATTACTAATAATAAATAGAATGATAGACAGCTAAAAAAAAAAAAATTAAACAGCATCATCAAAAATTCTTAAGCCATATGTTCACCATAAAAACTCAAAAATCTAGGTCATTTCTGAAGAAGCATCAATGTCAGAGGGACCAAACAAACAATTAATGTGTACGGTGTGCCCTGACTTTCCAGCAACTGCAGATGTGGGAGGATGTTCAACATGCCTGATCTAAAGTGTAATTGTTAGCTACTGATAGAAGGGACTACATCAATTCCTGGAGACTGAAAATCTGATTCCTCTGTCTGACTCATTTTCATTTCAGCTGCTGTAAAAGCATTGTTTGTTTGGCTGCTGTAGATAAGTTTTATATTAAGATAAATAGCTACAATATTGTATATGACTTGTTGTAGTTGAAATTCTTAGAAGCATGGAGATAATCAGGGTTGAAGGTTTATTACCTTATCGGGTTGTGTAAAAAATCTACTCGGTAACATAGGTTCCTTCGGTGGATCAGCAAGGGTAATGGTAATTTTGCTATTAATAACACAAAGAGCCACATCACAGACAGTATAAAGTTTCTAAAAAGAGAACAAAAACAAAAAATTATTGCATAATAGAATAGAATACATTATTTCAATAGAGAATTTTTTACAAAGCAAACAAAAGCATAAAAAGGTCTCTTGCATGTTTATCATATATATTTATTTTTTCCCTCATTTAAACAGAACAAAGCAAAAACTAGAAAAAAAAAAAAAAAACACAAAAAAACAAAGACAAGCACCTAGCAAGTTACAATGCCTACAGATCACAGCTATTCCTAAAAGCAGGCTATACACATCGGCTAAACCCAAGAATTTCAGCAGGATCAGACTGCACACCGCACACAAATGCAGCTGATGTATGGACTGGATTTTCTGGGACCTACTCCCCTGTGTGCAGGAGGCCTAGCTCTTCCCTGATGGCAGATGTTTGCCGAGTGACAAATTGATATCAAACATGCCCAATCCTTTTGTTCTCGGGGAGATAAGCTGCTACCAGAAGAGTCTGGCAGCAGCATAGTCCGCTCTCCCACCTGAGAATACATGTGCATGGAGTGACAGCTGTCACCTGAACGAGTGTTTGGCTCAGCCATCTAATGCATATAGCTGGTCTTAGATAAGAAATTGAAGGCAAAAACAGAACTCTTTGCCATGAACAATGAATTGAACATTATATCTGCTCTACTTCCACAAATATACTCATTAACCCATTAAAATAATTATATATATATAATATATATATTTATGTGTGTGTGTGTGTGTGTGGGTATGTGTGTTTATAAATATTTTGTATCCAGTGTTGTACCTTAAATACCTAAGTTGTCATAGTGTATAATGATAGTGTAAAGTGACACACAGAATCCTATGACAAAAATCCAACACTGACAGTGGTGCGACAAATTTCTTATTATAGCTTTGTTGGTCAAAGAAGCTGTATAGAGCTGTAATATAGCTGAGTCTTAAGTCAGTTTTGGACACAGTGCCATATACAAAGCCATTACTCACTTCATTTGCTTTAGGATCATCAGGGGCTTGGGCATCCCGAGTCTGTTTGATGCTCTCACACATTTTCTTCATGAGCATATGACTGTTGTTTTCATTCTTGGCCATTAAAACTTCAAGCATGAACCAAAGGCACCTGCAATGGAAAAGTATACGTTTCCAGTTAAAGCTAAAATACACTTGCAGCTCTTACAAAAATAATAAAGGGCCACGATACCAGGTAAATTTTAGTAAACTCAATGCACAACGAAAGGCTGAGAAGGTGAAAGCTTCTTGAAAACTTACTCTTTGATATCACGAAGTTGGTCTATATCCTGAGGTTTAGTAAAATCTGGATCATGTGTCAGAAGGTGAATCATGTATGGTACAACATATTCTGGCAGTAAAGACAAAAGCTTTTCTGTAGAAACCAGAAAAAAAAAAAAAATATCACCATGTTGTCATGATATTCAGGAGAAAGCATAACTTCTTTGTAAAGTATTGTTCACCTGCAGTAGGAATGGGATGCAGAAAACTTACACATACACAAGTCTCTAAATACTGCATTAGCACCTGCAACGGTTTTAGGCCAATATGGTGATTTGACATTGAGGAATAACAAAGACACGTTCACAAGTTCAGGATTGATGAAAATGTAGTCACCCTTGCGCCTAAGGCATCATCAAATGTGACACATGAGTTATTACATATTCTGCTCACACACCAGAAAAAAAACAAAAAACACACTATAAACACAAAAACAGAATTAATAATTTGCAGCATACTCATCTGCGAAGATTACTTGCAGAAAGGCTGCAGGTTAACCCACTGAATGATAGTGGGACAGAACCTTGTGTAGATCTGATACAGAGCGCCAGCCTCCGATTTAGCAATTGACTCATTTACATGAGAGAATCCAAGTGTGAACTTGCTGTGACAAGTAATCACCTTTCTAATGTAAACTCACCATTTGCCATTGGGTTTTGTTTTATGTATTCCCTCCGTATACTTATGTTCTTGAGCAAGCATTGTCTGGCATGCGCTCTTCTTTCTTTCACTGGATCCTTGGCACAGAGGGCAAAGATAGCCATATACTCTAGTGGGAGCTGAAGCTTAACCAGTGCCTTGTGCAGCTTTTGTGCAAATATCTGTCGAACCTGATAACATTCATCCTGCAGGGAGGCAACAGGGTAAAATTTAAAATCAGTCTTCTCTTGAGTTTAGTGTCAGAGATATAAAGGTGCATCTCAAATTAGAATATTTTTGAAACGTTCATTCATTTCAGTAATTCAGTAATACAATCCATAATCAGCGTCTTCCATGATTGTGTGTCCTACTGAACCAGACTGAGGGACCATTTAAAGGCTTAGGGAACCTGGGCAGGTGACACACTGAATTTACAATACTGAACTGAACTTACAATATTCTAATTTTCTTAGATTTTGGTTTTCATTACCTGTAATGCCTAATCAACATTTACAGAAATAAAACACTTGAAATAGAACACTCTGTGTGTAAAGAATCTAGAAAATATAGGAGGTCACTTTTTTAATTTAATTACTGAAAGAAATAAACATTTCAAAGATATTCTAATTTATTGAGATACACCTGTATACTAGTAGTTGTTAAGGGGTTAAGGAATGAATGACATACTTACATTAATAACCAGTGCACATAACTGGAACTGTTCTGGTGTGATAATCTCATGGTAACAAGGTTCCTGTGCCAACTTCATAATGGCACCACCTGCTGCCAACCTCAGTCGTGACATATCTGATTTACTGAAATAATAAAAGTCCATTTTAATGCTTAATCTGAAGCCAGTAAAAATTAATACAAAGATCATAACCCAACATATGACAATTGCCTGATCAAAATCAGTCTTGAGCGGTCAAGTGAATGCTATTCTTGCTAAACATCTTACCTTATTCTTTTGTGTTCAGTCAGGTCTCCTTCACTGACCAACATAGCAGAGAGCAACCGCAAGGTAGAATTTGCAGACTTTGACTGATTGTTCTTCATCCCCAGCAACCAACGCACTAGTAGCTTTATTGCTTGCACCTAGAAAGTAAAATTAAATGCAGCATTATATACTCGCTTCTAGAAGCCTGTATAATAAGGATGAGCAGAACAGAGATCCAGGCAATCATACATATTATTCCTCCCTACAGCATCTGGTCAGTGTCGGAGTAGAAAGTAACCTTACAAACTCAAGTGGGTAACAAAGACAAGAAATTTATGCAGAAAATCATCAAAAAGAGTAGTCAAGGAAGTGCCACTGGTGCCCACTTACATATGCATAAAGTTCTCTCTATGTAGATGCAACACACCAGCAAACATCAATCTAATATACAGGTAGTATATAGATGTATACAACTGTGGAGACGTTACATTATGTCCATCAAGAGCATTTATGGACTTCAATAGAAATAATTTGGTTAGCCCTGAGTTAAGAACGTACAAGCTTCACAAAGCAGGATCAATATGGTCAGTATCAACTCAAAGGTATAACTGTTTCTGATGAAATATCTCAGATGTACATCTATAATTATATATCCAGGATCCCCGTCAATTAGATTCAGTTGACTTATTGAGCTATTTGGTGGTTATTCTGCTATACATTTTCAACCTAACTGGAGGCCTTGAGGCTGCAAGCAACCCCTAAGTGTCTCTGCTGTGGCCACTGAATGTGCCCATTCCTTCATATAGTGTAGCAGGGCAGCAGAACATGAACACATGTAGTAGAGTCCAGGCTGTCTACTATAATATATCATTAGAACTAAAAGCCAGAAGTTACACTTGTATGATCACTGAACTTCGATGCAAAAAAGATATGTTCATCATGTTAGTAACCTTCCTACTACAGCATATAAGTAGTTTAGAAAAAAACTGTGGTGGTAGACTTCCTTTAAAGGGTTAATTTTTTATTATTATTATTATTTATTTTTTTTATTTCATACCATTCACTGCTTTTAGGTGAAAGAAGATTCCAGAATTTTTTTTTCTTTTTAGAAATTTGGATACAAAACTACAAATCTACAAAACTAATCCAAGGACCACACACCTTCTACAGGCCAATGAACTACGTGAATATTAGACACAGACATTATAGACTCTTACAATTAAATCAATGGTTGTATCCATTACATTAAGCTTTTTGGCATGGGCATATTAAAATCTGGCATTGACACAAATTACAGATCAGAAACTGACTAGGGTACCGTATGTATCCATACCTTAGCAAGGACTTCTGGGGAAACTTCTTCATCGGGTGACCAGAGTTTTCCATTCTTATCACCATTGGTCTAACAAATGGAAGAAAATAAAATATTAGATATAAAATCATTAAAGGCTTCAATAACACATGAAATGAATGCTTTGAGAGGTCTTACCCGGTCATTCATAAGCAAATCTTTCACAATAAAGTTTGCCACAACTGATTTCATAGGTGAAGCGAATTGGTCTGGTGCCAACATAGAAATGTGACCCAGAGATACCAGAGGGGTTACTAACTGTTCTGGAACATCTGCATTGAGACTTCGGCTGAGAGGCTGGAACAAGAACAGAGTATAAGTTTACCAATGTGGAGTAACTGAAAACTTGAGAAAATGATTTATACTTCAATGTGGAGATGTCTAAGGCTAGGATCACATCTATAGTCTATTGGGTCCGCGGGTGACCGATGGGCTGTCCATCGTTCGAGATCCCAGCACAAGTGTGAACCTAGCCTAATAGATAAGTGGCAGTTTTTCACCAACAAGCAATAATGCAGTCTTATCCTAGGGATAGTTCATCATATTTTAATCCATGGTGGTCCAACTCAGCACTGATCAGTTGCTCACAATGATTAAAGACCTATCTGCATTTGCAAATGCTACACTTCTCATATCGATGGAACAAAGCATTGTAGCATTGTCACATGCTTACATAAATAAAATAACCAGACACAGGTGAAGCTATGTTCACATTTCCATCTTTTCTGATCACTCATAGGATCAGAACATCGGACTGAAACTTTGACCGAATGACGGATACAGAGAGTGCACCTTCTGTTTGTGTCCTTCACATTAATGTTAAAACAACGTTGGAAACTTTCTTCTGTAGTGTTTATCTTCTATTGGAGAAAGTTAAGCCTGGAGGAAGAAAGCTTCCATCTGTTTTAACATTAGTGTGAATGATGAAGGACACAAACAGAAGGTGCATTGTGTCTGCATCCGTCATTCTGTCAACATTTCAGTCCATTGTTCTGATCCTATAATGGATCAGGACACCTGTACAGAATGACAGCAGTGTGAACTTAAGCCCGATTCTTGCACAACTTTACTTTTACAAATAATTACTTGAAAAATGATTACCTCAAAGATCTGAGCCAGTTGCACTTCTTTATTAGAGAAAATAGCATGGATGCAGTGTACAGCCTGCTTTGCTTGATGAGGTGTGCCCCTCTTGGCCTTCTGATGCAAAATTGGAATAAGTGCCCTATTAAATTACATATTTAGCAAATGCATTAAAATTGGAAAGTAAAAATAACCAACAAGTAAAGTGACAAACCATAAAGCAGTTTTTAGACATTCTACAACACTAAAATCAACTAAGCAAATCAGTAAACTCTACACTGCATTTTGCTATATATCTGTTGTGCAAAATTAAATTATGTTTTACATTAAACTTTAAGAACACATACCAAGAGTTAAAAAAAAAAAAAAAAAAAAGTTTGCCTACGCTGAACTGGTACCACCACCGATCAGATGATACAGGGAGCAGCTCCAACTTTAAGTTGATGCAAACAGCTCTGCCCATTGTGTAGCAGCCTTTTCTGATTACTGTAGCTGAAGTGAATGGGAGTCAAATTGTACTAATACAGAGCTGTTACTACACAGTGGACAGAGCTAGCAAAATAAATATGATAAGCCAGGTTTTATATGGTTAGAATATGTCATCGGTATGTGATTTGTTGCACAGATCAGCTGTGGAGTAGCCTTCAGCTGCTGGAGGCTGCTAGGGGATAAGGAGCTTCTGCCACCAGGAGACTGGAGGAACAGCTGATCTGTGCAGGTTCCAGGTGTCAGACCCCAACAGATCACATACTGATTGACCTACCCAGTGGATAGGTCAACAGTTTGAAAACTCGATTTGGGGCTGGAAAACCCCTTTAAAAGTATTAGAAGCAACTATCTATAATACTGGGCCCTATATAGGACAGTGACTGGCAATGTCTGTAAAGGCGCTGTGGAATATGATGGCGCTATACAAGTAAGCAAAATAAATAATAATAATTTTTCACTTATTTCACTGGAGGACACAGCATTATGGGTATAGACCTGGCCACTAGGAGACAGACACTAGAGAAATGAAAAGCTGTTGGCTCCGCCTCCAAGCTATACCCTTCTCACATACACTGTGCATGAATCAGTATTGTCAGACACAACCTGACTCAGGTCTTTCTGTCGTTTTTATTTTTACTTTTCTTTCAGGTGCAGGGGGTCTTCAGCGTGTATGTCACACTTATCGTACCCTCCTGCGGGCGCAGCACTCTGCAAAAGAGCAGCCTCGCCGATCACCCAGTCCACACTCACCACACTGGCGGCCGGAGTACCAGTGGCCCCACTCCCACGTGCGAGGTCCTATCGAGGGGGTGACCCTGCAGCGCCTCAAGACGCCAGACAGGTGAATATGAGAAGAGCAGAAGACAGGTGAGTATGAAAGTTACCTCAGGCCCCACTCAGCCCTCTCAGTACCTCTCCCAGGAGGAAAATAGCATAGGTCCTGTTTAGGGGGGGGGGGGGGGCAATCAAAGTGACCACCAGAGCTGGGCCTTAAACTTTAGCAAATAAGCCCCTTTTTTTCTGGGGCGTTTTTGGGCCTTCTGGTCGCTCCTACAGAGCTGCCCCCGTCGGGAAGGGGAGGGGGGCACCCAGTTTACCCCCCACTTCCTGTGGGGAACCCCTTTCCTGGCCCCCCGATACCTTTTCCAGGCCTCTGTCGGGACTTCCGGAGTTCGCGGCCGCGCCGCGCACGATGCCTCGCGGCCGGCTGTGTTTCTATGCGAGTCCGAGGCCTGGCTGGGAACTAGGCCACAACTAGGTCCGCCCCTTTCCCGGGCTTTTCTGGAATCCAGACTCCACCTGGGGCCTTCCATTGGCCAGGGGGCTGTCCTGGCAAGCCATCCAGCCTACCCAGTAGCTACTGAGCCTGTTTTTACCAGGGGAAGGGCTTTGCTCTCCTCAGAATCCCTTTTTATTTGCTTCTTGTCTTTTTGGCTTACTGGGACAGCGGGGATTCCTCTTACTCTCCTCACAGCTCCCAGGGAGACATTGCACCTGCGGAGCCCCTTCTGTGTCGCCCTCACTGCAGCAGTTGGTGAGCGACCATCTTTTGTGATCTGGTAGACTAACCCCCTGGGTTCTCCCTAATTTTCATGGGCCCCCTCTGCTTTGTCAGTCACCCTCCGGCCCCTCTGGTTCCGTCACGTTTTTATACGTACACCCGCTGTATCAAAAACAGTTGCCGTGCGAACAACCTGAGCCCATGTGCTCTCTCTGCTTTCCACCTCAGCCAGTCAGGAATCTCCTGGCCCCTCTCCGGTTCATCCATCCCTGGATTGGGCAGCCTCCCTCACCTTGGCCATGTTGTCCTTACCAGACTTAACTAGTCAGTGCTGGAAACTTGGAATGGCTGCTTTCCCAGATCACCGCTCAGTCGGCGGCTTCTAGGGATCTCACTGGACACCCTCATAGTTCCCGTCGCAGCTCCAGGAGCCTCAAAAGGACCAGGAAGTCTTCCTACGGTTCACAGTCCGTCACCCCTTCCTCTGGGTACTCCCCATATAGGGACTCAGCTCACGGGTCCACTCCGACAGGCGGATCCATGCCTCCCCCTGCTCGGTCTACTTACCTGGGGACACCTCTGACTCCAACTCGGAGCTTCAGCTAGGCTCATCTAGATCTGCTGCTGCGTAGGAGTCATCCATGCAGTAGAGATACCTACAGATCTCTGAGGACCCGGACCCATCCTCTCAAGTGGACATCTTCTGCCACTGGGTGTTTGATCACATCTTGAGGGCACAGTGACTTCTCCCTGGACCATCCTCTGTCTTCTACTAGGAAGTCGGACATCCCTTCCCTTGAACTGTGTTTCTCCAAGTGGAAGGTGAGCTCAGGGGCAGTTCTTCCAGGCTATGCTGTGACACATGTCTCTAGCTCTCCCTGGCTGGCAATGATGAACATCCGAGGTAAAGGAAGCAGGTTGCTCCAGTGGTGCAATCGGTTAGCGCACGGTACTTATATATCAGTAATTAGTGAGCGCAAGCCGGCCTGTCTTGACATCTTGTCAGCGAGCCACCCCATGTGTCCCTTCCTATCACTGAGAGCCTCCCGCGATGGATCCTGTGATAGCTAGGCTCTCCAACACTTCTATTCTGCCTTCATGGGACTCTGCCTACCTCAGTGATCCCTCGGAGTGAGATCGGATCGCTTCTGTTGTATTGTTTGCAATGCAGAACTGATACAATGCATTGCCCTAAATGCTGGCTATTGTATTGCTGCAAGAAGGTGGCTTCCCTTGCCAGGGTGGCCTTCGTAGTGGCTGGCTTCTTCCTGCGGCCCTCCTTCGCTGCTTCTTGGGTCAGCAAGGCCTGCTTTTCCTGGGCCAAACCTCCCTGATGCAGCTTCCCTCCAGGACCTCCAGCTGCTCATCTCTGAGATACTGAACGCTTCCAAATAACTGGAAATGCCTCCCAAGTCTGTGGCTATCCGCCATACAGTTTGGATTTGTGGTGGAATAGTGAGTCCGCCTCCAAGAAGGCGAACGCAGCCCTTCTCCCTTTCCAGGTCGACCTGGGACGAATTTTTGTTAAAGGCGTCGAGAAGCTTATCCCTGAGGCCACGGGGGAATAGATTCTTCCTCCCTCAGAGGCGTCCTATGTGTCAGCCGTTCTCCTGTTCCAGAAAGATTCAAGTCCAGGCCTCCCCGGCGGTTCTGCACTAAGTCGTCCAGGCCTTCCTCTTCCTAGCCCTTCTCGGCATGAAGTTTTTTTTTCCCCTCTCTGGGCATCTCAAGTGGTGGGACGTCTGGGTCCTGGGCCTGAGAGGTGGTGTTGTCCGGCTACTCCAGCTTTTGCTGGAGTCTCTTTGCCTTCCCTATGTCGGACAATCCAGGCTGTCTCCAATCTCCAGCGGCAGGGAGTCAGCGTCCCCGTTCCCGCTTCAGAGCGTATACTGGGTTACTATTCCTACCTGTTCTCCATTCCCAAGAAGTCTGGCTTCCTTTGTCCCATCATGGACCTGAAAGGACTCAACAGGTTCGTCCATGTCTGCAAGTTCCGCTATAGTGTATGCAGTCTGTGGTGGCATCCCTGGAGATGGGTGAATTCTTCGTCCATCTACATCATCGCACTGTGCCATCAGCGGTTTCTTCGTTCTGCGGTGGATCCTTGACCTTTCCAATTGTCGCTATGCCCTCAGTTTTTTTCCTCAGTGATGGCGTTTCTCATGGCCATCCTCCGTGTCAGAGGTGTTGCCGTGCTTCCAGACTTGGACGACCTCCTGGTGAAGCCCCTCCAGGTCAGACAATCTGACCAGCTTGTGGCTCACCTTGGTCCTTCTTCGCCGGTTCTGCTGGCTCGCCAATGAGGATGTCTCGTGCCCTCTAAGCACATGGAATCCGGGATATGATCCTCTACTTGCTCCAGAGCGTGATTCTCCTCCCAGAGGCCAAAGATCCTGAGGTCCGATGTGTCCCACCTTTGGAGGTACTCTACTTGCTCTCTTCGTTTTGGCATGTGGGTCTTGCGCACGATGGCCTCGACCTTCTAGGCTGTACCTTTCATTCACTTACTCTGTCATTCTCTCCACTTGATGATTCCGGACAAATCTCTGCTGGGACAAATCTCCGGACAGCCTCATGTGCCTGGTTCGCTTTCCTCCTTGGTTCGCCGAGAGATTCCTTAGTGTATCTCCTCCCCAGGAATTTCTCAAGGGAAGTCCTTCTTCCCCTCTGTTGGTAGGCGATTCCCACTAACGCCAGTCTCCCTGGCTGGGGAGTGGTCCTCGATGCTTTGACTGTTCAGGGCCTGTGGTTCAGGGCCAATTCCTCCCCTCCAGTTCAACATGCTGGAACCCAGGGCTATCTTATTTGCCCTTTCTCCTTGGACCTCTCTTCTCCAAGTCACCAAGGACCTATCTTCTCTGGTCACAGTCCAAATTGACCTCTCCTCCATGGTCGCCTACTTGAATCCTCAGCGGGGCACCAGGAGCCGTGCGGCCTTAGTAGAAGCCTCACAATCTCTTCCTTGGGTGGAGTGCCTCGTTCCAGCTCTTTCGGTGGTCAACCTTTTTCTGGCGTGGACCACTGGGTGGCAGACTACTTGAGTCGAGAAAATATTGCTCTGGGAGAGGGTCGCTTTATCAGCAGATCTTCCTTCAACTGTGCTCCCGCTGTGGTGTGACAGACGTCGAACTTTTTCGGATTCGCCGAAACCACAAGGTCCCCGGCTAAATTGCCAGGTCTCTGGATCCTCGAGCCATCACCGGTGACGCTCTTGTGAGTTTGGTTTTTCGCTTCCTCTTCTCCCTCGGGTTCTCCAAAATCTCGAGACCAAGGGGGTTCAAGCTATCCTGGTGGCACCAGATTGGCCCTTCCGGGCCTGGTACGTGGATCTCATGTTCCTGTTGGCGGATGCTCCTTTGCCTCTTCCTCTGCTGATCGACTTTCTGTCTCAAGGACCGCTGTTTGGTAGGGTGGAACCCCACCTTGACTCAGTTGCATTCACGACGTGGCTGTTGAGTCTGAGGTTTGAGGCGTTGTGGTTTTTTCGGAGTTTGTTATCCTAACATACTCAAGGCCCGGAAATTCCAGATAGCTTTGATCTGCCATCAAACGTTGAAGGCTTACGTCCACCGTTGGGAGAATAACGATTCTCATCGGATCTTCCCCAGTCTGGTCTGGATCAAGGTGTTAGACTTTTTCCCTTTTAAAGACTTTCCTACAGGAGTGCCACTCTGTGCTCCTTTGGACCCCTTGGATCTGTGGGATCTTAATCTCTTCTTTAAGGTGCTTCAGGTTCCCCCCTTCGAGCCGTTGATATCCCTTTTTTGTCTTCTGTCCTGGTAGATCAAGTTCCTGGTGGCCATTACCTCCATCCGCAGGGGTCCCGAATTGGCTACCCTTTTTTCCGGCAGCCTCCCTTTCTGGTCCTCCATAAGGATAAGGTTTTCCTCCATCTGCAACAGTCTTTATCTTAGGGTGGTTTCACTCCTTTCACATCAAGGACTTGGTCTTGCCCTCTTTCTGCTCAGTCCCCAGGCATCCATGTGAGTGCTTGCTCTTCCCTGCCCGGTTGTTACCCGGGCGATTTGCGTGTATACTGTCCCTCACGGATCCTTGCTGTTGTTCGGATGCTTTGCTCGTTCTCCCTGAGTGCCCTTGCAAGGGCCTGCCTGCTTCCAGAGCTCCAATCTTCCGATGGCTTTGATCTGAGATTAGGGAGACCTATCGGTTTCAGGGTAGGGCTCTGCCTTTCCGTGTGACGGCTCTCTCCTCTAGAGCTGTTGGAGTTCCCTGGGCCTCCGGCATCAGGCTTCTGCTTCCCAGGTCTGTAAGTATCCCACTGGACCTCCATCCTCTTTCTCTAAGTTTCACCAGATCCATTCTGTGGCCTTTGCCGATGCCAGTTTGGGTTGTAAGTTTCTGGAAGCGGCTGAGCATTAAGGGTTTGCATGGCCGTGTTATTTCCACCCTCTGGGACTGCTTTAGGACATCCCATGGTGCTGTGTCCCCCAGTGAAATAAGCGAGAAAATTGAATTTTTTTACTCACCATAAAATCCTTTTCTCGTTGAATTCACTGGGGGACACAGATCCCACCCTTGTTTTTCACTGATGTTCCTGCCCGAGCTGTGTTGGTTCCTTTTCGGGTTCAGGCATTGTTGGTGGTTGTTGGTTCCATGTTCCTTTGTGTCTCTCTCCTACTGCTACGCTACAAACGGATTCATGCACAGTGGCTGTGGCAGGGTATAGCCTGGAGGAGGAGCCAACAGCTTTCTTTTCAGTAGTGTCTTGTCTCCTAGTGACCAGGTCTATACCCACGGTGCTGTGTCCCCCAGTGAATACGAGAAAAGGATTTTACGGAGAGTACAAAAATCCCATTATCGACCAAAGGCACATTCCCTAAATAAGTGCATAATCTCTCTGTTACAAGCAAGCATCTGGTATAAGCTATTGGGCATTAGCAAATTTTTAAAAATGTTTGCTTTCGGTGTTGGTACACTGAATTTGCATGTTCTCCCGACATCTGAGTGGGTTTCCTCTGGGTACTCTGGTTTCCTTCCACATTCCAAAGACACACTGATAGGGAATAGAGATTGTGAGCCATACTTGGGACAGTGAGTGATAAGATTTGCAAAGTGCTGTGGAATATGCTGTCACTATATAAGCCAAATAAGTAAATATACTCAAAAACTCTCAGAGTCACAGTATTTCAAAGCTCATATATTAAACAATACATGCTAAAAGTCTACCGCAATATAAAGATCACTTTGTGATTGATGCATATACTTACGATCGTATTTGTGGCAAATCTGTTTCTATTCTATGCCCTGTATTGCGAAATATCTGGATTGCTGCCTCTGCCACTTTGTCATCATCCATACGAAGGCACTGGAGAAAAGACTCGTATGTCTCTGCTGAGTGGAATGCAGTCGGATGGGTAAAGGACAGAACCTAAAAGTAGTTATACAAATTGATGGCTTTTATTAAAAGTATCTAGTGTTACTGCATAGAGAAGATAAAAAAACCCCCTAAGTTTACTATGAGTGACAGCAGCTCCTATTCTACCAGCACAAAGCCATACAAATCTAATAAAAAGAAGAGATGGGCAATAATTCAGTTAATTCTATTGCAATCTATTGTTCCATATAAGAAATTGTGTGTTGAAGGTTCCAGCTGATGTCATGTTCAAAAGCAAATTTTCCAGATCTTCTACTAGAGTTAAAAATTACCTTTAGAAGCTCCAATCCCGCTCTGATCGCAGAATCGGGACTCACACCCTCCTCTTCATCGTCTGTAGTACCTTCAATGGATTTGTTCATCAGCTTTACCAATGCACTGCAATGTAAAAATGGAAGTAGAATATTATCAGTAAACTAATGTGCATTATTAGAGGACTGGTGGATAACTCATGACTATTGACTTCTGGTAACCACTGACTACATCACTGTGGAGAGGTACGCTTTCTTGAATGCATTCCAATAGTGCGACAAACATGAAGTTGTGTAAATAACTGAATTGTAGTCAATTGCTGAAGTGCACCTGGACTAGCCACGGTTTCATACTGCATGTACAAATGCAGAGCGGGAAGTGGTAATGCATGTGTGGTGGCTGCAAAGGTGTTCTAGCACCCTCTGGTTATGTTCCAATAGTACAAAAAAGTTTATATATTAAAAAAAAAAAAAAAAAAAAAAAAATGGAACCAAAAAGTACCGTAGATCTGTTAGAGAGTTCACCCTCTGCATTGCAAAAGGTTAAATCCATGGTAAAAATCTACAGCATATAATGACATAATGCCGATTTAGAACAAACACAACTTATTTCCACACATATTCTGTGAAGATTTTTTGCGTAGTGTGTAGAAGAGATTTCTTGGTATTTCATCCACTGTGCTGTTACTAAAAGTGCTTAGTCCCATACCCATCACAGACTAACGCCTTCACCTCAATTACAAGTGAAGACAGGGGCATTTTCTGGGTCAGATCCAATGTAGCGGAAACATCTGTATAATCGTGCAAACATTTGAGGGTGCATGCGGCTGCCGCTACGTAAAAACTGACCATAAATACAGGCTTTTACAAAATCCGAACAAATCTAAACTAGCAGGTCCTTCTTTACAGATGTAAGTTTTAACAGTCTTGGCCTGCTAGGTGGTACAACAGAACAACCTCATCTGCCAGCATTATTGAGCCATTACAAACAGTAAGAATAAGTTATACATGCTAGACATACCTGATCGCTTCTGAATCTATATGCACAGGAGCTATTCTTTCCAGTAAGAATTTTACCATTTCCAAAAATGGATTTGTTGGTTGCTTAGGGTTAGCAAGTTTCCTGGCAATTTCTCTCTAAATATAAAAATGGTAAGTTTTTGTATTACTGCAGAAGTAAAATTTTTCAGAAATAAAACATACCAATAAAAACATAAGGAAAAAAAATGGTGAGCATATTTTTATTTTTTTTTGTCCAACAGAATAGCCTGAGGAAAAAGGGGGGGGTGGCGAAGGTATGCATGTGGTGGGGGCCTTTAGCCCTGACAAATGTATAATTTACTCCCGAAATCTGGCGTAAACGATGCAGGAAATGTACACCAGCTACACACACCGTTTGCCGGCTCTGGGGCTATGAAGATTGGCGCTGATAAATCTGCCCTGTATTTTACGCTGGTCTTGATGTCCACTGCGCCAGTGGAGGGCACTCTAACTTCATGATGAAGATTTGCCTCATTATGAATTAGGCACTTCCCCTCGGCGCCTAGTTACAAACCTATGGCAGTTCCAGGGCTGCTGTAGATTCTAACGTAATTTACACCACTTTTGATGATGATGGCACAAGTGGAAGCCCTGCCCCCTTTTGGAAAACTTGAGAGAAAATCGCCATCTTCAACTATTTTAGACGCAAGTGGTGTTACATAGTCTCAAGTGACTGATTTTTACTATTTTACACCTATTTTTGTGGTGTAGGGATTTGATTAATCCCTCCCAATGTCTTTTTTTCATTGTGTTTCTGCAAAATATGGCCTTAGTCCAGGACCACTTTTTGGCAAAAAAAAAAAAAAAAAAAGTAGTAAAACTAAAAAAAAAAGAAACAAAAACCTCTTACCACACAGACATCTGCCTGTTTACATGAGCACGTTGGGCTTATGAGTAACTCAAGCTGAGACCGCAGCTTCTCGTCATCACCCAAAACCTGATTGAACTTTTTGACAAAATCTTGTGCTTTTCCAGGATCAGGTAAATTTTCTATGAAATGGAAATAAAAATGAATATGCAATCTAAATTTCAAGATAAAACTTTTCTTCCAATACAGTAAAGGGCCACACACACAATTCTTCTACATGGAATAAAATCCTACAACATTTAAAAGTTTCAAGCCATTATATTTCTATTTGGCGTATTAAAAATAACCCTAAAAAGTTATTAAAAAAAACAAACAAAAAAAAAAAGACCCCAAATATTCATTTTCGCAGGAATTACTTACTTGCTATTGTCATTAATTTTGAAAACATTGCTGCGTTGTTTGCTTCTGACTGTAAACCAAGGAAAAAAGAGAACAGGCATTAAGTATAACCATCACTGAGAATTTGGTTAATATACCAGGCATATAAACAGACACAAAAGTAACCATATCACAAGGAATTATGGGAAAAGGAGCTGGGAAGCTCATACGCCCTCTGTTTGATGTAACAGATCCTCAATTTGCTTTCGACCCACTGAGTCTTGAGACAGCAAAAGGGATTTTAGCCAAGCCAATTTCACTCATCTGCATACAGCGCTGTTTCGGGATTTTTGTCCCTCATCAGTGCAGAGCAGAGTGAATTGGCTAGCTTTGTGGGAGGCAATGAGTGGCTCAGGGAAGGGAATCTCTCCTTGGGGAGAGCACCAGTGAAGGTGTGTAGAGTTTTGACTTGCCTTTTGCCCTCTACTAAGCATCTACATATCACAAGGCATTATGGGAAAAGGAGCTGGGAAGCTCATGTGCCCTCTGTTGGATAGTAACCAGACAGACAATAGAAACAGGGTTCTCAAGTACACAAAACATGTACATAGTCGTCTGTTTTTCCATTCATTACTATGGCGCCATCCAGGTGCCGTTTGGTCAATGCCCACTGACATGTATAGGGTCATGTGCATGTCGCCTTAAAGAGAGGAATTTATGTTGGAAACCAATATAATGTTCGAGGGGCTTGCTCCAAGGCACAAGAGAGTATTACCCCTCCATGACCCTGTAAGAGCCCTTATTAACAGAGAGATGATATCACAAACTTACTGCTTGCTGCTTGTGTAAATCTAATAACTCCCGGACATGACTTCTTAACATATTCTGACATTTCCACATTTCATTCAGTGCCCTGTGTATTAAAGAGACCAACAACATAAGGAACAGAAACGCAGATGAAATCTTGAGAAATATGTTGAGCAAAGGTCTTGCAAAATAACTTACATTATTAAGACCCCAACATGGTTTAACTCAAACTGAACACAGTGAATACCAGGACTGCAAATACCTTAGTATGCAAATGCAGTAATATTGCATAATATAGATAAATCAATGTGCATGAACACAACTGCTATACAACATTATGAGCCAATGAATTTACTATTGCAAAATAGGTCATGTACATACTTGCTGGGGTGGGAACACATTAAAAGTTGTCTGGTCTTGATAAAATAGTAGGCCAATGTACATTATATGTTTATGGATACCATAAAAAAAGTTGAGTCTAAGGCTAGGTTCACACTGGTGCTGGGCTCTCCGTTGTTTGGGTCCGCCGGGGGGACTCGAACAACGGAGAGCCTGTCTGCTAAAACAGCTGTTATCCACGGACCTCATAGACTACAATAGGGCCCGTCAGGTTTCTGCTGTTTTTATACTGAAACCAACGGAAAGAAAAGTCCTCCGTGCAGGCATAATCTGCGGCGGAGGCTGACACAGATGTGAACCTAGCCTAATCTAGTCTTCTTGTACACACACCACTATGTGATATGGTATATACTTACTTCACAGCATTAGGATCCAGGCTAGCATACAAATAATAGAGACATTTCATTCTTTCTTCAGTTTCAAGATTGTGTGGGACAAGATACTGGGCAAAAATTTTCTCTACAAGTAACCTGGCAGGAAGAAAAAGTTTTACACATGACCAACTACTCACTTGCATATTTTTAAGAAATCTGCAGAAATAGAGGTTATAAAACAAAACGGTTAACAGATCTGTGAAAGCAAAAAAATAAATAAATATCCTCACTTGTCATCAATGCTGTTTTGGTAATATATATGTAATAGTTTATCCTTTATCCAGTTCACTTTCTCGGCAGCTTCCTTCCCAGCTTCGGCGTGCAGGCAATACTTTTTGTACAGCTGAGCGAGGCCCATCATAGCTTCCTTCCTGACTCTCCACTATAAGGATAGAAGAGGCAATGCACATGTGTTATTATGAATTTTGGCCAAATATGAAATTTACAGTGATCACATGGGTGGAACTACCACTAAGTTTGCTGCTATGAGGTCCGGCCCCGCTGTGTCTCGTTTTTTTTTTTTTTTTTTAATAGGAGGTTGTTACCTTCAGCAGGTAACAGTCAATATACACTTACCCTTCCCTGCTCCTGCTCACAGCCTCCTCCACTTTGCCTTCAGGGGATACCACACATTACATCCCTACAAGGAAGAACGTGTAGACAATGCATCCGGATGATTTTCAGCATTGTGACATCCAAAGTCTGGAGCCAAAGCAGAGGAGACCTTGAGCAGGAGTGAGGATTACTACATACTGGAGTAGTAGCAGCCTGAGGTCACTCTGTGGAGGCCAGTAAAGAGGGCATTATATATAGTGGGAGGACCGCAAAGGGAACTTTATATGTGGTGTGTGTGTGTGTGTGTGTGTGTGTGTGTGTGTGTGTGTGTGTGTGTAGGAAAGGGGCTTTTAAACAGTGTGGGGTGAAGGGGGCCCAGTCAAAAACTTGCTATGGGGCCAGGTCTAAGTGATCGGTAAGGTTCAAAGTAGCACAAGGAACCACACATATCTGCTTATTTCTTACCCTCTTGTCCAATGTCCTCTCACGTACAAAGCCAAGCAGCTGATCATTTACAAGAGAAAGATCCTTTTTCCCAGCTGTAATAATTGTCACAATGACATCATGTCGAATTGCTTCTTCAGGATCATGTGATCTCACCTTCAGAAACTCTGCAAAAAGGTTTTACACTTTTTATCATCAAAGCACATAAAATAAGGTAGGAGTATTTACATACCCATGTTAAATGCAACTTATTACTGTTTATTTTAACCACCATTAATTACATGGCACTGTACATATGTAAGCATCATGGATTTACACATCATGTATGTATATAGATATATGTATATGTATATATACACACACACATACATACACACAGCCATATACGCTACATTACATTGGGAGTCCTGGATGCAAATTCAGGTTGTCAATGATAATTTCTGTCTTTCATTAAAGGAGTTCTATTAAGGCATGGGATGTCACAGAAGGGAGCCCCCTCTATTAGCCACAAACAAGGAGTGGCTCTCTCTTTAGCAGAAATTGTATCCATGTACTACAGGGATGACTGTTCATTTGAACTGCTGCATGTAGTACTACAATTTCCCTGCAGAGGTCAATGCGGGGTAAATATCCAGTAAGGTTTGATGTTTATTGATATTTTTCTAAGATCAGCTGATCGACAAACCCATCATGTTAGACATTGAAGACGTAGTTTGTAGGCCCAGGAAATTCAAATTCATTGCAACCATCAGCAGATCTTTACAAGAAGGGCATTTACTTATTCATACAGAAAGTGACTTACCTGTGAGATCTTTAGCCAGGTCCGGATGGTTCATTAAACAGTGACTGGCAAATTTTACACTTTCCAGTCTCACAGGAACATGAATATCATTAAAGCTAAAAAAAAAATTTTTTTTTTAGTCATATCACAGTGTAGAAGTCATAAATAATATCAAAGGAAATGGTCAAAGGAACACATTAAATGCTTTTTTTTCAGTGGCATGCAAAAGTTTGGACACCCCTGGTCAAAATGACTGTTATTGAGAACAGTTAAGCAAGTTGAAGATAAAATGATCTTCAAAAGGCATAACATTAAAGATGACACATTTCCAATGTATTTTTTTTTGAAAAAAAAAATAATTAAAATTATATATATATATATATATATATATATATATATATATATATATATATATACACACACACACAGTACAGACCAAAAGTTTGGACACACCTTCTCATTCCAAGAGTTTTCTGTATTTTCATGACTATAAAAATTGTAGATTCACACTGAAGGCATCAAAACTATGAATTAACACATGTGGAATTATATACTTAACAAAAAAGTGTGAAACAACTGAAAATATGTCTTATATTCTAGGTTCTTCAAAGTAGCCACCTTTTGCTTTGATTACTGCTTTGCACACTCTTGGCATTCTCTTGATGAGCTTCAAGAGGTAGTCACCTGAAATGGTTTTCACTTCACAGGTGTGCCCTGTCAGGTTTAATAAGTGGGATTTCTTGCCTTATAAATGGGGTTGGGACCATCAGTTGTGTTGTTCAGAAGTCAGGTGGATACACTGCTGATAGTCCTACTGAATGGAGTGTTAGAATTTGTATTATGGCAAGAAAAAAGCAGCTAAGTGAAGAAAAACGAGTGGCCATCATTACTTTAAGAAATGAAGGTCAGTCAGTCCGAAAAATTGGGAAAACTTTGAAAGTGTCCCCAAGTGCAGTGGCCAAAACCATCAAGCGCTACAAAGAAACTGGCTCACATGAGGACCGCCCCAGGAAAGGAAGACCAAGAGTCACCTCTGCTGCGGAGGATAAGTTCACCCGAGTCACCAGCCTCAGAAATCGCAGGTTAACAGCAGCTCAGATTAGAGACCAGGTCAATGCCACACAGAGTTCTAGCAGCAGACACATCTCTACAACAACTGTTAAGAGGAGACTGTGCAGCAGGCCTTCATGGTAAAATAGCTGCTAGGAAACCACTGCTAAGGACAGGCAACAAGCACAAGAGACTTGTTTGGGCTAAAGAACACAAGGAATGGACATTAGACCTGTGGAAATCTGTGCTTTGGTCTGATGAGTCCAAATTTGAGATCTTTGGTTCCAACCACCGTGTCTTTGTGCGACGCAGAAAAGGTGAACGAATGGACTGTACATGCCTGGTTCCCACCGTGAAGCATGGAGGAGGAGGTGTGATGGTGTGGGGGGGCTTTGCAGGTGACACTGTTGGGGATTTATTCAAAATTGAAGGAATACTGAACCAGCATGGTTACCACAGCATCTTGCAGCGGCATGCTATTCCATCCGGTTTGCGTTTAGTTGGACCATCATTTATTTTTCAACAGGACAATGACCTCAAACACACCTCCAGACTGTGTAAGGGCTATTTGACCAATAAGGAGAGTGATGGGGTGCTACGCCAGATGACCTGGCCTCCACAGTCACCAGACCTGAACCCAATCGAGATGGTTTGGGGTGAGCTGGACTGCAGAGTGAAGGCAAAAGGGCCAACAAGTGCTAAGCATCTCTGGGAACTCCTTCAAGACTGTTGGAAGACCATTTCAGGTGACTACCTCTTGAAGCTCATCAAGAGAATGCCAAGAATGTGCAAAGCAGTAATCAAAGCAAAAGGTGGCTACTTTGAAGAACCTAGAATATAAGACATATTTTCAGTTGTTTCACACTTTTTTGTTAAGTATATAATTCCACATGTGTTAATTCATAGTTTTGATGCCTTCAGTGTGAATCTACAATTTTTATAGTCATGAAAATACAGAAAACTCTTGGAATGAGAAGGTGTGTCCAAACTTTTGGTCTGTACTGTATATATATATATATATATATATATATATATATATATATATATATATATATTTCATATCTTACATTTTCAAAACAACAAAAAAATGACCAGATGCAAAAGTTTGAGCACCCTGCAGGGTTAGTACCTAGTAGCACCGCCTTTGGCAAGTATCACACGCTTTTTGTAGTCAGCCAAGAGTCTTTCAATTCTTGTTTGAGGGATTTTCTTCCATTCTTCCTTGGAAAAGTCTTCCAGTTCTGTGAGAGTCCTGGGTCATCTTGCATGCTCTGCTCTTTTGAGGCCTAGCCACAGATTTTCAATGATGTTCAGATAAGGGGACTGTGAGGGCCATGATAAAACCTTCAGTTTGCGCCTTTTTAGGTAGTCTATGTTGGATTTTGGCGTGTGTTTAGGATCATTATCCATTTGTAGAAGCCACCCTCTTTTCAATTTCAGCTTTTTTTTTTTTTTTTTTTTTTTTTTTTTTTACAAATGGTGTTATGTTTGCTTCAAGAATTTGCTGAAGGGGGCGTGGCCAGGGACTTGATGCGGTGAGACACTCATTTGGGGAGCTCCTGCCTGACCGTTTTTAGTGTGGGACCACTAGCCTGAATAGGACCCCCATGGCTAAGAAAACCACCCGGGCACCTGCTACAGGGGACTGTGCATCAGCGGACAGGTCCGTTCAGCCTACCTTGTCCGCGTTCCTGCAGCCGATAGCATCCACAGCGCGGGCCTCCACGAGGCGGCGGCCATCTTCCTCTGCCGCGCCGGCCGCCTCCGCTACGACATCTGCAATGGCCCCGCTAGCGACACGAGCGGCATCCACCCTGCAGAGAGGCCATCTTACCAGGCCTCCAGCCCTGCCAGAGACAGAGCTCCAGAGTCCAAGCGCTGGGCTCCAGCGCACCCCTTCACCGCCGGGTAAGTCAGGTGCGGCGGTTGCTCGCACCGCAGCGCTGACTGCCCCCCCTCCCCCGCTGCTCCGACCGGCGCTTATGTCAGTGGGTTCCCCCACACAGAATCAGGGGGGACCCAACATCTCAGGAGGCATCAGTGGCGGCCTCTCAGCTCCACAAGCCTTCTTCTGGCCTTGAGCACCCTCCTGACCCTGTGGAGGAGGATTTAACCCCTCAGCTGCCTCCACAACCTTTTAGTCCTGTGTCCTCACAGCATCCTCCATTCCTTCTCAGAGATGAAGAAGCAGACCTGGGGGCAACTCCATCCCTCTCCCCCTATGCTATTCACACCCAGCTGCCTTCTCCGTCTGCCCCGCTACCCCGACTTCCTCCACACTCTGCTCAGGCAGCCTCCTCTGATCCTCCACCGTGGCTTGATTACCTTGCTCACCTAGCGTCAAAAGAGGACTTAGATTCCTTGGTTGCTAAAGTCACAACGGCATGTCGTTCAGAGATACGCACAGAAATCGCTGTCCTGCGGCAAGATCTCCAACATATTGCTAACCGGGTTGATACCCTTGAAGACGATCATGACCAGACCCGATCTCATGTGTCTCACCTCCAGTACACTGTCCTCTCCCAATGCCAGGTGGTTAATGACATGCAACGCCATTTGGAGGACTTGGATAACCGGGGCAGATGCAACAATATCAGAATCAGGGGGCTGCCTGAGGCTAACCAAGAGGAGGATTTACATGCTACCTTGGAGGAGTTTTTCAACTTCATTTTACAGGAACCAGCTACACATAAAATTAAGCTGGATAGAGCGCACAGGGCCCTGCGCCCCAGGGGATCGGGCCCCACACCACGCAATGTTATTTGCTGTGTACACGACTTTGCACTAAAAGAAACTATCCTTTCCAAGGCCCGTCGTCTTAAAGACTTTGAATTTGCAGGAGCCAAGATCCAGCTTTACCAAGATCTCTCCTGGATTACGCTACAGAAGAGGAGATACCTGCGCCCTCTGCTGCAGCTTCTGTGCGACCGACAGATACCGTATCGCTGGGGCTTCCCCTTCTCTTTAACGGCTAGGCACAATGGACGCTCTGCTACCCTACGGTTCTTTGCAGATCTGGAACCATTCTGCATTGCTATGGATATTCCTCCTCCCAACCTTCAGAATTGGGAGTTGGTTGCCCCACCACCGCCTCCACCCCCGGTCTGGACGGCCCAGAATCCAGCTAGACGTCAGCAACGTTCTTCCAGAAGATCGAGGGTGGAGGCCCCACCCCCGTGATTGTATCTTTTTTCTTGGACCTCCTAGTTCCTGGGAGGGATACGTCTTCTTTGATTACTAGGGGTGTCCTGTTCCTATTGTTATTTACATTTATATGCAGTTTTTTATGGTCCCACAACTGTTCTGCATCATATTCACGCTTTAGTATTATCGGTCGGGCGGGTTAGACTCCCCCCCCCCCCCCAGTGACTGATAGATATTATTTTCTTTAGGTCCCCAATTCATGCTTTGGATCTGCCTATTGCTGATCTCCCCCCGTCTCCCACCCGCCCCCCTTTTTGCTATGGGGGCTTCGTCCAGCTGTGGACCCACTGGTTGGGCCCTAGTAGGGTCACTTGTGGCCCTACCTTGGACAATTTTTTTTTTGCCCCCCGGCCAGGAGATTTAGTCCTGACCACTAAATTTAGTTTAGATGTGTTATTTCAATATTTTTGTTTTTTTATTTGTTATGCTTTGTTCTTTGTGTATGTCCTTTGTCTCTTTCCCTTTCCCTTCTATCCCTTTCCCTTCCTTTCCTTCTTCAGGTTCGGAGACCCGTCTGGCTACAGTGGCCCGGACCCTCCACCT
Source organism: Leptodactylus fallax (assembly GCA_947044405.1). Lineage (NCBI taxonomy): Eukaryota > Metazoa > Chordata > Amphibia > Anura > Leptodactylidae > Leptodactylus > Leptodactylus fallax. The sequence goes on from CAMRHE010000132.1 coordinate 2,814,482, forward strand.
TTACTTTTTCGGGGATTCGGAACATCGTTGGCTGGGTGAGATCTTCTCTACCTCATTTTCTCCTACATTAGCAATACACTCACCTTGTATTCCCAATGGTTAGGTGCATTACACTAAATGTTAAGGGCCTGGGCTCCAACACAAAACGGCGAATGGTCCTACGGGAGCTTCGCTCCCTACAGGCAGAGGTAGCCTTTCTCCAGGAGACTCACTATGACCAAACTGGCACGTTTAATTTTGCCCGACATTACTTCCCCTCTGCTTACTCGGCACATTGTAGTCGCAGGAAGGGAGGAGTAGCTATTTTGCTTTCCCGTACCTGCCCTATCACTGTCTCGGCCTCTCATCTAGATCCCCAGGGTCGATATATTATTTTGGAGGGGCTTTTATATGGTCGACCTATTATTTTATGCAATATATATGCCCCTAATTCTTCACAGATCCCCTTCCTTAAACAGGTCCTGGGGAAACTGCAAAAGTTTGAGGGATCCGCATTATTACTCGGTGGAGACTTTAATATGATCTTTTCGGAAAATATGGATAGATCCACCCTCACTAATGGACCTCCTGGACCCTCCCAGATGAGACTAGCTAGACAGTTCCGCTGCCTTGTACGGTCAGCTGCCCTTTATGACCTTTGGCGGGTGGATAATCCCTCTGCCCGCTCCTTTACATTTTACTCCCACCCACATAAAACCCACTCTAGAATAGACTACTTTTTTGGAAATACGTTAGCCCTTCGTTTACTAAAGTCGGCTGACATAGGCCCCATATCCTGGTCAGACCATGCTCCTGTGAAGCTTACACTGTCCTCCACCCCCTCTCCGACTAAACGCTGCCACTGGCGACTTAACGAATCCCTCCTTCATTCACGAGAGACCCAGGGTAAACTTCGAGCTCACCTCCAAGAATACTTCCGAGTTAATTCTAACTCAGTTTCCGCAGTGTCCACACTGTGGGAAGCCCATAAGGCAGTAATGAGAGGTCACTGTATTGTGTTGGGAACACAGACTAAGAGAAACCGGAGGGCCAGAGAGGAGGCTTTGACTGACAAGATTAGATCCCTCACTGAGCGACTAACGACGCGACCCTCGTTATCTTTACTGCGTCAATTAGTAGCGGCCAGGGCTGACCTCCGCGACCTCGCCACCCAGGCTACCCGACGCCTCCTCCTCTACAGTCGCCAGAGATACTATGAGAGGGGAAATAAGGCCCACACACTTCTAGCTAGAACCCTGAAGGACCGTCAGGTTTCGTCTACACCCCATGCCGTTCGAGATTCCCAGGGCACCCTTCAGCACCATCCCGATGCCATAGCGACCTTGTTTAGGGATTATTATACTAAACTGTATAACCTTCCCTCGCCTACTAGGAGAAGCCCCACCAATGTAGAGACAGACTTGCACTCTTACCTAGCCTCGTGTCGACTCCCGGCCCTCCCGTCCTCAGCCCTCTCTTCGCTTAATGCCCCGGTATCGAGAGAGGAGTTGGCTGCCGTTTTGGAGGCTCTCCCAAATGGTAAAGCACCAGGCCCTGCTGGGTTCACCTATGCTTACTATAAAACTTTCCATTCTGATCTCCTCCCTTATATGTGTCAGCTTTTCAACTCATTCTTGGAGGGAGCTCCGATCCCCCACACTATGCTGCACTCTCACATTTCCCTAGTTCCAAAGCCTCACAAGGACCATCAGGAGTGCTCTAATTATCGTCCCATTGCCCTCCTGAATACAGACCTTAAACTTTTTACAAAAATCTTAGCAAATAGGCTTGGCCTTTGACTTCCGTCTCTCATCCACAAGGACCAGGTGGGATTTGTCCCCTGTCGTCAGGGGGGAGATAACACTAGAAGGGCAGTGGATTTGATCGACGTGGCCAACCGTCACTCTACCCCCACCTTGCTTCTAAGTCTGGACGCTGAGAAGGCCTTTGACCGCCTTGATTGGTCGTTTATGATGGCCACTCTTGAAAGCTACGGGTTCTCGGGGGCCTTCCTCACGGCTATAAGGGCTCTTTATTCTCACCCCTCAGCAGTTGTTAAGCTTCCTAATGCTTCCTCCCTTCCCTTGTCCATTCGTAATGGAACCCGTCAGGGATGCCCCTTATCGCCACTAATATTTGCACTGTGTATTGAACCCCTGGCGGCTCAAATTAGATCTGCCCCGGATGTCTCTGGTGTATTTGTGAGAGATAGAGAATTCAAGATTGGTTTATTTGCAGATGATGTCCTGTTGACCCTCACTAAACCCCATACCTCCCTTCCAAACCTTCTCCGTGTTTTAGAGGATTATGGAGACCGGTCGGGATATAAGGTTAATCCTAGTAAGACGGAAGCCCTACCTTTAAATATCACAACTGAAGCCTTGCAGTTGCTCAAGTCTAACTTTGACTTCCAATGGAGAGACCGCTCCCTACGCTATTTGGGCGTTCAACTATCCTCTTCATACCACACGCTTTACTCAGCCAATTATCCTCATTTGTTTCATGAGCTCCGTTCCCTTCTAGATAAGTGGCGCCCACTCCATATTTCTCTTATAGGCCGTATAACTGCGGTTAAGATGACCCTCCTCCCGAAACTTCTTAACTTTTTTGAAACCCTTCCAGTGGCAGTCCCTAGATTCGAATTGAGATCCCTACAGAAAGCAATATTCCAATTTATATGGAATGGCAAACGCCACCGCATTTCCCGATCGGTGATGCTGGCGGGTAGGTCGGAGGGGGGAATGGGGGTTCCGCACATATTGCACTACTACTGGGCTGCCCATTTGCGTAGTATACCGTTCTGGGCAGCGCCCCAGGCGCATACGAAATGGGTGGAGATAGAGAAGCTTTGGCTGGCTCCTGTTCACCCCAATGCATTTTTGTGGTCCGCCTCCCCCCCTCTGCCCATGACCTCGCTACTTGGCCCTATTGGCTTTACTCGGACTGTCTGGAACACCTGTTCTAGATTGTTTCGATTGGCCTCCTCGCACTCATCCATGATTTCCTTTTTATATAATCCACGTCTCCCAAGCGGACTCACTGCTGCTATGGTCAAGCCCTGGGGGAAGCTGGGTTTATTCCACATAGCGGACTTGGTTGACCCGTCGTCCTTGGAGCTCAGGCCCTTCGATTACCTCACCTCTACACAGCACTTGCCTACCTCAGAGTGGTTCCACTATCAGCAAATAGTTCATTTTGTGGTCTCCCAATTTGGATCCACCCGGGTCTCCCCTCCCTACAGCTTTTGAACGACTATGTCGGGCAGGTACCTCTACTAGAGGCCTGATTTCTAATATTTATGGGCTTTTGTCCTCTCAGGGGGGGCAGGCCCCGGTGGTCCACAGATATATGACCCGGTGGTCTGGAGCCCTGGGCGAGCGCATCTCGCACAGTCAGTGGCAGGTTATTTGGTCCCGAGCAGCTAAATCCTCTTCCTGTGTAACGTTCAGGGAAACGCAATACAAGATACTTATGCATTGGTATCACACTCCAGCTCTACTGCATACTCTCAACCCCACTATTCCTTCTAGTTGCTGGCGGTGTCAGGCTACACCAGGAACATTGTTCAATATATTCTGGGAGTGCCCCCTGGTTCGCACTTTTTGGATTGAGGTTGGGAGGCTGACTAATATTCTTTTCATCCAGGGTGTTCCCTTGGACCCCATGGTTTATTTGCTGAATCTCCCTCCAAAAGGTCTCAGTAAAAATACATCGAAATTATTCCTTTACTTGTGTACTGCTGCTAAAACGCTTATAGCTCGCCATTGGAGAGAGGCTCTTCCCCCAATGATCTCAGAATTGACAGCCCGACTGAAGGACATCCGCAGTCTGGAGTATCTGACTGCTTCCCTTAATCATACGGTGGAGGCATTTGAAGCAATTTGGTCTCACTGGGATACCTACTGTGCCACACAAGGTCTCTGAAGTCTGACCCCCGGCTTTGTCTCTTTCCTCATTGTTCCTTTCCTTTGTCTGTTTTTGTGTATTCCCCAAATTTTGTCTTAGTGTTGTTGTTTTTATATTTGTTGATTTGGTGGATTGTATGTTATCTATGTTATCTTCAAAATATTTTAATAAAAATTACAGTTAAAAAAAAAAAAAGAATTTGCTGAAATTTTATTGAATCCATTCTCCCCTCTACCCGTGAAATGTTCCCTATGCCATTGGCTGCAACACAACCCCAAAGCATGATCGATCCACCCCCATGCTTAATGGTTGGAGAGATGTTCTTTTCCTGAAATTCTGTGCCCTTTTTACTCCAAACATACCTTTGATCATTGTGACCAAAGAGTTATATTTTAACCTCATTGGTCCGCAGGACTTGTTTCCAAAATGCAACAGGCTTGTTTAGATGTGCTTTTGCAAACTTCTGACGCTGAATTTTATGGTGAGGATGCAGGAGAGGTTTTCTTCTGATGATTCTTCCATGAAGGCCATATTTGTGCAGCTATCACTGAACAGTAGAACAATGTACCACAACTCCAGAGTCTGCTAAATCTTCCTGAAGGTGTTTTGCAGTCAAGCGGGGATCTGATTTGCCACTCTGGCAATCCTATGAGCAGCTTTCTCTAAAATTTTTCTTGGTCTTCCAGACCTTATCTTGACCTCCACTGTTCCTGTTAACTGCCATTGCTTAATTACATTTGGAAATGAGGAAAGGGAAACTTGAAAACGCTTTGCTATCTTCTTATAGCCTTCTCCTGCTTTGTGGGCCTCCACTATTTTCATTCTCAGAGTGCTAGACAGCTGCTTAGAAGAACCCATGGCTGCTGTTTTTTGGCACAAGGTTAGAGGAGGCTGGGGATTTATAAAGCTGTACAATATGCATCACTTGGCCTTTCCTAACAATGATAGTGAACAAGCCATAATCCTAACTGGCTAGTGAAGGTCTGAGACCTTGATCAAAGTTATCTGAGCACACAAATTTGCAAGGGTTCCCAAACTTTTGCAAGGTACTCTTTTCCCTTTTCACTCTAAAATTGTACTCAAACATATTATACTGATATTGCTTAAAATTATAGACAAGTGTGTTTAATCTTTAACTTTATGCCTTTTAAAGATCATTTCATCTTCAACTTGCTTAACTGCTAACAATAACAGTCATTTTGACCAGGGGTGTCCACACTTTTGCATGCCACTGTAAGTGGTCTAGAAGCCATTTTGGTGGTAGACTCCCTTTAACCCCCTATCAATCACATTAAAATTGCAAAAACCCTCACCCCTTCCTAGGGTTAGCTAAAGTGACAGAGATAGGAGAATGGAAAAAAAAAAAAAATCCTTCTCTCCCAGCACATACTCTCCTCTGCACACTGGTTAAAGTGAAGCTGCGAGTATATATGCACTGCTTTAACCTGTGATCTCTAAAGCTAGGTGGACTACAGACAATCTTGGTCTTGAGTTAGAGCCATTTAAAGCGACTGCCAGCTCTGCAGTCTCCCTGGACATCTCCTGCTCGGGCTAAACTGTAATGTACTTTGCCCAAACCCCAAAGCAGGGGTTGCCCAGAACTGTGGTGGAGGTGGATGGGGAGGAGGACTGAGACCACCATAAACCTCTAGAATGATGTGACAGATTCTGTACTCTGGGATTAGATTTACTAAACTGTTTTTGTGACTGGAAATTATTCCATAGAAAATGTAAAAAGTTGTATTGAACTTTGATGTAGTTAAAATTCACTTGAAAAAGGTCTAGTTTGGTTTCATGTAGTAATTCCTAAATTTGTAAGCTTCATTGCTATAGACGTCTATCCAAGTTGCAAAGCATTCATGCTGTAGTGAACTTGGTCATGAGTCAGCTAGTTCTTTGCAGTCTGTAAAATATACTTTCCCTTGTGGGAAAGCTCAAGGATTTTCTCTCCTTTAATACTGGAATATAGGCAATACAGAGTACAGCAGAAAGCAGCTATTTATAAGAAACGTGTTGCATGTATGTGACTGGTTATGTACATGACAATCTTGCTGGTGAGAAAATCAATTACTAATCTGTACGCAATTGAGTCCAAGTAGTCCGGTGCACCCAGGGTGTGGTCACATCTGCCAGAGCATTTGTTTTTGCCTGTGGTTACCACCCAGCGCTGGCTCCTATCAAAGACTGACAGGTCCCGATGTGCGGCGTCCACATGTGCACCAAACAGCTTATTTGCATACAGATTATACTTCGATTTTCTTGCAGAAAAAAAATATATGTTCACTATGTCACTAATGCCCATTAAAACAGCATATAAGTCATTTGGGATTGTTTTTGACGATGGACTCCTTTTCAGAGGTGTGCACAAGTTTTCACATAGCTGCAGACACTAAGGCCGGTTGCAGACGACCGTGCTGCAACCGGCCTGCCATGATTTAAAAGCACGGGCTGCACACGGGGATGTCCCGTGCTTCCACAACTCCTTACATTAAATGAATAGGAGCCACGGAAGCATGGCCCGCAAAATAGGACCTGTCCTATCTGATGTGGCCCGGACTGTCGGCCCGCACACGGGACCATGAAAATCACATTCGTGTGTATGGGCCCATAGAAAAGAATGGGTCAGTGTGCTATCCGTGAAATACACGGATAGCACACTGCCCCACAGCACGGTCGTCTTCAAGGGGCCTTAGAACATTGAAAACTAAATAAAAACTGACGGAAATGCTCACCGCCCAAGAAAGCACTGCCACAGAGGCCGGTTTTGATTTGCCAAGTCTGAATCTTTAGAACCGAATAGTTTTGCAAGGAGTCGTACAACAGCCAATCGCTCCTCTCCATCGTTGCTCTGAAAACAAGACATGAAGTACAAGTAGCTTATCATACAGCAATATCTAGACAGGGTCATTTATTTTGTTCTTTCATTTAAAGCAGAAGCTTATTGTAATCTATGATGACATAAGAGGGGTGGTCCAGTGTAAAAAACACATTTTGAGTGAGGAAAGGCCACATTAAGGACCAACAGCTAACAGCAGAGTAGCCCCACCAACATGAGAGTGTAGAGGTACACAAAAAGGAGACCACTATGCCATTCTTTGAGGCCCACAGAAATGAATGTGGGTCTCTTAATTCATATTTACAGGAGTTGAGAAACACTTGACTGCTAACATAAATTCATTCTGGTTTATAGGAGTGTTATCTGCATCTATATATGGCCATGCCTATATCTTCGAGTCTATATATATATATATATATATATATATATATATATATATATATATATATATATATATATAAAAAAAAAAAAGACATAAAAAGATCTCAAGCTTCTTTACTTACTTTTAGCTTAAATTCCAGCTGTGGCATTACAGAAACCAACAAATTTGGATCTATAGCGAACAGTTCTTGAATAAGATCAAATACATGCTCCGACAAGTCACTTACAGACGATTTTCCCAACACCAAGACTTGGTTGAAAAACTATTGGGTAAAGAAGAAATATACAAATGAAAAAAACTGCACCATAAAACAACGCGAGAAATTTCTGAACTAAAACACGCTACACCACAAGGAATGGCAGCTTTCAGATATAAGTAGATCTAGCTAGTGGTGGTGACTAGATTTACTATATAGTATATATACTATATGCTAGTGGTGTGAAATGTTAAGGTAAATTTTGAGGAAATAAAAAGACACTTAAAATCTGTCCCTATAATATACAGACAATAGCTGTTATATGTACAAACCTCTCTGCAAAAACAGTGTAGTCACATGCCAAAGTAAACTATGCAGTTGGTGTTTCTCCAAAACCTATGCTAAACATGCAGAAAGTTACTTTTTACAATAGAAAAAAAATGGTGAAAGTGTAAATGAGAGTGTGCATCTAGGTAAAGCTAAAGGTTTTGTTGGGGTACAAGCTGTGGATGACCTTAGTATGAATACAGATAGAGGAACCTGCATGTGTTCAATTATGGGTACAGGTTGTGAGCACAGAATAATAATCTGTAATTACATCTGAACAGGATGTTTCAATACCCTGAGGACTAGGTGAGTCTGATAGACCCAAAACATTCATTTCAACCAAAACCTAAATACCTACATTAGCAATGCAGGGCTCGATGGTTTGAACTGTCCTTTTTAAAAGTACTTTGGCGAGGTCAAATGACTGCTTGTTTAAATTCTGGTGAAAAAGAGAAAAAAAAAAAAGTTTATCATTCAGAGATAAGAATCCACAAAACTAAGAGAAATATACACATAATACCTTCACTGTATATCAACACTAATGCACAACCAGTCAGCGCAAAAAGAAAAACACCCAAAAACATTTGATACATTGCAAGAACCATCCACTGATTCAGTAAAGAAAACTGCTGATGGACCTGTAAAAATTATTCTACATGGCAGAGTATTCTTTTGCATTTGTGGTGATATTTCTCCAAGACTACAATTTCTCACCTCCCATCAGGGCAACAGGTGACAAATGCCTTAGCAGTGGGGGTCTGACTGCTAAAATCCTCATTGATTTCACATCGCCCTTTTAAACATGGCTCCATCAATATCTGATTGGGCATCAGCACCCAGCCCGTACTGCAGTTCAGTGCTATACAGTGTATGGAGCCAGAAAGAAATGGCTCCAACACATGGAAAACCCTCTCCTACTTAGTGCAGAGAGACAAGCAGAGCATAACATCTTCTTAGGAGATGGGGAAGGGGCGGGGTCCTGCATTGTTTTGAGCCAAAGTCAGGAGTGGATTAAAACAAAGGAAAAACGTCCAACTTCTTTTTCATTCTTTTTCAAGCCAGTCCTGACTTTGGCTAAAAAAAAAAAAAAACGCAGCAAAATCTGCAACAAAAAACGTAATGTACAAAGTAATCTGCTCCCAGAAAACCCCTTTAATATGCTTTTTTTTTAAACCAAACCAATTGTAAAGCGTAGAACTAACCTTATGGGCAGGGATGAGATTTATAAGGATGGAATCCAACAATTCCTGTGTGACTCCATCACCTTCCATAGTAATTGAGCTCATTAGATCCAGCATGTGCATCTGAACCTTCTGGTTGTGGCTGTTACTGTGTTAAAAAAAAATATGCAATTACAATTTTTGCAAGATTCCAAATTAAGAAACAAGAAATCTAAAAATAAGCATAGAAATAAATGGACACCTAGAGGTAAAAGCAGCGGAAATTCCACAGCATGTTAATTCTTTCACCACTAATTTCAACCCTTGTAATGCATAAGAGAAACCCTTAGCAAGTCGACAAGTGTTATATACCAAATCAGCAACCAATTGTTTGTGTCCTGCATGGATGTACACCAACTCCACACTAGTAGGAACTGCACTAGCATGTAAATCAATGAAGAATACCTTGCAGTGTTATAGTGAACAAAGAAACATATTGCAAAATAAAGACCTACAGCATGGCTGCTGTTCCTTAGTACTGTAGCCAAAGGTTTACTCATTTTGCAGAACATGTGAAAAGCCCCTGCACTAGACTTGAAATAAACATTAAGTCCCACGCTAAATCCAGATGTTTAACCCATATTTAAAGGATTTCTCCTCCAAGGATTGTGCAAGGAATTGCAGCACGGTTCATTGCTTACTGCTGAGCAGGGTAAAACAGTGCAGGTGACATAGGACTAAACAAGTTTAGTAACCACTTCATTGTCAGCATCAGCAGGAGTCCCAAAGGTCAGATCACCACCGAGCCTAAAGTGATAAAGGTATATCGTAGTAATAAGCCATTACTTCATAAAATGGGGATTAGTTATTAAAAAAAAATGGCGTTAAGATGTAGGTTAAATTCTTCATTATTTTTTCCTTTCAAAGCCACTAGGGGTCAGTCTCAGTCATTTGTATGGCGCAAGGAAGGGCAAGAGAACATCTCTTTATGATAGGCTTATAGGAAAGTCCTGGAAATGTGACTCTCATGATTTCCCAGCTTTATTACCTAAATATTCTCCATTTGTATAGGGAATACATCTCACAATAAAGCAATTGTTATTCATGAACAAAACATTGTGAAACCAAGGAACTTACATGTACACAAACTGAATCCACAGAAAAGCCAAACACGGGTTTAACTTACTTTATAACAGAGAAGAGCGTCTTAAAGAGCTGAATAAAAATTTCATTGCAGTCTTCCAACTCAAAGCAAATGTTGTAAGACTTGACCCATGCTAAATTCTGAAAACAAGAAACAAAAAGTACAATTAGAAACATGAACGAGTCAAGGATAAAAGAGTCAAGACTACTTTTAGTGGAGATAACCAAGCAAGATATTTTTCCCCTCACAGTAAGAGACTCAAAAGTCACATAAGTTTGATGAAGACTTGCCACAGGTTTTACCCCTTGCATTTAGAAGTAGGAGGGAAAAAAAAAAACAAAAAAAAAAAAAAACACTACTAGTACAGGAAGTGGGCGGCTTTTCACAGGTAACCCCACAGGGAGTTATAATAGCAGCATATGGCAGCTACATACACAGCACATCATTGAGAGGAGTCTATCACCAGAGTGAAGCCTATTACACCACCAACACAGATAGGTCAGGCACACTGAAATTAAACACTTTTTTGCCAAGAAAATGTGTCCCTCCTCCTTCATGTAGAGGGATTAATTTATTTCAGAATATGCAAATGGTCTATTGGTCTATTGCTCCAAACTGCTTGAGACAATTGCATATGCTGAAATAAATGAATATATCTGCATTAATTTTACTTGGGAAAAGAAAGGTCAGGCATAGCGGAATGTAAAATCTAACTGTGTTACTAGTTTCATATGCTTAATTCTGGCAAAAGACTCCCTTTAAAGTCATGTTATACAGCGCAATACACAGAGACAGATCCCCATTAAGCAGCTGCCTGGTATCTTTACATTTTTGGAGCAAAAATGTTCAGTTAAGATGACAAATGCCTCAGCTGGACATGGGTAAAGCCCTGCTGTCTTGGTGACTGAAGCTTAGCCTATCAGACACAAACACCTCAGCTGTTATATGCGGTCAGCTCCTCCTGTGTTACTATACGCTGGGTAAGATCAATGCAAAGCAGAAAACTGCAGAGACTTACCAGCAGAGGGCGCAACAAATGCAGTGAATGCTAATAGTAAGTTGCAAGTAATGTCTGTAACAGCAGTATATAGACACTGTTTGCAGTACCAGGGTACTATGTGGGCAAAGTCATTTGAGGAAAGACTATTGCGAGTACAAAATATGAGTATGGTGCTAGTATGGGGTAATAACCATTGTAGGACACAACGCTGGCACTTTGCAATTATTGTGGGATCGCTTTGAGGATAGATCCCATTGCGGCACACCCTTTGAACATCGTAGGCCGGAGTGCAACAGAATGAGTGAACTACTGAGTGAATTTCTTCAAGTCAGGCTCTGATGTAGATGCCATTTTATAACGTGGTATTATTTTACCTTTGGCCCCATTGCTAAAAATGTAAAATGCATACTGTGTAGTAAGTGTCTCTCTACTGGCAGCCCATAACCACAGTCTACTGTCCTATTCAGGAAAAAGGTAAGTAAACGTATACCAGCCCACCAGAGGACTCTCTTTTAGACTCTTCCTGGTGAATGGGTTTTATGGATATGGTTGCCATGTGTGTTGGGAGCTTTTCTGCCACCTGCGCCAAATGTAAACATAAAACATAATGTAGATAGAGTCACAGACTGTCATCAGCTCTGAAAACGATTATGTCATAAGTGCGAGACATCACCACCTGAGTATTCAGAGTGTCACATCACTTTTTGTTTACGCTGCTATCTGGAAGTTTTCTTGGGATGACACAGAAGAAAACAGCATTTTGTATCACATGTGGTTTCATTGAAAACTGCTGAGGTGATACGGCAGATAAACACGTTTCTCGATGGTGTGGCTTGTACAGGTGAAACACGCAATTTCAATTGTCCTTCACCTGTACAAGAAGTACAGCCAAATATCTCACTGAGTAACACGTACCGGTACCCATAAGGTCTTCAGGTCTTTGTCAAAGGCTCCTAGACCACAGCCAGCATGTGATATATACCATAGCTTATACTTACTGAAGCTATCCTAGTAGTAAGGACACATTAGATCAGAAAGAAGACAGAAAAGTGAATGAATTAATACCTCTAATAGGTAAAAGTATCTGTTGAATTGTGGGCTTTTAGTGTCTTCCAAACCTTTCAACTGCCTTGTTATAAACAAGAATATGTCCTGCAGAAATAAAGGAAAAAAATACACAATATATTAGTAGTAAAGAGTAAGGCAATATGATTGTCCAAATACAATAAACTCTTCAAGGAAGTAAAGCATTACAGTTGTTGGCCCACAAAGAACACTTATAGCCACAGGAGTGGTGGTCCCGCAAGCGTTCTGCCCTGTACTGTACTACCAAATACTCTTCACTGCATCCATGAAGAGAGGAGGTACGGGGGGGATCAAGAGCCCTCATTATAGAAATTGTGAAGGTTCCAGTGGTGCGGACCCCCCCTGCGATCAGACATTTATCACCTAGACTGTGGATAGGTGACAGATGTGCATTATGGGACAAGACCTCTAAAGTAGATCTGCTCAAAGGCTTATTCAGGATTAGAAAACATGGCTTCTTAACAGGGAAGTCTAACATTTAATAGTGGAACAACACAAAAGATTTCCTTCCATGTAATGGACCTGAGTCTTCTGCCCACCTTGAATAAAATAAATAAGTCTCTGCAACGAGCAGTAGTTTTATCACCTTTAATTTGTCATGTGAGGTGTATGGTGCCTCTGGTGCATATATTCTGAAGATGTCAGCCAAGCAGCAGGCCACAAGGAGGCGAACATCTTTATTTGGATTCCTGAGGAAGAATTCAGATGAGAGGTGCAAGGCTAAAGGGAGATATTGCTGTTTTTCATCTTCTGAATCCTGGTCCATATCCATAAACGTTTTAACCACCATCTGCAGAAAAAAAGTAAGACAAAAATTAAGTATATAACGTCCGTAGTGATCATCGTAGACAACTCCTTACAACCAACAACATCCCCGAAACTGAGGACATATTCAGCCTATACTTCTCATGAAGCTTAGCCCACATTTCAACATTGTTGCACAGTTTACATTTCCAACTCTACAGCTCGGTCTTAGCATGGACCGTGGCCTGAGTGCACTACCATTCATCTGCTACGCAATGTACTCCAATAAACACAATCCTGCGCTGCCATGGTGTTCTATATAACTGGAGGTACACTTTGATCACGTTGCTTAGCCTAGTACAGACCTTCAGTTGCAGCATGTATTACAGTCCAGAGACAAGCTGAGTGTGCATGTGTTCAAAATGCAGAAGGTTATGAGTAGCTCCCAAACTTTTTCTGATAGCAGCAGGTGTATAGCTATAGGGGGTTCAGCCAGCGGTCAGTCTGCTACATAAAATATACCACTATTCTAAATGCCACAGTCAGGTAGGTGCCCTGATAAAGATTCCGCATTTTGGCTTAAGGGCTTCATGTTGAATCTCTGGGTAGCAGCTCATCTCCCCTAACAAAAGGGCTGCTCGATCCTCCTCTCTCCTGACATCTGCCACTAATATTATACAATTATAGACATTCCAGGGCTGTGGAGTCGGTAGACCAAACCGCTGACTCTAACTCTTATTTTTCCACAGCCTGACTACTTCACAAATGGCTGACAACCTTAGCACTTTTCTCTCCGCATGTTTCGTGTGGAAACCGAGCAGAAACCACACGGACCCCATTATAATCCTTAGGTAACTGCTTTTCTTTGCGTATAGGTTTCCGTTCAGAGGGTCCCCAAGTGGACTTACCGAACGGAAACTCGACTGCAGATGTGAACCGGGCCTTAGTAAGTCAGAAGATGTAAAAAAAAAAAAAAGTAAATAGGCAACAACCCATGCATCTAATTAATTGTAGAACATTAATAATTCATATAATTAATCATTTTATTTTGAAGTTGGAGATCACATACATTGCTCCGGACTCTGGAGACCTGCGATACTGTGCAAGGAGAGGGATAGTTTGCTGCCTAGGATTGCTCAGGCTAGTTCAGTCACTGGTTTTGCTTTACTGCATCTGACCGACCATGGCTATCAGCCATTTATGAAGTCAGAGCCAGGCTGTGGTAAAATAGCCTACCGACCTCACACTCGTGTGGCAAAGCATTATCTAATGTGTACCGCCAGATAAACTTTCACACAGAATCACAGGACCCAGGGTAAATAGTTAGTCATCAGACACCCTCTGCTTCCAAAAAGTAACCAGAGGCTTTGTACTATAACACATTATGTAACGCGTGACTATTATAAATTCTATTTTATTACATTTAACCATCTTTACATCTAACATTTTGCACAAGTCATACATGTTAAAGCAGCTGTATCCATAAATCTACCCCTCAATTAATGTAATGGATGTCACCAATTACAGTATAAGGGCATAGCATTTCCATTGCTGGCCCACAGAGCGATCCAACCTGCCTTGGGCAAACACCATGCTGAATACATTACTGGCTAAAAGCAAAAAGTGTTCACTGCTAGGCAATAAGAGGAAATATTCATGGAAGATATCTGATGTGCCAGGTATTAGTCTCAAACATAGTATTAGGCCTCATGCACATGACTGTACATTTTATCCACAATTGCAGATAGAAGTACGGACTCGTACATGGGCCCATACACACAGCCATAGCTTTTGCAGCGGTATGTCTGGTCCAAGAACCACAAAATACGGAGCAGGTCCTCTGCCTGCTTGACTTGCGGCTTTGTCAATTCATTTTCAATGTATGGGTCAATGAAAACCATGGACGACACACTGATACCAATCCATGTGTCATCCGGAGCATTTTTACTAACCTGCAGACTGCACACAGTAGTCCATCAGTATATGACACATCTATGGTTATGGAAACCACGATTACCATATAGCAAACAAGAAACAATGGAATAGTATAGGTTCTCTCCCTACTATATTGGCTATGCATTGAATGCAGGTTATATAAATAAAATGCTGACTGTAGGCTTCTCAAGATAACCAGGAGTAAATTCATGGAAAATATATTGTAGAACAAAATGGGGAACTGTATTAATGTCACAGGGGCAGCATAAAGTCCTAATAAAGATTACGCTAGGTTCACACTAGAGTTTGGATTTCCATATTTTGGGTCACTATGGGGTCCAGCTGATTTTATACTGAAACCTGATTTTCAGCGGAATCTGCTGTGGAGTCTCAGACAGAGACTCCAACGCAGATATGATCCTAGCCTTACTGCGCAGGGTCACTTTTGTTGCTCCTCCATATTATGAGCTGTAGGCTAATCCCCCCACTGACTGACAGCTTTCTCCCTATGCACAGTAAAGGGACAATACTGTCAATCAGGCTGTAGGGGCAGGGGCAATGGTGGCTCCAGCATACTGAGGACTGTAAATGACTGCAATAAAAATAAGTGATCCGGGGCAGGAATCAGGGGCTCTAGACCTGCTTTATGCTACACTCAGACAGGGCAGCATACACACAAACTGACTTCAAGGTTTTCTTGTTCTTTTCACTTTCCTTATTAGATTGTTAATAAAAGAGCTGAGTTTTGTGCTGCTTTGAGGCTCATTCCACATTTGCATAAAGGGGTCTCAAAAATGTAGCGCTCTGCAGAATGAAAATTGACTCCAAAATAATAGAAGTGTTAGGATTAGAATAGGTCATCAATATTAGATTGGCCGGGATCCTGAGCATCGATCCTGGGTGGCTGTTCTCACTAGCTGCTTAATAGAGAACAGAGCCAGAAGGCGATATCTCTGTATCTCTGTTCTCTGTATAGCGGCTGCGCCGAGTTACTGCAGCTCAGCATCCGTTCACTTGTATAGGAACTGAACTGCAGTATCAGATCATGACAACTACACAGAGAACATACATATCTGCTCCATATAGCGACTGCTGTAAACAGCTGATCAGTGGGTGTCCCAACTATTGATGACCTCATAGGTTATCAACATAATTTGCCTGGAAAACCCCTTGAGGCAGAGGCTTGGATTTTTTGTTTCTGAGTTTGCTGTGTTTTTTTGAGCCAAAGCCAGAAGTGGATTTAGCAGAATGGAGAAGCATAAGTGTTCACATTCCTTTTGAAGCCACGCTTGGCTATGACAAAAAAAAACAAAAAAAAAAAGGAGTACAGCAAAATCTGCAACAAAAAAAAACATGAGAAAAAAAAAAACAAAAAAAGATAGAAAGCACAGCTTTTCTGCATTGTGTGGCCTCGCTTAAGGGTATGTTCACATGGAGTTTTTTGCAGGCTGAAAAAAAAAAAAAAATCTGCTTCAGGAATTAGGAAACGTTTTTTGACACACTTTATGCAATACAGTTTTTGACATGGCTTTTCAAAAACCGTGTAGCAATGTCGTGCCTCCCATTGATTTCAATGTGTTTTTCAAAGTGGAATCTGCCTGAAGATGGCCGGCTATACTAAACTCTGCTCCTCAAAAGCTCCTGCAAAAAACTCTGTGTTGAATATACCCTTAAGCCGAGGCCCCATGTTTCAGAAAAGCAGCTTTTTTGTTGCAGGTTTTGCTGTGTTGGTTTGAGCCAAAGCCAGGAGTGGATTAAGCAGAAGGGAGAAGATAAGAACTTCCTATATCTTTCCCATTACTTCTGTAGCCATTCTTGGCTTTGGTTTAAAAAACCGCAGCAAAATCTGCAACAACAAATAAAAAAAAAACAAAACAAACAAAAAAAAAAAAAGTCTGCATTTACACAATTTGAATCCCATGCCCATTTTGCGGTAAAAACCACGCTGTGGACACGCGGCAATTTCCAAAATCGCCGCAGTTTCGGAAATTGCAGCATGTCAATTATACCTACGGAAACGCCAGCGGTTTCCCCATAGGTATAATTGAAAGAGAAAGTCCACAGAGGAAACCTCTGCGAACTTTCTGTCTAAAGCGCTATGGGAAGAACGGCGATGCATTGCCGACGCGTTTTTTCCTGCAGCGCTTTTTTAATGCGGGACGCCACATGGGGCCTTAGCCTTAAAGAGATTTTACTC
This sequence comes from Leptodactylus fallax, assembly GCA_947044405.1. NCBI lineage: Eukaryota > Metazoa > Chordata > Amphibia > Anura > Leptodactylidae > Leptodactylus > Leptodactylus fallax. Next base: position 2,831,374 of record CAMRHE010000132.1, read on the forward strand.
TCAAAAAATCCCTATGACCGGTCAGACACAAACTAGGCTTTAAATACTCCAGGTCAGGGGCTGTGGTTATCATTGAAGAAGACAACATGTATTAGATGTCCATTGTAACACATGAACATGATGGCCATCAGTCTCCTACTACATCTGTTAAGAAATAAACCCAGGACAACAACTCAGCAAAGACTTCAGCTTATAAAGACATTCAACAACAATTTTCTAAACGGCCATCACACTTCCGTTTTAAAAAACTAACATTGGGTTTACACCTGCCTTGTACTCCATTCGGGGTTTCCGTCCCTGAACCAGTTTAAAAAAAAATGCATGCATGCAGCGCTTTTCTCTCCGCATTTTTCGCCTTTTGGGTGGAAACCCTACGGACCCCATTATAGTCTATGGGGTCCGTAGGTAACTGCTTTTTTAAGCAGATTAGGTTTGCGTTCTGGGGGTCCCCAAGCGGACCCCCCCAAACAGAAACCCAAAAACAGGTGTGAACCTAGCGTTAGAGTGACTGTTTTACACGTTCGTCAAAAAAACAGACGTATTCTAACTTTGATGGTTACAAAAATGGATATGTGAATAAACCCATAGACTTTAATGGGTTTTACAATGGCCGTATGATGGCCATTTTCCACCATAAAGTGAATAAGGGCAAAAATGGACTGATATGTTGTTTGGCCCTTGAAAAGCAGAATGATCATGTGAGTAAGGCCTTATCGTCCTATGTAACTGAGCTCCCAAGCGATAATCGATAAACCTGTATGGGGGTCCATTAGTGATCATTCCCCCCCCCCATGTAATTTACAATGGTCATTGTAAAGACGGATGCTATTTTTTTTATTTTTTTTAATAAATCAGATTATTAGGTACAAACAAGAAAAATACAAATCTCTGACCCAATGCAGCAGTGCTTACAAAACACAGACAAGGCACCAATGTAATATTCCTTCTACCACCACATACAATTGTAAGCAGTTAGCCGCCTCCTGGGGACCACATTGAAGATATTAAGGGCTTTACAAATAATTTACCATTGTAAGGTGTAAAATATCTAAAGTAGTTGTAACTGAGATCCACATGTTCTGCAAGAGCTATGCAAGAAGTGCTTATCTACACAAGTAATTCCTCTGTTGTAAGGCCGTCTTACTCCCCTCCTCCACAGAGAAGCGGCTAACGTCTGCTGGCACACTGATCGCAGCTCCATTACAGGCCCACTGTGGAGGCAGCACACACAATGGGGGAAAATATATACTACACTAAATTATTCTCCATGGCAGGCAGGGCAGTGGAAATAATCTTACTTTGTTAAATACAGGAAGAAAATGTCTACATGTTATTTCTAAAAGAACATCTAGTAACAGAGCACCATAATGATATACTACTATGCACTCTCTAAGGCCGGACATACAAGAGAGTCCATTTGGTCAAAGGTCATCTCCCCTGATCCGCTCCCTATATATATATATATATATATATATATATATATATATATATATACACATACACATATACACATACATACACACACACACATACATACATACACACACACACACATACATACATATATACACACACACACGTTGGTCCAGACAAACATGTATGCACTCTGAATAGGGAATGGCGAGAAAGCTGCTGCTGTCAAACATCCCTCAGGGAAACTTTTCTCCCCAAGAACAGAAGGTCTAGGCATGTGGAAATCAACCATTCGATCCCTAGTTCCACATAGACGGCTGGCAAGTTTGCCCCACATATATGTAATGCCATCAATGCCTTAGTTGCCGGCACTTAATGAAGAAGCTCAAGAAGTCACAATCTCTTCCTCTGCCACAAAAATTGTCATTTACAATAGAGTCAAAGGTAGAGTCTCTGGGAACAATGAGCTCCGCCATACAGAGATGGAGATCAGAGTGGGCCAACCCTAAAAGCCCACCTGGCAGTGTGTTTAACCCTTAAAGGGATTCTATCATTGGGAAACCCTATTTTCACTAACACCATGTCGGAATAGCCTTTAGAAAGACTATTCTTCTCCTACCTTTATTTTCTGCTACACGCCACAGTTTCTGAGAATTTTCGTTTTTCTTCTTTATGCATATGAGTCTTCAGTACCGCCTCTCTGCCGCGTCCTCAGCCCCCGAGTCTCTGTTCGCGAAATGGCAGATCCGACTGAGCATGCGAAGGATTTGAGCCCCGAACAGAAACTCGGGCGCTGATGATGGGGCAGAGAGGCGTCAGCAGAAGAAGCGAGAGGCGGCGCTGGATCTTCAGAAGACCGTCTTCTCTGAGCACAGAGGTCAGTCCCCTCTGCTTTCTCAAGACCCATTTGCATAAAGAAGAAAAACGAAGATTCTCAGAAACGGCGGCGCGGAGCAGAAAAATAAAGAGTATTCCGACGTGTTAGTGAAAAATGGGTTTCCCAATGATAGAATCCCTTTAAGATAGCCACGGCCATTGACAAAAAAATAAATAAATTTTTTTTAAAGTTATCCAACGTGTCAGACATTTTCAACCATAGGTAGAAAATAGAAGCTTATGTATGATTGTCACAGTTTGGCTGCACCACCTTGTGCAGACCTGCCACATCATTTATTTATTAATTTTAACAACCTGACCCGCCAATTGGATAGTTTAGTTGTTTACGTTGATGGTGAGATCGTTCGACCAATTCCTGATGTTTAGGGGTAACTTAGTCCCCCCCAAAGCCTGCCAGAGTTAAAAAAGATGGCTGTACCTTATTTCTGTCTATTCAAATGAAAACGCAAGGTCAGACTTCATGTGCATGGTCATGTGCAAGGCCAGCTTAAAGGGGTTTTCTAAGATTAAAATATTGACAGTCTATCCTTAGGTTAGGTCATCTATATCAGATCTGACTCAGAGCCTTCTCCAAACTGCTCCATTTGCAACATGAGGAAAGCACCACTAAGCTGAAGCCTTTTGCTTAGGCCCTGGCCAAAAATATAAGTAATTGGGAGGAATTTAGGCTAGGGCTTGTTAGACCCCAAGTACCACAAAGGTCAAGTAATTATATTTTATATTAAAAAAGAAAAAAAAATTGTACCATAAGTTTCGGCTGCTGCATTCAATTCGTAGAACTGTAACTGTGGACATAAGGTTGCAATTTTGGATTTGTGACACCAATATTGTGATGTTGCAATACAACCTTCTGACCTTCAAGGTTACATTTTTGTTATTTACAGAAAGAGCACCATGTCTTATAATGAGCCTTGTTCAGGAATGAACAGGACTGAGCCTGTAGTCCATTTAACGGATGCAAAAAATGGACGCAGACGAATGTTAAAAAAACTGATCCGCTGCGGTACTTTTTTTTTTCCTTCAAAAAAAACAAAAAACGACAGCAACTGCTTCACAAGGATCCAACCATGGTCAGCCAGAAGCTGCAAAGCTCCTCTAATTAAATTAAAAATGATGCATCTAAGGGTGGGTTCACACCTGCGCTTGGTGTCCGTCCGTCGCCAATCCAGTGAAAATCTCGGCGAATTGGATTGGCGTCGGATACAGACCGGTCAGCGGCGCATTGGTTAAAAACCCATTCATTTGAATGGGTTTTTAAAGCAGTGCTGCGGGTGTGCGCTTACACCCTCTGCGCTGCCAATCCTTTTTTTTTTCGTCGGACACGAAGTCCTGCATGTCCGACTTTGTTTCCGACGAAAAAAAAAAGGATTGGCAGCGCAGAGGGTGTAAGCGCACACCCGCGCACTGCTTTAAAAACCCATTCAAATGAATGGGTTTTTAACCAATGCGCCGCTGACCGGTCTGTATCCGACGCCAATCCAGTTCGCCGAGATTTTCACTGGATTGGCGACGGATGGACACCAAGCGCAGGTGTGAACCCACCCTAATTAATCTTATTAATTAATCATACAATATTAAAAAAAAAAAATTGTATACTAAAATTCAAAATTAATCTTTGTTTTTAAGCCAGAATTTTTTTTTTCCAACTCTAGCCCAAAATTGGCTTCGACTACACACCCATGTTACGGAAAGGCTGCTGTTTCTTTGTTGCAGATTTTGATGCGTTTTTTTTTTTGAGCCAAACTCTATTAAACTCTATTAAACAGAAAGGAAAAGTGTAAGAGCTTGGCTCAAAAAAAAAAATGCAGCAAAATCTACAACAACAACAAAAATCAGCTTTTCCACAACGTGGGCCTCAGCCTAAGGCTAAGGCCCCACGTAGCGGGCCCTCACAAAAAAGTGCTGTGGGAAAAACTGTGGCGGAAATGCTTAGCGGTTTTTCCCACAGCACTTTTCACAGAAAGTCCGCAGGTTTCCTCTGCGGACTTTCTGCTTCCATTATAGCTATAGGGAAACCACCGGCATTTCCAATCGCAGCATTTCCACTGTGCGTATTTTTCTGCAATGTGTGGATGGGATTTGTGGTTTTTGCCGCAGCAAGATTGAACTTGGACGCATGAAAAGTATGTTCACTATGATACCAACAGGCCATACAACAGCATATAAGTAGTTTATTGGTGCTAGTAGACCCCCTTTAAGTGGTGCAAATTGGTTATTCTTTGGGTGTATTAAGGAAAATAGATATTTTTTTTTTTTCAAAGCTGATACAAGTGAAAAGGCAAGGACATATCTTTACATATAGAAAGTATTTAACACTTGTTGCATCTTAACCATCCTATTCCAGAAGAACCTCATTGACATTAAATCCATTGCCAACCTATCAGATGTTGAGGCTTCTGTTTCATATAACACATATCCCACACACTTCTGAAGCAGGATGCATTGAACATATAACACACAAGCACTGAGTGTAATTTCCATCTCTCCATATACAAACTATAAATGTGCACACAGCTAAACATAGCTCGCAACATATGTAGACAAGACAAAACTGCAATATGGATATATACAGAAGAGTACCCATGGTTTTTAAAAGGAGAGAGGACCCATACAGGGGGCACTTCCTGTCACAGATGGGTAACCAGGATCTCAGCTGTGCACAGAAAACTTAGAAGGGGACCAAGTATTAAACCAGAGCTGCCGCCCCTTCACTGTCAGAATTAGGTATGTGGAGTCAATAAGCCAAACTACCCATTCAGACTCAAATGGCTGACCGCTCCTCTAAGGCCTGGTTCACATCTGTGTTCGGGTTTCCGTTCGGGGAGTCCGCTTGGGGATCCCCCGAACAGAAACCTATACGCATAAAAAAGCGGTTTACCCGGGACACCCGCAGACCCCATAGACTATAATGTGATCCGTGTGGTTTCCACACAAAGCAAGCAGCACTTTCCTCTCCGCATGTTTCGTACGGAAACCGAGCGGAAACCACACGGACCCCATTATAGTCTATGGGGTCCGCGGGTTTCCCGGGTAAACCGCTTTTTATGCGTATAGGTTTCTGTTCGGGGGGATCCCCAAGCGGACTCCCCGAACGGAAACCCGAACACAGATGTGAACCAGGCCTTAGAGGAGCGGTCAGCCATTTGAGTCTGAATGGGTAGTTTGGCTTATTGACTCCACATACCTAATTCTGACAGTGAAGGGGCGGCAGCTCTGGTTTAATACTTGGTCCCCTTCTAAGTTTTCTGTGCACAGCTGAGATCCTGGTTACCCATCTGTGACAGGAAGTGCCCCCTGTATGGGTCCTCTCTCCTTTTAAAAACCATGGGTACTCTTCTGTATATATCCATATTGCAGTTTTGTCTTTTTTATGCGTATAGGTTTCTGTTCGGGGGTCCCCAAGCAGACTCCCTAAACGGAAACCCGAATGCAGATGTGAACCGGGTCTTAGTCACAAAAGCTACTGCTTGTATTTCTGTGAGAGTAAATATGTAACAAGCTACGTATTTAATTATACAATATTAACTGTATAATATAGATAGATCATTAGATAAATCATCCACTATTGCAACTTATGCCTTTAGGGCACACATTAAAGCTTGCAGTCATAACTTGAAAGGAGAGGCAGATGTCAGGTGACTTTCCCAACTTAGGGTTCCCATAAGGTAGACCCAAGCAATCATATCATGACGACATATCCTAGTGATAGGCCATCTCCTTAAAAGATAAGAATATCCCTTTAAAATTCCACACCTTTGTGTACCACAAATGGTAAAAACTGCACCGTACATCATATCATCATCAGTTCTTATGACAAGAGCAGAATCTACAGCCACATACGTTCACAGCAGCTGCAGAAGTGTCAAATAAAAGCTTCCTAAATGTGGATGGTAGCTCAGATCCTTTAATGAAAAGGACCTAGAGGTGCGCTGCTATAATGCTGTGAGGGTATGTGCATAAAAAAATAAATCATTGCAGTATGTACAAGCAATAGTTCTCAAAGCAAGGGTTTTGTCCACTGAAGTCAGACACACAACTGCACCAAAACGCGCTTCTCTACCATGTAAGAGAAGTAATATGAATACAGTCATATAGCCTAAGACCCCCATTCACATTTTTTTTTCCCCTTTGCACGTAAACTAGAAAAGTGGGCACTAACAATTCCCCTAAAAACCAACAACTCACCACACATTTGATATTCTACACTTTGAGCCATCTCTGGCACAAAATAAAGCTTGTCAGGTGGTGACACAAATGTACCTGGGAATACGCTCATAGTCCCATCCAGTCCCCGATGCTTTCACTTCCATACAAGTGAAACATCATTTCAGATGGATAACATTACTGGCCGTGTGGTCACAGCAAAACCCCATAACCAGTAATGATATCCAGCTGAAATTCATCGCTGTCTCACTTACACAGAGGTGAAAGCACTGGCGGCAGGGGACTGGACGAGGCTATTACTCCGTGTGTCACCACATGTACACAACATGGCCTTCAGTCCAAAGATCATTCAGCTGACATCAATCAGATTGTTTTTCCCACATGGTATAAATTAGATTTTTATTACAAGGATTTTAGTGTTGAAATTCTTGACACCGAAAATATGCGCTTTTGGATTTTGCCATTTCTAAAATGCTGTTTAGACAGGGCGATTATACAGTGGTCCCTGAAGTTACAACGGCCTCAGGATACAATATCAACATACAGGGATCTTCTCTGGGCCACTGTAACGTGAAACCAGACTCAACATACAAAGCTTGGCTGGAGGGTCCAACAAATCTGGACAGGCATTTCACTGGTAAAATCCCTGTATTAGTGAACTACATGCACTGACTAGCAGGTAAGTAGCGCCTCTCTATAGTATAGTGCAGTACTACACGTTCTGTACATCTCCATCTGAGATGATACCAGTTGGCTCCACGTTCATTTTTCAGGTGCATCGAGTCACCATCATAGAAAGTGATTTACAGCTACAGCTTTCTGCATTTGTGTGGTAAAAATTTGCCATTTCAATATTAATTATCTGATAATTTTCTTTAATCTATTTTTTCCATTTTCTGGACATTTTGGGAACCAATTCAGAACCAGTTACTAGTTCTCCATAGTTATAATCTCAACTTACAATGGTTTTAACTTCCAATAATCATCCCAGAACCAGTTACCATTGTAACTCGAGGGACCGATGTAGTTCAGATAAACTTGTTTTGCTAGGTGAAGATGATATCTGCAGCATAATCTGTAAGTGTAAACTGCTGCTTGTATTGACACGGATATTTACACAAGGCTCCTGCGTGAGCTGCTGCTAGTAACAATGATGCTACTTTACCTGGAGAGTAGAAGCTTTTATGTAAAGCTACAGGATCACTAGACTAGACAAGTGTATTAGTTATCAGTCAAGAATTAACAACACACCAATTATTAGCTGGTGGTTTGTAAAATCGGGCAAAACCCCAGTTATGTTCTAGTCAATGCCTGTACAGTTCTGATCTGGAAATATCACAAGTTATGCAAAAATGCATTAAGGGTATATCCATATGGGATGTAAGTGTTCCGAATTTACTAAGCGTAGAATAAAAAAACGCAGCGTATTTCGGTCGAGGAGACTAAAACGGATCCACAAGCGGCGCAAAAAGCAAGGACATAAAATAAAATTAGTGTAAATAGATCTTTGGTACAGATAATAAATCTGCACCATGCATGGGGGCAAAATCTGCAAACACCGTATCCACAATGGAGGCACAACGCACTGCACATTCTCCGCAGAAAATCTGCAGCAGTGTGGACATACGCTTACTATTACATTAGTATTAAACTAGGTTAACTTGTGTTTCAGGACTATAGGATATGAGAAATACTACGTGGGTTAAATAGTTCAGCTTTGCCATTAATAGACATAACTACAAACACGTACAGGTATATTAGATCTAGAACAGGGGTCAGCAACCTCCAGCTGCTGTGAAACTACAACTCCCAACATGCTCCATTCACTTCCATAGGAGATCCAAGAACAGCAGAGAAAGTATGCATGCTGGGAGTTGTAGTTTTACAACAGCTGGAGTGCTGAAGGTTGCTGACCCTGGTCAAGAAGGTTCTCACTATGAAATCCGTGGCAGATTCCACCCGAATCTGCCTCCTATTCTTTTCAACGGGATGCAGATAGAAGCATGATGCTGAAAATAAATAAATAAATCAGCGACCTGCTCGATCTTTCCGCAGATCCCATGGCTCGAGACTCCCTACTGGTTAGGCCCATTCATCTGCGGCATTCCATTGCGGCTATACCACAGCCGAATACGGTGGTGGAACAGAACCAGGGCTATGGAGGCTGGTTTTAGTGAGTTTTTGCTAATTTTTATATAAAAACTGTATGATTTTTTTTTTCCAGCAAATATCCACCATGTAAACTCAAAAATAATCAATATATATAGATTTCTACATTTTTTTAATACTGTATAATAAAATAGATGAAAATAGATGTATAGTTTGTTACATATTTGCTTTCATTGGAATTAAATGGCTGGCTTTTTAACGCATTAGAGGATCGTTACTGGTTCTCTCAGCCATTTATGAAGGAGTCAGGCTGGGGCCTACCAACTCCACATCCCTGAACAGAACTGCAGTAATGTTGCATGGTACCTATTCAATATACAGAGCTATCTGCTTCCAGCTCCAGGCACTGCATAGTAGCAGGTCTGGCAGCGCTCCCAGACAGCGGATTGGTGCGGGGTCTGTGTGTCTACTACAGTACGTTTGTTGTTTATTTGTCTGACCGACTACAGAGCCCTGCAAAGACTATGAACTCAACATAAGTGGTTATATATACCAGAAAGAAGGAGACAACCAACAGGCCAAAATTCCTAAGGCCCCACGTAGCAGGCCGCGGCAAAAAGCGCTGCAGGAAAAACCACGGTGGCAACGCATCGCGATTTTCCCCACAGCGCTTTTCACAAAGACTCCATAGAGGGAATGCGGACCTTCTGCTTCCATTATATTTATAGAGAAACCACTAGTGTTTCCAAAGGTATAATTCACATGCTGCGATTTACAAAACCGCAATGGTTTTGAATATCACAGCGTATATTTTTTTGCAATGTGTGGATGGGATTCGCTAAAAGCTTGACTAAAAATATAAAGTTGGGTTCTGTCCACATTTGCTTTGATCAATTTGTATCAGGTATTTTTAAGAACAAGAACAGACCCATCTGTAGAGCTATTCTTGTCTTCAAAAATACCAAAAACCATAGACCTACATTATAAGTCATTCAGATCACGCATAGTTGTCATAGCTCCATTATGAACACGAGCCAAGACGCTGGGGTGAAAGGTTAAGACAAACAGCTGTCGACACAGATATTGAAGGTGTATGACCAGTTTGTGAGTATTTCAGGAACCTCCCATGTATAAATACTGACTGTAAGAGGAGTCCTTCTACAGCCCATATTACAATCATGAACAGACCAGGAATACAGCAATGGCCATCTTTTCTTACACATCTCCACAAACACTACACAGCGCAGCAAATATAACATGGCAAACAGAGCTGTAATACACGCTCTACCAGCGGCAGCATTTCTCCAATCTATAGGCTTCATGTGAGTGAGCTGTTTTCCAATTACAAACCATGACGCTTCCAGATTGACAAAATGCACCGCAGACCATTTGGTCATTCTGCTCTGTGCTGCAAGACGACTATGGGAAAGTCCACAAAGTCATATACAAAATCCAGTGACCCTGGAGGCAAAAGCACCAGACTAGAGTAATTTGCAACTCCTCAGCTGTTGCAGCAAGGTCTGTCCGCGCCACCCACTAGTATATATAGCTATAAAGAAGATAATCCACAAAAAAAAAAAAAAAAATTGCAGCAAGCATCTGGCTGATACATACTGTGTGGGAGCGCAAATATCACATCATGTCTACTAGAGCTTCCAGAACAGCCAAGTGATGCAGCTGCAGGCACCAGTCTGAATGGGACCCTGTTCTGGAGACATTTAGGATATATTCACATAGAAGAAACTGCCAAAAAATCTGCTTAAGATATTTGAAACAGATTTTGGAAGCCCATTTTGATGTGGACTCAGATTCTGAAAAACGATCAAGATGCAGAAAAAAAAAAAAAAAAAAAAAACTGCCTTCCATTGAAATGCATGTAAGGCAGAGTTCAGGCAAAATGTGCCTCAAAATCAGCTCAGAACTCTTACGTGTGAACATACCCTTATGACACAACCACAGGAATATCAGGAATACTGAATTAAGAGGCCTTCAATTATAAAAGAAATGGGGCTGCAAAAATTCTTAAACAGGTGGCCCCTTTGGCTAAGGCCCCATGTTGCAGAAAAGCTTCTTTTCTGTTGCAAATTTTGCAGCCAAAACCAGGAGTGGATTTAACAGGAGGGAGAAGTATAAGAACTTCCTATAGATTTCTTATTCCCTTACCAGCCACTCTTGACTTTGGCTCAAAAAAAAAAAAAGCAGCTTTTCCACAATGTGGAGCCTTAGCGTAAAGGGTTTTTTCAGGCTAAATAATTGATGATCGATCCTTAGGATAGGTCATCAATTAAAGATAAGAAGGGGTCTGACACCCAGGCCGCCGGATAACCCGCTGTTTGGAAGATCCTGAAATAGTCAGTACTTACCAAGCACAGAGCTGGACATTTGTATAGCAGCTGTGCTTGGTATCGCAGCTTAACCCATTCACTTTAATGGGGCAGAGCTCCAATCAGGCCATGTGACAGACGAAGGTGACATAACATGACCTGTGAAGGGGCGCAGCTGCTGCTTCAAACAGCTGATCCACAGCGGTTCTGGGTGTCTGACCTCCAAAGATCTATCCTTGAAAATCTCTTTAATATGGCAGCAAGAAACATTACACAATAAAAAAACAAAACAAGCATTACCCATTACATTGTATGATGGTCTTTATTCCTAGAGCATGCCATATGCTCATGTGACCACTGCAGCCAATCACTGACCTCAGGGATAACGCTAGTAAGTATGGTAAATAACCAGAAAGGTCACAGGGATGGACTGCACTTCACTGCAGGAAAATAAAAACCTAAACATCAGCACTGGAGCAGGAGGGTGGGATTTTGCAACATCTAGACTCCCCCTATATACATGGACAAAATTGTTGGTACTCCTCGTTTAATGAAAGAAAAACCTACAATGGTCACAGAAAAAAACTTAAAAAAGCCAGACTGGAATTTGCCAAACCACATGTTGACAAGCCACAAAGCTTCTGGGAGAATGTCCTATGGACAGATGAGACAAAAATCGAAATTTTTGGCAAGGCACATCAGCTCTATGTTCACAGACAGAAAAATGAAGCATATCTTGAAAAGAACACTGTCCCTACTGTGAAACATGGAGGAGGCTCTGTTATGTTCTGGGGCTGCTTTGCGGCATCTGGCACAGGGTGTCTTGAATCTGTGCAGGGTACAATGAAGTCTCAAGACTATCAAGGGATTCTCTATAGAAATGTGCTGCCCAGTGTCAGAAAGCTTGGTGTCAGTCGCAGGTCATGGGTCTTGCAACAGGATAATGATCCAAAACACACAACTAAAAACACCCAAGAATGGCTAAGAGGAAAACATTGGACTATTCTGAAGTGGCCTTCTATGAGCCCTGACCTAAATCCTATTGAGCATCTTTGGAAGGAGCTGAAACATGCCGTCTGGAAAAGGCACCTTCACACCCGAGACAACTGGAGCAGTTTGCTCATGAGGAGTGGCCAAAATACCTGTTGAGAGGTGCAGAAGTCTCATTGACAGTTACAGGAATCGTTTGATTGCAGTGATTGCCTCAAAAGGTTGTGCAACAAAATATTAAGTTAAGGGAACCATCATTTCTGTCCAGGCCTGTTTCATGAGTTTTCTTTTTTAAAAAATTCTATTGAAGCATGGTTGAAAAGCAATGTCTGACTTTCATTTGTTCATTTTCATAGAATTTTTATATATTATTACTTTTATCAGATTCAAGTTATTTCTGTGACCATTGTGGGTTTTTCTTTCATTAAACGAGAGGTACCAACAATTTTGTCCACGTGTGTATATCTATATAAACAAATTGGTTTTAACTTTATTTACACACACCCTGTCCTAGTTCAGTATCTGAGGTAAGATCACTGTAACAAATGAAGATATACATTCCACTTAGATGGTACCCAGGAAGTCTAAAACATAGGCTCATCCATATACACAGGAACTGAACACCTAAGAACATATTTAGCTAATAAGACACATAGGACTCAGCATTTGAAGACTGCATGGATGGCTTGAAACATTTTGGCCTGCATGTACGTCTATGCTGTGCTTTGCAAATAAACACAAAAACTGGCACAAAGTACCTGATAAAACAACAATTTTTATAGATTGAAACACATCCCCCATCCACTGCTGGGACCATAGTAGAGATTGAGCACGGGTTCTAAGCTATGTACTCTGCTATCTCTGTTAGTCCCATAGACAATAAATGAAGCAGGACCCCTGTTCTCGTAGTCTGTAGAATCATACACTATCCTGTTAATAGGCAATAGGTTTCACTTTAGAGACAACCCTCACAGAAAAGAGATTTCTTGTTACCTATGGAAGAGGGACAATCTGAAAAACAATATTTCAGTTCAGATGGGGATATGTCAAGCATAGTATTTTTTTCTTCTTGTGCACAGCATGTTTTTATAGTTTTTTGGAATAATTTAATTTTTTTTTTGTTTGTTTTTTTTAACAGATTTCCTGGCTAGACGCTGTTACAACCACCACAGTTTTTCTATAATCACAAAAACAGCTCAAACTTGACACTGGTTTTTCCAACCAAAGTAACAAGGCCAGAAAACACTTCCTGGCCTCCAAATCCATACCGATTACTGTAGAAAGTGATAATTCTCAGCCACAATGTCAAAAACTCTGTGCATCTACATATACAAGTCCCATAAGTAATCTGCCTACTTCAGTCAGGCATAGCAAGCAAGGGAGTCTGTCACCAGGGTAAAGCATATTAAAACAGCAACACAGTGCTCCAGACTTCTCATTTGCATATTGTGAAATAAATTAATATCTCGGCAACAAAGGCGTTACAATCAGTTAAGCCTGACCTATCTGTGTTGCTGGTTTACTAAGCTTTGGCCTGGTGACAGACTCCCATTAAAGGGGTATACCCCACCTTAGACATTTATGGAATATTCTCAAAGTAATAACTGATAAATATGGGTACCACTTATACATGTCCACAATAAGAGTCCTCTGACCTGACCAACGAGATGACAGATGACTGCTGCCCCCTGACAGAGCATAAATGGAAAGAAGGCTATGCATGTGCATGGACACTCTTCTCTGGTGGCCATGGAAGCAGCTAACTACCACAGAAGTGAATGGATACAGCCACCACTTCACCATTTCATATCTACCTGTATGCGGCTGACAGAGGGGGGCCTCCATTCTAGAGACAGGGGAGGGTCCCAGACTCGAGACAGCAGCATTTACCAGATATTTATGGCATGTCCAATATAAGATAAGAACACCCCTTTAATTGTACAGAAGTTATTAGATGCAATAAATGAGTCCAGGAAGATGGACATAAGTCCTATCACAAGGCATTATGGGAAAGGAGCTGGGGAGCTCATAAGTCCTGACACCTGATTGGACAAGAGGGTCCTGGCTTAATCTGCATACTGCACAACACCTCTGCCCCTACAAACACAAAGCCTATAGAAGAGGAGCAGCACCAGCTAAGCCCTAGGCCAACTACATGTCCAAACATCTGGTGACCCAGGGGGGACTACCACTGCACCCCAATGACCTTCTCAGCACTCACCTTGAGCCTCTTGACCACCTCATCGTTGGTTATCTTGTCGGTGATCTCCTTCACCCCGGGTGGGTAGATGATTTTGCCATCGGAGGGCTTCTGCTGGGCAGGGAACTCCATGATGCCTGACTTTCCTTCTCACACAGTCCTCTAGCGGCCTCTATCGGTCAGAAAACAAAACGTCACCTACATGTACTGAACATGGAACAAAAACAGCCCAATAAAAGCCGCACTCACCCGGTGCCCGGGACTAACACAACGTTACCGGGTGGGGGGCACCGGGAAATCCTTGCAGGGACGAGGGCAGCCCCGGGTTGTGATCGGGACAGGGGCGGTAGAGGGAAGTGCTAGCTACTTTATCCCGGTAAGGATTGAATGGCAGGCCTGGAAGAGTAAGAGATCCCGCACCCTACCCTTAGTACCGAGCACGGAGCTCCGGGGGACACAGGAAGCGGAGGGGGCAGCTGCTGTGGAGGAGAGGAGCAGGCCTGGAGTGCGGCCTCACACTTTACGTGAAACTCAGGCTCAGACTCTCTTGTCAGCAGTGCACACCAGCAGCCCCAGAGTGCGGCATATGTTCTGGGGGCCCAGCGCGTTAGTTTCGGGTCTTACCTCCAGAGGAGGGCGAGCTCCCCCGGCATGTATCCGGCGCCCGGTGTGTCGGGGCGGCTCTCAAGGAGGAGGAGGAGTGTACGAGGGGAAGGCCTCTCAGCTTGCACCTCGCTGCTTCCTGTCCGGAGCGGCCTGGCTCACACGCACGGATCACCGGGCACCAATCAGCAGGCGGCCACGTGACCCGCACCGGGGCTCCACGACGCAAGCCTCGGTTACGGCGGACACAGGCTCGGGCTCACCACGGCCGCTGCTGGCGCCGCCACCCACTCCCCTCACACGCTGCAACTGCTGCTGCTGAAACCGGGGCTCTCGCTGGGGCACAGCGACCTCTAGTGGTTGGCGCCAAAACCCTGGAGACAAACTAGGAAACTGCTGGGCGACCGCAAGAAAATCGTGTGTGACCTCTGACCTCCCGGCGGTAGTGACTACGAGCGCAGGGCAAAGTTGTCATATGTCAGGTCCTCACCATTACATGGAGCTGGACAAGGATTAGTGTGTGGTAGCCTGCGGAGACGTGACCTACATGCAACAAGTGCAACTACAACGCCCAGCAGTATGTACGCAGCTACCCTTTAAGGGTGCATTCACACGGTGCAATTGAAGGATAGCTAAAAATGCATTGCAAAAAAAACCATGCAGTTTTTTTTTTTGTTGGGCAGTTCCTTAATTTTACAGGTGAAGCAGATTTATTTAATGTTTCACCTATAAAACTAAAAACTGCATCCGAACTGTTAGCAGGTTTATTTTCTGATGTGGTTTTTAACTGCACTGTGTGAATCCACCTTAAAGGCTTCATGCACGACTGAGTGTGCAATCCTAGTGTGTTTTTTTTGTTGCAGATTTTGTTGCGTTTGTTTGAGCCAAGAATGACTGCAAAAGGAATGGCAAATATATAGGAAGCTCTTATACGTCTACCTTCTGCTCAACCCACTCCTGACTTTGGCTCAAAAAAACGCAATAAAATCTGCAGCAAAAAAAGTGTTTCTGCAATGTGGGGCCTTACGCAGCTTTTTTTTGTTGTTGCGTTTTTTTGTGCCAAAGCCATGAATGGCTACAAAAGGAATGGAAAATATATAGAAAGCTCTTATACTTCTACCTCCTGCTCCATCCACTCCTGGCTGTGGCTCAAAAAACCGCAACAAAATCTGCAACAAAAAAAGCTGCATTTCCACAATATGGGGTATTGGCCTTAAAGAGGAATTTGAGGCGGAAGACCAGTGTGAAGTTATCCTTAGGAGTCCATTTTGATCTTAAAGATCTGATAATTTTTTTTTTTTTTTTTTTTTTTTTTGTTTTAACTTTGGTTTCCCCAACAGACATATTCACAGTTACCCTAGTTTGTCAGGGCAACCTGTGTCACGCAAAGTTGCGTTGCAACATCGTAGCTAATGATTGTCAATGGGGTCACACTGGAACCCTTCACCAAGTATGGACGCATCACAACAGTTGGAGAAACATCCAACACAAGTTGTGAATGACTTTGCCACCATAGACCACAATGCTGCACGTGACTGCAACTTTTCTGTTTTTTCACAGCTCCAAATTAAACATTAAACGTTGCCGTTGTGTGATACACGTCACCATTTAGCCCTATGCAAGGGCAACACTAGTAACAACATAGAATCGCAATATCAAACTAATATATTGAAACTAATGATAGTGAATGTAGTCAAATATGACCCATAACTTTCCACAACATGACAGTCAGAATTCCAAACCTGCTGGATTTCCGTGTGACCACATTCACTAGCATTAGATGTGATTATCAGTGTCACCCTCTGACAAGTTACCGTGTAGTCGTAACCTAAAACCGCCATCCCCAATGTTCCATTTGGAAACTTAGTGAGCAGTTTGGTCATTGGTCGATAAGAACATTGCAGCATACAATACTATTCTTTCCTTCAGAACAATAGACACCACAAAGCAACCCCAGGCAATCCCTTAAATCATTGGGGTTCTTCAGCTGCCATTGTCTTTTGTTGTGTGATAGATGCAGCGCTGTTGTCATTGTTTTGGTTTAAAGAGGACCTTTCATGTCCTCGGAGATACCGTGTTTCTCCGAAAATAAGACAGTCTTATATTATTTTTTTTCTTCGAAAAAAGGGCTAGGGCTTGTTTTCGGGGTAGGTCTTAATTTTTTCCATGAACAACAATCACACATTTGATCGCTTTTTATTTCAACTTTTATCAGAGGTGAAACAGCGAAAACACAGCAGTTCGGCACTTTTGATTTTTTTTTTTTTTTCACTACGGCATTCACTATAGAGGTAAAATATTTTTAGAAGTTTGTAGAGTGGGCGTTTTTGGACACAGGGATACCTAATGTGTATGTGTTTCACAGTAATATTTTATTTTTATATGTATTCTAGTGAAAGTGGGGGGGGCTTGAACTTTTATTGTGTTTTTTTTTTTTTTTTTTTTTTTATATTTTTTAACTTTTTTTTTTTTTTTTACACTATTAACCCCTCCTAGGGGGCTTGAACCTGCAATCATCCCATAGATTGCAATACAACTGCCAGGGACAACACTACCAAAGCTATTAATCTTATTCATGGTGCCAGACTGTCGAATAGACCTCTCATGCTTCTCTCTACGGACGCTGAGAAGGCCTTCAACAGGGTTAATTGGCAGTTCATGGAGGAGACCCTGTTGCACAAGGGCCTCTGTGAAAATTTGATGAACTGGATCCTGGCCTTATATTCGCATCCCTCGGCACAGGTTAGGGTCAATAGTTTGCTCTCCCAATCCTTTCCCATTGCTAATGGTACTAGGCAGGGTTGCCCCCTGTCGCCCCTTATCTTTATCCTGACCTTGGAGCCCTTCCTCCATCACGTTGGGGCACATCCTGACATTATGGGCATTGCCCACACTGCCCGTCTTTATAAAGTGGCAGCATATGCTGACGATTTATTGTTTTTTCTCGTCCCCTCATGTCTCCCTTCCCTGCCTGTTGTCCTCCTTCCAGGATTACTCCCAGCTTTCCAATTTTAAGATTAACTTTTCCAAATCGGAGGCGCTTAATGTGACTCTTAGCTCCTTCCCAGGTCTCCTCCCTGAGCCAATCCTTTCCCTTCCGCTGGTCGACCCGCGCTCTAAAATACTTAGGTGTTCATCTCACACCCGATCCGAAAGACCTCTTCCAGCACAATTTCTCACCCGCTTTGGCGTCCATTCGTGCCGATTGTAATAGATGGACAGCTGGGACATTTACTTGGTTTGGGAGGTGCACAATCTTTAAAATGAATATCCTACCACGTCTTCTTTACCTCGTGCAGACTTTGTCCATTCATATCCCTTCCTCCTTTTTTCAGACTCTTTCCTCCATTCATCTGGTCAGGCAAACCAGCAAGAGTTAGTAGGTCCCTCCTTTTTCGCCCCAAGAATTTTGGCGGCTTATCCCTTCCTGACTTAGTCATATTATCTCACTGCTCACCTGGCCCGGATAGTTGACTGGTGTAGACACAGTTCTATTAAACCCTGGGTTTACATTGAGCAAGCATTTTCTACGGTCCCATTGCAGACGGCCCCTTGGCTTGAGCCCTCTCTGTTGTCAGCCCTCCGTTCCCACCCCACCATCGGCCCTACGCTCAACATCTCCTCCAGACGTCTGACCCGCTCCCACTTCCTCCTTCTGGATTCGTCATTTTACCCCATCTTGGGGAATCCCAGATTTCCTCCCTGTCTTTGACAGGGAATTCCGCAACTGGCGTTGACTCCAGTTGGCGGACGACGCCGGCTCCCCTGTCCTCGACTAACTTTCCCCCTCTTGACACCTGGCGCAATATGCAGCTTTGTCACTTTATGAACTCACTCCCGGCCCCGACTGAATTTAGGTCAGAACCTACATTTTTGGAACGCATCTGCGTGGGTGACAGTCTCCTGCGCCATTCCCTCACAGTCATTTACAAGCTACTGATTGATCCTCCTCACGGGTCTGTTCGCCCTTTATGTTGAAATGGGAGGCAGATCTGTCTCTTTCTCTTCCAGGAACAAAGAGAACGTATTTTCCAACTCACACATGGGGCTTCTGTCAGCTCCCGCTCCCAGGAGGCCAGTTTTAAGATCTTGTCCCGATGGTATAGGGTCCCCGCAAGGCTACATACACTTTTCCCACAGGTCTCCCCGATGTGCTGGAGGTGTGGGCAGGAGGAGGGCGACATGCTTCATGTCTTCTGGTCCTGTTCAGCTCTTTCCTCGTTTTGGGATGGTGTTAAGCGGATCATTTTGCAAATTACTGAGACATCTCATTAGTTGGGCCCTGCTTTGTTTCTACTTCACCACTGTGAGTCTCCAGTGCGTGTATACAGGCGCTCGCTACTCCGTTTTTTGGTCCTCGTGGCCCGAGCTTGCATTCCGCAATTCTGGAAGTGAGTGGAGCCTCTTCCTCTCTCCCTCTGGATTCTGAAGGTCAATGAGATTATGCGCATGGAAAACCTCACTTCCTTCCTGCATGACACAGGTGAAGCCTTTAACAAAACTTGGTTTTACTGGTTGGAATTCCAATGTACTGCAGAGTGTTTTTTTTTTTTGTTTGTTTTTTTGGTTTTTTTTTTCACCTTCCCTGGGCCTCCACCATACTCTGGGCTCTGAAGAGACGGCCATTTTAGTTCGTCCGAGATGAATCCCAAATTGTTCAGTTTCGTTAAAAACCAAACAGTTTGGGATATTCGGGTTCAACCTGGCTCGTCCATCTCTCATACAGACCATATGGCTAACTTATTTTCGCAAAACATTTTACAGGGACGTCTGAGATATGAAATAAAACTTTGCCTAAAACCGTAAAGAAAAAATCTGAACTTTTTAATATACTTACAGGTCTCTTCTATTCCCTGTAGTGACATTTCATCAATAGTTAGCCTAGATTCACACTGTGGTTGGAAACCAAGGGGCTCGTTTTCACAGAACATTAAACGTCACACGGCTGCATTAAAATCACTGTATGTGTACGGGGGCTATTTACAAGGCCGATTTTTTTTTTAACTGACAAAAAATAGATCATGTTCTATTTTTGTCTGTTTTCATGGATCCCTAAATAAACTCAAATGTATGAGAGATCTGTGAACTGAGAGCACCTCGGTTGCAAAACGGCCGTGTTTTCAGCCACAGTGGTGTGCTTAAGCTGGTCATACACGTTGGATTTTACACTGCTGAAGTGGCAGATTTTAAACTGTCTGCTGTTGGTTGGTCATACATAAACCAGTGTGTGCCATAAAACTAACCATCAACTAAAATTGGTCAGAACCAAAATCTGCCATGTGTCTGTTGAGTATGAGCTAGACTGACAGACCTGTGGGAGATTTTTGTATTATGCCCCCCCCATACATGTTGACAACTTCAGATGCACATTAACTAGAGATGATGGAATCTAAGCTGTAGAAGTGGAATTCGATCCTAATTTCAGGAAATATTTGATTTGCATCGAATCCGAATTTCCTCACGCTTCGTGTTAACAATTCGCATTTAGTTCAAAATGGCTGCTGTACATGTTAGGACATAGGGCAAGGAACTCTGGGAACGCGGGATCACCCACAATGCCATGCGTGCAGCCAATCAGCAGCCAGCCCTGTGATGTCACATCCCTTTAACCCCTTCGCGAGCGCACACGGCATGTTTGACCGCTGCATCCAAGGTGTTAAATCCCCCGATCTGTTATGGAGCAGGGTGTTAAGCTGTAACTGACAGCTAACACCCTGCTCCATAACCGATCGGGGCTTTTATCACCTTGGATGCTGCGGTCATAACATGACCGCGGCATCCAAGGGGTTCCGCCATTTTGACGCCCACCCCGGCTCTCTGCAGCCAATGAATGGTTGTTTTTCTTACGTGATTCGACGCGATTTAATTTGGATCGAATAGAATTGTATTGCGAAATTCGGCCGAATCAAATTTTTGAATACTTCGCTCATCTCTAATCTTAACCATGGTAGTTATAATGCATTCTAAATGTGATGCATATGCTTCTAAATAAAGATGGGCGAACCTCTTAAGATTTGTTTCGTCCTGTGTTCAGATGAAGCAATCCACCAGCTGGGTCCATGTTTTTTTTAAAGGTCTACCACTTCTTTTACTCTGCCCCTGTAATGGTGCAGAACAATGGGAGTCTTGTATAGATGTAAACATAACCTTATTTGCTATTTTTGAGAGTTTATTGCTCATAGACAGACTTTTAATTCATCCCCTAAGGACTCAGTGTTTTTTACTCCCTACTTTACAAAAGTCATACTTTTTTTTTTTTTTTTTTTTTTTACGTTCACAGAGACGTATGATGTCTTATTTTTTGTGCGACAAATTGTATTTCATAACGGCATCATTTAATATTCTGTGCAATGTACTGGGAAGCTGGAAAAATTTAAAACAAGATTTTGTATTTGACCCCAGCAACTGAGGGGTCAAGTGTCCACAATCAGAGATGTCTCTGCTTCGTAATAAAGCAGAGACCTGACAGCTATGGTGCCCACTCAGCTCCCAGGTTGTGTCACTATACACACTGAGGCTACGCTCAAGTCTGCGTTAGATGGTATCCGTCCAGCGCTGATCTGTCAGAAAGTGCCACACAAAAAATGTTCTGCAAGCCAAACTTTTTTTGTATGGTGATTTGTCCAAAAAACGGACCACTGACGGACCCCATCCCCAACCATGTCCATCATTTCAGAGATCTGTTGCTGTCTGTTTTTCCCATGATGGACCAGCTGAACGGATAGGACAGTGCAGTTGTGAATGTAGAGTTATCCCTTAACATGTGGGTAGGGGATAAATGTCAGATTGCTGTGGGTTTGACTGCTGGGACCCCAATGATAAGAAGAAGATGAAACAGAGTGTCTCTGTGATACAAATGAACTTCACACTCTTCACAAAGCCACAACGGAGAGGCACTTTGCCGCCATTCATTCTGTGCCGTAGGTCCAGGCAACATGTCGGTTTTACAATGGTCCATGACCGAAAGGTCACGTGTTTTCTGCCAAACACTTAATAAATGTCATTCATTAGCATCTGACACAAATTTGTGAAGTTCATTTCTGCTAGTACATCACTTTGAGATCCTACTTATGGAGTGCTGCTGTTATCTTCCATCAGAGAGTCCCCCTGAATCTTCCCTGTGAACAGAGTACTAGTGCGCTTGCATGCCTGTCGCTCCATTCACTTCTATGGAGCTTGCCAGAACTGCAGTGTCCAGCAGCCCTGTGAAAGATCCTCAGTGCGCCAACACCGCGTTGGCCCACACCTGAGTCTTCTTTCATAAAAACCACACTCACCGCCAGTGAGTGCCGGGTTCACAAGATAAATACAAGACAAGCTTTCTAAATTTTATATATTTATTAACCCCTAAATGGGTCGGTATTAACATGTAACACATGCAGTTCAGAACAGATATGCAGATGTATGCAAGCATTAACAGTTACTAGTTACAATATACAGTACATTAAAATAAAAAGGAGTAAAAGTGAAATAATTACATTACCATGCATCTCCTTGGTGTGGCTCTATAATCCAACACTCACACATGCTCTGTCATGTGTGAATAACCAGTGGAGGCTTCTTAGCATGTGGCATTAATACAACAATCCAGCCTGCATGCGCTTCACAGTGGTCTGTCTGTAATATCCTGTAGTCTGTCTGTAAAAACTCCTCATAGTGTTCTCTTGTAGTCCCAGCACAATCTCCTCCCACTGACCTCTTATCTCATCTTATATACCCTTTATGCCACCTCCCAGAATGAGGTCACCGGCGACAGCAAGTCTGATTGACTAACGCACTCAAGTCCAGATTCTTTGTATTGAGCTGAGACCAAGTGAAAGGATACAATGTTATCAGCCATATCTGATCTACCAGTTCAGGCTGACCAATGCATGTTTGTTTGATCACTCAGGGCTGTGTAGGAATACAATGGAGCCCTGCTGGGATGGATACAAAGCCCTATTGTTCCAGTCCGGCCACTATTGGCAATATACCTATGAGTAGGCTGTGCACATTATGAGTAAAGAGACACGCTACCCAGAGACCAAAATACAGCTTTGAGTTATAGCCATATTTCAATGGAATCATCACACCTCCCCCTTTGGATGGGGCTTGTAGGAAGTAGGGGCCTGTGCCCCTCTTCTGAGAACACCTCTGCCGCTTCAGCTCCTCAGGCTCTGGCCCCAAGGCTTCCCACCCCCACCCCCCCCCGGGGTCCCAGCAGACTCGGGTCTTGTCAGACTCCGAGGGTGGTTGAGCGCCACGCGCCTTCAATATGTCCAGACTAGGGTCAACTTGGACAGCATCTCTGAACTCTTGGCTGGAGTGAGACAAAAGAGAGGTGTATGTTACATAGCTGCCGGACCCTTCTGGCTCTCTAGTCTGACTAGGGACTCTTCTAAGGCTCAAGCCCTGAGCCACGTACACTTGGCTACCTCCTGCCTGTTCTGGGTCCGCTTTCTGAGTGCGGGCATCCCGTAGCTTAACACTCATGACCTCAGGCCCTTGGGATACCATTCCAGAGATCCCATCCCGGCAATCTCTACTCTCCTGGCTACCCTTGGCCTGCTCTCTCAGGGTCTTCCCCACACTAGCCGCTAGTTGGGAGAGTTCTAGGGGATTCTGCACCTCCCCCTTGGCTTCCAAACCTAGGGGCACCTCTGGTTCTGGAACAGGTATGTTTGGACTCTGTCCTCCCTCCCAGATGCCTTGCCTCTTTGGACCTACACCCTGTTCCTCCTGTACTTGGGTGGGTGATAGTGATACCTTGGGCAAATGACTGAGATCATGCTTCCCCAAACCATCCTCCCACAATACATTGACAGTTAATACATTAGACATATCCCCTTCTTGGATCACACCTCCAGTACCCCATGCCATCTGCACTTGGGCCATGGGCACTCCTGGAATAGAACTGGACAGAAGAGACGTGTATGTCTCATACCGGCCGGACTCCTCCGGCTTCAAGGGAGTGAGGCTAGTCATGGCGGTCTCAGCACCGACTCCAGGTGGTGTAGGCAACGGTTCAAGGGTCGGATCGCCCACCACCCTTGTAACACTCTGGCTGCGGGCTAACACCGCACTACCAGCAGTCCGACCCTCACCTGGATCGGCCATGAGATCCACATAGCCTACCTGGCAAATGGTCAGCAGTTGGGTGCTCATCGGATGCACTGGGTGAAATAGTAGAAGTCGCTTCCAGTGACTCAGAAGAGCTACCCTGTACACTTTCACAACAAGCATTGGCAATTACATTGACAGTACCTTCATTAGCAATTGTTAATTCACACTGGGCCTCAATGAGATTTGTTGTAGACATATTAACAAGCTGGGAGGGAGATGCCCCCGCAGTTGTGGGTGTGTCTACAGACAAAGTCTCACTGGCTCCTAGCATGGGAGTGAACAAAGCATCAATAACATTTTTGCTGACCTGGGTTGCAGGAAGTTCAGTTGCATCTTCCCTGCTCTCAGCTGAAGGCAACTCATTAGCATTTACATTGACTGCCATGGGAAGTATCTCAGAGGGGGGGTTACGGGCCCTCTCTGCAGATATGACAGACACATTATCAGCATTAATCATAGACACTTTATCACAGTAAATTGGGGGGCTCCCCACCCCATATTGGGACATCATAGGTCCTAAATCAGTTCCCAATAGTACATTAGCAGGCAAATCAGTCAATAGTCCCACAGTCCGCATTCCTTTTCCTGCACCCCAGTCCATATACACGGATGGGCCACCTGCTGTGGCTTGGGAAGCAGGGAAGTTCTCAGGGTGGTTGGGGCACTCCTCCTTGAAATGTCCTGTCTGGTTACAGGCCTGGCCCTGCCGCACCTCCCCTTGGGGTTTGGGGAAGGTCACCCGGGCGCCCAGAGTTCTTGGGACAGGGGAAGGACCACCCGGGGCATAGTTTGTCTCACCCGACCTGACGACAGACAGCTGTGGTGAACTCCGGCCTGGCTTCTCCTTCCAACTTGAAGGTCTGTGCAGGGTTGTTGGAGTTTGCGCCTGCTGGGAGAGCTCCATCCTTTTGAGCTCAAGCTGATACTGCCGCTCAGCCTGCCGTTCTGCTGCCTCACGATCAGCCTGCCATTCAGCAGCGTTCCTCTCTCTCTCTGCCTGTCGCTCAGCTGCCTCACGATCGGCCTTCCGTTCTCGTTTTATAGCTTCCTGAAAACGGTACAACACCTGCAGGTATATGTTAGGGTCACTGGTGCCTATTTGCTGCAGGGCCATTTGCCAGTGTGAAGCCATTCCTCCCACAAGGCTGGGGCTACTGGCCTCTCCTGGTGAAGTAATCCTTGGGACCGGGCTGCTTGCTGCACTTCCTGGCCTATCCCCAAAATCAGGACTCTGCTCGATTCTCTGCATAGCTGTGGCTGCCTCCATTTCAGCCATATGCTCAGGATCTCCAAAAGCCTGGTTCAGCAGTTCTGGAGATCTGCTTCTGAGCCCACTAGCCATCCACTGGTATTTGCCAAATAAAAGATAGGATAGAATACAAAGAGTAAGGGAGGGGAACAGCACTGTATCAAACTTTCACTGTATCTTAATGCTTGCTTTAATACCGAGCTTGTCTCATAGGATTACTACAATCCCCAGCGTGTGAGTGATAAAGGTCACCAATGCACGCTGTTTATCCTAAGATCCCACTACACTGCCACCAATGTGAAAGATCCTCAGTGCGCCAACACCGCGTTGGTCCACACCTGAGTCTTCTTTCATAAAAACCACACTCACCGCCAGTGAGTGCCATGTTCACAAGATAAATACAAGACAAGCTTTCTAAATTTTATATATTTATTAACCCCTAAATGTGTCGGTATTAACATCTAACACATGCAGTTCAGAACAGATATGCAGATGTATGCAAGCTTTAACAGTTACTAGTTACAATATACAGTACATTAAAATAAAAAGGAGTAAAAGTGAAATAATTACTTTACCACGCATCTCCTTGATGTGGCTCTATAATCCAACACTCACACATGCTCTGTCATGTGTGAATAACCAGTGGAGGCTTCTTAGCATGTGGCATTAATACAACAATCCAGCCTGCATGCTCTTCACAGTGGTCTGTCTGTAATATCCTGTAGTCTGTCTGTAAAAACTCTTCATAGTGTTCTCTTGTAGTCCCAGCACAATCTCCTCCCACTGACCTCTTACCTCATCTTATATACCCTTTATGCCACCTCCCAGAATGAGGTCACCGGCGACAGCAAGTCTGATTGACTAACGCACTCAAGTCCAGATTCTTTGTATTGAGCTGAGACCAAGTGAAAGGATACAATGTTATCAGCCATATCTGATCTACCAGTTCAGGCTGACCAATGCATGTTTGTTTGATCACTCAGGGCTGTGTAGGAATACAATGGAGCCCTGCTGGGATGGATACAAAGCCCTATTGTTCCAGTCCGGCCACTATTGGCAATATACCTATGAGTAGGCTGTGCGCATTATGAGTAAAGAGACACACTACCCAGAGACCAAAATACAGCTTTGAGTTATAGCCATATTTCAGTGGAATCATCACAAGCCCCATAGAGGTGAATGGAATCTCCGGCCACGCAAGTGCACTAGTAGTCCGTTCACAGGGAAGATTCAGGGGGACTTTTTGTTCCCTCTTCTCCTGATCACAGGGGTCACAGCGGTCAGACCCACTGCAGTCTGACACTTATCCTGTGGATAGGGGGATAAGCATGTATAGTGGCACAATCCCTTTAAAGACCTGCTCTGCACCTTACTTGAAATCCACAGAACGGAAAGAGGTTAAATACTTTACCCACTGTACATTCAATGGGTTGTCCAGATCTGATGATATTTGACAGGATCCACAGGATAGGTCTTCAGTATCAGATAGGTCAGGTCCCAAAAGTGAACCCCCACTTTTTGACTGATGTGGCCCCCGAAAGGAGCTCTGCTCTTATTCAAGTGAATGGGAGCGGGGTTGTAGTTCCAGGCGCCAGCGCTACACTGTAAGGAGGGCCACACACTGCATACATATTTGTACACTGTAGAGGTGGCGCCTGGATCTGCAACCCTACTTTCATTCACTTGAATAGGAGAAAAGCTCCTTTTGGGGGCCACATCAGTCAAAAAGTGGGGTTCAGTTTTGGGACCTGACCTATCTGATACTGATGACCTATCCTGTGGATAGGTCACCACTATCAAATATCTTCAGAACTGCACAACTCCTTTAACAGTGTACTGCAAAGGGACAAGGTCACACAAATAAAGCCTAATAGATTAGTACTGACCACTTGTGAAGCTGGAGCCTGGCCTAGAAGGACCCTAATTTGAAGGACAGCTGCAGAATGACCTGTTGCTGCTTCCTGCAGAATCAGCTACCACATGGAGCTCAGGCAGGGACCAGGGGTGGAGCTTCAGCCTGCTGTGAGTCATGTGACAGGCTCTGCTCTAATCAGCTGCCACATGGAGCACAGGCAGGGACCAGGGGGAGGAGCTTCAGCCTGCTGTGAGTTATGTGACATACTCTGCTCTATTCAGCTACCACATGGAGCTCAGGCAGGGACCAGGGGTGGAGCTTCAGCCTGCTGTGAGTCATGTGACAGGCTCTGCTCTAATCAGCTGCCACATGGAGCACAGGCAGGGACCAGGGGGAGGAGCTTCAGCCTGCTGTGAGTTATGTGACATACTCTGCTCTAATCAGCTACCACATGGAGCTCAGGCAGGGACCAGGGGTGGAGCTTCAGCCTGCTGTGAGTCATGTGACAGGCTCTGCTCTAATCAGCTGCCACATGGAGCACAGGCAGGGACCAGGGGGAGGAGCTTCAGCCTGCTGTGAGTTATGTGACATACTCTGCTCTAATCAGCTACCACATGGAGCTCAGGCAGGGACCAGGGGTGGAGCTTCAGCCTGCTGTGAGTCATGTGACAAGCTCTTCTCTAATCAGCTGCCACATGGAGCACAGGCAGGGACCAGGAGGAGGAGCTTCGGCTTGCTGTGAGTCATGTGACACGCTTTGCTCTAATCAACTGCTGGTACCTTTCCCTGCTCAGTCTCAGTCAGCCAACAACAGAGGCTTAGCAGGGTGCCAGTGCTGTGAAAGTCCACGATGTACCGCTGCTCAAAACCGCTCAGTGCTCCATATCCTGGGCTGGTACCTCACTGGGTTAATATGCCCTGCTTCGCTATAGGTGCATCTCAATAAATTTTAGAATATCTTTGAAACATTTATTTCTTTCAGTAATTAATTTAAAAAAGTGACCTCCTATATTTTCTAGATTCTTTACACACAGAGTGTTCTATTTCAAGTGTTTTATTTCTGTAAATGTTGATTATGAATTACAGGTAATGAAAACCCAAATCTAAGAATATTAGAATATTGTAAAAAAGTTCAGTATTGTAAATTCAGTGTGTCACCTGCCAAGGTTTCCTAAGCCTTTAAATGGTCCCTCAGTCTGGTTCAGTAGGACACACAATCATGGAAGACGCTGATTATGAATTGTATTACTGAATTGCTGAAATGAATGAACGTTCCGAACATATTCTAATTTATTGAGATGTACCTGTACTAGCAGCTGAGTGAGGAACCAGCCCATTATTGGAATGCTGATGTAATTTACGATTAGTGGACCCCCAACTTCTCAGTGGGCTTGGGCCGCCACCCCCCTTGCAACCCCGCTAGCTACGCCTCTGATGAAAATGAATTTTCCTTCATTTTTGTGTTAAGTTTGTACAACCAACCACAGTTCTTTTCAGACAAGTGATGGCAGTCTAAAATCTAATGTGTATGGCCAACTTTAGAGTATAAGCACTAAGTTGGTGTCAGCCAACTCCCCTCATACACATGCATGCCTGGCTAATGGGGCAGAGAATAAGAACAAAAGATCATCCGCCATTGAGGAGAGTCCGGAAGGACCCATACTCATTAGTCAGTTGAGCCTATTAAATTTGGCAGGTGTGGTCGATATACATCTAGTGTGTATGATCTGCTAAGAACAATGGGAAGCCAACAGCGTTAGGCCAGTTTCTTACAGCTGTGTTCACTCTATGAAGTACCATATTTCCTGGATTGTGCAGGGACCTTGACTCCCAACATCATAGTGATCTATGATGCTAGGAGTCCCTGTCTCCCTTTGAGGCTACTGTCATATACTGAAAACATGAACACAGTATGGAACAATTGTCCCACAGGGAGGCAGGGACTCCTAGATCACTATGACTCTAGGATTGCAGATCCTGGCACAATATTTGGTCCAAGAAATACAGCCAAGATATAGTACATACTTTGCGGACCAATCACTGCAGTCTGTAATTGTTTTTAACATTATGGCATCACCATTTCACCCCTTTAGTCTGGGGTTTAGCTGCCACGAACTCACCGCCAGCTAACGCATTGCTATTTTCAGCAATAGTGGAAGAAATGTAATCAAATCTCATCCGCATGCTGCATCTAAAACCTGCAGTGAAATGTGACCGCAAATGCAAAGGTTGAAATCTGCAGAAGATTTGCAGTAATTCCTACAGGAAAACCCATCAGATTTCACGTTTATCTGAATATGGTTTGCAGAAAGCCTTGTGCTCTCAAATAACTAGAACAGGTAATACAGCTAAATATGGAATTGAGTGTGGCAAATATTTGGAGTACATTGTAACTGGCAGTGATTGGTGTGGTAAGCACTGGCTAGATTTGTTTTGGAACAATTTAGGATGGCATTATATAAACATGTGGACAAAATTGTTGGTACCCCTCGTTTAATGAAAGAAAAACCCACAATGGTCACAGAAATAACTTGAATCTGATAAAAGTAATAATATATAAAAATTCTATGAAAATAAACAAATGAAAGTCAGACATTTCTTTTCAACCATGCTTCAACAGAATTTTTAAAAAAGAAAACTGATGAAACAGGCCTGGACAGAAATGATGGTTCCCTTAACTTAATATTTTGTTGCATAACCTTTTGAGGCAATCACTGCAATCAAACGATTCCTGTAACTGTCAATGAGACTTCTGCACCTCTAAACAGGTATTTTGGCCATTCCTTATGAGCAAACTGCTCCAGTTGTCTTGGGTTTGTAGGGTGCCTTTTCCAGACGGCATGTTTCAGCTCCTTCCAAAGATGCTCAATAGGATTTAGGTTAGGGCTCATAGAAGGGCTCATAGAAGGCCACTTCAGAATAGTCCAATGTTTTCCTCTTAGCCATTCTTAGTGTTTTTAGCTGAGTGTTTTGGGTCATTATCCTTTTGCAAGACCCATGACCTGCGACTGAGACCAAGCTTTCTGACACTGGGCAGCACATTTCTCTCTAGAATCCCTTGATAGTCTTGAGATTTCATTGTACCCTGCACAGATTCAAGACACCCTGTGCCAGATGCAGCAAAGCAGCCCCAGAACATAACAGAGCCTCCTCCATGTTTCACAGTAGGGACAGTGTTCTTTTCAAGATGTGCTTAATTTTCTGTCTGTGAATATAGAGCTGATGTGCCTTGCCAAAAATTTTGATTTTTGTCTCATCTGTCCATAAGACATTCTACCAGACACTTTGTGGCTTGTCAACATGTAGTTTGGCGAATTCCAGTTTTGTCAGATTCAAGTTATTTCTGTGACCATTGTCGGTTTTTCTTTCATTAAACGAGGGGTACCGACAATTTTGTCCATGTCAGTATGGGTCATTGTAGCTACCAGTGTTTGGGGCCATTTCAGCTAGTTTAGCATGAGGTTACAGTGAAGGCACTGAGCATTAGCATTATAGTGTGTACTGTATGTGGTGCAGTGTGGCTGCCACTGTTACGGGGGCATTATAATAAGCACCTTCGTAACTGCAGAAGTGAAGAGGAAGAGGGTGATTCATGTTATACAATCAATTACTGTCATGTCAATCCCATATTGCAGTTAGGCAGGGTTCACACTACCGTTGGAGTCCGTTATGAAGGTGTCCGCTAAAAAAACCCAAAAACGGACACCTATCATAATAGATACTAACTGATGTTAATGTGTCCGTTTTTTTAACTGATCCAATTAATGGTTCAGTTAAAAAAATGGACACATTAGCATCATTAGTGTCCGTTAGCATCAGGTAGTGTCCGTTTTTTTAAAGAGGACCTTTCATGTCACATACCGCTAGAAAGCCGACAGCGCGCTAAATTCGGCGCACTGCCTGCTTTCCCGGTATGTGCCCCGGGGCTGAAGATATCGGCGGTGTAAGTTACATGGTTTACTGTTAGAAGGGCGTCCCTGACAGTCTAGCTGCTCAGAAAGGAGAAACAAAAAAACAAACGTGTTAAAGAGGACCTTTCGTATCCTCATGCACATGCGGTTTTACATACCGCTAGAAAGCCGACAGCGACGCTGAATTCAGCGCACTGCCGGCTTTCCCAGTATGTGCCCCGGGGCTGGAGATATCGGCGGTGTAAGTTACATGGTTTACTGTTAGAAGGGCGTTCCTGACAGTCTAGCTGCACTGCGAGGAACGCCCTCCCAGACACTTCTCGTTTGTTCATAGACTTGTACTGAGGGGGCGTTCCTCACAGCTCAGCGTCATCGCCGGGCAGTAAGGAACGCCCCCTCTGACAGTACTGCGCTATAGACGAGTACAGAGAGAGGGGGCGTTCCTTACTGCCCTGAGCATGCGCAGGGAAAATAAATGGACATAAAATAACGGACAGTAACGGATGGCTATCAGTTACTGTCCGTTATAAGTCCGTTACCAATAGACTTCAATGTTAAAAAAATAATGGACACTTGCTGTCCGTCAAGAATCCGTTTTTTTCAAACGGACAAAAAGTCCTGCATGTAGGATTTTTTGTCCGTGAAAAAAAACCGACTTCTGACGGATTTGATGTAAACGGACACAATATAAAAACCCATTGAAATGAATGGAAATTTTAACGGATTTCTGACGGTTCAGCTAGTGTCCGATGCTAAAATCTTGTAATGGACAATAGCAACGGACACTACTGACGGTCACCAACGGTAGTGTGAACGCCCCCTTAAAAAGAGGTTGTGCAGCAGGTGAGGTATATATTATCGAGAATAATCTACCACCTACTGTCAATTATTATGGGTCATAAAAGATACTGCAGCTACTGTATACTGGTTATGACTTTCGATTTAGCTACTTGTCATGCAACTGGCCTTTGTCATGATGAGCTGTTTCATTTTTTTTTTTAACGCATCAGAGGAAAGATGACACTGCAAACTCAGGAAAGGTGAGTTCATTGTGAGTGGGAAGGACGTGCATGCTTTAATATGCTAGAATTAGAACTCTTCCTATATAATGTTTGTAATTTAAATGTGTTTTCCAGGATATACATATCATTTCACTATGTGATTGGTGGGTGTCCGACACCTGGGACCTGGTTAAAGAGGTTGCAGTTTGAGCATTGCAGCATCATAACGGAATACCAAGCACCTTACATATTGTTGGAGCTGAGCTGTAATATCATTCACTCAAGTGGGACTGAGATGCTGCTGTACCATATGACCAATAATTGGCAGAAGTCCCAGATGTAGGACCCCTACTGATCACATATAGGTCATCAATAGTCAAGTCCTGGAAACCCTTTTAGGCTAAGGCCTCACGTAGTGGGCCGCAGCAAAAAAGTGGTGCGGGAAAAACCGCGTCAGAAATGCATTGCAGTTTTTCCCGCAGCGCTTTTCACAGAAAGAACGTAGAGTTTTCCTCTGCAAACTTTCTTATTCAATTATACCTATAGGGAAACTGCCAGGTAGGTATAATTGACATGTTGCGATTTCCAAAAATGCGATGATTTTGGAAATCGCATTTCCACTGCGCATATATTTCTACAATGTGTGGATGGAATTCGCTAGTCCACTTTGCAAAGACTAAAATGCTGCGGCCAAACTGCGGCATTTACACCACGTGGGGCCCTGGCCTTAGGCTAAGGCCCAACATTGAAGAGAAGCAGCTTGTTTGGGCTAAAGAACACAAGGAATGGACATTAGACCTGTGGAAATCTGTGCTTTGGAGGAGATGTGATGGTGTGGGGGTGCTTTGCTGGTGACACTGTTGGGGATTTATTCAAAATTGAAGGAATACTGAACCAGCATGGTTACCACAGCATCTTGCAGCGGCATGCTATTCCATCCGGTTTGCGTTTAGTTGGACCATCATTTATTTTTCAACAGGACAATGACCCCAAACACACCTCCAGACTGTGTAAGGGCTATTTGACCAAGAAGGAGAGTGATGGGGTGCTACGCCAGATGACCTGGCCTCCACAGTCACCAGACCTGAACCCAATCGAGATGGTTTGGAGTGAGCTGGACCGCAGAGTGAAGGCAAAAGGGCCAATAAGTGCTAAGCATCTCTGGGAACTCCTTCAAGACTGTTGGAAGACCATTTCAGGTGACTACCTCTTGAAGCTCATCAAGAGAATGCCAAGAGTGTGCAAAGCAGTAATCAAAGCAAAAGGTGGCTACTTTGAAGAACCTAGAATATAAGACATATTTTCAGTTGTTTCACACTTTTTTGTTAAGTATATAATTCCACATGTGTTAATTCATAGTTTTGATGCCTTCAGTGTGAATCTACAATTTTTATAGTCATGAAAATACAGAAAACTCTTGGAATGAGAAGGTGTGTCCAAACTTTTGGTCTGTACTGTGTGTGTATATATATATATATATATATATATATATATATATATATCTCTACACAGTAAACCCCATACCTGTCCAAAGAGGGTGGGCATCAGAAAGTCGAGGTATAATAAGAAAGAGATGAGTATCATTAAGCATTTAGAGAGGGGAATGATGCCAACCAAATCTCCCAGTTATCCCGGAACTTGTGGGGATTGCCACCCCCACAGGCATAAATTTGTTCAAATTGGCAATTCAGGGAGACCATGGAAATCAGTTCTCGCAATGCTGGGCAGGAGGTAGATTTCCATCTGCGTGCAATAAGTAGGGGAGCCGCCCCAAGTACCTGACAAATGACAGTTCTATGCTTAACTGGTAAAGTATGGATGCCCAACAGGAGCAGCGCCATCTCAGGTGTAAAACCCACCCCCCACCACATAGTTTGTTAATTAAGGAGAAAACCAACACCCAGAGGGGCTGAATGATTGAGCAATGCCAAAAAATATGGAATAAAGAGCCAACTCCCCCACACCCTCTCCAACAGCCAGAAGGACACGTGGGAAAAAGCTTAGCCAATTGAAGGGGGGGTACCAGCGCAGGAGTAACTTACTATATTGCTCCCAATGTGAAGCACACACCGTGGACTTCTTAGCCCACCTGATCGCCTCCCGCCACCAGTCGGCCTCAAATCTACCACCCAGGTCGTCCTCCCAAAGAACCATGTGCTTGGTTTTCTGAAAAGTACAATCTAAGTTTAAAGCACAGTACAAAGTTTTAGTATGATATGCAGCTAGAGAAGTTAGCGAGCACCTGGCTGAGGCACCTGAACCTGGGTCGAGGGAGATTCCGACAGGTATGAAACCAACCTAGTATAAGTAAACTTCTCATGAGTAGGTAGACTATACTTCTCCTCCAACGTGGAGAAGGGTACAATGTTGTCGCCACTATACCGGTCAGATATATACCTAATCCCACAGCTGCTCCAAACATCTAAGGACAGAAGTGGGACCATGTGTGGAAGCGTAGTGAGAGGCAAGTTCAGTTTTCTTTTTTAATAAATTTGCAAAAATATCTACATTTCTGTTTTTTTTTCTGTCAAGATGGGGTGCTGAGTGTACATCAATGAGAAATAAAATGAACTTTTTTGCTTTTAGCAAATGGCTGCAATGAAACAAAAAGTGGAAAATTTAAAGGGGTCTGAATACTTTCCGTACCCACTGTACACTCCTCAACATTAAATTTGCAACGCCAAGAAAAGCATACTGTAAGGTTATATAAATTGTAGAAGTGGAATGTTGCTAAAATCTGCAAATAATCACATTTTCAAGCACTTAGCACCAATCTGTGGCATGTTGGAGGGGCATAAATAGAAAGCAAATTTTTTTTTTAGCCACAAGAAACCTCAAAAATTAGATTGAGTGGTGTGGGATGATTGTGTGATGCCTCCTGTTCATGGACATGCCAGTTAACAGCACTAGTCGCAAACCGAGATAGACAGAATGAACTGAACTGAGAGACCTTGGTTTATCCCTCCAGCAGATCGCTATCAGCACTATTGTTGCGTGTCCTGGACTGGTAGATGATGGTGTGCAGAGCCTCTGATTGGAGGAATAGCGTGTAGTGATCTATTCTGTTCTGCGTATGAAATTGGACTACACATCCCAGGCCTAGGGTGCATATAGTGTTAACACAAACCATCAGAAGTCATTTGCAAGACACTGGACTACGAATGAGACGCCTAGTTACAGGTGCTCCATTGACCTCACACAATTGCTCTCAAAGGCTTTCATGATGCACAGCAAGACGGCAATGGAGATTCGAATTAAGGTCTATTCTCTTTAGTGATGTGTCCTGTCCTGCTTTTGTTTTGGATGTATTGATAGATCGAGATTAGTTTGGTGACCACAGAGGCAATTCCATAAAGAGGCCTTCACGGGGGATATCACGCTGGTCCTACTCCTGGGATTATGGTGTGGGGTGGCATAATGTAGTATCTGGGCTCTAGTTTTCACATTAGGTACACTAATGCGATGAACAGTCCCTTTAGAAGTAATAGTGATGACGAAAACTCATAGGGTACAATAACACATCTCCGTTTTTACCCATGTTAACGCAAGGATTTCTTGAAACCACAAATGTGTGTTTTGAATTTTTGACCAGTATAAGGCCATATTTACACATCTGCATTTTGCTGACTGTGGTTGATCTGTTTTTCATATCCATGATTTTTTTTATTTTTCTATAATTTCTGTCTCTGAGTCCCTGAAAAATGGATGACACGTGCACTGTAGCCACTCTTGGCTTTTGCTCCAAAAGCCAAAGTAAAATCTGCAACAACAAAAAATATGCTTTTCCACAATGTGGGGCCTTAGCCTTAGTGAGGTTTTACAGGATCCAGGAAGGGCTGGGATAAAATAAAAAAAAAAAAAAAATTAAGTATTACTCACCTACCCCTAGTCCTTCATTTTATCACATCCCTTCCTGGCTTTTTCAGTGATCCTGGAAACCCTTTTAGGCTAAGGCCCAGCAACATGTTTCACAGAAAGTCCACAGAGTTTTCCTCTGTGGACTTTCTGCTTCTATTATACCTATACGTAAAACACCAGCTTTTCTGTAGGTATAATTGACATGCTGCGATATGCAAAAAGGCTTGCATTGATTGGAGTGGATTGAGCAGAAGGGAGAAGTATAAGAGCTTCTTATATATTTCCCATTCCGTTTGGAGCCATTCTTGGCTTTGGCTAAAAAAAACTGCAGCAAAATCTGCAACAGGGCTTAGACCCCATGTTGCAGATTTCATAGCGTTTTTTTGCATCAAAGCCAGGAGTATAATTGTGCAGAAAGGAAACGAATAAGAGCTTCCTTTATCTTTCCCATTCCTTTTGTAGCCACTCCTGGATTTAGCTAAAAAAACCCACAGCGAAATCTGCAACAAAATTAGCTTTTCTGCAATGTGGCCTTTCAGACTGAAGCCCCACTTTGTGGAACCGCAGCTTTTTTATTGCAGATGTTGCCGTTTCTGAGCCAAAGCCAAGAATGGCTACAATAGGAATGGGAAATATACAGAAATCTATTATACCTCTACCATCTGCTGAATCCACTGCTTGCTTTGGCTCAAAAAACTGCAGCAAAATCTTCAACAAAAAAGTTGCATTTCCGCAATGTGGCGCCTCAGCCGCCACATAGCGAAACGTTGCCAAAAACATAGCGGAAAACGCATTGCTTTTTTTCCACAGCGTTTTTCACAGAAAGTGTGCAAAGTATTACTCTGCTGACTTTCTGCCACTATTATACCTATACGGAAACTGCCAACATTTCCGTTGGTATAATTGACATGCTGTGATTTACAAAAATAAGCGAGTGCATTTCCGCAGCGGATTTTTTCTGCAATGTGTGGATGGGATTAGCCAGAATCCCATCCACTTTGCAGGTACTGTAAAACGCTGCTTTTTCGCAACGTGGTACCCAGGCCTTAGTGATTCCCACTGAAGTGAATGGAAAACTTGGGAAGCGGTTTTTTTTTTTTTTTTTGGAGGAAGATTGCACCTTAAAAATCCACCTGCAAAAACTATGTGTGAACATACCAAATCGGTATTTGGTGTATTTATGGTGACTTTTCCTCTATATTAACCCCTTAACGACCAATGACATACCTGTACGTCATTGATCACATGGGGATGTATGGAGAGAGCTCAGGAGCTTAGCTCTCTCCATACAGGGTGGATTCCGGCTGTGTAATACATCCAGCACCCGCCGCTAACAGCCGTGATCGGTGCTTGCACCGATCATGGCTGTTAACCCTTTAGACTAAACTGCCCCCGGCGCCACGATTTTTCACCGACTGCCGCCCGCCTGAACATCATCGGAGGACAGCGATCGGTTGCTATGACAGCCGGGAGCCTATTGAAGGCTCCCAGGCTTATCATTGCATTACATCTATTGCACGCTGCCAGAGGCAGCGTGTAATAGAGAGGTAGGCATTTTGCTATTCACTGCAATTCAGTAGTATTGCAGTGAATAGTATGAGTGATCAGATCTCCTAGGTTTCAAGGTCCTTAGCGGGTCTGATCATAAAAGTAAAAGACGAAAAAAAAAGTTTTTAAAAGTATAAAAAAAACATAAAAGTTCAAATCACCCCCCTTTCCCTAGATATGAAAGTAAATAAACCAAAGTAAATATAAACACATTAGGTATCCCTACGCTCCAAAATGCCCGAACTATTAAAATATTAAAATATTTATCCCATACAGTGAACGGCATAGCGGTAAAAAAAAAATCTAAATAACCAAATAGCGTTTTTTTCAATACTTTGCCTCCTATAAAAAATGGAATAAAAAGTGATCAAACCATCAGATCTTTCCCCAAATGGTATCAGTAAAAATATCATCTAGTTCTGCATAAAATGACGCCATACCCAGCTCCATACATGTAAATGTGAAAAAGTTACAGGTGTCACAATATGGCAACACAAAATTTTTTTTTCTATTTTGCTAAGTTTTTCATTTTTTAAAATGTATCAAAACATTACAAATACTATATAAATTTGGTTTTACCGTGTTCGTACTGACCCGCAGAATACAGGTAACATGTTATTTTTACCACACAGTGAACGCCGTAAAAATTAAACCCGTATGAAATTGGCGCAAATGCATTTTTTTCTCCAATTGCACCTCATTCAGATTTTTTTCCAGCTTCCCAGTACATTGCACAGCATATTAAATGGCGCCATTACAAAGTACAATTTGTTTCGCAAACAATAAGCCATCATGTGACTCTGTGAACTGAAAAATGAAAAAGTTATGGCTCTTGGAATGTGGGGAAGAAAAAAGAAAATGCAAAAACGAAAAATGACCCGGTCCTTAAGGGGTTAAAACATGCGAGTGTGATCTCTTAAATTTTGTCTACTTGGAAGCCCTGAAAGTTTTTGGGTGGTTTCCCTTAATGACTTCCATATAGACCTCGGGTCTTGAATATTCACACAATGGAAGAAAACCAGAAACTTCACCCTTAGCCAGAAACTGGTCTGACTGCTTTTATTGTAATGAACACGCAGGTAGTCAACAGCTTTCCATAGGGAACATGAAACATGGAGCGCGCTGAATGAAGCCCTCCAGGCCGCATGGGGGCGCTCGGCATTAAGGAGCAGGGGCGAGCACATTGTTGTTGTTCGTCCCTGCACGCCTCACTTTTGTTATGTGCGTGTAGTCACGTGGTGTGCTTTGGTGTGTTTGCTGCGGTTCCAGTTCGGTGGATGTGCCGGGTGGTGAAAACGGCAGGACGTGAGGGGGCGGAGTGGCCGATGTATAAGGTAAATAAGGAGCGGAGGTTAGCTCTACAGGATTGTGGGATTTGTAGTCTAGAGAGTAACTTACTCGTAACTGTGTATGCTTGGCGTCCAGAGGGCACAGCTGGTCTCACACATGCAGGCTGACTTGCTGCAGAGCTGTAGTAAGAAGTGTATCACAGTTTTGCTCAGAACATGAATTTTGTGTCAGGTTTCCAGTAAAGACATGTTCACACAGGCACTAATTTGCGCACAGATAGTAGTATGCTGTTTATCGATGTAGAGTTCCACAGCCACATGCATGGCAGTGCAAATTCTTCTTAAACAATGGAACTGGGAAATTTTCATGTGGACTTCATTGCATATTGCTTGCCAAAATCCACTAAGCTTATATGCTCTAAGGGTGTATTCACGTGATTGCGTCTTTGCTCTGAACTGTGACTACCGAAATCCATGCAACCCCATTCATGTATGTGAAACTGAAGTTTAAATTCTGTCCAGAGTGAACATTCCCTAACAGAAACAGGTTTAAAGAAGTGAATGGGTTGAGGCTGATTAAACAACACATGGTCACTACTAGACTACATGCACACGACCGTAGTGGTTTTTATTGTCTGCAAATACTAATCCACAAAAAAACATGTCCGCAAGTCATTCGCGATCAGACTAAGGCCTGGTTTACATCTGCATTCGGGGAGTCTGCTTGGGGATCCCCCCCCGAACGGAACCCTTTACACATAAAAAAGTGGTTTACCCGGGAAACCTGTGGACCCCATAGACCAGGGGTAGGCAACCTTTTTTGTTCGGTGTGCTGATTTCGATTAAAAAATCAAAGTTGAGGTACTCGGAGTGCCGGTCAATAATTGTAAGTCTGATGACCCCTGCACACGGTATTATGCCCCATTGCGGTCCCTGCACACGGTATTATGCCCCATTGCGGTCCCTGCACACGGTATTATGCCCCATTGCGGTCCCTGCACACGGTATCATGTCCTGTAGCACACGGTATCATGTCCCGTAGCGGTCCCTTCACGCGGTATCGTGTCCCGTAGCGGTCCCTTCACGCGGTATCGTGTCCCGTAGCGGTCCATTCACGCGGTATCGTGTCCCGTAGCGGTCCCTTCACGCGGTATCGTGTCCCGTAGCGGTCCCTTCACGCGGTATCGTGTCCCGTAGCGGTCCCTTCACGCGGTATCGTGTCCCGTAGCGGTCCCTTCACGCGGTATCGTGTCCCGTAGCGGTCCCTTCACGCGGTATCGTGTCCCGTAGCGGTCCCTTCACGCGGTATCGTGTCCCGTAGCGGTCCCTTCACGCGGTATCGTGTCCCGTAGCGGTCCCTTCACGCGGTATCGTGTCCCGTAGCGGTCCCTTCACGCGGTATCGTGTCCCGTAGCGGTCCCTTCACGCGGTATCGTGTCCCGTAGCGGTCCCTTCACGCGGTATCGTGTCCCGTAGCGGTCCCTTCACGCGGTATCGTGTCCCGTAGCGGTCCCTTCACGCGGTATCGTGTGCCGTAGCGGTCCCTTCAAGCGGTATCGTTTCCCGTAGCTGTCCCTTCACGCGGTATCGTGTCCCGTAGCGGTCCCTTCACGCGGTATCGTGTCCCGTAGCGGTCCCTTCCCGCGGTATCGTGTCCCGTAGCGGTCCCTTCCCCGCGGTATCGTGTCCCGTAGCGGTCCCTTCCCGCGGTATCGTGTCCCGTAGCGGTCCCTTCCCGCGGTATCGTGTCCCGTAGCGGTCCCTTCCCGCGGTATCGTGTCCCGTAGCGGTCCCTTCCCGCGGTATCGTGTCCCGTAGCGGTCCCTTCCCGCGGTATCGTGTCCCGTAGCGGTCCCTTCCCGCGGTATCGTGTTCCGTAGCGGTCCCTTCCCGCGGTATCGTGTCCCGTGAGCGGTCCCTTCCCGCGGTATCGTGTCCCGTAGCGGTCCCTTCCCGCGGTATCGTGTCCCGTAGCGGTCCCTTCCCGCGGTATCGTGTCCCGTAGCGGTCCCTTCCCGCGGTATCGTGTCCCGTAGCGGTCCCTTCCCGCGGTATCGTGTCCCGTAGCGGTCCCTTCCCGCGGTATCGTGTCCCGTAGCGGTCCCTTCCCGCGGTATCGTGTCCCGTAGCGGTCCCTTCCCGCGGTATCGTGTCCCGTAGCGGTCCCTTCCCGCGGTATCGTGTCCCGTAGCGGTCCCTTCCCCGCGGTATCGTGTCCCGTAGCGGTCCCTTCCCGCGGTATCGTGTCCCGTAGCGGTCCCTTCCCGCGGTATCGTGTCCCGTAGCGGTCCCTTCCCGCGGTATCGTGTCCCGTAGCGGTCCCTTCCCGCGGTATCGTGTCCCGTAGCGGTCCCTTCCCGCGGTATCGTGTCCCGTAGCGGTCCCTTCCCGCGGTATCGTGTCCCGTAGCGGTCCCTTCCCGCGGTATCGTGTCCCGTAGCGGTCCCTTCCCGCGGTATCGTGTCCCGTAGCGGTCCCTTCCCGCGGTATCGTGTCCCGTAGCGGTCCCTTCCCGCGGTATCGTGTCCCGTAGCGGTCCCTTCCCGCGGTATCGTGTCCCGTAGCGGTCCCTTCCCGCGGTATCGTGTCCCGTAGCGGTCCCTTCCCGCGGTATCGTGTCCCGTAGCGGTCCCTTCCCGCGGTATCGTGTCCCGTAGCGGTCCCTTCCCGCGGTATCGTGTCCCGTAGCGGTCCCTTCCCGCGGTATCGTGTCCCGTAGCGGTCCCTTCCCGCGGTATCGTGTCCCGTAGCGGTCCCTTCCCGCGGTATCGTGTCCCGTAGCGGTCCCTTCCCGCGGTATCGTGTCCCGTAGCGGTCCCTTCCCGCGGTATCGTGTCCCGTAGCGGTCCCTTCCCGCGGTATCGTGTCCCGTAGCGGTCCCTTCCCGCGGTATCGTGTCCCGTAGCGGTCCCTTCCCGCGGTATCGTGTCCCGTAGCGGTCCCTTCCCGCGGTATCGTGTCCCGTAGCGGTCCCTTCCCGCGGTATCGTGTCCCGTAGCGGTCCCTTCCCGCGGTATCGTGTCCCGTAGCGGTCCCTTCCCGCGGTATCGTGTCCCGTAGCGGTCCCTTCCCGCGGTATCGTGTCCCGTAGCGGTCCCTTCCCGCGGTATCGTGTCCCGTAGCGGTCCCTTCCCGCGGTATCGTGTCCCGTAGCGGTCCCTTCCCGCGGTATCGTGTCCCGTAGCGGTCCCTTCCCGCGGTATCGTGTCCCGTAGCGGTCCCTTCCCGCGGTATCGTGTCCCGTAGCGGTCCCTTCCCGCGGTATCGTGTCCCGTAGCGGTCCCTTCCCGCGGTATCGTGTCCCGTAGCGGTCCCTTCCCCGCGGTATCGTGTCCCGTAGCGGTCCCTTCCCGCGGTATCGTGTCCCGTAGCGGTCCCTTCCCGCGGTATCGTGTCCCGTAGCGGTCCCTTCCCCGCGGTATCGTGTCCCGTAGCGGTCCCTTCCCGCGGTATCGTGTCCCGTAGCGGTCCCTTCCCGCGGTATCGTGTCCCGTAGCGGTCCCTTCCCGCGGTATCGTGTCCCGTAGCGGTCCCTTCCCGCGGTATCGTGTCCCGTAGCGGTCCCTTCCCGCGGTATCGTGTCCCGTAGCGGTCCCTTCCCGCGGTATCGTGTCCCGTAGCGGTCCCTTCCCGCGGTATCGTGTCCCGTAGCGGTCCCTTCCCGCGGTATCGTGTCCCGTAGCGGTCCCTTCCCGCGGTATCGTGTCCCGTAGCGGTCCCTTCCCGCGGTATCGTGTCCCGTAGCGGTCCCTTCCCGCGGTATCGTGTCCCGTAGCGGTCCCTTCCCGCGGTATCGTGTCCCGTAGCGGTCCCTTCCCGCGGTATCGTGTCCCGTAGCGGTCCCTTCCCGCGGTATCGTGTCCCGTAGCGGTCCCTTCCCGCGGTATCGTGTCCCGTAGCGGTCCCTTCCCGCGGTATCGTGTCCCGTAGCGGTCCCTTCCCGCGGTACCCTGTCCCGTAGCACGCGGTACCCTGTCCCGTAGCACGCGGTACCCTGTCCCGTAGCACGCGGTACCCTGTCCCGTAGCACGCGGTACCCTGTCCCGTAGCACGCGGTACCCTGTCCCGTAGCACGCGGTACCCTGTCCCGTAGCACGCGGTACCCTGTCCCGTAGCACGCGGTACCGTGCCCCGTAGCACGCGGTACCGTGCCCCGTAGCACGCGGTACCGTGCCCCGTAGCGGTCCCTGCACACGGTATTATGTCGCATTGCACACGGTATCATGTCCCGTAGCGGTCCCTGCACACGGTATCATGTCCCGTAGCGGTCCCTGCACACGGTATCATGTCCCGTAGCGGTC
Source organism: Leptodactylus fallax (assembly GCA_947044405.1). NCBI lineage: Eukaryota > Metazoa > Chordata > Amphibia > Anura > Leptodactylidae > Leptodactylus > Leptodactylus fallax. The sequence goes on from CAMRHE010000132.1 coordinate 2,874,188, forward strand.
CCTGCACACGGTATCATGTCCCGTAGCGGTCCCTGCACACGGTATCATGTCCCGTAGCGGTCCCTGCACACGGTATCATGTCCCGTAGCGGTCCCTGCACACGGTATCATGTCCCGTAGCGGTCCCTGCACACGGTATCATGTCCCGTAGCGGTCCCTGCACACGGTATCATGTCCCGTAGCGGTCCCTGCACACGGTATCATGTCCCGTAGCGGTCCCTGCACACGGTATCATGTCCCGTAGCGGTCCCTGCACACGGTATCATGTCCCGTAGCGGTCCCTGCACACGGTATCATGTCCCGTAGCGGTCCCTGCACACGGTATCATGTCCCGTAGCGGTCCCTGCACACGGTATCATGTCCCGTAGCGGTCCCTGCACACGGTATCATGTCCCGTAGCGGTCCCTGCACACGGTATCATGTCCCGTAGCGGTCCCTGCACACGGTATCATGTCCCGTAGCGGTCCCTGCACACGGTATCATGTCCCGTAGCGGTCCCTGCACACGGTATCATGTCCCGTAGCGGTCCCTGCACACGGTATCATGTCCCGTAGCGGTCCCTGCACACGGTATCATGTCCCGTAGCGGTCCCTGCACACGGTATCATGTCCCGTAGCGGTCCCTGCACACGGTATCATGTCCCGTAGCGGTCCCTGCACACGGTATCATGTCCCGTAGCGGTCCCTGCACACGGTATCATGTCCCGTAGCGGTCCCTGCACACGGTATCATGTCCCGTAGCGGTCCCTGCACACGGTATCATGTCCCGTAGCGGTCCCTGCACACGGTATCATGTCCCGTAGCGGTCCCTGCACACGGTATCATGTCCCGTAGCGGTCCCTGCACACGGTATCATGTCCCGTAGCGGTCCCTGCACACGGTATCATGTCCCGTAGCGGTCCCTGCACACGGTATCATGTCCCGTAGCGGTCCCTGCACACGGTATCATGTCCCGTAGCGGTCCCTGCACACGGTATCATGTCCCGTAGCGGTCCCTGCACACGGTATCATGTCCCGTAGCGGTCCCTGCACACGGTATCATGTCCCGTAGCGGTCCCTGCACACGGTATCATGTCCCGTAGCGGTCCCTGCACACGGTATCATGTCCCGTAGCGGTCCCTGCACACGGTATCATGTCCCGTAGCGGTCCCTGCACACGGTATCATGTCCCGTAGCGGTCCCTGCACACGGTATCATGTCCCGTAGCGGTCCCTGCACACGGTATCATGTCCCGTAGCGGTCCCTGCACACGGTATCATGTCCCGTAGCGGTCCCTGCACACGGTATCATGTCCCGTAGCGGTCCCTGCACACGGTATCATGTCCCGTAGCGGTCCCTGCACACGGTATCATGTCCCGTAGCGGTCCCTGCACACGGTATCATGTCCCGTAGCGGTCCCTGCACACGGTATCATGTCCCGTAGCGGTCCCTGCACACGGTATCATGTCCCGTAGCGGTCCCTGCACACGGTATCATGTCCCGTAGCGGTCCCTGCACACGGTATCATGTCCCGTAGCGGTCCCTGCACACGGTATCATGTCCCGTAGCGGTCCCTGCACACGGTATCATGTCCCGTAGCGGTCCCTGCACACGGTATCATGTCCCGTAGCGGTCCCTGCACACGGTATCATGTCCCGTAGCGGTCCCTGCACACGGTATCATGTCCCGTAGCGGTCCCTGCACACGGTATCATGTCCCGTAGCGGTCCCTGCACACGGTATCATGTCCCGTAGCGGTCCCTGCACACGGTATCATGTCCCGTAGCGGTCCCTGCACACGGTATCATGTCCCGTAGCGGTCCCTGCACACGGTATCATGTCCCGTAGCGGTCCCTGCACACGGTATCATGTCCCGTAGCGGTCCCTGCACACGGTATCATGTCCCGTAGCGGTCCCTGCACACGGTATCATGTCCCGTAGCGGTCCCTGCACACGGTATCATGTCCCGTAGCGGTCCCTGCACACGGTATCATGTCCCGTAGCGGTCCCTGCACACGGTATCATGTCCCGTAGCGGTCCCTGCACACGGTATCATGTCCCGTAGCGGTCCCTGCACACGGTATCATGTCCCGTAGCGGTCCCTGCACACGGTATCATGTCCCGTAGCGGTCCCTGCACACGGTATCATGTCCCGTAGCGGTCCCTGCACACGGTATCATGTCCCGTAGCGGTCCCTGCACACGGTATCATGTCCCGTAGCGGTCCCTGCACACGGTATCATGTCCCGTAGCGGTCCCTGCACACGGTATCATGTCCCGTAGCGGTCCCTGCACACGGTATCATGTCCCGTAGCGGTCCCTGCACACGGTATCATGTCCCGTAGCGGTCCCTGCACACGGTATCATGTCCCGTAGCGGTCCCTGCACACGGTATCATGTCCCATTGCGGTCCCTGCACACGGTATTATGTCCCGTTGCACACGGTATTATGTCCCGTAGCGGTCCCTGCACACGGTATTATGTCCCGTAGCGGTCCCTGCACACGGTATTATGTCCCGTAGCGGTCCCTGCACACGGTATTATGTCCCATAGCGGTCCCTGCACACGGTATCGTGCCCCGTAGCACACGGTATCGTGTCCCGTAGCGGTCCCTGCACACGGTATTATGTCGCATTGCACACGGTATCATGTCCCGTAGCGGTCCCTGCACACGGTATTATGTCCCATTGCACACGGTATTATGTCCCGTAGCGGTCCCTGCACACGGTATTATGTCCCGTAGCGGTCCCTGCACACGGTATTATGTCCCGTAGCGGTCCCATTGCACACGGTATTATGTCCCATAGTGGTCCCTGCACACGGTATTATGTCCCATTGCACACGGTATTATGTCTCATTGTGGTCCCATTGCACACGGTATTATGTCCCATAGCGGTCCCTGCACACGGTATTATGTCCCATAGCGGTCCCTGCACACGGTATTATGTCCCATAGCGGTCCCTGCACACGGTATTATGTCCCATTGCACACGGTATTATGTCCCATTGGACACGGTATTATGTCCCGTAGCGGTCCCTGCACACGGTATTATGTCCCATAGCGGTCCCTGCACACGGTATTATGTCCCATAGCGGTCCCTGCACACGGTATTATGTCCCATTGCACACGGTATTATGTCTCATTGCGGTCCCTGCACACGGTATTATGTCCCATTGCACACAGTATTATGTCCCATTGCACACGGTATTATGTCCCGTAGCGGTCCCTGCACACGGTATTATGTCCCATAGCGGTCCCTGCACACGGTATTATGTCTCATTGCGGTCCCTGCACACGGTATTATGTCCCATTGCACACGGTATTATGTCCCGTAGGGGTCCCTGCACACGGTATTATGTCCCATAGCGGTCCCTGCACACGGTATTATGTCCCATAGCAGTCCCTGCACACGGTATTATGTCCCATTGCACACGGTATTATGTCCCATAGCGGTCCCTGCACACGGTATTATGTCCCATTGCACGCGGTATTATGTCCCATAGCGGTCCCTGCACACGGTATTATGTCCCATAGCAGTCCCTGCACACGGTATTATGTCCCATTGCACATGGTATTATGTCCCATAGTGGTCCCTGCACACGGTATTATGTCCCATAGCACACGGTATTATGTCCCATAGCGGTCCCTGCACACGGTATTATGTCCCATAGCGGTCCCTGCACACGGTATTATGTCCCATAGCAGTCCCTGCACACGGTATTATGTTCCATTGCACACGGTATTATGTCTCGTTGCGGTCCCTGCACACGGTATTATGTCCCATTGCACACGGTATTATGTCCCATTGCGGTCCCTGCACACGGTATTATGTCCCATAGCTCATGGTATTATGTCCCATTGCGGCCCCTGCAAACGGTATTATGTCCCATAGCCGTCCCTGCACACGGTATTATGTCCCATAGCCGTCCCTGCACACGGTATTATGTCCCATTGCACACGGTATTATGTCTCATTGCGGTCCCATTGCACACGGTATTATGTCCCATAGCGGTCCCTGCACACGGTATTATGTCCCATAGCGGTCCCTGCACACGGTATTATGTCCCATTGCACACGGTATTATGTCCCATTGCACACGGTATTATGTCCCATTGGACACGGTATTATGTCCCGTAGCAGTCCCTGCACACGGTATTATGTCCCATAGCGGTCCCTGCACACGGTATTATGTCCCATAGCGGTCCCTGCACACGGTATTATGTCCCATTGCACACGGTATTATGTCTCATTGCGGTCCCTGCACACGGTATTATGTCCCATAGCACACGGTATTATGTCCCATAGCGGTCCCTGTACACGGTATTATGTCCCATTGCACACAGTATTATGTCCCATTGCACACGGTATTATGTCCCGTAGCGGTCCCTGCATACGGTATTATGTCCCATAGCGGTCCCTGCACACGGTATTATGTCCCATTGCACACGGTATTATGTCTCATTGCGGTCCCTGCACACGGTATTATGTCCCATAGCACACGGTATTATGTCCCATTGTGGTCCTTACACACGGTATTATGTCCCATAGCGGCCCCTGCACACGGTATTATGTCCCATAGCACACGGTATTATGTCCCATTGTGGTCCTTACACACGGTATTATGTCCCATAGCGGCCCCTGCACACGGTATTATGTCCCATAGCATACGCTATTATATCCCATTGCGGTCCCTACACACGGTATTATGTCCCATAGCGGCCCCTACACACAGTATTATGTCTCATAGCGGCCCCTGCAAACGGTATTATGTCCCATAGCGGCCCCTGCAAACGGTATTATGTCCCATAGCGGCCCCTGCAAACGGTATTATGTCCCATAGCGGTCCCTGCACACGGTATTATGTCCCATTGCACACGGTATTATGTCCCATTGGACACGGTATTATGTCCCATAGCAGTCCCTGCACACGGTATTATGTCCCATAGCGGTCCCTGCACACGGTATTATGTCCCATAGCGGTCCCTGCACACGGTATTATGTCCCATAGCGGTCCCTGCACACGGTATTATGTCTCATTGCGGTCCCTACACACGGTATTATGTCCCATAGCACACGGTATTATGTCCCATAGCGGTCCCTGTACACGGTATTATGTCCCATTGCACACAGTATTATGTCCCATTGCACACGGTATTATGTCCCGTAGCGGTCCCTGCACACGGTATTATGTCCCATAGCGGTCCCTGCACACGGTATTATGTCCCATAGCGGTCCCTGCACACGGTATTATGTCCCATTGCACACGGTATTATGTCCCATAGCGGTCCCTGCACACGGTATTATGTCTCATTGCGGTCCCTGCACACGGTATTATGTCCCATTGCACACGATATTATGTCCCATTGCACACAGTATTATGTCCCATAGCGGTCCCTGCACGCGGTATTATGTCCCATAGCAGTCCCTGCACACGGTATTATATCCTATAGCACACGGTATTATGTCCCATAGCGGTCCCTGCACACGGTATTATGTCTCATAGCAGTCCCTGCACACGGTATTATGTCCCATAGCAGTCCCTGCACACGGTATTATGTTCCATTGCACACGGTATTATGTCTCATTGCGGTCCCTGCACACGGTATTATGTCCCATTGCACACGGTATTATGTCCCATTGCGGTCCCTGCACATGGTATTATGTCCCATTGCACACGGTATTATGTCCCATTGCACACGGTATTATCTCCCATTGTGGTCCCTGCACACGGTATTATGTCCCATAGCTCATGGTATTATGTCCCATTGCGGCCCCTGCACACGGTATTATGTCCCATAGCACATGGAATTATGTCCCATAGAGGCCCCTACACACGGTATTATGTCGCATAGCGGCCCCTGCACACGGTATTATGTCCCATAGCGGTCCCTGCACACGGTATTATGTCCCATAGCGGTCCCTGCACACGGCATTATGTCCCATAGCGGTCCCTGCACACGGTATTATGTCCCATAGCGGTCCCTGCACACGGTATTATGTCCCATAGCGGTCCCTGCACACGGTATTATGTCCCATAGCGGTCCCTGCACACGGTATTATGTCCCATAGCGGTCCCTGCACACGGTATTATGTCCCATAGCGGTCCCTGCACACGGTATTATGTCCCATAGCGGTCCCTGCACACGGTATTATGTCCCATAGCGGTCCCTGCACACGGTATTATGTCCCATAGCGGTCCCTGCACACGGTATTATGTCCCATAGCGGTCCCTGCACACGGTGTTATGTCCCATAGCGGTCCCTGCACACGGTGTTATGTCCCAAAGCGGCCCCTGCACACGGTGTTATGTCCAATAGCGGCCCCTGCACACGGTATTATGTCCCATAGCACACGGTATTATGTCCCATAGCAGCCCCTGCACACGGTATTGTGTCCCATAGCACACGGTATTGTGTCCCATAGCACACGGTATTGTGTCCCATAGCACACGGTATTGTGTCCCATAGCACACGGTATTGTGTCCCATAGCACACGGTATTGTGTCCCATAGCACACGGTATTGTGTCCCATAGCGCACGGTATTGTGTCCCATAGCACACGGTATTGTGTCCCATAGCACACGGTATTGTGTCCCATAGCACACGGTATTGTGTCCCATAGCACACGGTATTGTGTCCCATAGCACACGGTATTGTGTCCCATTGCGGCCCCTGCACATGGTATTGTGTCCCATAGCGGCCCCTGCACACGGTATTATGTCCCATAGCACACGGTATTATGTCCCATTGTGGTCCCTACACATGGTATTATGTCCCATAGCACACGGTATTATGTCCCATTGTGGTCCTTACACACGGTATTATGTCCCATAGCGGCCCCTGTACACGGTATTATGTCCCATAGCAAACGCTATTATATCCCATTGCGGTCCCTACACACGGTATTATGTCCCATAGCGGCCCCTACACACGGTATTATGTCCCATAGCGGCCCCTGCAAACGGTATTATGTCCCATAGCGGCCCCTGCAAACGGTATTATGTCTCATAGCGGCCCCTGCAAACGGTATTATGTCCCATAGCGGCCCCTGCAAACGGTATTATGTCCCATAGCGGCCCCTGCAAACGGTATTATGTCCCATAGCGGCCCCTGCAAACGGTATTATGTCCCATAGCGGCCCCTGCAAACGGTATTATGTCCCATAGCGGCCCCTGCAAACGGTATTATGTCCCATAGCGGCCCCTGCAAACGGTATTATGTCCCATAGCGGCCCCTGCAAACGGTATTATGTCCCATAGCGGCCCCTGCAAACGGTATTATGTCCCATAGCGGCCCCTGCAAACGGTATTATGTCCCATAGCGGCCCCTGCAAACGGTATTATGTCCCATAGCGGCCCCTGCAAACGGTATTATGTCCCATAGCGGCCCCTGCAAACGGTATTATGTCCCATAGCGGCCCCTGCAAACGGTATTATGTCCCATAGCGGCCCCTGCAAACGGTATTATGTCCCATAGCGGCCCCTGCAAACGGTATTATGTCCCATAGCGGCCCCTGCAAACGGTATTATGTCCCATAGCGGCCCCTGCACATGGTATTATCTCCCATAGCGGCCCCTGCACATGGTATTATCTCCCATAGCGGCCCCTGCACATGGTATTATCTCCCATAGCGGCCCCTGCACACGGTATTATCTCCCATAGCGGCCCCTACACACGGTATTATGTCTCATAGCGGCCCTAGCACACGGTGTATGTCCCATAGTGGCCCCTGCACACGGTATAATATTCTAACTTTTATAATATTCTAATTGTCACCACTCACTAGCTATTATTATACTGTGGGGTCTCTTCAGAAACCAGAGTATAATAAGTGGAGGGCAAAGAGAGATGAAAAACATAAAAAAACACTGTTCACTCACCTTCCCTGGATCCACAGCCGCTGTGTACTCTTTGGGCGCTTATGCCTGTAGTCAGCGACCGCTGATTGAGTATCAGGGGTCACGTCGCGTTATTATGCGTAATGACGTCGGACATGACCCCCGAGGCTCTGTCAGCGGTCTTTTACGTCAGGCAGAAGCGTCCGAAGAACGCACAGCCGCTGTGCATCCAGGTAAGGTGAGTTAAGTGTTTTTATGTTTGATAACCTCCCCGGGGGCTCCGCTTATTATACTCGGGGGTCTGAAGAGACCCCACAGTATAATAACAGCAGTTTCGTTTCGGCCGTGTTTGGTCCGACTGAAACTGCTGGGTGAGGACTTGGGTCGCGAAGCCAGGGAAATAAGCCTCGCGTGCCACGGCTTGCCGACCCCTGCCATAGACTATAATGGGGTCTGTGTGGTTTCTGCATGAAACATGCGGAGAGGAAAGTGCTGCTTGCTTTGTGTGGAAACCACACGGACCCCATTATAGTCTATGGGGTCTGCAGGTTTCCCAGGTAAACCACTTTTTTATGCATATAGGTTTCCATTCGGGGCTCCCAAAGCAGACTCCCTGAACGCAGATGTAAACCGGGCCTTATACGATCCCCTACATGTGTCTTGTACACAATGCCGTAAAAACTACAGCCATGTGTATGGGCCCATTGAAATGAATGGGTCCGTAATTGTGGATAAAAACTATGGTCGTGTGCACAAGGCATTAAAGAAATGTTGTGTGATGTAAACTGTGAAAGGGTCACTGGGCTTGCATAAGCTCTGTGGCCCCCTCAAATAGCTGATCAGTGGAGGTCCTGGGTGTAGAACTCCAATGATTTCTTATTAATGACCTGCACATTCTCTTTAGGTCAAGGTCCTATTGGCAGAAATGCAGCAGAATAAAAATGCTGGGTTTTGCAGTACCAGCAAGGTGAATTTTTAGAGATTTTGGTTAATCTCATGTATAAATTGTTGCTTTTTTTTCAGAACCGCAGCATATAATTTATTTTTTTTTTTTGACATTAAGGATTTTATTAAATTTTTACATATAAACAGAAATAAAACATTTCATACAACTTTTTGAAACTGGAAGCACTTGGGTGGGGAAGGGGAGGAGGTAGGGGAAGGAAATAGGGGTTGAGAAATGACAAATTAGAGGGGTATAACATGAGCTCTGTCGCAGCAGGGACGAACAAAGAATTCACTTTTCATATTGACAGAGATAAAACAGTGTAAACAACAAAATGATCAGGGAAGTTCATGGATGGGGAGGGGAGGGAGGCTAAAGGATAGGAGGTGAGGAGAGGTTAATGGAATAGCATATGGGGAATAACATAGGCTGTGTCGCAGCAGAGCCAAACACAGAATTCAATAAAATGTAGGGTAAAGTCAAAACACAATTACATTATAATGACAAAAGATTAGAAGAAGAAGTCGAGGGAGGGGGGAGGTCCCTGTTGGGGGGATATAGAGGGGAAGGCAGACTGGAATTCATTGGAGTGGTAAAAAAGATTCCAAAGGAGCCATGTTTGGTGATGGGTCCTGTCATCCTGTCGCAGCTCCGCCAGCATATTTTCCATACTACGAATGAGCAAAATCTCTTTAAGCCAGGACACGAGAGAGGGGGCGTCTGAGATTTTCATAGTCTAGGAATCACAGACCTTGCGGCCACCAGCATGAAGCCTATCAATTTGCGGGTGTGTTTCTCATATTTACTCGGGAAGATGGAAATAAGAAGGGGTGCCAGGTCATCGCCCGTAACCGTCTTAATTATACGACGAACTCCTGACCAGAAGGGGCGTAAGAGTGTGCTTCATCGTACCCCGGCCAGAGTTACATCTCCAGCATCGATCTGAGGTGGAGGGATACATCTCATGGAGAACAGATGGGACTCTGTACCATCGGGAGAGTATCTTATAGTTAGTCTCCTGTGCCTTGCAGGAAATAGAGAATTTGTGGCACGCCTGGAATGCCGATGACCACACATCTGGCGCGAACGAGACCCCCAGCTCCCTCTCCCATCCACCTGCATAAGCAGGTAGGGAGTCAGTAGCAGTCTCCCGCAGCATGCCATAGATAAGCGAGATTGTGTGAGCTGGGGTATGGGGAGAGAGGCATATGCGTTCAAAAGGCAGTAACTCTCTGTGCAAATTGTGCGTTACCTTAAGAGTGGCGTATAGATGAGTTAGCTGGGTGTATTGCCAATGGGATATGGCAGAATTAGGGTCTGACCCAGGAGGGGTCAGCTCTTGGCGGGGAGGAGAGATGTCGTACTTGTAACTTGGTGGAATCGAAGGATCTGTTGGCCCCTGGTATGGGATAAAAAGGAAGAGTGGAGCGCAGCAGGAAAATCCGGGTTGCCTGAGATAGGTGTCATAGGTCCATCGTTTAGAAACAGTCCACGCACAGCACCATAGAGTTGGCACGAACCAAGAACCTGACGAGCGATGTATGGAAGTGTATTGGTGGAGCTATCTGTCCAGTAACGCTTATTAAGCCATGGGAGGGAAGTAAGTGGAAGTGAACTCAAGGAACCCTCCAAGGCGACCCAGAGTTTAGAGCGCTCAGAGTGATGCCAATCCAAAATGCGCGAAGTGACCGCAGCCAGGAAGTAGTTAGAGCAATCTGGTACCGCCAATCCGCCGCATTCTTTGGGTTTGGTCAAGATACTTCTTGCAATTCTCGGTGGCTTGGGTGCCCATATGAATTTAGTAAATGTTTTCTGGATAGTTGTAAAGAAGTGTTTGGGTAACATTATAGGGACAGTCTGAAATAGAGTAGTCTGGTTGAGGACATTCATTTTTAGCAAATTAATGCGTTCCAGCCAAGAGAGGCCTTTGGTGTCCCAGCGTTTCAGATCTGTCTGCAAGGTACGCAGGATCGGAAGGAAATTAAGCGTATAGGAATCAGTTAGATTGCTAGGGAGCTGAACCCCCAAGTATTTAATTGCTTTCTGGGATCATGTAACGGTAAAGGAGGAGCAGAGACCACGAAGCTGTGACTCTGGCAGGGAGACATTAAGAGCGGTACATTTGGACAGGTTGAGTTTGTAGTTACTATAGTAGCTGTAGGAGTTGATTACTCAGAGGAGAGATGGGATAGTTGTGAGCAGCTGGTAATGAAGAGTAGGACATCATCTGCGAATGCTAAGATCTTAAGATGTAGATTTCGGATTCTGAGGCCCTGGATGTCTGGATTATCCCTAATTGCTACTAGTAGATGTTCCATCACCAAGGCATAGAGCATAGGTCAGAGAGGACAACCATTGTGGTGCCATTGTGGATAGTAAGAGGTGAAGAAAGAGCGCCATTAACCTGTGCCCGTGGGGAGTTATAAAGGGAGCGAATGCGGGTAAGCATCCTGGGCCCCAATCCTATCTGCAAGAGAGTAGCTTCTAAGAAGCCCCAATCAACCCTGTCAAAGGCCTTCTCCGCGTCCAAAGAGAGAAGCATCATAGGGATTTGTGAACTCTTTGCATGATGGATCGCCGAGAAGGCCTTCAACATGTTGTCCCGTGCCTCTCTATGTGGGATAAAGCCAACTTGATCGTAATGTACTAACTTTTCCATATACTGACTCAGTCTATTAGCTATCAGTTTGGCATAGAGTTTGGCGTCAGTATTGATCAAGGATATCGGTCTATAACTAGGGCAGAGCAGGTGGTCCTTACCCTCCTTGGGTATAACCGTAATATGTGCGTGTAAAAAAGAGGGGGGGAATTGAGTGTCAGGCGAGATAGAGTTAAAGGATTTCAATAGAAGGGGTGCAAGATCAGGCTGTAAAATCTTGTAGAACCGAGCTGTGAACCCGTCTGGTCCCGGGCTTTTACCCACGGGTAAGTCCGAGATCCCCAGCTCAAGCTCCTGGGCGGAAAAAGGTGACTCCAGTAGGTTGGACTCTTCAGGTTTAAGAGAAGGGAGAGATGTTTGTGCAATATATTGAGGAAGTGTAAAGGGAGGATCAGGCGTCCGATTGGTGGTGTGTGGCTGAGGAAGGTTATAAAGGGATTCATAATATCCTCGGAACGCTTCAGTAATGTCTGTAGTTAAGTTCGTTGTGGCTCCTGATGGGTTCTTAATGGCCGTTACGTAAGAGGTGGCCTGACGCTCTCTTACGGCGTGGGCCAGTAGATGACCCGCCTTGTTACCCCACTCATAGAACGATCGTCTACCTAATTGGCGAAGTCGCTGTTGCCTGCGTTCCAACAAGGACCTGATCTGACGCGTAGCCGTCAGCGCAACCAGGGTAAATTGTTGTAGGGATAATTTATGTTGTGCCTCAAGGGCAGCTAAGTCTCGAAGGAGCGACTGGAACTTAAGCCCCGAGTCCTTCTTAATTCTAGCCCCATGTTTCATCAGCACTCCGCGAAGCACACATTTTAAGGCTTCCCATTGAAAAGGTGGAGAGGTGGAGTCATGGGCATGGTCTGTCACAAAATTGGAAATAGTAAGTTTGAGATCGGTCATACATGAAGCATCAAGCAAGAGCGACTCATTCAGTCTCCAAGAGTGTGGGCGAGGTCCCGGAGGCGACATACGTATAGTGGATGTGATTGGAGAGTGGTCAGAGAGGAATGCTGTACCAATCCCGGCTGCGGTCACTTGTGGCAAAATAGCGTGAGATGTAAGAATATAGTCAATCCTACTATATGTGTTATGAGCATATGAGTAGTAGGAAAAGTCTTTATCGGTCGGATGAAGGATCCACCAGGCATCGCACAACAACATGGAGTGTAAAAGCTTGTTTAAGGCACTATAGGAGACATGGGACCTACCTTCAGAGGTATCTAGTAAAGGGTTCAAAGAGAGATTGAAGTCTCCACATAGTATGAGATGGCCTTTGGCAAAAGATTGGAGGGCATTCAGGGCTGAGACAAGGAAAGGGATCTGACCAGTGCTAGGTGCATATATGTTGGCTACTGTGTACATTGATCCATATATTTCACATATGAGATAAATGTATCTAGCGTCCTGGTCTGTCATGGAATCTATAATCTTTACGGGGAGGTTTTTTGTGGAAAAAGGTGGCAACTCCCTTAGTTTTACCCTGTGTGTTACTACTATGAGACCATAACGGAAAGTAGCGGTTGTTAATAGTGGGCACATGGTCAGCAAGAAAATGTGTTTCTTGTAGGCAGAGAATCTGGACCCTATGCTTGTGGGCATCATAAAGAACTTGAGAGCGCTTCTCAGGTACATTCAATCCCTTAACATTGAATGAGGATATTATAATGTCCGCCATAGGTAGTGGAAGGGGAGGGGAGGGAGAGTGAGGGCGGAAAAGGAGAGGGCGAGATCAATAGCGGTTAGAGTTGGGTCAGTGGTACCCGAAGTTGGTGGTCAGGGACTTTGGGGAGCAGGAGGGAGGAGGGAAGTTAAGGTTAAATAGGGCAGACAGGACACCCTCAGTGGGATTATGGGGTAGAAGCACGCGTCTCCGTGTGGTTCCGCACTGCAGACCCTTAGCTATGTGGGTACGAAGAAGGCCGAGCCCAAGGCAGCAAGACAAGAAGTAGAGATAGAGGTCAAGAAATGACAGATAACCAGAGACTATGTGGCCCCTTATGTTAAATTATACATGAAGAGGCAACACCTCAAGATGGTATTGAATATGCTTGTGAGTGCCGGTACTAGGTCGGCGGTCTCTGTGGTTTCTGGTAGGCCGCGGATCCTTATATTATTGCGGCGATTACGGTTCTCTATGTCATCTACATGGGAAGTGAGCCTATGGTAATGAGTAGTATGGGCAGATGACATCTGTTGGAGCGACTGAAGGGAAGACGTCACTGACGCTTGAAACTGCTCCAAGTTGTCAACTCGGGTTTGTAGGTCTGTGATATCTGCTTTAACTATTTGCAGATCATGACGCCACGCACGTTTCAGATCTGTGGCTAGATTATCCATGTCCCTTCTGCTTAAAGTGAGTAACCCCTGCAGTTCTGGATGTTCCTGCAGTGTAATGGCCGCTTCCTCCGGAGGGGGGAGGTGAGATACTACAGACTCCGCCGAAACGTGGCTAGCGATAGATGCCTGACGGCTACTCACTTTTTTCTTGCAGGTGGAAGGTGGATCCTCCTGAGGACAGATCAGTGCGGTGGTCGGGGTCTGTGGGTCTAGTCTGCAACCATGAGGCCTGTTAGAGGGTGAAGGTGAGGCTGTTCCCCATGCAGCCCCTCTAATTACCACATTGTTTGGTTGGGTGGGGGCGATCAGCGGTGCCCGCACCGCCGCTGCTCTTGAGTCTGGTGCTGCCTTGGAAGTGCTGGTCGCCGGGTCACTGTCAGCGCTGGTGGGAGAATGTGAGTAGGACGTCTCCCTTGTCGGTGAGGCTGCTCCCTCCGCCAACGGAGGGGAAGGGAGCCGTTGGGCTGTCAGCAAGGGATGCGCAGCGCTGCCCGTCGGATCGCGCGCACTGCTGGAAAGATGGCGTCAGCACTCCTTTACAGGCCTCGGCATCGGAGGGTCCCTCCTGCTCCAGCAGCGGAAGAAAATAGTTGGAGATGGCCCCCTCCTCTGACTGGGAGGTAAGGGGCTCCCCTGGGGTCTTTTTGCCTCTCGTTTTGCCCATTTTGAGGTGCTTATGGACCTATGTTAGCGGGGCATCGGTCGGAGCTCTCAGTGTCTGCTGCCGTTCGTGCCGTGCCACGCCCCCAGCGTATAAATTTTATCTCTGGAAACCCAAGTGTTTTTCCTATAGATTTAATAAGGAAGGAAAACCACAGAGAAAAATGCTGCATTGTTTTTCTGTTGCAGTTTTTTTTTTCAATTCAGATTTTTTTTATTGATTTTCACAAATAAAACAACATAAACCAAAACAGACCATAAATACAACCATGCAAGCGCTGCAGAGTAGAAGCCACAAAGGGGGAAACCCCAAGACGGCAACGGCCAAAAAGGGCAACCTATACATGAACAGGAAGAAAAATAAAGGAGGAAAGAGTGGCAGAGAAGGAGCAGAGAGAAGAAAAAAAAGGGGGTGGAGTAAACAGGAGGAAATCGGGGAGCATTCCATGTGAGCGCCCTGGCAGAGGCCCAGGTGACCATGCGTGTCAGGTCCTTAAAGATAGGAACTATATTGCACTATGAGAGAACAGATAAAGATACTTTTCTGTTGCAGTTTGCTACATGGGGCCTTAGCCTTAAAGGGGATCTTTTTAAACTTGTTCTGCAGGTTCCAGGATGTGCTGACCCTGTGTCACTTCGCCGCCACCCTGTCTTCACAAGTAGTTACCTCTGTTTTGAGTGCTGGCTTACTATAGTCAACCAGGCACCATAGCACAAGTAACTAACCGCCTGTGCACGAGGGAAGAGGTGGAGTGACCCGGGTGCTGGTTCTGAACATGTGACCCAGGGTCAGTTCCCTGGACAGTCCCTTCATTCCGAAAATTGGTGTCAGTGGGAGATCTTTTACTTCACCAGTATGACCTTCACACATGTATGTGACCGATCATATACACCAATATCAGATAATGATTGTCTAACTCCTGACACATCCACCCATCACACAACTTCCTTTTAGTGACTGTGATGTCATGTCAGCAGTCTAATGGTCCTACTGCTTAGTTCATTCAATTGAATGAGGCAAAGTTGCAATACCCAGCACAGACGCTATATTGTGTATGGCACAGTGCCTTGTATCGAAGGCTGCAGTGCTTGTCTGACTGCCACAGCCCCTTCAGTCATTGATGACCTATCTTTACAATATGCCATCAGCGTAAAAAAACTCAGAAAACCTCTTTAAGAACTTGTAAAGACTGATGAATTAAATGAAAATGAATGAATGAAACGTAAGACACTGGGAATCATTTTATTTTGAAGTCAGAGTTGGCAACTATTTTCTGACTCCACAGCCCTGGTAAATAGCTGATCAGAAGGGGTCAATGTTGTTGGATCCCTACTGGTCACATATTAATGACCTATCTTAAAAGGGTCTTCATCGGTTGCCAGTGGATACGACCATGAATGCAAGACCTTTCTAAGGTCAGAAAATCATCCATGATTTCCTTATTGTGGCTGGGATATCTTCTGATCCATGTAGTGTCCCTGCCTGATAACCCAGCTACAGAAAGAAAATCATGGCTGGGTTCCTTACAAGTCCCAGACCATAGAAAGTTTCTGCATACAGATATGATTATGTTCATGGGAATACCCCTTTAAGGGAGTTGTCCAGGCTTATTATTTTTATGGCTATTCTCAGAATAGGCCATAAATACTTGATCAACACCCAGCCCCTGGACTGATCATTGGTACGGAGCCGTTTCCGGCGCACATCCTGTACACAGAATCAGAAAGCTCCTTCTGGTGTATAGTGACATCCGTGGGACCTGAGCTGCAGTGAAGGCACCCGCCTCCTAGACAGCAGACTGCTCCGTTCAGATGATTGGTCTGGGGGCCTGTGTATAGGCAATTAAAAAAAATAAGCCAGGACAACCCCTTTCAGTGAGAGAAAATAGTGGCTCTGGCACACACCTATTCCATTTGAGCCTCATTTGAATATTCATAAAAAAAGCTTTTCTAAGAACACAGTGCATCTATTGGACTATCTAAAAGTATGATATGCATAGCATAGTGCCACTTCCGATACACTGGTTTGATATTGAGTTTTCTGGGAAAAATTGCCTTTAAAGAGGACGTATCCATCCACCACCAGAAGGGTGAGCCTTACCGCTTAGCGTCATCTCTGTGAGGAATGACCCCCCCCCCCGACAGTACTGTTCCATAGACTTGTACTATAGCAATGATGCTGAGCTGTAAGACCCAGCCTTCTGACGGTATAGGGGTATCGGTGCCGAAACTGGCACCCGTTTTCATACCAGCAAAGCTGAGAGTACGCTGGATTCAACGCACTTTCTAACGGTATATAATACTGCCTATGTTAGAGGATATGAAAGGTGCTCTTTAAATGCCATGGCTGCTATTGACTGCAGCATTTATGGGGTTAAATGGATAGGCTCTTGTTGGGTTTCTGTGCCCCTGCCATCCACACAATGTACATGTTTGGCGCATGATGTTATTATACATTACGGTGGGAACTTATTATGCCCTCTACACCAGGAGAATCGTGTACATGGGAATTGTGGCACGCTTTTCCCTCTTTCTGTGTCGTGCTCACCAGAGTCCAAGGCAGGGATGCTTTGGCCAGGAAGCTGGCATGAGTTATAGTTGAAATCTCTGCCAGTTCCTGACTGGTGTAAAGTTCCGTTCTGATGTACGGGAGCGCCTCTCGAATATTAAGATGCCGGAGTTTCTTGATAATTCAGGCCCGGTTAGCATCAGTTATTTTGTAGGTCAGTCTTAATGAATTCCCCCAAAGAGTTATCAGCTATCTCCAAATGTATACCTCTTCATGAACACAGAGGGGTTAACACTGAAGGGTGAATGCTTGCTACTGATACTCTGTACAGAAGACCTTGAACTGATAAGAGTTGCTAGAAAAATGTAACTTTGCCAGAGATGAATTTGCAGGAAGCCGCTCACTGCTGGACGGTAACAGCTTTTCTTACGTTATTATTATTATTATTTATTATTATTATTTATTTATATAGCACCACTAATTCCATGGTGCTTTACATTTGAGGGTTTACATATGGTACACAAAATATACAAAACAGAAAATACTAACAGTGACCAAGTGGCACAGTGGGATAGAGGGCCCTGCCCACAAGGGATTACAATCTATGAGATTTTTAAGGGATGGCATTATTAAATGGTTTTGTCTTATCCCCCCTTTGATGTCCGATTATTTTATCCTTGGGGGGGAGGGAGGCTGCCGCAGAGGTGTCTCTCACCAATTGACTCACCTCTTCCAATTGATCAGACAGGCATACTCAGCTGAATTGTGTGTGTGTGTGTGTGTGTGTGTGTATATATATATATATATATATATATATATATATATATATATACAGTACAGACCAAAAGTTTGGACACACCTTCTCATTCCAAGAGTTTTCTGTATTTTCATGACTATAAAAATTGTAGATTCACACTGAAGGCATCAAAACTATGAATTAACACATGTGGAATTATATACTTAACAAAAAAGTGTGAAACAACTGAAAATATGTCTTATATTCTAGGTTCTTCAAAGTAGCCACCTTTTGCTTTGATTACTGCTTTTCACACTCTTGGCATTCTCTTGATGAGCTTCAAGAGAATGCCAAGAGTGTGCAAAGCAGTAATCAAAGCAAAAGGTGGCTACTTTGAAGAACCTAGAATATAAGACATATTTTCAGTTGTTTCACACTTTTTTGTTAAGTATATAATTCCACATGTGTTAATTCATAGTTTTGATGCCTTCAGTGTGAATCTACAATTTTTATAGTCATGAAAATACAGAAAACTCTTGGAATGAGAAGGTGTGTCCAAACTTTTGGTCTGTACTGTGTGTGTGTGTGTGTGTGTGTATATATATATATATATATATATATATATATATATATATTTACATGTGCAGGAATCAGAATACTCTTAGGTGAACATGAATTTAGCCAACATTTATGGTAGGTGTATGGCTAGCTTTATCTTATGTTTTTTGTCAGAGCATATGTGTATATGTGTACAAGGCTGTTCATGAAGCATGCAGTTTATATACTACTCAGTGTGTACTCAAGCTTAACATATTTACTATGGGCAGTGTCCCACAAATGTGTAATGTGCCTTGGGGGTTATTTATCATCTGCCCCTTTTTTGGCCATATTTTTTGCAGAAGAAAAGAAAAATGCACCATATCTGCAACAAAAAAAGCTGCTTTTCTGCAATGTGGGGTCTCAGCCTCAAAAGGCGCAAACAAGAAAAGGGATCTCCATTTAGGCCACACACCCCTTCCCTGACAAAAAAGCAAAAGTGTCAAAGGCGCAAATGCTTCATTAATGTAGGGCAGGGCAGGGCAGAAAAAGGTGCAATTTAGGCCAGAATATTTCCCTCACCCTTTCAGCGACCAGAATAGTCAATTATTATCATCAGTCAGATCTCTGTGTCCGGATCCCTTTGCTTCCAATCAAATTAAGTGTTTTTCCAAGTCAGCTTACTCCTCAATTCCCAGGTATCTAAGGGGGCGTTCACACTACCGTTGGTGACCGTCAGTAGTGTCCGTTGCTATTGTCCGTTACAATATTTTAGCATCGGACACTAGCTGAACCGTCAGAAATCCGTTAAAATTTACATAATTTCAGTGGGTTTTTATATTGTGTAAGTTTGTGTCCGTTTACACCCAATCCGTCAGAAGTTCGTTTTTTTTTCCGCGGACAAAAAATCCTACATGCAGGACTTTTTTGTCTGTTTGGAAAAAAGGATTCTTGACGGACAGCAAGTGTCCGTTATTTTTTTAACATTGAAGTCTATGGGTAACGGACTTATAACGGTCAGTAACTGATAGCCAACAGTTATTGTCCGTTATTTTATGTCCGTTTTTTTCTGCGCATGCTAACTGATGCTAACGTGTCCGTTTTTTTCAACTTATCCATTAATTGGATCAGTTAAAAAAAACGGATATATTAACATCAGTTAGTGTCCGTTAATGTCTGTTATGATAGGTGTCCGTTTTTTTTTTTTGTTAACTGACACCTTCATAACGGAAGACAACGGTAGTGTGAACCCTGCCTTAGATATTCGGCATAACAAAATATACAATCTGTACTTACCCTTATGAGCTTGCTATACAATACTGTGTATACATTTGGCAAGATATACTATTGTGGCTTCGTCTAGACTGGTGTAAATGTGGGGCATCTTTTCCACATTTAGTTTGGACTAAAATTTTTCTGACTTGCAAGATATGTGGGTGTGGCTTATCAGAAAAGGGGTGTGGCTTAAATGCACCATGATGCACCTAAATTGTGTTGTAAAATTCTGGCTTATAGTAAGCCAATTAAAAGGTGGCATAAACTTAGACTAGACAGTGTAAAGGTACACCAGATCTATCATCCAGCATCAGTCACTGTGATAAATCTGGGCCATTGTATTTATTCACACGTCATGTGCCCACCCCCCAGTACATTTCTGCTGCAGCTATATTTGTGAGTATTTGCTCTTTATGTGATCAAATGACAACATGCCCTGAGTATTTGATGGTTTTATTGTGTTTATTGCAATATTTTTTTCCATTGAATGAATTGAAAGGTTATGATATTGGTCAGTATATGTGAGTATTCACAGTTAACCATTAGGATGGCAGAGGCAGGATGATGCTTGAAGTCCAATATAGCATGTTCATGAGCAATACACATCTAGTGCTATGCAAAAGGACCAGCGCAAAAAAAGAAAAGGATAGTCATGTGTGAAACCTGCAGTGTGTTTCTAGACTAGTCACTCATCCATCTTCCAGTCCATCAGTACATGAAGATGACCCCAGTAGATTGGTCTAAACACCATGGGTTATTCTTAGAAAACATTTCAATGCATTTACTAGGGTTTTCCAGAACTGATAAAATATAGCTAAGAGCAGAGAATGGGTTACAATATAAAGTAAGCTATACTTCGCTCTTCAGTTCTCTACCACTTGGGTTTCCCTGCTGGTCTCTGCATTCATTGTAACAATGCATTGCTGTAAATCTTTCATGTTCCTGCTGCATCCAGTCATTGGCCTCTACAGTCGTGTATGGTATATCCTGGTGGTGGACAGTGGCCATGTGAATGATGTAAGTGATGTATGTCATCACTGGAGTATAGTTAGAGTCTTTAAGGGGTTTCCAGGGATTGTAATATTGATGACCTATCCTTAGGTCAGATATTAGATCATGGGAGTCCCATGTGTTTAGCTGTTTGAAAAGACCTCAGCCTTTGCACGAGTGCTGTGGCTTATTCACTGAATACCAAGCACAACATTGTATGTTGAATAAGCATTAGGCTTGGTATTCACTTGAATGGGACTGAGCTGCACACAGGCTAAGTGATGAGTGAATGTGACATCACTGGTTTGTAAAGAAGAAGAGTCACTAACTCGAGCACAGCTAGAGCTTTGATCAGCTGATCTGTGGGGGTCCCAGATATCGAACTCCACTGATTAGATATTGATGACTTATCCTAAAGGAGTGTTCCGATTTTTATTTATTTTTTTTAATAAATATTGTTTTTGTGCTGCTGAAAGGGCTCTAAACATAACAAACCAGTTCTCGCTTCTCCTGGGCCTCCATTTCCAGCGGTTCTTTATACAGTTCCCTCGGTTGGACCATTCACAAGACTGCTATGACGTGCTGTTTGTGAAGCGGTGATCACTGAGGTCTGTGATTGGCTGCAGTGGTCACCTGGTATAAACAGGTCGGGGTCCTGTGTACAGAAGACCAAACCTGCTGCCGCTGGAAATAGAGGGCCCGGGAGTGGTGAGTAATGTTTTGTTATGTTTATGGCCCCTTCAGCAGCACTATTAAAGTATAAAAAAGTCACAATACCCCTTTTAACTCCTTGAAACCCCTGTAATATTGCTTTGCAAAATGTAATGACCACAAAATATTTAGTGTCTGGATGTTTGATGCTAGACTGTGAAATCTCTTGATCTTCGTATAACTTTTTTTTGTACTTTTCATACATAATTCCTCTACAGTAGTCTGTTTCTGTTTGCTGATGTTTCTCGCACTTTTCCAGGTGTATATAGATATTAATAATGGAAATTAATTGAAACCGGAGAACATACAAGACAAAATGCCTAGAAAAAGAAAGAGTGTATCTACAAGTCCTAAAAGAAGGGTTTCAGTCACCGACATCTCCTCAGTTCCATCGTCTTCGGCTCGCCTACCCTGTCTACCCCGTCTACCAGGAATGAGCTATAACAGGGTGGATACGTTTACCAGTATGTGTGAGATGTTCCCCAACCTTGACCCATCCTTGGTTGAGATGGTGCTCAGTGAATATAAAGATGGTAAGAAACACGACTATATTACAATAGAGTACATGGCATCCAGTGACCATGGAAATGAGCCTATAATATTGTGGCAAGGTTTTATCTCTTATTGTATGTTTCTGTTTTTATACCTAGTTGAAATAGTGATGGACTACCTCTTGGAGCTATCAACATCTACTAAAGAGAATACTAAGGCGTCAACAGGTTTTGCCAAAGTTACATCATTTATGGATGACTTCCAGATTGAATCACAGGGTCCACAATTTTTTCAAGATGTGCCTGATCAAATAGGACAGGGAGCTGCCTCATATATGGGTGAGAGTGTGTGCAGTGACTTGGATTCATTGCTCAATGAGGCACTCAATAAGTATGGCTTAAACAATTCGGAACCCTTACAATGTGAGGACATAGCGTTGCTTCATGATATAGTGAAGCCCGAGTTGGATCAGACGGCGTCCATCCACAATACCTCATTCCACACAAATCGGTCCAAAGCAGATCTTCCTAGAGAAGATGACATATGTGACTTGTATTCAGACTTTGCAGCTACTGAATATAAAATAGGTATGGGTGACCCTGAAACAAGTGATTTGGCAGACATAGAAACGGGTTGCAAAAAGGGACCAGATCCCATTTTGAGCTCTCTAAACTGTTATGCTTATGGACCCACAAATTCCCAAGAAAAGGTTGGAAGTGTTCAGAAACCTACCGAAGTAGACCAGCAATGTACTGGGCCAACATCAGTGACATCAAATGTGAAATCTCCAGAGTCTCAAATACAGTGGAATCCTAAGGCATCCTCCTTTTATCCAATATCCAACATGAATCCATCTTTCATTGCACCA
This sequence comes from Leptodactylus fallax, assembly GCA_947044405.1. Lineage (NCBI taxonomy): Eukaryota > Metazoa > Chordata > Amphibia > Anura > Leptodactylidae > Leptodactylus > Leptodactylus fallax. The sequence continues at coordinate 2,896,717 of CAMRHE010000132.1, forward strand.
GTGGCTGTAAATCCCTTACAGTGGACATGCGTAGCGGGTAGAGGAGAGCCTCTTGCAAGAGTTTGCTATAACTCTCCTCCGTCTCTTGTCTGGAATTTTAATAATTCTCCTCCAGCCCATTGGAATACTCAGAATGTAAAACCCGTAAATGAGACTCTGAGCACTCTTCAAGGCTTCAAAAAAGGGACCCCGTTTGTAGGAAAGGTGCTTGTGCTTCTGAGGGGAGCCCCAGGCTGTGGAAAATCTACATTAGCATGGTAATGTGTGTTATCATTAAGTTAGTATTGTCCTACTATTAAATCTCCCATTGGTTGTACTATATAGATCATAAAATATACACACTGCTTTCTATATGCATGTTGTTTTTAAAAAAATATAAAAAAAAAGCTTATACTAACTTTCCAAGCATTGCTCCCAATGCAGACATGTAAAATCTCCCTGTCTTCAATGGCTTAAACTGTCTATTAACCTTCTATCTGTTAGTCCTTTAGGACTTCCGGTATGAAAATTCTTCATGGAATAACCTCTATAATAGAAAACCTCCTTGTCTTCCAGGTTATTACTAGAGCAGAATCCAACAGGAGTTATTCTGAGCACCGACGATTACTTCAGCCAGAATGGTGAATACCAGTTTGATGTGACATGTCTTCAGGAGGCTCATGAGTGGAATTATAAGCGAGGTACGACAAACTTGTTGTGTGTGATACGTGTATAACTACTGGTATAGACAATATTTTATTTATTTCTCTTGTATAACGCCAACATATTCCGCAGCGCTTTAGAGACATGGTCAGTCACTGTGCCGTATAGGGCTCACAGTCTAATTCAGCATGTCTTTAAAGTAGCTCCCATTTTCAGTTACGTCTTGTCCCAATGCCAGGTACTGAATAGTACAGTGTAGTTAGGAATTATGTGACATGTATTTTAAGGGTCCTGTAGCAGGGAGGTTTTTTTTTTTAGTAATGTTATTGTTCACAAATTAAAGGAGTTGTACAGGATTAGAAAACATGGCTGCTTTCTTCTCAGGAAGTGACCTTACGCTCATTGGTCTCGTGGCAATTCTACAGCTCAAATTGGACTGTGTGGCCGCATGTCCATGTGACCAACAGATATGATGTCACTTTCTGAGGAGAAGGAAGCAGCCATGTTTTTTAATCCAGCTAACCCCTTCAGCATCTGCTGTATAAAGCCTGCTTCTATTTATTTTTTTTAAACTGTAAGTTTTATTGAAAAGTTTTTCCATAACAGAGTATATAAAACCAAACAAAATAAGGCAACAATGTGGGGGAAGGCTATCTGCCAAACCCCATATAAGCGGAAGTCAAGTACATCAATCCAATAGCAAGGTAGAGTAAAATAAGGGGGGGAGACAACCACAAAAGACAGGGAAGAAACAGAAGGAATGGAGCGAGGAAAAAGAGGGAAGGAAACCAAGGATCAGAGACCTCGCAAAGTACAATACCTGTCCCAGGGCGTCCAGATGGGTCCAAAGACATCCTGAGTGTTATTTAAGCTAGCTGTCAGACATTCGAGACTCCTCACATCCTTCATTCTAGCCAAAAGCTCAGGACCAGAAGGAGGATTCACACTCTTCCAGTTTCTAGCAATGAGGGTCGTTGCGGCAGTACAGAGATACAAGAGGAGCCTAGATATCTTACTGTCCAGGTGTCTAGGAGGGAGGTTTAGGAGATAGACGAGAGGGTCAAGGGGGACCCCCTGTAGGAAAAGAGCAGCATGCTTCTATTTATAAACTAGAACTTCAGAACATTGCTAAATCTCTGTACCTTTGGGAAGCCTCTCCGTCTAAGGCCACAACCAGATAACCGTATTCTGGTTAGTATTTTTTAACTCAAAACTAGGGGTGGAACCCAGACACGGCAAAGCTGCAGATCTTTCCATTAGGATCATTTTAGGAAATTTAGCACTGTCTGCCTTGTTACAGATACAGTGCAGCCCAGTCACTATCACTCACTCTAAAAGACTACTAGCTCACATTACACTTGTCACTCCTTATTCCTCCACCATCCTCTGTTACAACTCTGCTGTAGTTGCTTGAACTTGGTATACTAATTGAACCAATGCAGAGTTGAAATATTTGCAGGGACTTTCAGGGCAGTCTGTTCCCTGACTGTATAAGCCTTCATACATGGTGTACTATTTAGTTTTTCTGTTGGTAAAATCCCAATTTTGGCTGTAGCACATTTTGCACTTCTGTCTAAGGCTGTGGGTGTGTACAGTAAGGAGCAGTCTGCTCCCATATCCACTACCACTACTACTGGCTTTATTTACATGTAATTCTGCCAGGAGCAACATGTCAAATAGTTAAGAAAAGCCCAAGAGAACATAATATAGGAGGTCCAGGGACACTGGACTGCAAATACAGGACCTGATTCAGCCAAAACCATTCCTGACACAAGAAAAGAAAAATCTGAGCACAATAAAAGAATGCTGCTTACTATCTGTGACTAATAATGGCAATAACACAAACAGCTAGTCACAAGTATATAGAAGTACATACATCATCTTACATTCTCCTTGCATTGTGTAAACTGTAGAATTCAATTAGTGCCTGCTGTGCATAGAGAAAGCTGTCTGTAGATGTGCTGTGAGGAGAAAAACAGACCTTCTCCTCTTCATTCATCTATTTGTATCTATGGACAGATCTGCCCTATTAACGGGGAGTGAACTGCAAATTAGCTGGAAGGGAGGCACATAGTGGCAGCAACCTTAGAAAGGTTTTCAGGCAGAAAACAGCAACATTTTTAAATGCATTACATTTTGGTCCAGAATCACATGTTCTATTGAATGAGGCTATGCTAGTGACTGTTTAAATATCTGTCCTCTGTTGTTGCCGCCGCTCCTCGCTGGTCGTCTTCTTTTTTTTTTTTTTTTTGACACCACTCTTGGCTCGTCCGTTTCTTCTCGATGCTGCTTGTCCCTTGAATGCATTGAGGCACATATCCTAAAAACAACAACTTTTCACCAATGTTTACTCACTACTATGTAGCCTTCTTGTAAAGTCAGAATATATAAACAATTAAATAAGTTTTGCACGTGATTTGTAGAATGTCTGTATTCAGTTTGATACTTCATAGATACAATAGTTATTGTCATGAATGGCCGTGATTGATCACCTACTGTTTTTCCACCTTTATGGTTTTACCATTTTACCCCTATAATTTGTATAGTTAAAAACTGACTATACAAATTTAGTAAGTCTGCTTTTCCATTTTTTTTATTTAATGCATGTAAGCTTTTTTTTTCCTCTTAGTATATAATTTGTGGTAAATAAGTGTGTTAGCTCTCTCTTCTCCCCTCCCCTCCAGTACATGTGAAGGTAATATATGGGGTCTTGCCATAGAGACCACCTCTGTTTATTGCTGCTGACATCTCCAGTTCCCATGCTGAAAACAAACTGACAGTACAATACACGGGTTATATTTTTATTCTTGTGCAATCTGTGGGTGTAAATTCATCACATTGTTTACTTGTGTATTTTAGCCAAAGACGCCTTTGAGAAGAATGTCTCACCTATCATAATAGACAACACCAACTTACAAGGATGGGAAATGAAGCCATATGTTTCTCTGGTCAGTATTGCTTAATACATTTATGTGAAATTTCTGTTTTCATGAAATATGCCTACAATTTATAATGGTGTGAATGGAAAGATGTAAGATCTGTGCAGTTTGAGAACAGATATGCAATTGCTTACTGTATATCTTATGTATAAGGATGGTTTCACATGGCTGTAATACTGTGCCACATTTTAGACTCCCTTTTGGCTCGACTGAAGCAAAATTTTACATTGCTAAAGTTGATGTCATGATGCAGGTTGATGATCGTAGATGCCGTTCCTACTTTTGGTAAACACATCTCGAGAATAGGGGAAGCATACTTTCCTATATTCCGCTTGTGGGCAGTTTCCCAGTTCTCAAGATGGGATTCAGACTTTCAGAGGTGGCACCATATCTGTATTTTTTGACTTCTCCCGTTTGGCCTATTATAGCTGTGTATGTTCCATAATATAGATGCTAAAATGTGACTGTATTAGAAGATTTGGCATTAAATGTAAAGGGGTTCACCAATCAGAAACACTTATCACCTGTCCACTAGATCTATGGGGTCCTATTGTTGGGTGGGGATCGTAGTCCTCCATTTCACCTTGGCACAAGACCAAGTCTTGATAGAGCTTTGCCACTGAGTAGAGCTGAGCACAGATTGATCCATTGAGGTTTTTTTCTCTAATCTTCTTCAGTGGAATGGAGGTATAGCTTTCATCCTCTGTCCTGCTGTATAGGACTCCTTTTATTGCTGAATATAAATATTAGATTTAACCAAGAAATCTATTGGAAAGTATAATATGATATGATAGCAGCCCCTTAGTATATTCTTAATACCTGAACCACTTGCATGTATTCTGACAGTAACCTTGAAGGGCGACAAAAAATTCATTCCCCACCAGCGCTGGGGAAATCTCTGCAGAAAGCCGGCTGGTGTCTACTGCCAGGGAAGCTTCAGGCAATTAAAATTCCCTGCTGGTCTACATGCACATTATGCCAATGCTTGCAAATGGAGATGATATGTTAGAAAATCACAGAAATATCAGTACCCTAATATATAGAGCATTCCATCTATCTACCTATCTATATAGAGCTATCTATGCATATATACATGTAACAACTTTCACTAGTACGAAGCAATTTGAGCGAAACAACATGCGATGTGGTCTTCAGTTTATGGAGATTCCAACAAGCCGGGATGCCCCTATGTTGAAGCAATGAGGTGGGCGCCAGACAGCCACTGCAACATTAGGCCTACGTTTGCGACTTACATATACATAGCCCTGTACCCTTATACTCAGTCACTTGACTTCTCATCAGAATGGTGGCGTATAGTATTGAGCAGCGGGTCTTCATGTTGCAAACCATTTCGTTTAAGTGGTGTCAAATGGTGTCTCTGCCTCTTGGAGTACCCTGTAAGAGTGTTATTCAGAAGATGGTATGGAAACTGAAAATGATAGGACCATTGATCCCTCCTGAGACTGCGAAGAGCTGCAAAAAGTGCAAAATTGCATGTGTATCGTGTCACCATTGTTCAGGAGCACAAAACTTGTTCACTGCTCCATATACTGAGGAGTGCATCGCATGTTGTTTCTTTCAGATTGCTTCATCCTAGCAATAGTTATTACAGAATATTTGGGGGCTTATTCAAGTTAAAGAGATTATCCTGTTTCTAAGATTGGTGGCCCCCGCTGATCACCGGTACTGAAGCAGCGCAGGAGAGCCACGCTGCTCACTCGCCGTGAAAACGGTAGCGGTGCGTGTAGATCCTGCAGCGCTGACCCCAATAACATCTATGGTGCAGCACTAAAGAACCTACACTATATGAGAGTACCTATGGGGTCATTGCAATATGTTATTAATTGTGATTGCATTTGTTACAGCTTTCTGTTCTTTTCTGGCTGTAAAAACAACCTCATGTTAATAGGTGCAAGGTTCAGGAACCCGAATGCATCCACTTAATACAAAAGATAAAAATAGTCAGCATTGAAAAATATCCAGGGAAAAAAAAGCCTTTTATTGTGTATCGTACATACTGTATGGGTGGATGAAGTATCCAGCTCTTGGTCTTCCTCACTCAGCTTTCTGAAATGCTGACTTTTTTTTTTAATCCTTCCATGTCTGTGTAAGTAGAGCTGCACCACTTTTGATATTGTGCTGTTATCGGTAAAGGTAGAAATAATAATTCTAATTTATTCTAATAAGATGCAAAGTGAAAGGTGTATTACAGCTACTTATTATTAAGCTTGCCCTTTCCCTCCTTTAGAAGTTTTAAGTTTCCGTATTTCTGATACTTACAATGGGATATCTTTGGTCCTTCTGTTTGTGAGTTTGCAGAAAAGAATTTTTTTTTTTTTTTTTTTTTTCAGCAGTGAATTGAGCTGTATAATGGATAGCACTGAGTAGAATCCTTCACTCATAGGTGCCGTATATGTTTTATGGTTTGGTCTGTGCGTGAATTGGATTTACCGGTTTGTACACTATCCTGAGATGGACTCCTAGCATTATAATTATCTATGAGGCTAGAGTCCCTGCTTCTTTTCTACATGGTGTCCTGTACTGTCATCACTATAGGATTGTATGTAGGGAAGAAGTAGGGACTCCTAGCCTAGATAACTATAATAATAGTAGTTCATCTCCCAGCTTAGGGTAAATCTAGCTCACGTCACATCAGAAACTAGTGTGAAACCAGCATACGGAATAGCACAGTCTGTTATTCTATTTAAAAAAAAAAACAACCTAATATAGACTCCCGGAGGCCACAACCAGATAGACGTATTCTGGTTAGTATTTGTAACTGAAAACTAGAAGCGGAACTCAGACATGGCAGAGCTGCAGATCTTTCCATTAGGGTAATTTTAGGGAAGTTGGCACTGTCTGCCTTGTTACAGATACAGTGCAGCCCAGTCACTATCACTCACTCTAGAAGACTGCTAGCTCACATTACACTTGTCACTCCTTATTCCTTCCCCATCCTCTGTTTCAACTCTGCTGTAGTTGCTTGAACTTGGTACACTGCTTGAACCAGCGCAGAGGCTGCTGTAATAACAGAACTTTATTACCTAGCAGGTTTGCTCTACAAACACTTAAAAGGTACCTGCGATTTCTTGAGAAGTTGAAATATTTGCAGGGTCTTGCTGGTCAGTCTGTTCTACCTTCATACATGGTGTCCTATCAGCTTTTCTGCTGGTAAAAGCCCAGTTATGGCTGCAGCACAGTTTGCACTTCTGTCTAAGGCTGTGGGTGTGTACAGTAAGGAGCAGTCAACCCCTTCCCCTATCCATTACCATTACTTCTGGCTTATTTACATGTTACCCCTGGCAGAATTGCATGTCATATAGTTGACATGATTCAGCCAAAACCATCCCTGATACAAGAAAAGAGAAATCTGAGCACAATAAAAGAAAGCTTCTTACAGTCTGTGACTAATATCCTATCTGCAGTAACACAAACAGCTAGTCACAAGTATATAGAGGTACACACATCATCTTACATTCTCCTTATGTTGTAGAAAATGTAGAATAAAAAAAAAAAAAAAATATATATATATATATATATATATATATATATATATATATATATACTGCCGGAGGCTAAAACAACAATCTTTTATCAGGCGCCATTCACGACAGATGGTTGGCCAGTCCCACTTGGTCAACATGTATCTCATGTATATTGGCACCTTAAGCCAAATCTTTTGCCACTGCTCCACCTAGTACTTGTGGATTTGTGTTTTTAGCAGGTGTTACACCTGAGGCATAGGCCACACCTTGGATTGTGACAGAGAAGTGTATATCGCTGTGAAGTTGTATATAGGGAAACTGTCTTAAGTTGCCTTTCTGACTTCCAAAATTCATCTTTCGTCTGCCATTTGATATCGCAGTACAAGGACTACCTAATCTATACTATGATCTGCATTTACTCTGCTGCTACGTTTGACATTTACTCTTCACGGGTTTGCAATGTGAGGAGCATGTGAAAAGTGAAGTGGCAGCCATGAAGCCAAACATGTTTGCTTACATTGTCCCAGCTGACCTTGAACTTCAGATCCCAGTTTCCATCAGACATAGACCTATCATTTCCTGGCAGGTTTTCTCATTCCTACCCTCAGACTGTGCTCATCTTGGCCTTCTAGCAAACTGCTGATGTATACACTGGCACCCTTGAGCAGACAGGCAGGTCTAGCTATACATGTGGTTTAATGGAGAATAGATAGACTGCCCGCCAGGGTGACATAATGAATGTAATACACTGACTTTTTGCAGTCTACAGGGAATATTCCTTTTCATACTGTATTTTGTGATCATTCTTAAAGGAACACTTAGTAAAAGCAAGCAAGAAATGTAGCTGTCCTCACTGTTGGTCAGTCTGCAGCAGTTTCTGAATATTCCTTACACAAATGTATTATAGAAATCTTGCAGAGAAGACGGGGTTAATCTCATGCTAACCTGCTCTGTCTTTGAAAAGAGACCAGGTGAGGGGGTCGTTCTAAATCTATGGTTCAGTCCTAGTAATCTTTACCCTACTGCAGACTAGATGTGGCAGGGCAGAGGTCTGTCACAGGACTAGGAGGAAGGACATGGCTGATCTCCTAGGATACACAGAAGAGATTTCTTTTATGTATTTCTCAGTTTTAACCCCCCTCAGTTTTGAGCGTTTACCCAGAGCAGGACACGTACAGGGAGACTGCAGAGATGGCAGTCACTTTAAAAAGCTCCAATTCCAGAGCAGCAGCGGCGACTAGAGACTCAATCTAAGTCTTACTTTAAAGCCAATAACTTTGTAATCCCACCTAGATTTTGAGATGTGACTGGTTAAAGCAGGGGTGCATATACTCGCAGCTTCACTTTAACCAGTGTGCAGGAGAACACGCACCGCTAACAGTTCAGAGGAGAGAGAGGAGAAAATTATTTCATTTTTCTCCTGTGACTTCGGATGGCCCCAGGGAAGGGGTACCATGGACTTTAGTCCATCAATCAGAAAGCATGCTTGCCATTTTAACTCCGTATATGCTGCATGTTATTTATTCTACACCATAAACCTTAAAATTCAGATGCCAGAATTGATAATTTCTGATCATCTCACCTCTCAAAAACAAAAAGTAATAAAAATTGATCAAAAAGTCTTATATACCCACAAAATACAAGGTCTCCTAAAAAGCTACATTGAAATAAAATACAAAAAGTTATGAACGAGGGAATGCAGAGAGGGATAAAATGTTAAAATGCACATAAGGCATCAGAGTTATGTGCCAATAATATTTATTACAGCCATAAATTCAAAATCTGCAATAAAAAAGTGACATTTTCAAGAGGATTTTTGCAATTTTAATGCGACTGTTAGGGGGTTAAAGGAGTTGTCCAAGGAGTTTAATTTACCCTACTTCCGATGGCGATTTAAAAAAAAAAAAAAAAAAAAAAAAATATATATATATATATATATATATATATATATATATATAAAAATTCCAGGCTGGTTCCAACCCTGTGTCATGTGATTGGAACCATCCCCTGTCCTCTGGATCTCTCCACCTCTCCTGTCTTTACAAGTAGTTGCCATTGCTAGGGGGCTGGTTGACTATATAGCACTGTGGTTTAGATTATACCCAGCTTACTGCTGACAGAATCCCTTTAAAAACCTATATAACCCCTTTAATACATTGGTGCAGATGTGTTAATATGATTTAAAAGCAAAATAGTCTTAGTTGTCTATAACAACCAATCACAGTGTAGCTTTCATTTGGTGTTCTGCTTCTGGAAGATGAAAGCTGCTATGTGATTGGTTGCTATGAGCTATTTTGCTTTTAGGCCATATTAATAAATCCGCCCCATTGCTTGTAGAAGCATAGCTCAGTAACATGATGCAAGTAATGACATTTGTTTTTGCATATATTTTTAGGCAATGAAACACAAATATAAGGTAACCTTTCGGGAACCAGACACTTGGTGGAAATATAAACCAAAAGAGCTTGAAAGGTAATGTATGGAATCAATAAGTGTAGTTTTGAAGATGGATCTTCGTTCCTTCCCCTTTAAAAAATAAAATAAAAAAAATACTAGGTAATCCATGATCTCTCACAGTGTCCCAGCTGCCATCTCTCTGTCAAGAAGGAGTTTGTGCGTCATCTTGGGCAGCTAATCATAGTTATTTTTGGCATGGTTATGTGCTAAAGTAAATTTTAATTGAATATGTTAATTGTACTTTGTTTATTGATGTTTGTTTTTTTTTTTTGTTTTTTTGAATAAATAATGTTAGAAGATTGTATAAGATGTTAATGTCTTTCGATGTGTGCTGGTTTTAGATGGTTGTTTATATGTTCACATTTTAGCACCAGTATTATGGCTGGACTTTTAAGAGTTCACACAGAGTTTTTTTTTTTTTTTTTTTGGACCCTGAGCGCTGTTATATACCACTAAAAAGCTGAAAGTGCGCTGAATTCAGCACACTGTCAGCTTTGCCGGCATGCACTCCAGTGCCACTGATATCAGTGCCGTTAGTTTTGGTACTGATATCCCTCCACTGTTAGAACGGCTGTCCTCACAGCTCAGCGTCATCACTGGCTGTGAGGAACGCCCCCTGACATTAAAAGGCTTTAGAAGAGTACTGTCGGGGGGCGTTCCTCACAGCCCAGCGATGATGTTAGGCTGTAAGTTCCACCCTTCTGACAGTACAAGCATATCTGTGCTGAAACTAATGGCATTGATATCTCTGGCACCAGGTGCATACCAGCAAATCTGACCGAGCTCAGTATTCAGCACACTGTCAGCTTTTTAGCGGTTTATAACAGCGGTAATATCAGACGACATGAATGTCCCCTTTACCTGAACTGCAATTACTATGTAGACCTACGGTGATCTACATTCGTGTCAGCACAACAGAATTCGTGAATCTTGCAGGCCTGATTCTAGTGCAAAAGTGCGCACGTATTGCAGTGTATCAGTAGGCTAGCACTTGCAAATTCTTTCTTTCTCATTGATTCTATATAAAACAGATTCTGAATATGTACATGTGCAGGAACCCTAAGAATGATTAGAACAAAATAAGTTTGTTACGGATCTGGAGGTAGCAGGTTAGCACAACAATGCATAGCACGTTACAGTTCATTAAGATTTCTCTGTAGGAATGATATAATCTAAAATTGCCTCACATTATAATGTTGTTTTATTACTGCATTGCATTGATGGTTATTTTCTATCTCCAGGCGTAACCGTCATGGTGTAAAGAAAGAGAAGATTATAAAAATGTTAGAGAATTTTGAGCATGTGACTGTGAATTCTATATTGAACCTCTCTCATCCAAAGGCATCTAAAAATACTGACAATACACAGAGAAAAACGGATGAAAAAAACGGGTAAGTGCACATTGTGTTTGCTCTAAAGTACAACATACCTATGACATAGTGTTTCAGCACTCTGATCATGTGGGTACAGCCGCTGTGTCTGCATACAGTATTTTGGCCTATGGATGTGATACACAGCTGTGTTTCTGTTCCAATGCCAAATACCAGAGAGAATATATAGTCGTGTCAATTTTATCACAAATTGAATTCACTCTTAATTTCCCAAAAGTTTCAGATTTTGTTGACCTTGTTCTTGGTCATTGCTTATAACTGTCATTGGCTGGCTTAGATCATGTGGTCTGAGTTACTCTTGGTCATTGAAAGTTGGTTAATGACCAAGAGTTACTAATGAATGTGTCCAAAAAAGTCCAATAAAGATTCACTTTTTATAGATTTGGTTTATTGTTCTGCATTTTTATGCGTTTATTTGAGGTGTGAAATTGGTGTAGACTTGCACACCCTGTTTGCTGTATGGGATCGTCTACCCAAAGACATGATCAAGGGCATATTATCGACTTTGTGGTAATGGGCGCTCTTATTATATAGCTGTAGGTTATGCGGGCAATGTGATTAGATGACGACGCTCCAACCAATACTATTGGAGCCCTTCTGCCTGAATAGGTTGTGCGCAGGCGCACTGTGAATGCTAGTAATGACAACACATGGGCGTGTGCACCCAAGGCGACTTTGCTACACATTGAATTTGGATCCTGGAACCTGAATTTAGATGCGTACACTCGGGTCTCTTGAATTATTGGTTTAATCTAGGACACTAGAACTATTTGAGGACACTATATATATCAATTTTCAGGGACTTATTCAAACATGGTGACCAAGTCAAGTGAATTTGACTCAGAACAAACTTTGGGAAATTCGCTCATCTTTATCCCTAAACGATAATGCAAGGTACCCCTTACAGCCCTTATAGCACCAAAACAGGTGGAATGAAGTATTTCACATTTCAATTCGTGTAATGCACAGCCCTACTAAGTCCTCCAGAGAGACAGACACTCTTCCCTGGGTAATAGATGAGTATCCTAAAACTACCACAGCCGTGATCTACTTTTTATTATTTGCTTTATTACAGTATTTTACTGATGTGTGGAAAAAAAACTAAAATAATGTTGTATTTATAGGGAGCTTAATGTTGCGCAGTCTTTGAAAGAAGAAGAAACGGCTCTTACTAAAACCCCTGAATCAGGAAGCATTGAAGAGATATATAGTGCCTCTCCAGCTGAGCAGAAGTGCTTAGAAGTATCTAAAGATGGCCTGGAATTGCTTCCTGACATAGCAAAATCAAGTATAACAAATCTGACACCAACCGAGGGTGAAGACTATATAGTACAACATACCAATACTGATAATGAGGTGCAATGTAATGATGAGTCTACTGCTGATAACTTTTCTACAGAGCTAGATAAGCAGGGCTCAGATATAGAGAGTGGGTCATCCTTGCCGAATGTAAGGCCAGAATTGCTTAGCTTTGTCGGAGACTGGCCTGTAGAGAAAACCATGAGGCAGAGGGCCCCGCGGAGTAGAAAAGCCAGAGCAAAACATGAAAAGCAGAATCCCTCTGTGCAAAAAAGTGGTGAAAATGATAAAATAGCACACACTGATGCATTAACAATAGATAAGGCTATTGAAGAGGAAGATAATAGATCCAGTGAGCAAGAACAGTCACAAGAAGCTGCTGCTCTATATTTGGAACATGCTATAGCTTCATCCACCGTAAACTATGGTGAAGAAAATTTATTGGGATTGGAAAATCAGTTCAGTACCACATTAACACTACACAATAAGGAAGACTGTGCTGACGAAGATGACAAACCTGAGGGCATGGTTATGGATAAGATGTTTGATATAGCTGAATGTACTGATGGTGTTGATAGTAACAGCATGTCAAGTGTTAAAAGAAAGCCAAGGCACCCCAGACGGAGCTTTTGCAAACTAGCACTGAACTTCACTAATAATGATTGCAACTCCTCCAAAAATGAGGAGTCCCAATGCTTTCAGCAGCCCAATGTCGACCTATGTAAATTTTCGCAAACCGAGCCTCAAGATTTTGTATTGGCATGGAGTATAGAGAGGAGGAATGTTGAGCTTTTAAATTCTGCAAAAGTTCTCATAGGAAAGAGTAGTAGGTTCATGTCAAAGCCATTAGATGGCAACTCCAGTGCCCAGGAGAATATACCATACAGAATGATGCATCATAAGAGTACCTTTGTGGAGGAGGATGATATCATTAGTTTAGGAGATCAGGAAAGTTTAGAGATTCTTTGTAAACTCTTTAGGTCCCCTTCTTTTGACATACTGAAAGATTTGTTCGAAAGGTGCAATAAAGATATCGTCTGGACGACAAACCTGCTTCTTGATTCTGGAGAAAAGATTTACAACGATGAAGAATGGAAATCGGAGGAATGGGAAGAGTTAGAATTATATTCCCAATCAGATCAAGATAATCTCCAGGATAACAATTCTGTAATAACTGAGGATATAATTGTCGAAGTAGATCCTGGAGACGTGGAAACGGATTCGACTGATGGAAGTTTAAAAACTTCCGAGTATTCTCCCTTTGTGAATGCATTACCCCTCATTGTTGCGGAAGAATTAAAAAATGGCAACGTCTTGTCTTCCACTGAAATGGATCTAAGTCATCCGTGTAGAATTTCTTCAGAACTTGAAGAAATATTTCTGCCCCATGAAGCCATAACTGACACCATTGCCTCCGACCTAATGTGGCCTTCAGGTTTAGAGACAGACCATCCCAGTGCACACGATTCATCCCTTAATATATTTCAAAACAATAACACGTTGAAAACTATTAAAGCAAACACGGAAGACATTCAGTTAAATAATGCAAATCTGGACAAAAAATCAGATAGCCATCATCCTGATATATTAATGGGTGAGAATAATAAAAAGCAAGAGATTTTGGAAGACACTGTAGTTGTTGAAGAAGAAAAGAAGATGCAGAATCAAAGCAAATCTAAGTCACAGTGTAAGGAGTCCCTGCGGTTTGATTATTTGGAGTTGGCTTTACCTCCTGAATTTGCCTTTCAGCTCACAGAGTTGTATGGCCCAGTTGGAATTGATCCAGGTAATTATTATAGAGCTATCATATATTTGCATACTAACCTAATATATACTATGCTAATAGCAATACATAAACACCTTTTTGACTGGGGTCCTCCATCCTAGCCATCTGTGTGAGTCCCAGCACTGAGGGTTGATTTGATCACCTCTTCTTGAGTTTATGCACAGATCTCATCCATGGAGCATCTCTGTTAATGTAAAGGTAGATGGCCAGGTACCCCCATTTATGTAGTGTGACCTTGCTGTGAGCTTCATTCCAAGAACAGTGATGGGTCATTTATACAGTATTAAAATAGGGTATATTTGACATCTAGTGTTTCGGACCATGCTTGGCAGCACATGTGAGGACTGTCCATCTGGTTATCACATTGCTTAGTAATATCAAGATTTGTTTGTGCAGTAATGAGACATAGACCATAATTAATGAAAGCACGGGCGCCCCCAGCCCAGAGTATGGCTATCTGCGACCAGGAACACTGTGTGGTAGCTCCCATAAAAAGGCCCTTTCACCACCTCCATCAACTCCGATTCAATGCTTCCTTCAATGGGCTTGCTCCACTGAATCTGGTGTAATTAGAAGTTTTTCCATAGCCCTCACTATTCCCGAACAATTATTTCTGTTAGTTTAAGGGCATTTATGCTTTCTACTGTCCGGTGGGTGGTCCTAGCCTGGAGCAGAGAGACAGGGACCGCCCACCTGACAGTAGAGAACATAATTGTGATGAAACTAACCGCAGTGATTGCTTGGAAATGGTGGGGGCTAGAGAAAAAATTCCAACTGCACCAGAATCAGTGGAGCTGCGCCTACTGAAGGATGCAAAAAAGTGAATGTACTTACTCCAATATAAGTAACTAAAATTGAAACATACATGTCTAATAATATTGTGTTATTTCAATGTATTTTATCTGTTTTCTGTCCAGGCTCATTAACTATTGATGATTGTGTTGTGCCAATAGACCTGAAGTTGGCTGAATCTATCCATAGGAAGTGGAAACAATTAATTATGGTTAGTAAATGTACTGGACGTTGGACTCTTCACTGATGAGGTCCAACCATGTGGTGGTGGTGTTGTTGTGGTGTGTGTGTGTGTGTGTGTGTGTGTGTGTGTGGTTTTTTTTTTGTTTTTTTTATATAAACAGAAATTGTTGTCCAGGGAGTAATAAAGCTTTCCCAGTGCATTTCCTCACTGGTTAACCTTTATTACTAATGTACAACCCGGAGCCCTGCTCATTACTTCTGCGGAGGGCAGTGGTGGAGGCTGCACTCTTGTTTCTCTGTCTTTCTTGCAGCCACTCCAACTCCCTACAGATTTGGGCTGCAGCTTCATTCATTAGACTAGAATCAGAATGGCTGCAGGGGAGACAGGAAAAAGAGTTACGTACTCCCCAGCTGCCCTCCACAAAAGTATTAAGTAATAAAGTTTAACCAATGCAGGGATTGTGCTGGTAAGCTTTATTACTCCCTGAATAACCTCTTTCAAAGGACGAGCCAATTTTGGGGCTTCAGGGTGAGTATTCAGTGAAAAGAGACAGTACTGTGCATACGCCTGCCTTGGGTCATTTTCAGACAGGAGCTGTGATACTGGCTCCAGGGGGGGAATTTCTGTCTTGTGTAAAAGGGGGTGGTACTGAGTGTTGTAGGGAGAAGAAAACAGGCACAGCCGCCTCTGGGTGCACAAGAAACAAATTTGCATAAAGACATTTACTTTTTTATTTTAATGTTTTTTTTTTTAATTTTTGAATAATTTTTCAATTGTTTTGTTGCTAATTTAGTAGTTTAGCTATGCAATTTAGTACAATTTTTTTTGTTATATATTTTAAAACCAATAAAAAATGTGCATAACAAGTGAATTTTCTGCATATAGAAAATGGTTTGGAAACTCAAAGGTATCTCTGCAAAATTATTAAAGTGCCATACACAATGCTACGGATCTTTCATCACCTCAACCAGTCCTAGTTCTTAGCATCTGCTAATAGGTGCCGTCCACTGATTCCAGCACAGTTGAAATTTTTTCTCTAGCCCCCAACATTCCCAAGCAACAAGCGCAGGTAGTTTTGATGCCTGATGTGCTATTTAAGCTCTGTAATGTGTGTGAGTCAGCGCTCCAATCAGAGGCAGCCAGTGTCAGAGCTCAGAATCACACCCCTTGCCTGCTCCTGACTGACACCGCCCTCCTGACAGTACAGAGCCTAAATAATATATCAGGCATCAAAACTAACAGCACTGATTGCTTGGGAATGGTGGGGGCTACAGAAATCAGTGCCAGAATCAGTGAAGCTGCAACTATTAAATGATGTAAAGAACTGGACTTGTTGGAGGTGGTGAAAGGTCCTCTTTAACCCTGCTGTATTGTTCGCATTTACTATACACTTGTACTGTTTCGGGTCAATATGACCCAACCTATTAGAATGTTGATTTTAGCTACTGTGTTTTTTTTTGTTTTTTTTTGAATACCTATTTCATTATTAAACTGTATGTGAACATGGTTGATCATAAACAAATTTAAAAATGAAATTAAAACTTTAATTTTTATTTATTTTTTTTTCAAAAAAGTTACACTGGCTGTTTGCAATTATGTTCGCTTTATAGCATTCTGCACACAAATAACAAACATGCTTATTTTAATTTACTATAACTTTAAATCTAACTAAATATAACTTAACATATTTTATAAAGCAACAAATTAAAAATAACGAAATCGTCAGTTTTTATCTATTAAAAGTTTGAACAGAATCATTCATTTTTACATTGAGCACAATAATAAAACACATGTCCTTTACAAAGATATTTTGCACACCCAGCACATGTCAGATTTGTTTTATTGTCACAAGAAGATGGACAGAAGCTAAATGTCTTCCTTTTTTGGCTGGTAGCTGTGCTGGTGGAGGCCGTGGAGTCTTTCTTGAGCATGCTGCTGGACACTCTTCACAATGGCGGTTGCTCCTTCACTTCTGGGGTTTACTTTTCTGGCTTCGATATACGGCCTAACTAGGGATTTTCCTAATTTTTCAATAAACATTCTTCTTTTATGCAGCTTATTTCTGTTCCAATTGGGGTCGATTTCTCTCCATAAAACAAATGCGTTGTATGCCGAAACATCCAGAATGTTGTAAAACATTATCATTGGCCAACGATTAGTTTTGCGTTTGCATGTGTATGTTGATATTGCTTGATCTAGTGTATCAACTGCCCCTTTTGTGGCATTATAATCTAATATCATGTCCGGCTTTTTGTCTTCTCGATTACTTATTGCATTGTCATGGTGCATTGTGCTCATTAGAATTACCTGTTTATTTTTTTTGGGGAACATAAGACACAACTGTTGTATCTCCAGTAAGGTAAAAAGTAGAACTATACACTTCTCTTTTACTAAGGATACCTTGCGGCAGTTCTGGCTTGTTTTTCCTTATAGTACCCAGCATGGTAAATTGTCTTTTTCGCAATATCTGGCCCAGTTGGTAGGATGTGAAAAAGTTGTCACATGTGACATTTTGTCATTTTAGTCCATGAGTCAAATCGAGAACAACTCGCATACCCTGATTTTTTTCAGCTCTTTCTCCAGGGTTTCTTCCTGTATACACTTGAGCATTTTGAACGTATGAACTTTTGCTGTCACAAGGTGTCCATACCTTGATGCCGTACTTTGCTGGCTTACTCGGTATGTATTGTCTGAACGGGCACCTACCTCGGAATGCCACCAGTTGTTCATCGACAGTTACAGCTTCACCAACATTATATAATTGTGGTAGAATCTCTACCCATTTATTCCAAACATTTCTAGTTTATCTTTAGCTCTTCTTTCATTTCGATCTGTTTTATTATCAAACCCCAATACTCTAGAAATCTCATGAAACCTTTGAAGAGACATTGTATCTCTAAATATGTGGCGACCGGTTTCGGGATTCCACAAACTTTTAGTACCTTCACCATAAGATTTGTATACTCCTGCAGAAAGAAGTAAACCAATATAAGAATTTAGAGCTGTCACATCTAATTTGTGTCATTTATCACCATAAACTTGTTGTCCCTCAATGTTTGTCATTTGTATTAGAATATTTAGGATAGTCATATTTAGGAACAATGCGAATGCTGATCCTATATCAGATATTCTTGATATGGCGTACCTAGTAGGACCAGGAGTAGCTGTTATGATATTTTCAGTGGGCAATCTACCAGCATGACTAGGCTGCAAGTTCCAAATTACATCCTTGTTTTTAGAATGGATTTTTGACTAGTTGTCTGGGTATCATGTTCTTCTTCATATTCCACTTCAGAATCATAATTTTCAGCATTGCTTTCCCCATCACTCATGTGGTCCTCCTCTTCGGACACATTTTCCTTTGGGATATCATCTTCTGAATCAGAGGCGTTGACAAGCTTCCAATTCAGCGTCAGTCAATAGACGTCGTCGAGACATTTTTATCCAAATTTTGAAATTATGCACAATCACAACTTGAGTCAACACTATGAAATTAAATTAAAAAAAAACTATATAAATAAATAACAATAAAAGAGAAAAAGATCTATAACCAGTTTCACAGCAAAAAGAGCTTATGTATTACAGTAAGGGCCCCATTGCTCTCTCAGCGATGAAGAAAGTGCAGTGTGACCGCTACGCTTGCGATGCTGGAGCCTCACGTTTGTGATGTTGCAGCATCACAATTGCAGGGTGCATCTGTATGTGTGTGATAGGGCCCTGAAACAGACCCTGTTCAAATCTGTACTCAATGCTCATCCATGCAATCAATATATCACAGCAGTGAGAATACACCCCCTCCTAAACAAACATTCACTCTGCTTTGTCACAATGGCACACATTAGCTTACTTCATGGCACAGTAATCAAAAATGACACTACAAAATGCACTCTTTTGAATAAGAAACACAAATACATTTTGCAGGCAGAAATAATTAGTGACCTGTAAAACTGTTCGGATCATATTGACCCCAACAGTACAAGTGTAACAATCAGCGTGTAGCAAAAAGTAAACAAAAAAAAAAAAACACTCATAGTAAGAACCCCTCAAATGAGAAAAAGTCAATCAATCACAAGTTTCAGATCCGCATGAAAAATAATCTACAGGGTCTCAAATTTAATTCCGGGTCATATAGACCCGAGCAGAACAGCAGGGTTAATGAGCTGATAGGTTCCACTTAAAGAGGACCTTTCATGTCTTCAGGCACATGCAGTTTTATATACTGCTAGAAAGACGACAGTGCGCTGAATTCAGCACACTGCCGGCTTTCCCGTTATGTGCCCCGTGGCTTGAGATATTCGTGCCGTTAGTTTCAGTACTGATCTATGCCCGTCGTCCGAAGGGCGTTACTGATAGTCTAGCTGAACTGTGAGGAACAACCCCCTGCCTGTCCTCGGCCATAGACTTGTACTGGGGGGATGTTCCTTACAGCTGAGCGTCATCGCTGGGCGGAAAGCAACGCCCCCTCTGACAGTACAGGGCTATGGATGAGTACAGTCGGGGGGGGGGGGGAGTTCCTCACAGCCCAACTAGACTGTAAGAAACGCCCTTCTGACGATGGGCAGAAAACTAACGGCACCGATATCTCCAGCCCCTGTCGGCTTTCTAGTGGTATATAAAACCACATGTGCTTGAGGACATGAAAAGTCCTCTTTAAGTAATGTTGCTTTGAAAAATTTGCAAATATTCCATATATATAAAGTTGCCTGTATTTTAACCCCTTAACGACATTGGACATACTATTACGTCCTGTGCGCTTTGTACTTCGCGCAACAGGGCATAATACTACGCCCTAGGGCAGCCGCCCTCTCACTATCTGAGCGGGCGGCATCGGAAAAAATGAAATGTCTAAATTTCACCTCGATATCGTTTTAATTCTTGTGAAATGCTTAAAGGGTTAACAAACTTCCCAAATGCTGTTTTGAATTATTTCAGTGGTGCAGTTTTGAAAATGGGGTGATTTATGGGGGTTTCTAATATATAGGCCTTTATAATCCCCTTCAGAACTGAAGTGGTCCCTAAAAAATTAGTTTGGGAAATTTTCTTGTAAATCTGGAAAATCGCTGTTACACTTGTAAGCCTTCTAACATCCAAAATAAATTAAAGGACGATTAAAAGATGATAATATAAAGCAGAGATATGGTAGATAATATTTATTAATGTATTTGGGTGGTATGACTATCTGTCTGAAAAGCAGAGCATTTCACATTTTGAAAATTGCGATTTTTTTTATTTTTTTTTTATTTTTTTTTTTTTTTAAATAAATATTGATTAGTGTTTACCACTAACATGAAGTACAATGTGTCACGAGAAAACATTCTCAAAATCACTTGTGTAAGTTAAAGCGTCTCAAAGTTCTTGCCACATAAAGTGGCAAGTTTTGAAAAACAAGGCCTGGTCCTTTAACTCACTTTTGGGCTGTTTCCTTAAGGGGTTAAAAGGTCTTTCCCGGACAAAAACACTGATGGAATATCCTTTGGATAAGTCATCAATATTAGATTAGCAGGAGGTGTACACCTGGGACTCCCATAAATAAAGTGGTTGGAGCGGGAATGGTGCTGTTTCCACTTCACAAGCATGTGAAATAAAGTTCATCGGTCACATGGTCTGTTTACTGCTCAGTCCTATTCTATTAAATGGGGCTGAGCTGCATTTCCAAGCACAGCTGGTGTACAGTGCATGAGCTTTAATGCAAGCATCATGATGTCTGTATGCCCTTTGTGACCACTGAGGACCAATCACAGGCCTCAGTCGTGACCTTGGGGTGCATGATGTCACCCAGAAGTGGACCCCAAGGGGGTGTTCCAGATACCACAAGGATGCCCAGAATAGGTGAGGGAAGGTGATTTATAACTGTTATATTTCCACACCTTCCCTGGGCTTCTATTTGCTGAAGAGACGCCATAATATATTAATTTCACTTCTAGTTTGGGCCAAATTATATAAACCCAAAACAAATCTTCAGAGGTTCACCCATCTCTAGTCTTAATAAATGTGAGCCTGTGTTTTTAATTTTATTGTAATGATTTTCTTCTTCCTTCCTCAGGAAAGACACAGACAAGAAGGGTTATCTTATCAGCTTATTTTCCAAGGCAAGTATTCTTTTTATTTGAGTGAATTAAAGGGAACATGCAGTTGATGCTTCAGCCTCTTGTTATAGAGCTGAGCAGATTGATATATAGTTTTGTGGGAAAATATTCTTTATAACTTATAAGAATTTCCTGCTTAGGATTCCAGTGGGCAGTCCTGTCAGTGACGGCCTTCTCTATGTATTATTCAGTGAGGCTGTCCACTGGACTAAGTGTGAAATAAAACAGGGACTTTAATTAATAAATTACAAGTTATGCTAAATCTCTTCCCACAAAACTATATGTCAGTCTGTTCATCTCCCCTGCTCTATAACATGAGGCCAGTGCATCAACTGCATGTTCTGTTTAGTTCACTAGAAGTGTCTGTCAGTAATGTCATGCCCTTTCACCGTTCAGTTCACATGTGTTGTACTAACCTGAGCATACGCATGTGTAGGGCCGACTGCGATCTAAGGTGTATGGCTCCAGAAGTTCATGTGTCTCAAATTCACTCTCTGCTATTCCTCTGCTGATATGCAATTCTGCACTGATGCACTGCTATACCAAGCTGATATTGACATTTTGTTCCTAAAGGTGTGTTCACACTGAGCTTTTGTTGCCAATGGGAGTTAGGACAAGATGCTTCTTTTTCCCGGTCTAAGTAAAAAAGAAGCGTTTGTCACTATCTTGGCAAGAACTGTGCCAAGTGCTACTATGTGTGTCACATAGCTCTTTTAACACTGCTATACTTGTAGATAAGAAGCTACCAGTGCCCAGAATGAGGCAATAAATCAGTTAAAGAGCTGGCAGCAGCCTCCTACTCCACCCCTCCCTTCTTCATAGATGTATGTATGTGAGGCTGAATACGGAGACCGATCTAATGTAGACAAACAGAATGAACATGAGGAGGAGTATAGCTTAATACGTGGTGAAGGGAACAGAGCTCCTTAATAAGATATTTTACAAAGTTTCATATATTATATTTATTATTAATTTTTTTTTTTTTTTTTTTTTTTGTTCTATAACCGGGGTAAGCTTTACTTGTGCTATGGCAGCTGGATTTACTATTTTAATGATGTATTCAGCCAGCCCCCATAGCACAAGTAGCTAGCAGTGAACATGGGAGAGGAGGAAGGAGGTGGAGTGACTCGGGAGCCAGGTGCTGATTCTGATTATGTGACCCCTGGTTCATCTGCAATAGAACCCGGAGGAAGTTGGTACTGAAAGCCTCCCTTAAGTTGCTTTCTGTTGTAGATTTATTAGTAGTATAATGTTGTACCGTGTTAGCCATTGAAAGCAGTGGAAGAGTGAAGAAATCAGGCGATACCTTTTAGAGGCTAACTGAGTATATTTGATAAGTAAACTTTCAAGAGTCTAGCTCTCTTCTTCAGACATGGTGTTATACAAGAACTGAAAATTCACAGATTTTTTATACCCTATACACATGGTCTTCAAAGGATTTTAGATTTTGTCGTAGATTTATTAGAATATCTTCTTTTTATACAAGTTTTTTTTTTTTTTTTTCATTGACAGATGATACTCTTGACCTGGATAATGTTACCCAAAGATCAGAGTCTGGTGTGTCACAGAACGACACAGACCCGTTTCCAATCATAGGTCATTGGGACAACACAAGAGAAAAGGAAGTGTCATTGCGCCAAATCATCGCAGAGGAGATGGCACTGCAGGCCCACAAAGACTCGGTATGAAAGTGATTTACGTAAAATGAAAACCTGTCATGTCAAATATGTTCAGTTTGGGAGATAATTTTAAAAATTTCCAGCTTCATGATAGGTCAGCAATATCTGATCAGTGGGGTCTGACACCTAGCATCCCCCAACACTGTTTAGTTGCTCGAAGCGGGTGCCAAAACTAGAACAGAGCTTAGATCTAGGAGACTCCAAAAACTTTGTGAGGCTATGCTGAGTTACTGCAGCTCTGCTGCCATTCAGAGAAATGGGAGCTGAGCTGCAAAAACGCAGCACAACCACTGCACTTTGTACAGAACCGTCTCCTCGCTCCATACACTGTGCAGACGCCATGGCTGTCGTGGCTCATTGGTGTGGTTTCTGGGTGTGGGACACCAGTTGGTCTGATGTTGGTAGGCTATATATATCCTAAGGCTGTCCTTTTATTGAAGTCTGTCCTATAAAATGTGTCTTTTTCTGCCGTAGAAGAAGTTTGTATCAAGGAAGAACTGTGCTGTGAAAATGAAGGAGAAGCAGCTCTTGGAATTGTTTCCTAATGTTGAGCAACAGCTCCTGCTGGATATCTTTGAGGAAAACAAGTAAGGAAGATCTATATTCTGTTATAGATTGAAGTCATATGAAGACATAACTAGTTATTGAAGGTTCTCATAAGGCTAGGTTCACATCTGTGTTGGAGACTCCGCTGCAGATTCCATCTAAAATTGGTGGAGAGGAAAGTCTTGCACAGAGGACTTTTGTCTCTTTTGTTTTCAATATAAAATTGTCAGACGCCATTATAGTCTATGGGGTCCGCGGGTAACTGCTTTTTTTATCAGATGGGCTCACCATCTTTCAGGTCCCCATGCAGAGCTGAACGCTAGCATAAGATTTTGTCTGGTGACATCTGAGGGTCTGTTTAGACTCTTCTATCCTTGGGCATTGAAGCCTGTTTTTTGTGGACTGCTCCTCTCTTGCATCATCATCTCAATCACCAGCATTTTCAGGAGCTATTACTTGCCCCTGTCTGATCATGGTTGTCAGCCATTTAGGAAGGAGATGGACTATGCAAAAATTGAGGATTTGGAGTTGGTGGTTTAGCCTACTGACTCCACTACCTTGGTGAAAAAGTGTCATGAAATATTTTGTAAATGTATTTTATTCAAACCATATCAATAGTTTCATGAAAACATAAAATACCACATTTTTGATATCTCTATGACTGAAACAAAGTACCATATACATGCTTTTAATATGTACGTGTCCACAAAAATCAAAACATCTATACTCATATTGACCAAAAAATAAAGTGTGTTGCTATCAAGAGCAAAACAAGGCTGGACCCTTAAGGAGTTAAAATTCTGGTCAACGTGAAACGTTAGTTTGCTGTTAAATATTACCTGCGTAATGGGTGTATTAAGATGAGTTGTGGTTTACTTTGGTCCACAGTTATTCTTTAGAGAAGACTGAGGAGTTCATGAGCTCTGTCCTGGAGGCTGATCCTGTGCAGAATGTGATAGCGCAAGGCTTCAAACAAGCCGTGACTGAAAAAAACAAGGAAAAGGTATGTCTGCTTCACTTATTGTTCACAAACCAGATGTATTCTTGTAAAACTAATTTGTTTAATTTGTACTTACTTATTTAGGGTCGACATATATATAAACACTTTGCACATGTTAAAATTACATTGGTCCCTGTTCTTAGTCGACTGTGACAGAGGTATCCAGTAAAAAAAAAAAAAAAACACATATCAAGAAGTATACTTTGGAGCATAATATAAATATAACACGGGAGCCTATGAGCAATTTGACCTTGCCTTTAGTCCCCATGCACATGACCGAGTGTGCTTCTGATGTGGGGGCAAGTATGTAGCGGAATGCTGTCGGATGACTCTGAGTGACATTTCATGATGCATTCATGTCTATGAGGCCTCCTGATCTATTCCGTTCCTACAGCACGGAGCAGAATAGGACGTGCTGTATAATCATCCGTGTTATCGAAACAGAATGGAGCCTGAGGCTCATAGATGTGAATACATAACAGAATGCACTGCATTCCACTGCAAAATTGGCCCGACATCAGAACCACTCTCCTTCGTGTGCATGGGGTCTTATAGTGATATATGTGGGGAAAACTTCTGACGTACCTGTAATGTTTACAGTAAAAGTAGTGTGAACTTTTGCATATCCTGATCTCAGCTAGGGCAACACAAATCTCCTCACAAGTTCACTTTAAATCAGTGATTCCCAAAGTGGTCCAGGTAGACCCCCAGGGGTCCACGGGAGACTCGACGGGGGTCTACGTTAGATCTAATCTTCACATTTTTTGACAAGTTTTGGGAATATGGTAGAAATGTAGCAGCAGGGGGTCCACCAAAACCAGTAAAATTTTGAAAGTGGTCTACGAGAAAAAAAAAGTTTGGGAACCTCTGCTTTAAATAAACCAGGGCTTATTTGTAAGTTACTTGTCTTCCATTAAGACCTGCAAACTAATAAAAATAAATAAATAAATAAATAATTGTGCTGTTCTCTCTTATCTTGTTCTACCGAAATATATTCTAATGTGTATCTCCAGTTTTAAGCAACTTTGCCTAAATGAATAGTTCAGGTAAATATAAGAAATTTTGTAATATATCTTTTTAAAGAAATATGTTTTCACCTTTTTATGCAGTTGCTTTCTACATATTAGTCTATGAAGAGGAGAGGGGGTAAGAAGAGCTGCTAGAAAAACACTCAAATAATTGCTGCTCCACTCTGCTACTCTGAGCTTTTTAACACTGCTAGGTTGTAGATAAGAGGATAGGAGTGCACAGAATGAGGCAATAAATCAATTAACCAGACTTCTGTGTGTGCGACTGTATAAGGAGACTGTACCTTATGTAAACAAAATTGAAGATGGGATTGAGATTATAACTAGAGGAATACTTTAAAGGTAGGCCACAAGGGGGGGGCGTGGCTAGCGCGAGTACGGAGCGGCAGCATGTGAGCTGAGCTCCGACGAGGACTCCTATAATCCTGCCGATATCCTGCTTGTGTCCGGGCTCTGGTGACCGCTGAACACCCCATCTTCTCCTGCGCGGGTCTTCGGTCCGGTGGCTGTCCTGAACATCGCGGCGGCTGTGCCGGGCGGTGGAGATCCGTGCGGGCGGTGAGCTGCGGTGGCCATCTTGCCCGCGTGGTGGGCCTGCGGTGACCGGCTGTGTAGCTTGCCTGGGCTCTGCGGTGGCGCGCTGGGTGACAGGGGACTGGGGCTGCCGGCCTGGGTGCCCTGGGCCTCTACTTTGGGGTACCTACCCACAGAAACAAACTGGCCCTCTGATAACACCTCCTGGCAGCTGATGTGCCATATCTTGGTCCTCTGCTACTATCTACAGGTTGTATTGTGGACATTGCTAGATATAGTCCCTCTGATAACACCTACTGGCCAGCATGGTAGATGCCACTATGGACTGACCCTCTGATAACACCTATTGGCTGCTTTGTCTGGCGAGTGAGTACTGTATCCTGATCCTCTGTTACTATCTATTGGCCGCATCGTGGACACTGCTGGGGGCTGTCCCTCTGATAACACCTGTTGGCTGCATGGTGGATGCCGCTATAGCCTGACCCTCTGATAACACCTATTGGCTGCTTTGTCTGGCGAGTGAGTACTGTATCCTGACCCTCTGTGGCTGTCTATTGGCTACATCGTGGACGCTGCTGGGAGCTGCTCCTCTGATAACACCTACTGGCCGTGTGGTGGATGCTGTTGCAGACTGACTCTCGGATGGCACCTATTCGCTGTTTTGTCTGGCAAGTCAATACTGTATCCTGATCCTCTGTTACTATCTATTGGCCGCATTGTGGACACTGCTGGGGGCCGTCCCTCTGATAACACCTATTGGCTGATTTATCTGGCTATTGAATACTGCATCCTAATCCTCTGATACTACCTACTGGCTGCTTGGTGGTCACTGTTGTTGTCTTGCCATGAGTCGCCAGTCTAAAGGATCGGCTTCTGAGCGTCTCCAGGGATTTGCCAGGGAGCAGCCGCAGCGCAGCCCGCCGGCACTGGATCCACCGTCAGCGGCATCTCCTGCTGAGGACACGGAGCCCACGTTGCGACAGGTCACGACTCAGTTGCTTGAGGCGATCCAGTCCAGCACCTCGTCCCTCACAGGTAAAATTGAGGAAGTCAAGATTGATGTGGGCCTTTTGCGTCAAGATTTTCAGACCTTACGGGGTCGAGTGAAGGAGGTGGAGGATCGCATCTCTCTCTTAGAGGATAATTCAGCCCCAGTACCGGCGAGGCTTACTGCACTGGAGAGATCAGCTGAGTTGTGGACGCAGAGAGCGGATGATCTTGAGAACAGACTCCGTCGCAACAACCTGCGCATTCTTGGCTTGCCGGAACGGTCAGAAGGGGCTAATCCGTGTGAGTTTATGGAGAGGTGGTTGAAAGAAACCCTACCGGAGGCCAAGTTTTCTCCTGCCTTTGCCGTGGAAAGGGCCCATCGAGTTCCTGCCGGACCGCCCCCTCAGGGTGCCCCTCCGAGGCCGCTGTTGGCCCGTCTTCTCAGCAATGGGGATCGAGATGCAGCGCTGCGGGCAGCACGTCAACTTGGAGAGATTAAATTCAACAGTTCATCCATCTCCATTTTTCCTGACTTTTCTGCGACACTACAGAAGACTCGTGCCACTTTCGTCAATGTCAAGCGTCGACTGCGGGAAAGTTCCATTCATTACTCCATGGCTTATCCTGCACGGCTCCGTGTGATCCATGAGGAGAGGGTTATTTTCTTCACATCCCCGCAGGAGGCGGAAGACTGGCTGAACCTACTGCCTCGACCTCCCAGATGGTAACAGGGTATATGATGACTGGTGGGGGGCCCCCTGTGGCCCAGCCCCCGCTAATGACTGTTATTATTGCTTGCGGTTGCCTATGGACTTTTCATATGATGGGTGTTTGGCTGCCCCATGGGCACCGGCCAAGAATTTTTCTGTTTAGGGTCCCTTTGGAGATTCACATTATAGTGATAGTTTATTGCTTGTGCTTTTTAGTTTGAAGATAGTGCCCTATTGCCATACCATCTTGGGTGCACTACTTCCCCCATTTACCAAGTGCCACGTATTGTGTAGGAGCAATCTTAGACTCCTCACTAATAGTTGGAATGCCCCTTATGGGTTTCCAGTTTTGGTTGAATTATTGTTGCAAGTCCTTTTTTCAGTTTAACGGTCCGGTGGGGAGGTTAATGGTGGGGTCGGGGGGAACCCCTCATTCTTAATGTATAATGTGATTGTATGGTGTTATGGCGACCCTTAAAGTATGCTCTTGGAATATACGGGGTATGGGCGGTGTGAAGAAACGCTCTACTATTTTTTCCCACCTTAGACAATGCAACCCTGATTTGGTGTGCTTGCAGGAGACACATCTAGCACCTGATACGACCAGATACTTACAAAAACCCTGGGTCCAGTGGGCCCTGCACTCCACTCATACTTCTTTCTCTAGAGGGGTGTCCCTCCTGGTTCACCGCAGGCTCCGCTGGGAGCCGGGCCTCACTGTTAGGGACCCTGATGGGCGTTATGTGTTTGTGCAGGCCTGGATAGAGTCTAAACTTTGTCATCCTAGGACTTTATTTGCCACCTGCATCTGACTTTTCAGTTTTACATGAAGCAGCCCACTTTGCGGCTAAATTTCCTGCCGCTACAGTGGTTTGCATGGGAGATCTTAATAAATTAATGGATGCTTCCCTAGATAGATTACATGTAGGTGCCCCTG
Organism: Leptodactylus fallax; assembly: GCA_947044405.1. NCBI lineage: Eukaryota > Metazoa > Chordata > Amphibia > Anura > Leptodactylidae > Leptodactylus > Leptodactylus fallax. The sequence continues at coordinate 2,925,202 of CAMRHE010000132.1, forward strand.
CCCCTTCTGGTGCTCACCCTACTCCCCTGGCCCAGCTTGTACAGGAAGTGGGTTGGCATGATCTCTGGCGTCTTAAATATCCACAGGCCCTGGTGTTCTCCTGTCATTCTGCCACTCATCACTCTCTGTCCCGTATTGATCATGCACTAGGCAATATTAAGGCATGTTCCCTTTTGCTTAACATCTCATATTTGCCCAGGGCAATGTCTGACCATTCTCCGTTGCTGCTGGAATTTGGGGATTCTGACCTCTCTAGACCTTCTCATAACTGGCGTATTCACCCCTTTTGGCTCAAGCTGATAGCAGTGCATGACCGTATTCCGGATCAATTGCAAGCCTTCTTAGATATTAATTCCCCTACCACCACACCTACTATCTTATGGGAAACTATGAAAGCATATTTGAGGGGATGTCTCAAATCCTCTATTTCATACATTAAAAGAGAATCGTCTTCCCTTGAGAGAGACTTAGCTGAAAAATGTGCATTGTTGGAGGCCGCGTATATAGCTAATCCTACTGATGACTCCAGAACTGAGTGGCTTCAACAGGGTAGGCAATATCTACATGTTCTACATGAAAAGGCCCGCAGGTCTCAATTTTTCACTAAACAACGATTTTATGAGTTGGGTAATCAGTCTAGTAGCCTTTTAGCCCATCTTATCCATTATAACACAGCCTCTCCAGCAATTTTGAGAATTAATTCGATGGACGGGGATGCCCTATCTGATAGTGCGGCCATCCGTGACCGTTTTCATCAATATTTCTCGACCCTCTACCAATCTCAGTTACATGCACCTACTCAGGATATTGTCCAGTATTTGGCAGATGTTTCCTTTCCAACCCTGACAAATGAACAACGGGAGTTTCTGGACTCTCCCCTTAGACTGGAGGAATTATCTGATGCATTGGTGGACATGGCCAAAGGGAAATCACCAGGCCCGGATGGTATTCCGGTTGAGGTATATGTACAATATCAGGATAAACTGCTCCCTGTCTTATTGAAATGTTATCAAGATGCGTTTGTGGCCCGCACTCTGCCGGATTCCTTCTATGATGCTAATATTGTTCTCCTTCTTAAACCAGATAGGGATCCGTTGGACTGTGGGTCATATAGACCTATTTCTCTCCTTAACATCGATTATAAATTACTTACTAAAATTCTCGCTAAGAGGTTGAATACTGTGGTTTTGGATTTAATTCACTCAGACCAAAAACGGGCTTCATGCCCGGCAAATCTACTTCTGATAACCTTAGACGGGTCCAGGTGGTTTCTCAGATAGGGGCTGCTCTTAAACAGGATTGGGCGGTGGCTTCCCTTGATGCCACTAAGGCATTTGATTCGGTGGAATGGCTATTTTTGCTTCAGGTTCTGAGGTGTTTCGGTTTTGGGGAATTGTTTATTGCTTGGATTATGCTCCTTTATCAGTCCCCTAGAGCCGCACTCTCCATTAATGGTGCGTTATCCCCGTATTTCACTCTCTCTAGGGGAACTCACCAGGGATGTCCGTTGTCTCCATTACTCTTTGCATTGGCGATAGAGCCTCTTGCTATTATCCTTAGGACAGACCCGGTTTACAAGGGAGTGATTATTGGCACTAAGGAGGAACGGACAGCCCTTTATGCAGACGACCTCCTATTATTTATGTCTGACCCTGCTCATACACTCCCTAGAGCTATGGCAATAATCGATAAATTTGGTATATACTCTGGTCTACGGATAAATTGGGCCAAATCATCATATATGCCCCTTTTTAGACAATCACTGGGAAATATGGGAGAATATATTTGTGGCCTGAAGGTTGTAGATGCCTGTAAATACTTAGGGATCCATATTTCCAATGATCATAGACAATTCCTGAGTTTAAATATATATCCACTGCTTGGTCATTTTCGGGCTAAATTTATGGTGTGGGGGGCTTTACCCCTGTCCGTTGCAGGGCGGATTAATCTTATTAAAATGGTGGTCCTCCCCAAATGTTTGTATATTTTAGAACATGTGGCTGTGTCAGTACCACAGAAGTTCTTTAAGCAATTGGATTCCATACTTATTCCCTTTATATGGGGCAGTTCGAGGTCTAAATTACGTTTCTCCACATTGCAGCGGCCTAAAGCTATGGGCGGGATGGCTCTTCCTGATATATTTTTATATTATCTTGCTGGTCAACTTCGATATCTTAGGTCCTGGTTGTTGGCGGATCCTCTGCCTGGCCCTGAGGCACATTTAGCATATCATCTACATATACCCAACTTATGGCCGGTTTTGGAACACCCACACCTGTATAGAGGTAGCTTGCTCCCAATCCATACATTGGCAATACAGGTCTGGCAGCGAGCTAAGCGGGTGGCGGCTTATACTGGAGTCCCTACTGAAACTCTGATATGGGATAACCCAGGTTTGACCGAATTATATGCCCTTCCGGATGCACGGAGTTGGAAACAGTTTGGAGTTACGTCCCTGGCTGATATTTATGATCAGGGCGTATTCCGCTCTTTTGACTCTTTGAGTACCCAATTTGGTATCCCTCGAACCCAATTTTTCAGGTTTCTCCAAATTAGACACGCCATGTCCACACAGTTTCCTCCACCGGCTGTCAGCATTTCCACATATCCCCTTATAGGGGTGCTCAGGTCTCAAGGTCCCCAGGGCCTTATCTCAGCATTGTATGCCCATCTTATACAGGTCAGGATGTCTCGTCTGGAAGCTCCGGCTCTAAAGAAATGGCGCACTCTTATCCCTGCTCTCACAGACGAGACATTTTCTGACCTTTTGGAGTCGGCACAGTTTGTTTCCCCAGCCGCTAATAATAAGCTTATACAAGTAAACATTTTGAATTAAAGTTACTTGACCCCTGCACGTCTGCATAAAATGGGACGGCTACAACATCCTGGATGTTTACGGTGCACTGCTAGATATTGTGATTTTTGGCATATGATATGGGAGTGTCCTATAATTAAAGCATTTTGGACTGAGGTCGTGAACTTATTATCAGACATACTGGGGACCCCAATTCCATGTTCGCCTGAAATTTGTCTGTTTGGTATCCTGGATGAGGAAATATGGCCCCATCATACTCGCATCTTTCTGCGAGAATCCCTTTTCCTAGCCAGGAAGGCTATTGCCTTGCGCTGGATGGATCCTCGCCCCTCCTCCCTATCCATGTGGAGGAAATTGGTAAATTCCATTATCCCATATAATAAAATAGTATATAAAGGCAGAGGTTGCCCTGAAAAATTTTGGAAGGTTTGGGGCTCTTGGTGTGACTCACCTCTGACTCTATACACAGCCCCATCATTTCGTAATGCCCTGCACACACTCACTGCTTAGACGCAGGAAGGAGTGTCCAGTTTGAGTTGTATAGTATTTTCCTTATTATCTACTGAGTCTCCCTGGAGTTCCGCCATCGGAAGTATTTATTAGGATATCTTGTTTGTATATGTGTGGGGTTTTTGTATATGCCTTTGCTCCCTACAGGTTGATTTGGACTCTGTGTTTCTTTCGGCTCCCTTGCCTGGATTCTCTCCTGGACGATTTGTATCTGATATTTACATCTACCATGGACTATGCAGCAGTGTTTTGGTTCTTTTTGTCTAGTTTCTGATATGTCTTTGTACAACTTTTAGAATCTGTCCTTTGTTATTCCTTTTTAAGCTTGTACTATTGATGTGTAATTTGTTGTACGATTGTTCAATAAACCGAGTTTAAAAAAAAAAAAAGGTAGACCACAAATGTTAGATTGGCCAGGTTCCCAGCAGCCAGAACCCAACCAAGTGATCATAGTATTTCGGCAAGAACTGTTTTCTGCACCAAGGTATAGTGCATATATGTTGTTCTGGAAGTGTGTGGAACTGCCACCTGTTACAATTTAGTCCCAGGCACAGCCACAGCAGTGTGTGTTTGGAACTGTGCCTTCCCCCATGAAGGGGGAAACTTCTCCAGAGTGGTGCTGCCCCTACATCTGTGTGATAAATGGATACAGGAGTGTGATTCCTGTGATCATGGATTGTTCTAAAAATTCTTTAATTGCAATATATATTGAACTATATAGAAATTTATATGTTGTGTTCTTTTTTTTTTTTTTTTTTTTTTACTTTAATACACGCAACATTGTGCAATAATTGTTGTGCTGTTGTTAAAGAACAGATTGCAGTTTTTGCTTAATGTCAACATTTTTTCTGGTAAATGGGTCAAATACCAAATAAGTGGTCTGACATTTCTTAACATGAAAAAACCCAGTGTGACATTTACTAACCCCCTTTAATGACTGACATGTGTTTTAAGTAAATATCAATTGACAAGTTTAATAAAACAAAAATACTTTTTTCCAGAATTATTTCTTGAAAAAAAAAAGATAAACTAAAACATAGGTTTAAGTAAATGTACAAAACCACATATGGCACAAATTTGTGTGTCCGACACGACTGAGTGTGCATGGAGCCATTATGCATTCACGCTTCATTTTGTTGCGAATGTCCCCATAGATGTGAATGCATAACGGAATACACCATTTTGTGCCTATAGTTCCTAATCTTCATGCAGTTGGTTAGAAGGAAGTATGAAGGCAGGCTCCTGCTATACAGTGTTTGTAACTTAGAGACACATAGGTCTGCATTGGAGCTGTAAACACAAAACTATTAACTATGACTACTTGCATAAGTTACTTCCTTCAGCTTGACCTAACCATATACACTAACTGAATGTTTACTTTATTTCATGATTGATTTGAGAAGAAACTGAAACCAAATAAAGGAATCTTCAATGAGCGTGACTTCCAGGACTTGGAGTTCCCAAATTATGATGACTTCAGAGCTGAGGCCTTCCTCTATCATCAGAAACAGCAGGAGAGCTACAGGAAAGCAGCCGAAGCCCATACCAGGGGCATGAAGCAAGTAGCCGCTTATTACGCTCAGCAGGTTTGTTGTAGCAAGTGCAGAAGTTAAATGGAACCTGTCAGGGTAATTTGGAACATTAAACCAACCACAGGTCCGTATGGACAGAGGTTTAGGGCCCAAGTAACACTGTTGTAAAGCTGCCCGTGGCCGCTTGAAAAAATGAAATCTTTACTCTTACATAGACATGAGTCCAACAAGTCGCATCGGGCTCATCTCTGGTGCTCCAGTTGCCTGTGCAGTTGCTCTATGAAGCTAGGGAAGTACAGCTCGGCTTCACTGTGCATGTCTGAGGTCTGTCACATACACAGCGAAGCTGAGGTGTTCTTTCCCCGGCCTCACTGAACCAAAGCACAGGTGCTGGGAGTATAGATAGCAGGTAAGTATAAAATGTTTTAGTTTTTTTGTTCAATGCTCGCAAAGACAGCTTCACAACAGGGCTATTTAGGACACTAAACCTCTGATCCATAAGCACCTATGGGTAGTTTAGTGTCCCAAATCACCCTGATCGGTTCCCTCTAAATTACAATGAACTTTTACATTGAACAATATACAGGTCGTTGACTTATCTGCTATGGTCATTGCTTTACATTAGGGCTCTCTGTATGGACAGAAGATGAAAGAGGAGAATCGGAGAGCAGCGGTACACATCTTCGAAAGGGCTAATGAGTATCTACTGCCAGAAAATATATTAGATTTACATGGACTCCATGTGTATGAAGCAATGAAACACTTCCGCAGGGTGCTGCAGGACAAGACAAATGGTACATATATTATCATTGCTCTTTGTTCTTTTATTTACTTAGCCAGAATTTATGTATACATCTACTGCAGTAGAAAACGTCTTAAATTCTTAGGAATAAATATGTAAAAATATGTCTTAAGATAATCCTATTACATATGTAATAATTAATTGCATTTTACAGCAAAATAAAACACAGAAGTCAATAAAATGTTTCCTTATACACATAGTAACAATAAGTATTACTTTTATCAGAGTTGAAGCAAAATGGAGGCAAGCCACATCTCCTTGTGATTACTGGAAGGGGAAACCATAGCCAAGGAGGAGTTCCTCGCATTAAACCAGCAGTTATAGATTTCCTCACAAATCATGACTTCAGGTAAACCTAACCTTATAAAGAAGCCTGTGAATCAGTAGGCCAAAGCACTGACAACTCTTATTTTTCCACAGCCCGGCTTCATTATAAATGGCTTTATAAATGACAGCCAACAGTATTGTGAAATGAATCATATTCAGAGCTTGTCTGAATATACGGAACAGTCTATACATCTAATTCATTGTACAATATAATTAATTTCACTATATATATATATATATATATATATATATATATATATGTAATAAGCTGTAGTATGTAACTTTTTCCAACTCCATGACTGTGACTCTACAGCCCTGCTTACAAATGCCATATAATGTGTTAAATAAAGGTGTTGTATCTGATTTCAAATTAATGTCCAATCCAAAAAAATTTCACATCAGTTCTACATTGGCGAGGGGCCAACTATTGGCACCTATGCAGGTCAATTGTTTCTCCCATGACCTGTTGCTGCATGTAGTGTCATCCCTAAAGGTATTACTAAGCAAGACATAAGTCAGGTTTGTCAATGTATTAAAGGGGTTTTCCAGGATTTAGATATTGATGACCTATCCATTGTCATCAATATTGTGCTGATTAGTTGATATCAACAGCCAGAACAAGCACAGTGAGACAGATTTATCAATCCCTCTACACCAGTTTTCTGGTGTCGAGGAATAATATCTTGTTGCACATTTGGCGTTAGGCTCTTTCTTGTGCCAGATGTGTGTCACACCATGGGTTCCGCCTCTTGCTATCCACACTGTGCATCGGCTTGACATTCATTCATAACTGGCTTGAGTTATAATGGAAATCTACGCTAGTTTCTAACTGATTTATGAAGAGGCCAGAGCCTTACTGGAGCTCAGCTCCCATGTATTTCACCTAGCTAAAGATAGGTTAACAGTATAAGAGTCATGAAAACCATTTTAATTTCTGCATGCTTGAGACAAAAGGCAACATGTTGGAAACTTTTAAATATGATAGAGATTTTTCAGCTCTGTGATATTGATGACCTGTCCTTAGTAGAGGTTATCAGATAAGGTTTCAGATAAGTGGTGGACTGGCGCCCCCTCCAATAAACTGTTTGGTATTGCAGTTCAGTCCCATTCAGTTGAATGATTCTGAGCTGAAAACTGACTATGTAACCAATGAATATTACACCACCTTCCTGTGAATTGGAAGAAATGCTTAACTGATTTTGATTTTGGCACAGAATGTGTACCCATATCTGCATGAAAATTCCATCATGTGAATGTAATAGTCAAAGGCAGATTGATGGCAGAAAACGGCCACATTGTCCTTCCAATCTGCTATGTCTCTATAGTGATGTTTAAAGAGGTTGTCCACGATAAAAAAAAAAAAAAAAAAAAAAATGTTATTAGATCGGAGAAGGTGAAAAAAAAAATAAAATACTTGTCTCCGGTGCTCTGTTGTCCTCCCAGTGCAGTCCGTTCCTGCTGCTCCACTGTCGTCTCTTGCTGGAAGTCATCATCTTCCTCTCATTAGGCTGCTGATTGGCGGTCACATGCTGTGGGGACTTCCACCAGCAGAAAACATGGGAGCTGCGAGACTGGACTGCTCTGGGAGACTCCGGAGCACTGGGGCCAAGTGAGTGTGGTTTTTTTTTTTTGTTGTTTTTTTCCACCTTTTCCCAACCTATAATAATTATTTAAAAAAAAAAATTTTATCCTGGGCAACCCCTTTTTAAATTAGAAGTAACATTTTGTTCTAATGTATATTATTTGGAGATATATATATATATATATATATATATATATATTTTTTTTAGATTTATCCTCTTATTTCAAAAACTTTGAGTGCATTGACTTACATAATTTTTTTTTCTTATAAATTAGGTTTGAAGAAAGGACCCCAGGCGTTCTCTGTGTAACATTGAAGTGAATCTAAATATTCAGCATGATCGATTTGGTTGGAGTTGCAAAGAAACAGTGTTCATATTATTGTGTCTGGCACACCAGCATCATACAAACTAGAAAATAATGGTGTTTCTTAATTGATTTTCTTTTCAACCTAACAAGTACTTGTATGTTGCAGGTTGAGTGCTTGTTTGTTTTATGGTAAGTTTCACCTTGTAGTCACCATGTGCACTGCATTTGCTGTGTGCCTCTGTGGCCATGTAGGGTACAGACACACGTTGTAGCAAGCTGCTGAAACCCCACCACCCCTGGTGGCCAATGGCTGCTTACTATTTGTTAATGTATGTAGTGTGTTCATAAAAACAAGGTATTGCCTTTTTAAATTGTTCAGCTATTGGCCTCCATGGGTTGTCGACATACCCTCATTTGTTTTTGTTTTTTTGTTTTTTAAATGGTGCTTATGGATGGATCTTTCTGTGAATTGCTCAATACAAATTTTAGTGTGATCTTTTTAGGTTTCCATATATGAAGCAAGTAATTTACTACATGTACACTATCAGTATTATTCGTACTGAATGATCTTACTATTGTTTTGGTTTTAGGTACTTCTGATAGTGATCCCTATAGCGTATGACTGACTGACTGACTGACTGACTGATTTTGAGCCAAGTGATTTACCATTTTTGGAGTCACTGTTATTATGAGCCGTCATTTTTTGCATTGCTCTGTGTAAATGCATCTACTTAGTAGTGGCTGTGCTGGGTATTGCATTCACTTGCATGGGCCACTACTAACTAGACAGCGTGCAGTGTAACCAATGACAAGGCCACAATGCTTAGCTGAGCACTGCTGCCCTTTCAAGCAGCTGATTGCTGGGGTGCTGAGTTGAACCACCACTGATCTGGATAGGATAGGTCATCAATATTGTGAACTCCTTTAAAGGACTTATGCCAGAAAAAATATTTAGCGGGGGTCTGACCACTGAGACCCATTATTCCTGAGAACAGAGGGTGTTTTATCCAGCTGTTAATGCAGCCATAGTGAAGGCAGCTGCAAGTGAATGGGAATGGAGGTGCATCTGCGTCCACCAGGGGTGTGTGACTGCCTTTGCTGCTTCATTCAAAACAGGTTAAAACAACCCCTATTATCAGGATTTCTTGGTGGTCTCAGTGGTCAGAACCCCACCAATCAGCAATTTATGTTTTTCGTGACAAAACCCCGTTAATGGAGTACACCGTGTCATGAGTGCTGCTTATAGTATTTAAGTAAAATAGTAAAAGTTGCTCAAAATATTGTTCTTAATTATTAAAAGGCTCAACTTTTTCCATGAAGAGTGTATGTTGCGGTATTGTTATGAGAGTACTCTCATTGTGGTTTTGAGAGTGCTTTTAATGCTTATGGTGTGCCACACAGACACACATCCAAATATAATACAGCTATTTAGTATCTGAGAATGTAGTCCATGCATTCACCAGGTATTACTCTTTCTTTTTCTAATGAATTTTAGCTTCTTGATGTTACTGTTCCCTTTCACTGACGGCAAAAGGAGATCTTGAAGATGGTGATGAAAACACAACGCATATTGGAAAGATGCGTAACATTTCATTATGTAATGATTAAAGGAAGTATACAGGAATAGAAGGACATGGCTGCTTTATCCTATAAACAGCCCCACACTTCTTCATGGGATGTGGCTGCTAGTTCTTCTCTATTGAAGTAAATTGAGCTGAGTGTAATAGCACACAACCTGTGGACAGGTATGATGTAGTTTTTGGAAGAAAGCAGCCATGTTTTTTTTTTTTCTAATCCTGTACAACCCTTTAATGGGAGACTGTCACCAGAACCCAGCATATCAACCCAGCCCTGCAGATAGATTTAGGGTTAGGGTCACCTGAATCATATGGTGTTTTTCCCATCTATATTCGGAGCTGGGTTGATGTGCCAGGGTCTGGACCTTTCATGTCCTCAGGTACATGCGGTTTTACACACTGCTAGAAAGCCGTCAGTGCGCTGAATTCAGCGCACTGCCGGCTTTCCCGGTATGTGCCCCAGGGCTGGAGATATTGGCGGTGTAAGTTTCACGGTTTACTGTCAGAAAGGCGTTCCTGACAGTCTAGCTGCGCTATAAGGAACGCCCTCCCTGACCGTTCTCGTTCATAGCCCTGTACTGGGCGGGCGTTCCTCCCAGCTCAGCGTCATCACCGGGCAGTAAGGAACGCCCCCTCTGACAGTACAGCGCTATAGCCGAGGAAGGAACACCCTTCTGACAGTAAACCGTGAAACTTACACCGCCGATATCTCCAGCCCCAGGGCACATACTGGGAAAGCCGGCAGTGCGCTGAATTCAGCGCGCTGTCGGCTTTCTAGCAGTATGTAAGACCGCATGTGCCTGAGGACATGAAAGGTCCTCTTTAAATAAAATTTAAAAAAAAAAAAAACACAATAGTACCATTTTAGGTTTACTTGTTCCCTCACATTGGGGTTAACCATTTTCCAGTATGAACAATTATCCAGCCTGTCAGTTGGGTAGGAACTAGTAACATTTCATAGATGATATATTGACGTCTTAAAACTGGTAAATAACCACCTATGGTTATAGTAACTAAATACTTATTGTTGTAAATGGGTTCTCCAGGATCAACCAACCATGACCGCTTTCTTACAGAAACAGTGACACAGCTGTCCACAGGTTGTGTATGGTACTGCAGCTCAGTTCAATTAAAGGGGTTGATAAACAGTAAGTCATCAGCAATAGATGACTGGGGGTCTGACACCCAGGACCCTCACTGATCATCTGCTTGACAGGACCACAGCGCTCATACACTGTTTACATCACATGCTGTCTTGTTTCATAGCAGACATTAAATGTATTTGCAATCAGGACAAAACTGTAATGGTATCGCACAGACAGCGAAAGGTGATGGATAGAGGTATCCCAACTGAACCCCAGGGGTGCCAGATGTTGGACACCCACCAATCTATTATAGAAAAATCATCACTAAAAATGAGTTGGACAACCCCTTAAAAGTGAATGTACCTCAGCTGCAATACCACACCCAACCTGTGGAGAGCTGTGGCGCTAGTTTTGCAAGAAACCAACCTGGACATCCCCTTTTAAATGAGCCTGTTCTCTATAAGGCTGTGTCCAGCACATCGCTCTGTGGTCTACACCTGCGTCTTAAAACTCAGTCATTTTAGCTCTATCTCTCTTTTATCACAGCTTATGATCTCACACTCTTTTTCCATTTTAGAAGTCACACTTTTTTTAATTTTTTTTTTTATTTTAACCATATGTTTTATTTTCATTCAGATATGAAGTTAAACACGAATAACCATGTTGACTCTCTAGATTCTCAGTACTTATTAAAATATAGAAGGTTTTATATTTCCTAAAGCAGCTTCTTAATTTGGCCTGAGGGTTTACATTTTAATGTTGTATTATTTTTTATTTTCCCTGTTCTTCAGGTTATTTGGTAATATATACCTCAAAATGTCTTTTACTTGAAGTTCTTCTCCTTAGCACAGTCTATTTAAAGTGACTAATTCTTTCTTTAGGGTACAAGAATCACTGATCTATTTTTATCACGCTGTTTAGGAGCTATGTAAATAGATTTTTACAAGACTGTTGTTAAAAATACCAAAATGTCATCTCAGCTCAGGTGTTTACTACTAATATAGAATCGGAAAAGAGAATGGAGCAAGATATCAATGCTCGGATGTTTAATGAATAAAGGAGTCTTGGGCTCTGTTCGCACTAGCATCATGGACTGTGATTCCAACTGATCTTGCTGAATCTCACCAACCTGGTATCCTGGATGGGAACAGGTTCCCAGTGATGTACTTCTACTTGCTTGCTGGTTCTGCATAATACAGAGAGAGAACTTTTAAGGCTAAGGCCCCATGTAGCAGCAAAAAAACGTGGCGGCAACGCGTCGTGGTTTTTCTTGCAGCGCATTTCACTGAAAGTCTGTAGAGATTTCCTCTGCGGACTTTCTGATTCCATTACGCCTATAGGGAAACCGCCGGTGTTTCCATAGGTATAATTGACATGCTGCGATTTCCAAAACCACATCGGCTTTGGAAATCGGAGCGTGTCCGCTTTGAGTATTTTTCCACAGTGTGTGGATGGGATTCGCTAGAATCCCATCCACAATGCTGGGACTGTAAAATGCTGCGCTTTTTCCATGGCATTTTTTCCATGTGGGACTCCAGCCTAAAGGGGTTTTCTAGGCTTAATAATGGATGGCCGACCCCCACTGATCAGAAGAGGTGACTGCTGCGGCCTCTTCCCTGCTTACCAAGCACTAGACAGCGGCTGTGCTTGGTATTGCAGCTTAGCCCCATTTCCTTACAAGTGCTTTTGGACAACATACCTAGGCTGAGACAGTCTAAACTGTGTGCTAGGTTTATCAAAGTGTCTGCTGCTATTTGGTAAATCTGTCGCATTATTGGACTGTCTAGTCTAACGTTCTAACTCCTATTAGTTGACTTAGTTTACAGCAGAAAAATGGGCCAAATTTGAACATTTTTTGGCGCTCAGTGTCGCAACTAAGGCCATGTCCATTTTCCGTAAAACCACAGCCCTTTGCTGCTATGTAACGCTCCTTTTCATTCATTTCATTCTAAAACAATTCATAAACATGGTGCAAAGGCATGTTAGACAGTTCTTTTGGCACATTTTGCTTAGGGTATATTCACACGCAGAATCTGGTGCTGATTTTCAGGCAGATTATTCCTGAAAATCGGCAGCAGATTGATCCCTGATTCTACTTCCCATTGTTTTCAATATCCACCCTATATTCCCCTGCCTGCAGGATGCTGAATCTGCCAGCAAGTATAAAAACCTCATTGAGAACCTGCTACCGTCCTGGTTGGTGGCAGTTTGGGGCCTCATTACAGGTTCCCTTTTAATAGGTTCCATTGGGCTCCTGGTAGTTGTGTCATCAGCGCCTTATTCTGTTTTTCTGGGATGTGAACAAATGTACAGAGTATTATGTATAGTGTGTACATACAGATTTTTTATATGGAATGTACATTTTTGTATTCTCTCGTAATACTTTATAAAAGGGAGCGTTTTTCCTGTCATTGGTTCCATGCTCAAAAAAACATGTACCTAATATTGTATCTGCCATATGTTGGATGTGTGGATCACTGCCTAGAGGTTAATTCTGTATTCTATTTTTATAGTTTGTTAAAATCATCTTTTATGGTATGTATGATGTCCTTTTTTTTGGAAATGTAAACTGTTTTATGGATATTTTAGAACCAAAAAATAAAGTCAATTTAATAAGTTCATTTTTGACTTCTCTTTTTGTATTTTATAATCTATTGTCCTATAATCTGTTTTTATACTGAAACCCGGCGGAGAGAAGTCCTACAGAACTTTTCTCTCCGATGATTTTAGACAGAATCTGCGATGAAGTCTTCAATACAGATGTGAATCCAGTCTGAAATAGTTTTTCCTGTCTCCAGTGACATCTAGAATTGCAGGTGTTATATGGTAGACAGTCCAGTGTAGATGAGAACACGTCATATGACTGCAAGAACCAATCAACGTAGAGGGCATTAGAGCTGGTGTCTGCGCAGGCAACCGGGGTACACAGCTAGACGTAGAATATACTGCTGAAAAGTAGGTCAAATCCCCACTCTAAGAATATGTATTACTGTTTAGCCCTGTACTGGCATTGTAGTGAACAATGCCCTAACTCACTGAGTGTATTGTTCACTTTATATAGTCACTGGATGGTCCTCTGGCTGGTCATGTGATCAGGAGATTGACTGACTTGCCAATTCACACAACAGCTCTAAGTCCCTTTTTCTATGTAAATCGTGGAGGATGTAACATCATAGACTTACATTGCAAAAGTGACTTCCAGCTGATGTGTGAGTGTGCAGGTCACGTGACCAGCCGGTGGACCGCAGAATAAAGTGGATAATGTTCGATGAGTGAGGGCCATTTTATCACATTAATATTCCCTGTACTACAGGGCAACGGAGTAATAAATATGGTCAGATTGGGGCTTTAACAGGCGGAATAAAGGTTTGAATAAGGTTATGGTTTTTGATGTTGAAGGGAATTATTATTTTTTTTAATGCAGCTAACCTTGGTAGTAGGGGGTCCTGCATTTTAGGAAATTTGAGAACTCCTGCTGTACAGAGCACATTCCCATTGTTGAAGAGTCTAATGGTGATGTGCTTTATACCACTTCAGCCAACGCACATGGTGAGCTTGTGTGCGGCTGCTCGACCACAGCACTCGATGTTTTACAAGGGCTACAGATTTGTGGCTGAGCTGTTGTTACTCCACTTTCCTTTCACAGTAATAGCACTTATGGTTCACCAGGGCAGAGGTAACAAATCAGAAATTTCACAAACTTAGTTGTGGCAGAGATGACGTCCTATGACAATGCCACCTTCATTTTAGATTGGCGGGGGGTCTGACCATTCAGATCCCTGCAGATCAGTGTGGGCATATTTGCTAGAGTGGGTGCAAGCTGTAGTGCTCAATGACAACGCTTTTAATAGCCCCCATAGTAAGTACTGCAGCCGTTGCCTCAGAGACATGAATGGGACGCAGGCTACAATTCTCAATACTCACTATGGCCACTAAAGAAAAGTACGGGGAGTAACCACTGTAGCTCATTCCCGCAAAGGGAAACAGCTGATCTGCGGGGGTCCCAGAAGTTGGACATCCACTGATCTAGAACATCAGTAACCCCTTTGAAGAATTGCCTCCTTAAAGGGGTTGTATATGCTTAAAAAAATTGTACTTTTACCTGTAAATAGTAATTTAAAGAAAAAAGCAGGGGATTAGATAGTAAGTATTAGCAATTTTTCTCTAAACGCCATTTGCAGTGAAAGCAGATGCCACTACTGCAATTGAATACATAAAAAAATATTGGGCTCACTGAATTTTTCTTCAAGATGATATATAGACTTCTTGATGGGCCCAGACTGTAGCAGAATAATAGTGAAGCAAGACACCCAAATATGGTGGAGCTATGGTCTATTTCCTAGGGAAAGTTGCACTTACAAGATGCTGAGTTACAGGGTGGGATGGGTAGTTATATTTTTTAGAATTATATCAGAATTCTGATATGTCTCAGAAATGCTTGTAAAATTCTACAGTTCTGATTGAATTGAGACTTATATACTGCATTCGCCTCTCTGCACGAAATCAGTTTTAAACCGTCTCAAAAGCTGATTTTGAACTGTTAGTTTTAAAACCCATTGATTTCAATGGGTTGTAAAAACCATCCGCAGGTCTGCGTTTGGAGCATTTCTGTCTGGTATCCCCTCTTTTGAGAGGAGAAAAAAGTTGGACTTGCAGGACTTTTTCTCCGTTTGAAAAATAAGGATACCAGACGGACAGCAACCAATCGTTTTTTTTGTTTGTTTGCTTTAACATTGAGGTCTATGGAAAGTGGATTTCAAACGGATAGTAATCTGTTGTGTCCGTTTTTCAATCAGTTTTTTCACTCTGCGCATGCTCAGAATGAAGAAGGGAAAAAAAAAAAAAGATTGGTCAAAAATGGACACAAACTGACACAAACGGTCAGGTTTTTTTTTTGAATGGACACTCATTGACTAATCAGTCTAAAAAATGGATTCAGGTATCCGCTGTGTAACCGTTTGGAATCCTTTTTGTACCAAAGCGTTTTTCTCTTAAAACGGTTTGCAAGCGGACGGATACCAGACGCAGCTGTGGACCTAGTGTAAGTCAGTTCACATGGCCAAGAAGCAAAATAAACCACAACTAAAGTGTTAAAAGATTGTACACCATATACATTCTAAGTTTTACCTTTTGTCAAATGCCAAAATTCAAAGGATATCTCAACTGTTCTTCATATTGATAAGTTGCCACAAGGAAGGGAAGCCCACCTTTTTGAAACCGCAGCTATACCGCTGTGGATTTTTTTCTACAATGTATGGATGGGATTAGCCAGAATCCCATCCACTTTGCAGGTACTGTAAAATGCAGCGTTTTTTGCTGCGGCGTTTCCACAGCAGCAAAAACGCGTTTTTGCAATGTGGGGGCCCGGTCTTAAACGGACACGGTTACCAGGAAGCTCAATTTCAAACCAGTCACAGTACATTGTAGAGGACATTATGCTTATCACCATTGTACCTTTGCCTAGTCCAGTAGTTTATATTTACATTTTTCTAAAAAATGTCTTTTTCAAGGAAATTGTGGATGTATTGGACTGTCTAAAGGTGTGACGGTGCTCAGTATTACGTCCTCTACAATGCACTGTGGCTGGTTGGAGTTATTTGATGGCAGACTCACAAAATAACTTCCAAGAACTCTAAAAGAAATTTATCAGTTGAGAAAACAATGAATCATTTCCACTCGCCATGGTTAACTCTATGCCAAAAAAAAAAAGTCATGCCGCTGGCTAGTGTTTTTGCATAGGAGTAACCATGGCAAGCATGAATTACTTTCTCGGTTGATTACTTTTTACTGGGACAAGCTTTATGTTTCTATTTTATGACCGGTCATTGATCACAAAAGATCCTCTTCGTACACTGATACAGCCATATAGCCATTGAACAATGCTGCCATCTCATAACTGAATAATACTACCATACCAAAAACTTATAACACCACTATACAGTCATTGAATGAAAATAACCCAGCATATCAACCCAGCCCCACAGATAGATAGGTTAAGGTCACCTTTGTGAATCCGTGCTTCTGTTCTTTTCTGCCGAGAGAGTGCCATTTTTGTCAATATGCAAATTAGCTCTTTGGAGCAACAAGGTCGTTGTCATTGCTCCAAAGGGGTAGCAGAAAATACCTTTATTGCTACAAAGAGCTCATTTGCATTGTGACAAAAACAGTGATATTACAGCAACCAAGGCAGCGATTTACAAGGGGGAAAACAACCTTTGATACAGGTGACCCTAACCTATCTGAGGGGCTCGGTTGATATACTGGATTCTGATGACAGACTCCCTTTAACAAAGAACTTAGACTGTGATGTAAGTAGTATATAAGTTTTGTTTAGTTTTGTTTCCCTTCTGCAATATGGAAGTTAGTTGTCTCCATATTAAGGGCAGTAAACCACAAGTTCCACCTTCCTATCATTTTATAAAAACCCATGCTGACCACACAGAGCTCTACCTACATGTAGCTTACAGGTTCACCACTGTTTCCCTATTTACTTTATTCCTATGTATGTAATACACAAGTTATTGATCCTGTCTCCAGAAACTTTGTGACTCAGTTTGACACTCTTATTTCTGCTTTTACATATGCCACCTGCATTTGTGAAAACAGAAACTCACCAATAAACAGATGCCAACTGTTTTACCGGTGCCTCAGCACACAATATGCAGCTGCTGCTATCTTCTTGTCCTTATACCCAGCTGACTAAATTTTGGGCATATCATATATAAAGAAGCTCATCTAGAGATTGTTGGCATATTTGTACCTGTAGAATGAAAAGTATATTAACCCCTTCATGCCACCATTTTCGATTTTTACATTTTCATTCCTTACTCCCTGCCTTCCAAAAGCCATAACTTTTATTTTACTGTTCACTTAACTGTGTAAGGGCTTGTTCTTTGCTGGACAAGTTGTACTTCCTAATGGAAAAATTTGATAATCTGTATAATGTATTATAATTTTGAATGGGGTGGAAGTGAGGGAAAAAGCAGGTTTGCCATTTTGTAGTGAGTTATGTTTTTATGGCATTCATTGTGCAGTAAAAATGTAGTTACCTTTATTATGTGGTTCAGTACAACTACAGCAAAACCAACACTATAGGTGCTGTTTATGATCGCCTTTGTTCTTGCAATGCAGTGCTTAAAGGGCTTTTCCCATCTGGGTACGTTATCCCCTATCCACAGAGGATTGGTGAGGGTCCCCCACTGCTGGCAGTCATCTTTATAAAATTGGCAACTGGAAGTGCGGCCTTATTTGCTCTCACTTTTGAGTTAGCTTCTTTGCAGTTGACAACTTTCTCAGCAAAGTGGCAATGAGTTGTCAGTGGCAGAGAAGCTCATGGCAAAGTATTCTAGAGAGTTTGCCTACCTCCTTTAGGCTAGGGCTTTGGACTTTGGTCGCGATCAAAAGATCACCATGTCACCCTGCAACTCCTTCATTAATGTTAGTAAATGGAGTCGCGTTGCAACCCCTGTGGATACCATGACTGTTGCAAAAAAGTTGAGCAATGGTAGACTTTTTTGCAACTAGAAGTTGCGGCACCGTCAGGGTCGCAATGTAACTCCATTCACTAAAATGAATGAAGGAGCCGCAGGGCGACATGGCAATCTTTGGTCACGTAATGGGAGTTGCGTCCAAAGTTGATCTGTAGCCCTAGCCTTAAAAGGGTTGTCCAGGATTTAGAAATTTGGGGCACAAGCAGGGTATGGTGTGAAATAACAAAATAAACATTACTTACTCCTTGAATTCATCTTGCTCCAGCGCCATTGTTCTGGACCTCCTCATCGGTCTTTGTTTACAGGGTTACAGCGTAGATGTCACATAGAAAAGACATGACTTCTACAGCCAATCACTGGCCTCAACAGTTGTAGCTATGACATGATGATGACATATGCTGTAACCTGTAAACAAAGACTAGTGGGGAGGACAGGAATGGCAGCCCTAGAACAGTGGGTGATTCCGCTAGTATGTGGTACTTACTTTATTATTATACAACATGCCAAATTTTTTATACGCTCCGACATTTTTCTTATTTCTATCTTGTTGTTGCTGTCTTTTATATAGCGCCAACATAATCCACAGCGTGTTACAGGCATCATTACCCGTTGTTCCACTTTGCATCATTTCTCCGCCTTAAAGGGTGCAGTCTGGTTTACCCTTCATGCCTCCCATTACCATTGTATTACATACTTAGAATTGACAATAAAATGCCAGGTCACTATTTATATTTTAATATGTTTTACTTCCATGATCTCACATTTATTTGCATACGTTCTTTTACTTTTCCTTTCTTTATGTATGTCCTACTGACTTTTATTTACACTAAAATTTCCATTTTGTCATTTTCAGCTGACTCGTTCAGTTCATGTTCTGCATTCTTCAAGTTTTAGTGGTTTTTGATATATAATACAGCTGAGCATGTTCACAGTTGGAATCACCAACTACAGACATACGTATAATTCCTTTATAGCCTAGATATCCTATACATTTATGTTCAGATCACACACAATTTATAAAGAGCAATATAGAATTATTGAATTCTCCATCTAAGGCCTTATTCACACATCAATGTTTTGCATCAGTGAATGTAAGCCAAAACCAGGAGCCAATCGCCATAGAACAGGTGCAGATCTTTCTGTTATACCTTACCTCTATGTAGTTTCCACTCCTGATTTTGCCATACAATCACTGATACAAAACACTGAAGTGTGAATAAGGCCTAAAAGTTTACGAATGTTTTACTTCTCTGCACGGTACCTAAACCTTTAGCCAGTGCTCCATAATTTTTATACATACTCTAAGTCTAACTCTAAGTCGCTCTACGTACTCTAAGTCACAGGAAGTTGCTACCATTTATAGTCAGCTCTGTCACTGAGGGTGCATAGAAGTATATAAACATACTTCCTGCTCTTTACTCCATATATCTCTCTGCGCTCATGTCTGTAAATCTCTTTTATAGCCACACCTTGTGGAGAGAAGGCATTCATAGATTGAGGAAACAACTACATCAGTGGTGACCATGGCACCAACAAACAGACATGTAACTTGAAGCTACTGTGCCCCAGTGCAGAATCTGTAATGGGGCCCCTATCTACCTTATGTCATTAATTTATATTTTACGTGACAGAGGGAAATTTGGGGCCCCATTCAGGTTCCAGGGCCCAGTAGTGTCTGATACCTCTCCACCCGCTATAGCTACGTCTCTGCCAACAAGTGACCATGGACCCCAATAGCAAAACTTCTTTTTACCCCTTGAAATAATATTCTTGGATAGTAATCATTTCTAAAAAATGCTCTTGTCTAGATATTGCTGTAACATACATGACGCCCCTGGTGTTCCTATGATTCCTTCTTAGAATGTCCGCCTCATGCATCCTGTGCTGGTTAGACAAAGCCACTTCCAGTATGTCAATTCATACTAGCTAGACTGGACAAAAAACAAAGGACAATAGCTATTTTTTTATCACTGATATTTTTCTAAGTATTATTATATGAATTTGAAGTGAAATGTCTGCATTTTGAATTGATTTTACCTAAAGAGGATCTTTCAACTCCTTCTCCTCCAAGGATCTTTCATCTTTAATACGCTCCGCTCCACTGATTCCACTACAGCCCGACCGTACCCGAGTAATCAGTGCTGTTAGTTTTGGCTCCTGATATGTTAATTAAACTAACGTCAAGTGGGTGGTGTTAGGCAGGAGTAGGCAAGGGGTGTGAATCTGAGCTCTGACACTGTCCACTTCTGATTGGAGCTCTGACACTGTCCCCTTGATTGCTCTGCCTGACACCACCCACTTGACATTAGACATTAGTTAGTATTTCAGGGAGCAAAACTAACTGCACTGTGCCTGCCCAAGAATGGTGGGGCCTAGAGAAAAAAAAATCCAAGTGCACTGAAATCAGTGGAGTGGCACCTATTAGGATGAAAAGAGCTAGAATTGGTGGCGGTGGTGTAAGTTTCTCTTTGTTTTCGTATTAGTCCAAATAGCACAAAAATATTGTGCCATTTGGCTAATAGGAGCAATGGAAGAATATAATGTATACATAGTTAAAGGGGTTGTCAAGGATATACAGTTTTGCGCAAGGAGGCTGGAGAGGGTATAAGAAGAAAACAAAAACATATTCAAGTGTTCCCAGGGCTCTGGTGTCCCCCGCCGCTGTATGGTCCTGCGGTGTCCTACTGCATCTTCTGGCAGAAGTCCATGCCTCACATGACCACTGAGGTCAATCAGCGGCCTAAGGAAAGGAACTGGGACGTCTCTCACATACGTCACCTGTGACATCCCATATAATTTCCACTAAATGGCCTCAGCAGTCATGTGAGGCGAGTACTTCCACCGGAAGAAGCACCGAGAGCAGCAGCAGGTTTTTTTTTTACACTTTCCCCAGCCTCCCTGTGAAAAACTGTATATCCTGGACAACCCCTTTAAGAGTATACTGTATGCACAAGGAAAGTACTCTCTCCATTTCCCTCCCTTCTCTCACCAGTGACCGACAGCTATTGTACTGTGATTTCGTTTGTACTAATATGTAGAAATATCCTTTCCTAGGAAAATTGGAGAATGAGTAATATTTGTGATATAATGTGTAAGACAAGGAGACCAAGACTGTGAATGACACACAAGATTGCTTTGGTGAAATAAATATTTATATAATACAAAGAGTTGTATTTCATTTTGGAGGTTGTCATCATCCCCTCGGCTTAGCGTTGTTACCTTGCTGGTGGTGTATGTGACAGGAAGCGGATATCTACATGTAGTTTATCATACATCACATATGACACATCTGGTTGAGTTCTTCCTACTTCCCCTCCTCTACACCAAAGCAGCCCCTTTCACAGTTTGCAGCAGGCCAAGTCCACATCTATTGTTCTCATAGTCAGTCGATACGAGGGTCTGCAAGCGACTTTCTACCTCTCATCTCAGCGTTATGTCTCTATCTACACCTACAGAGTCACACCTTCTTCAGAATTTTATCCGCACTTCAGAAATGGCAGCAACAGCAGGTACAGAAATAACTTTCATCTTCTAGTCTCTTTCCTGTTTTATATACTTTTTAACTGCGCTTTAGCAATTTCTGATTTTTTAATTGGTGTCTCCAATTTTGTCATTGGCCATATGTGACATAAGTGATAATGATACAGGGATAATATGAGGTAGATAACGGGATAAGAGGATTGTAGAATGTGATTATGTTGTAAAAGGGAAAGTGATTTTATACCTTTGGCTTCAAATTGCAAACTTTAAAAATGTTTGTTATGGTCTGTAAAGACATCTGTTTTAGTAAAAAAAAAAAAAATAAAATATTTCAGAATTTTGCCAACAAATTATATTTGGTCTCTAGAATTATGTTCGAAGGCTGATCTGAAAGAATATGTTGCATATGCTATATGCTGATGTCTGTGTATAATGTGTGCAAAGAAACTGTAAAAAAAATTTGGGCAAAATTATTTTAATATTTAAGTCTTATAATAAATCCATAACCCATGTATTTGATGAAAGTAGCTCTGACCTTCTTCATCTACTTCACTAAAACTCACTTTTTAGACTACCCTACAATTGATCAAACTTGTGTTCCCCAATGGATGGTTGACACTTAGCTAATGTCCCTAAAAAAAAAAATTCCCGTAGCTTTATCCACATAACTCGGAGACTTAGGAAATTTTGCAACACAGCGTTTGATTTAAATTTAGGTCAAAATTTGAGTAAAAATGTTAGTTCTGACAGTTTAAAAAAATTATTAGCATAAATTTAAAGCATCAAAACAAAACACTAAAATGTAATAAAATTTTATCTAAACTAAAAATAAATTATATTAAACAGTTTGGTACTATGAGCAGACGTGAAAACCAAGAAAAAAATCTGACAAAGTTGGTACCTTTTCTAATGACCACTTAAGGGTTAATGTTCCCCGGGTTACTAAAGTGGTTGAAAATTGATGTTGTTCACTACACGAGTAGGAAGCATGTACAGCACATTGACATTTGATGCGACAGTTGGCTTGGCCAACCATGGGCTTTCATGTGGCAAAAATTAAGATGGCTTGATAGGTGACATCGTTCTCATTGATAAAATGGAGGCTTGATAAAAAAAAAAGTGGGTGAAAATATCAAAATGAAAAAATGAAAACATAATAGGTACTTACAGTTTTTATCAAGATCATACCCACATAGTCATTTATTCTGCATGCTGTTGCTCACATTATCAATATAAGTATCTCAGTAAATTGTGTAAATTTCCAGAATACTTGGACAATGTGATTCAAAGTGAATATATGTAAAATGTTATTATCTTGGTACTAACAATCTGCATGCAAAATGTATCCTAATCGGAAGGGGTGCAAAATGGTGACAGTCACTAATAGAGATGTATTCTGAGTACTTTCACCTTTTTATGTTGGAACGCGGCCTCCAATTTTTTTTGTTGAATGAAGGATTTAAGCCTACAACCTCGGATGACTTTTGCACCCTAAATCATTTTTGCTGCTATCTTTTGGACATTAGTAGTTCATAATAATAATTTTTTTATATATATATAGCACCAACATATTCTGCAGCTTTTTACCTAACCAGAGGAGAAATGAACAGACAATATCAGACATTACGATGTAACAAAATCTTTAACATATCAAACAATAGAAATGAGGGTCCTGCTCGCAAGAGCTTACAATCTATAAATCATAGCAAATTGCAATGCCAATCTGCTGCTTCTAAAGCCAGGAGGATACTGTTGTGGTATAAAAAGAGGCATGGACGTGCTAGACATAATATTACCACCTGACAAAGCATGAGCGCTGTCTCACCTGGAATATGCAGTTCCTAGAGAGGATGCCCTGGAGTTAGACAAAGGACAAATAACAGCCACAAAACTGATAAAGGGCATGGAGTCTCCTTTATCAATATAGATTAAGAATTACGACTATTTAGTATTTACAAGAAACATCTAAGGACATAATGAACCTGGACATAAGCAGTCCATTCCAAAAATGTAGTAAACACCTGTTTGCTATAAGGTCACCTCTGAAGACAAGGGGGCACCCTGTACAGCTTGAGGTTAAACTTACCGAGATACAAAAAGACAACTTTTTTTTTTTTTTTAAACTCGGTTTATTGAGATTTGTATAATAGACACAGTGACAAGAGCAAATACACAAAACAGATTGTACAGAATAAAAAATCACCAAATGCGATAAAGTCCTGGACACGGAAATCAAAAGAAAACAAACAGGGTAAAAGAAAAACAAAGGAAAAGAGTGCACCACCACCTCCCACCAAGCCACAATCATGGAAATATATAAGCAATACCAGTAAAGCCTGCAGAGAATAGGCACAGTAAGAAAGAATATACAATACGGCATATCTCAATAGTCTTCCAAATAAGTATGTAATGGACAGTCAGTAATTAGCCGCACTAATGCAGTACACTAAGGATAAAAAGATCTCGAGTACTCTCGGCATCTCTCCTCCCCTCATGAAGTAAACAAATTCAGGGCTGAACGTAACGAAGGGACTGTGTATTCAGTTACGGAAGAGTTGCACCATGGTCCCCATACCTTATGGAACTTTTGAGGACATCCCCTCCCCTAATATACTAGTTGGTTAAAAGGGAGAACTGAGTTTATAAGCTTTTTCCACACAGAGACAGATGGAGGTCGGGAAGCCATCCATCTGAGTGCAATAGCCTTCCTAGCGTAGAACAAGGATTCCCTCAAAAACACTCTAACATGGTGCAACCAGGTCTAAAAAGACAACTTTAAGAGTGGGTTTTAGTGGACACAGATGATTCCCTGAAGTTCATAAATACCAGTGGCCAAGTAAAAAAATGTGTGTTAGAACACTCAGTCTAATCTTTGAGTCGGCCAGAGGTCTTCTTACTTTTAGGACATATTGTCCCATTCTATACAGGGTTTCTTTTTACGGGACGGTTCCCCTTCTATTAATTTTTTGCTTAACAATACTACATGCCACCCTTCCCTCCTCTACCTCAACTTGACGGACATTTGTCTTTTTTCAATAAAAGAAGCATATATTTTCAGTTTGCAAAAGTAGAAGCTGCACAAAGGCCCTGCAGCTTGCCAAAGGCCCTTCTGCCACATAAAATTTTTTTGTGCTAGACATATATCCACATAGACTGTATACATGCACATAGATTATATACATGCACATAGATTATATACATGCACATAGATGGGATACATGCAAGTTTGACCACTTTATCTATTCTCAAACTCCAAAACTTTACAACGGAAATTGTTAGTAAATATGTTGGTCACGCACTGCTGAGTTTTATTTCCTGGGGGCACAAAACCAAACTTGTCTCTTCTGGGGTTTTTTCAGAAAATTAAAATTACTACTTAATAAGTGTAACTTCCTGTAAACATTTTGAACCATTTGACATCACTTTTTATCAGCCCTTTTATATATTTTTTTTCTATTTGCAACCATACCATAGACTAATTAAAACATTTTAGTATTTTGCTCTAAAATATTATTTTGGTATTGTTTTCTATACAATACCTTTGCTTTATTTTTTAATAATAATTTAATAACGGATTAAATAAGCTGTTTAATTAAAGATGCTTAAAAATAATGACAAACGTAAAATAATGTATCATAATATATACAGAGAGGAGTGCGACCATAAAATCTTGACACAATACAGGATACACAGTTATGGATGATATGAGAACATATATATATACATATACAGTGCCTTGAGAAAGTATTCGGTCCCCTTGAACTTTTCAACCTTTTGCAACATTTCAGGCTTCAAACATAAAGATATAAAATTTAAATTTTTTGGTGAAGAATCAACAACAAGTGGAACACAATCGTGAAGTGGAACAAAATTTATTGGTTATTTTAAACTTTTGTAAGAAATAAAAAACTGAAAAGTGGGGCGTGCAATATTATTCAGCCCCCTTAAGTTAATACTTTGTAGCGCCACCTTTTGCTGCGATTACAGCTGCAAGTCACTTGGGGTTTGTCTCTATCAGTTTTGCACATCGAGAGACTGAAATTCTTGCCCATTCTTCCTTGGAAAACAGCTGGAGCTCAGTGAGGTTGGATGGAGAGCGTTTGTGAACAGCAGTTTTCAGCTCTTTCCACAGATTCTCGATTGGATTCAGGTCTGGACTTTGACTTGGCCATTCTAACACCTGGATACGTTTATTTGTGAACCATTCCATTGTAGATTTTGCTTTATGTTTGGGATCATTGTCTTGTTGGAAGATAAATCTCCGTCCCAGTCTCAGGTCTTTTGCAGACTCCAACAGGTTTTCTTCCAGAATGGTCCTGTATTTGGCTCCATCCATCTTCCCATCAATTTTAACCATCTTCTCTGTCCCTGCTGAAGAAAAGCAGGCCCAAACCATGATGCTGCCACCACCATGTTTGACAGTGGGGATGGTGTGTTCAGGGTGATGAGCTGTGTTGCTTTTACGCCAAACATATCGTTTTGCATTGTTGCCAATAAGTTTGATTTTGGTTTCATCTGACCAGAGCACCTTCTTCCACATGTTTGGTGTGTCTCCCAGGTGGCTTGTGGCAAACTTTAAACGAGACTTTTTATGGATATCTTTGAGAAATGGCTTTCTTCTTGCCACTCTTCCATAAAGGCCAGATTTGTGCAGTGTACGACTGATTGTTGTCCTATGGACAGACTCTCCCACCTCAGCTGTAGATCTCTGCAGTTCATCCAGAGTGATCATGGGCCTCTTGGCTGCATCTCTGATCAGTCTTCTCCTTGTTTGAGATGAAAGTTTAGAGGGACGGCCGGGTCTTGGTAGATTTGCAGTGGTCTGATACTCCTTCCATTTCAATATGATTGCTTGCACAGTGCTCCTTTGGGAAATCTTTTTGTATCCAAATCCGGCTTTAAACTTCTCCACAACAGTATCACGGACCTGCCTGGTGTGTTCCTTGGTCTTCATGATGCTCTCTGCGCTTTAAACAGTACCCTGAGACTATCACAGAGCAGGTGCATTTATACGGAGACTTGATTACACACAGGTGGATTATATTTATCATCATCAGTCATTTAGGACAACATTGGATCATTCAGAGATCCTCACTGAACTTCTGGAGTGAGTTTGCTGCACTGAAAGTAAAGGGGGCCGAATAATATTGCACGCCCCATTTTTCAGTTTTTTATTTTATACAAAAGTTTAAGATAACCAATAAATTTCGTTCCACTTCACAATTGTGGCCCACTTGTTGTTGATTCTTCACCAAAAAATTAAAATTTTATACCTTTATGTTTGAAGCCTGAAATGTGGCAAAAGGTTGAAAAGTTCAAGGGGGCCGAAAACTATGATGCTGGGAGTCTAGGTCCCAGATAATTGTTCAGTCCAGGAAATATGTCCAACATTTGGTCGGTATCTCATGGACTGAAGACACCAGTGTGAAGCTGGCCGAAGGCAGATAGATAAGAAGTGCATTATATCAATAAACAGTCTATCTATTTATCTATCTAGCTATCCATCTATCATCATTAACAATTGTATTTTAGAGCATGTTCATACAGTGTGAAAATTGTATAAAAACTGTGTCCCTTTTGCATGTGGACTTGAAATCCATGTCATGAAAAAAGAACTGACAGGTCAATTCTTGCCACGGTTTCCATGAGGAAACAAGATGGGACTTTGAACAGGGATTTATCCCCTTGCCTTCTGCACTTGCCCTTACACTTATCAGATTTGATAATCATAAAGACATCAGAGAACCAGATAATATATTTCTATATGACTGCTGAATTTATTATAAAATATTTTGTATTTGAGTATATATATATATATATATATATATATATATATATAGGGAAACCCCATAGATGATTTACATGGAGCTGTTGTTTTTAGATATCCCTTTCAGTCAGTAAGACTAAAGGGGCTTTCCAATTACTTGTGTTTAGGAAAACTCCCTCCCCCGTTGACACAAACTACAAGTATTTGATATGGCTGCTGCAGGGGTATCCTTTCTGTATAATGTACAAGTGTCCAGTACATTGCACAGAGAGTATAAGGAGGATCGCACTGTACAAATATGACTACCATTGAGGTCAGCAACTACAAGTATATAGGAAAACATGAAGGCCAGAGGTCCCCTTTAATGGAATGTCATTTAGATGTTCCTTAAGTAAAAATTGTAGGTAGCATAACCATGCAACTAAGTAATAACTTACTAGATATATCACAGCACTGTAAGAAAATACAAGGAAATGGAACATCAATGCAAAAACGTGTATTTTATTCATTCTCGAAACATACGCTATATGAGTCTTTTTGCAGAATCATCTGCCCCAAATTTTTCTGCACATATATTGTAGCTGTTGAAATTTTTTCATGTAGAATCTTAAACAAATCCTCTATGTGTGAATACGTTCTGAGAATTTAATTAGAAAAGAACGACAGTAATGAGACAGGGACAGTAATGGCCGAAATAGCTCTGGTAAACCGTTGAGGAAGAACTCAGACTTTTTTAGTCATATTGTTGGATTTGACATGCTTTGCAAAATGAAGGCACAATAATTCAGATGTGAGCATTTTTTCTAAATCTTTGGCAAAAAAAAAGCATGATATGAGGGCAGTGTGTGAATACACCCTAAGGATAAGGTCCAATGGTAGAATTTTGTTGGCAGAATCCGTCGCAAAAATACGTCTTTCATTCATTTCAATGAAAGACAGACTCTTCTTTTTCTGCTAGCTGAATCAGCTAGTGGAAAAAAAAAGCGTCTTTCCCGATCTTTGGGCAGATTCCACCCGAACCTGCCATTGAAGTAAATGGGAGTAGGAAATGTTTTTGACAAGAGCAGTAGGATTTCTGTGGCGGATTTTGCATAGTGGATTCCACTGCAAAATCTGCCATGTGAGTTTACCCTAAGGGTATGTCCACAGGTAACAATGTGAATTACATACAGATTACATGTATTATATATTTATATTTTTGCCGATTTTTGCTGTGTGCCTGTACATGGAAATCTGTGGTGAAAATCTACAGAAAGAATTGATAAGCTCAATACTTACCTGGTAAATATCCGACAACTCCAGCGCCACCACTTCAGTCCTCTCCGGCAGCCTTTGCTTACTATGCTGCAGTGATGCTGAGCTATGCATGCATGTGGTCACTGCAGTCAATCGTTCTCCTCAGCAGTGGTGCCTGCATGTATGGCACAAGAATGCTGACGTCATGTAGATGTTCAGTACTGTGCAAAAGTTTAAGGCAGGTGTGGAAAAAATGTGAAGTAAATGTCAATTAACAAAATGAAGTCAATGAAATCTAAATCCCATCAAAATTTGGTGTGACCCCCCCCCCCCCCCCTTTGCCTTCCATCAGGTCTTCTAGGTACACTTGTAGACAGTTTATGAAAGAACTCGGCAGGGAGGTTGTTCCCGCCATCTTGGAGAACTAAGCACAGATATTCTGTGGATGTAGGCTTGCTCCAATCCTTCTGTCTCTTCATGTAATCCCAGACAGACTAGATGATGGTGAGATCAGGGCTCTGTGGGGGCCATATCATCACTTCCAGGACTCCTCCTCCAAAGGGCAAAGGTCACACCAAATATTAATCGGTTTTTGATTTCTCTTTTCTTCATTCACTTCATTTTTTATTTGACAAAAATAAACTATTAACACTTCTATTTCTGAAAGTATTCTTACTGTGCAGCATTTTTTCCATACCTGCCTAAAAACTTTGCACAGTATCAGGACCACTGCAGTAGTTGATGAGTACTGGCTACTTTTTATCTAATGTTATCACATTCTCAACTTTTTGGTCATTTATTTTATTGAAACTTGGATAATCATTGCCTAATAAAATAAATACATGAAAACATATACGCACATAAATTTGGAATAAAAATTAAAAACTGACAACTGAATAAATGTGAAACTAATGTAATTTTGACACGATTTCTTTTATATAGGCTTAATAGAGGTAACAATGGGAAGCCACTGTTTCCTCTTTTGGTCGTGAGGAAGTGATGGATTAAGAGTGATTATTTCTACTCACGAATATCCATCTGTGACCAGCTTTACTGTAACCTTAATGTATGATGTCACAATGATGCTCTAATAAAGGGTTTATCTAAGGAGTCGTCTGCTTCAGGCCCCTTGCAGATGACCATGGTGTGGGTCAGTGTACTATCCGTGTATTTCACGGATAGCACACTGACCCATTCTTTCTTTTGGCCCGTACACACGACCGTGAATAATGAAAGGAGCCGCGGAAGCACGGCCCGTGCACGGGCGGCACACGGGGACATCCCCTGTGTGCAGGCCATGCTTTTAATTCACGGCCGGCCGGTTGCAGCACGGTCGTCTGCAACCGACCTTAGACAATGTCTGTTTTTTTGGTAAAGTTCACCAATGATAATTCACAGGGTGTCCAGCTGTTAGCTGTATGGGAATTTAGTAGTAAATATGAAATTTCCTTGCAGAATTACAACAAGGAAAGCTATATATTATACTGTGTCTGACTGTGTCCGGTATTACAGTAGGTGAGCGGGGATGATCAGCTGGTATCAAACCAGTCCAGGAACAATATTGGTGGTGTTTTTTCTCCGAAAAAAAGCAGACCTTTAGTCATCCCAGTCATTAGTCATTTAGTCATTGGGGCAGCACGGTGGTTCAGTGGTTAGTACTGCAGCCTTGCAGTGCTGGAGTCCTGGGTCCAAATCCTGCTAAGGGCAACATCTGCAAGGAGTTTGTATGTTCTCCCCGTGTTTGCATGGGTTTCCTCCCACACCCCCAAGACATACTGATAGGGAATGTAGACACTGACAATGTCTGTAAAGTGCTGGGGAATATGATGGAGCTATACAAGTAAGCAAAATAAATAAATAAAATAACCCATCGAACCCCTCCAGGATCCATGATGAGTATGTGGTGGGTTGATAAATGTAAACACAGGCTTGTCAGTGGTATTCACACTTCAGAATTTGCACCTTATTGAGACCCTGGTGCAGATTCTTGACTGCCACTAAATTTATGGAGGAAGACGAGAATACAAGCAACACTGGAGGTTAAATAGTAAATTTAAAAAAATGACTGCCATTGAATAAAGACTTCACTATTAATACAAGATTTTATCACTTTCATAAATTCATCATGGTAAGGCAGGGTTCACCCTACCATTGGATATCCGTTATGATAGTGTCAGTTAAAAAAAAAAAAATGCACACCTATCATAACAGACATTGACGAACACTAACTGATGTTAATGTATCCATTTAAATGGATCAGTTAAAAAAAACGGACACATTAGCATCAGTTAGGATGGGTTCACACAATGCACGGGTGTGCGATTGCAGAGTCTGCGCCGCAAAGCCTTTTTTTTTCGTTGGACACAAAGTCCTGCATGTCCGACTTTGTTTCCGACGAAAAAAGCGGCTTTGCGGCACAGAGGCTGCAATCGCACACACATGCATTGCTTTAAAAACCCATAGAAGTGAATGGGTTTTTAAGCAATGCGTCTCAAACCTTTCCCAATCCTTTTTTCCTTGAGTCCAGATGCAAGTGTGAACCCACCTGTGAAAGATCCTCAGTGCGCCAACACCGCGTTGGCCCACACCTGAGACTTCTTTACTAAAAACCACACTCACCGCCAGTGAGTGCTGGGTCCACAAGATAAATACAAGACAAGCTTTCTAAATTTTGTATATTTATTAACCCCTAGATGGGTCGGTATTAACATCTAACACATGCAGTTCAGAACAGATATGCAGATGTATGCAAGCATTAACAGTTACTAGTTACAATATACAGTACATAAAATAAAAAGGGAATAAAAGTGAAATAATTACTTTACCACACATATCCTTGATGTGGCTCTATAATCCAACCCTCACACATGGCATGTGGGGATAACCAGTGGAGGCTTCTAGCAGCAGCATCACAACATTCCAGCCTGCATGCTTATCACAGTGTATTCCAGTAGTCTCCCTCACTGACCTCTTACCTCATCTTTTATACCCTTGATTACACCACCCAGAATGAGGTCACCGGCGACGGCAAGTCTGATTGATTAACGCACTCAAGTCAAGATTCTTTGTAAGGAGATGGGATTAAGTGGAATGACACAATGCCTTCTATATATTATCAACCATGTCTGATCAACAGCCCAGGCCAAACAATACATGTGTATTTGATCACCCAGGGCTAGGTAGGAATTCAATGGAGCCATTCTGGGATGAATACAAAGCCCTATTGTTACATTGCTGCCACTACTGACAACATACACCTAGGATTAGAGCTACGCACAGTTAGATAAAATAGAATTAAGAGTGAGATACGATACCCAGAGATCAAAATACATCTTTGAGTTATAGCCATATTTAAGTGGAATCATCACACCACCCTTAGTCTCCGTTATTGTACATTTTTTTACTGTCCGTTACTGTCCGTTACCTATAGACCTAAAATAACAGACGCTTGACGTCCTTCATGAAACAGTTTTTTTTTTTTTTTTAACGGACTCAAAAGTCCTGCATGTATGATTTTTTGTCCGCGAAAAAAACGGATATGTGACGGATTTGGTGTATAACAGACACTAATGGTCACTAACAGACACAAGATAAAATCCCATTGAAATGAATGGAAATTTTAATGGATTTGTGACGGTTCAGCTCGTGTCTGTTGCTAAAATCTTGTAACGGACAATAGCAACGGACACTACTGACGGTCACCAATGGTAGCGTGAATGCCCCCTAATCTTTAACGTCAAATTGATAAAAATGGTATTAGTGTAAATATTAAAGGAGATTTCTTGGCTTTGAGTGGGTTTTTGATATTGATGACTTATCCTTGGGACAAGTCATGCATAAGAGATTGAGGGGGGCCAATACCCCAATCTTGGCAGACTCTGGAACTGAAACTATGCAGCGTATGGAGCCGGAAGCCACTGTATCGTAGCCATGCCAGAGTAGTTCAGCTCAGCAGTCATAGACTTTATAGTTCTGGCACCAGAAGTTGAGGACAACTGACCAGTGGGGTTGCCAAGTGAAGATGTGATATTGATGACTTATCCACGTCCCCAAAACCTGGAAAACCCCTATAAACATACTATAAAAATAATCCTTTAGGCTAA
Organism: Leptodactylus fallax; assembly: GCA_947044405.1. NCBI lineage: Eukaryota > Metazoa > Chordata > Amphibia > Anura > Leptodactylidae > Leptodactylus > Leptodactylus fallax. The sequence continues at coordinate 2,957,816 of CAMRHE010000132.1, forward strand.
GGCCCCACGCAGCAAATTGAAGCATTTTTCAGAGAAAATACGGTTTTTCTCTGCGGATTTTATGCCCCTATTATTAGGGAAAACGCCAGCGCTTCCACAGGTACAGATGACATGATGCAATTTACAAAAACATGATGGTTTTTGAAATCGCAGCATTTCTGATTTTTTTTCTGCAATGTGTGCATGGGATAATCCAGAATCCCATCCACTTTGCAGGTAGTGTCAAACACAGCGTTTTTTGCAACGTGGGTCCCCAGCTTTAATGTGTATGTAAGAGAGCAAATGAAATCTTACAATGCCATAAATGTAACTCCCTCGCTGATTATATTTTAGGTCAGGGGTCAGCAACCTGCAGCACCTGTGCCGGATAAATGTGCTGGAGGTTTCTGACTCCTGGCCTAGAATATGATCAGCGAGAGAGTTACATTTATGGCACTGCAAAATTCTCTCTAATGTTTAAAACACTGCTGTTCCATGTGCCACTAGGTTGGAAGTATGAGGCACGATGCCCTAATATCTGGGTTGTGAGCTAGCCAGAAGGCAGCCTGTGCAATTTGCTTTTGTACCTTGAAGCAAGTGCAAAAATATAAAAATATATGCTAAATTGGGTGTTTGTTAATTTCAGCAAGGCTGGACAGATTTGTATGGCTTTATTGAACAAAAATACCGGGCTGTGTGAGGAATATCCTCTGACCCCTGCAGGCTTACTACAGACCACTCTAAGTCCTGTGTTCAACCAAAAGTCATTTACTCCATAGAAGGGACCAGGATCACATTGAAATAGAAGTTTAATTAATCAGTTATGTGGTTGTGGTTATGGTTTGTGTTATGTGATTTTCATGTAGGTTCAATATCCTTAATATTATTGCATGGTATACTGACTACTTTGACTGAAAGGGGTTGTCCAGAGAGTATTTATTCACCTACCTGGTATGGCATAATGCTTTTGATAGACCCGAGGGTTCCGGTGACATCATGACCTCCAGGTCATGTGATCAGAGACAGCATTTGGCTCCTCACGTCGCTCTACTCCCCAGGCCACTCCTCTCCCGATCTCACAGGTAATGAATTTCTGTGCTATGGGGGCTGGCTTTACTATAGTCAGCCAGCCCCCATAGCACAGGTAATTCATGACCTGTGTAATTGGGGAAGGAGGTGGATGGAGCGACCCAGGGAGCTGAAGGTTGCCTCAAATCACGTGACCCAGGGGTCATGACATTGCTGGAATTCTCGGGTCTATCAAAACCATTATGCCGGACCAGGTAAGTGAATAAATACTCCACGGACAACCCCTTTAAAAAAAATAAAAAATAAAAGGCACACCATATAAAAAAAGTTGCCTACACCTGTTCTAGGCTTTTACAAGGCCCGGTAAAATATCAGCTGGTCCCATTTTTGGTTATATTGTTTTTTTGATCTTGTAACAAAAGGGGATTTCCACAAGGAGTGTAGCATCTATTCACCAACCAAACATAAATGTTCCTGTTTTCTCACGCTCCAAATATAGAATTCTTATAACTTGTTACTTGACACACAACACTGTCCAAAATTCACAAAACTTTTTGCAGATACTTTAATTTGTTTTGTACTTATTCTGAATTACATGGCTTTTGCTTGTGGAAGCTTAGATGAGACGTAGAGATGACTGGTTACGACACATGTCTGATTATTGGCCATTATTATTTCGGAGTCACTTTTAGGAGCAGATATTGGAATTTTAACTGTAGCTTTGGATGTGAGTAGAGAAAAAAACTGACAAAATTAGAATTCTGAGCCTTATTTATTTCTAGTTGTTTTTATAGAACCAACATATGCCACAGGATTGGATACACATTATTATGACTCACATTATTCCTTGTCCCCACTGAAGCTCACAATCTAGTTCTGTATCTCAGACGTGCCCACGTTAGGGCCAGTTTAGTAGGAAGCCAACTCACCTATCAGTTTATTTTTAGAGTGTGGGAAGAAATCTGAGAAAACCCACACAAACTAGGGGAGATCTTACAAACTCCATGTAAATGTAGCCCTTGGTTGGATCCAAGTGTTGCAAGACTACAGTGCTAACTACAGAGGGCCAAATCCTAGAATTAGTTCCTACTAGGACATGATATGGAGCCATGACAATTTTATTTAGGGGTCACTTTTGGTTTTCACAGTTTATTACATTACCAGTCATAATTTAAGTCTATAACAAAATAAGAAAGAAATACAACAACCAAGAGGATGACATAAGAGTCCCATGCAGATAATGTTATTGATGTGTCTCCATAAACAGGTTACATATGTCACCGATTCAACAAATTGGCATCATATATCAAAAGGGTAGGAGACTTATGGTAGAAGAATTTAACTACATCAGACCCGCAACATTGCAGGGGTCAGTAGGGGTAATTTGTGAAAAACAGCGCGAAAAGAGGCAGAAGAAGAAGTAAGGAGGGGAAAGGGACAGGAAAGGGAGAGAGGCGAGGGAAAAAAAGAGAAGGGGTAAAGAAAGACCCAAATAAAGGTGGAGAAGATAAGGTCTATCTACTGATAATGGCTGGCTAATGATGAGCTGTGAGCTACAAAAGTGGAGACTAGGAAGAACAGTCTCCACTTTTGTTGTTCAGTGAAGGAGACATCAAGATCAAGTTCCCAATTCTGCAGTAGGACCGGTCACTCAGCTCTAGGGGGACCCTAACATGGTATAAACTGAGGAGAGGATATGTCTAACCAGGGTAGAGCCTGAGCAGAGCTTCTTGAAGGCAGTGACTGGTTAGGAGAATGTGGTCAGGAGTGGTAGGTGTCTCAAGCAACGTGTCAACTGGGCCACCCTCCAAGGGACAGGGCCCGGGGGAGGTGCCCAGAGCTTCCTGCAAAGTCTATGGCAACCCAGTGAGGAACTGCAAGAGTAAATAATTTTTTATGTACTCCAGTGGGATCTAAAAAAAAAAAATAATAATTTAATACTGTTAGATTTGATCTGTGTAACTGTGATATGTTACTTAATACTTGGTTTCATTACAAGTACAATTGATGATGTGCTGCTCTCTTGGGTTCTCAGCAATTTTCCTATACTATATTGGCCCTGAATAACTTGAGGAGTCAGAAGCAGCAACTGTAGGTTTATAAGTACCAAGTGAGATTGGTCCTGTTTCCTTACCTCATTGGTGGTGGTAACTGGTGCATGGCACTCCCTTTCTACAAGCATCACAATGTCAACATATAATGTGGTGAGTGAAAGACCCTAGGGTCACACCACACTTAAGAATAGGAGTAGAGAACCAAAAAGAACCCACCATTATGCTTATGTAATAAGGAACTAAATGTATTGGGCTAATTCTGTCCATCCACATTAGATCAATATCAGCAGAATCAGCCAGCTGGTATAGGGTAGTGGTCTTACCTCTGTCCCCTGACTATTGAATTTGGGGTAAACGTGGTTCAGGCATGTTGGATTATAAGATGATGTTTTGTTCTCCCAGGAGGTAAGCCAGCAGTGGTTTTTCTCACACTACCCTACTAAACAAACATGCATGCTTGGCCGAACTGTTGTAAACTATTACTGTAATCTACAGTTTCACTTTGGAAGAAGAGGAAGCAACCCTGTCACATAGATCAGTGATCACAAAAACATCCAATTTCTGTGAGCTCTCTGCAAGAATTGTGCTTATGTTGTTACATTTATGAAACTCACTATAGTAACTGAATGGAAAGAGACCTATATATTCTATAATAAAGATAATAACACTGAGAACCTTTCCTAAATTTTTACATTCCTAATACAATGCAGTCACTCCATTGTCATTGTATTTAAAATTTGACATAAATACACTTTAAATGTCCTCCTCCTATCAGTCACCGTTCAGACACAAAAAAAGCTGCAGTAACATCTGGTGGTTGGGGGGAGGGGGGGGTTGGACATCTAAAGCTGGACCAGTGGTGATTACGTGATCTGATGATGACAATACAATACAACTTTAACCCCTTGATGACCACAAATACATGTTTTTACACTAGCTGTCAAAGCTGTAGGATATCATCTACATAGATAAGAAAGTAAGTTTTTCACAGTCTCTGCCATTAACAGGTCACTGGGACACCTGTCAGGAGGTAGCGCTGTGGGTCTAACTACTCTCAGTACAGACTGTTACAAATAGAAGCGTATCAGACCCTGGAGCCTGAGGGGCCTAAAGACCTCTCTACAACATAAGGCAATACCAATATTATAAATACCACCTGGTAAGTTGTGGTCCCCATTACGTATTTGCATTGGTGCCCAGGAACTTGAAGTTACACCTCTGGTTGCAAATATCACATTATCAAGGCTGTATTGCCTGTTAAATCAACCTGTTACGAAGTCACAAGTTACAGAACAAATATTCAAAATGTCTGCCTTAACACAAATAAACATAAATAGAAATGATATTTTAGGGTTCCACTATGTAATTTAAAAAATCTAATTTGAAATAGAAACTTTTTTTGCTATTTGTTGCAAAAGAAAAGTCAACAATTCTAAATAAAATGTAAGGCTAGATTCACATGACCCTCCATTTTTCACAGCCGTCTTGCACCCGAGGGGCACCCCTTTTCACGAATCCACCATACGTTTCAGTGAAAGCAAACAAAAATAGGACATGACAACGGATGGTCAAAATAACGGTCAAAATAACGGTCATGTGAATAACCCCCATTCACTGACATGGACAATGGACATCACACACCCATTATTCTCTGTTGTGTAGGTGTAGCCTAAGTCAAAATGTTTTAAAAAATAATGCTCTATCTGCTAAGGAAATAAAAAAAATAAACTAAAAAAATTACCAGCACAAAGGGGGAATTGCTAAAAATTGTTCAGTCATTGAAACCAAAAATACTTGCAATATTTAGGGATTAGATAGACTGCTTCACAATTCTCAAAAGAAATATGCTCTGTTGGAAAATACAACACATATCTTTTTTTTTATTATTATTGTTTATTTATATAGCACCATTAATTCCATGGTGCTTTACATTTGCGGATTTACATACGGTACACCAGATATACAAAACAGATAATGATAACAGAGATCAACTGGCACAGTGGGATAGAGGGCCCTGCCCACAAGGGCTTACAATCTTACAATACACTGTTTTATGACCTATCTTTAGGAAACGTCATGAATATGAGAACAGTAGTGGCACCCCTCACCATTCAGTTGGTTGAAGAGGCTGTGGAGCTCTGAAGATCTCTGCAACCTTTTGACTACTGTATATGCTAGGTACAGCACAGTACACTGTATAGCAGCTGTGCTGGGTATTGTAGCTTAATCCCATGACATGACTGGGTCACATGACATCAGACACGCTAACAAGAGTACCTTCAATCAGCTGATTGGAGAGGTGCTGGAAGCTGAACCCGCACTAAACTGATATTATTGACCTTTCCTCAGGATGTCATCAATATAAAAATCTCAGAAATACCCTTTAGGCTAAGGCTCCACGTAGCGTGCCGCAACGAAAAAGCGGTGCAGGAGAAACTGTGATGGAAACGCATCATGTTTTTTCCCACATCGCTTTTCACAGAAAGTCTGTGTTTGCTTCAATTATACCTATAGGAAAACCACTGGCATTTCTGTAGATATAATTGATATGCTGCGATTTAAAAAACATGACAGTTTTGGATATTGCAGCACTTCCGCGCTTATTTTTCTGCAATGTGTGGATGGGCCCCGGCCTTAAAGCGTAACTAAATTTGGTTTTGGTGCCATTTGAAAGAGGAGATTCTCTTCTTTTTCTCTCCAGAGCATACTCGTGTTGCTCCGCTGTCTTTGCTGGCTTCCTCTTCAGGCCAGTGGCTGACATCACCGGTGTCCCGGACGTCATCACTGAGGCCCAATCATAGGCCAGGAAGGACACCCAGGAGAGTTGAGTATAAATATTTGTTATTTTTACACACCTCCCCTGGGCAGGCTTCTATTTGAAAGGGGCCCCGTGTTAGCGATGTGGCCAGGCCCTGGCCTTGCCTGGGCCCACCAGAGGATCCTCCAGTGGACCAGTCTGAAGTTGAGTCTGTCAGTACAGCGTTGGACAGCGTTGGAGCATGTAAATATCATTTTGTACTGACACACTCAGCATCGGACTGGCCCCCCGGAGGATCCTCCACACATCACTAACGCCGGGCCCCTTTCAAATAGAAGCTTGCCTAGGAAAGGTGTGTAAAAATAACAAACATTTACACTCTCCTGGGCGTCCGGTGGTCCGGCATCATCTTTAGGCCTGTGGCTGACATCACGTGTTCCAGGCGACACCGCTGAGCCCGGGCATTGTAAACACTGATTGGACGACTTTAGAGCATGTAAAGATCATTCTCTATTAACTAAGTGGTAGCATCTGCTGAGGCAATATGGCATGGACATACTGTAGGAGCTGAGGATATACTGCTGAGTCTTACACAGCAGACACCTGCTGCTAAAAGCCAGGATTATTGACAGTGAAAATATAGAAACATTTTTAAAAATTATGAAGGCTTCAAAAGGTTAATAAGGGGGATGGCTACATTCAGTGTATACATATATATGCAGGAGGAATAAGGGGGATGGCTACATTCAGTGTATACATATATATGCAGGAGGAATAAGGGGGATGGCTACATTCAGTGTATACATATATATGCAGGAGGAATAAGGGGGATGGCTACATTCAGTGTATACATATATATGCAGGAGGAATAAGGGGGATGGCTACATTCAGTTTATTCATATATTTCCAGGAGGAATAAAATAGAGATAACACAATGAAAATATCTAAGAAAAAAAGATGGTCTGGAAGTGTTATTTTATGGGAAATACAAGTATTTACTAAAATAGACATATAAGGGGAGCTAAAATATCCTTTTTAATGTTTGGACCTGTCGCCAGGTCTGAAAAGCTCAATAACATACCTTATCTAGGCACTCTCATCCTGAGTATTTTGGTGTTTTGTTTATTCAAATCCATTCAGCCACTCCAAAGATATATTAGCCCATTTGGCTAGTATACCCTAATTTGCATCAACACTAAAAGGGCTTATATCTTTGGAATGACTGAATAGATTGTATAAACAAAACACCAAAATGCTCAGAGTGACAGCACAGATCAGATGATGTATGTCATTGGGCCAAACTATATTGGCCTAATAGTTTTACTCCTATATTTGGCAGAATAAAGAATACTCTTCCTCATCAGTATTAAATAAGCCCATATTGTACGTCTTTGCCTGTCAGACAGAAATAATGATGAAGAATTCTAAGCATATAGTTATTGTGCAGCATTTCTAGCCTGACCTGATTTAATGGGATTAATTTATTAAAATTTGAAAATTTTAATTATCTTGAAAGTTCTTTAATTTATTTAGATTTCATTGTTTTGTTTACAAGTAGAAAGGAACTTCTGTTTTTATGTTTGGGCTTAATTAAAAAATGTAGAATATTTTAAGCTTGTTTTAACTTAAACATACATTTATATATATTTATGGATATTTTAAATTTGTATGGATTTATTTCTATAAAAAATTAGTCATGTAACATCCTAAATATAAAACATAATATTCTGCTTATAAAGCATATAATAACCTACTTATAAAACATGTAATATCCTGAGTATAAAACATGTAATATACTGGGTATAAAACATGCAATATCCTGGTTATAAAACATGTAATATCCTGAGTATAAAACATGTAATATACTGGGTATAAAACATGCAATATCCTAGTTATAAGCATATAATATCCTGGTTATGAAACATGTAGTATCCTGGCCAGGAATTCTGGAGCACACACGGACAAAGTTTCACTGGTGAAACTAGGTCACGTGAATCTAGGCTAAATTTTTAATAGCCTTGTTATAAAACGTAACATGCTGAGTATAAAACATGCAATATACTTGTTACAAAGCATGCAATATCTTGGCTATAAAACATGTAATATGCTGGTTATAAACATGTAATATATTGATTATAAAACATGTAAAATCCTGGTTATAAAACGTGCAGTATACTGGTTATAAAAGATTTAATATCTGGGTAATAAAATGTTTAATATCCTGGCTAAAAAATAATAATAGTAATATTCTGAGTATAAAACATGTGTATCCTGGTTTAAAAACCTGGCTATAAAACAAGCAATATCCTGGTTAAAGAGGACCTTTCATGTCCTCAGGCAATATACAGTTTTATATACCGCTAGAAAGCTGACAGTGAATTAAGCGCACTGTTGGCTTTCCCGTTATGTGCCCCGGGGCTGGAGATATCGGTGCCGGTAGTTTCTGCCCATCGTCAGAAGGGCGTTCCTGACAGTCTAGCTGGGCTGTGAGGAATGCCGCCCCCTGACTGTACTTGTCCATAGATTTATACTGTGGGGGCGTTACTCACATCTCAGCGTCATAGCTGGGCAGTAAGGAATGCCCCCTCTGATAGTACCAAAATTGTTGGTACCCCTTGTTTAATGAAAGAAAAACCCACAATGGTCACAGAAATAACTTGAATCTGATAAAAGTAATAATATATAAAAATTCTATGAAAATGATCAAATGAAAGTCAGACATTGCTTTTCAACCATGCTTCAATAGAATTTTAAAAAAAAGAAAACTCATGAAACAGGCCTGGACAGAAATGATGGTTCCCTTAACTTAATATTTTGTTGCACAACCTTTTGAGGCAATCACTGCAATCAAACGATTCCTGTAACTGTCAATGAGACTTCTGCACCTCTCAACAGGTATTTTGGCCACTCCTCATGAGCAAACTGCTCCAGTTGTCTTGGGTTTGAAGGGTGCCTTTTCCAGACGGCATGTTTCAGGTCCTTCCAAAGATGCTCAATAGGATTTAGGTCAGGGTACATAGAAGTCCACTTCAGAATAGTCCAATGTTTTCCTCTTAGCCATTCTTGGGTGTTTTTAGCTGTGTGTTTTGGGTCATTATCCTTTTGCAAGACCCATGACCTGCGACTGAGACCAAGCTTTCTGACACTGGGTAGCACATTTCTCTCTAGAATCCCTTGATAGTTTTGAGATTTCATTGTACCCTGCACAGATTCAAGAGACCCTGTGCCAGATACAGCAAAACAGCCCCAGAACATAACAGAGCCTCCTCCATGTTTCACATTAGGGACAGTGATCTTTTCAAGATATGCTTCATTTTTCCATCTGTGAACATAGAGCTGATGTGCCTTGCCAAAAATTTTGATTTTTGTCTCATCTGTCGATAGGACGTTCTCCCAGAAGCTTTGTGGCTTGTCAACATGTAGTTTGGCAAATTACTTTTGTCAGATTCAAGTTATTTCTGTGACCATTGTGGGTTTTTCTTTCATTAAACGAGGGGTACCAACAATTTTGTCCACGTGTGTATATGGGGGAGGCAAGGTATTTTCTTGTTCAAACTTTAGATTTCAGCCACAATTTCCACACAAGCAATTCACTGACTTGAAAGGAGAACCTGACATTAGAGAACATTTACTTCCCATATTAATGAAGTTCTGTTGGGTTCCTTGTGTGGAAATTTCGATTCCTGGTTTAGGCCCCACATTGCAGAAACGCAGCTTTTTTTGCTGCAGATTTTGTTGTGGGTTTTTTTGAGCTAAAACCAGGAGTGGATTGAGCAGAAGGTAGAAGTATAAGTACTTCCTACATATTTCCCATTCCTTTTGTGTCCATTCTTGGATTTGGCTCGCAGAAGGCAGCTAAAAAATACTGTGAAAAAAAAGTAGTGGAAATGCATCACTTTTTTTCTGCAGCGTTTTTCATTGTATTTTTGCTGTGTCTTTCTCTGCGTTTTTTTTTTCCCCTCATTAAATCTATAGGGAAAACGCCAGCGTTTCCACAGATAAAATTGACATGATGCGTATTTGAGAACACAGCTTTTCCACAGCATTTTTTTTCTGCAATGTGTGGATGGGGTTAGCCAGAATTTCAGTCACTTTGCTTGTACTGTAAAATGCAGCATTTTTTTCTGCCATGTTTCTACAGCAGGCAAAACACTTCCGCAACATGGAGCCTTAGCCTTAGACTGAGGCCCCACGTTGGGGAAAAGCAGCTTTTTTGAGCAGAAGGGAGAAGTATAAGAGCTTCCTATATATTTCCCATTCATATTGTAGCCACTCCTGGCTTTGGCTAAAAAGAAAACTGCAGCAAAATCAGCAACAAAAAAGCTGCTTTTCCACAACATGGGACCTTAGCCTAAGGCCGGGGCACCACGTTGCGAAAACACCACAGCAAAATATGCTGCATTTTACAGTACCTGCAAATTGGATAGGATTCTGGATAACCCCATCTACACATTGCAGAAAAAAATTTGCATGTCAACTATACCTACAGAAATACTGGTGTTTCCGCATAGATATAATAGGGGCAGAAAGTCAGCAAAGGAAAACATGTTTCCGCTGTGGTCTTTTCCTCAGCCAAACCAAGGAGTAGCTACAGAAAGAATGGGAAATATATAGGAAGTTCTTATACTTCTCCCTTCTATCCAATCCACTCCTGGCTTTAGCTCAAAGAACCACAGCAAAATCTGAAATAAAAAAGGCTGGGGACCCACGTGGCGCAAACAATGTGGTTTGCCCGTGGTGGAAACAGCTGCAGAAAAAAACACGCTGTTTTACAGTCACAGGAAAGTGGATGGGATTCTAGCCAATCCCATCCCCATCTTGTGGTAAAATACGCATGGAAATTACAGCATGTCAATTATACCAACAGAAACGCTGGCCGTTTCCCTATAGGTATAATGGAAGCAGAAAGTCCACAGAGGAAACCTCCGCGAACTTTCTATGCAAAGAACCACAATGCGTTGCCATCACTTTTTGCTGCGGGACGCTACGTGGCTGAGGCCCCACGTTGCTGAAACACACCTTTTTTGTCGCAACTTTTGCTGCATTGTTTTAAGCCAAAGCCAAGAGTGGTTACAGAAGGAATAGGAAATATATAGGAAGTTCTTATACTTCTACCTTCTGCTCAATCCACTCCTGACTTTAGCTCAAAAAACCTCAGCAAAATCTGCAACAAAAAAAAACTGTGTTTCCGCAACGTGGGCCTTAGCCTTAGGCTGTGGTCACAAGTCTTTTTGCAGATCTGTAATTACGGATGACATGTGGACATGTTTTATGCAGGACAGTGTTTGGGGATAGTAAAAACCACTACAGTCATGTGAAAGAGGCCTTAGCAAAATGCAGACAAAAATGATGTGGAAAAGAATGTTGTGGAAAAAAAGGCAGAAAAAACACTTGTGTTTTTTGCTACTTTTCTGCTGCATTTTGCATTTTTACCTCCTGCCACCTAACTCAATGGGGAAAATGCTGCACTTTCTGCAGTGTTTCTGTCTGCAATATGGGGGAGAGATTATATGAAATATAATTCACTTTGCTGGGACTGTAATACGCTGCATTTTTTCAGCTGCATTTCCACAATGTGGAACTTTAACCTTAAGCAAGAAAATATTTTTTTTAGAATTTCATGTTTAATTTATTAGGAATTTATGTGAAGTATTTTTCATGTATATTTTGGTGGAAAAAGAGTAAAAGGTAATATCAGTCGTCTACATGAAGAAGATACCATTGTGGCTGATGGACACCAGTGATTGATGTCAAGCTCTGTCGTGGCATCTTTCATTTTCACAGGAAGAATAGAACTATATGACAAAATCTGGGACTGAATCATACATAACTTATTTTTGTTGTTTTTTCCTCACAACAACATACAACAGTATTTCTTTTTGAAAGGAATTGTACAGGATTACAAAAACATAGCTGCTTTCTATTAGAAACAGTGCCACACCTGTGTATAGGTTGGGTGTGGTATTGCAGTTCAGCTGCTTTGAAGTGGATGGAAGTAAAGCTATGTTCACACTACCATTATTAATTCCCGTTACTGTCATCTGTCTTAGGATGGTAGCAAGGCACATTAACTAATGAATTCAGCACACTGTTGGCTTTCTAGCGGTATATAATACCGCACATCGATGAGGACGTGAAAGGTCCTCTTTAATGTCCGTTGCTCTCATCCTGGTATTGTGATCCTAGCTGCAATACTTTTCACAACCTGTAGTCATTTTGGAAGAAGGCATCCAGAATGATTTTGGATCCAGTTATTTGGAAATAGGACACTGTGAACCAGTTTAGTTTGGAAAGAATTCAATTTGATAACCTATACACATATAGCTACAGGCAATTGATACATAGATTAAGACTTTCCTTGTAAGGCCTCATTTACATGTGTGTATTGTACCTATGTTCAGCAATCCATATTTCTAATGTAATAACCAGATCCCTATGGTGCTGTAAGTTTGGCGACATTTCTTAGCAAACATCTTCTCGCAGTATGTCACGGCTGGCATCTGTAGAGCTAATGTGCTAGGTGTTTACTGCAAATAATTGTCTGTTTAATGGCAAAATAAACTTTCCCTGATTATATATAAAGAGCTGCCACTGTGCAGGTGCTGGAACAGATGGCGGCTGTGCACAGTCATAATGTAGATTTATTTCAGATGATTTCAGGAAGATCTTGTATTTAGCCTTTAACACTTCCTTCAGTCTAATGAATGACTGCAGGCCTTGTAGCAGAACTATTACCTTGAAAAGTACAAAAATAAACAGAAATTTGCATAGTACTATTTAGGTCACTGAGGACGGTCTGTGTTGACAGTTGGGTTACATTTTCCTGTCTGTGACTTTTTGCTTTTGCATTTTTTTATTTTTTCTAATATCAGAGTTTTTTTACAGGTTTAATTGAAAACAATTGCATAAATTGGATAATATAATATTTCTAAGACCATTTATTGCATTTACTGCATTTATCTTTTAAGCAATGATGTTGCTACCCTTTAGGAGCATGCTGTATCAAAGCAGACTTCTCGGGCCTTGACTGGCCGTAGTAATACTTGATATCACCAGTTCTCTTGTGCAAGCTTTTAGATGCCAGGTAACCATATGTATACCCTCAAGGTTGGCCATGCAGTTAGGATATTCTCTACTGCAAGTATGGAAACCATAGAACAAGGAGGAGACCAAAATTTTCAGAACTGGAAATTGTGTTTTTTGAAGTCAAAGTGGTTTTAGCCCCACCACTTTCCCAAGCATCTTGCATTTGGTGTGGCCTGTCACTACTGTAGCTATGCCTTTGCTTCCTTCCTTCCTTCCTTGTGGAGGCTACCTTTCATAACTTGATACATGACACATTATTAAGGCATGTTATAGGTTTTTTTAGGTTGCAGGTCCAGACACGACATTGTCAATGATGAATATAAAACTATAAAGGACAAATACATCCTCTCCTCTATTAGAGCCAGTTTAAAACCTTCAAAACCACTTCTAAGCTAGATATATGTTGTTGTAGAGGAGGTCACAGTAAAATAGTGAACGTATCATTCTTGTGCCAAAATGCAATCTCACTGCTGAGCAAATCTACTTTTAATCCATATAATCTGTATTTAGTCTGAACAGTCTTTCACCCACAGCTCTCTTCCCAGTCTGGGTTGTCCCCAGTGGCGTAACTAGGAATGGCTGGGCCCCAAGGCGAACATTTGACATGGGGCCCCCCCCGAACCGCTGCCCCCAATCGCCCCCCCCCACGGACCGCCCCCCTCCAACCCCCCCCCCCCCAAAAAAAAATGCATTCCTGTGCACACTATTATGTGCCATAGTGGCTCCTGCACACAGTATTATGCCCCATAGTGGCCCCTGCACACAGTATTATGCCCCATAGTGGCCCCTGCACACAGTATCATGCCCCATAGTGGCCCCTGCACACAGTATCATGCCCCATAGTGGCACCTGCACACAGTATTATGTCCCATAGTGGCCCCTTTACACAGTATCATGCCCCATAGTGGCCCCTGCACAAAGTATCATTCCCCATAGTGGCCCCTGTACACAGTATTATATCCCATAGTAGCCCCTGCACACACTATTATTCCCCATAGTGGCCCCTGCACTGAGTATTTTGCCCCATAGTGGCCCCTGCACTGAGTATTTTGCCCCATAGTGGCCCCTGCACTATTTTTCCCCATAGTGGCCCCTGCACACAATATTATATGTCCCATTGTGGACCACCCATGAACAATTATTATACTCTAGGGTCTTTTCAGACCCCAGGGTATAATGATCGGAGACCCAGGGGAGGATAGAAACTTAAAAAACAACGTTGCTTACCTGTTCCTCGCTCCGGTCCACTCCCTGCTGCTTCGGCCGCCTTCAATGTTGGACCAGGCCGGCATCACGTGATTCGGGCAAGGCGTCGCGACGCAAAATGACGTCGGGGACGTCACCAAACAGGCCTGAAGCCTGGAGAAGCGCAGGAGAGGTAAGTACATTGTTTTTTATGTTCCCTCACCTCCCCTGGGCCTCCGATTATTATAGTCCGGGGTCTGAAAAGACCCCGGAGTATAATGATAGCAGTGATTGTGGGGTTCGGCCCGCGGCCTCACATACCAATCCCCGCTCCTGCTCACAGCAGCCTCTGCAGAATCGGAAGCACAGGCGGCCGTGAGCGGGACCCCGGGGAACGGTAAGTATATAGGGCCCGTTACCTGCTGAGGTAACGTCCTATTAAAAAAAAAAAAAATCATCGGGGGCCCGCGGGGCCCCATAATGTCCCAGGCCCTGTGGCAGCTGCTACCGCTGCTACCCCGGTAGTTACGCCCCTGGTTGTCCCCTTAGCCATACTGGCTATAGCCCCTTCCCGCTCTGCGCGGTATTATTACGTCGCGCTGAGCGTATACTTACAGGAGCCGTGCCCGCGGCATTACTTCTAGGTCTCGGCTGTGTAATACAGACTAGAATATACTCAGAGTTTGGCAGTTAGCCCTCATGATGCCGTGATCAATAGTGATCACAGCATGTGGGTGGCTCAGGGGCACGATCGCCCCCCGCCAACCCTTGGATCCCTTGCACATATGCTTATTGCCTATGTGCAATGTATTGCAATACAATGTATTGCAATATACTGCACTGGGGATCAGCAGATCCCAGATTCAAGTCCTTTAGTGGGACAGGAAAAAAGTTAAAAAAAAGTTAAAAATAAAGTAGAAAAAATAAAAAGTAAAAAAAAAACCTTTTAATTTAAAAATCACATAACGTAAACACAAAGTCATATATACCAATAAAAACTATAATTTGCCCTGCAAATAAAGCGCCTTTATATATCTTTGTCAACAAAAGAGTAAAGCAGTTATAGGTATCAGAATACAATGACCCCAGGAAATTCGTTCATTTACAAAAAATGACGTTTTATTAGTAAATGCTGTAAAACATAATAAAACTAATATAAATATAGTATCACTGAAATCATAATGATATGAACAAAATTGCCATGTCATTTCTAATGCAAAGTGAACATGGTAAAAACAAAGTGCAAAAAATTATAATAATAAAAATGTGTTTTTTTTCATATGTACCCCCCAAAAAACATTATTAAAAGCTGATCAAAACAGTACATGTAGCCCAAAATGAAAGTACAAATTGTCACACAAAGAATAAGCTCTTCCTTTTTTTTTTTTTGGCAAATAATTCTTTTATTTGTTGAAAGCTTGAGTCCTACATGTAAAACGTATACAAAAATCTCTACTCCAAAAATCCATTGTACACAAGCTCAGACAAGGTAGGTGAGGTGTGTTTGGTCACACTTTATGAAACCTGCATTTCATAGCCTTATATATTACTGTGGCTCCTTTTTGCAGTGGCCATGTCCTGTATGTAGTACACCTGAGGATTTTTGGTGAATGTATTTCATGGCAGTACGTGTTCAGTTCCTCTGCAGCGCCACCACAGAGGAATTGAAGCACTACATGATGCTTAATAAAATCAGTGGGATGTCCATGTAATGAATGGACATATTGGGTCCTCCAAAGTGAGAGACATTCTTTGGCATCGCTGGTTTTACTGATTCAAATAAGGGACTCGACTGTGTTAACAAAGAAGAAAAAAAGAGTTTATTACACCAGACTTTAAGTCCTCAACTCACTAGTATTCTTTGATGCCCATGTATTAAAGTTTTTTTTGGGCAGTATCCTTCAAACCATGAGATGTTCAATACTCACATTTTGTGGGGCCACAATCTTCTCCGCCCTCTGTATACTGTACATGCTAACTTAGTACCTACTTAAACAGCGAACCAGGAAGTTCGTGACACCATTCTGTGCAGGCATTCTGGCTATCAGGGTAAGAAGGAAGACCAGAAGAACCCACTTGATCATGGGGCCTAGGTAAGCAAGGGCTTCTGAAGATTGTGTCTGTTACTACAGACACAGAAACAGATCATAGACATAACATAAGTAACAAGGACCTATATTTAAATATATATATTACATAGGTCTATGTCACCAATGGACAGAGTTGGACTGGCACACCAAAAGATGCAAGGATTGTTCAGTGAGCCCACTCCCTGACATGATGACAGACTACTTCATGTATGGGTGAAGTTGTCATTTTATTTTCTAATGCAAAATGTAGGATACAAATCTTCAGGGTTAATAATTTTGCCAGTGGAACATTGTTAAATATACAATAAAATAGTAGTAGACTTTTTATATAGTGCATACATGAAGAATCCTGTTTTGGGCCCAATAGATAGTTTGGTCGGAAAAAGCCATAGATTGGCTTGACTACCGTACAATAATTATATATATATTGAAAATGTAATCTGCACTCCATCCTATAGACATATTACAACCCCCATTTACTGTGATCCTAAAATCTTCTAAAAATTAAAATTTTTGGATTAATCTCAGGCTTACTTTGATAAATTATTTGGAAACTACAATACAATTAGTATAGCAAAAAGTCAATAGCATAAGTATCCTAGCAATTGTTTATAAATAATCAATTATTTATACAAAAAAAATAATGAATGACATTAGATTAATTTTTTTATAATATTGATATTACACGTTATGATATGTATACCGCATTCTGAAATGAAATTCCTACCAAGGTATAGTTGAAAAAAAACCATAATTTTTGTTAATGATCTTATCAATTTTATAATAATTTATTAGATCGGTAACTGCTGGAAACTGCTGGGGGTCATACTTACAAAAATATTATTAATTGTACCCGCTACAACCATAGTATTTACTTTACTATAGTATGTAGAAAAACTTGTATGTGACACTGAAATTGCTGAAATTGTGATATTTCTCATAAAGTTGGAAACTAATCTCCTTGGGAAAAAATTGCTTATATGGCAGAAATATCTTTTATGTATGTCTCCTTTCTATTTTATGTAAAGCTTAACATTTCGTGGGCAAATCTTGGCACCTTCTGCCACCTTTATTTAATAGTTCCAGCTGAATCCAACTGAATGTTAGTAAAAAATCTCTACATGTAACATGATAATGAAAAAAAAGACCTATCTATCTCTTTATAGCTCTCTATCACATCGGTCTGTCTGTTTATATATAGGTCTATCTAATTATTGGCCCGCCTGTCTATCTATGGTATCTAACCATCCATCCCATGTCCACTCATATATCAGAGCATCTAACCTACTATATAGTCATCTCTAGTATACTGAAAGAGGAAAGGGAACATTCTGGTTAAGACTAGTTTAGTGTGTGGCACCTACATAACTACCCTCATGCAACTAAAAAACACAACATTACAGAGAGGTCTATGTGTAAGTAACAAATTCTAAAATTCTATCATTTCACTTCTCCATATATGGATATCAAAATATTCTATACTATGCTATTCTTCTATGATTGTAATGTTTATACCTTACATTATATATATATATATATACTGTATATATAACTAATACTCCAGCAATAATAGCAGTCTGCTATTACTCTCTCTCTGCAGGAAAAGAAGTATTATTATCAAATACAACATTGTAGTGCACCATTACAACTGATAGATATTAGATATTATTACATATGTCTTTGTGGTGACTGCAGACAGTCAGAAATCTGGATAAAGACTATGTAGAAGCAGATGTTCTGTAATGCTCATTGTTATGCTGGTGTAGACATACTGTACAAACATACAATGCATATACTCATACACTTTATATTATTTATTTCATTTATAAGCAGTAGTCAGAATACATTTCAGAATAAACATTGAAGACTTGTTATATTGTTTATATCTGCATATACAATATTACATTATTATATTATTAATAAATATAGTTTTATGGAATTAAGCCTTTATCACTGAATAAAGCCAGAACTAGAAATCTAATGACTGCATTTCAGAAAGCATAGTCAATGTGTGGTCTTGTGTGGTTTATTACGTGTATTATTACACATATATTTAGATATGATTGTGTGATTTTCAACACTCTATGTAAAGTGTGTGATATTGTATTTTATATAATAATTAGAGGTCACATGGATTGCGATTTTTATGACCTTTGCATTAGTGTTGTCCGTTCATATGTTTTTAGATCTGAAATATTTTATGTATATGACATAAAGCCTGAGATGTTAAAATTGTGAAAAAAAGTTGTTTCATTCCTATTTATTTTTGATAATATTTGATATACAATATAATCTTACACTTTAACATGATTTTTCAAATTACAGATGTGACTAAAAATATACCTTATGCTACTTATTATATAGTACAGTGGTATACAATGTATAGTGTATTACAGTGTATAGTCTGCTTTGTTCATGCCCTTAGAACCTTTTAGACACTTTAAATGGTCCAGTAACCATGCTGTCACAACTACTGTATCATAGAAGTATATGTATTGAATATATGTACATTTTTATATATATATATATATATATATATATATATATATATATATATATAGTGATTTGTCTGCTGATTTTCATTGTCTTTTCTCAGGCAACATTTAATACTTTGCTTCCTAAGGTGTTCCAATTGTTTTACATAATAATGCTATAACAACACAACAGGGCTGACCATTCACATTAAACAGCTGTCAGTAGGCAGCGATTCCTCCTAACCTCTCCATACACATGCACACTTGGCTAAGCTGAACATGCAAGTTTTTTAGGCAAGTGAGTAACGCTAGGTTCACACTAGTGTTCAAGTCTCTGTAGGAGACTCTGTCCCAATTTCTGCTTAATATCGGTGGGTTTCTGCTTGTAACTACTTTTTAAGTGGACAGGGTCTCCTTCTTTCGGAAACCCTAACGCCAGTGTGAACCTAGCGTAAGATCCTCATCCTCCAGTGGAAGATGTCAGCGGCGGAGGGGGGTGTTCTTTATGTATTAATTATCAGGTATGGGCAACATTAACCTAATGTGTATGACTAACTTTATAATGTAGAACAATAGAGGGCTGGAGGCCTGCAGAGACTTATCCTGTGGATGTGTGAGTACAGTTCACATTTCCATGCATACTATCCTTTTTTCTGCATACAATTACAAGTTTTGCACAGCTTTGTGCTATAAATATTTATTTATGAAGAATAACAAAGAACAGGAAGATGAGAACAGTTCTCATCTTCTATCTACAGCACTCACATAATTACGTAGCAAACTAAAGATTCAGAAAAAAGGACATATACCTTGTGTTGTCTGCATGGGGCATATACTATATTATAGCATGTAATGTGCAGTGCTCACATGGAGTCAAGGGCTGTATCTGAGGCCCCCATTATGTGGTAGGATGAAGACCATTCACGTAGAGCAGTAGAAGGAAAATCAGCCATTAATGTAGGCCAGAAAATCCATAAGATGCAGAGCAGGATAAAACACATCCATGTATAAAGAAAATTCAGACTAAATACTAAATTAATCTTTTCATGTAACATTTGTATTATTCACGATCCGTCAGTGTCAGAACATCTATTCCCTTAAATCATCTTGCCCCATAACTTCAGACTTACTGCATCTACTGTTAGTATCATCTTGGGTCCAAAGAAGAAACCAACTATATGATACATATTAGACTATTGTAAGGATTCTAATCTTGGAATATGGAATATTTAACAAGGTAAAATCACATTAAACAGTATAATTTCTTTTCTCTTGCAGAATACTGACTTTGCTCTGAGAAGGACCAGAAGAAGTTGGAATGCCTTTATATAGAAATACCTTGTCTAAAAGCTGAATTTCCAAGACTTGATGGAAGAGAGGTTAATCTCTTACTAAGCGGCTACACATATCTCTCAACATTGCAGGAAGATGAACTCCATTAAATGTGTATTGGTTGGGGATGCTGCTGTTGGAAAGACTTCACTTCTTATCCGCTTCACATCTGAGACCTTTCCGGACTCCTATAAACCAACTGTCTATGAGAATACAGGAGTGGATGTTTTCATGGATGGGGTCCAGATAAGCCTTGGACTCTGGGACACTGCGGGCAATGATGCATTCAAAAGTATTCGCCCCATTTCCCTACAGCATGCGGACATTGTCTTGTTGTGCTTCTCTGTAGCCAACCATTCTTCCTTTCTAAATGTGAGACACAAGTGGATTACCGAGGTAAAACAAAATCTCCCCCATGTACCAGTGCTTGTCATCGCCACACAGACTGATCAGAGAGAGCTGAGCCACTTACGAGTGCCATGCATCAGCTCTGCAGATGGTAAACAACTGGCGCAAGATGTTCGAGCCAAAGGATACTTGGAGTGTTCAGCTCTAAGTAACCGGGGAGTCCAGCAAGTGTTTGAATGTGCTGTCAGGACTGCAGTCAACCAAGCCAAGAAAAGAGCAAGACGGAAGCGTTTCTCGGTCAATGAGTGCAAAATTATTTGAACTGCTTCACCTTACAGGACATGTGAAAAACTTCATTTACCCCATATTTCATGGAGCTCTTGTTTGACACATGTATAATAATATCACATAGAATTCATGACAGGCCCTTTATCTTAAAGGCTATAAGCTTAATATTTTCTGTTATACTATTGCAATTTTTTTTGCATAATTTTAATGTATTTTGGAGACCATGACAAATCCTGCAAAGGTATAATGGTAGCCAGAACATAAATAACATATTTATTTTACTTTTAAAAGAAATAATACATCAAGAAAATAAAATACAAATATGAGCTGATGTTACCTGCACGCACCTCTCTGCAGGAAGTAGTAGAGATATAAGGTCTATGTAGATTTGGCAATGGAACCACATGAAAACCATAGGATGTGCATTGATGTGTTGTTTGCATGTTCCTGTTAGAATGAATCAGTGCCACAAAAGCACCTGGTGCTCTACTTCTATGTGTCCAGATCAATATTCAGACATCCTATAAATCACTATTTTTATATTTAAGTTCTGGTTTAAAATGAAGGTCCACCATTAAACACCATTTTGTTTCTTCATACTGTGCTGGTATTGTGGTCACAGAGCTCCACATTCTCTGCATGACAAAGTGTTAAAGTGTACCTTACATTATGAATAAAAACGGGAAACCTATTCCATAAAATGTCTCTCTGTCCACTTATCAGACTCTATTTCCTCCCCTGCACTGATCACTCAGGCTCGATTCAAATGAACTATCAGCTCACTGAGAGATCAGGTTACAGCTGCTGTCCATAGGAGTCTATGGAGGGGGGAGCAGCTAGAAAGAAAATTAAACTGACATATACAAATGCTGCTGCTGCTTTGAGTAAGTTGTCTACTGTCTCCAACTAGCGCTGGATCCACAGCAACACTGCTTACTACTGCTGTATAATGTCCTCCATGCTACTGCTGCTTCTCCGTGTGTGAGAGATAGGGGTGCATGGAAATTCTTAAAATATGCACACAATTTATTGTGAAAACCGTCTGAAACAATGATGTTTTAAATGGCAAATTTCGGATTGCCTGTAGCTACCACTAGAGGGAGCTTACTGCATTCTGTTTATACAGTAAACTCATTAATAAAATAGTATGTAGTGTGCTCAAAAGCTTACTTAGTGGTAGCTGTGGGCAGCAGGAGTAGCGTCATATATAGGGATTTGTTCTTAGGACTGGTTATCAATATGTGATTGGTAGGGCTCCCAGACTGGTAAAAGAGGCTGCAGAATTCGAGTGTGTGCTGCAGCCTCTTGACTGAATGCCAAGCACAGTGCCATACATATCATAGGGGCTATGCTCGGTATTGCAACTCTGTTGGTGTGCCCTGTGACCGATGAACAGGATGTCATCAGCACAGGGAAGAGACTGAAGCGACTGTCAGCTCCATGGTCTCTTTGAAGAGATGATCAGCAGGTGTCCATCCCCCACTATTCACACACTGATTACCTGTCCTATGTATGGCTCATCAGTATATAAGTCCTGGAAAACCCCTTTAACTACATCAATGCAGAAAATTTGGAGCTCTGTATTAGAAAATAGATGTCTAAACCATACATATAAAGAAATAAATCAGTATACAACTATCAGCCTAAAAATGACATGATGTTCAGTGAAAGACATATACATAAAATTCTGCTTGAATTACCTCAACATAACAGTTTTCTCAGTTTTTGCAGCTGCAGTTAAAGTGAAACACTCGCCCTGAGTTTCAGAATGAGACTACTCGGGCTACAAGAACAGGCACAATATGAAAAATATTACTGTCAGATGCTTATTTGAGTACATTTTATTAATTGGTTATATATTGTATATAAATTATTACACTAGGGACCCCTAAGTTCCACTAAAGATATTACCATCTTATAGACTTGCCTAGACCTCAGTGGAAAGGGGCAACCCAACAGTGGCCAGAAATACATTGGACAATATGGAGACCGTGGTGGCCCAGAAATCAGCAAACATCACTCACTATATACTCATTAGGTATACAATTTATGTATATGAGTATAAAAATATTTGAGGTTTCCAAAAAATGTAGAGAAAAAAATGGAATGGAAATATAGTACTGTATCTGTTCAGCAACAAGCCTGTTAAAAGGGGAATTAAACATTGCATCAGAAATTATGGTGATAAATATTACATGTAGATAAAAAATAATGTGCTCATTGTCTGGGTTATGGTTAGAAAACCTATTGAATATGAGATTTATTTAAAACTAATCAAATATCTGATCGGTCGAGGTTCCCACTGATCAACTGTCACCAGCAACTGCTAATGGAAGAGTGAAGAAATCAGGCGATACCTTTTAAAGGCTAACTGAGTATATTTGATAGTAAGCTTTGAGAGTGCTAGCTCTCTTCTTCAGACATGATGTAATACCCATGTCTGAAGAAGAGAGCTAGACTCTCGAAAGCTTACTATCAAATATACTCAGTTAGCCTCTAGAAGGTATCGCCTGCTTTTCTTTACTCTTCCACTACTTTCTATGGCTAACACGGTACAACATTATAGTACCAGCAACTGCTAACACAGAAGGTGGAAGCAAAGCTCCATTCTCTCTGTAGTGGCCATGTTGAGTTATTGCAGCTCAGATCCTGTTCACTTGAATGTGGGATGAACTACAATAGCCCAGCATAGCCTCTGCACTGAGAATTAGCTGTGTTTCTGAATCTGTTCTGTGTTAGCTCTGGGAGCAGCTGATCAGTGGGAGTGATGCATATTGAACAACCCATCTACCTGATCTGATTTTGAGGACCTCTCCTAAGGAGAGGTCATTGCAAGGCATAACCCAGTACACCCCTTTAACTAGGAAGCATTCCTCCTGTCACTCTCTATAATCCACCAAATTCATCAAAAAATTGGTGGACGTTTCCCCAAACCAGTACATTTGAAAAGGAAGTTGCCCATAACAGTGCGATTGCAGCTTTCATTTTCCAAAAAAACTTTAAAACATAAGAGACGTAACCTTGTTGGTTGCCATAGGCAGCTTCACAACTCTTCCTTTGTACTTGTTTTCTAATGGATCTCCCATAGTCTTCAAGTCAAAGTCAAGTTATTATTATCAGGACAAAAACATTGTTATCAGAATCATAAATAAAATCTATTCTTTGGAATATGGCTTCTGTGTCTATTTTCAAAAGGTCTTATGTGCCTATAAGGGTCTCTAAGGGAGCTACAGGACCTCAATTCTCCTCTTCTCTTTGGCACCTCATAGCTCGGTCAGTTGTTCTTAACCTCTGAGCTGACCTAAGTCTTCTGACTATGATGCTCTGATGTGTTAAGGAAAATTGGCTTCCTGTTGCAGCAACCCATTGGAGGGAACCTGGAGGCTGGGAGTAACGGTGCCTTATTGACTAAACCAAATCCTCCAGCTCTCTTCCTGGGCTGGTGCAATGCTGAGGGGGCCTGTGGTGTACTTGGTGGTGGTAGTCTTCCCCCAGGTCATGTCATAATGGTCTTCAGCCATCTTGAGCCAGATGGGGGTTGGAGTGCCTATGATGTCACAAGAATGAAACTAAGGAAACTCATGGTTGCAGGAAAACAGGTCATGCACAGTTTTCAGATAATGAAGGTGCAAAATACAGTGTGAATGGTGTGAGCTTGTTGGATGGGTAGGTCCAGCAGTCCGCGCCTGAAATCACTCTCTCTTTAAAGAGGACCTTACATCACCTTTACCTCCACCTTATCATCTGTTAATAAGCACTGCTCCACTCATTCCAGCACAGTTGAAATTTTTTTCTAGACCCCACTGTTCTCCGGAACGGTGGGGGCTAGAGAAAAATTCCAACTGCACCAGAAGCAGCAGCTATAAATTGATGTAAGGAGATGGACTTGTTGGAGATGGTGAAAGGTTCCCTTTAAGTGCCAGAATCTTACTCACTCGCCATCAGGATGCCCTTGTCCTCAGATGTCACAATAAGGTATTTTGCTCACTCTAAACTTCTCTCTCGGTTTTATCAGCTCACTATTCTCAGTTACAGTGTGCAGTTGCAGTGTTCTTGATACCAGCTCTGCCTACAAACCCTTCCTCTCCAGACTCTTGGTGTCCTTCCACTTTTCAACTGTAGGCTGGACTACATCACTAGTTCAGTTTCTTCCCATTCAAAGTGACCAGCCCATTTATGGGGGCAATACGCAAGTTACATAAAAAACACATATACATTTTA
The DNA here is from genome assembly GCA_947044405.1 of Leptodactylus fallax. Classification (NCBI taxonomy): domain Eukaryota; kingdom Metazoa; phylum Chordata; class Amphibia; order Anura; family Leptodactylidae; genus Leptodactylus; species Leptodactylus fallax. The sequence goes on from CAMRHE010000132.1 coordinate 2,982,660, forward strand.
CATATAAACACGGTAAATACAAAATGAAAAGGGCACTAACAGTCTAGCAGTGATACAGGAATTGAAAAAAACTATTATTTTCTTGCCACAATTTTACTACACGTGAAAAATATATATTTTGACTTGCACATAATTCTTGTCCATTGCAATAACTCTTACATTACAAACAGTAGATCACATTCGTTCCTGTAGTGGGACTGAATACTCTTGCAGAGGTAGGGAAGGAAGTGGGGCCTGCGGTTGTCAGAGACATAACCAACATCTTTATGAAACTCAGTTACCAAATGGCTTTGTGTCTCTCCACTAACTTTCATTCAGTTAATGGATTGTCTGAACCAATAAAGCTTGGTAACACATTTGCCAAAAACATTCGCTGAAAAATCTGAAGCCCTTAGAGTAGTTCTATGGTTTTAGCGTACTGATCACTAAATGGTAAATAATCTTGTATAGATTGCAGTGTCTTCCAGACAAGATCATGGGAGCCAATGCAGCATTGATAGATAGTTATTAGAGGAGTTGTCCAGGATATAAAAATGTTACAAAAGCAGGGAATGTGATAAAATAAAAAAAGAAACATTATTTCCTGCTAATTATGCCGTCACTCAAGCGCTATCGCTGTAATGGTCTTTTACTTGTCCTTTAGTAGTGATGTGATCACTGAGGTTAGTGAATGGCAAGAGTGGTCACATATGCATGTACAACATGTCATCACTACAGGACCTGTGAAAAACTGGCAGAGGACTACCAAAGCAGTCTAGTTTTATTCCATTTCATACATTTTTGTATATTTTGGTTTCTAAAATTTTGAGCTTTGACATTAGCCGATGTTGGATTAGATGGGAATGAGGAAATGTGTTTACTTATTTCCCCATTCTAAAAAAAGTAGAACTTGAGGCAGATTTAAGTTAAAAGGGGCAGAATTCTGGTAAACATGTGCTACAATACATATGTTATGTGTTTTAGATGTGACTTAATCTGGCTACAAACGAGATAAAAGTAAGTCAAAATGGTTTATTTTGGCCATTTCAGTCAACTTCTGTATGCCAAAAAACTCATGGGTCATATTGGAAATTTTTGTTTGTGTGCCAACCAAAAATATAAGAATACTGCATAACTAGCCAAATTTGGCCAATCATTTACTATTTAGTGCAGACTCAAAGTATGTTTTTGTGCTAACTATCCCACTGATTGGGTGAACAGTCCCACTATCAAAAAGCAACCTCATAGGCAACTTTAAACTAATGTGTGGCCAGGTTTAAGGCTAAGGCTCCACATAAAGGGCTCCAACCAAAAAGTGCTGCGGGAAAAACCGCAGTGGAAATGCATTGCGTTTTTTTCCCGCAGCGCTTTTCTGCTTCTATAATACCTATATGGAAACCGCTGGTGTTTCCATACGTATAATTGACATGCTGCAATTTGCAAAAATGCAAGCGTTTTTCAAAACGTAGCATTTCCGCTGAGGATTATATTCTGCAAAGTGTGGATGAGTTTAGCCAGAGTCCCATTCACTTTGCAGGGACTGTAAAACGCTGAGGCTTTTGCCGCGGAGTTTACACCACAGCAAAATTGCAGCATTTATGCTATGTGGGGCTGTGGCCTAAAGGGGCAGAAGGCATGGCTTAGTAGGGAGGGGCGTGGCTTAAAATGTGACAACATTTTGTGAAAATTTTGCTGCAAAGTAAGACAATAGGGGATGTAGACAAAAGTGTAAAGATGTACCAAATTTATCTAAACAGTGTGAGCCACTATGATAAATTTGGCACATCCTTAAAAAACAGTGTGTGCCACTATGATAAATTTGGCACATCTTCAGATGCCAAAGCCTCTTAATAATTCTAGTGAGTCCAGCGCTTACGTCTCTACCAAAATTCCTCTTCTTAATTCTCTGACAAGGATTTGCCTTTTAGTAATTGCAATGCTACCATACTTATAGGGTAGTTGGATGATCTCCATACGTGGGGATGGCGTTGAACTTTCAATTAGCACTAATTTTGCTCAGAGAAAAAACATAGGACCCAAGTATTGCTTTAAAACTTGTTCCAGTCTCTCAGACACTGGTCAGGCTGGTGGCTGAAGCCAGCCATACAAATAAGATAACTGTTGGCCAGAGGGGAGAAAGCTGCTGCCAGGCAATCTTGCAATTGAGAGTTCGGAAGACCCCATTCACATACAAACATGTATTGTGCATGGGCTGAACAATAAACTCTCTTTTACCTCTTCAAATTCTTTGTTCAGTATGAAATAAAAACGTCTTGTTTACAATCTTGGTATCAGTTTAAGATAAAAAGATATAAACCACTTCAAGTAACTTCTACGACTCTTGTCTACTAAGCTCTACCCCTCACCAAACCTTCTCACACTGCTCACTCTACAATGTTACGGCCGTTCCACCTTGCAGCTGCTCGGCTTTGTACGCTTCCTTTCTGAACTTTCTTAAACCATTACTTATATTTGATGGTTTCTTTTATGTTTCTCAGCCCATTTGGATTGTTTATTAAAGTGTACGCCAAGGTTTCATATACAATTTACAGTACATATACAATATACAACCACTGAACGAAGGCTGACTGTCAATCCGGCCCTGAAGTTTATGGACTATGACCTACGGAATTTTTAATGATCAATAAAGTTTTCTTAAGAAATAGACTTCATATGTAAGTAAATAATTTTTATATGTGTGATATAAAGGACATGCAGGAAATTAATTCACAAATTAAAAAAAAAATCATTACATCATTACTGAGAGGAAATTCTTGCAAAATACCCGAGTATCACTGATCTGCTGACTGATGCCTAGATTGGTAGATCAGACCTTTATCACATGCCTCATGGTGTAAGGTAATCCCCAGAATGGCCACCCACTATCTTATATATGTTATACTGGGAGGTTTGTTTTGTACTTGTGATTCACAGTTGGTGTGAAAAATCTTTGTCCTGATATTAGTATAAGGGTAATGACAAGAAGTATATCCCAGGAATGCTATCACTGCGCATCAACTGAGGTGTAACTTGAGCCCCACTGCAGAATCTGTAATGGGGTCCCCATTTACCGTGTGCTGTTTATTATATTGGTGTCTTCTTATGTTGTAGAGGGCCTTAGGGCCTCCTGAGGCTCCAGTAGCGATTGCTTTGTACCCCCTGTAGCTGCACCTCTGACATAAACCTGTCTTCTGGGTTGTTATGGCAAAGTAAAGCTGGACATACCCATCATATGTATGTCGGCAGAACCCCCGATTTCAGGTTTACATCTAATGCTTATGGGGGAATCCCAACTTTCTTCTAATGGCAGATGTCAAGGGAGAGAAGAACCGGAAGACGGATTTAACTGCTCTATACTACTGTTCTTAGCGAGATAAGTCAACAAGGTGATGGCAGTGACTTACTCCCCAATTCCTGTTCAGTTTATGCACGCTCAAGTCAAATGTCCATGCCTTGTGTATGGGAGATCCATGTATAACAGCCGCCTTCTGACCAAGCGTTCGACCCACAGTTATCTTATGTGTATGGTCAACTTTAGAAGATGCCTTGGATTCAACCAACAGTTCAAACATCGAAAAGACAGAGAAGCTCTGACAACCCCTTTGGAAAAACTAGAAGATTTATGACATGGAACATAAAGCTTCAACATAAAGATTGTATTACTGCACCTACTATTGTTATGTTGTTTGAGGAAAAATGGGGTGCTCATACTAGTGAGATGTACATATATATAGGTGTTTGTCTGATCTAAAAGTATGGGCGTCACTAAAACGCTGTAAGCCAGCATTGTGTGCCTGCATTATTAGGTGTCTAAGGGTCACTGGGGAGTATTATTAAGTGTCTAGGGGCCACTGTGGAACATTATTAGGTTGTGGGGGCCACTGCAGAGCATTTTTAGGTGTCTGGAAGCAACTGGGGAGTATTATACTGTGTTGGCCCACTGGGGAACAATATACTGTGTGTTGGGCCACTAGGGAACTTGATATTATGTGAGGGCCACTAAGGGAGACTGGTGATGGTAAAAGGTAAGTCCTGGATGGGAAGTATAGGATGGTGTAGTTTTAGCCCCTTCACGTATTTTCACATATATGTGCATCAGGGAATGTGCATCCCCACGTATATGTATGTGACAGTGATCGAGCAGGCTCAGAAGAAAAGCCTATGCATTCACTGAAAGAGCCCAGCTGTTTCTGACAGCCAGGCAACCTCTGCAACAGCCAGGACGGTGATAACACCGATCCCTGCTGTTTAATGCTTAGCGACCGCGGCATCTTAGGTGTTTGTCAGTGAAACTGACACTCCCATCAGCCCCCTGCAGTTGAATTGCGGGGTGCCAATGGGTTGCTATGGCAACCAGGGGCCTAACATCATAGACTTTCTATTGGGACCTGCTAGAGGAATATCTTAATAGAATGCCTGTTACAATTAAGTAACAGGTATAATACACTGCAATACACATGCATAGTAGTGTATTGGACAGGTGATCAAGCCCCCTAGTGGTAAAGTACCATAGGGGGACTTGAAAAAAAAAAAAAAATTAAAATGAATAAAATTAATTTTTAAACAATAAAAAAACACTAAAATAAACTAAACACAAATAAACCCCATTTTCCCCATAAAAATGTTTTGCATGTTTTAAAAAATAAAAATGAAAAAAAAAGCACGCACATTTGGAATCGCCATGTCTGTAACAACCTGACATATAAAACCTATACATATTTGGTATCACCATAATCATACTGACCCGCAGAATAAATTAAGAATGTTATTTATACCATAGAATGAACAGAGCAAAATTAATAGTGCAAAAATCAATGGCAAAATTGCTGTTTTTTTCCCATTCACTCCCAGAAAAAGTAAAAAAAATGTTAATTATTAAATAATTTGTAAAAATGATGCTGTTAACAAATTCAAATAATCCCGCAAAAAAACAAGCCCACATATGGCTATGTCAACATAAAAATAAAAAAGTTATGGCTCTTGCAATATGATGATGAAAAAATGAAAAATAATGCTGTGTCCTTAAGGCAAAAATAGGCTGTGTCCTTAAGGGTGCATTTGTCATGCAGTTACAATTGCATCTAAACTGAATCAGAAAAAAATGGTGAGGTTTTACAAGTGAAACAAATTTATGTTCCAACTGTATATTCAAAAACTGCTAAAAAACACACCTAATCTGCTGTTTTTTGTGTTTTGGGAAACATAATTTGGTAGGGGGGCCCCAAGGAAAATTTTTTTTCCAGATGTACCCCAACTCTGATAAGGCTTTTTTTGATTTTTGTAGTTGTCTCTGTGACATGTTAGTAAATGTAAAATCTGCAGTAGTCACACGTACAGTTGATTTGTTAGACAAAATTCTGTGACTAAAAATCTGTTTCACACATCTGAATTGAGTCTGCATGGATATCTATTGGGGCTCATTTGTCATGCTTTTGTGCCAAAATTCTGTTGTGTTTATCAATATTTTGGGTGTTTTTTCTTGTGTGCACCCAATTTATTATTCTCTTGTTTGTTTGTTTTTTAATGTTTTGCACCTAATGTCCCTTAATATATTTACTATATTCGACTTTTTAAAAAAAAAATTATAAAATTGTTGCGCAAGTGCAGCAACCTGTTGGAAGAAGACCAGAACCTAGGAATAGTAGTACTTGAACTTGTCACTGTGGCTAGAAACTCTGCTAATTCCTCCGGCTCTCCTCCTGGGCTGGTGCAGTGCTGCGGGGATCCGTGGTGTAGCTGATGTTGGTGGTTGTCTCTCCTTTGGGGCATGTCCTACTTGTGGCTAGACTTCCTGAACCTAATGGGAGCTGGAGTGCCCATGATGATCATACAGGAATATGACTCAGAAGGAACAGGGTAACCTGCAGCTCTTCTTGAGGTAGAACACAGTAGAACAACATTCACAAATGGAAGTACACTTCTTGCAACTTTACCACTGTGAGTTGGAGCTGAGTTAGCATACATGTATATGTCTGCACTCTTCTTACTAAGGTTGGCTATATTGAGCCGTGTGCCACTTTCTGTAATACAAATGTCTCTAAAGTCTTTACCAATACCCATTTTAGGGTGTAGGTGAACAGGTTACCCAGTCTGTGGCACAGGCGGGGTTGTACTCTGAAGTTCATATAACACTAATCCTAAGATCTCAGGCTGGCACACACTTCTTGATTTTTTCTGAGCCTAATAGGGGGAAATTTCTTCTTCCTTTCTGTATCTGGACCACTCTTGAGTGCCTTGGTTGGAGCTCAGGACAGTGAGGGGCCTATCTTAGTCTTTCTCCTTCTTCACTCTCCAAAGACTAGGAGAAGACTCCCATTTTCCACCTCCTATCCAGAAAGAGTGGAAGGGTTGTACCAAACGCTGGCTCCAGGCTCACATGGTACAGCCCATTTAAGGGGCAAACTACGCAACATATGTAACTATATACAGTTTTAAGTGAAACCATACAACACAGTATGTATAAATGATATACATTTTGCAGTATTCCACTCTACTTTTAACTTAAAAATGTACCAAAAATAGTTAATGAGGTTTGGTGCCCACCTACTACAGAATTGTGACAAATTTATGAACCAGTGTGAGCCATTTTGGATAAATTTGATGCAAAAAACACACCGCTAGCAAAGAAATCCCCTAATGATAATTTACCCCCATTGTGTCTATGAAATCTATGGCATAATCTGCATGTTTTACACTGTGCATCGCAATATATAAAATTTGCTGTAAAAATCAGCAACATAAATTAACATTCTGTGGATTTAAAATCTAGATTTCAGGTGAATTTCTATTTGTGCAGTGTGTGGATGAGATTTGTTAAAGGGAATTTATCAACAACAACAGCTTATTATTTATATCACGTTTTAAAAAGTACAATATCCTTGCAGGACTTGTTCCTCCACCAATATTCAGCAGACATTGTGATGGAGTCTCCAATGGAGCTCAATGTAGCCTGACACTTGATAATCCTGTATGATATTTTCATTGCAGCAGTCACTTCATTTACATCACAAACAAGACAGACAGGTTTGCAATATAAGTTCACACTTCTATAGATAACACCCATAGTGACACATCATTACACCCGCTACTGACAATAGATGATGTCACAGTATATCTACTCCTCCCTGTACAAACTCTTGTTTGTCTAGAAACTCTCCCATAGACCTCCATGAGTTCTCTACAGATTATTGCTGCCTATGGCCATAACCTTGACGTAAACCATATCACCAAATGTTAACAGAGCAGAGGAGACGCTCAGGCAAAAGGCGGCCACCATAATCACATACAAAAATAGAATTAAAAAATCTACAATCAGAAAATAAAAACAGATTAGAAAAACATGATATGTTTCACCATCTGCTTGGATCACAGGTTTGGATGGCTCATTTTGAATGGAGACTTTTTTATTATACATGTAAGGTGCTATGTAGACGCTGACTCGGATGTGCTCTATACTATGAATTCTCTGGTGTCTATACATCCTGTACTTTTATTATATTGCATTTTCTACCAATAGGTGCACATGCATAGAACTGACTTATGCTGCAGGCCTAGTGTTCCTCTGCATTGCTTGTGCAGTATGACGACATTGTATATACATGTATACAAAGAACAATACACTATATTCACTTTAAAGGTTTAGCAGTAGAGAGACATGTCATTTTTCATTTGTTTTGGCACAATATGAATCTTCAGTATTGTTCTTGTGACTCATGTGTAGGTGGGTCTCCCTTAGTTGAAGGTGCAAAATTCCAGGTAGGAGGGATACTTTATATAATAACTTCTGCCTTTCCATAGCAAAGACCTACACAACCACAGAAAGAGAGAGAGAGGTGTTGAGAACAACAGCAAGACAGTTAGGTAAATTCTCATTTGCATTTTGCATTGAAGATGTCATTTTCTTCTAGATCTCACTGTACATGTCTTATCTTAGTTATATAGTAACTTATAATAGTGCAATAGATATTTATTAAAAATTGTAGCACATTAAATCACAAATGAATTTAGCATACATGCATGGTTCATATAGATGCCAATCTAAATTTAATGTGTTATATTATGATTATTTTACGTAAATCTAACAGTACATAATAATGTAACGCAAAAATACCTCCAAAATGTCCAATGGAACACAGAAGTCTATGGGTGCTGTATTGTGACTCCATACAACAGAGATTTACAAATCTTCTGCATTTTTCATGTACATCAGTCCTAATAAACACAAGAACACTAAAATCATGCAGTGTGTGAACGCAGCCTAAAAATCAACATCGAGCAAGAGTGAAAGAAATGCAATATCTCACCAAGTTACTGTATAAATAACAATCTAACATAGACAGTTAAAAAATATGATAAAAATGGATAGTTTTACATTTTTGTGAGATTTTATATTTAATTGGTGAATACAGGAATTGTTACTATTCATAATGAAATTTTATGTTTTTGAAAATTGTCTTGCTTTTTTCCTAAATTCTATCTATCTATCTATCTATCTATCTATCTATCTATCTATCTATCTGCCTATCTGCCTCATATCTATCTATCTATCTATCTATCTACATATTATATTTATATTGACATACATATATTTCTTTAACTTTCGCAATTATCGTTTGCTGCTACTGCTACTCAGTTATCTATTGTTTTGCTTATAAGTTCTTACATTAAAACCCCCGTATACAGATCCCTATACGTCAGTGCCCCTCTAGACTAAACAATAAAAGTTCTAGTAATAATACTATCTGTCTATTGATGCAGTGTAGCACTCATGAGCTCTTTGATATAATACAGTTAAATAATCTTAGCATTTCCCTATTACTTGCATGTCTTAACCTGTCAATAACTTAGAAGCAAAAAGACCATTTATTTGTCTATACCGGAAGACTAATCTATCTGTACTTTTAGCTACAGTACAGGTAAACTAGGACTCCCAGCAGTCGTATATGATTACACATCGCAGATTTTCTGACATGGAATTGTTTTCAGAAAATTTGCAGTGCATTACAATACCAGAAAAGCAAACAAGAGTTTACTAAATCTCATCCACATGCTCCAAAAAAATCTGTGGCTGTGTTACAGATTCTGCAGTCAATTTATTTTCATTTTAGATTTCACCATTAGCAATCCAAACATTGAAATCTCAGGACAATCTGCAAAATTTCCTCAAATAAATCCACAACAAAACCCTCACAATTTGGTACATTTGTTCTGCTATAGATTTCCAGTAGAAATGCTTCAGATTTTCTGCTGTTGAAAGTATATAGGGTTTCAGTCCCATGGGAACACACCTTAACCACTTCAGTACCGGGCCAATTTCTGGTTCAGGACCAGATACATTTTCAGATTTTTTGTATGTGCGGTTTTGAGGGCTGTAACATTTTTATCATTTTTATCATTATTCAACTAATTCCTGCATCTTTATTCGGTGACACATAGGGCTTTATTTTTATGTTGTTTGTATTTTTGCATGTGTTTTAATTTTTTTTATATCCGGGAAAGCAAAAGAGGAGGGAAAACGTGTCTGTTTTTCTCTTTTCATTCTTTTTATTTAATAACACAAAGTGCTACTAAAAACTTTTTAAAATAGTTTTCTCTTTCCGTTACGGTAATTTTTATTTTGTATGGTGTCGTCGGGGGTGGGGCTAGAACCTGTAATAAGGGCGTGTTATTGACATATTATTTTATTTATTTTTGAAATTATTTTCTTTACATTTTTATGTCACATGACCGCCGGGTCAGAGGGGAGCCACATCATGGTGGCGGCCATAGCACTGTATACACAGCGATCGAGAAGGCAGGGAAGATAATAAACCTTCCCTGTCTTCTCTCTGGGAGCTCCGGCTGAAGTTACAGCCGGCTCCCCGTTTCAGCAGCTGCACGATTTTGTGCAGATGCTGAAATCTGCTTGAACGTACCTGTACGTCCTTGCAGAACAAGGCAACCACCTTCCGGACGTAAAAACCCAATGGGCGGTCCGGAAGTGGTTAAAGACTTACTGACCAGGTATTTGGAAAAATTTGGTATGATGGGAATTTATAAAGTCAGTTTTGCTGGAGTCTGAATTGCTGTAATTTGTGCCAAATGTATCAAATATTGAACAGTGTTTGAGAATTCTAAGTTCCTTTGAATATCCATGTCTTTTCTGTATAAAAAGTCTGTGAATTTTCATTTTCTTGTAAAACACCATGTCTGAAAGAAGAGAACTAGTACTCTTGAAAGCTTACCATCAAATATACTCAGTTAGCCTCTAAAAGGTATCGCCTGATTTCTTTACTCTTCCACTACTTTCTATGGTTAACACGGTACAACATTATACTAAGAGCATGTATATTTAAGTCAATTACTGAGAAGTTACTTCCATTCTCTTCGCCACCTCCTTACTGGAGTGAGAACTTTTTAGAAAGTTAATTTGATAAATTGGTTGTATTCTATATCAGCTTGTCAGGCTAACCATGCAAACTTTCCCACCAAGTTTTCGCAATTAGAGTGAATGTAAAACGTTTGTGCAAATAAGTAAAAAAAACCCTATTTTATGACTTTTTCACACTGCCCCACTATCTTCTGATTCTGTTGTAAGTCGATGTAGACTAATCAATATTTCTATGGGTCCATATTGTACATCCATGTGTCAGATGTATTCCCTGACCTAGAAATATTGCCTGTAGAGGTCCTTAATACAACAATGTTGTGGGCATTATGTCAGTCTAGGGATTTTGGAGGGTCCTCCTTGCCTGATGTACAACATGGAGTAAATAAGAGAATAAAAAATACAACATTTTGCAACAATTATAAAATATCTCTTTAATTTTATTTTGCAGGAATTGGATATTTTATGTTATTTTTTTTCGCCATTGTAGTAAGAAACAAAAATGAATATATAAATAGTTAACATGAGTTAGTGTTGAAGCATTTTCTGTAGAACTTTTTTTTTAATAATATATGCAAAATAGCAAAATAAATGAAATAAGATATGTTGTTCATTCTGTTTTTGTAAAATTTTGTCTGTGTGAATAAGTCCATAAATACATTAGCATGTCAAGTACAAATTTATTTGAAAGCAGAAAATAAGACCAACTATAAACATATAAAATTCTACATAAATGTATAATGATATTTAACTACATAGTTAATAAGTAAATAAACAGTTAATGTCTTCTGCCTGGTTTCCTGTAAATGGCAGTTTATGTGACTTTGTGGCTGGTTGTTGCTTCCTCTCATTGGTAGTTATTGCTTATTTGTGTTACTTAAAGGGGTTTTCCATGCACCAGATGTTTTTTTTATACTAATGGCCTATCCAAAAGATTAGTTGTCAGTATCTCATCTGCAAGGGAGCAACACCTGGATCGATCAACTGATTGCCTCTTGGCACTGGAACGTACTGCACTGGAGGGGGCTGGAAGAAGCTCTGTGCCTATTCAAGTAATAGACACAGAGCTGGAGTACCCAAGAGCCATTGCCATAGAGTGGATGGGGCTGCAGCTCTGTGCCTATGACTTGAATAGGAGCAGAGCTGCTTCCAACCCTGTTCAGTATATTAGCTTCCGGTGCCAGGAGGCAGATCGATCAGCTTATCAGGTGTCAGACCCTCACTGATCAGATGCTGATGACCTATTCTGTGGATAGGTAAACAGTATAAAGAAAACCACCTAGGACCTGGAAAATCCCTTTAATAGTTTTAGCTATATGTTTTATTCAACCGATCACCCAATGAATGAACAAGCCTGTGTTCCTTCATGGGGTGATGTTGGCATTATTAGACAGGCAATTATAGGGAGTGTGATGATTCCACTTGAATATGGCTATAACTCAAAGATGTATTTTGATCTCTTGGTATCGTATCTCCCTCTTACTTCCATTTACTCATAATGTGCGCAGCCCTAATCTTAGGTGCATGTTGTCAGTGTTGGCAACCATGTAACAATGGGGCTTTGTATCCATCCCAGAATGGCTCCATTGAATTCCTACATAGCCCTGGGTGATCAAATACACATGCATTGTTCAGCCTGGGCTGTTGATCAGACATGGTTGATAACATATAGAAGGCATTATATCATTCCACTTAATCCTATCTCCTTACAAAGAATCTGGACTTGAGTGCGTTAGTCAACCAGACTTTCCGTCGCCGATGACCTCATTCTGGGTGGTGTAATCAAGGGTATAAAAGATGAGGTAAGAGGTCAGTGGGAGGAGACTGGGCTGAGACTACAAGAGAATGCTATGATGAGACTACTAAGAGACTATTGGGATATACTGTGTTGCTGCTGCTAGAAGCCTCCACTGGTGATTCACACATACCAGAGCATGTGTGAGTGTTGGATTACAGAACCACATCAAGGATATGTGTGGTAAAGTAATTATTTCACTTTTATTCCCTTTTTATTTTAAGTGCTGTATCTTGTAACTAGTAACTGTTAATGCTTGCATATATCTGCATATCTGTTCTGAACTGCATGTGTTAGATGTTAATACCGACCCATTTAGGGGTTAATAAATATACAAAATTTAGAAAGCTTGTCTTGTATTTATCTTGTGAACCCAACACTCACTGGCAGTGAGTGTGGATTTTTATGAAAGAAGTCTTAGGTGTGGGCCAAAGCGGTGTTGGCGCACTGAGGATCTTTCACAGGGAGTAAATGCTGTTAAATCAGCCTAATAGAGCCTTGAGGCAGCATTTTACAGTACCTGCAAAGTGGATGGGATTCTGGCTAATCCTATCCACACATTGCAGAAAAATATCAGCAGCGAACATGCTGTGATTTCAAAAACTGTTGCATTTTTGTAAACCGCAGCATGTCAGTTATACCTACAGAAACCCTGGCATTTTCTGTATAGGTATAATTGAAGCAGAAATTTTGCAGAGGAAAACTTTCTGTGAAAAGTGCTGTGGGAAAAACTGTGATGCATTTCCTCTGCGTTTTTTCCCACAGCGCTTATTTGCTGCGGCTCGCTACGTGGGGACTTAGCCTTACATTCATTAAATCCCAGTAAAGTAAGGGCTTATTGACAGACCCAGAGCAGATCGTTCAGCACAGTGTATAATGATGGGCACCGTTACTGCAGCTCCCATTGATGTCATTGATGTCCAAATCAGTCAAAAAGTGCTCTAATTACCCTAAAAGTTGTGTATAACACTCTGAGGTCTCCTAGAACTATATCCACCCCCTTTCAAGCTCTTTGTCACCAAGATAGCATTAGTAATGTCACAGTGACAGTAACATATAGGGAGATGAGTAAATGTATGGTAGACAGTGGTTAACAACCTTGCACTTTAAATAAATGGTCCAAAATCCCTTTTGGTGACAGATGCCTGCTGGTGTTCATAAAAACACAATGGAATTGGAAGAAGCAATGATTCTTAACAAATCAAAAAATTATATCTTTTTGGGTGTCGATTTGTATTTATAGTGAACCTTTAGTCATTCTATACTACTACAATCTTTTATCTACTATTAGCTTACTTAAAGGGAGTCTATCATTAGAAAAACAACTTTTAAGCTAATGGCATGTTGGAATGGTCTTCTCTGTATCTTCTTTCTTCTAAGTCCTCATATGCAGCGATGGACGGCAGCGAAATCTCGCGCATGCGCAATCAGCTCTACCACTTCGGGTTCGGGCAGAGCCGACTGTGCATGACAGGCCGCCATTTTCTGGTGGTCAAGAGGGGAGTCACCACAATGGACTAAGGGCAGTGGAAAGCGATGACGCGGTGGATGCTCGCAGCACAGGAGGAACGCCCCAGGTGCTCCGCGATGCTCATTACCATAACTGAAGAAACTAATTTTCTCAGAAACAGCTGTGAGAAGAAAACAATGGAAGATAGGAGTAGAATCACCTTTTTAAAGGCCATTCCAACGTGACATTAGCTTAAAGCTAAGGCCCCACGTTGCGGAAACGCCGCTTTTTTTGTTGCAGATTTTGTTGGTTTTTTTTGAGCCAAAGTCAAGAATGGCTATAAATGGAAAGGGAAATATATAAGAAGCTCTTATATTTCTACCTTTTGCTCAATCCACACCTGGCTTTGGCTCAAAAAACCGCTGCAAAATCTGCAACAAAAAAAGCTGCGTTTCCGCAACGTGGGGCTTAAGCCTAAAAGTTGTTTTTCTAATGATAGACTCTCTTTAACTGGGATGGGGATGTTTTTCCTTTTGCTCCTCCCTATGATAGGTTTATGGGTATACAGAGTGCAGAAGTAATATCACTTAAACAATATACAAAAGAACAATTGGAGAGAATATTGGATGTTAAGTAAAAAAAAAAAAATCTAACAATAATAAATATGAACTATCCGTTGGTCTCAGCCAAACATCCTTCAGTGATATATATGTGAAAAACAAAAAAGATGGCCGATGCATTAGAAAAGAAAAGGTTTTGGTAAAGGATATGCTTACTTCTCGTAGTACACTATACAGAAACAACATTCTTGCTTTCTCTATTACTCGATATTGCTCCTTCTGTTTCACCTTTGGGGAATTACTGACGTCTAGAACATGTGAGTCACAATGGAGGGTTAACCAGAAAATAGTTATGAAAGCATCACATCCTCCCAAATGTTTAGATTGAATTAGCACCTTAGTAAAAGGGTATATTCTCCCCTCTGTTCTTGGGATCTCCTTTGCTTTCAGATCGTCTAACCTTACCTACTGAAAACAGAGGGGCTAAGTACCACTCACACTGAAGAGCTGAGACAGATGGAATTTCCGAGTCATCTGGTAGGGAAAACCAACTTCTTGCATTCTGAAGATCCAGAATGTTTATTAAGATTACTGTGAGAATAAGAGGAACATATATATCAAGGAACATAAAGTACTGTACAAAACATTTAGACAGGTGTGGAAAAATACTGTAAAGTAAGAATGCTTTCAGAAATAAAATTGTTACTAGTTTATTATTGTCAAGTATCAAAATGAAGTGAATAAAAAAAAGAGAAATCTAAATCACATTAATATTTGGTGTGACCTGGAAGTGATGACATGGCCCCCACAGAGCCCTGATCTCAACATCATCCAGTCTGTCTGGGATTACATGAAGAGACAGAAGGATTGGAGCAAGCCTACATCCACAGGAGATCTGTGCTTAGTTCTCCAAGATGTTCAGAGCAACCTCCCTGCCGAGTTCCTGCACAAGCTGTCTGCAAGTGAAGAACTGATGGAAGGCAAAGGGTGGTCACAAATATTTTTGGGATTTAGAATTCTATTTTCTTCATTCACTTCAATTTGTTAATTGACAAAAATTAACTATTAAAGGGGATGTCCGGGGAGTTGAAATTGCCTAAGTAACTGTGAGATCAGGAAGGGAGGGAGTGGGTGGAGTGAGCCAGGGGGCAGAACACTGCTTCCCATCACGTGACCCGGAACACCTGGGTCCATCATCAGCATCCCCAGACCAGGTAAGTTAATTTTAACTCCCTGGACAACCTCTTCAACACTTCTATTTTAATTTTTTTTTTTTAATTTGCAGCATTTTTTCCACATCTGCCTAAAACTTTTGTAAAGTACTGTACTTTAAACCACTGCTATTACTAAAAAAGCAGTTTACATGTGCTCCCGTGTACTGGAACAGGAACAGCTGATCTGTGCAGGATCTGGGCGTCCGATCGCTGCATGTCCTATGGATAGGTCATCAGTATGAAAACTGTTTGAGGCCAGAAAATCCCTTTAATGGTTGAGCTTTTATAAATCCTAGAAGCTTCCACTTCACAATAAAGGCATTTACAGGAGACCAGAGCAGATCTAGCAGACCTTAAATTTCATAAACTGACTTGTAGCATTGGTGTCATTCTTTCACAGTACCATGTTTAACCCTTCTAGCCACAAACATTTTTCATTTCTGCATTTTCATTTTTTACACCTTCCAAAATACATAACTTTGTCATTTTTTCCATTTACAAAGCAATATGAGGCTTATTTTTTGTGGGCCAATTTATGCTTCATAGTGGTACCATTTAATATTCTGTATGGTGTACTGGGAAGCTTGAAAAAATTCAGAATTGGGTGGAGTTAGAAAAAATATCCAACTATTGCCCTACTTTTGGATCAGGTTTTGTTCTTATGGCATTCACCATATGATAAAAACAACACATTACCTATATATACGATCACGACAATACCTAATTTATATAGTTTTTGTCACGTTTTAATACCCTTTCTTTGAGTTGCCATATTCTGACACCTATAACATTTTTATATTTATGTGTACTGTGCTGTGTAAGGTGTCCTTTCCCAGGGTAAGTTTTAGCTTTTGTTTATTTTTTAGGGAATATCTGAAATTTTGATCACTTTTTTTTTGGGGGGGAGGTAAAACGAGAAAAACTACAATAATTATATTTGTTTATATTTTTTAAAAATGTTTACATTTTTCCCCTCATTTTATTTTTATACTGTCTAGGGGACTTTGAATTTTAGGGAGTCTGATCTCCGGTACAATACACTGCAATACTAATATTATAAAATTCCTTCACTCCAGAGGCATCCAGGGGTATAACTAAAGACTCGCTGTGTCCCATATGTACATTTTTGTACCATTTACATTTCACTTTCCTTCTCTATCTGTGTCCAGACAGTCATGAAGTCACAACATGTCAGTGCACATAAGCTTCCCAGCGTTCCCTTCCCCTGTCAGTGGCCCCCACATAGTAATAATGCCCCCTTTTTTCCCACAGCTTCCACCACAGAATCCCTATTTAACAACAGTGGATACGCAAAGTATTAAGACCCCTTTAAATTTTTCACTCTTTGTTTCATTGCAGCCATTTGCTAAAAGCAAAAAAGTTCATAAGTATTCAGTGTACATTAATGAGAAATAAAATGAACATTTTTGCTTTTAGCAAATGGCTGCAATGAAACAAAGAGTGAAAAATTTAAAGGGGTCTGAATGCTTTCCGTACCCACTCTATATCCTGCTGACAACTACAATTTTTTGCCCTGAAAGAGTTAACATTCTCCTTTCTGTCAGTGAAAAGATGTGTATCATAAATCTTCTCCCTCCAGAGCACCAGAGGGCAGGGGTGATGAATTAATGAAGCACAGACTGTCAGCCATCAAACCCTATCTAACCCTAATCAGTTAAGGCCAGGGTGAATTGTGGGCCCTCTTGGCCGGTTGCAGCTGCGTCCACTGTGACCCCTATAGTTATGCCAGTGGAGGCAGCGTAATGGAGCTATACTAATAACAGACATGGGAGCCTTCAATAGGATGTCAGGAAGGTGTTAAAGTCACAGAATTTTTTAACTACTACAGTACTACAAATGTTCTTCTCTGGAGACTGTGTGGCTGTGTAGGCAGATTGCTTGTGAAGATGGGAGCGCTTACTCACCTTTCCTCCTTGAAAGTGTAAGTTTATGTGATTGTGATCCTGGAGTGCAATATTCTAAGAAGTGAGAAGTGGGGGAACATGAGCTACAAGGCAGGTTGTGGCCTGGCTAGCTGCAAACCCTACTGGAATGGTTGATAGCTGCCGAGGTGAGGCTCGGTTTAACCAGCAGCATGGGGGCTAGTGTGCCCTGGCTGGTAGGGGGAACTGTTGGAATCAGTCAGGCTCCTTCTAACTCAGGGGTCAGCAACCTTCGGCACTCCAACTGCTGTGAAACTACAACTCCCAACCTGCTCCATTCACTTCCACAGGAGTTCCAAGAACAGCAGAGCAAGTATGCATGCTGGGAGTTGTAATTTTACAACAGATGGAGTGCCGAAGGTTGCCTACCCCTGTTCCAACTGATATGAAATGTTTATTCCCCTTACGTCCGACAGCAGCACAATATGGGGTATCTCTGCCCCTGTGTGTTGTTTAGGACAGGTGGAACCTTTAATTAGCACCAAAAAGGTGCCTCCTACTAGCCCTATAAGAGGGCACAAGAGACCTCCCTCCACTGTGTTTTTTTCTGTCCTGTGTGGAACAGGTGGACGGAGGTCTCTTGTGACCTCCCGTTGCTAGGGGTTTTAGTTACTCCTGGCTTACCTTCTTGGGGTACCTCGGTCCCAAAGAAAAAACCTCCGGTCCTTCGGGGCTTCGCACCGCAGCGCAGCGTTATCCAGCATCCATCTGCAGGCAGCGCGATCCCGGAAGTAAAAAAAAAAAGGAGGCCTCAAGGCTTCCAAGCCTACTCTATCCACATGGATCAAGGAGACAATTAAGTCTTCCTTTCTTATTCAGGAGTTATTCCCTCCAGTCTTTCTACGGCCACTCAACCTGGGTTGTCGACTTCTTTGGCTGAGTATCGGTCCTTACCATTGGACCAGATTTGTGCGGCTGCATCATGGTCATCCCAGTTGACCTTTTGTTAAACATTATCATTGGACATCCGCAGTTTCCAGACAACTGCCTTTGGTCAGTCAGTCCTTGATGTTGTAAGGCGAGGAAACCCTCCCTAGGGGAATTACTTGCTATCTCCCCATATTGTGCTGCTGTCGGACGTAAGGGGAATCATTGATTGTAATGTCAATCTGTATTCCCTTAGTCCAGACAGCAGCACAAGGCTTCCCTCCCTAGAAGCTTGTTTCCTGTTACTTTATAATTTACACAGTGGAGGGAGGTCTCTTGTGCCCTCTTATAGGGCTAGTAGGAGGCACCTTTTTGGTGCTAATTAAAGGTTCCACCTGTCCTAAACAACACACAGGGGCAGAGATACCCCATATTGTGCTGCTGTCTGGACTAAGGGAATACAGATTGACATTACAATCAACGATTACATTGAATACTAGCCATATTGAAGTACATGGTGTGCTGTGTTTTAATGTGGCTGTTGGGATCAGAAGAAACTAAAGGTAGCCATGCACATGACATTAATGTTGGCCAAATCCACTGATTTTGGGGGAACTAGCTGTCCAATGTGTATGGGGGTTTTCTGACTCTCCCCCGACACATGGGCAAAGAAGGATTAGTCATGTAGAGTGTCATCATGCCCAATACTTTAGTTCTCAGGGAAGATGAACTATCACCAGAGGTATTTGGAAGTATTTTGCCTCCCTCTCCTTGCTGACATCACATGCACCATTGGCCTTACAGAAAAGAGATGATTCACAGAGATGAGGGCCAGAAAAAACAAAATAGAATTAAATAAAATATAACTTTTATTAGATTCAATATAAAATCGGAAAGTGTGGTTAAAAGATAAATCTACACCAGTATATGGACACAAAGATTCCCTTATGCAGTTTCTGATGCCTTGATGGCAGGCACCAGTACTCCAATATGATAAGATATTCTTGTTCTTGTCATACTTTCTTCATATTTATCATACATAATACTGCAGACAGATAGGGGTTGGGGGTGCCCAAAATTGGAAGTTTTTTTTAGTATAGAAATGAGAATTTATTCTTTATTTGTCTGAGGAATATTTCTTGCTGCTTAAAGCATTTTTGTCTTCTATTTATTATCTGCCTTATATAAACCATCATATCCCAGTCACATGCGGTGCACGTTTCTATTGCTGAAGAGTTAACTTCAGCAAGTATCGAACGAGACACATTTCTACTCAAACCACATTTATGTTTTTCTTGGTTCACAGGAAGCACCTGCCAGAAAAGCGACAAGATGCTCTGTCACAAGTACTTGAAAAATCTAATCTTATCTCCCCCACATCTTTAGATGCTTCACATGTTCAAGAATATGGAGATAAGCTCAGTCATACTCTACATCCACACTATGTGCTTGTGGCTTAGGAAAGATGTTTCTCCATGAAATCTAATATATAGTTCTATCGTGGTCACATGTTGCCCATTGAATTCTTATTACTAGAAAGGTTAGACATAGTGATACATCAGATCACACAGATAACATGATGGTGTCCAGATTATTTGGATAAGGTTGCTCTCACTACTGGGTATTATATATTCTAGGCTCCAAAAAATGTGTAAAACTGACAGTAAACTATTTGATTTTTTAATATGATGATGATATCAATATCTGTTCATGAAAGAAGAGAGCGATCACCTGATTTTCTCAAATACATATGATCAATATCATGTCTTGGTGTGATTATGTACAATGGATATTGACAGCCCCTTTCTCTATGAACCACAGTGGGGTGGTACTAACAAAAAGAGACTCTCATAGTGGTGGATCTTGTCTGTCCATGGCTGACCAATCTTTTGAAAAACATCTTTATCATTATACATATTATGTCAGGTCTTGTTTATGTAGCGTCGATAGGTTTTGCTTTTAATATTTATGAAAAAAAATATTGTCCGTACTCATTTCATTTACTGTTCACCTTAACTGATGATAACTTTACTTTACAGGTTATGACAAGTATTGGAATACTAACTATGTGGGTTTTTACTGTTTAGCTTATTTTTCTTTTGTTTATGAAAAAAATTAAATGTTGTACTTTTGTGTTTTGTTTTGTTTTTTAATTAAGAATAGCTTTAATTATTAAGACTATTTTTAAATCCTATTAGGAAACTTTTACTTTCAAACTTATTTTTAAAATAGAATGTATTGTGATATTTGTGAATGACAATATATTATTGCCTCTGCCCTATCAGACATCATAACTGGACTGCCAGGGGGTCTTTGTTAGAACCTAGTCCTGCTGTATAAACCTGCAAACTCCAGTGATTACAATGCTTGGGCTGGTGGGCAAGTAACTGTGGAAGCTCTATCTATCTATCTATCTATCTATCTATCTATCTATCTATCTATCTCATATCTATCTATCTATCTCATATCTATCTATCTATCTATCTATCTATCTATCTATCTATCTATCTATGTCATATCTATCATCTACCTATCTATATGTCTATCATTGTAAAGTGTATGAGTGCATCAGGGGGACATTTATATTAGGCACTGCATTGTATAGGGTTTAATTTGTGTAATGTGTGGTATACACACGTGGACAAAATTGTTGGTACCCCTCGTTTAGTGAAAGAAAAACCCACAATGGTCACAGAAATAACTTGAATCTGACAAAAGTAATAATGTATAAAAATTCTATGAAAATGAACAAATGAAAGTCAGACATTGCTTTTCAACCATGCTTCAACAGAATTTTTTTAAAAAGAAAACTCATGAAACAGGCCTGGACAGAAATGATGGTTCCCTTAACTTAATATTTTGTTGCACAACCTTTTGAGGCAATCACTGCAATCAAACGATTCCTGTAACTGTCAATGAGACTTCTGCACCTCTCAACAGGTATTTTGGCCACTCCTCATGAGAAAACTGCTCCAGTTGTCTCGGGTTTGAAGGGTGCCTTTTCCAGACGGCATGTTTCAGCTCCTTCCAAAGATGCTCAATAGGATTTAGGTCAGGGCTCATAGAAGGCCACTTCAGAATAGTCCAATGTTTTCCTCTTAGCCATTCTTGGGTGTTTTTAGCTGTGTGTTTTGGGTCATTATCCTGTTGCAAGACCCATGACCTGCGACTGAGACCAAGCTTTCTGACACTGGGCAGCACATTTCTCTCTAGAATCCCTTGATAGTCTTGAGATTTCATTGTACCATGCACAGATTCAAGACACCCTGTGCCAGATGCAGCAAAGCAGCCCCAGAACATAACAGAACCTCCTCCATGTTTCACAGTAGGGACAGTGTTCTTTTCAAGATATGCTTCATTTTTCCGTCTGTGAACATAGACCTGATGTGCCTTGCCAAAAATTTCAATTTTTGTCTCATCTGTCCTTAGGACATTCTCCCAGAAGCTTTGTGGCTTGTCAACATGTAGTTTGGCAAATTCTAGTCTGGCTTTTTTAAGTTATTTCTGTGACCATTGTGGGTTTTTCTTTCATTAAACGAGGGGTACCAACAATTTTGTCCACGTCTGTATGTGTTATATTTGTGTTCTGTTACTTGATGAATAATTTAACTTGCAGTAAAATTGCTCCATCTTTTGAGGCAAATTTGCTGCAGTCAAAAGTATCTACAGATATCTGCATCTAGTAAACATACTATGAAGATAACATGGAAATAAATAATAAAGTACATAATAAAATAAAAAGAACTAAGACACAAATAAGAGGAAAAAAAAAAACATTTATTCTTCTCTCAGTGAATATATGATAATACTGGGGCTTTTTCTCTTATAACTCTACTTTGTGCCATTCCAATTATTCCTCCAACAGGTGAAACCATTTGCTCAGGAACCGCATTTGACTTGTGACTATTTACACACTTATGTGTCACTCACCATAGAAGTTCTCAGTTATGACCATGAGACCTTGTTACAATACGATATCCACAATAGCAATATTGGATATCTTCAGCAGTGCCACTTTGGATGGTATAATATAGTATCTGGAAATGTTTGCAATTTCACAATTTATTTCTCTAAAGCTGAAGCCCCACGTTGCGAAAAAGCAGCATTTTTGTTGCTGCGGAAATGCTCTGGCAAAAAATGTTGCGTTTTACAGTACCTGCAAAGTGAATGAGATTCTGGCTAATCCCAATCACATATTGCAGAAAAAAATCTGCTGCGAATGTTAATTATACCAGAGGAAACGCTGTTTTTTTTTTATACAGCTTTAATTCGAGAAGAAAATTCGCTGAGAAAAACAGCAAAAATGCAATGAAAAACACTGCAGAAAAAAATGTGTTGTGTTTTCACTGCATTTTTTTCTGCAACACTTTTTAGCTGTGTTTCACTACATGGGGCCTTAGCCTATGTGAATAATTTCTTATTTCCTTTTTTATTGAATTTTATTGACCACCACCCAATTTAATGTGGTTCTCAGTGTATGAAAGGTTGTATGATTGTAAGTAAGTACATCTTTATAAGTAGAAATATTTATATATCATATGGCTTGCCATTATTTGCATGTCACAAAGTCATATATTATATGGTTCTTACAATAATATATTTGTATGTATTTACAAAAATACAATAAATCTAAGAAGAAATGAAATTCTCATGTATACTCAGCAGAGCTGAATTTCCTTGAGGTAAATCTGCGCAATATTTATTACACATTTTCTTCTGTTTAGTACATTAGGTGCATAGAAATACACGTCAGAAGAAAAATGCACACAGCAAAAAAGGAGCAAAAAAGATGCAAATAATAAATTCCTAGCATCATGTTTAGTCTGAGTCTCCTGCACAGGAGCATAGGAAATTCAGAATCAAGTCTTTATTCTAAAACCAGAAATATCTCCATAAATATACTTTTTGAATTGATCTTTTCTCAGGTCTTATTTATTTCTAATGTTGGACAGTAGATAACAACATTCTATACCATACGGTGTTCAAACTCGGTTCATAAGCGGACTCGATGAAAGAGCTGAATCTTTCACATTATAGCCACTACCTAGTCTAGCTTATAACGGGGTTTTTTGGGTTCCATCACTCATAATTTTGTTACAAAAATAAATTATTTTTTCTATCAAATATAGTGAAATCTGCAATGAGCGCTCTGGAAGAAGCTCTGACTGCCGACCATACATTACATATCATATTGCACCATATGTAATGGGCAGGTATATATTTTCCTTGTACCATAAAAGCCTTATCAGACCGTCGTTGCAAAGTTTTGCCTTGCAAGTTTCTAGAAAACAGCAGTAACACTTGTGGCAACCATATTAAATGTCATGTTATTCACAGCCACAAATATACAGTATAATAAGAAACTGCATAATGGGTTTTATTACCAATATATCAGTAGTTCATGGAATAATATAAAATAATCAAAAAGTTTTTATTAAGGTTGCATTCAATACATTTTACAAGCAATTGCCCTCTCCTTCCACTGTAAGGCTAAGTTCACACTATGCCGCAGATTCCGTCTAAAATCGGTGGAGAAAAAAGTCCTGCATGGAGGACTTTTCTCTCTGCTGGTTTCAATATAAAACCAGCAGAAACCTGGTGGACCCCATAATAGTCTATGGAGTTTGCGGGTATCCACAGTAAAAGGCTTTAAGAGCGAATAGGCTCTCCATCTTTCGATCCCCATGCGAACCCAAACGACGGAGAGTCGAACACTAGTGTGATCCTAGCGTAAGTGGTATACACACTGTCTTCTCACACTTTCTTATTGCCCCTGCTTCCACCCTTTTGTGAGCAATTTTACTAGTCTGGGAATTACAGGAATAAGATTAAGTATACTTTTATGAAAGTATTTCTTCATTCCTATACAAAGTTTTAGGATAAAGCCCCAAGCTTCAAAAATGCAGTATTTTTGTAGCTGCAGAAACGCCGCAGAAATAAATGTTGCATTTTACAGCACCTGCAAAGTGAATGTGATTCAGGCTAATCCCATCCACACATTGCAGAAAAACATCCGCTGCGGAAAAGCTGCGATTTTGAAAATGCTTGCATATTTGTAAATCACAGCATGTCAGTCATACCGGTAGAAACGCTGGCATTTTCCTTATAGGTTTAATAAGAGAAGAAAAGCCTCAGAGAAAAACTCATCAAAAACGCAAAGAAAACTGCTGCAGAAAAAAACACTGCATTTCAGCTGCAGTTTTTAGCTGCGTGGGGCTTTAGCCTTAAGTTATATGAGTGAAAAACTGAATGCTTTTAACCCTTTGCTAGGAAGTTTACATTTGTCAGATTGCCCTTTTCATAAGAAACATTTTCCATGAACTGTGAAAATACAAAGGGTGTTTTACCTAGTAGAGAAGCCCATAAGTGTAGCGCACTGAAAGCTGCAGGTCTGCACACTCCTACTCAGTCTATTTATGTGTCCTTAACGAATACTAATTTTCTACATTAGTCATCAAGTATATATATCCTGCATGTAGGATGGAGCTGCTGGTACACTGACGTACTGTGCTGCATATACACAAGCCACTGTTCACTTTCTCGTAACTCCAAGTTACTGTATTGTGTAGCGCTAAAAATAAGAAGGTTAATTCTTGCTTATTTGCCTGTGAAGCAAAAGAATGCAATGAACAGTGACAGCAACGGTGCATAAAATCAGCTAAACTTTATAGAGACGGGTTAACATAAATTATGGACAAATATACAGTCATATGAAAAAGTTTGGGCACCCCTATTAATCTTAATCATTTTTAGTTCTAAATATTTGGGTGTTTGCAACAGCCATTTCAATTTGATATATCTAATAACTGATGGACACAGTAATATTTCAGGATTGAAATGAGGTTTATTGTACTAACAGAAAATGTGCAATATGCATTAAACCAAAATTTGACCGGTGCAAAAATTTGGGTACCCTTATCATTTTATTGATTTGAATACTCCTAACTACTTTTTACTGACTTACTGAAGCACAAAATTGGTTTTGTAACCTCACTGAGCTTTGAACTTCATAGCCAGGTGTATCCAATCATGAGAAAAGGTATTTAAGGTGGCCAATTGCAAGTTGTTCTCCTATTTGAATCTCCTCTGAAGAGTGGCATCATGGGCTCCTCAAAACAACTCTCAAATGATCTGAAAACAAAGATTGTTCAACATAGTTGTTCAGGGGAAGGATACAAAAAGTTGTCTCAGAGATTTAACCTGTCAGTTTCCACTGTGAGGAACATAGTAAGGAAATGGAAGACCACAGGGACAGTTCTTGTTAAGCCCAGAAGTGGCAGGCCAAGAAAAATATCAGAAAGGCAGAGAAGAAGAATGGTGAGAACAGTCAAGGACAATCCACAGACCACCTCCAAAGAGCTGCAGCATCATCTTGCTGCAGATGGTGTAAACAATACAGCACACTTTGCACAAGGAGAAGCTGTATGGGAGAGTGATGCGAAAGAAGCCGTTTCTGAAAGTACGCCACAAACAGAGTCGCCTGAGGTATGCAAAAGCACATTTGGACAAGCCAGCTTCATTTTGGAAGAAGGTCCTGTGGACTGATGAAAGAAAGATTGAGTTGTTTGGTCATACAAAAAGGCGTTATGCATGGCGTCAAAAAAACACAGCATTCCAAGAAAAACACTTGCTACCCACTGTAAAATTTGGTGGAGGTTCCATCATGCTTTGGGGCTGTGTGGCCAATGCCGGCATCGGGAATCTTGTTAAAGTTGAGGGTCGCATGGATTCAACTCAGTATCAGCAGATTCTTGAGAATAATGTACAAGAATCAGTGACGAATTTGAAGTTACGCCGGGGATGGATATTTCAGCAAGACAATGATCCAAAACACAGCTCCAAATCTACTCAGGCATTCATGCAGAGGAACAATTACAATGTTCTGGAATGGCCATCCCAGTCCCCAGACCTGAATATCATTGAACATCTGTGGGATAATTTGAAGCGGGCTGTCCATGCTCGGCGACCATCAAACTTAACTGAACTGGAATTGTTTTGTAAAGAGGAATGGTCAAAAATACCTTCATCCAGGATCCAGGAACTGATTAAAAGCTACAGGAAGTGACTAGAGGCTGTTATTTTTGCAAAAGGAGGATCTACTAAATATTAATGTCACTTTTCTGTTGAGGTGCCCATACTTTTGCACCGGTCAAATTTTGGTTTAATGCATATTGCACATTTTCTGTTAGTACAATAAACCTCATTTCAATCCTGAAATATTACTGTGTCCATCAGTTATTAGATATATCAAATTGAAATGGCTGTTGCAAACACCCAAATATTTAGAACTAAAAATGATTAAGATTAATAGGGGTGCCCAAACTTTTTCATATGACTGTATATCAAATAGCATACAGTGAAAGATTATATTAGTGATATATATTATTACATAGTGTTAGAAGCATATTGTGTAAAAGACTATAGGATTCAGTCTGCATACAATGAGCATGATGCATGATAGGTTATCATACAGTATTTACATACTATTCCTGGGGTAGTAAGATAGGAAGAATATGGAATGAGATATGGAGATACATGGGTGTTCATGTATACACAATGTGCCCTACTTCTGTTTCCTATCCGCATCACATCTCTGGCAGATAGGGTATCACGCTGTCACCAGTCAGGCTAGTATTGGAAAATCAGGGACAGGAATTATGGTTAGCCCTTGTTCACATGTCTTAGCTAAACATAGTAGAATAACACAATATTAGGCTAATCCTTTAAAGTTCTTGGTACTAACCTGAATGGTGGATCTGTGATTTGTTCCAGGTAATATATACCCCTAGAGATCCAATACTAGTACAGAGAATGTATGGCAGTACATAGAGAATGTGTGACTTCTTAGTATAGAGCAGTACGGTGGAGAATAATGCCATACATACAGTGTCTCATGGACAATGCCATGAAAAACATTGTGTCATATTGCAAATTGCAAGAGGATAACTTTACTAGCCTGACATGAAAATGGACAAGAATTTTTTTTTTTTAACAAAAAACAACGCATACATTAACATCTTTTGTCTTAAAAGAAAAACACAATAAGATCCCATTCACACAATCATAGCCAAGTTTGCGGGCCGCATTTGGGGGTCTGCAAATGCAGTCTAATGACATGTCCTATTTTTTTGCGGTCTGAAACTGACCACAAAAAAACAGGATGCGTGCACCGCCTGATTGAAATGAATGTCATAATTGTCCACAAATGCACATCCAGAAATGCGGACAGTTACGGACCCGCAAAATACGATAGTGTGAATGAAGAGCTTTCAATGATACAAAACCACAGTGGCCCCCAAACATTACAATCTTTTCCACAGACCCCAGAATATAATAAGTGAAAACCCAGGGGAGGTGAGTAAAAATAACAAACACTTATACTCACCTTGCCTCACCTCTCCTGGACATCCTCGCTCCAGCTCTCTCCAGCATCCTCTTTAGTCCTCTTCTTACTGCCACTGAGGCAATGCATCCCAGGGGTCACCACTAGGGCCTGTGATTGGGCCTCAATGGTCATGTGGGGTGCACTGACATCATTACGTTAGTGCACCGATGTGACTGCTGAGGCCCAATCACAGGCCCCAGCAGTGACCTCTGAGTGGTGTGACCTCAGACCCCGAAGAGGATGCTGGGAAATTATCAGAAGCCCAGGAGAGATGAGCATAAGTGATTTTTTTTTAAATCACCTCCCCTGGGCAGGCAGCTCTTGGAAAAGGACCCAGAGACATGTACATAAATCACATAATGCCAGACCCCTTTCCATTAACCATATATATAGTGGTTGGGGAACCAGGCTTTCCTCGACCGCTATCATAGTGCTGCGGAACCCACAGAGAGGGCTCTGAATTCCCCTGTGGCACACATGCCATAGATTCGCCACCATGGATCTAGGGTGAAGAAAGAATTAACAAAAATAATAGTGGCGGTCTAGAATGGGAAATGGGTTATCCCTAGTCTAATATGCTGGTGAAATGTCCCTAGTGCTCTAGGGTAGTAAGGGGGTTAACTGTAAGCCTATGGGTGGTCTAGGGTAGTAAGGGGGTTAACTGTAAGCCTATGGGTGGTCTAGGGTAGTAAGGGGGTTAACTGTAAGCCTATGGGTGGTCTAGGGTAGTAAGGGGGTTAATTGTAAGCCTATGGGTGGTCTAGGGTAGTAAGGGGGTTAATTGTAAGGCTCTTAGTGCTTTAAGGTAGTAAGGGGATTAACTGTAAGGCTATGGGTGGTCTAGGGTAGTAAGGGGGTTAATTGTAAGCCTATGGGTGGTCTAGGGTAGTAAGGGGGTTAATTGTAAGGCTCTTAGTGCTTTAAGGTAGTAAGGGGATTAACTGTAAGGCTATGGGTGGTCTAGGGTAGTAAGGGGGTTAACTGTAAGGCTCTTGGTCATCTTGGTCATCTAGAGTAGTAAAAAAGATAAAAGTACTTATTAATCTAGGGTGATGCAGAATTTTATGATAATGTATCCTGAAGGGTTACACACCAAACTCTTTGGTGAATGGGGTGAGTCTGTCTGAGACGGATCTTGTTCAGGTTCCTCAATGGTTATAAGAGAGGACATATAACACTACAACATACAACACTATAGCAAAGGTAATGACAAGTCTTGTGGAATCAGGAATATAGTAAAAATTATTCTGTATTATAGTCCATGTTTCATCATAGCATAATAGATTTTCACAAGCTACAGGGACATATTGCAACAAGTAATCATCAAATAAATTTAGTCAAAAATAAGAAGGTAAAAATGAACATGTATGTCCAAAAAGCGAAGAAATGCTGTTTTATGCACTGAATGGCCACTTTATTAGAGACCTCTGAAATTCTCCTTAACTTGCATCTTCCCATATACACCTTCATGGTATCTTTCTTTTAATATGTGATAGCATCAGTTGCTTGACATTTGGAACAACTTTAAAATTGCATGAAATCCGCCATTTCTGCTGCTGAACTTAATGCATTCTTTATTAGCAATTACAACAATCCATGTTGTCTTTGCTACAGTACACAGTCTCACAGAACTGGGTGAAACAAGAGAACACGGTGGCTGACGGTAGACTAGGTGTCACTGAACCATGACACTGTCAGATCACTTTTGTAAGTTGGTTGATCCTTTCAGTATCAGTTACTCTCAGTCACTGTACACTGGATGTCTTTGTCCATCCGCATCACATTTAATGTACTGGGATAGACTGTCACCACTACCGTAAGAAGAGTGAATCCTTATATGAAGATGCTTCTTACTTGAGCGATGGTTGAGCGGAGAAGTCTTAGAAACTTACTTAGAAAGATACTGCTCTACGCTCTACGACCTGTATAATGAAGACTGGTTCCACTATTCTTTATGGGTTAACATGGTTTATCTCTACAGTCCTGGATCTGAGAGGTAAGCTCAATTCCACAGAATTATTGAATGCAGCCAAATTAACATAAAGGGGTATTCCAGCCATGACACTTTTTCACCTGTCTATTGGGTCAACTGTAAATTGGTGGTTGTCTGAGCCCAATAATCTGTTTTTTCTGTCGCTATGTGTTCTCTTTTCTAATGATGGGGACAAAGTGGTTGGATGTCCTTTGATCTAACAATGTCTCCCTATGAATGCAACTGGATGCCCCTTCAAAGAAGACCCTCCGGACTTGTCTGTTTTAGTAAATACTTGTTTAATCCATGAAATAAAAATCCTGGAATATCTTTTCTGATAACTCTGTGTTCTGCCATTCCTCTAGTATTTCTACTAAAAAATTATGATGAAATTGACAACTGGGGGCTTGTTCTTATACAGTCTGAAATGCTCAGCACTGATTGGACAATGTCCAAGGAAATGATAACACCCAGTTGTCAATATATTCATACATTTCTAGGAGAAATAAAGCAAAGTTCTAGAATTTTTATATTATGGGGAATACAAGAATTTGCTTAAACAAATATGTTTATTTATTATATGTTGTCATAGACTATTGGGAATGTACTGAATATGTAGTATTCTTGACACGACGTCTACAAATATTGACACGATATCTACAAGTATCCTTGCACCTATGATCACTGCTTTATCTTGGATATCTCTTTTTCTGAGAATCTCCAGAAAGAAGCATATGCTGTATAAATTATAATTATCAATGTTAGACTGAGGTTCCTGGAATCTCCAATAACCAATGAGGAGCTATCTGTGGCGAAAACACGTACTGTATGGCTACGGGTAAAGCCCCTGGACCGGATGGCCTGCCCCTTGCTTATTACAAAAAACTCGGCCCTGATCTTGGCCCTCAGTTGTTAAAAGTGTTTAACTCCCTTACCACCGGTTCAGCTTTGTGTCGTGACTCGCTAAGGGCGCACATCACGGTAATTCCGAAGTCTGGTAAAGACCCTCTCCTTTGCCCCAGCTATCTCCCCATCTCCCTCCTGAATGTCGATCTTAAAATTCTCGCCAAGATCGCGACTGATGCCCCTGCTAGGTGACATAATCCACTCTGATCAGGCTGGCTTTATGCCAGGATGAGAGGCCAGAGACAATACTACCAAAGCTATTAATCTCATTTATGGCACCAGATTATCGGGCAAACCTCTGGTCCTTCTCTCTACAGACGCGGAGAAGGCTATTAATAGGGTTAATTGGCAGTTCATGAAGGAAACCCTGTTGCATGTGGGTCTCCGAGAGAATATGATGAATTGGATCTTGGCCTTATACTCCCACCCTTCGGCATTGGTTAGGGTCAATGGTTTACTCTCCCAACCCTTCCCTGTTGCTAATGGCACTAGGCAGGGGTGCCCCTTGTTTCCCCTTATTTTTATCCTGACTTTGGAGCTTCTTCTTCGCCATGTTAGGGCACATCCTGATATTTCGGGAGTTGCCCACTCTGCCCGCCTCTATAAAGTGGCGTCATACGTCGACGACTTATTGTTTTTCCTCTCGTCTCCATTCCCATCTTGATGTCCTCCTTCCAGGAATACTCCCAGCTATCTAATTTTAAGATTAACTTTTCTAAATCAGAGGCACTTAATGTGACTCTCCCTTCCTCTCAGATATCCTCCTTGAGCCAATCCTTCCCTTTCCGCTGGTCAATCCACACTTTAAAATATTTAGGGATCCACCTCATACCTGACTCGAAAGACCTCTTCCGACACAATTTTCCACCCATCCTGGCTTCAATCCGCGCTGATTGTAATAGATGAACTACAGGAACATTTACCTGGTTTGGGAGATGCAATATTTTTAAAATGAACATCCTACCACGTCTCCTATACTTAATGCAGGCTTTACCCATCTACATTCCTGCTTCCTTTTTTCAGACACTTTCCACCATTCAGTTGGCATTCATCTGGTTGGGTAAACCGGCGAGAGTTGGCAGGTTGCTCCTCTTTCGCCCTAAAAGTTGCGGTGGCCTAGCCCTCCCTGACATGAAGTCATATTACCTCGCTGCTCCTCTGGCCCGTATAGTCGACTGGCGTAGACATAGTTCAATCAAACCTTGGGTTTATATAGAGCAAGCATGCTCCACGGTCCCGTTGCAGACGGCCCCATGGCTAGAGCCTTCTTCCTTGACGGCACTTCGTTCCCACCCCACTATCAGCCCCACGCTTAGACTCTGCTCCAGATGCTTAATCCGCTCTCATTTCCTCCCTCTGGACTCCCCGTACTATCCTATCGTGGGGAATCCTAGGTTTCCCCCAGGAGTCTCTGATAGGGTATTTTGCAACTGGCGCCGTCATGGGTTCTATTGAACATGCCACTTCCGAGATGACTCCGGTTGTCGAACGTCACTGCCCACGACTGACTTACCTCCTCTTGACGCTTGACGCGAAATGCAACTTCGTCATTTTATGAACACACTCTGCGGTGACCAGATGGAAGGTAACGCTGCAGTTGGGATTGCGGGGTGCAAACAGCGCAGACTTGTCACGGTCTCTGGGCACGAGGGCGCAGCGCTGGTGCTGTCCCACGTTACCACCACTGGTACCGGTGATGAGGGGGCTGCACAAATGTTGGTGGTGATTGTTCCCCCGGGGCGCTTCCCCTATACTGTGCCGACTGGTGGTGTTTGGGGCGCCCTGATGTTGTCGGTGCAGAGTCAGACACAGAAACGGTTGTAAAGTTGAACTTTTACTTCCATGGGTGTGGCGGCACAAATGCTTAAACAGTTTCTTCAGTACACAATAACGGGGTACGCCTGGTGACACAGCAAAGTCCTGGGGTGCAGGGTAGACTTGATGAAAGGTGTTCCTAGCCCCTTATACTTCAGTGTTACAGCCCTAAGGTGCGTCTGGGCTCTTATTTGGCTAATAGGAGGATGCCCACCATGATACTAGTACATAATATTCCCCACTCACGTTATGTGGTCCTGATAGCTCAGAGTTTCGGGGTGCAATAGTCAGGGTGGCAGGATATTCCACAGGTCTGGCCTTGGCCCCTGGATCCTGTGATACTTGCTATGGAGCACGTGTTCCAGAATGTTCTCTCCACAGTCTCATGCTGACAAGATAATGATGCTTGACTTCCTTCAGGGCGATGGCTAGGCAGACAGGGGACAGGATCTTCTGAATAGCTGGAGTATGTCAGCTCTCCAACCTTCCTGGGCCTGTCTAGGACTTGAGATTTCTGCACTAAACTCACTGCTTTCTTCACAGGACATCACACTTATCTCCTCACCTCCTCCTCCTAACACTCCACACTTCTAACTCCTCACATGCAGGACCTTCCTGCAGGGGTGTTACCATGGGGACCCAGTGATCAGCTGACTCCTCCCCTTTTCCCAGGCAATGTCCTCCCATTGGACATTTGGTTACTATTCAATCCTATGGGAGGTGTAATGCATGTGTGAGGCTCACTAGGTGGCGCTGTGTTGTGTGAGACTCAGGACCCCCTGCTATGTCACACAGGCTATAAAGCAACAGGAAATAATACAATGCACAGAGATCACCCTCAGCCCAGCCATAGCCAGCTCTGGGATGCCACATACTCCCCCTCTTTCACTGAGCCGACCTCGGCGACGGGCTGGGGTGAAGGTGAGAAATGTAACATAACGTTAATAAATACGAATAAAGTGCAAATGTCACTAACAGTTTAGAAAAATATAATACTTAGAAACTTGAGGTAAGACCTCCCGGCATAGTCCTGGAATGTCCATGAGAAGTCTGAAGGGTAACGGAGAGATAATTAAACTCAGACTTATGGAACCTTTTGGCGGTACCATCAGACAGTCCATATAGAAACAACAGTAGTGCAAATGGGTCCAGAGGCTCTCTGGCACAAATTTTGTGAGTGTCCATTATCATGAGAGTCTCTCTGAGAAACAATAAACAGTCCTTTCTGTAAGGAAGAGTAGGCACTCTAGCACGAATGTCCATACCGCAATGGGGTAACAGAACTTCCTTGGCTCGGTGAGCCAGGCACGATGGCTTGGATTGTTGCATATAAATGTAAATACTATATTACATGGCAAGATATTATATATATACTGTATATACACACAGGAAAAACATTAATGTAATCAGAGCAGGAATAACATATATACAGAAGCAGAGACAGTTAACCTCTTTTACCCAAGGACAGCCATGGCATCACTATAGCGTGTTGGAGGTATGCCTTTTGTGGTACGCTCAGAACGCCTAAGTGGAACGAGATTTGAATCAGGAACAGAGTCACTGAAATCAATTAAATCATCTGTCGAAGGGTTCTCTTGCACTAGAGCAATTGGTGGGTAACAGCTAAATGGTAGTAGTTTAGGTGTCCACATAAGCTCAGTTAACGTTGGGGGTCTCTCTTTCGCTTCAGAAGGTGACAAGATCTCTGTACTCGTTGTCTCAGCTGGGGGCACCTCTGTGGGTAGTCCTTCTTTAAGGCACAGCTTCAGACGGTTTCGGTGTACTACTTGGGGCTGTCTCCCAGGTTTAGAGATCTCATACACGTCGGATTCAGGATATGGTATGGAGATGACACTGTATGGTTCTTTCTCCCAGAATGGATCCAATTTCCCATTCCGATGGTTATTCCTTAACCATACACGGTCGCCAACTTTCAGGGGCGCTGCATGGGCGTGATGGTTGTAATCCTCCTGTGGTCTCCTACGAACCTCATCCATGCGCGTTTCAACTATCTCTTTAGCTTCCTCCATACGTCGGCGGTGTTCAACAACCCAGTCTGTTATGTGTAGTGGATTGATGGTGTCAGGAACCTTCACACCAAGGGTTAAGTCTGAAGGAAGTTGACCTTGTCTTCCAAACATTAGATAAAATGGTGCGTATCCCGTAGATGTTTGGGGTGTGTTGTTGTAAATATAGGCCAAGTCCTTGATACGCTCAGGCCACTCAACACCAGGTGTAACTGCGGCTGTTCTTAGCATGCCGATGATCACTTGATTTGCCTTCTCGCACATACCATTCCCTTGAGGGTGATACGCTGTGGTTCGCAACTTCTTGCAGTCTTGGAACTGACACAGCTCACGGAACAATTGGGATTCAAACGCCGATCCACGGTCGGTGAGGATATGCTCAGGACAACCGTAATGGTGGACAAACTCTGCGTAGAAGGTCTCAGCCATAGTTCTTGCTGTAAGATCTCTGACAGGCACGATGACAAGGAACTTGGAGTAATGATCCACCATTGTCAGAGCGTAGCTGTAGCCGGAACGTGTGGGACCCAACTTCACATGGTCCAGAGCAACAATTTCACACGGCTTTTGAGTCTTAATTGGATGTAGAGGGGCCTTCTGATCTCTTCGACCTTCCTTGGTGATACTACAGGCGGGACACTCTCGGCACCAACTCTCAATGTCACTCCTCATCCCAACCCAATAGAAGCGACGACGGATGGTAGCTTCGGTCTTTTGTACCCCGAAGTGACCGGATCTGTCATGATACGCCTCAAGTATCATCTGTGCGTCTCTTCTTGGTACGAGGATCTGATGAAGCCTTTCACCTGTGACAGGATCAAGAGTGTTTCTATGTAGAAGGCCTCGTTGGACAAACAGGCGCTTCCTGTGTCGCCAAAGGCGTTTTAATTCCACGTCATGAAGACCTCTCTTTACACGGGTTGGTATTCTTCCTGTAAGCAGGAAATCTGACAATTCTCCTAAAACTCTGCTCTCTTCTTGGAACGTTTTCCACAGAGATGGCTCCTGGAGGGATTCGGCAGCTGTTTTCGCCAGAGATTCTCCTTCTACAGGGACACCAATAGCAACCTGTTGGACAAACTTGTTGTAGAATGGTGGCATCTCCACCTCTTCCCAAATGTCTTCTCGGGGTGGTTCTTCTCCCACAGGCAACCTTGAGAGTGCATCAGCGTTAGCGTTGGACTTGCCACTGCGATACTTGACAGAGAACTTGTAATTCGTGAGTCTTGAGGCCCACCGTTGTTCAAGGGCTCCCAGTCGAGCAGTGTCCAGATGCGCCAACGGATTGTTATCTGTGTACACGGTAAAGGGTGTGGCAGCCAGGTAGTCTTTAAACTTCTCTGTCACGGCCCAGACAAGCGCCAGAAGTTCAAGTTTGAAAGAACTATAGTTCTGGTCGTTCTTCTCCGCGCCTCTCAGACTCCTGCTGGCGTAGGCGATGACTCGCTCTTTGTTGTCCTGAACCTGGGACAACACTGCACCCAAACCTTGGTGACTTGCATCTGTGTACAAGCGGAATGGCTGACTGTAGTCGGGATAGGCTAGAATTGGTGGTTGCGTCAGAAGTGCTTTAAGCGCTTGAAAGGCTTCCTCTTGACGCGCTGTCCAGTCTACCGGAAGCTTTCGGTTGTAGTTTTCTCTGGGACAACCGCGCAACAACTCGTTCAGAGGCTCGGCTACTTGGGCGAAGTGTGGTATGAAACGCCGGTAGTAACCTGCGAATCCAAGGAAGCTTCGGACTTCTTTGACGGTAGTTGGTCTTCGCCAGTTCTGGACTGCAGTGATCTTTTCAGGATCAGGTTGGACGCCTTGTGCGCTCACGACATGCCCAAGGTAGTGAACTTGGGGTTTCAACAGGTAGCACTTGGAGGGCTTCACCTTTAGGCCGTGCTGTATAAGTACCTTGAATACCTCGGACAGGTGACGAAGGTGTTCTTGGTATGTCCGGGAGAATACAATAACATCGTCCAGGTACAGTAGCACACTCTGGAAATTCTCATGGCCGAGGCACCTCTCCATAAGCCGTTGGAATGTGGCTGGGGCATTACATAGCCCAAATGGCATACTATTGAATTCAAAGAGTCCCATCGGGGTCGTAAACGCAGTCTTTTCACGATCTTCAGGCGCCATAGGGACTTGCCAGTATCCACTGGTTAAGTCCAGGGTCGAGAAACAGGTAGCTGATCCCAAAGCCGTTAGAGATTCCTCAATCCGCGGCAATGGGTATGCGTCTTTGTGCGTGACGTTGTTGAGTTTACGATAGTCCACACAAAATCGTAGGGTTCCGTCTTTCTTCTTGACAAGGACTAGCGGGGCTGCCCAGGGGCTGTTACTCTCCCGGATGACATCAGCATCTCGCATCTCTTGGATCAACTTTTTCACCGGTTGGTACATCGCTGGTGGTATTGGACGGTGACGCTCCTTGATTGGATGGTGGTCACCAGTCAGAATGCGATGTTGTATGGTCATGGTCTTACCAAAGTCCAATGGGTGTTTGCTGAATGCCTGTTGGTAACGCTTGGCCACATTGCGAACCCCATTGATGTGCTCTATAGGGGTATTGGCGTCTCCCACGTTCAATTCATCCCACCAGGACTTCGTGGCTCCATTCTGAATGTTCTCAGCAGCTTGGGTGGAACGCTGTGTGGCGGTAGAATCACCAGAGAGAATGTCTTCTGGTGCTAACCGGTGTAGCAGGGCCACAGAGTGGAACTTGTGGAGGTTCACGGGAGTATCGCCCAAGTTGACTAAGCGGACAGGAACACGTCCATTGGAAACTGTGACAAGGCTGCGGGCAGCCATGACAAGTGGTTGGCCATCTACCTGTATGGGTTGTAGCAAGGCCTCGTAGTCCTGATTTTCTATGCCCGGCGGGCACGGCACCACACCATAGTTTCTGTTCCAGGCTGTAGGGTTACTGGACGGGTATCTTGGATCCGGACTCGACCAATTTCACCTTGTTTGTTGGCGAACTTGTGCTGGGCATTGAGTACACGAATGGCCCGCTGAATGGTCTGCTGGTCACTGGGAGAAGCTGTAAGGAGAGAGGCATGCAAGGCATCCAACACTTCTGCAAAGCAATGGCATAAAACATTCATGCCTAATATTACAACTGCAAACCTATCATCCTCTACATCAGTGACAATTACACCCTGTCTAGGCAGTTTCAAGTCCCCAATCTGGATAGTGGGTTCCCAATAACCCTGCTGTGGTATGGGCTGTCCATTGCTGGCACACAGATTTATCCATGTGTCAGGTGTTCTATTCAACACATCTAAGTCCCAATGTTCAAGGAACACCTGCTTGCGCAGGGTTGTTACCTGAGATCCAGTGTCCACCAACGCTGTCAGAGGGACGCCGTTCACCCGGATTGTGATGTGTGGGCAGGCTGAGACGAAGCGTGACAATGGCACTGAAGATTCACCTGGGCCCTTCTTCTTTCCTCCCGAGGGGCGGCCCGCTGCCTCGGGGGTGGCCCGTTTAACTGAAAACACTGAGGCCTGGTGTGTCCATATCTATGGCAATAGGTACAGTATGGCCTCTCACTCTGTGGAGATTTCACTGAAGACGGACGTCTGGGTGGCGACTCAGGTGAGATGTTGAGACTTCGCAAAGGATCTCTGGACGATGAAGACGGCTGGGTCAGACGATCTAGACGGACGGTGATCTGTTCCATGGCACGGGTCAGATGATCCACTCGGGCCAGAAGGTCATCTCTGGAGTCTGCTGGTGTAGTCTGCGCAGTTTGGGCAGCAGGTGAAGTACCCAGAGGTAGTGGCAGGACAACTGGAGCAATGCTTGTTGAGGGTCCAGGTGAGAGAGCACAGATGACTGGGCTCGGCTGGGGCTGCTCCTGTCCCAAGACCTGGATGGCAAGGGCCTTGAAGTCAGCAAATGTGATGCTGGGATGTTGTGCAGCAAGCATTCGCAACTGACTCTGGAGCAATGTGGTACCCGCCCCTTCTATGAAGCGGTCAAGCAAGATTTTATCAGAGTCCACATTTTCACGTGGATCCACTTGCACCACAGCTCTGAACGCCTCTTGGAGGGATAAAGCATAGTCCCGCAGGGTCTCACCAGGTAGTTGTCGTCTGGAAAAGAAGCGCATCTTTACCTCGGAGACAGATCGCACGTCAAAGTTCACATGGAGTTTGTCCAGAATTTGCTCAGGGGTTCTTTTGGCAGAGGCAGGCCAGGATTTGACCTCCCTAGCTGCAGCACCCTCAAGCTGGCCCAGCAGGATCTGTGTCTGCTGTTCTGTATTCAGAGGATAGAACTGGAAGAGAGACAGCATCTTCTCACGAAAGTCCCTGAGGGTATGCGCCTCCCCTTTGTAGCGCGGCAGCCATGGTGCGCCAGGGTAAAATGGCATGGAGAATGGTAGGCTGCTCGCCATGGGCACTGCTGGATCACTAGAAACAGATGGCACAATGTCACTTTGCTCAGTCATGTTGTTTGCAGGTATGACTGAAATTAGGTCGCCGTCTCTTTAAGAAACTCAACTGCTTGCTGGCAGGGAATGGAGACTACAACTTGGAATGCTGTCCCTTTAAGAATGCTGTAGCTATTACCAGAGTCACTGTGATGCAGGCTGACGGTGTGCTCCCCCCCTTTAATGGTGGCACTCCCCACGGACACTGTACACGGAAAACACTCGCTGGGGCCGTGGGAGGACTGAAGACAAGGACAGAGAGGCACAGTACTCACTGACAGCAACTGCAGCGTGGACCAGATATCAGCGGTGCACATCAGGGACGGTGATGCGGCACCGGAGAGACAGAAATGGCGCTGGCACGTTCGCCTTTCACTTTCTTGTATGGGTGCACTGGAGCATTGCGCTCAGCATTCTGGGCTCTCCTAAGATGGCGGCAGATGGGTCTCCTGGCCTCATGGGCAGTGCTAAAAATCTCCCGCACTTTTGCAAGGTACAGTTAACCCTTTGTGGGCGTTCTTACACAGCGATGTGGCGCAGCAAACAAGTCCTGGGCGTTTTAACTCTTCCAGGGCTGTAACACACTGAGAGGACAGTCTTTAGGGCTTACTTCAGGGGTATAGGGCTCCCCCCTCTTTGTGGCAAGCACTCTCAGGGAATAAACTTGATCTTAGCAAAGTCCACAATAAAGACCGATGCTCTGGAGACAATTTGGCGCACTTTTCGTGGCGACTTTCTCAAAATGGCACACACCCGTATCCTGTTCGTGACGCCAGTTTTTCTTGCGGTGACCAGATGGAAGGTAACGCTGCAGTTGGGATTGCGGGGTGCAAACAGCGCAGACTTGTCACGGTCTCTGGGCACGAGGGCGCAGCGCTGGTGCTGTCCCACGTTACCACCACTGGTACCGGTGATGAGGGGGCTGCACAAATGTTGGTGGTGATTGTTCCCCCGGGGCGCTTCCCCTATACTGTGCCGACTGGTGGTGTTTGGGGCGCCCTGATGTTGTCGGTGCAGAGTCAGACACAGAAACGGTTGTAAAGTTGAACTTTTACTTCCATGGGTGTGGCGGCACAAATGCTTAAACAGTTTCTTCAGTACACAATAACGGGGTACGCCTGGTGACACAGCAAAGTCCTGGGGTGCAGGGTAAACTTGATGAAAGGTGTTCCTAGCCCCTTATACTTCAGTGTTACAGCCCTAAGGTGCGTCTGGGCTCCTATTTGGCTCATAGGAGGATGCCCACCATGATACTAGTACATAATATTCCCCACTCACGTTATGTGGTCCTGATAGCTCAGAGTTTTGGGGTGCAATATTCAGGGTGGCAGGATATTCCACAGGTCTGGCCTTGGCCCCTGGATCCTGTGATACTTGCTATGGAGCACGTGTTCCAGAATGTTCTCTCCACAGTCTCATGCTGACAAGATAATGATGCTTGACTTCCTTCAGGGCGATGGCTAGGCAGACAGGGGACAGGATCTTCTGAATAGCTGGAGTATGTCAGCTCTCCAACCTTCCTGGGCCTGTCTAGGACTTGAGATTTCTGCACTAAACTCACTGCTTTCTTCACAGGACATCACACTTATCTCCTCACCTCCTCCTCCTAACACTCCACACTTCTAACTCCTCACACGCAGGACCTTCCTGCAGGGGTGTTACCATGGGGACCCAGTGATCAGCTGACTCCTCCCCTTTTCCCAGGCAATGTCCTCCCATTGGACATTTGGTTACTATTCAATCCTATGGGAGGTGTAATGCATGTGTGAGGCTCACTAGGTGGCGCTGTGTTGTGTGAGACTCAGGACCCCCTGCTATGTCACACAGGCTATAAAGCAACAGGAAATAATACAATGACTACAGAGATCACCCTCAGCCCAGCCATAGCCAGCTCTGGGATGCCACAACTCCAAATATAGGTCAGATCCTACGTCTCTGGAATGCATCTGTGTGGGAGCCGGCCTTTATTGCCATTCTCTCTCAGTTATCTATAAGCTCCTGATTGACCCTATTGAAGGGTTTGTTCCCCCCTTCATGTTAAAGTGGGAGGCAGACCTATCCCTTTCCCTCTCCCATGAGCAGAGGAGACGTATTTTCTGCCTCTCGCATGGGGCCTCCATCAGCTCCCGTTACCAGGAGGCCAGTTTCAAGATCCTGTCCCGCTGGTATACGGTCCCCACAAGGCAACACATGTTTTTCCCACAGATTCCCCCGACGTGCTGGAGGTGTGGGCGGGAAGAGGGTGACATGCTACATGTCTTCTGGTCCTGTCCTGCCCTGTCCCCGTTTTGGGACGGTGTTAAACGGATCATTTTGCAAATCACTGAGACATCTCATCATTTGGACCCTGCTTTGTTTCTTCTCCACCATTGCGAGTCTTCGGTGCGAACTTACAGGCACTCATTACTCCGTTTTCTGGTCCTCGCAGCCTGTGCTTGCGTTGCACAGTACTGGTGGCGAGTAGAACTACTTCTCCTCTCCCTCTGGATCCTCAAGGTCCATGAGATTATGCACATGAAAAACCTCACTTCCTTCCTGCATGACACGGTTGAAGTCCTTAACAAAACCTGGTTCTACTGGTTGGAATTCCAATGCTCTGGAGAGTATCAGGCGCTTCTGGGCACTGGGCCTTCCTCTTAGGCCTGAGCAGTGTGTTCTGTGCATGGTCTCCACCGTCGGCCTTGGTACTAAAACTGCTTATATGTTAATGTCTGCTCTTATATTATGGATTATAGGTCCTTCCATTGAGGACCCGACACAACCTGCTCTCTGGTCCCTTTTCGGTGCCCACATATGGTATGTTTTTCTGTTCGCCCCCCTACTCACACCCCTCAGCTACCTCCTACTCCCAGTTTCCCTTTT
The DNA here is from genome assembly GCA_947044405.1 of Leptodactylus fallax. Lineage (NCBI taxonomy): Eukaryota > Metazoa > Chordata > Amphibia > Anura > Leptodactylidae > Leptodactylus > Leptodactylus fallax. The sequence goes on from CAMRHE010000132.1 coordinate 3,024,233, forward strand.
TTTTTCTTCTTCTTTTTCTTCCCTTCTCTCTCCCTCTCTTTCCTTTCTGCTTTATCACTTTTTCTGCTTTCTTTCCCTTCCACTTCCAACCTTTCTTAATACTCATCTTTGATATTCCTGTAACTTAGCTGGCTGGGTCTGTCCCGGGGCTCCCGGGGGGTTCCGGTCTGCATTGATTGTTTGTATTTTTGTTTCATTGGTCTGGTTTGGAACTTGTTGTATTACTATAAAATATAATAAACATTTGAATTGGATAAAAATGAGAAGGATTTATTCTGGGAGTCCACCACACAGCTGCATGGAAATATGCTAAAATATTGTTACATTATAGGCCTCATGTACATGAATATATATAAAGTTATAAAACAAACATACCACATATACAGTATTAAAGCTAAAACCAGGAATAGTAAATATATAAAGATATACCTACATATAGCACATATATAAAAGTATGCTCAGGTTATTGCGTATATATTAAGGTACGATCAGGCATATTGTGCATATATAACGGTATGATCAGGCATATATAAAGCAACCTTCCCTCACTTTCTATTCAGAGTATAGAGAAACCCCTCCTAAACTTAGAGCACGCAGGATCCCCTCCTCCACTCACAAAGCACAAAGCCTCCTCTAACACTCACAACAAATAGGACCCCTTCACCAGTGGCGTAACTAGAAATGGCTGGGCCCCAAGGCAAACATTTGACATGGGGGCCCCCCCGAACCGCCACCCCAATACCCCCCGGACCGCCCCCTCCAACACTCCCCCCGTGCACAAACTGCATTCCTGCGCACACTATTATGCCCCATAGTGGCCCCTGCACACAGTATTATGTGCCATAGTGGCCCCTGCACACAGTATTATGCCCCATAGTGGCGCCTGCACACAGTATTATGCAGCATAGTGGCCCCTATACACAGTATTATGCAGCATAGTGGCCCCTACACGCAATTTTATGCCCCATGGTGGCCCCTTCACATAGTATTATGCCCCATAGTGGACCACTGATGAACGATTATTATACTCTGGGGTCTTTTCAGACCCCAGAGTATAATGATTGGAGACCCAGGGGAGCATACAAACATAAAAAACAATGTTACCTACCTCTCCCTGGCTCCGATGCACTCCGGTGCGCTACTTCGGCCATCTTCAATGTTGAACTAGATCTCATGTGATCCGGGCTGGCGTTGCAACGCATAATGACGTCGGCTGACGTCTGGGACGTCACCAAAGAGGCCCGAAGCCTGTCCGAGCGCAGGAGAGGTAAGTAACATTGTTTTTTATTTTCGCTCACCTCCCCTGGGCCCCCGATCGTTATACTCAGGGGTCTGAAAAGACCCTAGAGTATAATGATAGCAGTGTTTGTGGGATTCACGGTAGTGGTTGCTACAGGGCTCTGGGCCCCTTAATGGCCCTGTGGCAGCCGCTACCACTGCTACCCCGGTATTTACGCCTCTGCCCTTCACCTTGCTTCACAATGCTCATAACGCTTCTAACTCCTCTCTCTGTGTGCTCAGGTCTCTCTCCTCTGCCCCTTCATCAAGAGGGCAGCAATCCCAGCACTGGCCTGTGTGCTATGCTGCTGAGTCAGGAGCAGAACAGAAACGCCTAGCACTGATTGGCTGAAGTATACTATCAACAAAGCTCTCGCAGGTTATCTAGTAAGTGGGTGAACAGTAAGTGCAGTGGACACTATATACCAGTGATGGCGAACCTTTTAGAGATCGAGTGCCCAAACTGCAACCCAAAACCCACTAACTTATGTCAATTTATCCATAATACTGTGCGGATCCACAATTGCAGACAAGTACGGACCCGCAAAATACGGTCATGTGAATGGGGCTTTACAGCTTTCAATGATACAAAACAATTTTGTACTGAAAGGTAAAAGTTTGCATTTAGTATACTTTTGAACAATTAATGTTCACTATTTACATCGCCCAGGATCTGTTTTATAGAGACCGTGAAATGTTATTACAGCCTGTAATAATATCACATGTCTTCTATAAAACAGATACTATGTGATATAGATAATGAGGGGCCCCCACACAGTACAAACTGCTCCACAATGGCTCCCATACAGTATTATTATGCTTACTTATATCGCACCATCATATTCTGCAGCACTTTACAGACATTGACAGTCACTGTCCCATATAGGGCTCACAATCTATATTCCCTATCAGTATGTCTTTGAAGTGTGGGAGGAAACCCACACAAACATGGGGAGAACATACAAACTCCTTGCAGATGTTGTCCTTGGCAGGATTCAAACCCAGGACTCCAGTGCTGCAAAGCTAACCACTGAGCCACAGTGCTGCCCTAGTACAATCTGCTCCACAGTGGCCCCCACGCAGTACAATCTGTTGCACTGATGGGTGCCCATAGAGAGGGCTCTGAGTGGCACCTCTGGCATGCGTGCCATAGGTTCGTCACCAAGGCTATATACAATGCAGGCAGTCCGATTAGTGGTAACATGTGGTTTAACATTCCCCCAGGGCGGCCATCGCATCTGCCAGATTTTGATCTAATAAGCTTTTGGATGAATGATCTGCCTGGTCTTACCTAATTTTAAAGGACAAATCCACCATGATGACAGATTATACAATTCTAGAAGTGATGGATACAGGAAAAAAGAACCATGTGGAAAAAACTGTGTCTTAGGCCTTATTCACACAACCGTACTTTATAATCGCAATTGCTGATTAAGGTACAGACACATTCATTTCATGGCTGTAGTTTTTACGGCTGTGTAGGAAAGAGCCGCAAAATATGGAGCAGGTCCTATACCTGTCTGTATTTGCAGCTTGGTTCATTCATTTCATGTGTGGGTCAGTGAAAATTCCAGATACAAATCCATGTGTCATCCATGCCGTTCTTACTGACCTGTACATGAGGTCTTAAACAGACTGACCACATGTAATACAAGTTTAAGTTATCCATCCATCCAATCATTTTTGCTTAGTTTGGTAAAACTCACTTTATGTATTAAAAAAAAAAAATTAATATTAGATACTGTACGTCTCTGTTCAGATGGGTCATTTCATTGCATACTAAGACATGGTCAATTGAATTATGCAGATAAGATAATTGCCTGTTTTTATTATATATTTATGCCTATTAAGTTTTATTTTCTTATGTATTCTCTTCTTTCCATGTATTTGAAGGTGTAGACTCAGCAAAAGGAAAATACGCCCAGATGTTATTTCGAGACTTATTTGAAGATTACTCTAATGCGCTGAGACCAGTGGAAGATACTGACAGAGCATTAAATGTCACACTTCAGATTACACTGTCTCAGATCAAAGATGTGGTGCGTATTTTACCAACCTTATGCGATTTATGGGCCATGTCTTCTTAGCAGTGATGTCACACCTGGGATATGGTCCATTGATCTGCAATATATTCAGCCATAACATTATAAGATTAATATATAGGTCATATAAATATAACAATAGTATGCATGTTATATCTGTAAATAATCAATACTCCCAGTACAGACCCTCATAAGGATGAACAAGAAGGGTTCTCTAACACAGCCCCATAGGACACTAGGGGCCCAGTTTCTAATGGTGCATTCATATAGAATCTGTGATAAATAGAAATGCTGTTCTAGATATGCCGTATCACTGGGGGATTTAGCTCTGTAAGCTTTGCTTCTAGGGAACAAATACTGCAGGCAGCCACCATATGGCAGCACATGGATGACCATTACATGGACTTCATATATCACTGTAAGGATCCATATTCAAGGCATTTCTGAGTGAATGTAACTTAGGCTGGGGCCCCACGTGGCGTAAATGCCGCAATTTGGCCGATTTGTAACAAATCCCATCCATATATTGCAGAAAAATAAGTGCAGTGGAAATTCTGCTATTTCCAAAAACGTTGCGTTTTTGGAAATCACAGCATGTCAATTATACCTACGTAAATGCTGGCGGTTTTCCATAGGTATAATTGAAGCAGAAAGTCCACAGAGAAAAACTCTGTGGACCTTCTGTTAAAAGTGCTGCGGGAAAAACTGTGATGCATTTCTGCTGCGGTTTTTCCTGCAGTGCTTTTTCACTGCAGCCCGCTATGTGGCACCTTAGCCTTAAAGGGGGTTTTCCATGAATATAACCATATTTAAATTTGTAGGCATTTTTGCAAATAAAAATAATTTAAAGCTGCAGTTTTCTCCAGCCAACTTAGTGATGACAATCTTTTGTTTTGATAGGTTGCCAGTGAATATGACCATGAATGCAGGAACTTTCTATGGTCTGATACCTGACAGAAACCCAGCCATGATATCCTTATTGCAGCTGGGCTATCTTCTCATACATGTAGTGTCCCTGTCTGATAACTTGTCCACAATAAGGAAGCTGTGGCTGGGTTTCTGACAATGCCCAAACCATAGAAAATCTGTCTTCAAGCTAGCTTGGTGTATTAATCCACCATGAAATCAAAGTGGCCATATACACTAGAAGAATGTCTTCCAATTGGACTGGTCAACCATCTAATGTATATCATGGGGCAGATATGAGGGAGAAGAACTTTTAATTATCTTGCAGTTCATCATATTGATTCTTTGTTCTGAAGGTTTCCAGCAGTGACTTTACCTATTGAGGGCACATACACTTTCAGCCAGTGTATGAAGCGGCAGGAAAAATTGTTGTTACCTGACATCTATCTATGGCCAGTTTTAGACTCCAAAAATGCTGAGAGGGTATTTGGCTTTCTATGTGATTGGTTTAGGGACAGTTGGGGATCCTCATACTCATGACCACCAGCTACACCCACTAATATTGGCAAATGTAGATGACTTTATGCTATGTGTATGGCCAGCAGAAGTCTCTTACATTTTTATTTGCCATTAATGTTTTTCTAGGATGAAAGGAATCAGATATTAACAGCGTACATCTGGATTAGGCAGAGCTGGTACGATGCTTACTTAATATGGGACAAAGATGAGTATGATGGCCTGGATTCAATCCGTATTCCGAGCAACATGGTGTGGAGACCCGATATAGTACTGTATAACAAGTAAGTGGACTGCCAAAAATATTATTGATCTTTTTTATTGATTCCCTTTGTTTTTTTCTTCTTACCCTATAAATTGTAAAATGTTGATGTTACATAAATAAATATTATTAATATTTCTGGAAAGATGGAATGATTGCCAGATTATAGGGGACTAGTCAACTTTGGTAACATTTCTGCTTTGGTAAATACAGTACTTGAATTTCCCATAAAATAACAAGGGGCTTTTATTTTTAGAACTCAGTACTTTGCATTGTGCCATTCCTGTTATTCCCCTAGAAAATACCCACATAAATTACCAACTGGCCTTTAGCATTCCCCTTGTCGATAAGATGTGTCCCCACACCAATGTCTTAGAACCTTTTTTTTAGATCAGGGGCACCCATAGGAAAAAAAAATTCATAAGGGCACCCCTACCAAATAATTTTTATCAAATGACAAAAAAACTCAGTTTTACATTTGGCTTTTAGTGCAATTTTTACAGGAGAAACACATTAAATGAATTGGTTTCACTTGTAAAATTTGGAAACCTCACCAAAAACTGCTTCAAAACAGCACCGTATGAATGCACCCTCAAAGCTATACCATCCTATACTTCCTATACTTCACACCAAACTGTCTCCACTCAGCACATATCAAAATTCATCTTTCACCATCACCATGCTCCCTTAGTGTCCACCAAACAGTATGATGCCCTTTAGTCGCACCCACACTGTATAATGCACTTTTAGTAGCACCTACACTGTATAATGCACCTTTAGTGGTCCCCACATCATATAATTCTCCCACAATTCTTCCCATACAAACAAAAAAGTAAAACTAAGCCCCACTTTATACTGCTTTCCTCCTGCTCATCTTGTCTTGGGCTCAATGCAGCAAGCCTGTGCGAAGCCACAGACAGTACTAGTTGCAGCCTGAATGGTGGGGCAGGAAGCTTTAGGCTTCCTGTTTCACTATTGTATTCAACTCTATCTGTATCCTAGTGGCACATATAGAGTTAAATTTGAGTCATGTGGCCTTCTTACCACCACAGTGTTGTAGCACCACTGACGGGTTTCCATGCCGTTCCAGTTCGGAATCATTCCCCTTTGGGCACTGACGCTGTCATCATTTATTGTACAGTATGTGACTATGTAGGGACTTGCACGTTTGACAAGAGGAATGGTAATTCCCAGTTATCAATTTATTCATATATTCCCAGGAGGAAGTATAAAGGAGCGGCACAATCCACAAGATGCTCCAGAATTGTTATTTCATAGGGAATACAGACATGTTAGGATAGTTGGCAGGTCCTCTTTTATCATTGTTTTCTCTCTTGACACTGATGAACACATGAGAATCCCTGAATATAGAAATACATATATGTTTTCTACTACCTTCATCCATCAGGGCAGACGATGAATTTTCCGAGCCAGTGAATACAAATGTTGTTCTCAGATACGATGGAAAAATCACATGGGATTCTCCAGCTATAACCAAAAGCTCCTGTGTAGTGGATGTGTCTTATTTCCCCTTTGACCACCAACAATGTAACCTGACCTTTGGCTCGTGGACCTACAATGGTAATCAGGTGGACATTATAAATGCCATGGACACGGGGGACCTCTCGGACTTTGTAGAAAATGTGGAGTGGGAAATGCAGGGTATGCCAGCAGTGAAGAACGTCATCACTTATGGCTGCTGCTCCGAGCCCTACCCTGATGTCACCTTCACTTTGATCCTTAAGCGGAGATCTTCCTTCTATATTTTTAACCTGTTAATACCCTGTGTCATGATTTCATTCCTGGCTCCACTAGGCTTCTATCTTCCTGCAGATTCAGGAGAAAAAGTTTCCTTGGGAGTGACTGTTTTGCTGGCCCTTACTGTCTTTCAGTTAATGGTGGCAGAAAGTATGCCTCCCTCCGAAAGTGTGCCATTGATAGGTAAGTCACCACCACTGCGTTTATTGGGTCCCTTTACAGAATGAAAGTTGGGGCCTACACAATACCAAGAATGTAAACACATTTTTTAATCTCAATTGATCAGAAATATAATCCTATATGGCACAGTACATTCTTTAAGAAGTTATGAAACAAAGTTACCGAATGGTTGATAAAAAAATATAATAGGCAATACATGGTGCCAGTTAGCATGGACCATAAGGAGGACCTCTGGGACTGAAACACTTTAGACAATTAATGTTTTTTTGGAGGAATCCGACCCCTCAAACCTCCTACCAGTGAACTGGGATGAGTTGCAGTACAAGACATAGCTTCATGTATGGAGGAACTGCTGTGCATGGATGAACAATGAAGAAGGGAGCATGGATGTTGTGAATTGGGAGAGGGGAGTAAGTTGCCAAATGCCTCTTATGGTGGCCTAGCTCCCTGAGGTTCCCAATTGTTTAAATGCAACCTGCCTAGTCCTTCAATCCCTGGCATCACCTGTTGGGAGAGAGTCATGAGAACCTCATGGTACAGGGTAGTATGTACTGTATTCACATGATACATAACAACTTCCTGTGCCAACCCGATGGCAGGCCTCGATGCTGCATTGAACAATTTTAAACCTTTTCATTTATATTTTATTTTACAAAATATATAAAATTTTTAAATTTAGATAATTTCTGTATTAAAATATTGTTAATATCGATGTGATATGAATATTTTTTCTCTGTATTTTAGGTAAATATTATATCGCTACTATGACTATGATCACAGCGTCTACAGCTCTAACAATCATCATCATGAACATACATCTTTGCGGAGCAGAAGCAAAGCCCATCCCTCAGTGGGCCAGGGTCATCATACTTGACTACATGTCTAAAATATTTTTTGTCTATGATGTTGGTGAGAACTGCACCACACCACGAAATGACAGTGACACCATTTCTCAGGACAGCGTTCGTACCTATAATGATTATGAGAGAGAACAGGATGTCTATGACACATTGAAGCGCCCCCTTTCTATAAGAACAGACTTTGTATGTGACATTGACATCCATGCTAAGCTCAATGGCCACCATGATGGAAACAAGGCTGTTTTAGATCATCCATACTGTAGCCATTGTGTACATTACAGATCCCTGGCAAATAACATTGAATACATTACTAACTGGTACCGAGAACAGAAGTCAATTAGTGCCATGGGGATGGAGTGGAAGAAGGTGGCCAAGGTGATGGATCGATTCTTCATGTGGGTCTTCTTTAGCATGGTCTTCTTTATGAGTATTTTAATTATTGCAAAGGCAGTGTAACTCTATAGCCTAGGAAGCAATGATCCGATTAATAAAATGCTAATAAAATGTAATGTCATGGTGATTTTTCAGATTATACACCGTCCACAAGGATTCTACTATAGGTCCTCACCTATGTTCTACCCCTCTGGCTCCAGGATTTTAAGAGTTGTGGTTACCCCCATTAAACCAATATTTGGTGCCCCATTGTTGCACTCTGAAAACCTGGGAATGTAACAGTGGGGCACGTGTGACTCTTATTTGGCAATGACAATAAGGCTGGTACATGTCCTTGTGTGCCGCTGCAAGCAGGAGAATTGTTATACTATGCTGACTTCTCCAGGATTGGTCAAAAATCCCATATGTTTGGGGACCTCCTGATTTTCCCACAACTATATTGAAGGTAACAAGCATTCAGCATTCAGTTCCTTTGTTCTCACAAGAGATGTATAGCAAGGACTTATTTTATTTCCCTTTCCCTGTTGTAATAAACATGCACACTCAGTTGAGTGTTTGACGTCTAATTCATATGGCTGCCTTAAAGGGAATGTATCGTCTTGATTTTTTTTTTTTCTTTTAATCAATGAAAACTTGATCATGTTTGTGTTATTTTTTTCCTTTTATTTTTTTATTAATTTTTTTAATTCTAATTTTTGATTACACAATTATGGTAGCAGCCTTTTTAGCCATTCACATGGGTCATAGACCCAATAATCTGGATATATTAATTACGGTCTATGGGAGACAAGCTATCATGACCATTTGTAAACATTTTCTAAACATGCTCTGACCTGTGTAGAGTTCATTGTGCAGGGAGGGGAAAGAAGTGAGTTGTGGCCATCAGCTATTGTGAATGGTGGATCCCATAGTTCATTGTAATCCTGCCTGTGGATATAATGAGATGACTGCTGAAAAGTGAACAAAACAGTGTACGGAACAGGAAGTCTCAGCATATTAATAGGCTTAGTGGCTAGGGTGAAAATTGCAGGATTTTTGGATCTTTTAAAAACATAGATATTGATACCAAAAAATATAGGGAAATAGTAGAAAAAGAAACATAAGGCATTTGAATAAGAATAATAGATCATTTTATTAAACAAATCAATGCATATCTCTAAGTAAAAAATATTAAAGTGATTTTGTTCCCAAGCAATTCATATATATACACGTACATCCATATTCATTTATGGAGAGTGCAATTTATCAACATAAATATAATTCAGCAATATCTTATAAACACATAAAAGCATAGGGTATATGCAAACTGGCAGGGCTTGTCAGGCATTAGTATATAATGGAAGTGACAATAAGACGGAGCTTTGAGTATGGTGAAGCAGTAAACGTACAGTCCACAGATATCATAACAATACATATGGGGTACATAGTATAGTCTATATTAATATTTATAGTAATTCCCATGAAGTGACACTGCTGCACAAATGTTTAGTATCTAGATCAATGCAGTAGTGTTGTATGGCAGGCTACATATACTTGCATCATCGTACAGATATCAATATGTAAGATTAAAATAAACATTATCAAAAATTGTTAAAATATGTTTAACATAAAAAACTTGATTCAAATAAAAGGTCATTTTCTGTTGACACATTCCCTTTAAGAAGCACCATTGTATAGTTGTACTATACATACCGCTATACCAGTATGTTAGTAAATACTTTCATTTCCATACTCTTCAGCATTTACCTTCAACTTTTGTAAAAGTGAACAAGAGCTTTGGAGTCATAGCCGAATTTACAGTTGTATGATTTGCTTCTATAGCAGGTCTGTGCTGATATTGAGGTCAAGAAGGAGGATGTGGACAGGCTTGTCTCACTACGTCTTCTGTAATTCAACTATCCAGCTTAGCAGAAATAGCTGTGTGAATGCACTGACAGGCTGCGGAGTAGCCTGCAAGAAGGCCACAGTGTATTTGTGCAGATTAGATAAGTATAACTTTGGGGACTGGTGTGATATCTCCACTACAAGCAGAAGCATCAGACTGGGACAATGTCTACAACTCCTGAGATCGCTTTCACCCGGAGATACCTGAAGTATTGCTAGTGAATGTGTTGCTTTATCTTTCTATGACTTAATTCACTTACATTACTTAAGGTGTCGCAGAGTGACATTGATCCGCACTTGTACAACCAAAATCTGCCACAAAGTCCCAGCCTTAAAGGCAAGAGAACCTGTCAAGGTGATTTGGGACACTAAACAAACCAGTGGTCCATGTCGTATTGAAAAAAAAAAAAAAACCCTTACCTAGAGATGAGTCTCATTGCAGACATCTCTGTTGCTCTTGGCACCTGTGCAGTTGCTCAGTACACCACGGCTTCATTATGCATAGGCCTGAGGTCTGGCGCATGCGCAGTGAAGCCAAGGTGTACTTTCAACAGCTTCAGTGAGCAACTGCGCAGGAGATCAATATTACAATCCTGGAAAATGGTTTTAACATGGAACTGGTAATAATTATGTATTAACCCCTAAGCCACTCTCGATCACTGCTATAACCGAACCTGTCCTATGAATATTCGACATTGCTCCCTTTAACCTTGGACCTGTTACCTCAAAGCTTAAATTCATGGGGGTGCTCGCACTCTCACAGAAGAGGGTGCAACATTTTGTTATGTTGCGTCTGGCATACACGACATGTGATCTAATTTGGGAACGCTGATGGGAAAGTTACCATGATAGCAGAAGGGCTTAGTTATTAGCTACTTGGGTTAAGTGCCATGTAAGAACCTGGGCTTATGTCTGTTCAGTTCCTTCTGTAATACAAGCTGTGTGAGTGAACGATGTGACAGTAATAAGATACAATCACAATACGTGCTAGCAGCAAAATCTCATTTTATATCCTAGTAACCATGTGTTAAATAATTAAAGGGAATACTAAGCACGTACGCCAATAAGTATAATATACACAGGTACACATAGAAAATAGGACATCTTAGCTGCAGTACCCCAAACCTCTAGGAGAAAACTATTTCTAATGCTTTACTCATAAAGCCTGTCATTAATCTAATGATATCCAAACACTGGAATATGTGTGGACAGTGACAATGAAATATATCACTATACATACTGACAGGCTTTGGAGGATGTAATCATTCCTACTGATAAGCACAGACCAGTGCTCGAACTACTGCCATAGCAGCCGTAGTAGTTACTATGGGGCCCACGACCTGCTTGTGGATTAATGTTTGCGGGACAAATTGTTCTTCATAATGATACCATTTATTATTCTGTACAATGTACTGGGAAGCTGGAAAAAAATGGGGTGGAATTGGAAAAAAAAAGTGCATTCAGGAGAACTTCTTATGGGCTTCATTTTTACAGCGTTCACTGTGCAGCTAAAGTGACATATCACACGTATTCTATGTTTTGGTATGATTCCGGGGATACCAATTTTATATAGTTTTAATTACATATTAACCCCTTAACAAAAATCCAAAACTTTGGAAAAAAAATTTTTTTTTTCTTAAAGTCGCCATATTCTGACACCCAGGGCATATTTTTTTGCCAGGTGTACGTTTTAATTATACCATTTTGGGGAATGTCTATTGCTTTAATCACTTTTTATTCAAATTTTTATCAGAGGTGAAACAGTATTATTTTCTCCAGTACTGCATTTACCGTACGGGAAAAATATGTTTATAAGTTTGTAGTCCGGGCGTTTTCAGACACAGGGATACCTTATGTAATGTAATGTTTCACAGTAATTTTATACTTTTATATGTATTTTAGGAAAAGGGGGGTGATTTTAATTTTTAATTCTTTTTATTTTTGTTATTTTTTTGTAGTTTTTTTTTATTTTTTTTTTAAATACTTTATTTATTAGACCCCCTAGAGGTGTTGAACCCCAGATCTCGTTCTAGGTGCTGACGATCCTACCCAAAATGGGGACCGCCGGGAAAATGGTGCCTCAGACGCAGCTCCTGTCGACAGCCACCTCTGCTGCTCCTTCCTCTTTCCAGGGGGTCCTGTGTGTTCTACATCACTTTACTGAACAGCGTTAGAACATCACTGACAGTATTCAGATTCCTCTTGCACGGTTCATCTGGTGGTTTTTAGACCAAAAAGGTACGAAATGAAAAATGCTATTATTATACTTGGGGTTTCTTCAGACCACAGTGTATAATGCTCAGAGGCCCAGGAGAGGTGAGTAAACATAAAAAAACAGTGTTACTCACCTCTCCTGGCCTCCTATGCAGGTCTTCGGGTCTTTCCAATGATGTCACAGTTTGTCCGAACCCTAAATCTTTGCAAAATTCATACCGAACACCGTAGGGACCACTGTGAGACATTATACTTGGTGAAGGTGCCACTGTGGGAGATTACACTATGTGTAAATGGGGCATTATACCATGTGGGGGCCAGTAAAGGGAGCATTTTACCGCATGAGGGCCAGTTAAGGGTGACTTTTACTGTGTGGGCGCTAGGAATGGGGACCCCACTATGCTGTGTGGGTGCGGGGGCCCAAGTCAAAAGTTTGATATGGAGACCAGTCTTTGCTAGTTACGCCCCTGGCACTGACATAGAGAGTGAATGCAGTTTTGCTATATTTATAATACACAGTTCAAAATTTTGCAGATTTAGTGAATTTAGCAATGAATTTTGCCTTATTTAGTAGGACAAAATCCTTGCATTGTAACTCTGCTGTCAATGACCCTCAGGAGTACACAGTGTGATGGCAATGTCATTGCCAGTACTGGAGAAATGAATAGAAATTGCCTTATTCAAGGATGGGTAAAATCCAAGTAAGGCCAAGGGATTCTAGAAGAGTGGATCACTGCACACTTGCTTTTGAGACAACTACACCTAAACAAACTTACCTACTTGTTTGGAATGGATTGGGTGTAGGTGGCCATAATGAAAGAGGACAGAGTGAAGAAATTTTTTGCAGTCTGGGAGTCATATATGTCTATATTACCCATTGAGGCATATTTGGTAACACCATCTGGTGCCTGAATAGAATATTAACAGAAAGCCCTCCCATTCAAACACAGTGTCCTTATGGAGTGCCTGGGGATCACCGGATCGAAATACAAACTCCATGCAGATGTTGCCCTTGGTAGGATTCAAACCCAGGACACCAGCCCTGCAAGGTAACAGTGCTAACCACTGCCAAATAATGTATAACATGTCATGTTATAGAATGTTTGTTATGTTTACATGGAAAATTCAAAAATTTTTAATAAACACAAGTTAAAAAAAAGTAAGGCCAAGGTCACACTGGTCAGTTCTGCAGTGGGATATCCATAGTGGACATCCCGCAATGGACTAAACCACAGAAAAAAACTGCTGAAATCAGCTGGTTTTCACTTTAGTTTTCATCAACAATTCCTGAGCAATTTTGCATTGCAAAGGTTGAAAACTGCGATGAACACGCAGCAGTAATTGACATTTGCCCCGTATATCCGTTATGCAGGAAAAATTGCAGCGTCACAGGTGACGTATGTGAGTGACGTCCCGTGTCCTTTCCTTAGGCCGCTGATTGGCCTCAGCGGTCGCGTGCGACGGGGACTTCCGCTGGAAAAGTCCCGGGATGCCGCAGGAGTAGCGTCGGGGAACTCTGGTGCACCATGGACAGGTGAGAATCTTTTTTTTATTTTTCACCTTCCCCAGCCTCCAAAGAAAAAACATTTTTTCCTGGATAACCCCTTTAAGAGTCCCATTCTTATAACCATGCAGTTTATACTTAGCACTGTGTGTGATGTTCATTGTACACTCCATTATGTTTGTACAATAATCTATAGAATGAAGGCAAATGTTTTTCTCAAGGAATCTCTAGAAAATAAAGTCTGCACAAATAAGCAAGAAAACACAAGAAATATATTAAGAGGCATGAACCTTTTAATAACTTTGCTGCATTTTATTTCACCATACTGTGGATTAGGACTGCCATATTAAACGCTGGTCTTAGTACATTCCCTCTATAAATTTATTAAGACTGAGGTTTCACATACAAGTCTTAAGAAGCGCACCAATGTAAAACGCACTGATGCACTATGGCCTGGTGTAAATTACGGCTATAATTCACCCTAGTATTCCGGGTTGTGGTGATCCTGCTCCTGACTAAACATTACCCACTTTTTGTAAAGTGGTGACGAGAGTGTAAAAACAAAAAGTCTCACATTTTTGCTCAAAAAAAGGACTTACAAAAAAATTGCTATTTTTTTAAGCTAGAAAACTGGCCAACAGGACTTAATAAATCCCCCCTCACTCAATTTATTATACAAAAATAATAATAATTATTAATAATAATAATAATACAAAAAACTTAATTAAGAATTAAAACTTAAGAAATATACATGCAGCACATAAGCCATAGACACAATTAATCACTACTGTTATACAATAAGAAGGCAATAATAAATAGTCACATTACTATGTTTAAAATAAACAACATGTGCAACAAAATAATCCACCTCTATATCATAAAGCTGTGACCAAAAGCCTAATTTGAAGCTCCTGGGCTCCAATGCAAAATCTGTAAAGGGGCCCCTACTTATCTTGTGTCATAGTTGTATATTTGACCCCTGAGACTCTAGGGCCTGGTAGCGACTGCTACCTCTGCACCCCCTATAGCTACAACACTGACTGTTACATAATGCAAGATGTACGGTTGTTCAATGATGTGGTCTAGCATAGGTGCACAACTATATCAGGTAAACGGACACCTACAGTTTATGACCATGCACCCATATACTATTTGTTATTCATGCCCACAATGAAAGGATTCACATAAAATTATATATCTGCTGCCTGTGACTTGTGAACTTACTAGTTCCTTTCCATAACTATAACTAAATTATGTGTCAAATAGCAACAATGTACAGTGATACAGATCTGTCCTGTATGTGGTCTCTACTATATGTAAAATAATAGTTAATCTATATATCGAAATTGATATTAAAACCATGTACCTACTGAGTTACTGAAGTGCTTTTGGGTACTTAGATATTAACCAATAATAGACCCATTATGGTAGCAATGAAATTACATAGACAATATATGTAGGACACATGTGAAACAGTTTATAATAGACACTATTTTTTTTTTTTTGCTTAGTCTTTCATTTTTGTAAGTCAGACTTAATATAATATTACTTCCTATTAAAAATGAAAAATAAATATTTGATAGGTAACCAGACCATTCAATGTTTGCCAAGTACTGTAAAATAAAATAAAATAAAATAAAAAATCATCAGAGGATTCATCACATCAATTTACATAAAATCATGTCAACTCATAACTGAGAAATATTATTAAACATAAAACTAGAGAGGGAAGGATCGAGGGATTGATGTACTGGTGTTCATTTTGACTTTGCGGATACTTAGAATATATTAACTAATATACACCCAATATAGTGAATCCACTTAATAAGTCAGAGCATAAAGCACATGCATTGCTACTGTGAGTTCTCCTACCACATAAAGCATGTAGAAATGCGAAGTGAGAATATTGTACTGTTCACCATAAATTTACAGGAAAGTATAAATGTGCTCCAAATTCCTCAAATGTTAAACAAATACATAATAAAACATATAAAGTATCTAAACAATGAAATAGATTATAATGCACTGTAACATATATGATCTGAGACATCCGACACAGTAGAAACAATGCCCCATACACTGTCAGGATTACGGTAGAATATACAGAATGTATCTTTTCTCTATACTGCAATACAAACATGAAGCTAGTTTCATCTGCTGATGGGTAGAAATAATCCGCTGTAGACGATGTGTAAAATGTCTGATGTGGCTCTTCCTGTTGGACATCTCCATTAAGGATCCAAACTACTGATATGTCTGCGACCACACAGAACCAGTATTTTACTGGAGTCAATTGAGCACTCACATGTTCAGAGAATATGTGCATTCACTTTTATTGCATTATAATGTATAATGTCACATAGAAAACATAGACAGCAATAGGGTCTAATACGTGATTTGTGATTCACACATGAAAAATGAACCCTACAGGGAAGTGCCTGGCCCTAAAGTCATCTTCAAATGGCGGGTTCCACAATAAGAGCTTTGTGGCCCTGTTGTAATAGATGATTTGCTGACAGCTATCTTATCCAACATCCTCACACTCGTGCATGCTTGGTCAAGCAGTGCATGTGGTCTGAACAGGGAGAAGGGAGAAAGCCACAGCCAGGCTCTTCTGGTAGGGACTAATCTCCCTGAGAATAAGAGGACAGGGCAGTTCATATCCATCTGCCTGATCCTAATCTTCCCGAAGATGCCCCCCCCCTTTCCCCATACATAATAGATGGCTGGCCAAGTCCAAACTTGATTCAGGTTAGACTAACCATCTGATGTGTATGGGGACCTCCCAATGTCAGAAAAGATAAGGATCAGGTAGTTGTTTATCACCAGCTTAAGCCCACCAGAGGATCTTCCAGTACTCTGGTGGGCAGGTACAATACTGCAATACAGAATAGGACAGGTACATTACAGAACTGACAAACCTCCTCTGATTTCAGAAGGATTGGGCTATCTAATGTGTATGAGGTCACTGGGCTCTTCCTCAATGGCAGCTGTCAGGGGAAAGAAACACTGGGTATGATGAAATTGGATGTTAATGTGTCCAGTGGTTTGCCCACTTGTAAGATAAGTCGCTGTTAGATGAGTCTGGCTGAAGCTGATTCCTTTCTCCTTGTTAAAAATTCATGAACCTCCACTGAGCCAAGCATGCATGTCCATGGGAGTGTCAAGAGGGATCTGCAAGCCAAACCAGACCAGCATTTTGGCAACAGCTATTATTATTATTTTTCTTTTTTTAAGCACACCAGTAATTCCATGGTGCTGTACATTATTATATTAATTCCATGGTGCTATACATTATTACATTAGGTCCATGGCATTGTACATTATTATACTAATTCCATGGTGCTGTACATTATTATACTAATTCCATGGTGCTGTACATTATTATATTAATTCCATGGTGCTGTACATTACTATACTAATTCCATGGTGCTGTACATTATTATAATAATTCCATGGTGCTGTACATTACTATACTAATTCCATGGTGCTGTACATTATTATATTAATTCCATGGTGCTGTACATTACTATACTAATTCCATGGTGCTGTACATTATTATAATAATTCCATGGTGCTGTACATTACTATACTAATTCCATGGTGCTGTACATTATTATATTAATTCCATGGTGCTATACATTATTACATTAGGTCCATGGCATTGTACATTATTATACTAATTCCATGGTGCTGTACATTATTATACTAATTCCATGGTGCTGTACATTATTATAATAATTCCATGGTGCTGTACATTACTATACTAATTCCATGGTGCTGTACATTATTATATTAATTCCATGGTGCTGTACATTACTATACTAATTCCATGGTGCTGTACATTATTATAATAATTCCATGGTGCTGTACATTACTATACTAATTTCATGGTGCTGTATATTATTATATTAATTCCATAGTGATGTACATTATTATATTATTTCCATGGTGCTGTACATTATTAAAGAAAACTTTAGTTAAATTGAGGCATTATTTAGGGTTATATGTATATACACACCAAACATGTTAGTTCTGGAAATTTACTAAATGTGTAGATTACATTTACTGTGCAATATGTCAGGTTTGCATATTGGCATATTCACAGTTTTTATTGCAACTGTTAAATGTTTTCTGAGCTATGAAAACAAATTCAGACATAATCTTAAATATCCAGAGAAAAACTGTTCATGGTGAAGGTTAGAAATCACTACCTGCGAATAACCCAGTCCGTCTGCTTATATATAGGTTTATAGGTTACATGCCTCCCAATGTCTGTTACAATGTCTGGTGAATTGCTCCTGTATTCTGCAGAAGGGAAGCAGCAAGGAATACAGATTGACTACAGGTTATGAATGAAAATGCTGCTTTTTATATGCAGCTTATATCCTGCAATTGCTATTTATTTGCAGTTTGCTATGTCATAGCAGGTGTTTAGTTTAAGCTCACCTGTCACCAAGACTAGTATATAGAGAATGAATCTGCAGAATATTTATCAGTAGAGTATCTTGTGGGAAGAAGCAGTGCAAAGTAAGCAAAGCTAAAAGGACATACCTTCAAGTAGAAAAAGTCTGCGTTCATTCAGAAACTGTGGTGTTGTAATGTGCAATGAGTTAGTAGTTGTAATAGTAGTCGTAATAGTAGTAGTGGTGGTAGTAGTAGTAGTAGTACTAGTAGTAGTGGTAGTAGTAGTAGTGCTAGTAGTAGTCGTAGTAGTAGTGGTAGTAGTGGTGGTTGTAGTAGTGCTAGTAGTAGCCGTAGTAGTAGTAGTAGTAGTGGTAGTAGTGGTGGTTGTAGTAGTAGTAGTAGTTGTAGTTGTAGTAGTGGTAGTAGTAGTGGTAGTAGTAGTGGTAGTAGTGGTGGTTGTAGTAGTGCTAGTAGTAGTCGTAGTAGTGGTAGTGGTAGTAGTAGTGGTAGTAGTGGTGGTAGTAGTGGTGGTTGTAGTAGTGCTAGTAGTAGTCGTAGTAGTAGTAGTAGTGGTAGTAGTGGTGGTTGTAGTAGTGCTAGTAGTAGCCGTAGTAGTGGTAGTAGTGGTGGTTGTAGTAGTAGTAGTAGTTGTAGTTGTAGTAGTGGTAGTGGTAGTAGTAGTGGTAGTAGTAGTAGTCGTAGTAGTAGTAGTTGTAGTAGTGGTAGTAGTAGTGCTAGTAGTTGTAGTGGTGGTTGTAGTAGTAGTAGTAGTTGTAGTTGTAGTAGTGGTAGTAGTGGTAGTAGTAGTAGTAGTGGTGGTAGTAGTGGTGGTTGTTGTAGTAGTGCTAGTAGTTGTAGTAGTGGTAGTGGTAGTAGTAGTGGTAGTAGTAGTAGTAGTGGTAGTAGTGGTGGTTGTAGTAGTGCTAGTAGTAGAAGTGTTGGTTGTAGTAGTGGTAGTAGTAGTGGTAGTGGTAGTGGTAGTAGTAGTGGTAGTAGTAGTAGTAGTTGTAGTAGTGGTAGTAGTAGTGCTAGTAGTTGTAGTGGTGGTTGTAGTAGTAGTAGTAGTTGTAGTTGTAGTAGTGGTAGTAGTGGTAGTTGTTGTAGTAGTGCTAGTAGTTGTAGTAGTGGTAGTGGTAGTAGTAGTGGTAGTAGTAGTAGTAGTGGTAGTAGTGGTGGTTGTAGTAGTGCTAGTAGTAGAAGTGTTGGTTGTAGTAGTGGTAGTAGTAGTAGTGGTAGTAGATAAACTTGCCCAGTCCTCCTTGGTTGGCATCATCTTTAGCTGTATCCTGTGTCTATAAGAACAAATAACTTTTACAACGGCCAGTCAGTGCCTTCTTCATCCTTCCTAGAGTTTGGGTGGCGAGTATTGTCAAACACACTAGCACGCCGTCAAGAGAGCTTACAGGACATTACGTTTGCTGTCATTTCTACTGTAAACTACAACTATCACTGTAAGCGCTACTTTGCAATATGATGACTAGTATACAGTGCCCTCTAGTGGCGAAGGTCTTGATTATCTTCTTCGCCATCTTGCCATTTATGAAGATAATTAAAGACCCTGAGCATGAGAAAGTATCACATTAGATATCCAGAATTACTCTTTGAAGGGAACCTGTAAGGGCGATTTCGGACACTAAGCCACCCACACATTATTATGGTAGAGGCTTAGTGTCTCAATTCACAATTTGGCCGCCTTAAAAATGTAAAAGCTTTATACTTACCTAGAGATGAGTCTGATGAGTCTCACAGACTTTTCTCTGGTGCTCCTGGCACCTGCACAGTACTTCAGTGAAGCCAAAGATGTACACCCCAGCGCATACGCCTGAGGTGCTGAAATTGCACTCTTATCATGCCTTTTTCATTCTCATTGGATTGAGAAGGATATATATTTATTTCCCACTAGATATATTCTCATCATTTCCCACAATACAGTACAGACATTTGTGAACCGAGAGCAAGGCAGGTGGTTTGGACTCCGCAACCAGAAATGAACGCACACGCGGTAGTTCAAGAAAAAAATATATATTTACTATAAGTTAATAAAGGCTAGTTAAAGGTAAAATGACAGGGCTAAAGACAAGCAAAATATACAATATAGCATGAACAATTTCAAGGCAAATTCTGCAATGGTTTCTACTTTTACTCTGTCCACTTCTGCAGTATGGACACTGAATGAACAATATACTCAAAACTATCCCTAACTGACCCTGACTTCACATTTGGGTGCACCCCCTTTTCCCCAGTGGTCCAGGTGGACCGCTTACAGTCCGTAGAAGCGCGCGGTGGGGCCCAAAGTCGGTCCTTTCTTTTATAGTGAAGCGTCCTCTCCTCACGGTTATCAGGATCTTGGGAGAAATGAAGTCCTCTTTAACAGACAGGGAAATCAACTGAATGCAATGTAATCCAACAGCAGATTCCACTCAGCACACTGACAGTCCTGCCGAATCCATACACTGAGCTGGGATGTAAGCCGGGATTTAGCAGGTGCCGTCCAGTACATCAACAGCACTGCGAGTCTCTATCTGTGGTATCCATATACACAGTCACAATGTCAGTCTCACTGATCAGCCACTGAGCACAGTTCCTTTCACGTGGACTCACTAGTCCTGTTGTCTCTTTACACTCTGTTTGTCTCTGGACCAAGATACAGCTTAGCTGTACAGAAAAATCTCCACACCAGTTCAATACAACACTTGCCAAGATGGCTGCTGCTCTCTCTCTCGTCACTTCCTGCTTCTCTGCTCACACTCTGTCTGCAGAACAGGCAGGCTGACATAAAGGGGGGGGGGTCTCACTCCAGCATCATGTCACAATTACAATGGCTGCTGTCTTAAAGGAACAGAATCACAGAAATACATTCAACATTAACAGTTTATACAGACAAATGAAGCTTAAGACAACATTGGCTGTCTCTTACATATTCCCCCCCACTTTAAGATTGGCAGTCCCTGCCTATGACTGTATATCCAGAGGGTTGTACTTTTATGCACAGGGTGGTAGTATACCGATGTATGGCAGGCCAAACAAACTCATCCTGCGCATACCGAACAGGGGGAATACCAGCATTTGGCCTAGTGGTCCGTCTGAGGACCGGTGGTATATTATGGGGTGCTGCAGCTATGGGCTGAGAAGGACCAGCGGATTCCGCACCAGAGGGGGCACAGGCCGGAGATACAGTAGTCACAGGTGGAACATCCCCAGGAGCAGGGATCGGCCAACAATCATCCTCCTCGTCGGAGGCCCATTCCGCACCTCCATTCTCTGACTGTGGGAGCTCATTCACATTGGCAGGCCCATCGTGATTTGTCCCTTCAGAATGACACAGGCGCAACATATTTCGGTGAAGTACTCGAACACAATCAGTTCCTTCTTTCTGGACCTGGTACACTGGCCCATTCGCATACTTGCGGCCAACAACACGATACGGCAAAGCCTCCCATCTGCTTTCCAATTTCCCTTGGGGTTTCTTGACACGAACTAGCACCAGGTCGCCTGGTTGCAATGGTGCTTCTTGCACTGGGGTCTTATCAGGATGGGGATGTTCTTGCAGGCGCTGCCGCACCAATCGATGGATCGTCTCAAGTCTCTGCCGATGCGCCCGCACCCAAGAGGTTGGATCCCTCGGAGGGAACCCATCCACATCATTCAACTGTAATTCTCCTATACTTCGCCCAGACCGCCCAAAGAGAAGTGTATAAGGAGAGTACCCCGTTGTAGAATGGACCTGATTGTTATAGGCCCACACCATTTCAGACAAGAACTGAGGCCACTGTAACTTCTTGTCTTCCTCCAGAGTCCGCAGCATCTGTAGCAGAGTTCTGTTGAATCTTTCACAGGCCCCATTTCCCTGAGGGTGGTATGGAGTCGTGTGCGACTTCTTTATCCCGTAGATACGTTGAACTTCTTTCATTACGTGTCCCTCAAAGCAGGCGCCCTGGTCGGAGTGGATGCGTTGGGGGCACCCATATACTCGAATGAAATCTTGGCACAGAGCACGAGCTGCTGACTCAGCTGTCTGGTCCTTGGTGGCGGTTACCACCGCAAATTTGGTGAAGTGATCCACCATTACGAGGCAATACTGGTGTCCGCTATTGGATGGGCCCACCATTAGATAGTCTATCATGACGATTTCTAAAGGTTCCTGGGTCACGATGGTTTGCAGGGGAGCTCTCTGTTCTATTGCCTTATGGATCTCACAAGTTCGACAGCTGCGGCATACTTCTTCGACCATTTGACGAAGACCAGGGCAGTAAATCAGTCGCTGTAACCAACGAAAGGTCTTCTCATGACCAAAATGTCCATTCTTATTATGAGCCTCAACTGCCAAGGAGCGAGCCAGTTCACTAGGCACCACAATTTGGTATCGAATGTCGATCTCAGAAGGTAAATAGACCTTTCGGCATAGCACTCCATTTTTCATCTCCAACTTTTCCCACTGACTCAAAACAGATAATATCTCACGTGTCAGTCGTTCTCTTTCCTCTCTACAGGGCTTCTGGCCTTTCTCAACACACTTGATCATCTGCGCCAGCCCCTCATGGGTCTGTTGTATCTGTGCCCATTCCTGTCGTGAGGGACCAAAGAAAGGAGCCATTTCAGTCCCCTCCATCTCAAACTGATTAGTGGCGGTCAAGGCCTGTGAAAATCTGCTGAAATCGGGCACCTCCACATGCTCCAACTCATGATCCACGTCTTCTGTGGGGGTCTGGGCAGTTACCCTAGAAAGTCCGTCAGCATTCTGGTTCTCTGTCTTGGACCGATACTTAATGCGGTAATTGAATGTAGACATTCGGGCTATCCACCTCTGCTCTAACGCCCCGAGCTTGGCATTTTCCAGGTGAGCTAGTGGGTTGTTGTCAGTCAGTACTAAAACTTCAGCACCGGTCAAATATTCAGAGAATTTCTCGGTCATGGCCCATACCAGTGCCAACAGCTCCAATTTAAATGAACTATAATTCTCGGGGTTTCTTTCAGAATCTCTCAAAGACCGGCTGCCGTACGCTATGACCCTCTCCTGGCCATCCTGAAGCTGGGAAAGCACTGCTCCAAGACCATACAGGCTTGCATCTGTATATAGCTGGAACGGCAAGTGGTAATCAGCATATGCCAAGATTGGGGATGTTGTCAGTGCATCCTTCAATGCCTGGAAGGCTTGTTCCTGTTCAGGTCCCCACTTCACGGACCGGTTCTTTGGACCACCGGATGTGCCTCGTAGGAGAGCATTAAGTGGTGCTGCTACCTTGGCAAAATCCTTAATAAACCGTCGATAGTAACCGGCTACTCCAAGGAACGCCCTCACTTCTCGCAGGGTAGTCGGTATCGGCCAATCTTGAACAGCCGCTATCTTGTCTCTTGATGGTCTCACCCCTTCTCCTGATACGCGGTGACCCAAGTAATCAATTTCAGATTGGAACAACCGACATTTACTGGGTTTCAATTTGAGCCCATGTTCCCGCAATCTTCGAAATACTTGCCCCAACTGGTGGAGATGGTCTTCAAAGGTCGCAGAATACACTATAATGTCATCCAAGTAGATGAGAGTGAACTCAAAGTTGAAGTCACCGAGACATTTCTCCATCAACCGCTGAAACGTTCCGGGTGCATTTGTCAACCCGAAGGGCATCCGGTTAAATTCGTATAGTCCTATGGGCAAGATGAATGCCGTCTTCTCCTTGTCTTTTGTGGCCATCGGCACCTGCCAATACCCACTAGCCAGATCTAGTGAGGAGAAGTACCGGGCTCTCCCTAGCGCTGAGAGGGACTCCTCAATCCGTGGCAAGGGGTAGGAATCTCGTACGGTGCAAGCGTTTAACTTCCGATAGTCTACGCAAAATCGGATGGACCCATCTTTTTTTCTTACTAACACCACAGGAGCCGCCCAGGGACTCTGGCTTTCTTGGATGATCCCACCCTGTAGCATCTTAGCTAACAGTTCTTTCACTTCCTGATACAACTGTGGAGGAATTTGTCGGTAGCGCTCTCTAATTGGAGGGGTGTCTCCTGTGGGAATCTCATGGTAGATCCCTGTGGTACATCCAAAATCTTCAGCATACCGTGCAAAGGTGGCTTGGTTCTCCCACAACAGCTCATCTACCTTCTGCACCCATTCCAGAGAACATGAACTTACATCCATCTTCATCTGTTCTCGAATTGCACAGCCATTCCATTCAGAGGTGGGTTCCTCATCTTCTCCCATGGACACAGTTACGGTCCACTCATCCCTTTCAGTCGGCTTCAGCTGCATTGGAGTTACTTTCCTTACTTCCTCCGGAGTCACATAGATGTTAGCCAGCAGCCTCCCTGGGGTCAGGTCCACACTCTGGTCCTGAGTGTTTACACATCGAAGTGGTACTCTTCCATTGCGAACTATTGCCAAGGAACGGGCCACTAGCGGATCAACACCTCCTTCGGCTGCCTGCAGTGGTTCTACCAACACAGCTATGCCCTCTAGTTTCCGACAGGTGCCTACGGGCATGGAAACTATTGTCTCCCGATTGGGTGGCAGTGTAACTTTTGTATGCAAAGGAACTGAAATTCGAGCCAGAGGACGCTGCGCATCCGAACTTTTCTGTAAGCCACATGTCCGGATCAGCCGCTGGAAAGCTGTTTGAGTAGGCCGATGGGTGGTGGTTTCTTTCCAATAACCGTGACCTTTCTTTTCAAAGAGGATCTGATCTAATTCTTTTAACACATTCATCCCCAAAATGACAGGGACCTTTACTTCATGTGACTCCTGTACCACCACAATGCCTTTCCTACCTAGATCTTGGCCACATACCCGGACATTCATCCAGGCCACTCCCACGACCGGAACTGGTAACTGGTTAGCTGCGACCACTCGTACGAATGTATGGGGATCATATTTCACATGTTGCCGGAAGTACCGTTCATAACAGTCTCTACTCAAGGTCGTTACTTGGGAACCCGTGTCAATCATCCCGGTAACCGGAATACCCTCCATTTCCACCTGTATGACAGGACTTGCAGCGATCAGGTCATCATCAGGGCATTCTCCCCACATAGTCTCCTTGTCAGTCTCCCCTACTACACGCCCTTCAGCAGCAGGGGACTTCAGTTTAACGGCGGTCTCTCATAAGTTTGTCGCTGCTCTGGACATCTAGCAGCAACGTGGCCCATCCGTCCACACTCCCAGCAGCGTATCCCCCGTCGTTCTGGCCATCTGTTTGGGCCCCTTCGGTAAGCCCCTTCGATTTCTCCTGAGCACTGCACTAAATGATTTGGACCCCTTCGGTAGGTCCTATCCTCACCCCTCCAGCGGGGTGGTGGGTGATTCTGACTTGCTGGGTGTGGATGGCTCACCCTTTCATCTCCAGTCTTCTGGAAGTCTGCAATTTTCATAGACTGCTCATCACAATGAGTGTGCAAGTGTTCCATTTGTTCTTGCAGTTTCTGCATTACTGTGAGAATTTCTTTAACCGTCCCTTTTTCTACTGTCTCTGAGCCAGAACTAGCCCCCTGTGACAAAGTAACTCCAACTGCGGTCTGCGGCCTCGGGACCATACTATTGGCACGGGAGATGGCCTCTACCTGTACATCATGGAATTTAGCATCAGTCTCTCGTCGTATAAAATCCTGCATAGTCACAGTTAAACTGCCGTCACGTATCCCCAGGACAAACTGGTCACGGAGAGTCCGATCAGGGTTACAGAAGGCTGGCGAGCCCCCTCTTTCCTTCCTTTGAATATCTCGGAGCAGTTCTTGTAGGGCATTTGCATATTGGGGAAGGCTTTCATTCTCCTGTTGTACCCTCTGGAAGAACCGAGCCTGCAGAGACCCCAGCAATGCAGTTTCTCCATAGATGGTTTCTAGAATCTGGACTACTTGCTCAAATGTCTGCCTTTGTTCAAATGGCCTCAGTATCACCGTGGTCTTAGCATCCCCTTGTAATGTCAATATTGCTAGCTCTACTAGTACTTCTGGTGCGGTCTGGTACATTCGCTGTATCATTCGTATCTGTTCCACCCACATACTCACTGACATATTATTGCCATCAAATTTAGCTAACTGACTCATTATAGCCCCTGCTGGCATTCTTCCTCCAGCACCATTCTCCCGAACGGGTGCGTCACCGTCCATTCTGGTAAGCGGATCCTGCCGACTACGCCAATTTGTGAACCGAGAGCAAGGCAGGTGGTTTGGACTCCGCAACCAGAAATGAACGCACACGCGGTAGTTCAAGAAAAAAAAAATATATTTACTATAAGTTAATAAAGGCTAGTTAAAGGTAAAATGACAGGGCTAAAGACAAGCAAAATATACAATATAGCATGAACAATTTCAAGGCAAATTCTGCAATGGTTTCTACTTTTACTCTGTCCACTTCTGCAGTATGGACACTGAATGAACAATATACTCAAAACTATCCCTAACTGACCCTGACTTCACATTTGGGTGCACCCCCTTTTCCCCAGTGGTCCAGGTGGACCGCTTACAGTCCGTAGAAGCGCGCGGTGGGGCCCAAAGTCGGTCCTTTCTTTTATAGTGAAGCGTCCTCTCCTCACGGTTATCAGGATCTTGGGAGAAATGAAGTCCTCTTTAACAGACAGGGAAATCAACTGAATGCAATGTAATCCAACAGCAGATTCCACTCAGCACACTGACAGTCCTGCCGAATCCATACACTGAGCTGGGATGTAAGCCGGGATTTAGCAGGTGCCGTCCAGTACATCAACAGCACTGCGAGTCTCTATCTGTGGTATCCATATACACAGTCACAATGTCAGTCTCACTGATCAGCCACTGAGCACAGTTCCTTTCACGTGGACTCACTAGTCCTGGTGTCTCTTTACACTCTGTTTGTCTCTGGACCAAGATACAGCTTAGCTGTACAGAAAAATCTCCACACCAGTTCAATACAACACTTTCCAAGATGGCTGCTGCTCTCTGTCTCGTCACTTCCTGCTTCTCTGCTCACACTCTGTCTGCAGAACAGGCAGGCTGACATAAAGGGGGGGGTCTCACTCCAGCATCATGTCACAATTACAATGGCTGCTGTCTTAAAGGAACAGAAACACAAAAATACATTAAACATAAACAGTTTATACAAAAAAAAGAAGCAAAAAACAATGTTGGGTCCCTCTCTTAAATTCCCCCCTTTTATAAAAAAATTTGCGCCCCAAAAAAAGGGGGGGGGGGAGGGGCGCCCCCCTACCTAAAGTTATTCAAGCAGTGACAGGGTCATAATGGACACTTAAACTGTCCCCTGGATGAAGCATATTAAATCAGCAGCACAGATAGGTCAGGTTCACTTGATAGTAATGTTTTTTTCCCCATGAAAGGTCACACGTCTATTGCTGATATTCATATATTTCATAATATACACATGAGCAATCTGGAGCACCGAGGGCAGCCCCATCACTCCACGCTGCTCTAAAACGCCCTCCGTCCATCCTCCATTCTGTGAGTATCCGGTCAGGCGAGATTTCAGCTTAGCACCCTGGCCCTGTCACTCAAAGAAAGGAGGGTGGAAGGAGGGCGTTCCTTGGCAGTGTGGGGTATAGCAGTTTGGAGAAACAGGCCCCCCTTAGTGCTCCAGACTTAATTTGCATATTCTGAAATAAATCAATATCTCGGTAATGGAGTTTCATGACGATAAAGACGTTATATTCAGTTGAACTTGATCTAACTGTGTTGCAAGTTAGTGTGTCTAAGCATGGTGACCGCTCAGTCATAGCCACCAAGTCTCTGCTGTATTCTGATCGCGGGTTAACCCTTGCAAGAAAAAAAAAATGGCCGTTGCTTCCCCAGGTATCCTGGTGTTGTCTTCTTCCAGTACAGCTCGCGCACGGTGAGATCGCAGGAGCTGTCCGATCGTCATGGCAGCCGGAGCGTTATCAAGGTTCCAAGGCCTGTCTTTACTATATGTCTAGTGAGGCTTGCCTGCGGCCGGAATATAAATCAAAATGGCCAAAGCTCCATTTTTTGCCATTTGGCTTCTCATAAAAATTAAATAAAAAGCGATCAAAGCAACACTTTTTTTTGCAAAATTTTAAATTTTTTTAAAGTGGTTAAAGCGTACAAAAAAAATCTAAATAAATTTGGTACCCCTGGAATCGTACGGACCCATAGAATACAGTTGACATGTCATTTTTGCTGCAGAGTGAACACCATTAAAAGTTGCACAAACGCAGTTTTTCTCCAATTTCACCCCATTCTGAATTTTTTTCTAGCTTACAGCACATTGTACGGAATATTAAATTATACTGTTATAAAGTACAATTTGCCCCGCAAGCATTAAGCCCTCATATGGCTCTGGGACCGAAAAAAAAATAAAAAAGTTAAGGGGTTTGAAAGGTGGGGAGTCAAAAATGAAAATCGAAAAATGCCTGTGGCGGGAAGGGATTAATATAATTCACCTTGGTGACAGATCCCTTTAAGCCACTTTTCCATTACATAGTACCACATTGACTTCTGATATGAGTGGCCTCTTTCAGCAGGATACAACAATTGTTCAGGAATGGTTTGAGGAACATGACAAAGGTGTTGACTTGGCTTTCAAGTTTTATGGATCTCAGTTTGGCCATGCTTCTATGGGATGTGATGGAAAACCAAATCTGATCCATGGAGGCTCCACCTCGCAACTCACAGGACTTAAAGGGTCTGCTAAGGTCTTCTTGGTACCAGATATCACAGGTCATGTTTGTTGGTCTTGAGGGTTCCACGCAGTGGCGTAACTAGGAATGGCTGGGCCCCAAGGCGAACATTTGACATGGGGCCCCCCCCAAGCCGCCGCCCCCAACCCCCCAAACCGCCGCCCCCAACCCCCCCACACAAACCGCATTCCTGCGCACACTATTATGCCCCATAGTGGCCCCTGCACACGGTATTATGTCCCATAGTGGCCCCTGCACACGGTATTATGCCCCATAGTGGCCCCTGCACATGGTATTATGCCCCATAGTGGCCCCTGGACAGGGTATTATGCAGCATAGTGGCCCCTGCACACAATATTATGCCCCATAGTGGCCCCTGCACACAGTAGTTTGCCCCATAGTGGCGCCTGCACGCAGTAGTTTGCCCCATAGTAGCCCCTGCACACAGTAGTTTGCCCCATAGTAGCCCCTGCACACAGTAGTTTGCCCCATAGTGGCCCCTGCACACAGTAGTTTGACCATAGTGGCCCCTGTACACAGTAGTTTGCCCCATAGTAGCCCCTGCACACAGTAGTTTGTCCCATAGTGGCCCCTGAACACAGTAGTTTGCCCCATAGTGGCCCCTGCACACAGTATTATGCCCCATAGTGGACCACCCATGAACGATTATTATACTCTGGGGTCTTTTCAGACCCCAGAGTATAATGATCGGAGACCCAGGGGAGGATAGAAACATAGAAAACACTGCAACTTACCTCTTCCTCACTCCGGTGCACTCCCGTGCGCTACTTCGGCCATCTTCAATGTCGGACCGGATCTCGCGCGATCCAGGCCGGCGTCGCGACGCATAATGACGTCGGCTGACGTCTGGGACGTCACCAAACAGGCCCGAAGCCTGCGGAGCGGTGGAGAGGTGAGTTACAGTGTTTTTTATGTTCGCTCACCTCCCCTGGGCCCCCGATTGTTATACTCCGGGGTCTTATAACGATAGCAGTGATTGTGAGGTTCGCGGTAGCGACTGCCACAGGGCTCCGGGCCCCATAATGTTCCGGGCCCTGTGGCAGTCGCTACCACTGCTACCCCGGTAGTTACGCCCCTGGTTCCACGCCTTGAGCAGTTGTAAGAGACAGCCAATGTTGTCCTAAGCTTCATTTGTCTGTATAAACTGTTAATGTTGAATGTATTTCTGTGATTCTGTTCCTTTAAGACAGCAGCCATTGTAATTGTGACATGATGCTGGAGTGAGACCCCCCCCCTTTTATGTCAGCCTGCCTGTTCTGCAGACAGAGTGTGAGCAGAGCAGCAGGAAGTGACGAGACAGAGAGCAGCAGCCATCTTGGCAAGTGTTGTATTGAACTGGTGTGGAGATTTTTCTGTACAGCTAAGCTGTATCTTGGTCCAGAGACAAACAGAGTGTAAAGAGACAACAGGACTAGTGAGTCCACGTGAAAGGAACTGTGCTCAGTGGCTGATCAGTGAGACTGACATTGTGACTGTGTATATGGATACCACAGATAGAGACTCGCAGTGCTGTTGATGTACTGGACGGCACCTGCTAAATCCCGGCTTACATCCCAGCTCAGTGTATGGATTCGGCAGGACTCTCAGTGTGCTGAGTGGAATCTGCTGTTGGATTACATTGCATTCATTGGGTTTCCCTGTTAAAGAGGACTTCATTTCTCCCAAGATCCTGATAACAGTGAGGAGAGGACGCTTCACTATAAAAGAAAGGAACGACTTTGGGCCCCACCGCGCGCTTCTACGGACTGTAAGCGGTCCACCTGGACCACTGGGGAAAAGGGGGTGCACCCAAATGTGATGTCAGGGTCAGTTAGGGATAGTTTTGAGTATATTGTTCATTCAGTGTCCATACTGCAGAAGTGGACAGAGTAAAAGTAGAAACCATTGCAGAATTTGCCTTGAAATTGTTCATGCTATATTGTATATTTTGCTTGTCTTTAGCCCTGTCATTTTACCTTTAACTAGCCTTTATTAACTTATAGTAAATATACATTCTTTTCTTGAACTACCGCGTGTGCGTTCATTTCTGGTTGCGGAGTCCAAACCACCTGCCTTGCTCTCGGTTCACAAATTGGCGTAGTCGGCAGGATCCGCTTACCAGAATGGACGGTGACGCACCCGTTCGGGAGAATGGTGCTGGAGGAAGAATGCCAGCAGGGGCTATAATAAGTCAGTTAGCTAAATTTGATGGCAATAATATGTCAGTGAGTATGTGGGTGGAACAGATACGAATGATACAGCGAATGTACCAGACCGCACCAGAAGTACTAGTAGAGCTAGCAATATTGACATTACAAGGGGATGCTAAGACCACGGTGATATTGAGGCCATTTGAACAAAGGCAGACATTTGAGCAAGTAGTCCAGATTCTAGAAACCATTTATGGAGAAACTGCATTGCTGGGGTCTCTGCAGGCTCGGTTCTTCCAGAGGGTACAACAGGAGAATGAAAGCCTTCCCCAATATGCAAATGCCCCACAAGAACTGCTCCGAGATATTCAAGTGAAGGAAAGAGGGGGCTCGCCAGCCTTCTGTAACCCTGATCGGACTCTCCGTGACCAGTTTGTCCTGGGGATACGTGACGGCAGTTTAACTGTGACTATGCAGGATTTTATACGACGAGAGACTGATGCTAAATTCCATGATGTACAGGTAGAGGCCATCTCCCGTGCCAATAGTATGTTCCCGAAGCCCCAGACCGCAGTTGGAGTTACTTTGTCACAGGGGGCTAGTTCTGGCTCAGAGACAGTAGAAAAGGGGACGGTTAAAGAAATTCTCACAGTAATGCAGAAACTGCAAGAGCAAATGGAACACTTGCACACCCGTTGTGATGAACATTCTATGAAAATTGCAGACTTCCAGAAAACTGGAGGTGAAAGGGTGAGCCGTCCATACCCAGAAAATCAGAATCACCCACCACCCCGCTGGAGGGATGAGGATAGGACCTACCGAAGGGGTCCAAATCAGTTAATGCAGTGCTCAGGAGAAATCGAAGGGGCTTACCGAAGGGGCCCAAACAGATGGCCAGAACGACGGGAGATACGCTGCTGGGAGTGTGGACGGATGGGCCACGTTGCTGCTAGATGTCCAGAGCAGCGACAAACTTATGAGAGACCGCCGTTAAACTGAAGTCCCCTGCTGCTGTAGGGCGTGTAGTAGGGGAGACTGACAAGGAGACTATGTGGGGAGAATGCCCTAATGATGACCTGATCGCTGCAAGTCCTGTTATACAGGTGGAAATGGAGGGTATTCCGGTTACCGGGATGATTGACACGGGTTCCCAAGTAACGACCTTGAGTAGAGACTGTTATGAACGGTACTTCCAGCAACATGTGAAATATGATCCCCATACATTCGTACGAGTGGTCGCAGCTAACCAGTTACCAGTTCCAGTCGTGGGAGTGGCCTGGATGAATGTCCGGGTATGTGGCCAAGATCTAGGTAGGAAAGGCATTGTGGTGGTACAGGAGTCACATGAAGTAAAGGTCCCTGTCATTTTGGGGATGAATGTGTTAAAAGAATTAGATCAAATCCTCTTTGAAAAGAAAGGTCACGGTTATTGGAAAGAAACCACCACCCATCGGCCTACTCAAACAGCTTTCCAGCGGCTGATCCGGACATGTGGCTTACAGAAAAGTTCGGATGCGCAGCGTCCTCTGGCTCGAATTTCAGTTCCTTTGCATACAAAAGTTACACTGCCACCCAGTCGGGAGACAATAGTGTCTATGCCCGTAGGCACCTGTCGGAAACTAGAGGGCATAGCTGTGTTGGTAGAACCACTGTAGGCAGCCGAAGGAGGTGTTGATCCGCTAGTGGCCCGTTCCTTGGCAATAGTTCGCAATGGAAGAGTACCACTTCGATGTGTAAACACTCAGGACCAGAGTGTGGACCTGACCCCAGGGAGGCAGCTGGCTAACATCTATGTGACTCCGGAGGAAGTAAGGAAAGTAACTACAATGCAGCTGAAGCCGACTGAAAGGGATGAGTGGACCGTAACTGTGTCCAGGGGAGAAGATGAGGAACCCACCTCTGAATGGATTGGCCGTGCAATTCGAGAACAGATGAAGATGGATGCAAGTTCATGTTCTCTGGAATGGGTGCAGAAGGTAGATGAACTGTTGTGGGAGAACCGAGCCGCCTTTTCACGGTATGCTGAAGATTTTGGATGTACCACAGGGATCTACCATGAGATTCCCACAGGAGACACCCCTCCAATTAGAGAGCGCTACCGACAAATTCCTCCACAGTTGTATCAGGAAGTAAAAGAACTGTTAGCTAAGATGCTACAGGGTGGGATCATCCAAGAAAGCCAGAGTCCCTGGGCAGCTCCTGTGGTGTTAGTAAGAAAAAAAGATGGGTCCATCCGATTTTGCGTAGACTATCGGAAGTTAAACGCTTGCACCGTACGAGATTCCTACCCCTTGCCACGGATTGAGGAGTCCCTCTCAGCGCTGGGGAGAGCCCGGTACTTCTTCTCACTAGATCTGGATAGTGGGTATTGGCAGGTGCCGATGGCCACAAAAGACAAGGAGAAGACGGCATTCATCTTGCCCATGGGACTGTACGAATTTAACCGGATGCCCTTCGGGTTGACAAATGCACCCGGAACGTTTCAGCGGTTGATGGAGAAATGTCTCGGTGACTTCAACTTTGAGTTCACTCTCATCTACTTGGATGACATTATAGTGTATTCTGCGACCTTTGAAGACCATCTCCACCAGTTGGGGCAAGTATTTCGAAGATTGCGGGAACATGGGCTCAAATTGAAACCCAGTAAATGTCGGTTGTTCCAATCTGAAATTGATTACTTGGGTCACCGCGTATCAGGAGAAGGGGTGAGACCATCAAGAGACAAGATAGCGGCTGTTCAAGATTGGCCAATACCGACTACCCTGCGAGAAGTGAGGGCGTTCCTTGGAGTAGCCGGTTACTATCGACGGTTTATTAAGGATTTCGCCAAGGTAGCAGCACCACTTAATGCTCTCCTACGAGGCACATCCGGTGGTCCAAAGAACCGGTCCGTGAAGTGGGGACTTGAACAGGAACAAGCCTTCCAGGCATTAAAGGATGCACTGACAACAGCCCCAATCTTGGCATATGCTGATTACCACTTGCCGTTCCAGCTGTATACGGATGCAAGCCTGTATGGTCTTGGAGCAGTGCTTTCCCAGCTTCAGGATGGCCAGGAGAGGGTCATAGCGTACGGCAGCCGGTCTTTGAGAGATTCTGAAAGAAACCCCGAGAATTATAGTTCATTTAAGTTGGAGCTGTTGGCACTGGTATGGGCCATGACCGAGAAATTCTCTGAATATTTGACCGGTGCTGAAGTTTTAGTACTGACTGACAACAACCCACTAGCTCACCTGGAAAATGCCAAGCTCGGGGCGTTAGAGCAGAGGTGGATAGCCCGAATGACTAAGTTCAATTACCGCATTAAGTATCGGTCCAAGACAGAGAACCAGAATGCTGACGGACTTTCTAGGGTAACTGCCCAGACCCCCACAGAAGACGTGGATCATGAGTTGGAGCATGTGGAGGTGCCCGACTTCAGCAGATTTTCACAGGCCTTGGCCGCCGCTAATCAGTTTGAGATGGAGGGGACTGAAACAGCTCCTTTCTTTGGTCCCTCACGACAGGAATGGGCACAGATACAACAGACCCATGAGGGGCTGGCACAGATGATCAAGTGTGTTGAGAAAGGCCAGAAGCCCTGTAGAGAGGAAAGAGAACGACTGACACGTGAGATATTATCTGTTCTGAGTCAGTGGGAAAAGTTGGAGATGAAAAATGGAGTGCTATGCCGAAAGGTCTATTTACCTTCTGAGATCGACATTCGATACCAAATTGTGGTGCCTAGTGAACTGGCTCGCTCGTTGGCAGTTGAGGCTCATAATAAGAATGGACATTTTGGTCATGAGAAGACCTTTCGTTGGTTACAGCGACTGATTTACTGCCCTGGTCTTCGTCAAATGGTCGAAGAAGTATGCCGCAGCTGTCGAACTTGTGAGATCCATAAGGCAATAGAACAGAGAGCTCCCCTGCAAACCATCGTGACCCAGGAACCTTTAGAAATCGTCATGATAGACTATCTAATGGTGGGCCCATCCAATAGCGGACACCAGTATTGCCTCGTAATGGTGGATCACTTCACCAAATTTGCGGTGGTAACCGCCACCAAGGACCAGACAGCTGAGTCAGCAGCTCGTGCTCTGTGCCAAGATTTCATTCGAGTATATGGGTGCCCTAAACGCATCCACTCCGACCAGGGTGCCTGCTTTGAGGGACACGTAATGAAAGAAGTTCAACGTATCTACGGGATAAAGAAGTCGCACACGACTCCATACCACCCTCAGGGAAATGGGGCCTGTGAAAGATTCAACAGAACTCTGCTACAGATGCTGCGGACTCTGGAGGAAGACAAGAAGTTACAGTGGCCTCAGTTCTTGTCTGAAATGGTGTGGGCCTATAACAATCAGGTCCATTCTACAACGGGGTACTCTCCTTATACACTTCTCTTTGGGCGGTCTGGGCGAAGTATAGGAGAATTACAGTTGGATGATGTGGATGGGTTCCCTCCGAGGGATCCAACCTCTTGGGTGCGGGCGCACCGGCAGAGACTTGAGACGATCCATCGATTGGTGCGGCAGCGCCTGCAAGAACATCCCCATCCTGATAAGACCCCAGTGCAAGAAGCACCATTGCAACCAGGCGACCTGGTGCTAGTTCGTGTCAAGAAACCCCAAGGAAAATTGGAAAGCCGATGGGAGGCTTTGCCGTATCGTGTTGTT
Organism: Leptodactylus fallax; assembly: GCA_947044405.1. Classification (NCBI taxonomy): domain Eukaryota; kingdom Metazoa; phylum Chordata; class Amphibia; order Anura; family Leptodactylidae; genus Leptodactylus; species Leptodactylus fallax. Next base: position 3,059,858 of record CAMRHE010000132.1, read on the forward strand.
GGCCGCAAGTATGCAAATGGGCCAGTGTACCAGGTCCAGACAGAAGGAACTGATTGTGTTCGAGTACTTCACCGAAATATGTTGCGCCTGTGTCATTCTGAAGGGACAAATCATGATGGGCCTGCCAATGTGAATGAGCTCCCACAGTCAGAGAATGGAGGTGCGGAATGGGCCTCAGACGAGGAGGATGATTGTTGGCCGATCCCTGCTCCTGGGGATGTTCCACCTGTGACTACTGTATCTCCGGCCTGTGCCCCCTCAGGTGCGGAATCCGCTGGTCCTTCTCAGCCCATAGCTGCAGCACCCCATAATATACCACCGGTCCTCAGACGGACCACTAGGCCAAATGCTGGTATTCCCCCTGTTCGGTATGCGCAGGATGAGTTTGTTTGGCCTGCCATACATCGGTATACTACCTCCCTGTGCATAAAAGTACAACCCTCTGGATATACAGTCATAGGCAGGGACTGCCAATCTTAAAGTGGGGGGGAATATGTAAGAGACAGCCAATGTTGTCCTAAGCTTCATTTGTCTGTATAAACTGTTAATGTTGAATGTATTTCTGTGATTCTGTTCCTTTAAGACAGCAGCCATTGTAATTGTGACATGATGCTGGAGTGAGACCCCCCCCCTTTTATGTCAGCCTGCCTGTTCTGCAGACAGAATGTGAGCAGAGAAGCAGGAAGTGACGAGACAGAGAGCAGCAGCCATCTTGGCAAGTGTTGTATTGAACTGGTGTGGAGATTTTTCTGTACAGCTAAGCTGTATCTTGGTCCAGAGACAAACAGAGTGTAAAGAGACAACAGGACTAGTGAATCCACGTGAAAGGAACTGTGCTCAGTGGCTGATCAGTGAGACTGACATTGTGACTGTGTATATGGATACCACAGATAGAGACTCGCAGTGCTGTTGATGTACTGGACGGCACCTGCTAAATCCCGGCTTACATCCCAGCTCAGTGTATGGATTCGGCAGGACTCTCAGTGTGCTGAGTGGAATCTGCTGTTGGATTACATTGCATTCATTGGGTTTCCCTGTTAAAGAGGACTTCATTTCTCCCAAGATCCTGATAACAGTGAGGAGAGGACGCTTCACTATAAAAGAAAGGAACGACTTTGGGCCCCACCGCGCGCTTCTACGGACTGTAAGCGGTCCACCTGGACCACTGGGGAAAAGGGGGTGCACCCAAATGTGATGTCAGGGTCAGTTAGGGATAGTTTTGAGTATATTGTTCATTCAGTGTCCATACTGCAGAAGTGGACAGAGTAAAAGTAGAAACCATTGCAGAATTTGCCTTGAAATTGTTCATGCTATATTGTATATTTTGCTTGTCTTTAGCCCTGTCATTTTACCTTTAACTAGCCTTTATTAACTTATAGTAAATATACATTCTTTTCTTGAACTACCGCGTGTGCGTTCATTTCTGGTTGCGGAGTCCAAACCACCTGCCTTGCTCTCGGTTCACACAGTTTTGGGAGCACAACACTGGAATTGTGCTGTTACTACTTTTTCCTTTGGGCAGTTCAGTCATTTCAATGATCAGCCACTAGATGGCATATTTGCAGATATTATCTGCTAAATTTAGACTTCATTTACCCCAGAAATTATTTGTTACACGTAACATCAGTGAAAAAGTACTGTAGACAAACTCCATTATAGTCAACCCCAATATAGGATGCTTTTTTGTCTGTTTTTTTGTTTTTTCTGGTCCTCCAACAGACCTGAAGAATGTCGCTGAAGTAAAATTATTGTTAGTCAGTGGCCAATATGAAGATTCTCAGCCCCAAACCAAAGCTATTTTCAATACTGCGGGGGCTGCCCATGACAAAAACATGGTAGGAGAGCAGAGAAAGTAGCATCATGGTAAGCGGGACTCTGCTTGGTACAATGCTTCTTCTGAATGCTGTGTCTCTTTTTCCTTTTATTACTTTGTAATGTATCTCAGTCTTATATCCAAAGCGTTGGCTGAAGACAAATGAAACGGAATCAGATAACTGTAATAAAATCAAATGAAGAGCGAAACTAGAACAAGATCGCAACAGATGAGACTCTGTAATGATAGCAAAAAGATTAACAAACCCTGAGATCTGCCTCATAAACAGCATCTTGTGACATTATAAAAGTCACTTCTGTACATTTATATGAATGTCAGCGACGAGCCAATAAAAATACCACAGCAGAAACCATAAACGGGAGCCATAAACATGTCACAACTATATGTATCACTGTCATAAAGACAATGCAAAGTATTCAGAAACAGCCAATATCATCAGTCAGCAAGGATCCGAAGGGTTTAGCCTAGAGTTAAAGGGGTTAACCATGAACAGAACCAGATTTAACTTTGTAGACAATTGAAAGTTCCTCCACCCCTTTCAGTTTTAAAACATCTGACACCCTACGGACCCCATTATAGTCAATGGGGTCCATCGGACTCTGTGTTATCGCTATTTTAGCAGCCTGCCTCTTCCGACAGACCAGAACAATGGAGAGGCAGCGCTAGTGTGAAGCTAGCATCAATGGTGATAGTCCTGCAAATGGATACCACCATGAATACAGGAACTTTCTTTGGTCCAGCCATGATTTCCTTATTGTGTCTGGGTTATCTACTCAAGTATGTAGTGTTCCTGCCGATAACCTGAAATCTGGTTTCAGTGCAGGTGCATAGATGGGTGGTGGGTGCACCTGACTTATGAGGAGGGGTGTGCCTCCTTATAAATGGGGTGCATCCTCTGCCAGTGCAGGGGATATGAAGGCTGGCATCAGAAAATAAAATCTGATCAGAAAGAAAGAATAGGTATCAGTATCTTTTGAAATTATATATAAACCAGAGATGTAGCTATAGGGGGAGCAGCTGTAGCAGTCACTTCCAGGTCCTGATCAAAGGCCCCAATGCCAAATAAAATATACCGCTATTCAAAATGGCACAAGGTAGGTAGGGGCCCACTACAAATTTGAACATCAACTTATACCCCTCATATAAACCTAGACTAATCCAGATGTAGAAGGATAGTATAGTAAGATTTTCTCCTGGTAGTATGTAACTTGTGACTATGTATGAAGATACCCTGCCTCGAGGTACTGTCAGGAGGGAATGCTGCTACCTGAATTTTGGCATTTTCTTCTGCATGCCGAGAGCCATGCTGTTATTTCACCTTTCTGTATGTATTAAGTCTAGGCAGCTGTTACAGGAGGAGGCTTGTCCTGACTGATTTGTACGCACATGGTACATGCACAGAATGTGATCGCCACAAGGGGGAAGACACCCCCAAAGCCATTAGCAAAGGGGGACATGACTTTGGGATGGGGGAACCAATAACTCCTGCAGTTTCATCTTTGTGCAGTAGTTGTGTAGATTTATATAGGATGGTTCAGCTTTAAGAGTATGTGTGTGTATATTGAGCTTTAGGAGTATATAGTGCCTAGTGTGTTACTGTAGGGAGGGAGGAGTTTAGGAATAGATGTCACTTCCTGTCTTATTCATCTTCTCATCTCTCTCACCACAAGGACTGGAGGAAACATTTCCCTCCCCGCCCGCCCGCCCTCTTTTAATCACTGTGTTACAATTGCTTTTTTCACGTTTACCTGGATAATGTACAGTATGTATTGCTGTATCATTTCTTTGTTTAGTACTGTAATTGTGTATCTGGCCATACAATATATACAATTCTAAGATGACTTGGATGAGTTAATGTTGGCGTTATCCTTCTAAACCCAAGGGAAGGGCAGTCCTCCAGCCATGGTTCCCTAGAGGTTTCCTCCACAGGGGTTTTTTCCTCTCCTGAGTGCTGTAGGATGACTCTTCGTGAGTCGGGGGTTTGCCGGGTTTAGTCCATATTTCATAGCATTTACCTGAAAATTTAGTTTTTAAGTTATTTGTTCAGGGCATTGACAATAAGTGTGGAAATAGATAAATTGAAATAATAAGTAAAAAAAAAAAAAAAAAAAGAGAAATTATAAAGTTGAATTTAATAAAGTATTACATGTCCCAGCTTTACTTTTGCGGTTGAGGAGTCAGGTGGAAATTGCAGGCAAGTTATTGTGGACTTATTTTAACTAATAGAGGAGGTTAAATCTCATGGTGGTGAACAGGCTGAGCTTTGGAAATGTCCAGCCTGAAGGATGTCGTAATAGTAATGTCATCCAGGGGCGGACACAGTGGTTAAGCACAGGGTCATTGGTGCCCTTAAAGTGTACTGGCTCTGCTAGAATTGCAAGCCGGAGCGTGCCGCCCCTTTATTGCTGTCTGGCCGGGTGCTGTATGTCAGACAGATGGGGATCTCACAGTATTCGTGAATCCCAATGGTCTAGCACTTCACCTGACTCCTTCTGTGATTATTTTAGTTCTGTGATTTAAATAAAGCTGTGGCCATTGTTACACCAAAATAAAGTGTTTTGTGTGTTTATTCCAAAGTCAGTGTTTACTGTAGTTTGGGTGGTTTTAGGAAGAAGTGAGGGTCCATCCCATATCCAAAAGTCAAATGAGTAAATACACTAAGGAGTGATTTATCATGGCTTGTGTGCCAGAAAACGGGCATACCAGCCATGAAAAAGTTGCATGGTAGAGGATAAGCATTCTGGTGATAGGGCAATGGTGTGGGTGTGGCCGTCGGTTAGCTCTATCATCATTTATGCCAGAAAGGAGCCAGCATAGATTTCTGTTTAGGTGCACAGATCCCCGGAGGCATGCACCTGGACGAGGTGTGCACTTGGACATAAAATAGGTGCAAACTCCAGCGGGACTGGCGTGGAAAAAGCCCCATGACTCATTTATCATGGCCTATTTACATCCGTGGGCCCCCTTTTTAATGGCTTTTAAAAGCCGTGAGATGATTATTTAAAAAAAGAGCCATCTCACAGCAGTTTTTCACTATTGTACCAAACAAGAACTCTTACGTCTTGTTTCTCCCTATTTCCTCACAGATTGTAAGCTCTTGTGAGCAGGGACATCGCTCCTATTGTTTGATACATTATTTCTTTGTCTTTTTATAATGTCTAATACTGTCCATGTACCCTCTGATTTGGGGTTGTCCAGCCCCAAATTGATTTTATACTCATGACTGGGCCCCAGATGTTTTTTTTTTTTTTTTAATAGGCCGTTACCTGCTGGAGTAACCCCAGCAGGTAACGGGCCCTATTTACTTACCGATCCCCGTTCCTGCTCATGGCCACCTGCGCTTCCCATTCTGTGAATGTGGAGGTGGCTGTGAGCAGGAGCGGGGATTGGTAAGTAAGGCCACAGGCCATGAACCCCACAAACACTGCTATCATTATATTCGGGGGTCTAAAAAGACCCCCCGAGTATAATGATCAGAGGGCCAGGGGAAGTGAGGGAACATAAAAAACACTGTAACCTACCTCTCCTACACTCCGCAGGCTTCAGGCCTGTTTGGTGACGTCACGTGGGCCAGGCCTACATCATTGTGCATCACGACACCGGCCCAGCTCACGCAAGATCTGGCCCAACATTGAAGATGGCCGAAGTAGCGGGAGTGCGAGAGCCAGGGAGAGGTAAGTAACATTAGTGACCAACGTTACTAGAGGATTAGTGGACAGGAGTCAGGGGAATTTCACCATTTGGACCCCAACTGATTTTGTCAAACTCTCACTTTCCAGTGTTTCCACTACTTCCCAATCTTTCAGGACCGACACTAGAATGGAGAAGTACAGTACCTCCAAGGTGGGTATATTGGTAGGTGTTTTTTAATTGTACAGTCTTCTATAATAATAATAATACATTTTATATATATAGCACCAACATATTCCGCAGCACTTTACAATATTGAATATTCTCATTTAAAGGTGGCACTTTTCCAGAAATCTGTCTTATCTTTAGTTTGACCTTCTACATGCGGATATGCAGCCTATCTAGTACAATGACTTGAAAAACCTGATCTACACCCAGGTGATCACTACCTGGCTAATCATGACCGACTGGCTATTCCAGTGTTAATTTTGGGTATGTCCTAGTAATGGGGCTGAATACTTTTGCATTCAGTCACCTTGTGTGGCGTTTGTATGCACGTCACCTCCTAGGACAAGGACTTACCTCATCATATAATTGGAGTGTAATTTAACAGCTGACGTACTTTATGGGCTTTACAGATGATGCAGAAACTTTTCAGGAAGATCCTGACAGTCTCTGCAATAATAAGCCCTACTTCACATAGACTGGTTCAGTCCGTGATGTACAGACCAGATGTCAGCTATATTTCCCAGACCTAAAACTGAGCTGAGACCAGGACTCCCAGCATTATAGTTAACTGGGATGTTAGGAGTCCCTGTCTACAGAACAGTAGAGACATGGGGAGACAGGGACTCTTAGCATCCTAGATGACAGCGATGCTGGGAGTCCTGGCTCAGTGTTCAGTCCAGTGTGTACCTCACAGATGGAACCTGTCTGTGTGAAGCCATCCTAAACAGGTAGACTGCAGACTATAGTCTACACCAGTGTCGGACTGACTCCTGAGCCCACCAGATATAATGATTTTGGGGACCCACTCTCAAACAACCCCCAAGTAATAAAACATAGAACCCTTCCAATTTGGTTGTCTTTTCTGGACCATTATTGTGTTACAACCTGGGCCCTATGGTACTCAGGTGGTGCAGTCTGACACCGGTCTACACCTTCTAAGGCTATATTCACACAACCTTGCTGATTCTTGGATCTGTTTCTTCATGGCCAAGTCACCTCTAGTGTGGTATCCTTTGACTGTCAATGGGAGAGTTGGGTCAGTGAAAACAAAGCCATGTTTCTAGCGAATCCCATCCAAACATTGCGGGAAAATATGCACAGTGAACGTGGTGCGATTTGCAAAACCATAGCGTTTTTGGAAATTGCAGAATGTCAATAATACCTATGGAAATGCCAGTGGTTTCCCTATAGGTATAATTGAAGCAGAAAGTCCACAGAGGACTTTCTGTGAAAAGCACTGCGGGAAAAACAACAATGAGTTTCCGCCGCGTTTTTTTCCCGCATCGCTGTTTTGCTGCAGCCCGCTACGTGGGGCCTTAGACTCAAAGTGGTTACACCAGAATTAAAAGTCCTTGCTTATACACTGATTCAGCCATCTATTAAAAAAACAGATGGTACAAAAACTTCTGCATCAGCCAGTGTGTGTACAGTCATGGCCAAAAGTTTTGAGAATGATACAAATATTAATTTTTACAAAGTCTACTGCTTCAGTTTTTCTAATGGCAATTTGCATATACTCCAGAATGTTATAAAGAGTGATCAGCTTAACAGCAATTACTTGCAAAGTCAATATTTGCCTAGAAAATGAACTTTATCCCCCAAAACACATTTCAACATCATTGCAGCCCTGCCTTAAAAGGACCACCTAACATCGTTTCAGTGATTGCTCCATTAACACAGGTGTGGGTGTTGATGAGGACAGGGCTGGAGATCAATCTGTCATGATTAAGTAAGAATGACACCACTGGACACTTTAAAAGGAGGCTGGTGCTTGCCATCATTGTTTCTCTTCTGTTAACCATGGTTATCTCTAAAGAAACACGTGCAGTCATCATTGCACTGCACAAAAATGGCCTAACTGGGAAAAGTATTGCAGCTAGAAAGATTGCACCTCAGTCAACAATCTATCGCATCATCAAGAACTTCAAGGAGAGAGGTTCCATTGGTGCCAAAAAGGCTCCAGGGCGCCCAAGAAAGACCAGCAAGCGGCAGGACCGTCTCTTAAAAGTGTTTCAGCTGCGGGATCGGGCTACCAGCAGTGCAGAGCTTGCTGAGGAATGGCAGCAGGCAGGTGTGAGTGCATCTGCACGCACTGTGAGGCGGAGACTCTTGGAGCAAGGCCTGGTCTCAAGGAGGGCAGCAAAGAGCCACTTCTCTCCAGAAAAAACATCAGGGACAGACTGATATTCTGCAAAAGGTACAGGGAGTGGACTGCTGAGGACTGGGGTAAAGTCATATTCTCTGATGAATCCCCTTTTCGATTGTTTGGAACATCTGGAAAACAGCTTATTCGGAGAAGAAGAGGTGAGCACTACCACCAGTCTTGTCTCATGCCAACTGTAAAGCATCCTGAAACCATTCATGTGTGGGGTTGCTTCTCAGCCAAGGGAATCGGCTCTCTCACAGTCTTGCCTAAAAACACAGCCATGAATAAAGAATGGTACCAGAATGTCCTCCAAGAGCAACTTCTCCCAACCGTCCAAGAGCAGTTTGGCGCTCAACAATGCCTTTTCCAGCATGATGGAGCACCTTGCCATAAAGCAAAGGTGATAACTAAATGGCTCAGGGAACAAAACATAGAGATTTTGGGTCCATGGCCTGGAAACTCCCCAGATCTTAATCCCATTGAGAACTTGTGGTCAATCATCAAGAGACGGGTGGACAAACAAAAACCAACAAATTCAGACAAAATTAAAGCATTGATTCTGCAAGAATGGACTGCTATCAGTCAGGATTTGGTCCAGAAGTTGATTGAGAGCATGCCAGGGAGAATTGCAGAGGTCCTGAAGAAGAAGGGTCAACACTGCAAATATTGACTTGCTGCATTAACTCATTCTAACTGTCAATATAAGCTTCTGTTACTCATAATATGAATGCTATTATATTTCTGTATGTGATAAAAACATCTGACAAACACACATAAAAAATAGAGGGCAGCAAATCATGTGAAAATATAATATTTGTGTCATTCTCAAAACTTTTGGCCATGACTGTATGTACAGATACAAAGTTGGTTTACTTCCCAGAGTCCTCTAATCTTTCCATTATGATCCATACCTGGTTTTGGCTTCAAAGACCGCATGCAAAAACTTGAGCATGTAAATGCACCCAGAACTTGAAGGGTTTTTCCTAAGGATAGGTCATCAATACCAGATCAGTCGGGGTTCTGACACCCAACACCCCCACTGATCAGCTTTGTGAGGAAACTGCAGGGTCTGGGTGAACGCTATAGCCTATTCACTACTTCACTTGAATGGGACTGAGCTGTAAACAGGTCATGTGACCAATAAATCTCACATCACATGACCTGTAAAGAGGAATCAGTGCACAATGGAGTCCTGCTTTGATCAACTGATCTATAGGGTCCATGGGGTTGGACCCTTCAGATTTAATATTTATGACCTACCCTAGGAAAACCCCTTTAACTGATCATGCCAAATTAATGTTTCAGTCACTCAGGTGTTAAAAAAGGTATTTGCAATACCTGGTGGTTACACAATAGGAAACACTGATGTGATAGGCAGTATAATGGTATTCTGAACTGGTAAGGCACAAAAGTTCCTGATCGTAATCTTTATTATAGGAAAAATACTTGTTGTACCTACATGTTTTGTCTATGGTTATAAATGTGTGCAATATCAATGTTGAAGAGTATTTTTAGTGGAAAGTAGCTCAGTATTCTTATCAGTAGGTCATAACATGTGATCCATGAGGTTCTGTAGAATTTCATCCTCACCTATCCCCGTTACAGACTAGTTTTGGTGCCAGCCATCAGTAGAGAAGTAAGAACAGACTCATCAAATACTTCCCAAATAAAAATCACCAAAGCAAGCTCTGAATGGACATTGAGCTAAAAAAATGTGTGGGAATTGCTGATCTGAAGTCTGCAGACATGTGAATGCAGCTCTATACTACAGTCATGGCCAAAAGTTTTGAGAATGACACAAATATTATATTTTCACATGATCTGCTGCCCTCTGGTTTTTATGTGTGTTTGTCAGATGTTTTTATCACATACAGAAATAGAATTGCATTCATATTATGAGTAACAGAAGCTTATATTGACAGTTAGAATGAGTTAATGCAGCAAGTCAATATTTGCAGTGTTGACCCTTCTTCTTCAGGACCTCTGCAATTCTCCCTGGCATGCTCTCAATCAACTTCTGGACCAAATCCTGACTGATAGCAGTCCATTCTTGCAGAATCAATGCTTTAATTTTGTCTGAATTTGTTGGTTTTTGTTTGTCCACCCGTCTCTTGATGATTGACCACAAGTTCTCAATGGGATTAAGATCTGGGGAGTTTCCAGGCCATGGACCCAAAATCTCTATGTTTTGTTCCCTGAGCCATTTAGTTATCACCTTTGCTTTATGGCAAGGTGCTCCATCATGCTGGAAAAGGCATTGTTGAGCGCCAAACTGCTCTTGGACGGTTGGGAGAAGTTGCTCTTGGAGGACATTCTGGTACCATTCTTTATTCATGGCTGTGTTTTTAGGCAAGACTGTGAGAGAGCCGATTCCCTTGGCTGAGAAGCAACCCCACACATGAATGGTTTCAGGATGCTTTACAGTTGGCATGAGACAAGACTGGTGGTAGCGCTCACCTCTTCTTCTCCGAATAAGCTGTTTTCCAGATGTTCCAAACAATCGAAAAGGGGATTCATCAGAGAAAATGACTTTACCCCAGTCCTCAGCAGTCCACTCCCTGTACCTTTTGCAGAATATCAGTCTGTCCCTGATGTTTTTTCTGGAGAGAAGTGGCTTCTTTGCTGCCCTCCTTGAGACCAGGCCTTGCTCCAAGAGTCTCCGCCTCACAGTGCGTGCAGATGCACTCACACCTGCCTGCTGCCATTCCTCAGCAAGCTCTGCACTGCTGGTAGCCCGATCCCGCAGCTGAAACACTTTTAAGAGACGGTCCTGCCGCTTGCTGGTCTTTCTTGGGCGCCCTGGAGCCTTTTTGGCACCAATGGAACCTCTCTCCTTGAAGTTCTTGATGATGCGATAGATTGTTGACTGAGGTGCAATCTTTCTAGCTGCAATACTTTTCCCAGTTAGGCCATTTTTGTGCAGTGCGATGATGACTGCACGTGTTTCTTTAGAGATAACCATGGTTAACAGAAGAGAAACAATGATGGCAAGCACCAGCCTCCTTTTAAAGTGTCCAGTGGTGTCATTCTTACTTAATCATGACAGATTGATCTCCAGCCCTGTCCTCATCAACACCCACACCTGTGTTAATGGAGCAATCACTGAAACGATGTTAGGTGGTCCTTTTAAGGCAGGGCTGCAATGATGTTGAAATGTGTTTTGGGGGATAAAGTTCATTTTCTAGGCAAATATTGACTTTGCAAGTAATTGCTGTTAAGCTGATCACTCTTTATAACATTCTGGAGTATATGCAAATTGCCATTAGAAAAACTGAAGCAGTAGACTTTGTAAAAATTAATATTTGTATCATTCTCAAAACTTTTGGCCATGACTGTACAATACAGGCTGTAACAGATACCAAACAAGTGAAGCAATGTATGTACAAATATCCTTAGCTTTTTATCTAGACTTTTTCTATATAAACAAGTAAATAGTGCCCTAAAATGGACATACCCTTTAAACCACTTGAGGAAACAGCTAATTTTAACTTTTTTTTTTTTCACCGCATTCTGAAAGATAAAACTTCTTGTAAAATTTTTTTATTGAAGTGATTGAGTGAGGTAATTTTGCATTAGGAGCGTATTTTTATGGTATATTGTTATATATTGAATGCAATAAAAACATGAGGGCAAATTTACTACTGAAAATACACTCTGGTGCAATGTGTACCAAAAACATTCATACATGCCTTGCAGTGCATTTATTGTTATAGATGCTTTTTACAACTTGTTTGACAAGGGGGTGGCTGATCGAGAAGGTAAATGGGTGTGGTGGTGTAAAGTTAGACCAGAAAGTCTAGATATTTGCCAGATTTATTGTCCAGCACCAGCCACTATGATAAATCTTGTACTGTTTAAGGCTAAGGTCCCATGTTGCAGAAATGCAACTTTTTTTGTTGCAGATTTTGCTGCAGTTTTTTTGAGCCAAAGCCAAGAGTGGATTGAGTAGAAGGTAGAAGTATAAGTACTTCTGATATATTTCCCATTACTTTTGTTGCCATTCTTGGCTTTGGCTCAAAAAAAACCACAGCAAATTCTGCAACAAAAATGCTGTGTTTCCGCATCATGGGGCCTCAGCCTAAGGCCCTTTGCAGACGACCGTGGCCGTGATCAGTGTGCTATCCGTGAAATACACAGATAACACACTGATCACGACCACGGTCGTCTGCAAGGGGCCTTAGGCTGAGGCCCCATGATGCGGAAACACAGCATTTTTGTTGCAGAATTTGCTGTGTTTTTTTTTAGCCTATTCATTCATGACCGTGAATTACACAGTAACATGTGCGGGCCAACAGTCCGGGCCGCAAAATATAGAACAGGTCCTATTCCTGTCCTATTTTGCGGCCCTTGCTTCCGTGGCTCCTATTCATCTAATGAAAGGGGCCGCGGAAGCACAGCTCGTGCACGGGTGGCACATTTGTCTGCAACCGGCCTAAGACTGTCTATTCTGAGGCTACATTCACACAACCGAGGAGCAAAATGGCCCTGAAAAATGTCCATTTTAAATGGCTGTCTTGCACCTGAGGGGTACTCTTTTTTTTATGGATCCTCTATACATTTGAGTATATGGAGGAGTCTGTGAAAACGGACAAAAATAGGACATGACCTATATTTTGACATTCCTTTACAACAAACTGTCAAAATAACGGTCATAAGAATAGCTCCATTCACAGACGTTGAATTTAATGCTGCTGTGTGATGTCTGCTAAAAAAACAAACATCACACGGCCATTATTCACTGTTGTGTGAATATAGATTTACTCTGCACTATCTAACTATAAGACAGCTCACATGTTCCCTCAATAGGCACCTGTTGACAGCTAGACTTTTAGCTTTTTATCTATATCTATGCAGTAGCACAAGTAAATCGCAGCCTTGTATTATCTTATTAAAAAATGGCTCCTGGGACCCTTTGGAGAAATGACCATACTACTGGATGCTCGACCGAAACAATGTTACGCCAAATGTACATGAGATGAAGACTAGAGGGGTCAGCTACTCTACATTATGCCACACCATAATCCCGAGAGTAGGACTGGTGTGATATTCCCTTGTGAATCCCTCTTCGTGCCATTGTCTATGTGGTCTGAGATTACCTGGACGTTATGCAAATGCCTACTGATGGTTTGGGATGACACTGTTTGCTGGCCTAGGCTTGGGATGTGACATCCAACTTCACTTGCAATACAGAATGGATCACATTTACTATGCGCCAGACCATCCTTCTGTGTAGAGGTTCTCCTCTGCACACCTCTTGCTGTCATTCCAGTTAGTCTTTGTTGTCCCAACCACCTGGACAGACAACGTTGACTAGTGCTGATACCTTGACCTCGGTGTGTAGCATTCTGTCAGAGTGATAAATACAGATCTCCCAGTTCAAGGATTTTGTCCCTCTTGTCTCATTGGTTTACGGCCACAAGGTATGTTTGTGTTCTGATTAAAGGCTCCTAGTGTTGGTTTGGGAAGTATTTTGGACCTGACAGACGCCCTTTAAATGTGCATAGGATCTCGAGAACAACACTACACCTGATAAATATGTTGTCAGTAGAATCTCTCAGTTATGTTGCCTAGGTCATTCGGCCTGCCACAGAGACATTTACGGTATATAACAATGACAATCTTCGCAAATAATCTATTAAATATGGTTTAGCCATTTTCAATGTACATCAATAAGCCAATTCTACATTTCTTCTGGTACTTCTCTTTTAACACTTAAACACTATATTATTCCTAGATGTTAACGTAAGGCCATGTTCGTTTCAGGCCGTGCGCGTTTTCTGATTTGGATTGGGGTCATACAGTGGTTAAGGTTTTTTAATGCTCTATTATATTTGAGTAGGTGTCAGAACTGATAGGACATTTGAGGAAATATACCACACCTGTGTTTGCACGTTTCACATTATATTGTGACATATCGCACCTGTTTAATCTCCAGTTCAGCAGAAACTATGATCCCACTGACTCTGTTGTTTAGCCCTACCTGGTCCAGAGCTCTCCCTGCAATTGTATAGCAGCGATTTATTAACTATTCTAGAGTCTTGGCCATGTAGACTATATTTCTGCTGTCCCTGAGTGACCAACAGAGAGTGATGGTGCTGCAATATTGATCTTACAGATGCCTATTCCCCACCGTTGTGGTAAATCTGAGTCGAGGGACATGACAATGTGCCTGCTGAGCTGCCTTTCCTTCATAGCTTAAGAACTCACCATACCCTGTGACTGTGACATCCTATCAGTGACTGATTCTTGTTCTATGCCAAGCCTGTTGGGAAACCCCAAGTAACCCCAAGTTGCAATTCTCAGTGTCATCCTTACCCCCTCACTTCTTAGAAAAGCATTCACAAATTTGGAATACACTAAACCCAAAAACAAAAAATAGATTTGTAAGATGGAGGAGCCAACCCCTTCCACAGTTAAGTAGCCTCAAGTGTAGGACTGATGAAGAGCCTCCACTCACAAGGAGGCTTGTGCATTCTAAGGTGCTCATTGATTTTATGTTGTTACAATAAAGTGTCTGTCGTGTACGGTAAGGTTGGCTGGTGCGTATGTTGATGACTCATGGTTGTCTACATCGTCACTTTTTTTTTTTTTTAAACTAATTTTTAATAGGTTTTTACAAAAGTTTTAGAATACAAACAGTGAGATAATATAATACAATGATAGGCAGAGAAGAAAAAAAGAGGGAGGGGGAAAAATCTTAGGCAAAAACATCGTAAAATAATCAACCAAGAAAAAAACAGTCCGAACATAGACAAACAGGACACAAAACATAAAACACGACATACACAGGGTTGGGAAACAATGAAAGGGGAGGAAGGGAATGGGGAGATCAGAGACCATGGAGAATGCAGTACGTATTCCATTGGGACCAGACCGACTGGAAGGCATCTGTTGTGTTGTTGAGCATCGCGGTAAGATACTCCAGGCTGCGCACATCCTTGATACAGGCTACAAGGGCAGGACCATTAGGAGGGTGCACACTTTTCCAGTGGAGGGCCCCAAGCATTTTAGCAGCAGTGCAAAGATACAGGAAGAGTTTAGAGGTCTTTTTGCCAAGGTGTCGGGGAGGCAAATTAAGTAAATAGACAAGAAGATCCTGTGGGACACCCTGGAGAAAGAGCTCATCAGTTAATACCTTAATTTCTGTCCAGAAAGCACAAATCAAGGGGCAGCTCCAAAAGATGTGGTACAACGTACCCTCCTCAGAGAGGCATCTCCAGCAGGCCGTGGGAATGCTGGGATTGAGGGTGTGTAGGAAGACCGGGGTATGGTACCAGAACATGAGTAACTTATACTGAGTTACACAGAATGTAGTACATGTGGACGATTTGGCTGCACGGGGCCATATGATCTGCCATTGTGCTGTGGAGAACTGCCTACCCAAAGCCTCTGTCCACGTGACCATGTATTTGTGGATGAGGGAAGTGCGTGCGATGATTCTCCTACAAGTGCACTTATTAGTTGCACTGCAGGTGGTGCCTTTTCATGCTTCCCAAACTACAGCCTGCACATGCTGCGGTCTGACACTTTACTGTCACTATATTAGGAGATTTTCTGAACCTTTTGTCTGGTACGGGATCTTCAGTGCCACCAGTGCAGTTACTTGTGTATGGAGGGACCATAGTGCAACCTGGGCTTTTCCTGAAAGCCAGAGGTCGAGACAGTGATATCTTGGAGCAGTAAGGTTCAGGTATGAGTGTGGTGCATCCCCTGTACAAATAGGATCCGTCTGTGTTTCTATGGGCCGGCAACTACAGTGGGGAAAAAAAAGTATTTAGTCAGCCACTAATTGTGCAAGTTCTCCCACTTAAAAAGATGAGAGAAGCCTGTAATTGTCATCATAGGTAGACCTCAACTATGAGAGACAAAATGAGAAAACAAATCCAGAAAATCACATTGTCTGATTTTTTAAGAATTTATTTGCAAATTATTGGGGAAAATAAGTATTTGGTCACCTACAAACAAGCAAGATTTCTGGCTCTCACAGACCTGTAACTTCTTCTTTAAGAGGCTCCTCTGTCCTCCACTCATTACCTGTAGTAATGGCACCTGTTTGACATTGTTATCAGTATAAAAGACACCTGTCCACAACCTCAAACAGTCACACTCCAAACTCCACTATGGTGAAGACCAAAGAGCTGTGGAAGGACACCAGAAACAAAATTGTGGACCTGCACCAGGCTGGGAAAACTGAATCTGCAATAGGGAAGCAGCTTGGTGTGAAGAAATCAACTGTGGGAGCAATAATTAGAAAATTGAAGACATACAAGACCACTGATAATCTCTCTCGATCAGGGGTTCCACGCAAGATCTCACCCCGTGGGGTCAAAATGATCACAAGAATGGTGAGCAAAAATCCCAGAACCACACGGGGGGACCTAGTTATTGACCTGCAGAAAGCTGGGACTAACGTAACAAAGGCTACCGTCAGTAACACACTACGCCGCCAGGGACTCAGATCCTGCAGTGTAAAACTTGTCCCCCTGTTTAAGCCAGTACATATCCGGGCCCGTCTGAAGTTTGTTATAGAGCATTTGGATGTTCCAGAAGAGTATTGGGAGAATGTCATATGGTCAGATGAAACCAAAGTAGAACTGTTTGGTAGAAACACAACTCGTTGTGTTTGGAGGAGAGTGAATGCTGAGTTGCATCCAAAGAACACCATACCTACTGTGAAGCATGGGGGTGGCAACATCATGCTTTGGGGCTGTTTCTGTGCAAAGGGACCAGGACGACTGATCCGTGTACATGAAAGAATGAATGGGGCCATGTATCGTGAGATTTTGAGTGCAAACCTCCTTCCATCAGCAAGGGCATTGAAGATGAAACGTGGCTGGGTCTTTCAGCATGACAATGATCCCAAGCACACCGCCAGGGCAACGAAGGAGTGGCTTCGTAAGAAGCATTTCAAGGTCCTGGAGTGGCCTAGCCAGTCTCCAGATCTCAACCCCATAGACAACCTTTGGAGGGAGTTGAAAGTCTGTGTTGCCCAGCGACAGCCCCAAAACATCACTGCTCTAGAGGAGATCTGCATGGAGGAATGGGCCAACATACCAGCAACAGTGTGTGCCAGCCTTGTGAAGACTTACAGAAAACGTTTGACCTCTGTCATTGCCAACAAAGGATATATAACAAAGTATTGAGATGAACTTTTGTTATTGACCAAATACTTATTTTCCACCATAATTTGCAAATAAATTCTTTAAAAATCAGACAATGTGATTTTCTGGATATGTTTTCTCATTTTGTCTCTCATAGTTGAGGTCTACCTATGATGTCAATTACAGGCCGGTCTCATCTTTTTAAGTGGGAGAACTTGCACAATTGGTGGCTGACTAAATACTTTTTTTCTCCACTGTATGTCAGAAAAAGGCTGTTTACTTCATATTCTGAAGCTGCTCCAACTGTTCTATGTAGCTACTGTGCTTTAACGGAAAACTACCTAAAGAAAAATGCCAGAATTCTTGCTAATTTTTTATTAGATTACGTGCCCCAGTGTGCAGCCAAGCCACATGGCAGGTATTTATTCCTTGTGCTGAACAGAGAAAAGAACTAGGCTGGAGGCATGGAGCCGTCCCCAAGGGTCTGAGAAGCCTTGAAGGAATCAGAGGAAATACTGCATGCTCTAACTTTTTATCAGTACCAGATTAACGTGGGAAGCGCCAACCCTGGGTAGGCTAATGATGGTCCTAGTAGGAATTGGTAACCTACCTAACATGGTGACATGAGAGACAATTGGCATGTTAAAAGGAATTGACTGGGATGAATAAGCCTAATGGTTCTCTCTGTGGAAAATGGACCATGTGTAGTACCCGGACTGAACTTAGCTGTGGGCTTAAGAGTCACTGTATCATAGTCAGTTATGATGCAATGAGCTCCTGAACAGCCTGATCAATGCAGTAATGAACTAACATAAGGCTATCACTTCATTACTGTAGCAATTGGGCCTTTTGGGACCTCACTGACTATGATACAATGACTCCTATATACACAGCCGAGTTCTGTCTGGGACATACACCCCAAACACAGACCGTTTTCCACATATGGGACTTGGTCACGTAAAAGGGCCCTATGGAAAGTATGAATATTCTTGGGGATTAATACTTATGCATTAATAGATATTTTACATATCAAATTCATTTTATAGTTGTTTTCGAAACCTATCTTTAGTTCCTTTAAGAAGCCACATTGGCAGCAGATGGGAACTATAGTATTCACATGTCAATCCCACATTTAATAATGGTTCCTGTCTGTTCTGCCAAGTTCCGCTTCATCTGTTATGTCAACACAACAAAAGTAGAGAATTGTCAGCATGAAATACTAGCTCATTGACTGTTATCAGTGGTATTCGGTAATCAGTAATTGTCCATTATTATTACTAGGATTATTTATTTTTACTTTTTATATAGCACCACTCTAGTCAGTGGTGCAGTACACCCTTAAGCATTTAATGGGAGACATTAAAACATATATCTATCTATCTATCTATCTATCTATCTATCTATAGTATATACAGTATATGAAACCAGATATTAACTACGTCAACAATGCTGTTGCTACCGCCATTATGGTTCATGACTTTTTAAAGGGCGAGGTGGAAGGGGTGAGCAAATAGCTTAGCAGCTATGATCTCCTGCCAGTGCTTAAAAAAACACTAAATGCAGAAAATGCACAAAAAAATACCTCAGCAGTTCCTTCCTTCATTTTAACCTTTCCCTTTTTCCTTTTGTCGCATATTGCAAGTAAAGCTGAAAAATATATAAAGAAATCTTATCTGTGTGTCTCAAGAGTTCAGCTCCTCCCCCCTCCTTACAGCATGTAAGATAACTGGATAGGGCAGGAGCATCCCTGCTTTACCCTGTGAGCAGTAGGACTAAAAGATTAGAGAAGATCAGCAGGAAGTTAACACATATATTATATTGGTTGTCTAGTGCTCCTTTAAGTCTGGCCTTCTGACCCACAGTGAACATAGGCTCCACTTAGGAAGTGTCCCAAAAAGTCTGTGGGGAGGCTCCTTTTGTACTTGAAGTCCCACAGTGTCACTTTCGGACTTGAATGTACAGAAGCGCCAATTCTGCTGTATTCCTGCGGCAGTAGGGGGCAAAGGAGTTTCAAGTGTGTACTCCAGCATCCTGTCCAGTTGTTCCTGCAGCCAGGCAGAGACCTGAGAAGACGCTGTGGTCTGGTTCCGAATTAACAGCTGCGCAACTGCGTCCATGATGCCTGAGGTGAAGGAAGTAAATGAGAGAGGCACTGTAGATAGGGCAATATATCACCTGACATCACCTAACAGCCTGTAGTTACATGTTAAAATGCTGATGTCAAATACACTATATATGGTGCTCTGGGCTGGAAGATGAGGCAGATCAGTGATGGTGGAAGTAGGGGATGGATGTGTTATTCATCACTGCATGATGGAAAGCTTGCAAAACAGCTAGATAATCTTAGGAGTGGAAGAAACAGAACACAGTTCAGTCAGATTTAATCAAGTACACGTAGATTAGTGACAAAAATCATAGATAGGAGTGCGGGAGAATATCTGTGCTGTGTGAGCCAGACTGTTACAGTATTACAGACAGACAAAGGACAGTTAACCCTTTCATTGCCAATAATCACAAATTTTTTTTTTTTTCTGTTTTGCAATAGAGCAGTTTGGTCTGTCCACACAGTGTTTAACATAGTTTTTACTAACAAAGTCAGTCCTGTTAGTGAAAAATCTTTTCTTAAAGAGGTTGCCAAGGATAAAATGATACTTTTACACTAAGCTAAACACTCAAAACACTACAAAAGGTATTTGGGTACACTTATTAACCCATTAATAGCACTAACTGACCTTTTTTAAAAAAATAGATTTTTTTGCCCGGAAAATCCCTTTAGGTCGGGGCCCCACCGCAGCGTTTTACAGTTACAGCAAAGTGGATATGGGATTCTAGAGAATCCCATACCCACTTTGCGGGAAAATACATAGTGCGGACACACGGCAATTTCCAAAACCATTGCAGTTTTGTAAATCGCAGCATATCAATTATATCTACGGAAACGTCGGCGGTTTCCTTATAAATATAATTGAAGCAGAAAGTCTGCAGAGGAAATCTCTGTGACCTTTCTGTGCAAAGTGCTGCGGGAAGAACTGTGATGTGTTTTTCTTTTTTAAATCCGTTGACCTATTCAAAATTTATGGCCCCTGGACTATTATATGTAAGTTAGTTCTGATTCTCCATGTGGGCAGGTGGGACCAGAGAAATAAAAAAAGGTTCCCGCCCACATGGAGAATCAGAACTAGTTTACATATAATCTTTCAGGGGCCATATCTTTTGATGTGATTTAGCATTTTCTACCTGGTGGCAGATGACTCTTGTAGTCATGCTGCCATGTTCTTTTTAGAAATAAAGTATTTCCTCCTTGCAATCCTCCAAACAGGCCATACTTGTCCATAATAGAATGGATTTGTCAATATTATAAAGATTAACAAAAAAAAAAAAAAAAAAAAGCAAGAACATACTCAAGCATACTCATGGCCCCTGTTGCCTGGAGCAGAGCATTATGAAGTCAGCCATTGTGATGTCACCTCTATACTAGTATATAGTCAATACACATTACTGTTTGTACCTTTAGAGACACTGACATGCTGGGATTTCCAAAACGGCAATGGTTTTGGAAATTGCAGCATGTCCGCTGCATGTATTTTTACGCAATGTGTGGATGGAATTCGCCACGTGGGGCCCCGGCCTTAAGGTCCCACCACAGCACTTCAATTGGGTTGAGGTCTGGACTTTGACTGGACCATTGCAACACATTGATTCTTTTCTTTTTCAGCAATTTTTTTGTATATTTGCTGCTTAGCCCAGGATCATTGTCCTTTTGCATGACTCAGTGTCAGCCAAGCTTTAGTTGTTGGATAGATGACCTGACATTTGACTCTAGAATATACAGAGGAATTCAAGGTTGACTCATGGTATACAGAGGAGTCAACTCAAGGTCGATTCTATGACTCCAAGAAGTCCTTGCCATGTGGCTACAAATCATCAGCCTTCCAGCGCCATGTTTAACATTTGATATGAGATGTTTGTGCTGATATTCAGTATTAGTTTTTTGGCCAAACATCTACACTGTGATCTTGTTTGTCCAAAGGACATTGGGGCACATTTACCAATACTGTTGAACTTTGCACCGTCTTTAACTATGAATCCTGTTCTTAGTTTTAGACATATTTATGAATCTGTTGTATGGACCTTCATAAATATGGAGTCTTTCTAGAAGCTCCTGAATTTTGGACTCAGATACAATCTGACTAAAAGTGGTGAGCTTCACCATGAGACAAATATTTGGCACAAAATAAGCAGAATCACAAATCTCACATACTGAGGAGACATTACAGGAATATTGTGCACAAAGTAAATTGTCATAAATTCCACCAATTTACACCATTTCAAACTTGGTTTACTTTGCACAAAGTCCTATTCTTTTCTGTGTTGTAAAGTTAGATATCACAAGGCATTATGGGAAAGGAGCTGGGGAGCTCATGCGCCCTCTATTGGATGTAACAGATCCTCAATTTGCTTTTGACTCACCGAGCCTTGAGACAGCAAAAGGGATCTTAGCCAAGCCAATTTCACTTATCTGCATACAGCGCTGTTTCCGGATTGTCGTCCTTCATCAGTACAGAGCAAAGTGAATTGGCTGGCTTAGTGGGAGGCAATGAGTGGGTTAGGGACAAGAATCTCTCACATTGAGGAGAGCACCAGTGAAGGTGTGTAGAGATTTTAATTGCCTTTTGCCCTCTACTTAGCATCTACATATCACAAGGCATTATGGGAAAGGAGCTGGGGAGCTCATGCGCCCTCTATTGGATGTAACAGATCCTCAATTTGCTTTTGACTCACCGAGCCTTGAGACACTTCTAAACCACGTCCATTCTGGTGCACATTCTGGTTGTATTTTTCTGTTCTTTCTGGCGCACACTCTTCATAAATATGTCATAAATGTCAGGCACAATTTTGGTGCAAATGTAGACAGGAAAGTATCAGATGCCTATTGATAAATATGCCCCATTGTCCTAGAAGTCTTGTCCTTTGTTCAGATTTAACTTACTCTTAGGTTCTACTTAAAGAGAACCTGTCACCAAGTACAAAATGCCACCTAGCTCTGATTCTCCAAATGATTTTCCAGTTTCTCGGAGAAATACAAAAGGTTCCTGCCCACATGGAGAATCAGAGCTAGTTCACATATAATCTTCCAGGTGCCATACCTTATGAATGGGTGGACAGATTTTAAAAAGAAATTGATCAGGGGCATAGCGAGAATTAATGATGTATGACATTTAGCATTAGTAGAACCTAAGAACTGCTCTATGGTATGTGTAAGCAAGGCACGGAGGTCAGGACTACTCTACTCACTGGCACTCTGTACTCCAGCACTACCTTAGAGCCCTCATTGGATCCTGGTGTTGGTGGCCACCATTGGACATCTCTCCTTATTGACCCAATCCTCAATATCCTGTAGAATTCGCTGGGCAAGGCTAAGAATACTTTAGTTCTATGTTTTGCTTCTTTCCTTAGTTATCTACAAAGAGCTTTGTTTTTCCACACAAGTGCAGAACAATCTTGTAGTCTCTCTATTACTGGAGTATTTGTCATGCTGCGGTGTAAATCTTTTCGCTTGTCACACACACTGGCACAGAGTCCACAATACAGATTTCTTTCCTCTTCAAAGGACTGGAAAATTACCAGACCTTTAAACACGCTTTTTTTTCTTGAAAGGCCAATAAAAATGAGCTGAACTGTTTTTTTTCACGGCTTTCACTGTCAATTATTTTTCGTTTCCATGGGCAGCATGAAGCAGCTACCTACTCCATCATTTACATATAGGAAGAGCAATGGCAATGAAGCCGAGCCAGGCCAAGCCTAACCACGACAAATTTGTTAAGCCCCTATGCTAGAAAAGTGGTGTTAAAATGTCGCAAATGATAAAATGTATTGCAAATGGACTTATCTACACCATCTTTGCGTCTTTCCTGAAAGAGGCTTAGGCTTTATCGTCATTTATATCAGTTTTCTGGCGTAAATGATGCCTGAAATCTACGTTAGCTATGAGTTGGGATAGAGTTTAGTGTATGGCCTGCTGATGGATTTATGAGTAGGTGTGTGTCTTGTCATATATTAGGTACATCCTGCAGCATACAAAACACCCATAGGGTTTATTGACACAACAGTTTTGTACATTTTTTTTTTTTTTTTACAAAAATGTCCACAAAATCACAGCAAAAAAACATGAATATTTATATTTCAATGTACCATACTGATATGTGAATGTTACAGCCAGTTGCTGGCCACACAAGTGACATTACTATGTGTGGCGTTTGATCCCCAATGTTCCCTCCACCCTCTGTGGTTTGGGAATGAATTATTTATATTTAAATAATATTTTTTTTTTACTTTTTAACTGTTTAACTTTGAGTGAATGAGGCCGTGAAGCCAGAGATGGCACATGGATCTCATCCATTTGTCGTCTGTGCTGTTTCATCACGGCCCAGCTACACGGTAACGTTCATGTCGCCATAGGCTATTTTTTTTTTTTTTTTTTTACATGATTTGGCTATTTGTGGGCTACTTTTCAGAACACCAATATCTGGTGAACCATTCCCATCCCCTATTGTAATCCTGTGTAAGGCTGTGGTCATGTCTCCATTGGGATTTTTGCTTTTCTGCTGTGTTATAGTTAAAGAAAAACTGAAATCCCGACAGGGTAAGTTTAATCCTATGACAGATCCAAATGAACGCCATTGATTATTACTATATTTTATGTCTATTTATCTATTTGTATAAAGGGTTTTTTTCTCGATTCAAATATTGGTCTAAACACTGCAACGCATGTCTAGTATTGGTGCCTAGTCTCATTCCCATGAATAGGAATAAACCAGACAGAGCCTATAGCCAATGGTGGTGATGTTTTAAGAAAGACAAAAGAAAAGAAAAAAAAGATTTTTATAATTCTAAACACCCCTTTTAATTGACATATGGTGGCGCTTCCAATAGTGTATTTTCTTTAACAGTGACTGAGGGTAGTTTCACATTTGCGGCGGAGTCCATCCGCCGCGAATCCGACTGAAAATCTTGGGAAACTGTATAGGGACTGGATAGCGAAAGGTTAGCAACGCATTGCTTAAAAACCCTTTCATTTGAATGGGTTTTTAAAGTAATGCGTGGGTGTGCGCTTACACCCTCCGCGCTGCGAATCCAGTTTTTTTAGCTGGAAAAAGTCCTGCATGTCCGACTTTGTTTCCAGCGAAAAAAACTGGATTCGCGCCGCAGAGGGTGTAAGCGCACACCCACGCATTGCTTTAAAAACCCATTCAAATGAATGGGTTTTTAAGCAATGCGTCGCTAACCTTTCGCTATCCAGTCCATATACAGTTTCCCGAGATTTTCAGTCGGATTCGCGGCGAACGGACTCCGGCGCAAGTGTGAACCCACCCTGAGGCAAATGGACAACATAGTAGGATATGCAGCAGACCTCCTCCTCTGACAGCATATCATGTTGCCCATTCTTCCACTATCTTGCTTGTTGTCATGTATTGAGCAACCCTAAAACTAAATACATAAGACAATCCCTTTTAATTCTCTGTATGTTCTGTTACAAGTAAAGGACCATAAGCCAATGCAGTTTTAAGGAATGCTTTATTTTCTACACTCTAAAAATACAAAGCAAATATAGAAACAAACATTGAACATAAGGGCTTTTAGATATACAAATACCAGTATCTGCAAGGGAGTGAGATAAGACTCCAAACAGTCAACACTTTAAGAAGAAAAACAAGGCATATCATTTTCCCCATATCTTGTGTGCATTTTGTTCTTAAGATATAAGCTCACATTTCAAGTCTATAAAATACAATTCTCATCAGTAGTGTGCATGAAATGGTTTCCGAGCAAAAACGCCGTATTTAACCAAATTCATTAAGACATGAGGATCACAGAGCTTACAGTGGATAGTATGGTAGTACATTCAGTCCACTTCATTATGGAAAGGTGTCTCAGACCATCCCGACACATGATTTATGGGGGGAGTCTACAGGGTTCAATATCGGACTGTGTGCACCACTTTATAGGATGTATGGCAGGGAGGGAAGGGAACATGTGAAAGGTTAATTTACATATAAAAACCCCAAAAAGTGTATATTCAAATGTAAGTTATAGGTATTACATGGTGGAGTGAGAGGCTTATACGGAGTCTATCACCAGAAACCACACTTTCAACCCAGCCCTGCAAGATAGATTTCCCCTTGTGAATATCACTGTTTTTGTCAATATGCTGGTGAGTTCTCTGGAGCAATGAGGGCGCTTACTACTTTGGTGCAATGACAATGCCCTCGTTGCTCCAAAGAGCTCATTTTCATAAAAAAGGCAATGTCTCAACAACCGAAGCACCAATTCACAAAGGGAAAACACTGTTTGATTCAGGTGACCCTAATCTATGCTGAATTCTGGTAATAGACTCCCTTTAAAGGTGTGGCTTTCTTCATGTGTGGAACTTAAAAGTGCCCAAACAACTACAATAGCTTTCAGCCAAACACTTGTTTAACTGACAGCTTTTTCTCCCAGTTCCCCCATACACATGCTCGCTTGATTTTGCCAAGCATGCATGTGTTATGAATGAGCAGAGAGGAGTAGGGCACTGCCAGACACCTTTGGTGACAGCTTATCTCCCTAGAGAACAAGGTGATCTGTTGTAGAAATTCAGTATGTCAGACCCTCCCATCTGTTGGGGGAGTTTTGGGAAGTCCCATGCACATAAGATGGTCAACCAGTCCCATCTGAATTAGAGGGTTTGGATAACTTTTATTAAGTATATAGTGGCCTTTAGAAGCCAGACACTATGTACTGCAGAGATGGAGGACAACATATTTACTACCCTATTATTTTGATATCCTAGTATGAACTATACATTTATCATATGGATAGTTACTCTGCAGTTTTCGGAATACTTAAAGGGGTTCTCCAGGGGTCACAGGAAACTCAGGGGCAGACAGAGTGGGAGTAAAAAAGCATCGCACTCACCCGTTGCTTCGCTGTACAATCCCAGTCCTTTCTCCCTCCCGTGCAAAGAATTGTGAAGTGGTTCACTTTACTGCTGAGGGTGCTGGTGAAGATCCAGTAATGTATCTGAGTAGAGTCACCAGTTCCTCACCAACCTGAGCAGTCATGTGAGCCTCTCCACTTCCAGTCCATGTGGCTCCCAACATGGAAGGGAAAGGGGATCGGGATTGTACAATGGAGCACAAGGGATAGGTGAGTATGCCTTTTATTGTTTCACACCCACACTATCCACCCCTGAGTTTCCTGTGACTCCCGGGAAACTGCTTTAAGATGCTATTATTAGTTAGTAGATATGTTACCCCTGGCATGGACCCCTTAATAGTTCAGTGATACGTATTGCTTCTTACTGCATGATCCAGTGGAGTAGCTAAGCTTTCCTTCACTTGGAGAAAAGATTAATTTTCTGTCCTAGCTTTGTTCCCAAATACCTTAGACAATGCAGACTGGCTTGGTGGTGCCCCAATATCCAGGGTACATTTCCTAGCTACGTCCCTGGGAAGATTCCATCCTATTTCTTCTTCTCCATTCTCATTACATTACAGATATTGTTTCAGGATCCAGAAGTATCCCCTAATGGTAATATCTCAATATCTTATATATACAGTATGTTTCAAGTAACACATTAGTGACATTAAAGTGATTTATCGATGAATGATATTTACTCCGTATACACACAACAGGGGATAAATATCTAAGCGCTGGAACCCCAGTGATTATGAGAATGGACAGCAAGTTCCACTAAGTGTTTCATGTGAATGAAGTGATCTTCAGTAGCCCTTAAGAAGTGAATGGAGAAATGGCCACACTTGTACACCACCATTGCATTCACATGGAGCACTCAAGTCATCTTATGGGCTCCTATTCTCCCAACTCGACCCCCAGTAATCCAACATTTATCCCTTTTCTGTAGATAGGGAATAAATGTCTACAGTGTAAACCCCCCTTTAAGCATATATTGGACAGTTCATACGTCGTATTTACGTACATGTTACTGTAGATTTAACCTCAGATACTGTGGTTATAACAGTGGTATAGGCCAATATACACATACATTTGTGTATGGCGGTATATTCCTACAACATACCTGTGAAGATGTGTTACAGGCTACAGAAAAGTGCCTAAAACATTGTCAGCACAGTTACAAATAAAGTGTTGAATCGCTAGCACTATATATAGATAACCTCTATACAAGACCAACAACAGCAAACCTGCATTACTTCCATACACATTTGCAGCTTTTTTTTTTTGTTTATTAAAGGGCAAAACTGTGTGCATGAAAACATACTGCAGCCTGGACTTTGAGTGCTTTGTGGTTGTCGACAATAATAAAAGTAATATTTTATATTTATTCTATTTTATCCAGTGTTGGTGACACTACTGCATCTAGTTTACGTTGTGGAGCAAATAAGAGAAGACTATATTAAATATGCTTAAAGTCACTGGCCACCTTTGGACACCATGCAAAATAAGTCTATGGGAGGATTCATGAAGACCAGCATATTGTAAAGCAGTCTTGATTATGTAAAGTGCCTGAATTATGACAAGGCGCAGGTGCATCCTCTAGGGGGCTGTGCACTTACTCTGAATCTGGAGGGGCCCTGCCCATAATAGAGCCTCGCTATGTCCCATTTTCGGAAGGTGCTAAGGCTGACAAGGGTGACTTACCACTTAAGTTGTAAACCTGATTGATGCAGCTTTTTTGCTACAAAAGTGGGGTAGGCAAATTGATAAGTCTGCGCCTATTACTTCATAGCAGTCAGAGACAAGTTTTTTTCTGAAACAGAGCACCAAATTCTGTGCACAAACAGGATAAACTTTTGACTGCTCATAGTCACCACTAGAGGGAGCTTATGCATTATACTCAAGGGTTATGACAGTATTCAGTGAACTCCTAAGCTCACCCTTTAGGTGACTGCAAGCAGCCAGAATTTTATCATTAAATTCTGTGTTTATTGAGGGGATTGGGATTGGAAGGCTGGATCAGAATTGGAGCTTCCACTGCTATAAAGATATACAGTCATATGAAAAAGTTTGGGCACCCCTATTAATCTTAATCATTTTTAGTTCTAAATATTTGGGTGTTTGCAACAGCCATTTCAATTTGATATATCTAATAACTGATGGACACAGTAATATTTCAGGATTGAAATGAGGTTTATTGTACTAACAGAAAATGTGCAATATGCATTAAACCAAAATTTGACCGGTGCAAAAATTTGGGTACCCTTATCATTTTATTGATTTGAATACTCCTAACTACTTTTTACTGACTTACTGAAGCACATAATTGGTTTTGTAACCTCACTGAGCTTTGAACTTCATAGCCAGGTGTATCCAATCATGAGAAAAGGTATTTAAGGTGGCCAATTGCAAGTTGTTTTCCTATTTGAATCTCGTCTGAAGAGTGGCATCATGGGCTCCTCAAAACAACTCTCAAATGATCTGAAAACAAAGACTGTTCAATATAGTTGTTCAGGGGAAGGATACAAAAAGTTGTCTCAGAGATTTAACCTGTCAGTTTCCACTGTGAGGAACATAGTAAGGAAATGGAAGACCACAGGGACAGTTCTTGTTAAGCCCAGAAGTGGCAGGCCAAGAAAAATATCAGAAAGGCAGAGAAGAAGAATGGTGAGAACAGTCAAGGACAATCCACAGACCACCTCCAAAGAGCTGCAGCATCATCTTGCTGCAGATGGTGTCACTGTGCATCGGTCAACAATACAGCACACTTTGCACAAGGAGAAGCTGTATGGGAGAGTGATGCGAAAGAAGCCGTTTCTGAAAGCATGCCACAAACAGAGTCGCCTGAGGTATGCAAAAGCACATTTGGACAAGCCAGCTTCATTTTGGAAGAAGGTCCTGTGGACTGATGAAACAAAGATTGAGTCGTTTGGTCATACAAAAAGGCGTTATGCATGGCGTCAAAAAAACACAGCATTCCAAGAAAAACACTTGCTACCCACTGTAAAATTTGGTGGAGGTTCCATCATGCTTTGGGGCTGTGTGGCTAATGCCTGCACCGGGAATCTTGTTAAAGTTGAGGGTCGCATAGATTCAACTCAGTATCAGCAGATTCTTGAGAATAATGTACGAGAATCAGTGACGAATTTGAAGTTACGCCGGGGATGGATATTTCAGCAAGACAATGATCCAAAACACAGCTCCAAATCTACTCAGGCATTCATGCAGAGGAACAATTACAATGTTCTGGAATGGCCATCCCAGTCCCCAGACCTGAATATCATTGAACATCTGTGGGATAATTTGAAGCGGGCTGTCCATGCTCGGCGACCATCAAACTTAACTGAACTGGAATTGTTTTGTAAAGAGGAATGGTCAAAAATACCTTCATCCAGGATCCAGGAACTGATTAAAAGCTACAGGAAGCGACTAGAGGCTGTTATTTTTGCAAAAGGAGGATCTACTAAATATTAATGTCACTTTTCTGTTGAGGTGCCCATACTTTTGCACCGGTCAAATTTTGGTTTAATGCATATTGCACATTTTCTGTTAGTACAATAAACCTCATTTCAATCCTGAAATATTACTGTGTCCATCAGTTATTAGATATATCAAATTGAAATGGCTGTTGCAAACACCCAAATATTTAGAACTAAAAATGATTAAGATTAATAGGGGTGCCCAAACTTTTTCATATGACTGTATATATTATATATATAAAAAAAAAAAATTGGTCAGCATAAAATGTTGGACTGAAAAACAACAAGGTATTAAAAGGAGGGCAGTCAATGTAGACCTGGGTTCAGACATGTTATATTTTTATATCTAAACCCAGCCTAGAACTGTCATGGGGAAACTACTTCTGTAGGATAAATGCATATTCTGCATTGCTGCATATTACAATGGCCAGATCGCTATTTGGGACGAATGATTTTACAGGATGTAAGACAGGTGACATGTATTGTCAGGTGCTACAGTAGCACAAACATTCAGCAAACAGCTAACTGTGGAGAGCAAATAAATAAGCATAAAAAGGATATTTAATATATTCTGTTTGTAAATTCAACACAGCATTATGGCACAACAGGATGTGTTACTACAAGTACATGTGAAACACCCAAACACAAAAATGCTGCATTTATCTTAAATATTGTTCTAAAAAGCCTTTAAACAGGCTGTAAAAACAAGAAATAAAAACACTGCAACAACATATTCACTAAAAGAACAGGACTCGTCTTAGCACATTTATGAAATAAAATCATTCTACCTAAAAAAACAAAAAAAACACATCATGCTATATAAAACACAATATCCAGTTTCCACTTTGAAGACAGCAACCCTAATGCTCAGCAATCAGGTGCTGGTGCCATCCCATATGGTAGGCAAAAAGGTTATAGTTACACTAAAAGTCACCAACAGTACACCCATAGAATGCAAGCATGCAAATAAGAAACATGATATAAAAAAAGTGAGTAAATAATCCAAATAATCCAGTTTTTAGAGCTCCCAGGATATGACTGCTGGCAGCGGAGCAGCTAGAGATTGAAATATAAAAAATTAATAAAATGTATGCTACACCTAGTATATCATAGACGGGTAAGCTGGCCATATACCTACAAATGTCAGCAATTCCTGAGTTGTGTAGCATTTGTTATATACCAGGCACTTAAAGTCATTCCATATGTAAAAAGTAGAAATGGCACAAGGTAGCTTCTTCCCAAAAACACAGGTGCCTGCATTCAGTCACAGGTACTATGTCAGCAGATAGCAGACCTCACAGGGGTCTTGGCAATGGAATGAACAAATATATGTGGGAAGAGATTGCAATTAAATGGCACAGCTATGGAACCGACGGCGTGCGATGTAAACAGCGAAGAGTTCACAGCACTCGCACAAAAACCCGAGGATAGGTCATTAAAATGAACCACCCCTTTAAGGTTCACTTTTATTTGTCTTAAAGAATGCCCTCACAAATCTATGAAAGGATATTCTATATTTTTATGAATCTTGTTCACATTGTGAAGTGACAAAGTAATGGAAAGTGGTAAAAGAGGATGCAAGTCTGTGTCAGTGTGTGGTCTCTACTTTTGTGGCAGTCTTAGTAGCACTTAGGTTACGTTAGTTTTATTACTTGTATATTCCATCTGCAGATTACCATTGTCTGTGAGTTGTAGTTCATCTTGTAAAATGTTTAAGGGGCACACTGCCAGAGACATCACATGCCTGTTACAGTAGACCAGCTGACATGTTTTATTCTGCGTTCAGTAGTCATCTCTCAATTGTAACACAACATTTTAGGAGCCCTTTACAGTTTGAACAATGCAGGACTGGCTAGGAAATGGGAAATCCAGGCATTAAAAGTCTTAGGCCCCCTACCAACCACTATACCATTTTTTTGCAGACTCTGTACTTTTAAGGAATGCTGTAAGTACGGGGAAGTGGGTTTCCTCTGACCAAAGGCTGTGAGTCACTCACTGCCCTAATGCCCAAATGGTCAGTCTACCCTCTATGGTAATATTGCCAACCTGTTACTGGAGTCCTTAAATCCTGGTGGCATCCATTGGCACCAACATGTGCAATATCACATGACTGCTCTTCTCTTCATTCTAGTTCTTTCCAGGATCCTCCGGTATCTCTTTATAAATTAAGTACCTCCCAAAAAAAATCTATAAATGCTCTCTCTCTAATATATATATATATACATATATATATATATTTCATAAATATGGAATATTTACTCTGAATGCTATAGCTGCTCATGTACTTGTACAGAGAGATACATTTACACTATTGCAATATTTAATGTACTACATGATACAGATATATTTATATATTTATACCTCTAGTGCACATGGTACTATAATTATATATATATATATATATATATATATATATATACATACATATATATATACATATATATATATATATATATATATATATATATATATATATATATAAAAAAACAAACCTTCATACCAAATATGTTGCCTATGTATATACTGTTAAAAACCTAAGCAACCAGACCACATAATATAAAACTATATGGTTAAAGCATAAAAACGCAAAGAGAAATGTATGAACAAATGTATCTTAAAAACTGACTTTTGCAGAAAAAAAAAAAATTCACATATATAAAATATTCTTCTAAGGATATATTTTTAGTTTTTTTTTTTTCTTCATAAATATTTTAGAGTTCCTTCAGTCCCCTGCCCCCCTTTCCTTGAGATGACAGTTTTAGTAGGTTTGGTAGATGTCATGTAATGGAACTTGGATGGCTGCAGCAGGAAAAGCTTGAGGTATATAGCCAGCATATCCCCCATATACTGCTGCTGCGGCAGCGGCATTCTTCTGTAGTGTGGCTAATGTGGCTGTGGCAGGAGCTGCGATGGGGACATAACTTGCACCATAAATGCCTGCGGCAGGAATCCTTTGCACATTTGGAGCCATGGTATAGACTGGAGTTATTGGACGGCCCTGAAATATAGATAATGAAAATACTTTATATACAACCATTACACAAAAAGCAAACAAAATATTAAATTCAACAGATATTCCAACTCAAAACCAGGGGTGTATACAGAGGAAAATAAAGGTTTGTGCCATAGGAAGGGCTTCACAGTTGTTTGAACCCCTTTCCCTTTTCCGGGTGTCCATTACAGGGAACCTATTTATGTTTTTTATTCATTTAGCTTTACCATGATAATGCACACACAAAGTAAAACATGGTGGAAATATCTATAATATATAATGTAATGTGAATTTAAAGGGATTTAATTTATGACCTCTCAATCATATTATAAAAGTAAACTAGATGAAGTTCCAAATCTCCCAAATCCCATTCTCAGCTGGGTACAGGGCACATATGCTCCCTCTCCTTAGAGATAACTGGTAGCAGAAGAATAATCCCATTCTGTCTCATTGGATGATCTGGGCCTGACAGCCTCTTATCACCCCTAATCCATAGTATACGGTAATTGTCGACAACAATTTTATATCTAAAAATGCTATGCACATGATCATAGTTGTAAATCCCACCCTGTCCTACTGCTCTTGTTATCTTTCAACTTTGCCCTTTTCAATAAATTCTATTAGCCTTAGATGTGATCGGTGACTCTTATCACTTGTCATTGATACTTTTATTGCTCTTTGTGTTCTTTGTGGGTGTTTTAGCAGTACGGATTCCCTCCAATTGAAATCATGTATATGCAATATAAAGATATATAGTATTAATATACTGAATATATAAAGGGGGTCAGAAGTGGTATTATGCCTCCTTACGCTAGGTTCACACCTGCGTTTGGGTTTCCAATGTAAACCTAATCCGCTTAAAAAGGGGTTACACATGGAAACCCACTGACCCCATAGACTATGATGGGGGTCTGCCTGGTTTCCGCCCGGAAAATGCGAAAAGAAAAGTCCTACTTGCAGGACTTTTCTCCACATTTTTCAAGTGGATTCAGGGATGTAAACCCCGAACATAGGGCAGGTACAAGTGTGAACCTAGCCTTAGAGAGACTGCCTTTGCAGGCCACCTTTTGGTGTGGAGAATATAACAGACCATGCAAGCTATACAGGGTATTCTTCGAAAGGAATATTCAAATAAGTTCTCCTTGATGGAAGAAAGTAAATTTACACTTTAGGTCCCTATAGATTAATGCCTGGTGTTCTAAGCAAGCTAGAGATATTGTCTGGGATTAAAGCCAAACCAGAACATCTCTTACAAAAGAGGAGGAAACATCCATTGGCAAATCTGCTAAAAGAGCAGCAGTGACTGACATCACATTGTACATATGGTGGATACACTGAAGCAAATCCACATTACAATAAAAAAAGTACAAAGTTTATCCTTATCCTCCAGAACACCAGCATATTCCAGATCCCATCCAGCTCTATGTGGTATGGATCAGCATTGCAATGCTAATGTTATCCTTACAGGTATCTGTTTCCTCTGTGCAAAGCCATATTTTTCAGGTTTTCATATGTAAGATTATTGTGTACCCCATTAGATGCCATATTACAAGGGTATTCTCACCTTCAAACACTACTTCAAGGGCAGAATAAAGTGTCATATACAGGTACCTTATGGTGACACCTGGGAGCATAATACAGAACCATAGGACTATGAAAGGAAATTTAACAAAAGGCTGTACACCACTTTTAGGCTAAGGACCCATGTTGCACTATTTTTGTTGCAGATTTTGCTGCGTTTTGTTTGAGCCAAAGCCTGGAATTTAGCAGAGAGGAGATGTATAAGAGCTTCCTATACATTTCTCATTCCTGTTGAAGCCACCCACGACTTTGGCTCAAAAAAATGCAGCAAAATCTGCAACAAAAAAACAGCTTTTACGCAATGTGGGGCCTCAGCCTTATGGAGTAAAAAAGTTGCAAGTCATAATGCATGCCATATTTGTGCGATAATTTGTGACTTTTCTTTCCTCTCAAAAGTGGTAATGTTGCCCTAAATGGAAAATGTTTCTGTATATTGATGAAAAAATGTATTTGGCTAAGATACATGGGCCGTACATGGATGTGGTATCTGCTGGGAACTTGCAAGCGGCTAAGCAAAGTCCCTTGCACTGTGTCACATGTCAGTTATTGCAGCGGCTTTCAGCAACTCCTGCCAGTGTGTTGCAGCAAAAGTTCTCCCAATTTTGGTGGTTTTTGCCATGGTGGCTTCAGAGGAGCTAGCTGTTGAATACCCCAGATGGAAATTCAGCAATGTGTCCACCCTGTAGTTTTAATATATTGCATAACACTGAAATTTTCATTACATGTGAAACTTTTCCATCATTCCAAATAACGCGTGACATATATTACCAACCTGAAATGGTGGAGGAGTGGACACTGATGGCAGAACTGCAGCAGCTGCTGCTGCAGCAGCGGCGGCACTGGCAGGATCTGCCTGCACTGCCATTGGATTGATCATATGCTCCATCCCATGGATTTTGCCATCTTCAATCAGCTTGGCAGCTGATGCAGCCTGAAATACGGAGTACTGGGTGCCGATGGTTGGAATGGCCACTGAAATATATATATATAAGTTAGTGAGTGATGCAGTCTTGTTGTCCTGTTAAGTGAGTCAGCAATATAAACAGATTTTGACTAATATTCATAAGAATACACTTGAGATATTTGTAGCCTTGTTAAAGTATTGTGTCACCCATAGCATTGCCTTAAATAACATATTAGGCAATAGTTTACACAGTAGTTCTCTAATACGTTATAATTGGAAATGCTCTATTTAGTTTCCTTGTTACCAAACAGATGTCAGCAAATTACAGACTGCTGTTTATGGTAGCCTTTAGTCAAACACGTCTGCTGATGGATCTACAAGGTATTCGTATAAAATCTCCCACAGCCCTGCCCATGCTGCAACAATCTCAGTAACTGTGTTATATATACACACACACACACATTACCTGGACTCCCCACCATGGTTCTACTGAACCGGACTTAGATCACCATAGCATCCTATGATCATATTACTCCATTTCAGTAGAACGTTAAGAGATCCAGGTATTGACACTGAAACGCGTTCTCTCAAAGCTGTTTGCTGGCATTGTCTGAACAGGACTATGTAATAAATGGATATCTCAAGTTAACCAGATACACCTCTTAAAGGGCATATAGAAAGGTTGAGAAAATCCATTTAAAGAGGACCTTTCACTACCTCCACCAACTTCAACTCTTAACATTCTCTAATAGTCTCCAATCCACTGATCCCAGGACTTTTGGAATTTTCTCTCTAGCTCCGACCATTCCTGTACAATCATTTCTGTTAGTCTCAGCACCTAATATGCCAATTGGGCTCTCGACTGTCCAGTAGCGGTTATAGACTGTTCTAGCCCAGGACCACCCATCTGACAATGGAGAGTCTATTTAGCTTATCTGCCACCAATTCTAACAGCATCAATTGCTCAGGAATGGTGGGGGCTAAAGAAGAAATTCCAACTATGCAAGAATTTGTAGAGCAGCACCTATTGAAGGATGCAAAGAGTTGGAATTGGTGGAGGTGGTGAAGGGTCCTCTTTAATATGAGGCACTGTTCGATCACTTACATACTCTGCCTATTGGTTTCCTCCATTGTGTATAATAATAAACAGCCTCTAACAACAATAATATGTTACTGTATAATAATAATGTTTTCTATAAAGCAGATGAGGATGTTTTCATATATGAGTAAGCTTTCTCCGCACCAGAAACAATGTACATTATACAAGTATTATATGAGCTTTGCACACCATAGTACAGTATGTTAGTCCAGCAGATAAGAAGGCATGAATGAATGATTTGGGAAATAATGATCAAGGAACACAAAATGATTGATCGATTTCAGATACCAGGAACAGATCCCCATACAGTATAATGAAGGTTGATTCATTCATTTTTGTTAGAAGTATGGATTGTGGAGTCATTTATGTCTCTTTTTCACTCTATATAAGGGGTTCAGGTTCTACAATTTTATACTTTGCAGATGATATTAATGGGATTTGTATGAGATTACAAAAACATGCTGCTTTTTCCAGAAATAGCGCCACTGTTGCACATGGACTGCAATACTACATGCAGCCTGGCAAGTAACTTGGCTGAGTTGCAATACTAAATATAGCCTATGTACAACAGTGGCGCTGTTTCAGGAACAAAGCAGCCGTGTTTTTCTAATCTCGTACAACGCCTTTAAAGGAGCACTAAACCTAGAGTACAAAGTTTAGAAAAACAGAGTTTATAGAAGAGATGAAGCTAGGCAAGATAATGTAGTGATCATGGGGGCAGGGATTTTCCTGGACTATCTATTAGTAATCCCATTAACGAACACTATGGTCAGCCCTTCCCTAGCCAGTCATGGCTGTTAGTCAACAGATTGCATTCAACTGCACAGAAAATGTAGATTTGGGGTATGTTCACATCTGCATTGTTCAATCCATTCTTCTGTAGGATCAGTAGAATGGGTAGAGGCAGGCTCGTTCTATGACTGACAACAACGAATCCCCAGAGACCTATTAACTATAATGAAGTTCATTGAATATCGGTTATGTTCTCGCTGGACAATAAAGTCAGGCTTTCAGGACTTTTTCTTCTGCAATTTTAGGTTTGCACCGAAGATGTGAATGTACTCTTAGACTTTAGGTTTAGTGACTCTTTAGGTTTTCTATTGGGTTGGTCATTTTGACTCCACTTTTTAAAGGTTTTGCATGCTCTACTTCCATAATCATCATCCATATTTCTCCAGTGAAGGAATGAACTGAATTATTAGGGATCAGTGTAAAATGTTAGATGTTAAGACTAACCTGCGCCAGGTTTAAGAGCAACTGGATTGACTGCTGGTAACTCCAGGTTGGGAACAAGTTCAAAGCTTTTTTCTTGCTGTTTACCCTTCCCTTCATGATATCTGCTATAAATGCCACGGCCAGCCGAATATCCCCCCAGGTACGTGCCCCTGGGACCAGGGGCTCTGTTGCCAGCTGCACCTCGCCCTCTGCCTCTTATGCTGCCTGCTTGTGATACCAACATAACACAATCAGAAATCATAGGAGATCACAACTAAAGCCTCCATGAGCATATGCTGAGCAATGGATAGGTGTTTCTATTTTGGGCAATGACACGCATTGAGGAGCAGATACTAGAGTTTTCACAGTCCCTTTTTCTAGGATATCCCCCAAAACATTTTCTATGTATTCTTTCTAGTGTCAAATCTGCCAATGTGCTTGGCAAATGTTATTTTCTCTAAGCTGTAACTCCTCCCAAGATTGCGCAGAGTCAATAGAGATCTTGGTGCAATGTCATCTTCAAAATGGAAACACGAGTTAAGCAAAATGCAGTTTTCTGGAAAGAGAAGCTAAAATACAAGACGACTCCAAACACTAAAGTCTAAGCTTGCACTTGACAGAATGCAACACACGTAATATACTGAGAGTTACACTAGTGTCATTTATATATACAGATGTAGTAGTGTTTAAGTTAACATGCTGAAGCAAGTCAATGTTTAAGGGCTTTACATAGCCTAGAATTGGTTCACGCAACCAATATCAAGCAGTATGGTACCAACAGTGCCGTAAGGGATGTACATTTGTGTATGCAATGTTTTAATGCAATAAAAACTGCACTGAAAAAATAATGATTTGTGCAATTCATAGGTTTTTTGCATTCTGACGAGAGGGTTATCATTACCCATGTATGTCGATATAGCAAAGTACATTTAGACATAGGGAAAATCCTGTATTTTAGCTGAGAAAGGGTTTATGGCTTTAGTATGAAAGTGAGATGTAAAATACATGCCAGACATAGGACACCAAATCATGGCTGAATAACAATGACATGTCAGAGGTAGAACTAGCAGAAAATAAGGTGGCAAACACAGATTTACTGATAAGGTGAGATGCACTGTGACCAAGAGCACAAGGAATAACGTGTCCATATGACCTTGAGAATGTTCTCTTATCTGTCCTGCTCACACTTTACAAGGGTACTGTATATTACATTTATATGTTCCCTGCCCTGAGGATTTATAGCTCATTCTACAGAAATATTCGGATTCATCATGGATACCTTTTATTTGACAGTACTAAATACTTTAGTCTGCAATGCCCTGTGCCAGGTTGAGGATCTAATAGACTTGCATTGTGAGTTTGACCTCCAGTTCATACAAGAAACACTATGTGTATCAGAGGAGCAGAGAGGTGGTCAGTGCTCTGGAGGGGAGCACATAACTTCACAATAACAGTAACATTTAAATACAGAAAAGCTCATTTTCCATTGGACAGGGCAAATTTTTTTAATGGAGGAGTGCTTCTTTAAGGACCACACACATACTCACACATGGACCATTAGGATCAGGGGTGTAACTAAAGGTTAAGTTTAGTTTGGGACCCCCTGCGCAACTCCTCCTTACAACTATAAACCACATCCCATCCTTACATTTTAGCAACATTTATATTTATCTTTTTCGCTCTGTCTGGCCCAGAATGCTGTGGAGACTTATTCACAACTTCCCATAGTTTCCCCTATCAGTGTACCCCACACAGTAATTGGGCCCCTTTTGTGCCACAGCCTCTCCCACAGAAGCCCTCCATGACTATATGCTGCCGACCAACCACTATTTTTGCCATTAGAAGCTTAATCTTTTCCTTTTGCAGTGGTAGGCTGTGAATCATAAATCTTCTCACAGGGTCTTACTCTGGTGCACCAGAGGGTAGGGGTAATATATATTTACAATGCACAGACTGACAGCCATTGGGGGAAGTAAGAAAGGAGATCAAAGAAATTTAATCAGCCTTAGTGTTTTGAGGGTTACGTAGGGTTGTGAGGGTAACCTGTGGGCCTCCCTGACTAGGGCCTGGTCATAGCTGAAACCAATGCTATTCCTATAGTTACGCCAATAATCAGGAAGGACATCAGGAGTGCCCCCATAAGGGCACTTCATCCACATATAATATCAAGGGCCATGTATAAAGCAGATGGAGATGTTGAATGATGGAAAGCAACTAAGTCTCATAATAGTTATGCTAGGTTCACACCGGTGCTTGGGTTTCCGCCTGAAAAATGCAGAGAGAAAAGCCCTGCTTGCAGGACTTTTCTCTCCGCGTTTTTCAAGCATATTCAGGGACGGAAACCCCGAATGGAATCCAGGCGTAGGTGTGAACCTAGCCTTAACTGGAAAGCACTCAAATGTGTTTTGCATTTTGGTGTACATATTTTTACATCATGCGTATAGTCATCCAAGCTTTCATCTCATGCTTGTTAACTCACGAGCTTCACTTACAGCCAAATCAGTCATTTTTGGCTTGTTTTCACTTCCTCTAGGTCACAGTGCACCACATAACTAGTCAGCAGTCATGGAAATGGCAGAACAATGAAACATCATGTCACATCATAAAGTGCTTGCTAAAGATATTCAAGACTATACAAACATTTCGGAGAATTTTGTTCTTCATAATAATTTGAGATGATCTTTGCAAATTTGCAGAGAGAAAGACAGAAGAATTTGTTAGATAAAGGAAACAACATCTATATCTGGTATTGCCAACAAAGAAAGGAAATCACGTATTGCTGAACTTTACAGAATTTATATCTGCCCCCTAGATTCTATCCTTTAGGAAAGCTAAAGTCTGACAAGTTTGATGACCTATGCTTAGGAAAAAGGTATGGAATAGCACAGCAGACTATGCTATTCTATCCTGCACCCAGTACAAAATATAGACGTAAAATGCATACCTTTTTGTAAACATGGTTGCCTATAGGGGACATATGTGACTGGCATCCAGCACAGGAATCCATCCCATAAACATATACGTCATGAGCTTTTCAATGGTTTTTAGTGACATTTAACAGATGCTATTATTGCCTATGGGTGACATATGTATTAACTAGATGCATTGCCTATAGACTGTAATAGCATTTCTTTAATGGATACATCATGAAAAGCTCATGACATAGGCATTAAAAGAATAATCTGAAACTATGATATCGATTGCTGTGACGTCTTCACTACTTACCAAAAACAGCGCTGTAGGTTATATAGTGGCGGTACTTGGTATTGCAGCTCAGCCCCATTCATTTGAATGGGACGAGTTGCAAAATGGGCATGTAACCAATAGATGTGATGTCATACACTGAGAAGAGAAAGTTGAGCTCAATAGCACAGTCCTAGAAAATTCCTTTAAGCACAGGCCATTATAGCCATTGTAAAGTGATGTGAACAGGGCCTTAGTGCTATATAACAAATGCACTTAGACACATAAGTTACTGTTACCAACCTTTCACGAAGTAATCTCTGTTTGGACCAATCAAAGCATTATATGGGTATCCGTAATACGCTAGTGTGTAGGGGTCACAGGAGTAAACATAATTAGGCTGAGCGACTTCAGTGGTGGTAGTCGTGGCTGGTGCGCCTCCCTTAGCAGCTTTCTGGTAACGCGTGTACTGTTCCTTATCAACAGGTTTGGCCAAAGTGACCTCGATACAAGATCCTTCCAGTTCTGTCCCATTGAGGTTTCTCATGGCCTGGACTGCATCATCTCGACTGGTAAAATGAACAAATGCATAATCACGAATTTTCTTGACACGTTCAACACACCCGGGGTTGTACTGGCCAAAAATCTTTTTAATTGTATCCTCAGCTGTTTCAATCATCAGGTTCCTGACATAAAGAATTTTTACAGTCTCCATTACATCTTCATCAACATCAATCTCTGGTTCTGCCCAGTCAACAGCAATCTGGTGGCCCCAAAGTTGGATTCTTCCGGGCATCAGTTTTCTTCTTGCCATAGCAGCAGCTCTGTGGCTTTCATATTCGACAAATGCAAAGCCTCGGTTTTTCATCTTATCAGCAGCACTAGCATAGACAATGACATCTAAAACCCCTTCTGTGACTTTAGAAATTTCTTCCAAGATCTCCTCTCTCTTCTTCATCTTCGGAATGCCCCCAATAAAAAGTCGACAGTTATCTACACTACAGCACACACCTAAAAGTCTTCCGGGCCGTATTTCATAGTTGTTAAGTTCTCTGACGGCCCTCTTGGCCTCATGCTTTTGAGTGTACATGACAAAAGCATAGCCGCGGTTCTTCCCATCGAAGTCCATCATTAGACGCATTTCATAGATTCTACCCACACTTTCAAAGACTGGCACAAGTTCATCCTCATACACATCACGGGGTATTTTGCCCACAAACACTTCACAACCACGTGGTGGGTGATGCCCTTCCCAACCTGGTGGTGGACCTCCATATTTCCTCTGTCCATTCTCTTGGACCATTGCGTAACCTGTACGTTCCATGAGTGCAATGAGAGCAGCTTCGTTTGGTGCACCGGCAACTCCCTCTGTGATCTTTGATGTCATGTTAGTAGAATCGTTACTCATTATGGCAAGCGAATCCTCTGCTGTCATTATGCCAAAGTCATGCAGTACTTGCTGAAACCTATTGAAGGAGAAGAATGGCGAAGAATTACTAGATGTGCCACTGATACGGCGTAAAGAAAATAATAGCATTTATAATAAATCTTTTCCCTCCCTTTGTCTAAAACTTCTTCCCAGAGCAAATTAGTCATGAAAAAACTTGGCTAAAATAGAAACGCAAGAAAAATATATGAAGAAACAGCAGCTACAGAGAGAGAGACACTCCTTATCGTGCAGCGACTTGCACAACAGAAGGCAGAAACCCTTCACCCAATGGTTAGGAAATACATAGACTTTTCAATTCATTCTTACTAATACAAAGATTAGAATGGGAATTGCATTGAGAAAATTTTCCATCATGTTTAGATTTCTATCATAAAGTGAGAAGAATATATGTATAGATCCTGCACAATTAATCAGATGTCATCAAGATGGTCAAAGACACAAAGATTCCAGCACAGTTGGATTTTTTTCTCTAGCTCCCACCATTTTGAGCAGTTTTTTTTTTTTTTTACATATTTCTGACCACCAGTCCATACTGATGATTTGTAACCATTACCATGTATTATAGTTCTCACTGCTTGTCATTCAGTTAAGCATCCCATACACGAGATGATAGATAACCCTGCTGATTTTGGAGGGACCTGACAACCATCCATTGTGTATGGGACCTCGCGATTCTTCCCAATGGCAGATGTCTGGGGAGATAAGGATTGGACATCTAGATTTCAACTGCCCAATCTTTTTGTTTTTAGACCAGACATTTGCCAAAATAAAGTAGTTTTGCCATATCAATGTGCATCATATACTTTCCCATATAAATTTTTTATTGAAAATCAGTGGAAAACATAAGACGTCCAGGTGTCATATACACTGGGACAAAGATAATGGTATGAACTTACTGAGGTTTGAAACGTCATCCATTACTATTACAGAAGGTAAAGCAGTTAGATATGCAATGTTACCTCATACAAGGAAGGAATGTTGGAAAAAATTGTATACAGGCTTCCTGTAAAACATGACCTCATGACCTATATGTGTGAATACACCAACACACCCTTGGAGCTTCCTAAACCACAGTAATGTTGTATTTTATATACTTGAAGACAACCTGCTCCCTCTCCTGAAATAACTCACCATTCCCTTTTGTGACAACATTATTCACCCTAGTTACACTCATGACTCAACATTACAAAGCACATCTAAAATGGAACATGTCACCGCTCCTGACATATTCTAGTAAATACTTGTATTCCTCATAACACAACATTTCTGGAACACCTTTACCTAGAACTCTGCAGTGCTGGTCCTCTGCTATTACTCCTAGGAATTTATGAATATTTTGACCGCTGAGTGTTACCAGTTGGGGTATGTCCCTGCACAGTCTGACACTGTCCAATCAGTTCTGCTAGTGCCAGACTCTGTAGCAACACACCCCTTTAAGGGGTTTTATGGGCCCAAATCATGTTGGCCTATCCACAGGATGTTGTTTGTCAGGGTCCAACACCTGGAACCCACATAGATCAGCTGTTGCAGCAGACTCCGGGTAGGGATGGAAAAACCCTTTAACAAAGAGAATGTTAAACCCAGTTGTCAATTTAATCATACATTTCTAAGAGGAATAATAGAGATATAGTACAACACAGAGTTATAAGATGATAACAGAGGAATACAAGTATTTACTAAGCTATGTCAGGAGTGGAGTGGTGACAGATCCTCTTCAACAAACATGTTCCAAATTAGATACACTTGTAATGGTGAGTCAAGAGTGTAACTGGGGTAAATGGAGTTGTCACAGCAGGATGGAGAATATGTTTAATCTGTGCTATGTATGTCACCCTGTAATACTCAGTCGTCACCAT
This sequence comes from Leptodactylus fallax, assembly GCA_947044405.1. Classification (NCBI taxonomy): domain Eukaryota; kingdom Metazoa; phylum Chordata; class Amphibia; order Anura; family Leptodactylidae; genus Leptodactylus; species Leptodactylus fallax. The sequence goes on from CAMRHE010000132.1 coordinate 3,103,511, forward strand.
CTATGCCATTTACCAGTTTTATCAATAGTCACATCTAGATTATGTAAAGTGTAATCAAATAACTGGACCTGTTCACAAAGCTGTAACGACTAGGAAGCAACATTCTGACTGTAAACTGCAAGACTTCCCATACTCATGTGAACAGTGCAAATCTATAGGTAGGAAAAATAAACCGTGGACATATAACAGGGGGTCAGCCACCTTCGGCACTCCAGCTACTGACAAACAACTCCCAGCATGCTCTGTTCACTTTTGTAAGAGTTCAACTAACAGCAGAGCATGTATGCATGTTGGGAGTTGTAGTTTCACAAGAACTGAAGTGTCATTTGTAGCTGACCCTTGACATATAACAGTGATGCTAAAGGGCCTTTTACATAAGCAGATCATTGAGCTCGCAAAGTGATCGCTTCTCAGCAGCACATCTCTCTGTGTAAAGAGGTAATATGCTGCTGACAATACAGGGATAAGAAAGCCACATAAAAGAACAGAATATTCTTTTGGTACTTAGGTGAGCACCAGAGTGATGCTTGTTACAGACCAATAAAGGTGTTTTCCAAGCTTTGGGGAGTTGTTATTGAAGATCTATCCTTAGGAATGGGAGTTGAGCTGTAGTACTCTGGCATGGACACTACACAGTGTACGGAGCTTCCATCTCTGTCCACTATATCGCTCTGGTAAGTGGGGCTGCCAAGAACAGCTGATCTATCAGGTTGCTGTACTGATCTGATATTGATCTAAAATTGCTTTAAAGCCAGGAAAACCCCTTTTAATCTATGTGTCCATTTAAAAAAAGCCCAAAAACATTTAGCACCATAGAGCAACAGAAGCGAGATCCTCACAGATAAACAGTATCATCTTATTGTTGGAGATCCTGTATTTGCTGCTATGGTTCTTCATCCCAGGAATCTGCTATTCTTGGGGAATCTCTAATCTCCTTGATCTAGATTCCTACATAAATGCATGCGGCTGATCTGGAGCAGGCGGTTGACATACTGGTTCTACAAGCTTCAGGGCACAATTATACTTTAATTTGTTTATCCCAATGAGGTTGTCATGGTGAATGCCACATCATCTAAGTGCCAACTGAAAAACTGAGAAGCCCGAATGTTTGTGAACTTTAAGTATACTGTGGTCTAAAGTGAACTGCAGCATTCTTTACTGCTCAGATATATGGATGTGGTCTTAGACATCATATCCTTAACCAATATCCTAGTAATAACTAATAACACCCTGTCCAATAAATCAGACACTATGAAATGACCCCAAAGTTCACATTCTAGTGGCAAATATTTTTTTAAGCTTCTATAGAAGAAAATTACACTCCATTTCTTGGCAGACTGAAATGGCTGCTTATGATGAACAATAAACTTTATTCCTAGGATAATATTTAGCAGTGAGATAGACTTGGGGTTTAGAGTCCCATGTCTCAATTTATGCACTATTGAGATGTAGCAGTCTACCTGGACTTAAATATGGATGACCTCTCATATGGACCAGATTGGTGGATGTCCAAGTATTGGTACCTCCAATGTTCAAGGCATGGTTCCATACATTGTGTATGAGCCATGCCTGGTATTGCAGTTCAATCCCATTTATGTGAATGAAATTGAGCTGTAGAAATGCTATTGTCACAAGCCTGAGTGCCATATCCCATTTAAACATCTTATTGGCAGGGGTACCTGTACCCCCACCAATCTTAAACTGATGACCCATCTTAAGGATAGATCACCAATATTTAAGACATGGAAAGATTCATTGAAGCTGGCCATATGCAGCTGGCCAATATGCAGCATATGCAATATGCATATGCATATTGGCTGAACCTGTCTATTTGGTGGAACAAGTCATCAATCCAATGTATATAGGAGTTAGGGTTAGGGGTGTCCTATCTTTCCTCCAACAGATAATGTCAAGGTAAAGTAGGGATCGCAGTAGGTTAGGCAGGGATCGCAGTAGGTTAGCTACTTGGAACTTGCTGCGATCAACAAAACCCCCTAAGATATATGTATATACCACATGGCAGATCTTCATTAACTAAACAGCCACTAACAGAGCTGTCTCCTTATCCATACATACTTTGAGGTTACTTTTGGTGATGAGGAACAGATCAGCATCTTCGGTTTGTTTTTGCATTAAGTCACTTTTGTTGCCACAGACAGTTATGTTGCAAACATACACAGCTTTCTACATTGTCCATAAGGGTAATCCGTTTATGGCTTTTACTCCTGTTTTTCTGACCATAAATGACCTCATTTATTATAGAACCAGTCCCACAATCACGTTTACTATTAGGAGGCAAGTCTCTCAACCTCTTCACCCTGAGGCAAAACGTACCAGGTCAGACTGGATTTTCCTCATTGACCCTGATTAGAATCTAGGGTTACGGCACCTTCTCATGCTAATGCACATTTTCTAATTACAGGCCACATTTTAGATTTTTCCTTTTAGAACAACTGGTACACAACAATAGCAAATTAGATGCTAATAAATCAGACCAGAAAGTCCAAGAATCTGGCACTAGTGTGCAAAGGTCTTAGGCAAGTGTGGAAAAAAATGTTTTTTCACAAATAGAAGTGCTAATAGTTTATTTCTGTCACTTAAAATGAAGTGATTGAAGAAAAGAGAAATCTAAATCATAAATCAATATTTTGTGTGACCTTTGCCCTTTGGAGGAGGAGTCCTGGAAGTGATGATATGGTCCCTACAGAACCCTGATCTCAACATCCTCCAGTCTGTCTGGGATTACATTAAGAGACAGAAGGATTGGTTCAAGCCTACATCTACAGATCTGTGCTTAGTTCTCCAAGATGGCGGGAACAACCTCCCTGCCGAGTTCCTTCAAAATCTGTCTGCAAGTGTACCTAGAAGAACTGATGGAAGGCAAAGGAGGGGGTCACACCAAATATTGATCCTCCGGTTTCCTCCCACACTCCAAAGACATACTGATAGTGAATATAGATTGTGAGCCCTATATGGGTCAGTGACTATCAATGTCTGTAAAGCACTGCGGAATATGATGGCGCTATATAAATAAGCATAACAAAATAAAATAAAATATGGATTTAGAATTCTCATTTCTTCATTCATCTAATTTTGTTAATTGACAAAAATAAACCATTAACACTTGTTTTTGAAAGCATTCTTACTTTTCATCATTTTGCCCTTACCAGCCTAAAACATTTGCATTGTACTGTATATACATAGTGCAACCCCTGCTACCCATACTGAAGCATGTACTATGTATCAAGCATAATCAGAGGTTCCAATATTTTTCCAATACAATTCACATATATTTCATATTCAGTATAAAATACCTACATACTAAAAGTACACTCTTCATAATAGGACACGCCTGGGCTAATAAAAGTGTAACATTGTATTCATTGACTGCATATGTACAATGACTCAGCAGGTGCCACATGTAAGCATCATGGAATCATCTCAATAATTTGCATTTAACATATATGATGGGTATTTTGACAGATCTATTGTAGGATCATACAGTGACATTGTAAACAGACCTGTAGCTATCTAGTGTGTCACCATATAGAGCTCATGTACACAAAATTGAGTGTGTATGAGACCTAGGACTTCATGCACGCGACTGAGTGTGCAAGCCAAGTGTCTTTCTGATGTTCTGGTCTGATATTTTTTAGGACGGGTCCTATTAAGATCTGTCAGAATGGACACATGAAAGACCCTGAAGACACTTGGCTTATACTTGACTTCCAAAACGGCCATGTGCATGAAGACTAAGGCAAGACACACGACTTTAGTGATTTTCATGCCTCGCCACCATGCATAGTTCACCCTATTAATAAAGCGAAATTATTAAACCAGCCCCAAAGTATTTGACTTAACATTTTGTGCAGCTTTAATGTTATGTAAGGAATTTAGTGGCCTTTCTTATTAAGTCTTGGTGTTGTTTTCTTGCTCAGGTCTTATCCCTAGCAGTAAATGCTCTCAGATCTGACCTTTCCTGCATACATATGTGTTGCTCTGCAGAAAGCTTGGCTGCCTTTGAAGTTACTTATTAATCCCAAGTACCAATGACTGACTTGTACAAATCAAGCATTTCACCGGCTGCTGATTTCAGGGTAGGGGGTGGGGGGGACGTCCAATCTTCATATCTGTATTTCTGTCAGATCGGCAGAATAAGGCTGCAAAGTGCAGCAATTCGAAAGTGACCTCTGATCTGAAATGTTTGTATAACCCTTTTATAGAAATTGTGAAATAAAGGTTTACAGTGATTGTTAAGGCTTACATGAACCATCACTGACTTCTGCACAGGGTTAATGTCATAAAAATATTCCAATGTTTAACTAGGGTTTAGGGCGAAGTGAGGAGATCTTTGCACCTTGCATGATTTGGCTAAATTTATAACATGCAATCATACATGTCTAAATAGTACAATAATAGCTAAGGTGGCAGTCAGAGCGACACTCCAGAAAAAAACTGCTTTAGGTTTATGCGCTTCTTCCTCCTCTTTACTTTGTTTTTCTTCAAACAGCTGCATTTTAACATAAGTATTAGGGCCACAAGACCCCCCTCTGGGTCTCATAGTTCTACTGAACTCAGCTCCCTGTAGAAGTCTATGGTAATCTGACTTTGGTTTAGTAAGACCATGAGGCGTCCAGGTGTTATGTCCCTAATACAGACACTAAAATGTATTCATATTGTCGCCATGTTGAACCCTACACTTTATAGATAGCTATCCTCAATACAGATGTGAAAAATTTTCCTGGCTAAAAATACCGATGACCTATATTATGGTTCCAAAATCTGGCACCACATGAATCAAATATTCTCAATAGTTTATAGAGAATGAATCAGGAAGCAGACAGCTCTGTTCTGTGTATTGGCTGAACCAAGTCAATGCAGCTTAGACCCACTCATGTGAATGGGAGCTGGTTTGCAATAACCTAGTCTGGCCACCTGTCCGCTTCCTGCTCCATTCTCTGTGTATAAGTTGCTGAGAATAGCTGATCAGTGAGGGTGCTAGGTGTTGGACCCCCACTGATCTGCACTGATGACACAGCCTTAGCCCTGGGCTTATAAAGGGGTTTTATAGCATTTGCTGATTTTCCTGCACACTGTACACCCATGTGACTGCTGCAGCCCATCCCTACCTTAGTGGTGTTGTTCCATACATGCTAGCATCACCACTGAGTGATGGCTGTAGGGATCATGTAGATTTATGGCACATCACCACTACAGGGTAACCCACAAACACTGACAAAACTATCCGATTGGCCACTCTGGAACGGCAGGGGATTTATCAGGTAATTGCTTGTGACACCCTTATTGATCAACTGATTGAGGGGGCTGCAGTGCTTAGGTGAGCACAGCAAAGTATTCACTGTATACCAGGCACAGGTCTGTACATAGTACAGTGGCTGTGTCTGGTATTGCCACCCAGGCCATTCATTAGAATGGGATGGATGTGCAGGAAGGCCATGTGACTGATGGACATGATGTCATAGTATCAAAAAAACAGGCCGCTGTGCTCATGTAAGTGCCATGACACCTTCAACCAGCTAACTGGCGGAGGTCTGCCCACCACCAAAATAAAAATGATAGCAAGGTGAAAGCTTGTAGCTCCCATCTTTCTCTAGTTAAAGGGGTTGTTTTCTTTGTACAATTTTTTTTGCTATTAGGGTCTTCCAACAATAAGCCTATTATATCACCTACCACAGTTGTCATCTTTTTGGGTATTCAGTAGCAAGTGTTCAGTTCCCCTACAGCACCAACACAGGTGAAATAAAGCAATGCATTAAAATCAAATATATAACACTGTTTGCGGCCCCATTAATATTTTTATGATCATATTACGTTTTTATGGTCGTAACATAGTGCTTGCCTTACTGCAGTAGAGCCATAGAGCAAGTGTCTACAATCTGCTGTGAGGCTCAAAGAGACAGAGACAGACAACAAACATCTAACAGTCTGAAATGATAGGGGAGCCATATAATGGGATTAGATCAAGGAACAATGCACACATTGTCCCTCTTAACCCTTTCAATGAAAAGACAGGTAAGAAACTCTGCACAGCACAAACCATTGTTCATCCTTTCAGTTGACTCAACTGCAAAGAAAATCCAAGCTATTTACCACTGAATGGATTTGGCCAAATTAAGGTAGAATTGAAACCAATTACTAGATTAGAAAGTTTACTCCACCTTAGATTAGAAGAACCTCCTATCAGCTACATTATCTTATCTGTTGTTAAGTGCTACACCAACACCATGTAAAAACAACGCCATAGACAAACATGTACCGGTCACTCCCCAGGAGCTTGTACATATCCGTTTTCTACTAAACTGCTTTATAATGTCATATCTACCCTGTGTGACTAAAACTACTTGTATAGTAGTTATGGCAGGAATCGTAACGTAGTCAGGCGTTTCCCAATTGTGTAGGCAGTTTTGTACACACCATGTGACCATCATTTCTTAAGACGTTTCCTTAATAAAGTTTAGAAGGTTCACTTGGTTTAGTATTATTTCTCCTAAAGCCACAGGTTTACATTCATCTAGTACATTTCTAGGATTTGCTCCGTATCTCACCACTTACAGTAATGGGGGTTATAGAGATCACGATATCTGGGCACAAAGACGAATAATTACTTCTGCGGCAACAAAGTCGTAGTCAGAAAAAATTCATTAGACTTTCCTTTGAGGAAATTATTCCGATCTTAGTTAAATGTTTGCATGCGAACGTACAGATATCATTATGGTGGAGACTTGATCAAGACGCCTTTGCCAATTTTAACCACGTATATCTCCCCAGCTGAATGTTAGTATTACTGCAGATGACTAACATAAAAATTAGCTGCAAATCGTATTCCTTAACTAAAAATTCCAGAGAAAATAGTCCATTCAAATTGTCTGAATTCCAGAACGCCCACCATTGTCCATTATGGCATTAACATCTTACCTGCTGAGCAAGTTATGTAGGACAACCAATGACCGCTATATGTATATTTTTGCTACACAGGCCCTCATATATATCCAAGCTCCTGCTGCTCATTGCAGTAATTTAGGATATTTTCAAAGGCGTTAAAGGTCATCCAAACACTACAAATTAATTTTACCAATTCTACAAGTAGATCGAAAAAAACCTACTTTATATGCATATACTACAGTGTAGAGGTGACGCCATCATGAAAATAGTCTATCCTTGATATACTTAACCATTATAGTTTCTAAATGTCACATAGGTTTAGCATCGGTCTCTGTGTTCTTGGCAGTCTACCACAATCATAATTACAATAAAGTAGATATAATCTGCGTGTAAATCCCAAAAAAAAAGTTTACATGATACGTCATTAATCTTGATAAAACTACATAAGGAATATAAACGGATTACGTTAAATTGCGTAATAGCGACCTTTAGGAACACAATAATTATGTTTTATAAACCCGCCAACTATCACATTTTACTAATACAATACAAAATGAGAGTTGTAGATGAAAAGAAAATAAGACAACTTACAGCAGACAAGCTTTTCCATACCTCAAGCTTTGCTGACAGGTCAGTAGTACAAAACGCCTCTGCTGGAGGAGTCACTCAGTCACAGGATTTTTAGCTCATGCATATGTTTATTGGTCAGCAGCAAAGGGCCATTTACATTCCTTGGAAGGTATTTGCTAAGGGCACCTGAAATGAGTTGAGGTAGGTGTGGTTGACTAGGAGAAGGCGTAACTTACATCTCCCAGATGCTAGACAGCTTGAAAGCACCTTCACCATCAATGTGCGGCTCACACTCATTCGGCTTTGTTATTTTTGCCATAACAAGAAATTGAGGCACAAGCATGAAATTTCCCAAAGAGCTCGGAATTTAGTATAAATATACCTTTTCAAGGTACAGTGACTGTCAGCAGGGAAGTGATTTAAGTACAAACAACTTCACCCTAGCACGAGGCGTTGTGCAAACAGTGTTACCTAGCAGATAAGATAAAGCGTCCAATGAGGTGGCGGCACACTGAAAAGACACTATGTGCAGATTTAATATAGGGGACTTTGCGACAGACAGAAACCCTGCAGTCAAAATGTGTGCATAATGTTCATGGTGCAAATACTGTCCAGGAACCCTCACCAGAGCGTCATATCAACATCTAATGCTAGGTTCACACTAGTGTTCAGGTTTCCGTTCTTTGAGTCCGCTTGGGGACCCGAAAAACGGAAACCCAATGCGCTTAAAGAGAGACTATAATGGGGTCCGTCATGTTTCTGCCCGAAAAATGCGGAGAGAAAAGTCCTGCTTTCAGGTACACAACGGGAGCCCGATTAAAAATATAAGATATTCAAGACATTAGGTCTCTTCTGACTACGTAAGTGGAGCTGTCCACAGGTTCAGTAGAAGTGGACGTATACAAAATCTATACACACTACTGTAAGGGTGGGTTCACACTTGCGCCAGCACTCTGTCCGCCGCGAATCCGACTTAAATGTCGGAAAACTGGATAGGGACTGGATAGGGAAAGGTTTGCGACGCTTTGCTTAAAAACCCATTCACTTCTATGGGTTTTTAAAAGCAATGCTCTGGTGTGCGCTTACACCCTCTGCACCGCAAAGCCAGTTTTTTTCGTCAGAAACAGGTCCGACTTTGTTTCCAACGAAAAAAACGGCTTCGTGGCGCAAAGGGTGCAAGCGCACACCAGCGCATTGCTTTAAAACCCCATTGAAGTGAATGGGTTTTTAAGCAAAGCGTTACAAACCTTTCCCTATCCAGTTTTCCGACATTTAGGTCGGATTCGTGGCGGATGGAATACCAGCACAAGTGTGAATCCACCCTAAAAACAGTGGCATAGCTATAGGGAATGCAATGGTAATAGTCACTACTAGACCCTGAGGGGGCCCCAAAGGTCTCTCTGCCACATATGTAAAATATGCTACTATTCTAAATCACACAAGATATGGGCCCCACTACAGATTCTACATTGGGGCCCTGGAGCTTTAAGTTACACCTCTGCCTAAAAAGTATCGTCCTAGTAGCAGGTTCCTTATATACAGTCATGGCCAAAAGTTTTGAGAATGACACAAATATTATATTTTCACATGATCTGCTGCCCTCTGGTTTTTATGTGTGTTTGTCAGAAGTTTTTATCACATACAGAAATATAATTGCATTCATATTATGAGTAACAGAAGCTTATATTGACAGTTAGAATGAGTTAATGCAGCAAGTCAATATTTGCAGTGTTGACCCTTCTTCTTCAGGACCTCTGCAATTCTCCCTGGCATGCTCTCAATCAACTTCTGGACCAAATCCTGACTGATAGCAGTCCATTCTTGCAGAATCAATGCTTTAATTTTGTCTGAATTTGTTGGTTTTTGTTTGTCCACCCGTCTCTTGATGATTGACCACAAGTTCTCAATGGGATTAAGATCTGGGGAGTTTCCAGGCCATGGACCCAAAATCTCTATGTTTTGTTCCCTGAGCCATTTAGTTATCACCTTTGCTTTATGGCAAGGTGCTCCATCATGCTGGAAAAGGCATTGTTGAGCGCCAAACTGCTCTTGGACGGTTGGGAGAAGTTGCTCTTGGAGGACATTCTGGTACCATTCTTTATTCATGGCTGTGTTTTTAGGCAAGACTGTGAGAGCCGATTCCCTTGGCTGAGAAGCAACCCCACACATGAATGGTTTCAGGATGCTTTACAGTTGGCATGAGACAAGACTGGTGGTAGCGCTCACCTCTTCTTCTCCGAATAAGCTGTTTTCCAGATGTTTCAAACAATCGAAAAGGGGATTCATCAGAGAAAATGACTTTACCCCAGTCCTCAGCAGTCCACTCCCTGTACCTTTTGCAGAATATCAGTCTGTCCCTGATGTTTTTTTCTGGAGAGAAGTGGCTTCTTTGCTGCCCTCCTTGAGACCAGGCCTTGCTCCAAGAGTCTCCACCTCACAGTGCGTGCAGATGCACTCACACCTGCCTGCTGCCATTCCTCAGCAAGCTCTGCACTGCTGGTAGCCCGATCCCACAGCTGAAACACTTTTAAGAGACGGTCCTGCCGCTTGCTGGTCTTTCTTGGGCGCCCTGGAGCCTTTTTGGCACCAATGGAACCTCTCTCCTTGAAGTTCTTGATGATGCGATAGATTGTTGACTGAGGTGCAATCTTTCTAGCTGCAATACTCTTCCCAGTTAGGCCATTTTTGTGCAGTGCAATGATGACTGCACGTGTTTCTTTAGAGATAACCATGGTTAACAGAAGAGAAACAATGATGGCAAGCACCAGCCTCCTTTTAAAGTGTCCAGTGGTGTCATTCTTACTTAATCATGACAGATTGATCTCCAGCCCTGTCCTCATCAACACCCACACCTGTGTTAATGGAGCAATCACTGAAACGATGTTAGGTGGTCCATTTAAGGCAGGGCTGCAATGATGTTGAAATGTGTTTTGGGGGATAAAGTTCATTTTCTAGGCAAATATTGACTTTGCAAGTAATTGCTGTTAAGCTGATCACTCTTTATAATATTCTGGAGTATATGCAAATTGCCATTAGAAAAACTGAAGCAGTAGACTTTGTAAAAATTAATATTTGCATCACTCAAAACTTTTGGCCATGACTGTACTTACTATAAGTGAGTTAACCATCTAGTTTACGGCAGGCAAGCTGTATGCTATAAAAAGACAAGTATATTCGTGGCCTAACTGGGTTGGGCAGAATCCATCTATTAACTTTATACATATACATGACCTAACTGTAACACTGGCCTAGATGTCATTTCATTATGTTGCACTTCATTTTCTAAACCTGACCATAAACATAAGATATACAGTAAGTTGACCAATATGGCCAGTTTTCACAATGTTGACTAACCATAATTTACAAATTGTACGTGAACAATCATGCACAGTGGCCAACATCAGAATTCACCCATAGGGAGCGGCAATACGTGTGGGGAGTTTTAACCTCCTACACCCTACTTATCGTCTTTTTGGTTGGTAACACATTGACTACCTTAGAATAGGATGGGATGGCTTTCTATTTATTGCACTGACCATGAGAGTAATTCAACCATCTTGGTCACCAGCGAGACATTAATTTTATGAAATGTTTATATCTTTTCTATGAATATTTATTGGAGGAAATGTGTATTGGATTAATTGTTTATTATTGTTGAATATAATATATATTTTTTCATGAATTGTTTATATTCCTTCATGTATTGCTTACATTTGGTATTCATGTATTATTGAGGTATTTACATTTTTTGCACAGTAGGGTTTATCTTATTGAAGTCTGGTTACGGGTTAGGTTCACCCATTATAGCTGGGTGACCAAGGAAGTTGTTTTTGTGTTTTTAATGAGTTGTCCACATATTTATTTATTTACTTATTTTTCTGTATTTCTTTCATGCTATCTTGTTTTTTCTTTGCAATGTCAGACTACTCTCAGGTGGGATTTTGCAACTATTTTTGGGCGAAACTTCATGTGCTCAGTTACAACTGATCATTTAACAATGTATTCAACATTTATTTTACAATAAATAAATACATTTACAATGAGTAAATACATATGAGAAATACATTTATTTTACATTTATAAACTCCCTGATCTGCCATGTAGATGGTTGAATCATTTGTACAAACCAAAGTGCAATGATCAGCCCCATTCCTGCCTATGCTAATCTTCGTTATCTATTTTGCTTACTTATATAGTGCCATCATATTCTGCAGCGCTTTATGGATATTGTCAGTCACTGTCCCATATAGGGCTCTTAATCTACATTCCCTATCAGAATGTCTTTGGAGTGTGGGAGGAAACCGGAGTACCTGGAGGAAATCCATGAAAACATGGGGAAAACATACAAACTTCTTGCAGATGGTGTCCTTGGCAGGATTCAAATCTAAGACTCCAGCGCTGCAAGGCATTAGTTTTATTCTAGCAATATCAGTCTAAACTTCATGGCTGCCTAAAGCCTTTGACAGTTCCTTCTAAAGCTGCCCATTTTCTTGACCGAAAAGCGTGATTTGTTCAATTCAACTTATGAATTTATGGAAATCTGTCGATTCTGTGAATGGTTGTTTGCAACTTTCCAATGGCAGAATTTAGTCTGCTAAAAACAGATACACCACACTGGAAATTTTTGGCTTGCTGTTGGCCCGAAAATACCAATGTTTGACATGATCGGCGTTTTTTTTTCAGCCAACTAGTAAAGATTCAATATGCAACTAAACTACTCCCCTGATCGGGCAAAGCTTATGGTGGAATTGTCTGTATGATCCTCAAATGGATGGACACATGATGACCGAAATCTAGTGTGTATGGCCGGCTTTGATTTCGTGAAATCTCCCGAGAATTTGATGTCTTATACATAAGATTACCAGCTAATGCTACTACAATAAGCTTGGTCTACCAATGGTCCGCAGATAATCTCATGTGTATGGCCAGTTTAACTGTATACACAAGTTGTTGGATGATCATAAGACCTTGCCATTGTAGCTTCTCTCATTGTCTCTTTCTGCACATAATACAGAAATACATTTATAAAATCTCATTCAAAAGGATCACACGTGCACATTATTTGTAGATACAACCAGATCACTCTTCGTACTGGAAAGGTTCCTCCATAGTATAATCTGACTATTACATAACCACCATAAGGTCTATGGAGGCACTAAGGAAAGTAAACAGCACACCTACCCAAGACTAGAAGAGAAACAACATAAAGGAGCTCCAACAGAAACTCTCCCTGTGAGCCTCCAATTTGTCACTTCAGCGGGCACAGCAACCGACCAGCGGGAGACAGAGATGGGGGTGTGATCTGCCCTATGATTAATAGTTGGGAGCCCCACGGAGAACACAAAAATAAACATGGGCAACAGCAGGGAAAGCCAAGCAGATGGGAGGATTGTTATTTGTTTTACTATTGAGCTTTTGTTACATTGAGCTGTTTGCTACCTCTCCTGCAGAAGACTTTACTCTAGGACTAAACACAGAAAAAAAATATTTGCACAGAATACTATAAACGGGGATTTCTAAAAATAATTACTACATTTATAGTAGGATGACCAAAAAAAAAAAAAAAAAAAAAAAAAAAAAAAAGTATAAAAAATGCATTAGACAGTTTTCAATTTTGACTAATTGTTCACAGATTGCATTACATCTAGCAAAAGTGCAGGTACACAGCTATGCATTCAATAGATTCAGTTTATTACATGGTCTATGGAAAAGCTACAATACCAGACACAGCCCATGAACGAATGTGGTGATGTTTGTGGGAGACGTCATGTTTTTCTAACCTCATACAAATCCTTTAACTAACATGCATCATTTTAATTCCTTTTGTACTGGTATACTACCGGTATAGACTACATTAAGGCTAAGGCCCCACGTAGTAGGCCGCAGCCAAAAAGCGCTGCAGGAAAAACTTGTATGGACTTTCTGCTTCTATTATACCTATAGGGAAACCGCCAGTGTTTCCGTAGGTATAATTGACATGCTGCGATTTACAAAAACGCAAACGTTTTTGAAATCACGGCATTTCCGCTGCATATATTTTTGTGCAATGTGTGAATGGGATTAACCAGAATCCCATCCACTTTGCAGGTACAGCAAAAAGCTGCGTCGTTTCTGTTGCGGCCAAACCACGGCATTTACGCTGCGTGGTGTCCTGGCCCAAAGGGGTTTTGTGAGAGTTAAATATTGTTAACCTATTGTTAGAATAAGTCGTCAATAGCTGACCAGTGTCAGTCTTACACCTGGCATTAGCTGCTCGAAATGGCTGTGGCACTTGGGTGCACTACTTCTGCTTTACAGGCCAAGTGATGCATTGTTCATCACCCACAGTCTGTTTGGAGCTCAGTCCCATTCAAGTGAATGGGCCTGAACTGCAATATCAAGTACCAATGCTTTTAGACTATACAGAGCTGTGCCTGGTAGTCAGTAAAGAGGTCACCATGCTGACATGAATGATCAGATGGTATCAGAACCCCACAGATCAGATATTGATTATTTATTCTAAGGATAGGGCATTGATATTTAAGACAATATTGATGTCATATGGACACACTTATACTTCCTTATATTTTTTTACATATTTTCTAAGTTTTTTTCTTTTTTGGTTAATTGGACTTTGATCAAATATGGACATTTGCACAGGAAAAAATAGCTTGATTTTTCTTTTTTTGTATGTATTAGTTTTATGTTCAGATCCAGATTTACAGACTGAGGTGCTTTCCCATAATTATGGTTGGCTTATGGCTTTGTGGTTTAGTACAATCATTGTAATACCATTTACAGACACTTAGTAGGAATACATTCTCAGGCACGAGATGTTCACATAACTTTAAGTAAACATAAATGCTGAATTGCAGTAGTGACATATTCTTTAGGAATAAAGGCTCACAGTACAGTGTGTTGAATAGACTCAACATAGCAGCACAAGGACGCCCTATAGGTTAGTATTACGGTGTCACAGGCACTCTACTGCTATTGCAGCACCTTCCTGCCAACACTTTTTTCCGAGAGCACAGAGAGGTATACAGTAATATTGTCCCTCAGATCTGTATTACAGATGTCATGTGCATGACACCTTAGGCAACACAACCATTTGCCCCATGTGAAGGATACGGTGGAGTGCAGCTGCATGCAAGACTTATATCACCAAGCTCAATGTCAAATGTCAGATGGAGAGGTGTAAAGCACAATACCACATACTTGACTCTGGAGCATTGGAAACGTGTTCTGTGGAGTGAGGAATCATACTTCTCTATCTGCCAGTCTGATGGACAAGTCTGGGTTTGGCAGATGCCAGGAGAACGTTACCTGCCTGATGGCATTATGCCAGCTGTAAGGTTTGGTGGAGGAGGGATAATGCTATGGGGCTGCTTTTCCAGATTTGGCCTAGGCGCATTAGTGCTAATGAAATACTTCATAATACCAAGACATTTTAGACAATTGTATGCTTCCAACTTTGTTGGAATATTTTCAGAAAGTCTTTTCTATTCCAGCTTTACTGTGCCCCAATGCACAAAGCAAGGTCCATAAAGACATGGTTGGGGAGTTTGGTGTGTAAGAACAGAGCCCTGACTTCAACCCCATCAAACAACTTTGGGATGAACTAGAAAGATTGTGAGCCAGACCCTTTCTTCCAACATCAGTGTCTGACCTCACAAATACTCTTCTGGATGAATGAGCAAAAGCTGCCCCTGAAACACTCCAAAATCATGTAGAAAGCCCTTAGATACAAAGGGGGACCAATTCCATATTAGTGCTTATGAAACTAAAATGGGACGTCAATAAAACTCCTCGAGTTGTGATGTGTAGGTGTCTCAATACATTTGTCTATTTAGTGTATCTTACCCCTAAGTGCTCTGGCCTGTGTGTCTGCTTTGTAGAGTCCCAGCAGCCAAATATTTCAAATTACCTTTCATATATGTTCAATAACTTCCTGATTTCTGTACATGGGTGGAGATGACATAGCAATTTATATAAAGGGAACTACACGTGAATGCTATTTCAGTCCTCAAAGTAAAACACGAGCGTTATTCAGCGTAATTGTATTTACTGAATTCAATAAGACTATAATTCATATTCATAAAGGCCTCCTGGCCTGAGTCTCAGATCATCCGCCTGTCAGGATTTACATTCATTAATAATTCTAGGACATCTTCCATGCTCAGGTATGGGTAATATATTTTTCCATCGATCGAACAGCTACTCTGCTCCCAGTATCAGGGGTCTAATGCTGGAGTCTTTTTGGTATATGTTAGGATCAGGAAGAACCCAACTGTATAAAAATATTTTTTTAATGGCAACCTACATGGAATTGTGTATAAGTAATTGCTGGACTCTGTAAATTTAGACTAAGTAATATAATCTACACATATTCGGTAAATGGTCTCTGCATTGATTTATTTCTAGGTACATACCAAGTTCAGAATGTCATACCTGCTGAAGGACGTGACATGACTAATCTATATCTAGTGAACCAGTCATTGTGTTGGGTCAAAAAGAATATAATTCTCAACAATGAAAAGAGGAACTAATGCAAGTGCCAGTTTTTTTACATACTATTTGCTCTTGCACAATGACTTTTATGGCAAAGTTTATCCATTTGCAGGTTTGTGGCATGATACAAAAAATATCAGTTTTTATGTTATCAAAGGTGACCGGGTGTGCTTTGACAGTTGCTTATCTACCTGGAGAACTAGAGGGTTGGACATGTAGAAATCCAACATGTGCTGTCAGGACTCCTCCATACACATGGTCAGCCAGTCCCACTAAAATCTTGTGGTTAATCTGACACTAATCTAATGTGTATGGCCCCATTAAAGAGGACCTCTCAGCATCTCCACCAACCCCAACTTTGCATCCTTTTAAAGATGCTGCTTCGCTGATCTCAGCACAGTTGGAATTTCTTCACTAGCCTCTATCCTTTCCTAGCCATTAGTGTACTTTAGTATTGGCAAGACAGATGCACCAACGTATTCCTCTGTCATACAGGACCTTGGATGTTATAGGCTAAATGGGCATAGCTGACATACACCGCATCTAGTTGCCATGTTGCTTTACAAGCAAATTTCTTAACACAATACATTTATAACTTATCAAAAAACACTGTATATGCTAGTAGACAAGTAGACTAGCAGATGTGTAGCTGTTACAAAACTAGAAGTTGGCCAAAGGCATACTGGAGGTTGTAGTCCATGGATACCTACTAGAAACATGTTAACCAAAGCTGTATAAACTATAATTCAGGTATATTCTTTATAAAGAATATATTTATTAAATTTGCATTGCAGACAACGACCTCTCCACTTTGTGATGTGAAACATGTAACTTCTTTCATTCTCGACACGTCAGCTTGGCGTTCCATTACTTTTAAGATTATTTGGTTACAGCGACTACTAGTTACATGAGTTATATCATGTAAAAAATGTCAACTCTTAAACTGTCATTCTCTAAAATACAGTACTGTGCAAATGTTTAGATACTTGTGGAGTAAATGCTGCAAAGTAAGAATGCTTTCACAAATAGAAGTGTTAATAGTTTATTTTTGTCAACTAAATGTAGCAAATGATGAAAAGAGAAATCTAAATCCCATCCATATTTAGTGTGACCATCCTTTGCCTTCCATCAATTCTTCTAGGTACACTTGTAGACAGTTTTTGAAGGAACTCAGCAGAGAGGTTGTTCCTGCCACCTTGAAGAACTAAGTACAGATCTTCTGTAGATGTAGGCTTGCTCCAATCCTTCTGTCTCTTCTTGTAATCTCAGACAGACTGGATGATGCTGAGATCAGGGCTCTGTGGGGGCCGTATCATCACTTCCAGGACTCCTCCTCCAAAGGGGCAAAGGTCACACCAAATATTAATGGGTTTTAGATTTCTCTTTTCTATATTCGCTTCATTTTGTTAATTGATAAAGATAAACTATTAACACTTGTATTTCTGAAAGCATTCTTACTTTGCCACATTTTTTCGCTCCTGCCTAAAAGCTTTGCACAGTACTGTAAGCCATCACCAGAGGTGGCAGTGACTTGTTCCCCTCTTCCCATTGAAACACATGCACATTCAGCCCACCTGAGCCTAGATATGTAAGGAGGTCTGGAAGGACAGCTAATGAAGACATATGGCTGACGGTTATATCATGGTAAGTTTGTATGGCTGAAACAGCGTAAGACTGGCTCTGGGTACCGGAGGACTATGTGGATCGTCTCCTCTTTGATACTTTGTCTCAGCTCAGCTTTGTCCAGCAGAAGACGTTGCAGCTACTCAGTGCTGTCAGGATCTATAGCTTATGGACTGATTCACAAATAACCTACTGTCTTAAGATTTCATTGTTATGTTATGCTAAATATAGTACTAAGATAACTACAAAGCGTATGATGCATTTGAATGTGCATGTCCACATATTCTGCTATGTGTAGACATATAGAGAAGTGATAGAGCCAAGATTATTATTATGCACAAGAGAAAACAAGGTCAGGAGATGACAGCTAACCATGAGAAAAGATGAATAGCCCAATTTGGTCATTAAAGTACCTGCGCAGATTAATAATTGATTCTGTCAGTCACTCCTGGTTGTGTGGCAGGAGATGACTCGGTGCTAACTTGTAACACATCAACATGTTTTTCAGAAACACCAGCTGAGACATTGTGATACAAGAAATTAGGGACATAACTAGAAGCTCCTGGCCCCAATGCAAGGTATGTAACAGGGTCCCCACTTACCATGTGATATCTATGATACTTGTGGTTTTTATTTTGTAGGGTGGCTTTTAGGCCCCCAAAGACTTCAGTGCCCTTTAGCAATTGCTACCTTTACACCCCCTATAGCTACCTGAATGATATAACATTGAAGAGAGGCCTACCTACTGTACATTTTGTCTTCCTAACAGTCCAGCAAAGCTCCACATATAATTGAGCATCAAGTTACAACTTTTTGGGTGCCTTAAAGGGAACCTGTCACATAAAAAATCTGGTACAATTTGCAGGCAACATATTATAGAAAAGGAAGAGCTGAGCAGATAGATGGGAAAAGATTCAGTATAACGTATCATGTTTATCTATGCTTACAGTCGTGTAGTCATGTGGGCGGTCCTATCAGTGATTGTCAGTTATGCACAGTCATATATGGGCGACTGTCAATCACTGATCGGACCGCCCCATGACTAAATGACTATTTGTAAGGATAGACAACACAAAGATATAAATGGATAAACTGGGCAAGTTATACTGAATAGTTTTCCACAAAGCTATATATCATCCGGCTCAGCTCCTCCTGCTCTATAACATGCTGTCTGCTTAATGGACTGCCTTGTACTAGTGACAGATTCCCCTTAAAATAGGGTAAAAAACAAATAACTTTCTTGCCTGCAGTTTAACAAAAAGAGGGGACAGTACAGGTTTAGACAACACAAAGGGTTTGTTTGTAGTCTGTAACCAATGAGGAACATAGGCCTGCATAGGGGGGCACATAGGCCTGCATAAGTGATGTGTACAAAAATTATAGGATATTTTAAATCAAGACTGGTTTGCAAATATTCATTATTTTTTCAAAAATGTTAGATATGAAGGAGCAAAAAGCCGATTGCAAACACGTACGTATTTATTCAGTTAAGAATATGGAAACCACATTAGGCTATTAACCCTCAGAAGTGCAAAACACACCTGTTAAAAAAAAAAAAAAAAAAAAAAAAAAAAACACAAGACTAAAATTCTCCCAATCCCAGTTATTAGCCGTTGACTTATTGTGAAAACGTCTTTCCATTTCAGTGCTGTCTGGAAACAGAAAATGTTGTAGATCATTGCATCTGTTTATATTACACCACTTAGGCTGTATGCACAAATCATGGATCACAATGGGCCCTTTCTGTGTACCTGCTCACTGCACAAACACAGAATCAGTGCTGTGGAAAGTGCCAGGTGACAAGCAGGACGTCAGTGCTGGAGGTGGAGAACATGAAGCTAGGACACTGGAAAAAACAGGAACATGAATAGGATGTGCACAGAGAAAATCATGAAGCAGCAGAACAATAATAATACTGTAAGTGTGGGGAATGGCCGATGTGATGTCTGTCTATATACACACAGATAGAGCTAAAGAGGAAGCTGTTGTATCTAAGTCCACTGCCTTAGGGAGCCCAAATCTCAGTACCAAAACAACAAGAGGCCTGTATCATATACAACACGTAGTAGATGGGGGTCCTGTTACAAATCCAGGTCTCTCTTTATCCATATCAGTGTAACTATTATATATATGTAGTTATTCATTTATTTTTCATCAGATATCCTATCATCATCACCATTGCTCACATTGCACCATTGTAAGAGACAGCCAATGTTGTCCTAAGCTTCATTTGTCTGTATAAATTGTTAATGTTGAATGTATTTCTGTGATTCTGTTCCTTTAAGACAGCAGCCATTGTAATTGTGACATGATGCTGGAGTGAGACCCCCCCCCTTTTATGTCAGCTTGCCTGTTCTGCAGACAGAATGTGAGCAGAGAAGCAGGAAGTGACGAGACAGAGAGCAGCAGCCATCTTGGCAAGTGTTGTATTGAACTGGTGTGGAGATTTTTCTGTATAGCTAAGCTGTATCTTGGTCCAGAGACAAACAGAGTGTAAAGAGACAACAGGACTAGTGAGTCCACGTGAAAGGAACTGTGCTCAGTGGCTGATCAGTGAGACTGACATTGTGACTGTGTATATGGATACCACAGATAGAGACTCGCAGTGCTGTTGACGTACTGGACGGCACCTGCTAAATCCCGGCTTACATCCCAGCTCAGTGTATGGATTCGGCAGGACTGTCAGTGTGCTGAGTGGAATCTGCTGTTGGATTACATTGCATTCAGTTGGTTTCCCTGTCTGTTAAAGAGGACTTCATTTCTCCCAAGA
The DNA here is from genome assembly GCA_947044405.1 of Leptodactylus fallax. Taxonomy (NCBI): domain Eukaryota; kingdom Metazoa; phylum Chordata; class Amphibia; order Anura; family Leptodactylidae; genus Leptodactylus; species Leptodactylus fallax. The sequence goes on from CAMRHE010000132.1 coordinate 3,123,867, forward strand.
TCCTGATAACGGTGAGGAGAGGACGCTTCACTATAAAAGAAAGGACCGACTTTGGGCCCCACCGCGCGCTTCTACGGACTGTAAGTGGTCCACCTGGACCACTGGGGAAAAGGGGATGCACCCAAATGTGATGTCAGGGTCAGTTAGGGATAGTTTTGAGTATATTGTTCATTCAGTGTCCATACTGCAGAAGTGGACAGAGTAAAAGTAGAAACCATTGCAGAATTTGCCTTGAAATTGTTCATGCTATATTGTATATTTTGCTTGTCTTTATCCCTGTCATTTTACCTTCAAATAGCCTTTATTAACTTATAGTAAATATATATTCTTTTCTTGAACTACCGCGTGTGCGTTCATTTCTGGTTGCGGAGTCCAAACCACCTGCCTTGCTCTCGGTTCACAAATTGGCGTAGTCGGCAGGATCCGCTTACCAGAATGGACGGTGACGCACCCGTTCGGGAGAATGGTGCTGGAGGAAGAATGCCAGCAGGGGCTATAATAAGTCAGTTAGCTAAATTTGATGGCAATAATATGTCAGTGAGTATGTGGGTGGAACAGATACGAATGATACAGCGAATGTACCAGACCGCACCAGAAGTACTAGTAGATCTAGCAATATTGACATTACAAGGGGATGCTAAGACCACGGTGATATTGAGGCCATTTGAACAAAGGCAGACATTTGAGCAAGTAGTCCAGATTCTAGAAACCATTTATGGAGAAACTGCATTGCTGGGGTCTCTGCAGGCTCGGTTCTTCCAGAGGGTACAACAGGAGAATGAAAGCCTTCCCCAATATGCAAATGCCCTACAAGAACTGCTCCGAGATATTCAAGGGAAGGAAAGAGGGGGCTCGCCAGCCTTCTGTAACCCTGATCGGACTCTCCGTGACCAGTTTGTCCTGGGGATACGTGACGGCAGTTTAACTGTGACTATGCAGGATTTTATACGACGAGAGACTGATGCTAAATTCCATGATGTACAGGTAGAGGCCATCTCCCGTGCCAATAGTATGTTCCCGAAGCCCCAGACCGCAGTTGGAGTTACTTTGTCACAGGGGGCTAGTTCTGGCTCAGAGACAGTAGAAAAGGGGACGGTTAAAGAAATTCTCACAGTAATGCAGAAACTGCAAGAGCAAATGGAACACTTGCACACCCGTTGTGATGAACATTCTATGAAAATTGCAGACTTCCAGAAAACTGGAGGTGAAAGGGTGAGCCGTCCATACCCAGAAAATCAGAATCACCCACCACCCCGCTGGAGGGATGAGGATAGGACCTACCGAAGGGGTCCAAATCAGTTAATGCAGTGCTCAGGAGAAATCGAAGGGGCTTACCGAAGGGGCCCAAACAGATGGCCAGAACGACGGGAGATACGCTGCTGGGAGTGTGGACGGATGGGCCACGTTGCTGCTAGATGTCCAGAGCAGCGACAAACTTATGAGAGACCGCCGTTAAACTGAAGTCCCCTGCTGCTGTAGGGCGTGTAGTAGGGGAGACTGACAAGGAGACTATGTGGGGAGAATGCCCTAATGATGACCTGATCGCTGCAAGTCCTGTTATACAGGTGGAAATGGAGGGTATTCCGGTTACCGGGATGATTGACACGGGTTCCCAAGTAACGACCTTGAGTAGAGACTGTTATGAACGGTACTTCCAGCAACATGTGAAATATGATCCCCATACATTCGTACGAGTGGTCGCAGCTAACCAGTTACCAGTTCCAGTCGTGGGAGTGGCCTGGATGAATGTCCGGGTATGTGGCCAAGATCTAGGTAGGAAAGGCATTGTGGTGGTACAGGAGTCACATGAAGTAAAGGTCCCTGTCATTTTGGGGATGAATGTGTTAAAAGAATTAGATCAGATCCTCTTTGAAAAGAAAGGTCACGGTTATTGGAAAGAAACCACCACCCATCGGCCTACTCAAACAGCTTTCCAGCGGCTGATCCAGACATGTGGCTTACAGAAAAGTTCAGATGCACAGCGTCCTCTGGCTCGAATTTCAGTTCCTTTGCATACAAAAGTTACACTGCCACCCAGTCGGGAGACAATAGTGTCCATGCCCATAGGCACCTGTCGGAAACTAGAGGGCATAGCTGTGTTGGTAGAACCACTGCAGGCAGCCGAAGGAGGTGTTGATCCGCTAGTGGCCCGTTCCTTGGCAATAGTTCGCAATGGAAGAGTACCACTTCGATGTGTAAACACTCAGGACCAGAGTGTGGACCTGACCCCAGGGAGGCTGCTGGCTAACATCTATGTGACTCCGGAGGAAGTAAGGAAAGTAACTCCAATGCAGCTGAAGCCGACTGAAAGGGATGAGTGGACCGTAACTGTGTCCATGGGAGAAGATGAGGAACCCACCTCTGAATGGAATGGCCGTGCAATTCGAGAACAGATGAAGATGGATGCAAGTTCATGTTCTCTGGAATGGGTGCAGAAGGTAGATGAACTGTTGTGGGAGAACCGAGCCGCCTTTTCACGGTATGCTGAAGATTTTGGATGTACCACAGGGATCTACCATGAGATTCCCACAGGAGACACCCCTCCAATTAGAGAGCGCTACCGACAAATTCCTCCACAGTTGTATCAGGAAGTAAAAGAACTGTTAGCTAAGATGCTACAGGGTGGTATCATCCAAGAAAGCCAGAGTCCCTGGGCAGCTCCTGTGGTGTTAGTAAGAAAAAAAGATGGGTCCATCCGATTTTGCGTAGACTATCGGAAGTTAAACGCTTGCACCGTACGAGATTCCTACCCCTTGCCACGGATTGAGGAGTCCCTCTCAGCGCTAGGGAGAGCCCGGTACTTCTCCTCACTAGATCTGGCTAGTGGGTATTGGCAGGTGCCGATGGCCACAAAAGACAAGGAGAAGACGGCATTCATCTTGCCCATGGGACTATACGAATTTAACCGGATGCCCTTCGGGTTGACAAATGCACCCGGAACGTTTCAGCGGTTGATGGAGAAAATGTCTCGGTGACTTCAACTTTGAGTTCACTCTCATCTACTTGGATGACATTATAGTGTATTCTGCGACCTTTGAAGACCATCTCCACCAGTTGGGGCAAGTATTTCGAAGATTGCGGGAACATGGGCTCAAATTGAAACCCAGTAAATGTCGGTTGTTCCAATCTGAAATTGATTACTTGGGTCACCGCATATCAGGAGAAGGGGTGAGACCATCAAGAGACAAGATAGCGGCTGTTCAAGATTGGCCAATACCGACTACCCTGCGAGAAGTGAGGGCGTTCCTTGGAGTAGCCGGTTACTATCGACGGTTTATTAAGGATTTCGCCAAGGTAGCAGCACCACTTAATGCTCTCCTACGAGGCACATCCGGTGGTCCAAAGAACCGGTCCGTGAAGTGGGGACTTGAACAGGAACAAGCCTTCCAGGCATTAAAGGATGCACTGACAACAGCCCCAATCTTGGCATATGCTGATTACCACTTGCCGTTCCAGCTGTATACGGATGCAAGCCTGTATGGTCTTGGAGCAGTGCTTTCCCAGCTTCAGGATGGCCAGGAGAGGGTCATAGCGTACGGCAGCCGGTCTTTGAGAGATTCTGAAAGAAACCCCGAGAATTATAGTTCATTTAAGTTGGAGCTGTTGGCACTGGTATGGGCCATGACCGAGAAATTCTCTGAATATTTGACCGGTGCTGAAGTTTTAGTACTGACTGACAACAACCCACTAGCTCACCTGGAAAATGCCAAGCTCGGGGCGTTAGAGCAGAGGTGGATAGCCCGAATGACTAAGTTCAATTACCGCATTAAGTATCGGTCCAAGACAGAGAACCAGAATGCTGACGGGCTTTCTAGGGTAACCGCCCAGACCCCCACAGTAGACGTGGATCATGAGTTGGAGCATGTGGAGGTGCCCGACTTCAGCAGATTTTCACAGGCCTTGGCCGCCGCTAATCAGTTTGAGATGGAGGGGACTGAAACGGCTCCTTTCTTTGGTCCCTCACGACAGGAATGGGCACAGATACAACAGACCCATGAGGGGCTGGCACAGATGATCAAGTGTGTTGAGAAAGGCCAGAAGCCCTGTAGAGAGGAAAGAGAACGACTGACACGTGAGATATTATCTGTTCTGAGTCAGTGGGAAAAGTTGGAGATGAAAAATGGAGTGCTATGCCGAAAGGTCTATTTACCTTCTGAGATCGACATTCGATACCAAATTGTGGTGCCTAGTGAACTGGCTCGCTCCTTGGCAGTTGAGGCTCATAATAAGAATGGACATTTTGGTCATGAGAAGACCTTTCGTTGGTTACAGCGACTGATTTACTGCCCTGGTCTTCGTCAAATGGTCGAAGAAGTATGCCGCAGCTGTCGAACTTGTGAGATCCATAAGGCAATAGAACAGAGAGCTCCCCTGCAAACCATCGTGACCCAGGAACCTTTAGAAATCGTCATGATAGACTATCTAATGGTGGGCCCATCCAATAGCGGACACCAGTATTGCCTCGTAATGGTGGATCACTTCACCAAATTTGCGGTGGTAACCGCCACCAAGGACCAGACAGCTGAGTCAGCAGCTCGTGCTCTGTGCCAAGATTTCATTCGAGTATATGGGTGCCCTAAACGCATCCACTCCGACCAGGGTGCCTGCTTTGAGGGACACGTAATGAAAGAAGTTCAACGTATCTACGGGATAAAGAAGTCGCACACGACTCCATACCACCCTCAGGGAAATGGGGCCTGTGAAAGATTCAACAGAACTCTGCTACAGATGCTGCGGACTCTGGAGGAAGACAAGAAGTTACAGTGGCCTCAGTTCTTGTCTGAAATGGTGTGGGCCTATAACAATCAGGTCCATTCTACAACGGGGTACTCTCCTTATACACTTCTCTTTGGGCGGTCTGGGCGAAGTATAGGAGAATTACAGTTGGATGATGTGGGATGTGGATGGGTTCCCTCCGAGGGATCCAACCTCTTGGGTGCGGGCGCACCGGCAGAGACTTGAGACGATCCATCGATTGGTGCGGCAGCGCCTGCAAGAACATCCCCATCCTGATAAGACCCCAGTGCAAGAAGCACCATTGCAACCAGGCGACCTGGTGCTAGTTCGTGTCAAGAAACCCCAAGGGAAATTGGAAAGCCGATGGGAGGCTTTGCCGTATCGTGTTGTTGGCCACAAGTATGCGAATGGGCCAGTGTACCAGGTCCAGAAAGAAGGAACTGATTGTGTTCGAGTACTTCACCGAAATATGTTGCGCCTGTGTCATTCTGAAGGGACAAATCATGATGGGCCTGCCAATGTGAATGAGCTCCCACAGTCAGAGAATGGAGGTGCGGAATGGGCCTCAGACGAGGAGGATGATTGTTGGCCGATCCCTGCTCCTGGGGATGTTCCACCTGTGACTACTGTATCTCCGGCCTGTGCCCCCTCAGGTGCGGAATCCGCTGGTCCTTCTCAGCCCATAGCTGCAGCACCCCATAATATACCACCGGTCCTCAGACGGACCACTAGGCCAAATGCTGGTATTCCCCCTGTTCGGTATGCGCAGGATGAGTTTGTTTGTCCTGCCATACATCGGTATACTACCACCCTGTGCATAAAAGTACAACCCTCTGGATATACAGTCATAGGCAGGGACTGCCAATCTTAAAGTGGGGGGGAATATGTAAGAGACAGCCAATGTTGTCCTAAGCTTCATTTGTCTGTATAAATTGTTAATGTTGAATGTATTTCTGTGATTCTGTTCCTTTAAGACAGCAGCCATTGTAATTGTGACATGATGCTGGAGTGAGACCCCCCCCCCTTTTATGTCAGCTTGCCTGTTCTGCAGACAGAATGTGAGCAGAGAAGCAGGAAGTGACGAGACAGAGAGCAGCAGCCATCTTGGCAAGTGTTGTATTGAACTGGTGTGGAGATTTTTCTGTACAGCTAAGCTGTATCTTGGTCCAGAGACAAACAGAGTGTAAAGAGACAACAGGACTAGTGAGTCCACGTGAAAGGAACTGTGCTCAGTGGCTGATCAGTGAGACTGACATTGTGACTGTGTATATGGATACCACAGATAGAGACTCGCAGTGCTGTTGACGTACTGGACGGCACCTGCTAAATCCCGGCTTACATCCCAGCTCAGTGTATGGATTCGGCAGGACTGTCAGTGTGCTGAGTGGAATCTGCTGTTGGATTACATTGCATTCATTGGGTTTCCCTGTTAAAGAGGACTTCATTTCTCCCAAGATCCTGATAACGGTGAGGAGAGGACGCTTCACTATAAAAGAAAGGACCGACTTTGGGCCCCACCGCGCGCTTCTACGGACTGTAAGCGGTCCACCTGGACCACTGGGGAAAAGGGGGTGCACCCAAATGTGATGTCAGGGTCAGTTAGGGATAGTTTTGAGTATATTGTTCATTCAGTGTCCATACTGCAGAAGTGGACAGAGTAAAAGTAGAAACCATTGCAGAATTTGCCTTGAAATTGTTCATGCTATATTGTATATTTTGCTTGTCTTTATCCCTGTCATTTTACCTTCAAATAGCCTTTATTAACTTATAGTAAATATATATTCTTTTCTTGAACTACCGCGTGTGCGTTCATTTCTGGTTGCGGAGTCCAAACCACCTGCCTTGCTCTCGGTTCACACCATTGCTACCTGTTTGCTGGCATATCAGAAAAAGGCTAATATATCAGCTATGGCGGAACGAATTGGAACACAGAAATAAAGTGTGTTATTTATATGAACTTTCAGCTATCTGACTGTGCTTATAATTCAATAGGGGCTTTTCTGGTGAAAGACTCCCCCTTAAAGGTGGCCCTACAAGGGGAGATATTTTCAGGTCAGAGACATCTTCCCATACTTGAAGCTGCAGTATGACAGCAATGAGAATCCATTTCTTATATAAAGTGAGTCATTACAAGTAGATTTTCCAGTGATTTTCTCATTCAACAAGCCCTTCTAAGGGATGCCATACACTTAAAGGGGTTGTCCCAAAAAATTAAGTCTGTAGGATCTGAGTACAGCCAGGCTTAATGTGATGATGGTCAGTGCTCCCATTCACTTAAATGGGAGCACTGGAGATAGCTGACTGCGGTACTTCGGCTATCTCTGGCACTTCCATTGAAGTGAATGAGATCGCTGACAACCACCAGTCTCGCCCACATTTAACCTGGCTGGAAAATGACAAAAGTGCAGACAACCCCTTCAAGGCTTTAGTTGGCTGAAATGGGCACTTTTGGCCATTTTGGTCAATGATTGCCTAAAATATTACCACAAATCACAACAACTCACAACAGACTTTTCTGCCACAAAATATCTGCTCTGTTGGAAATCTGTGATTGTTTGGCCAAAAATAAAAGAGTTTGGGCATATAAGGCCTCCACCACCAGTATTACTATACAGGGCATTTGCACCATAATTTACTATGTGGAGCTATAAGTAGTAAAAAAAAAAAAAAAAAAGTTAAACCAAGTAATATCACAAACTAATTATTTTGCCATTACCCTCCGCTCAGCAGCACATTGCACAATAGAACAGGTAGATTTATTAGGGATCTATTTTAAAGACATTGCACAAGCAAAGTCATTAGAAACCAATTTTAGGCTAAGCAAATAAGTAGTTTCATGGGTGGGGTTCCAATGTTCAATACATGGTACGGTATAATCTATAGATTTGCCAGTTATTTGCAATATTTACCTCACTGCTGACACCATTTCATAAAAATATATCACATGTCAATTTATTAAAAAATATTAAAAAAAAAAGAGACAGGTTGGCAAGTAATGACCCCAGGCTATATAGTGACGTATACAGGTGTGCTGCTACCATAGGTTTGACTCCTGCAACATTCCAGAATGAAATACATTGTCACCCAATGTACCCACTGCACCATGTTGTGCCAAGTGAGCCTTATTTGCTATTCACTATTACCTGAGAAGGATTAAGATCTTACTAACTGAATTGCATGTTACGCTGTCATTACCATTGAGATTTCCTGGATTCCATAAGTGCGGTACTGCTGTCAAGGGACCAGCCAGAAAAGAAACTGATAGGATGTTTCTCTATGTTAGTGCCACCAGACCCTTTCCCTTAGAGCTGTGACTAGATGGGCCTGCTACTTTCCTCCAGTTACCACTCTGCCTGCCATGTTGTGTGCCCGCTGCCTGATGAACAAGAACGCCAGCACTGCCAGTGAATACTAAGAGGGCAAGGCCAGCACTTATCTTTGCAGAGGATAGAGTTGTAGTCTCCATGCACTGCAGTACCCTAGCAGAACAGAGGTCAGCATCCTGACACAGGTGGCGCCATGACACCATTGCATTGCATTGCCTTGCCTGTACTGGATTGCTGAAAGAAGAGTCAAAGCTGCACCATGTTTGGGGAAAGGGGAGTTCAAATCCTGTAAAAGTGGGCACTTTCAATCATAAAGCTGGCACTCGGGGGACTATTAATAAAAAGGAGAAACTGGGGGCACTGTTAATCCTAAAGGGGCCACTATTGATAATAAAGGCACTGGGGACACTGTTAAGCATAAAAGAAGGCACGGGGGCACTAGTAATAAAAAAATAAAAAGGAGGCATGAGATCACTATTAAGAAAAGAAGGAACTAGGGACACTATACAGTAAATCATAAAAAGGCACTGTCAATACCAAAAAGGAGAAGACACTGAAGCATATGTGTTTGTACTGCAGTGTGCAAACAGAGGTAGATGTGGATAAAATTCTGCAAAGTAAGAATATTTTCCAAAATAGAGGTGTTAATAGTTTGGGGTGTTTCAGGTGCCAAGGCCTGGGTGCGGCTTCTATCTCTGCACCTCTGAAGGTCCTGTATATCTAGACAGTATACGCTGTATAGAAGATATACAGTAGTTTGAGTATTTAGAGAAGCACATCACGGGAACTGTTGGCTGGAGTTCTGGATTACAGGAAATGAGTATTTGTCAGATGGCCGATCAGCTGACAAGTAATTGCAACACAGAACCCAAAAGTACTTCTCATGACCTCTAGAGTCCCTTGTAGAGAACACTGTCATTTGTAGCTGTCAGGAGAGCGGATTGTGCACTCTTGCATTACATGACTGGTTGGTGGAGCAAAGCTTATATCCAGCAGATCTACATTGCAGGTTTTGTAGATCTTCCACTTAATGCCAACAAAACAATCATTTGCAAGTTGTGCTTTTATGGGAAACTATGAGGCAATATAGAAAATAAACCTGTAACTATATATAAATTCTGACCTGAATGTTATGCTTTTTGTTTCCTTTACAAGTTTAGTTTTCTGTGGTAATTTTTGGCCTGGTTAAAATGTCAAAAAAATTTGTGTGTTTTCTTGGTGGTGTTTTCCTGGTCACAATTTTGACATGCCTCTTTCCAGCAGTTTTTAGTCCTATAGAGGCCTATGAAAAATGTCTAAAAAAAATGGTATGCTCGCTATACATACCTATATAATGTTATATCAATGGCATCATCTGATGTGCCTTCTAGTGATGTTCCACCACTGACCCCATAGACTGCAAAAATATCCAAAACAAAGATGTCTGGTTACTCTATGTGAATCCAAACTAATCTGTAGGGGAACCTGTCCACAAGTGTTCAACTCCTCTGCAGCGCTGCCACCCCCACAGGGAAAATTCAGAATTACACAGGACATTTAAATCGATGCAAGGACATGCTAGGTCCTCTAAAGAGAAAAGTGCTCTTTGTTGCTGCCCTCCATTCTGGTTATAGATGACACTTCAGGACAGAGTACCCTAAATAAGAGTCCTTTTATAACTTGCATAAAAGATTAAATCAGCTGACCAATGAGTGTTTGCTCTTTGGTCGATTATCCTAGGAAGGATTGTTCCCAAAACTGGCCCAATTCTCAACCTGTGTAAAATGTACTAAGCAAATCACAACTTTTTCTGTAGTATTTAGGTGATTTATGGCTTTGAGCAGCCAGCCCTTCAAGAAGCTTGTTTGCTAGAGTGGAATCCTAGTTTGTCTCAGACACACAGTCATCTTATGTAACCTTTGATCAGTGAAGGGAATTAAAAGGACAGTAAATGTCCTCAGAAAATAGCATGAGATAAATCAAACTAGTTCAATCAAGATATCTATACACACACACACAAATATATATATATATATATATATATATATATATATATATACATATATATATATATACATATATATATATACACACACACAGTAATACCTCGTACACTCGCGTTTCCGAATTTGCGAATTCACAGATTCGCGATATTTTTTTGGCAACTAACATAGATTTTGCTCTTTTTTTTTCAGATCTGTGAAATTTAAATTAAAAAAAACACCTTCGCTATTGGGTAGTAGCGGCCTGTTCGTTACGTACCCGGTAGTTTCATTTTACTGTGAGTGTATAAGAAAAATGAATGAATGTATTAATATACAGTACTGTACAGTATACTGTACAGTACTGTAGGGTAAAGTTTATTGATATTTAGGGGTTAAACATTAGAAACCGGCATTGTAAGAGCTTCTAAGCGCTTGTACCAAACATTCGCGATTCCTTGCGATCCGCTCTGGACCCTAACCTCACGAATGTGTAAGAGACAGCCAATGTTGTCCTAAGCTTTGTCTGTATAAATTGTTAATGTTGAATGTATTTCTGTGATTCTGTTCCTTTAAGACAGCAGCCATTGTAATTGTGACATGATGCTGGAGTGAGACCCCCCCCTTTTATGTCAGCCTGCCTGTTCTGCAGACAGAGTGTGAGCAGAGAAGCAGGAAGTGACGAGACAGAGAGCAGCAGCCATCTTGGCAAGAGAGAAGACAGGTGTCTGTGCTGTGTTGAACTGGTGTGGATATTTTTCTGTACAGCTAAGCTGTATCTTGGTCCAGAGACAAACAGAGTGTAAAGAGACAACAGGACTAGTGAGTCCACGTGAAAGGAACTGTGCTCAGTGGCTGATCAGTGAGACTGACATTGTGACTGTGTATATGGATACCACAGATAGAGACTCGCAGTGCTGTTGATGTACTGGACAGCACCTGCTAAATCCCGGCTTACATCCCAGCTCAGTGTATGGATTCGGCAGGACTGTCAGTGTGCTGAGTGGAATCTGCTGTTGGATTACATTGCATTCATTGGGTTTCCCTGTTAAAGAGGACTTCATTTCTCCTGAGATCCTGATAACAGTGAGGAGAGGACGCTTCACTATAAAAGAAAGGAACGACTTTGGGCCCCACCGCGCGCTTCTACGGACTGTAAGCGGTCCACCTGGACCACTGGGGAAAAGGGGGTGCACCCAAATGTGATGTCAGGGTCAGTTAGGGATAGTTTTGAGTATATTGTTCATTCAGTGTCCATACTGCAGAAGTGGACAGAGTAAAAGTAGAAACCATTGCAGAATTTGCCTTGAAATTGTTCATGCTATATTGTATATTTTGCTTGTCTTTATCCCTGTCATTTTACCTTCAAATAGCCTTTATTAACTTATAGTAAATATATATTCTTTTCTTGAACTACCGCGTGTGCGTTCATTTCTGGTTGCGGAGTCCAAACCACCTGCCTTGCTCTCGGTTCACAAATTGGCATAGTCGGCAGGATCCGCTTACCAGAATGGACGGTGACGCACCCGTTAGGGAGAATGGTGCTGGAGGAAGAATGCCAGCAGGGGCTATAATGAGTCAGTTAGCTAAATTTGATGGCAATAATATGTCAGTGAGTATGTGGGTGGAACAGATACGAATGATACAGCGAATGTACCAGACCGCACCAGAAGTACTAGTAGAGCTAGCAATATTGACATTACAAGGGGATGCTAAGACCACGGTGATACTGAGGCCATTTGAACAAAGGCAGACATTTGAGCAAGTAGTCCAGATTCTAGAAACCATCTATGGAGAAACTGCATTGCTGGGGTCTCTGCAGGCTCGGTTCTTCCAGAGGGTACAACAGGAGAATGAAAGCCTTCCCCAATATGCAAATGCCCTACAAGAACTGCTCCGAGATATTCAAGGGAAGGAAAGAGGGGGCTCGCCAGCCTTCTGTAACCCTGATCGGACTCTCCGTGACCAGTTTGTCCTGGGGATACGTGACGGCAGTTTAACTGTGACTATGCAGGATTTTATACGACGAGAGACTGATGCTAAATTCCATGATGTACAGGTAGAGGCCATCTCCCGTGCCAATAGTATGGTCCCGAGGCCCCAGTTGGAGTTACTTTGTCACAGGGGGCTAGTTCTGGCTCAGAGACAGTAGAAAAGGGGACGGTTAAAGAAATTCTCACAGTAATGCAGAAACTGCAAGAGCAAATGGAACACTTGCACACCCGTTGTGATGAACATTCTATGAAAATTGCAGACTTCCAGAAAACTGGAGGTGAAAGGGTGAGCCGTCCATACCCAGAAAATCAGAATCACCCACCACCCCGCTGGAGGGATGAGGATAGGACCTACCGAAGGGGTCCAAATCATTTAGTGCAGTGCTCAGGAGAAATCGAAGGGGCTTACCGAAGGGGCCCAAACAGATGGCCAGAACGACGGGAGATACGCTGCTGGGAATGTGGACGGATGGGCCACATTGCTGCTAGATGTCCAGAGCAGCGACAAACTTATGAGAGACCGCCGTTAAACTGAAGTCCCCTGCTGCTGTAGGGCGTGTAGTAGGGGAGACTGACAAGGAGACTATGTGGGGAGAATGCCCTAATGATGACCTGATCGCTGCAAGTCCTGTTATACAGGTGGAAATGGAGGGTATTCCGGTTACCGGGATGATTGACACGGGTTCCCAAGTAACGACCTTGAGTAGAGACTGTTATGAACGGTACTTCCAGCAACATGTGAAATATGATCCCCATACATTCGTACGAGTGGTCGCAGCTAACCAGTTACCAGTTCCAGTCGTGGGAGTGGCCTGGATGAATGTCCGGGTATGTGGCCAAGATCTAGGTAGGAAAGGCATTGTGGTGGTACAGGAGTCACATGAAGTAAAGGTCCCTGTCATTTTGGGGATGAATGTGTTAAAAGAATTAGATCAGATCCTCTTTGAAAAGAAAGGTCACGGTTATTGGAAAGAAACCACCACCCATCGGCCTACTCAAACAGCTTTCCAGCGGCTGATCCAGACATGTGGCTTACAGAAAAGTTCGGATGCACAACTTCCTCTGGCTCGAATTTCAGTTCCTTTGCATACAAAAGTTACACTGCCACCCAGTCGGGAGACAATAGTGTCCATGCCCGTAGGCACCTGTCGGAAACTAGAGGGCATAGCTGTGTTGGTAGAACCACTGCAGGCAGCCGAAGGAGGTGTTGATCCGCTAGTGGCCCGTTCCTTGGCAATAGTTCGCAATGGAAGAGTACCACTTCGATGTGTAAACACTCAGGACCAGAGTGTGGACCTGACCCCAGGGAGGCAGCTGGCTAACATCTATGTGACTCCGGAGGAAGTAAGGAAAGTAACTACAATGCAGCTGAAGCCGACTGAAAGGGATGAGTGGACCGTAACTGTGTCCATGGGAGAAGATGAGGAACCCACCTCTGAATGGAATGGCCGTGCAATTCGAGAACAGATGAAGATGGATGCAAGTTCATGTTCTCTGGAATGGGTGCAGAAGGTAGATGAGCTGTTGTGGGAGAACCGAGCCGCCTTTGCACGGTATGCTGAAGATTTTGGATGTACCACAGGGATCTACCATGAGATTCCCACAGGAGACACCCCTCCAATTAGAGAGCGCTACCGACAAATTCCTCCACAGTTGTATCAGGAAGTAAAAGAACTGTTAGCTAAGATGCTACAGGGTGGGATCATCCAAGAAAGCCAAAGTCCCTGGGCGGCTCCTGTGGTGTTAGTAAGAAAGAAAGATGGGTCCATCCGATTTTGCGTAACTATCGGAAGTTAAACGCTTGCACCGTACGAGATTCCTACCCCTTGCCACGGATTGAGGAGTCTCTCTCAGCGCAGGGGAGAGCCCGGTACTTCTCCTCACTAGATCTGGCTAGTGGGTATTGGCAGGTGCCGATGGCCACAAAAGACAAGGAGAAGACGGCATTCATCTTGCCCATGGGACTATACGAATTTAACCGGATGCCCTTCGGGTTGACAAATGCACCCGGAACGTTTCAGCGGTTGATGGAGAAAATGTCTCGGTGACTTCAACTTTGAGTTCACTCTCATCTACTTGGATGACATTATAGTGTATTCTGCGACCTTTGAAGACCATCTCCACCAGTTGGGGCAAGTATTTCGAAGATTGCGGGAACATGGGCTCAAATTGAAACCCAGTAAATGTCGGTTGTTCCAATCTGAAATTGATTACTTGAGTCACCGCGTATCAGGAGAAGGGGTGAGACCATCAAGAGACAAGATAGCGGCTGTTCAAGATTGGCCAATACCGACTACCCTGCGAGAAGTGAGGGCATTCCTTGGAGTAGCCGGTTACCATCGACGGTTTATTAAGGATTTCGCCAAGGTAGCAGCACCACTTAATGCTCTCCTACGAGGCACATCCGGTGGTCCAAAGAACCGGTCCGTGAAGTGGGGACCTGAACAGGAACAAGCCTTCCAGGCATTGAAGGATGCACTGACAACAGCCCCAATCTTGGCATATGCTGATTACCACTTGCCGTTCCAGCTGTATACAGATGCAAGCCTGTATGGTCTTGGAGCAGTGCTTTCCCAGCTTCAGGATGGCCAGGAGAGGGTCATAGCGTACGGCAGCCAGTCTTTTGAGAGATTCTGAAAGAAACCCCGAGAATTATAGTTCATTTAAGTTGGAGCTGTTGGCATTGGTATGGGCCATGACCGAGAAATTCTCTGAATATTTGACCGGTGCTGAAGTTTTAGTACTGACTGACAACAACCCACTAGCTCACCTGGAAAATGCCAAACTCGGGGCGTTAGAGAAGAGGTGGATAGCCCGAATGTCTAAGTTCAATTACCGCATTAAGTATCGGTCCAAGACAGAGAACCAGAATGCTGACGGACTTTCTAGGGTAACCGCCCAGACCCCCACAGTAGACGTGGATCATGAGTTGGAGCATGTGGAGGTGCCCGACTTCAGCAGATTTTCACAGGCCTTGGCCGCCGCTAATCAGTTTGAGATGGAGGGGACTGAAACGGCTCCTTTCTTTGGTCCCTCACGACAGGAATGGGCACAGATACAACAGACCCATGAGGGGCTGGCGCAGATAATCAAGTGTGTTGAGAAAGGCCAGAAGCCCTGTAGAGAGGAAAGAGAACGACTGACACGTGAGATATTATCTGTTCTGAGTCAGTGGGAAAAGTTGGAGATGAAAAATGGAGTGCTATGCCGAAAGGTCTATTTACCTTCTGAGATCGACATTCGATACCAAATTGTGGTGCCTAGTGAACTGGCTCGCTCATTGGCAGTTGAGGCTCATAATAAGAATGGACATTTTGGTCATGAGAAGACCTTTCGTTGGTTACAGCGACTGATTTACTGCCCTGGTCTTCGTCAAATGGTCGAAGAAGTATGCCGCAGCTATCGAACTTGTGAGATCCATAAGGCAATAGAACAGAGAGCTCCCCCTGCAAACCATCGTGACCCAGGAACCTTTAGAAATCGTCATGATAGACTATCTAATGGTTGGCCCATCCAATAGCGGACACCAGTATTGCCTCGTAATGGTGGATCACTTCACCAAATTTGCGGTGGTAACCGCCACCAAGGACCAGACAGCTGAGTCAGCAGCTCGTGCTCTGTGCCAAGATTTCATTCGAGTATATGGGTGTCCCCAACGCATCCACTCCGACCAGGGCGCCTGCTTTGAGGGACACGTAATGAAAGAAGTTCAACGTATCTACGGGATAAAGAAGTCGCACACGACTCCATACCACCCTCAGGGAAATGGGGCCTGTGAAAGATTCAACAGAACTCTGCTACAGATGCTGCGGACTCTGGAGGAAGACAAGAAGTTACAGTGGCCTCAGTTCTTGTCTGAAATGGTGTGGGCCTATAACAATCAGGTCCATTCTACAACGGGGTACTCTCCTTATACACTTCTCTTTGGGCGGTCTGGGCGAAGTATAGGAGAATTACAGTTGGATGATGTGGATGGGTTCCCTCCGAGGGATCCAACCTCTTGGGTGCGGGCGCACCGGCAGAGACTTGAGACGATCCATCGATTGGTGCTGCAGCGCCTGCAAGAACATCCCCATCCTGATAAGACCCCAGTGCAAGAAGCACCATTGCAACCAGGCAACCTGGTGCTAGTTCATGTCAAGAAACCCCAAGGGAAATTGGAAAGCTGATGGGAGGCTTTGCCGTATCGTGTTGGCCGCAAATATGCGAATGGGCCAGTGTACCAGGTCCAGACAGAAGGAACTGATTGTGTTCGAGTACTTCACCGAAATATGTTGCGCCTGTGTCATTCTGAAGGGACAAATCATGATGGGCCTGCCAATGTGAATGAGCTCCCACAGTCAGAGAATGGAGGTGCGGAATGGGCCTCCGACGAGGAGGATGATTGTTGGCCGATCCCTGCTCCTGGGGATGTTCCACCTGTGACTACTGTATCTCCGGCCTGTGCCCCCTCTGGTGCGGAATCCACTGGTCCTTCTCAGCCCATAGCTGCAGCACCCCATAATATACCACCGGTCCTCAGACGGACCACTAGGCCAAATGCTGGTATTCCCCCTGTTCGATATGCGCAGGATGAGTTTGTTTGGCCTGCCATACATCGGTATACTACCACCCTGTGCATAAAAGTACAACCCTCTGGATATACAGTCATAGGCAGGGACTGCCAATCTTAAAGTGGGAGGGAATATGTAAGAGACAGCCAATGTTGTCCTAAGCTTTATTTGTCTGTATAAATTGTTAATGTTGAATGTATTTCTGTGATTCTGTTCCTTTAAGACAGCAGCCATTGTAATTGTGACATGATGCTGGAGTGAGACCCCCCCCCCTTTTATGTCAGCCTGCCTGTTCTGCAGACAGAGTGTGAGCAGAGAAGCAGGAAGTGACGAGACAGAGAGCAGCAGCCATCTTGGCAAGAGAGAAGACAGGTGTCTGTGCTGTGTTGAACTGGTGTGGATATTTTTCTGTACAGCTAAGCTGTATCTTGGTCCAGAGACAAACAGAGTGTAAAGAGACAACAGGACTAGTGAGTCCACGTGAAAGGAACTGTGCTCAGTGGCTGATCAGTGAGACTGACATTGTGACTGTGTATATGGATACCACAGATAGAGACTCGCAGTGCTGTTGATGTACTGGACAGCACCTGCTAAATCCCGGCTTACATCCCAGCTCAGTGTATGGATTCGGCAGGACTGTCAGTGTGCTGAGTGGAATCTGCTGTTGGATTACATTGCATTCATTTGGTTTCCCTGTTAAAGAGGACTTCATTTCTCCCGAGATCCTGATAACCGTGAGGAGAGGACGCTTCACTATAAAAGAAAGGAACGACTTTGGGCCCCACCGCGCGCTTCTACGGACTGTAAACGGTCCACCTGGACCACTGGGGAAAAGGGGGTGTACCCAAATGTGATGTCAGGGTCAGTTAGGGATAGTTTTGAGTATATTGTTCATTCAGTGTCCATACTGCAGAAGTGGACAGAGTAAAAGTAGAAACCATTGCAGAATTTGCCTTGAAATTGTTCATGCTATATTGTATATTTTGCTTGTCTTTATCCCTGTCATTTTACCTTCAAATAGCCTTTATTAACTTATAGTAAATATATATTCTTTTCTTGAACTACCGCGTGTGCGTTCATTTCTGGTTGCGGAGTCCAAACCACCTGCCTTGCTCTCGGTTCACAAATTTTGTGAAGATAGGAAACCAATCTACCTTTCCATAGAGCAATGCCTATCTGCTCCATCTTCTATTTAATATTACTACAGCTGCACATACACATTAGATTTTTGGGATGGGAGGGAAGAGGCTTTGAAGGATGTGAGACATCAGCCTTCATAATACAATCTGTAGTTTGCTGATAGATCCTCCTAAGACCAGGACCTTACATGGATGGGACTCTGGCTAAACCCATCCACACATTGCAAAAAATATCTGCAGCGCAAATGCTGCGATTTAAAAAAAACATTGCATTTTTGTAAATCGCAGCATGTCAGTTATTCCTGCGGAAGCGCTGGTGTTTTCCGTATAGGTATAATAGAAGCAGAAAGTCCACACTATGAAAAACGCTGCAGAAAAAAAAATATGCAATGCGTTTCTGCTCCGGACTTTTCCACAGCGCTTTTTGGCTTCTGCCCACTACGTGGGGCCTTAGCCTTAAAGTGTCCCAGTTTAGTATTAATAGAGGGAAAGGTTTGGTGCTTTGAGATAAAACTACCAATGAGGTACCTATTGAATCCAATAGGTCCCTCATTACAAGTTACATGTAACCACATCTAGTAGTTGTATAGTAAAATATTATATAAGTATAACTGATAGGCAGTCTGAGCTTTTAGAGATTATTTCCTGGAATTCTTGACCTTCACATTGAATGAGGTTTAGAGAGGTTACAGGAAGTGTTTCTGATACTTATGTCACATATGTGAATTCACATTTTAGCAATTTACTAAAGTATTCTTTACAGGTGCCCCAATATGGCGTTGCATTTGATGACATCTTAAAAGCTCTAGATGGCTTTAGCTCATTGTTCTTTCCAGATCTTGAAACCATCACTTTTCCTTTAAAAGGAAGATAGACAAATTATATTGTGCCATGTAATCTGTGATCAAGCACCGCCAATACATAGGACATGCTTGAAAAGGTTCTTTATTAAGGACAACTCCTGCCTGCCTGTCTCTAATATGCCCTGGGTGTCTCATTTCACCTGAAAAAAGGGTAAAATACATCAAAATGTGTTTATGGGGACTAAAAAAAAATTATTTGTTTAACCATTGGAGTAATTCCCTGAATCTATCCAGAAAGTGGGGTTTGATGCAAGATCTGTACATTTTCTATCTCTATGCCATATTAGGGCATATAGACATCAAAGTCAGGAGTCTCACAGTAAGAAAAGCTGATCAGCAGGGGTTCCAAAATTCCAAGCCATGAAGATCAGCTGAGAGGGTTTTCCAAAATTAACAAGTGATGGCACGTTACTAGAATATGCCATAAGTTGCACAATCAGAGCGGATAGGACTGCAGTGACACCCACTGATCATGAAAATAAAAGTGCCAAGAACTGTCTCATTCAAGCGAAGGGGCTGCAGCACTGTACTTGAGTGCTTAGATGGAAAGCATCAGGAACCTTCATTCTAGTAACTGACGGGCGTCCTACAGTACGTACCACCACCGATAAGCAAGTACTAGAATATACTATCACTTGCTAAAGCTGGACATAAAAGTCAGCATTACTGGCCAATTTCTGCAGTATTGTCTTCCTAATGTGTATGGGGTCTCTTTACCATCTCCTTTGTTTCTATGAGAGATAAGTTGCTGAGTATCTAAAGTGGATTGACAGCTTAAAGGGGTTTTCCTGCCCCAAGAGCATTTTTATACTGATAAGCTATCCACAGGATAGGCCATCAGTATTTGATCGGTGGGGGTCCAACACCAGGACCCCACACCAATCAGTTGCTCCAGCTGTCTTTGGGTGCCAGAAGCTACTGCTGGGAGGTGGGGGCCCATTACTTGACTAGAAGCAGAGCTGCAGCCCCATCCACCTGACAACAGTGGCACCTGTTTTCTGCTCTATTACTAGAGTATGAGCAGAGCGGCTTCCAGCCTTGTCCAAGCAATGCCTTCTGGTGCCCGGAGACAACCAGAACAGCTGATTGGTTGGGGCCGAACTCCACACCAATCAGATACTGACAGCCTAACCTATGGATGGGTCACCAGTATAAAAAACTCTTTTGGGGCCTGAAAACCCCCTAAGGAGGGCAAGGACACTTGAAGGGGTTTTCAGGACTAACAAATTGATGGCCTATCCTTAGGACAGATCATCAATATGGGATTGATGTTGGTCCAACCCCTGGGAGCCCCTCCAATCAGCTGTTTGATAGGTCATCAATATGCATGTCCCAGAAAACCCCTTAAATCTAAGGCTCCACATAGCAAAACACAGCAAAAACACACTGCGGGAAAAAACACAACACGTTTTTTTTGCAGCTTTTTTAATTGCAATTTTACAGAGTTTTCCTCTGCAGACTTTCTGCCCCTATTATACCTATACAGAAAACTCCAGGGTTTCCACAGTTATAATTGATATGCTGCGATTTTCAAAAATGCAACGTTTTTGAAAATGCAGCTTTTCCACTACGGATTTTTTTCTGCAATGTGTGGAAGGGATTAGCCAGAATCCCATCCACTTTTCAAGTACTGTAAAACGCAGAGTTGGACATGCTGTGTTTTTGCAATGTGGGTCCCCAAACTTAATGGGGAAAAAACTCTATGGAATAGACTGACTTGTAGATGATCATTACTTACAGTATCATCTATAAAATAAGGTCACATTTTCACAGAATAATGCACAATGCACATACACAGTATAGTAAAATATTCTATATAAAAGTATTTAAGACTAAAAGCTGAAGATAAGAACGAAGCATATATTCCCTTCATCCTACAGGACTACACTGATATCCAAGGATCGGAGATCATACAGTAGCTAACTCAGTTTCTTTCAGTAAGAAGTATAGACCCCCATTAGTAGTACAGATGAAGGAATCAGCTTCCTCATTTTCTAGATTCGCTTCTATATAAAAACAAGCAGTTTCACACATCTTCCTCTTTAGAGTGAACTCTAATCTCCAAGTGCAGGATCTTTGAGAAGCAGAGAGTATAATACTGTAATTGCAAATATGTCATAGTACTGCATTACTACTGAGCTGGCCATACATGGTGCAATGTAACCAGGTCTAGAAGTGAGGCGTTTCCCCACCACAAGAAAGGAAGGGTTCCTCAGGCTAGATCAGACTCTGGTTCATGTGATTGGAACTAGTACCTGCCACCTGATTTTATCTACCTTGTTCCGCTTCTCCCGGTCACAAGTAGATGTATGGGGGCTGGCAGACTGGATCATTGTAATAGCAAAGCCAACTCCAATAGTACGCTTCTCTGCCTTTTGGCTAAGATCAAGTGTAGTATCTGTTCTTATCAGTAACAGCTAGTAGGTTGGTTCCGCCAGGGGAAGTCGTTCACCCCCCTGTAGGGAGCCAACTGAAGACTGTGAACGTAGGCAGAGAACCACACCAGGGTTTAGCTTCTGCCCTGGGATCGAGGCCATTAGGCCAGGAATGCTTTCGAAGGTGCAAGTGCCTCTGGTGTTGGTGGCTCCGGAGGTGCCTGAACTCACTGGGCGTGGGAAACCCACTGAGACTGGCACATTGCACACGCACTTGAAACACTTTTGATTGCACCCACCCTATTGCTTGGTTTATCCACGCATGGGTAATTTTTATAGATCTGGCAGATAGAACGGGCCAGTACACTGGCACTCTATTCACTTATTTATTCATTATTTTTGTCACGTTTGTCACTTTGCTGTGGATGAAGGGGTGCGGAAACCCTTTTGGGTCCTACCCGTAGTCTAGGGGTTGGAGTGTGTGGCCTTCGGGTTCCCTCCTTCCTTGCTCTCCTGGTCTGTCTTTGTGGAGATGGACAATAGTTGCAGGCCCAGTAGTACTCTTGGGGTGGCAGCCCTTGAGGAGACTGGTGCGAGTGGCTGGCTTGGTAGTACTCTTGGTGATGGCAGCCCTGGAGGAAACCAAGCAAGATCTGACCCTCCTGTCTTGGCTGTTGGGTTAGTCCAGCTCCCCTTACTCTTGGGCCTATTGGCTCTGAGTTTGGGGACAGTTTCGGGAGACTCATTCTCTTTTGAGATGGATTTTGCGATAGACCGCATCCTTTGCAGGTTTTTTTTAGTGGCACCCGTCACTTTTTTCCGTGCACTGGTGTTTTGTTGGCACAGTTTTGAGACCCTCGATTAAAAAAAAAAAAAAAAAAAAAAAAATAGTACAGGAAACTATGTATGAGCAAAGAGGATGCGTGTATGTCAGTGGGGTATATCATAGGGGGCTGCTGAAGTGCCTCCTAAGTGTCCCCACATAGTATACGTCCCCAGGTCCCACAAAGTATACTGTCCCCAGTCTCACACAAACTAATGCCCTCCAAGGTCCCACACAATATAGTGCCCCCCAGGTCCCAAACAGTATAGTACCCCCAGTTCAAACAAAATAATGCCTTCCAGGCCTCACACAGTATAGTGCCCCGCAGTTCCCACACAGACTAATGTCCTCCCGGGTCCCACACAATATATTGCCCCTAGGCCCCACACAGTATAGTCCGCCCCAGTTCTCACACAGTACAGCAGCAAGTACGGCTTTCAGTACTTACTTGGACTCCCCACTTCTTCTCTTGTCTAAGCACTTACATCAGAGCGACACTGGATGCAGAAAGGGTGGGTCCTAATAGAGGTAGGTACTGCGAATTGTACTGACCGCTAACTCCTAAAACCCTCCGCAACCAATAACCCTTTCTTTCTATCACTACTGATGGATGCGCTCATTGGTTTCCAGGCCACTGCTCCCCTCCATCATCATTAAGGAGAGCGGTGCCAGCCAGGGTCAGCAAGGTCATAGTTTTAGGTAATGAAATCGCCGTCTTGTGTCCACCCCTGAGCACGGTAGAGGAGGAAGGAGATGGAGCAACTCAGGTAATGGTTCTGAGCATGTTACCCAAAATCTGAACTAGCCTGGAGACCTGAGGGTCAGCCAAAATAGATCCCACAGGAAATGAGTTTTTAAACAGCCCCTGGATAACCCTTTTAAAAAGAACCCATCACTGCCCCTGATGTGTGTGTTTTAGGAGATACATACTACAGTAAAGAAAGAAAACAGGAAAAACCATAAAATACATTGAGAGGATGAAAGAACAAGATGAATGTGATCACATGCGTCAGACACTCAGGGTGATATTTGTTATTAAAGTCATTTGTAAAATGGTTGTGGTTTATGGTGTAAGCAATAAATGTCAAAAGATAGACGTACCTCTCATTGTACATTGACCTCACAGCTGCTCAGTGTGTGTACTGTATGTGTGTACTGTATGTGTGTACTGTATGTGTGTACTGTATGTGTGTACTGTATGTGTGTACTGTATGTGTGTACTGTATGTGTGTACTGTATGTGTGTACTGTATGTGTGTACTGTATGTGTGTACTGTTTGTGTGTACGTTTGTGTCTGCGCTTATCTCCTGGTTTAAAGAGACCTTGTCAGGAATGAATACAGGTAATAGTAACTTTGGCGGAGAGAGTGAAACAGTGCAGGGGATGTCAGTTAGAGAAGCTTATGGTGGGGAATATGTACATGTTTTTTGGCTACAACTGCTAAACGTGCATTTTCCCAATGCACTGTCGTCTCGTGAGATTACAGACCGTGCTACAATGCATCCTGGGAGATCAAAATTACTCCTAGGAACTGTCTGCTAACCAAAACTGTGCTATAAATGTAATGGTTATAGTAGGGTGTGCTGTATAAACACTGAGCGGGTATATAAACTAGAATCCACATTTAGTCCATATTCAAGCTACTTACTCTACATTGTAGTCCATGCCTTCTGAGGATACAATTCTTTAGGATAGTCATGTGTGTGAGATATGGAGCTGCAGTCTTCTGTGTACAACCGCTAGGAAATTCACCATGTAACAAGCCAGAAAACTCCCAGTAACAAAAAATCTTTGCATCCTAAATGACTTGTATTATTCCAGGTGATGTTATCAGCTCCAGATAAGATCAGGGGGTGGTATCATAACCCTACAGAGGATTTTACTGGACATACCTGTGTCTGCAGCTCGCTTAGGTCTTCTTTTATAATGTTCTCATGCAAACAAGAGGACAATGTGTCTGCAGTTGGAGAAAGGGGAAGCAGTCAGGGCTCTCTGCATTGTTTCCAAAATCAGGAATTGTTGAATTGAAACTAGCCCGGAGGCCAATAGGGCAAGCATGTTTTGTACGTGGCCTTGAAAAGATTTTACTCAGTGGGAGATAGACAAAAAAAAAAAAAAGTATCAAGCTGGCTGGTTTCACAACATCACGTCTTTAACCCTTCACTGTTACACTGTGTACAACAACAAGAATGCAGGAAAAAGTCTGCAAATGACTGATTTGATGGTGATGATCAGCAGAATCTGCGTGTGGGCAGGATAGATATATGAAAAGATTTTCCACCAGTTCGGTAATATTCAATCATATTGGTATAGGTCTGTGGCATATATGGACATGTAGTTGACAATTATAGTGACCTATTTTTGCCTCCCTTTGGAAGATATATTAGAGAAGCTGAGCTCTGTGATATATAGGTTAATATGATAGAGGGAGAGAAGCTGAGCTCTGTGATATATAGGATTATATGATAGAGGGAGAGAAGCTGAACTCTGATATATAGGGTTATATGATAGAGGAAGAGAAGCTGAGCTCTGTGATATATAGGGTTATATAATAGAGGGAGAGAAGCTGAGCTCTGTGACATAGTGTTATATAATAGAGGGAGAGAAGCTGAGCTCTGTGATATATAGGGTTATATGAGAGAAGGAGAAGCTGAGCTCTGATATATAGAAGAATATGATAGAAGGAGAGAAGCTGAGCTCTGTGATATATAGGTTAATATGATAGAGGGAGAGAAGCTGAACTCTGATATATAGGGTTATATGATAGAGGAAGAGAAGCTGAGCTCTGTGATATATAGGGTTATATAATAGAGGGAGAGAAGCTGAGCTCTGTGACATAGTGTTATATAATAGAGGGAGAGAAGCTGAGCTCTGTGATATATAGGGTTATATGAGAGAAGGAGAAGCTGAGCTCTATGATATATAGAAGAATATGATAGAAGGAGAGAAGCTGAGCTCTTTGATATATAGATTTATATAATAGAGGGAGAGAAGCTGAGCTCTGTGATATATAGATTTATATAATAGAGGGAGAGAAGTTGAGCTCTGTGATATATAGGGTTATATGACAGATGGAGAGAAGCCAAGCTCTGTGATATATAGGTTAATATGATAGAGGGAGAGAAGCTGAGCTCTGTTATATAAAGGTTTATAGGATAGAAGGAGAGAAGCTGAGCTCTGTGATATATAGATTTATATAATAGAGGGAGAGAAGCTGAGCTCTGTGACATATAGGGTTATATAATAGAGGGAGAAAAGCTGAGCTCTGTGATATATAGGGTTATATGACAGAAGGAGAAAAGCTGGGCTCTTTGATATATAGGTATATATGATAGAGAGAAGCTGAGCTCTGGGATATATAGGTTTATATGATAGAGGGTGAGAAGCTGAGCTCTGAGTTATATAGTGTTATATGGTAGAGTGAGAGAAACTGAGCTCTGTGATATGATTTAATGTGTATGGTTAGCCTTATTCTTTAAAGGGAGTGTCACCAGAACAGTCCTTATTGAACTATAAGCAGTCAGGTAATTTATTTGAATAATATATCAGCGCCTCGAATAGTTTTTCTCCCAATATGCTAATGAGCTGCTTGGTGCAATGAGGATGTCACCTTGGCAGTCATTGCACCAAAGAGCTATGCTTTACAGTGCCCAGCCTCTCCATTTTCTACTTCCCTGCTATGACTGACATGTACACTGTCTGACCCAGTCAGTCATAGCAGGGAGGTGCACTTTGGTGCAATGAGAGCAGCAGTGATTCCTTTAATAGCAGGTCAAGATCCGCAGCAATTGCAGAGCATGTGACCAGCAATAAAGAAAATTCGTGGCACTTTAATCATCAATAATATAATAAAGTCATAATAATGTACTCAGATTGATGTAATGAAATATGATGACTGCATCTTGATCGACTGAAAATTTATATCAGATTGAGAAACTTCTTGAGAGCCAGTACAGTGCACGTAAATGGCAGTCGGCCGAGTCACTGAAGCAATTCTTTCACTATGTAGTTACACAAACAAGGAAAGTGAAGATAAGATTTGTATGCCTGGAAACCTATATAATGAACCATTGGCAGAACCAGGACTCAAACATGAATGTGCTTAGTGATTTGTTAACTTGGAAAAAACTAAATGTATCTACCTTTATCAGAAAAAAAATCTCTACGTGTCCAATGCATAGTCCAGTACTACAAAATCTAAAGTCCATTTCAGATTGCTATTCACCAAGCCTTTGCTTGGCCAACAGCTGTTATTCCAGACTGGCTTTCCTTGCCTGATAGGTACTAACTACTTGATACCAGGAACACCTTACAGGATTTGCCATTTTGGAAATGTTCTGACCCAGTTGTCTAACCATCACAATATGGCCTTTGTCATAGTTGCTCAGATCCTTATGCTTGCTCATTTTTCCTGCTTCCAAAATAACTTATTATTTGCTGCCTTATATATTCCACCTCTTGACTACCTCCCTTGGGTGCTATTGTCATGAGTTTATCAATACCATTTACTTCCCCTGTCAATGGTTTTAAAGGGGTTTCTGGTCACCACAATT
This sequence comes from Leptodactylus fallax, assembly GCA_947044405.1. Lineage (NCBI taxonomy): Eukaryota > Metazoa > Chordata > Amphibia > Anura > Leptodactylidae > Leptodactylus > Leptodactylus fallax. Next base: position 3,150,191 of record CAMRHE010000132.1, read on the forward strand.
GACCCCACATAATAGTGGGAGGTGTGACTGCTGGGACCCCCAGCTATCATGAAAACAGGTTTAGATAAAGCTACTGCCAGAAATGCTCACCCTAACCATCATTTCAATGGGACTTCCAGGGATAGTTGAGCACTGGATTTCAGCTATCTCTGGCAGCCCCAGTGAAATGAATGGAGCAAAGGGGGAGAACATTTCCAACTGGAATACCCCTTTAATATTATTGCCGATTGGTATAAATGTATGCAAAATACATTTTGACAGCATTAAATTAAGAATTGTGGTTTAAAGCCTTGAAATGTCCTTGTAGACCAAGGACTTGGTGATATATAGCCCAGGAAACGTCTGCCCTCCAGATCAAGAAAGATGTCAACAATTTACAGATAATACTCCCAGCTACCCTGATATACTGTTGGAAAAAAGCTATCGTGACACAATGCCAATGTTGTATACACCTGTATGAAGTTAAAGGACACAAAGAAAATGCCACTAGAACATCCACTCAATAATGTAATGGAACATGTTGTACTAGCTGCATGTCTTTCCTAGTTTTTCTGCCTTTCAGCCTGTATTTTCTGACACGACTGTCCCTCTCACCCTGTTACTTCAGAGAGCAAGCCTGGTAATGGAATGCCCTTCAAACTCACGGTCGATTGCTTCTAGTAAATGTTTCACCAGACACTAAACAACCCCTGTGTTCCACCCTCAGTGCAAACATTGTATGAAGGATGAAAAATAATATTCACGTACAGTCACACAGAACCTTGAAGGTGGTAAAGATTCAGCCTGTGAGAACGTTCACCATGTTTGTTTTATTGTTGCATTTACTCTAGTGTTAGAGGACGTTACATACAAGAGAAGGAAACAAACTTATGGAAATAGAACTTAGAATATTTGCCATATGGTAAATACAGTATATACTCAAAGCACTTATGACCTACTGTAGAATCTACAAGGACTACACCAACATGTGACATTAAAGGGGTTGTCCAATTCACAAAAAGCATTACCATATTCCACAATACTACAGTGGGGTCCTAATGTCAGGATCTTCATCTTTTGGACAATGTGGAAAACAGCTAGAAAGAGCATCTCATGCTCGGGAGACGCGTCCCTATCCTGCATTACACACAGTCATTTGACTTGAATAGTACACTGTATAATACACAACAGCTATCTTGCCTAGATTCCCTGTACATGCACACCCAGCTCATCTAAGCAGTGCATGTCTAATGAATAGAAAAGTGGGAGCAAAAGGATTGGGCAGTTGAAATCCAACTGTCCAATCTTTATCTCCCTACAAATCAGGGCAGCGCCGAGAAGTCCCTTCCTATTAATATTACAAGGTCCATCAAACCTGTTAAAATCAGCGGCATTGGCCAACATACATCTAATGTGTATGGGCTGCTTTAGTTTTCTCAGTGGTGGTATTGTTAAAAAGCAGCGCCATCACAGCGGAAATAAAGAGCAACCCAAAAATTTCTCTTCCTCCACTTCAGACTCTCCATTCACTCTTGGCTCACTGATAAAATCTGTCTTTAAACAGGTAGAGATGAGAGGGATTACCTGCGTACTGAGAGAAGTCAGATTACTGCTGATAACTAAAGATGGTCAATGGTCACTTTAGGATCCTTCAGGGTGGGTTCACACTTGCGGCGGCACTCCGTCCGCCGCAAATCCGACCTGAATGTCGGAAGACTGGATAGGGGAAGGTTTGCGACGCATTGCTTAAAACCCCTTCACTTGAATGGGGCTTTAGAGCAATGCGCGGGTGTGTGCTTACACCCTCTGCGCCGCGAAGCCAGTTTTTTTCGTAGGACACAAAGTCCTGCATGTCCAACTTTGTTTCCAGCGAAAAAAAAATCGGCTTCGCGGCGCAGAGGGTGTAAGTGCACACCAGCGCATTGCTTTAAAACCCCATTCAAGTGAATGGGATTTTAAGCAATGTGTCGCAAACCTTCCCCTATCCAGTGCCTATCCAGTTTCCCGACATTTAGGTTGGATTTGCGGCAGATGGAGTGCCACCGCAAGTTTGACCCCACCCTCACTCTCCAACGACCCTTAGGAAATAGACCACAGTTCCCTTTGTATTTGGGTGTTTTCTGCTGGACCATTACTGTGTTAAAGCTTGAGCATCCCATATCCTCTCTTGCTCTGCTGGATCACTCCAAGGTCCCTTGCACATGACCGTGTGCTAGTTCAGTGTGCTATCTGGGTTTTTTCCAGGATAGCACACTGACCCGTTCATTTCTATGGGCCCATGTACATGATCATGTATTACCTGGATCCATGTGCAGCCTGACAGATCCTATACCTGTCCAGTTTTATGGCCATACTTCCGTGGTCCCCATTCATTGAAGGGGCCTGCACATGGTAGCGTGCAAGGGGCCTAACACAGAGGGCTGTGAGTGGAGGAAGTTTTTTTGCGGTCATGTGAATCAGCCTTTACACTTTTAAGGGGTATTCTATTCACAGCCTTTATGGATAAAATAGTTACATCTGTCCATTTGCCACAGACAGAGGTTACCAGGATTACGGAAAAAGTTGAACTGGATTTGCTACACTGCTTCCATATCTCTTAGAAATGAATGAAGCTTATGAAAATGCCGTAGAACAATAAGATTCTATTACTCCTGAATTCTGGAAACAGCATAGCTGGATTTGCTATATTGTTTCCCTATTAATGTACCTAACAGTCCTTAGAAAAATAGGACAGGGGTTGTAGTGAATTTACAGCTCGCTTTTCTCTATATGGTTATTGGACATCTTACCTGATTGTGCTATCAGGATTACATGACTGAAACTACAGTACAGAAAATTGTAAGGGGCAGCAGATTAAGCTAAGTAAGGGTGGGTTCACACCTGCGCTTCAGTCCGTCCGTTGCCAATCCGAGTGAAAATCTCGGCGAACGGGATTGGCATCGGATACAGACAGGTTTGAGATGCATTGGTTAAAAACCCATTCATTTGAATGGGTTTTTAAAGCAATGTGCGGGTGTACGCTTGCACCCTCTGCGCTGCGAAGCTGATTTTTTTCGTCGGACACGAAGTCCTGCATGTCCGACTTTGTTTCCGACGAAAAAAAGGATTCGCAGCGCAGAGGGTGCAATCGGACACCCACGCATTGCTTTAAAAACCCATTCAAATGAATGGGTTTTTAACCAATGCGTCTCAAACCTGTCTGTATCCGATGCCAATCCCGTTCGCCGAGATTTTCACTCGGATTGGCAACGGACGGACTGAAGCGCAGGTGTGAACCCACCCTAACAAAAGCTGCCCACATTGACGGTCCTCTCTTTTGTCTCACAATGGCCTTTCTGCTATCATAGTGCACACTGTAAAGTATGGTTTAAGGCCCTATTAGGCTGAGCAATGACATTTGCTGGGAATGAACGGAGTGTTTATTCACCGGTAGCCCATTGCCCCATGTAATAAGAGCTATGCTGCTGGCAAATGAATGAAAGATACATTCCAGGGGAAGGATCATTTTAGCGATAGTTCCTCCTCTATGTGCCTGTGTAATAGGCTGGAGCAGAATAAGTGATCGGCACATTTTGTAATGATCAGCATCTAATAGGGCGCTTAAACAGAGTTTCCCTTTAAATATCAGATATATTTTCCACTCCACTGTTCCTCACCACTCATTACACCCTAAGACTTTGGGAAAATCCAGATTGTGCAGTGTGATTCTAAAAGACTGACTAAATTGTTCTAAAAACAATGGAAAGTCAATACAAGAAAATGGAAAAACATATACTGTATATTGTTGCTCATGTTGCTACATGCTAAAGTGGAAATTCACCTTAAAGGGAATCTGTCAGTGCCTTTTCACCCACAAACTACTCCATTCTGTTGCTGCCAGCCACAAAAAAAAAAAAAAAAAAAAAAAAAAAAAATGCAAATTAGCTCCTTTAAGCCAAGGGGGTGGAGAGCTAATGGAACCTCTTCACACCTTTCCTCTGTAATTGCCTCATCTCTGCTCATATCACCGCAACTGCCAGACTAGGGCTGAGAGAGGTCAACTACAATGGAGGAGCCAGATTGGGATTTGGAGAGTTAATGAAAGAAGTCAAGTCCTCCTTGACTTGAGAAACCTAATTTTTATATATAAAATAAGTTATTTTTTGTGGATAGCGGCAGCAGACTGGCTTTATAAAGACATTGGGAGACAAAACTATGAGGTATTGATGGTGGTTTGGGAGGTGAAATAGAGCTGATAGCCTACCTTTAAAGGAACACTAATCCTAGGAATAAATGGTAAAGTAAACAAGAAATACAGCTGCCTTCACTCTGTCATTCTGCAGAATATTCTGTATGGTCCTAACTCAAACAGTGTTGTAGAAATCCCACAGAAAATAAAGGTGTAAATCTCCTGCTGATATGCTCCATCTTCAGCTGGAGATTGACTGAGGTGGTGTTGCCTAGCCAAGGGGTTGTGGCTTATATATCAGACAGGGAACAGAAGGGAGGCTGCTGTTGTAGCCAGTTGTCTTACAGCTTATCACAGGACATAGAAACGGAGGAGCAGGGACATGGCTGAGCTGAGACACAGATTTCTTTATATATTCCTGTAATATGAAACAAATAGAACCAATGGAAAAAGGTAAAAGAGCTGAAGTGCTGTAATTTATTTTTTGCATATAATGTCTTCAGTGTTATTTCAAAAGCACATTTGGTAAGTCACAATGACTGGTCAGAAAATGCTCTTAGAGGCGTTACTGAGTTTGGTCCCCACTGATTCTTAAATCAGAAGAGTTATAGTGGTTGATAAACTGGTCAACTGAGCAATTTGTCAGATATTTCCATCTCTGGGAATCTTCCCTTACTACTTCCCCTTAAACGTGGATTTCCTCTTTTACTATTGACTGCAACAGAAATTATTATCCACAAGGATGTATTTTCTGAATTAGAAAGAGTACATACTACCTGCCATTAAAATAAAGGGGGTCAATGAATTGTGAATAATATGGATGTTATTATTGGTGAAGCCTGTGTGTTAAAGGGATATTCTAGAGACAGAATAGGGGGTAACTGACTGATTGGTAAGGGGTACAACAGCTGGGAGCCCCCTGTGATCACAAAAAATGGGGTGTTTTGTGCCCAGTTTCAATGGAAAGCAGGTCAGAAATATATACAGCATTTGGCTAGCTCCGGCAGTTCCCATTGAAATTGAGATGCATTTCTAACCTTCCACTCCATTAAAACAAGGGTTAAAAACATTGGGGATTCCAGCGGTTGGCTCCTTCTGATCAGTAAGTTACCTCCTATCTTGTGGATGGGGGTAACTTGTTGTCACCTGAATACCCCTTTAAGGCAACAGTGGTCAAGTTATTTCTTTGCACCTTTACTGCAGCAAAAATATACAGGAATTTTTAGAAACAGTTTAACCTTTGGTACTATTGTAAGGCGATAAAGAATAGGTGTACCCAGCAGTAAAGAAAACTAAAGACTGGCCAATGAAATATTGTACTCTGTCAAAGGCAAAGTATCTACACCTAGAATGACAAGTCAGTAAACTTCATATACTTACACAAGGACATGCTACAAGTAGTTAAACACCACCAAGAGGTGGCCGTCCCCTCCAAATTCTTAACTAAATTTATCAAAGTTCAGAACATTCCAGGGTGAAAAGAAGAGAATGTAACGAAGATTACATAGAAGCAACACAGTCAGAAACTAAAGGTTAACCTGCTTTACTTGTAGATACATATTAGTCAGTCCACTAAAAACCTAAGAAATTATCTCCAAATTTAGTAATTTGTAAGGGAGGTAAATTGTTAATCCCTCTATCTAGGCAGTTCATGAGTAATAAAAGGAAGCAAAGTTCAGAGGTCCAGTGCGCCAAAATGTAGGATGATTTCTGCATGTTAGGCATACCTGTTAGCTGGCGGAGGACGGGAAAGGGCTGCAATGGGAACGTGTGCCTTCTGAATGGTTCTCAAGTCTACCGAGTTTCAGTGCTCAAACAGCTCAAGGGCATCAGAGGACTCCAGTGTTTACTTAATACTAGTCTAGGAGGTGCTGTTACCACACCGCTGTACCTGACAGACCTTTACACTGCCTGTTCATCTGTAATACCTATAAAACAAAACATAACATATAAACCTTAGAGGAACAATACAGTCTGCCAGGGGAATAACAAGTATCCACAGGGCCTATAACAAGCTTTGTAATGGGCCCCCATTCTAAGTAACACATTCAGACATGCAAATGTTATGATTTAGTGATACTGCACATAATGTACTCAGTGATGTCACAGTACATGGATAATATACACAGTAATGTCACAGTACACAGATAATCCACACGGTGAAGTCACAGTACAGGCATAATACACAGTGATGTCAACAATAATGGCATATTACATGCTGTCTCTGAAATTGAATAATGTACACTGATATCACAGTAATGGGATAATGTACCCAATGATGTCACAGTATCAGGATAATATACACAGTGATGTCACAGTACACAGATAATGCACACAGTGATGTTAGTACAGGGATAATGTATACAGTGATGTCACAGCACAGCGATAATGTACACACTGATGTCACAGTACACAGATAATGCACACAGTGATGTCACAGTAATAATAATAATAATAATAATAATAATAATCCTTTAATAGTCCCACAATGGGGAAATTCAGTGTGTTACAGCAGCAAAGATAAGATAAGATAAGCAGATACAAATACAAATACAACATGTACAGGAATGTCCCAAGGTGAGAGGCATTACATTAATAGCAGACAGACAGGACGTAGCGGGGGGGGGGGGGGGGATTTAACAGGCAGAGAGATATTTCAGTTCTCTGTGTGTAATGATCTCCGCTTAGGTCGGTGTTGGTTGTACAGCCTAACCGCGGTGGGGGAGGAAAGACTTCCGATAGCGCTCCTTCTCACACCTAGGGTGGAGCAGTCGGTCACTGACAGTACTGCTCAGCGCAATCACAGTCTCATGCATGGGATGGGAGTTATTCTCCCGCATGGAGCTCACCTTGGACAGTATCCTTCTGTCACCCACCACCTGCACTGGGTCCAGTGGGCTCCCCAGGACAGAGCTGGCCCTTCTAATCAGCTTGTCAAGTTTATTTCTGTCCCTGGTTGATATACTGCTCCCCCAGCAGGCCACTCCAAAGAAGATGGCTGATGCCACTACAGAGTTGAAGAAAGTCCTAAGAAGTGCCCCCTGGATTCCAAAGGTTCTCAGCTTCCTAAGCAGGTAGAGCCTGCTGTGGCCCTTCCTGTACAGGGCCTCCATATGATCTGCCCAGTCCAGCTTATTATTAAGGAGCAAACCCAGGTACTTATAGGTGTTCACAATCTCGATGCCCGTCCCCAGGATGTCCACTGGTTTTGGAGGGCATCTGCCTTTACAATAATGTCTCAGTACACAGAATGCACACAGTGATGTCACAGTCCAGGAATAATAAACGGTGAAGTCACAGTACAGGGATAATGCACACAGTCATGTCACAGTACAGGGATAATACTCAGTGATGTCAACAATGACGACATATTGCACTGTCTCTGAAATTGAATAATGATGTCACAGTTATGGGATAATGTACCCAATGATGTCACAGTACCAGGATAATGCATACAATGATGTGAACATTAGCGTCACAGTACAGAAATTACGTGCACAATGATGTCAATACAGGAAGAATTTACCCAATAATGTAACATGTAATGTAGTCACGAGATGATGCACACAGTGAAGTTATATCACAATGATAGTGTGCACATTAATATCAAAGCACAGTGCACCTTGTTGAGTTTCCTACTGGAACTTCATATTCTGTTGTAGTGAAATAGTCTGCAGTTTGGTGTAAACAGCATGCAGGCTGTCTCACCTGTCTGGCAGCATTACATTATGCTGGTGCTGCCTCTGAAGCTGCTGTTGGTTAAAGACATCAATATGCAGTACTTGGCAAAATGCTACAGGTGCTACTAATATATATATCTATATATATAGTACATGCTAACCAGTCAGGCTACCAGTCATTATATGACTATGCCATGTAAAGGTATAAGCTCCTTGTTATCTTAGATAACATGATGTTTCCGGCCTGAGAGAAGCTGAGCTGTCACATGACTGCGTGCACCTGTCAACCTGCATAGGGAAAGATGGATGATTTCCTAGTTCAGAGAAAAATGTTTTACAGAGAAAACTGCCACAAGCTACAGTAAAAGTAGCACAAAGAGCACAACCTCTTCAGTGCAGTTATAGAAAACAAAGACACTATGGGGCAGATTCAGTCATTGCCTTGTCCAGAGGTCATTGGGCAGGGAGGGGACGGAGGAGAGCTGTGAACATTGCCTATTACGAGTGGTGAACACAGTATTATCTATATATAAGTGATACCTTTCATTGTAATCCTACCTAATGAGAAATGATCTCTACAGAACAGGAAGTATCAACCTCAGTAATTGGAATGAAAACTATGGAAGATTTCAGGATTTGACATGGAAGATTAAAACCAAAAATAAAAACCACCAAAAAAAGCCATTATGTTGCATGTAATACAGATCCCTGTGATCTTGCTGTGCTTTTGCTGATGTCCTTGTTGTAACTAGTTTTTTTGACGTTAGGAAATATTTAATCGTAATATTTCTGTGTCACATTGTGTGGTGCTATGTAAAACTCATGGATATGAGTCAGCTGAGTCCAGCAGGTTTTTTTTTTTTTTTGGTAAAAATAGTCCTTTGATAATATGTGTGCTGAGTCTTCACTTTATTTTCCTGGCGTTTATCAGTAAAGGGTCATGTTCTTTCCTTTTGCTGATTACATTTTGTAAAGACTGAGAAATAACAAGTCCCAGCTATATTTACAGGATATTAAGCCCCCTAAAGTTAATATTAATTTAAGACCAGGCTGTTTTCTTCTGGTTATGGTCAGACAAATTTTAAGGATTTTTAGTACATGTGATTTGGAAATTAGTGTGTTTTTTTGTTTTTTTTGTTGTTTTGCAACTTTTTTCGGTGATAAACAGGACTTTATCTAAAAAGGAGAGGAAAGCATGATTTTCCAGTTTTTTTAAATAGCGCAAAGTGCCATTAAAATACTTGAAAAAAAAATTCCATCTCTACATTACAGCGGTTTTTAGATATAGGACACAGATTTCGTATTTTTTTAATTTACTTTTACACATATTCATACATATTAGACCCAATTGCAGGGAGAATACACTCTTCTTAGGCTCAATGCAGAGCTGATCTGGATCTGCTAATACCCAGCACATTCTGCAGTCAAATGTCCACCGACATCGGGAGAAGAGGCGGCATGGTCACTTTCAGCACTTACAACAAAACACTCATTAGCATTGTATATACAGTGGTGAGGAAAGCAGGGGCAGTAATTTGGTGTCTCTACCTTCTCTAATGGGAGTCCGACTGTTACTGACAGCCAGCTACCCTTGTGTCCTTTATATTACTGGAGTCTTATGTATCGGAGTGGACTTTGGGTTTCCTAAATCACGAGGACATGTGTGCCTTCGAACTTCCACTCCCTATAGTTACACCACTGGGATGGTTTTATACCTAAAAATCACAGATGCCCAACAATTGGGTTTCAGCATGTCCAATCCTTTGCTGTGCCAGGAAATGTTGTGGCTAGCATGTCTATTTATGAGGGGATTAGATAAGATAGAGTGGAACATTTCTGAATGTTGAGGCTATGTTTTTAATTAAAACCTGTCACAATGCTGAAGCTGGCCCTACGCTGTGATAGATGCTGGCTAGTCAAGGTAATCTCCTCGTTTCTGGTCCACAGCTGTGTCATGTGACCAGTGATCAGGCTCTACAACTGGTGCAGCTTCTCATATGTGGACAGATAGTTTCTACATTTAGGCTAAATTCAAAACTGCACCAGATTCTCCATCACAGAGTCTGCCAAAAGTTGGCAGAGGAAAAAAAAAAATTCTACACACAGTGGACTTTTTCCTCCACTGGTTTCAGTTTAAAAAAGACGGACACCCCATTATAGTCAATCTATAACTGCTGTTTTAGTGACCCACCTCTTTGTTGTTCGGGTCCCCAGTGGAGATGCAATGTTAGTGTGAACCTAGCATAAGAAAGCCTTGATGTGAGTTTCATAGGGCTGAATGGAGAAACTGACTCCCTGCCCACATGTGAAGCTGTGTCGTTATTTGGAGTGCCTGATTGTTGGTCACATGACACAAATGAGGACCAGAAGGATGAGGATAACTCAAAAATACAGTCACCATTAAAAAAAGTACCCTCGCTACAATTTACATCATGTGCCTTTATAACAGGCCAGAGGAGAAACATTTTTGTGGGAGTTCCACTTTAACCTAATAGCAATTTTAGCATTGAGTTAGGATTACAGGAGCAGAGTTAAATGAGATTCCGGAATTGTAATATTCAACCGCTAAGACTACCATCCATATAACACACAGGACCACTGAACATACAGGATCCCTGTATTTACACATTTAGGTTAACCTTGGTGTGTTCTGTCCTGTCTCAATGGCAATCATCCCACTAACTTCCAATATAAGCAACCTTTATTGTTGATAAAATTCTCTGTAATGAACACCTTGCTCTATTTTATTCTCAGATTCATAGGAAAATTTTTGACATACTGACACTTTCCTAAAAACATATTTAAATGCAGTATTTCCTTTGCATATTGCAGAAAGTTAAAGGGAGACTCTCATATGTTAAGTATCAGTGGAAACAGGTGGAAAGTAGTGAGCACTAAAACATTTACTACTAGTCATCAATCACTGCAATCCCTCATTCCCTATTGTGATTTTCAGCATTTTTGCACTATGTTCAGGATATACAGGCAATGCAAGAATTCTTTCATAAAGATTCATTGGGATAATATTCTTTGGCCCTGTTCACATCATGTTTTTACTTTTTGTTAAAAGGTACTAGTTTCTATTGATCATCAAGATGCAAGTAGATGAAACAGGCTTCTTTTTGTTGGTCTTGTTGAATACCAGGATTGAGCTGGAACCTGTTTTTTGTACAATAAATGGCAACAGGAAGTAAGAGGACAGCGATCTTGTTGCATCCTGTTTTAAAGGTACCTTTATTCTAATTTTGACAAAAACCAGAACCTTTTAGCAAGATGCAAAAACATGGTTTGAACTAAGTCTGGGCAATAAATGAATAAAATTCAATAATTCGCCTCTAGAGCTCAGCGCAATTCTGCTTTGACACAGAATCGTGGAATTAGTGCCATCATAGGAGGGGAGGGAGACAGCTATGTCATGAAGAAACATGGCAGCATCTTTACTTGGCAGCCACAGAGGTTCATGGGTATTGCAGTGCAGTAAAGATAGCAATGTCTGTCACTGTATGCAGTGCTTGGAGGTTAGTGAAGCAGATCCTGGTAGAGAAGAGAGAAGGAGGAGATAGGTACTGTTTGTTTTCCTATATCACATGCTGTACCAATGAACTAGTTTCCAGTATTACCAGTGCTAAATAGAGATAAGAGGAAGGGTGGTTTGTGGAGGAATTCTGATTTACTACTAGGGTGTAAGGGTGGGTTCACACTTGCGCCGGAGTCCGTCCGCCGTCAATCTGACTGAAAATCTCGGGAAACTGGATAGGAACTGGATAGCGACAGGTTAGCGACGCATTGCTTAAAAACCCATTCATTTGAATGGGTTTTTAAAGTAGTGTGCGGGTGTGCGCTTACACCCTCTGCGCCGCGAATCCAGTTTTTTTTTGTCGGAAACAAAGTCAGACATGCAGAACTTCGTTTCCAGCGAAAAAAAACTGAATTGGTTTTTAAGCAATGCGTCGCTAACCTGTCGCTATCGGGTGCCTATCCAGTTTCCCGAGATTTTCAGATGGATTGGCGGCAAAACGGACTCCAGCGCAAGTGTGAACCCACCCTAATATGCTTATATGTTGTAGTCTACACCGATGTAGGTTTTAAAATATCAATAAAAGTTTTATTTTATTTTGGTGCTATTTTTTGTTTTTGTTGCCCTTTGAGCACTAGATACACCCTTGTTTGTTCTCTAGGGGGTAATATAAAGGTATTCTTGCTCTACAGGGAAGTTGAGATTAAAGATGAGAATCATCCCATAATTTAAAAAATTGAGATTTTATTTTTAGGATATATAGCCTAGCTGTAGTCGGAGCCTAGCCCAATTCCTGTAAAAGGTTAGCACACCTTATGATCCTGATAAGAAGTTAGTCTTGTAGTTTTATCTGACATTCTCTTCTAGGAAGAACAAGGTTATGTGACGTCAATGACAAGGACATTCAACAGGTTGCTAAACGAGACTTTTACCCGGAGGGCCAAATTCATAGCAGAGGGAAGAAGACTGTAATTACCATACGATACAATAGTTACATCTCTAACGCTATAAATATCAAACAAACTGGTGAATTGCACAAATTAAAATCTTTTGAACATTCACTGAGTACACTCAATAGCGCTAAGTGAGCTATTCTCCTCCTCCGCAGAGTACACCAATATTACATAAACATGCTGAGGAGTGAGGCTCCTGAAGAAGAATCAGCCACTTCTATGGTTAAGGCCTGGTTCACATCTGCGTTCGGGTTTCCTTCAGGGAGTCCACTTGGGGTCTCCCCGAACAGAAACTTATACGCACCAAAAAGCGGTTTACCTGGGAAATCTGCGGACCCCACACAGACCCAATTATAGTCTATGGGGTCCGCGGGTTTCCCAGGTAAACCCACAGACCCCATAGACTATAATGGGGTCTGTGTGGGGTCCGCAGGTTTCCCAGGTAAACCGCTTTTTGATGCGTATAGGTTTCCATTCGGGGGTCCCCAAGTAAACCCCCTGGACGGAAACCCGAACGCAGATGTGATGCGGGCCTAAGGGTTCCAGAAATGACATATTTCTCTAGGTTTTAGACATGTGATTAAGATGAGGTTTTCTACCCTCTACATCTCCTCAGTTCCATAATTACATTTTTGCTCTAGCCCCCACCATTACTGAGCAATTTAAGCACAATTATGCTCTCTACTGTCAGGTGGGGGGTCCTGGGCCAGGGCAGAAAGAGAGGGACCACACATCCACCTGTTCCCTGCTTGAGAACAATGGGGGCTAGGAAAAAAATTCAACTGCACCAGAATCAGTGGAGCTAGCAGATAGCAGAAGCCAATCCTATTAAGGGTATGTTCAGATGGTGGCATTAAGTGTGATGTATATTTTCACAGCAGAAATCCATGGATAACAATCAGATTTCTGCTGTGGAGGTTATGATGGTGTTCACAAAAAAAAAAAAAAAAAATTACAAATGATTTTTTTTTCTAGCATGTGAATGGGCTTGTTGAAACCGCATTCTGTTTGTGATACAGGAGAACAATGGAAATCAAATGCACATATGAACAGATCCTTAGATTTTCTGCTTTCATTATTTTATTTTCACTATTTTGATATGTCATATTGAAGTTAATATTGTAAATGTTGTCTTAATTATTTTTCTATACTTAAAAATAGTAAATATATATAGTAAACAGTGTCTTTATCTAGTTCCTTCTTTTGACGGTGTGAACAGAGCCTAAGCCAAATCAAGCAGCACAACATTGCCCCCTATTGCATGGAAGTATTAAAAGTCTGAATTTGTACATAATCAGTAAATGATCTATGCTGTTAATAGCGGGATATAATGATAAGAAAGGAATGTCAGTGTTTATGAGATCAGGGCAAAGTTTTCATGTCTTGCTTAATTCGAGTTGTAAGCTTATCCAGGGGTGTAACAAGTAACCCTAGGATCTCATACAAAAACATGGAATGGGGCTTTACTCCATCACAATCACTTTCAGCAGCAAAAAGGTCCAGGCAACTTTACATGGAAGTGAGCCCCCACTGGCTGCTATGGCTGTCTGGTAGATAGTCCCATGTGCCCATTTTTTATTTTTAAATAAAACCAGATATATATCTGTATATATAATAAAATATAATTTTTTTCTAATCTGTTTTTGATTATAGATTTTTTATTGTATACATGAATATGGGGGCTGCCATCTTGTCCGAGCTTATCCTCTGCTCTGTAAACAAATTATATACTTTACAGCAATCTCTTGGTCTAGGTAACAGATCGTCATCTATTGTCAGTAGTACATACTCATATCACATATCACATTTCTGCTCCAGTCAACAGCTCAAGTACCTATGGGGGATGGTTACCTGCCATATATTTTCCACAGATCTTGCTGCTTGTTCACTTTTTTAGCTCAGTTCTATTAGGGCAGAGCTATGACTATAGCTTAGATGCAATGCCAATAGTATGAGGTAGTCTCAGACACACCTCCTGTATCATTGGTTTAGGCTGCAGCTTTGCCCCTCCACTCTTTAGCTTCAAAGGTGGGACCCACATCTATTGAGCATTTATGGCAAATCCTATGGTTACAGCCATAAATGTCCAATTGGGAATACACCTTTAAAACCATTGCATAAAAAATAATGCAGCCTCAGGGCCATCCATCCATGAGTACTAGAGAACTTGCCCTATCCCTCGTGCACAAAATAGAATTTTAATTTCTTAACCTACAAAGATTGACAGTCAATGGAGGACTTTTTAGCTTTGGCACATCCTATGAAGGTCCTGCTATTCACAGCAAGGGTCTAACCTGGCTGCTGGTGCTAAACCGTATTCTGAACATGAGCAGAATGTGCCATAAGGTGGTTAAGTAACATTTTTAAAGTCTTATTCCATGTGACTGTATTAAGTTCTTCCCCAAACAAACCATTGTTTGTAAAAGCATAAAAGTAAGAGGATTACAAATCACAGCTTGCGTAACCCGTCAGCAGCTAGTGAGAACATATGGAAAATAAAAAGTTCATAGCACACTATATGTTCACATTGGGCTTCAGGTTTTTAAGGGAACATTAGCTATTCCTAACTACCCCCCTTTACACATGAATGTTCGGTACAGCCAAGTATGCATGTGTTTTGAATGAGAACATTGGAGTAAGCTGCTGTCACACACCTCTTGCTTAACCCTGCATATTCAAGTTCAATATGCCGATCCATTATTAGCCCAAAACTGGCTACACCCTCATACATATTAGTCAGCAGAGCTCACAAAGTGGTAGCATATTGCCCACAATATGGGGCTGCAGCACAGACAGGGGTGCAGCTATAGAGGGTGCAGAGCTAGCAATTATTACCTAGCTCTGGAGCCTGAGGGGGCCCAAAGACTGTTCAACAATATAAGACACCAGTATTCTAGATAGCACATGGCAAGTGGGAGAACCCATTACAAATTTAGCATTTAGGCAAGTTATGCCTCAGAGCTGATTTAGTGCTATGGCTTCCTTAAAGTTCTTCCCCGCAGCACAGCCCCTCTGACCAGGGGCGTAAATACTGGGGTAGCAGTGGAAGCAGCTGCCACAGGGGCCGGGGCATTATGGAGCCCGGAGCCCTGTGGCAGCCGCTACCGCAAACCCCACAAACACTGCTATCATTATACTCGGGGATCTTTTCAGACCCCCGAGTATAATGATCAGGGGCCCCAGAGGAGGTGAGGGAACAAACACTGTAACTTACCTCTCCTGAGCTCCGGCAGGGTTCGGGCGACGCCGGCATGGATCATGCGAGATCTGGTCCAACATTGAAGATGACCGAAGTAGCGCACCAGAGCGAGGAAGAGGTAAGTAGCATTGTTGTTTTTGTTTGTATCCTCCCCTGGGTCTCCGATCATTACACTCTGGGGTCTGAAAAGACCCCTGAGTATAATAATTGTTCATGGGTAGTCCACTATGAGGCATAATACTGTGTGCAGGGGCCACTATGGGGCATAATACTGTGTGCAGGAATGCGGTTTGTATGGGGAGGGGTCCCATGTCAAATGTTCGCCTGTGCTTTGCTTGTGGACAGAAAACATGAAATACCCCCAGTGAAGACTGAAGAAGGACATGGAAACTGCATCCAGATGTTTTACTGCAGAAGCTAAACAATAACGTTTCTATGGTTAGATTCAGGGAACCACTTTTTAAGCGGATTGGGTTTCCATTTTTCGGGTCCACCTGGGGACCCGAAGAACGGAAACCCGAGTACAAGTGTAAACCTAGCATGAGTGATGAGAATAATAATCATTAAATATTTTAGAGTCTATTATAAAGCAAGGGACATACCTTGGTGAATACCTTTACAGATGTATGACTTGCATAACTAGGCTGGGGTCAGGTTAGTACATACTTTGTAATAACACACCTATTCTAAAATTAAAAGCACATAGAATAAAATAACAAACCAATTATGTAGCATTAACAAAGCCTAAATAACTTTATTAAACTCCTATGCAAATGAGGGCATAATCAATGATTAATACAATATATGTTCTTTTATTGGCAGTCACGAGATTTATTGTTTGACAGCAGTGTGTCACACATCCCTCTCTATTTTATTACATTTAGGTCATCATATGTGTTATTTTACTATGTAGAAGCAATGCAGTTGCTAAATATAACTCATCACTAGAGTTCTGGTTGTGTAAATAGAAGGATAGGTAGCGATCTCACTGACACCAACCCGGTGGTGATCCTGATTATGACCGGAATGCTGGCGACTAGCTGTAGAGACATACAGCGCGAGTTCACCAATAGACAGTCTATTGACTTATTTGTCACTCACTTCTATGATTCTACTGGAACTTGGAAACTTGGATCTTTTATTGACTATTGTACATTGTCATTTTCAAATGCATATTTCAGCTTATGTAAAGGGGTTGTCTCGTGAAGAGGCTATCCCTTGGATCACTTATTGCCATGGGTCTAGCTTCTCTAACTCTTGCCGATGAGCTGTTTCAACACAGACAACTAGTACAAGGTAAATATAGCATTTTACAGTGGGCACTCAACTGAAATGCCCATCGTGCAGTACATGGAGCAGCCGGGTCCACCAGAGCGAGGGTCATTCTTACGATGGCCACAAAAAGAAGATAGAAGAAGATGGATGTTCTGGTAAATGTTTAGTCCATATTGGCCATTACAGTAGTTCAAACTGGTCAGTGACATCTGCTGAAAGACAAATGATTTTTCTGGGAACGTTCAAGGACCTGCAACTATCGGATAAGAAAATCTTAAACAGTATTCACTTCCTTCCACACACTGACAACCTATCATAGGTTGGCTAATTGCATTGTCTGTTCAGTTTTGACTAAAATTGTCCATTTTCAGTTTTAGACTATGGTGGACAATACATTTTGGAAAGCTGTCAGCTAACAGTTATCTATCCCTCACAGCTCTCCATTTCTGAATTGGGGGGGGGTGGTTTGGAGAAAGCTGGTGTATGAGACCACAAAGATTGTCCTTGTCTACCATGATATCTACCATGGAGAGAGAGTCAGGATGCCGCTATATTGACTAGAATTGGTCAGATGAAATAAGAGGATTTGGCCTGATATTTATCTAATGTGTATGGTCACCTTTGTAGATCATTCAAAAAGCTTTAAATGCACAATGTGATCTTCCTAATCTTTATGAAATCAAAATATTTCTTCTTTCCACATACGAAAGCCAAAGTTTTTTTTGTAGCCCAAATATCTAAGAGCACTTAGATACTATATTTTTCTAAATATATAACCTTCTAACTTGAAGTGCTTGTCTAAACGATGGCCTGTATTAACAATTTGCTGGATTCTCCATGCACAAAGTGACATCTTTAAAGGGTTGTGTGGTTTGGAAGAAAACCACAAATTTTAAACCCCCTATTAGGACAATGAGTGTAGCTAGAGGCAGAGGCTTAACTTGAAGCTCCTGGACCTCACTGCAAAATCTGTAATGTGCCACTACCTACCTTGTGCCCTTTAGAAGGGTGGTATATTTTATGTAGCAGAGGGACCTTTGGACCCAATCAGGGTCCGGTATCGATTGCTACCACTGCACTCCTTATAGTTACAGCTCTGAGGGGACTAATGTGTGTAGCCAGAACATAGAGCTGCTACAAAGAGCAACTCACTCTGGAGGATGCAACATATCTACCTACTACTAGATTTCAATGGGCAACATGTAATACTTCATTTCCCCTGCGGAGGTGCTGCAATGTTCTGCTGCACATTAATAATGATCTATAATTTTGGGGAGTTTTTCAAATAAAAAAGTATTTTCAAAGTGGAAAACCCCTTCAAGTAAATTATATAAGAATTAGTCTTTCCCATTTTTGTTTTACTTATGCAGTGATACTGAACAAAAAAGCAAGCTGTTCCAATGCTACGTGTCCTTATGAGTGCATAGGTATTGTGCAATATATAATACACTTGGCAAACACATAAACCTTACCAGCATTCTGTAAAACCTGTTTCTTTTGTAAGCATGTATTAATTTCCACTGACAAAACACTCCCTCCTTCCTGCTGCATACAAGAGCTTCAACTTTGTACTGGTGCAACCTATTTTTACTGCATTCTAACAGATAGTGACAAAGATTATGGGCAAACCACAAAATGTCCCACCTGTAATGTAAATATTCTAGAATAAAAAGAAATGGACTTTTACCTTAACCAATCACAAGAAAAAAGTTAATTAGATAAAGTGAAGCTTTCAGGTGATTTCTGTCCTAGGATAGACTGTCTGGGGGTTGTATTTGATTCAGATCTCACCTTTACACCACATATTCAGACACTTGCACACTTTTGCCACCTGCACCTTAAGAACATCTCTAGAATTTGCCCTTTTCTCACTGTGGAAACATCAAAAACCCTCATTGTCGCTCTGATTCTCTCTCGTCTTCACTATTGCAATTCTCTTCTAATTGGGCTTCCTCTTACTAAACTCTCCCCACTACAATCTGTCCTGAATGCGGCCGCCAGACTCATCTTTCTGTCAAACCGGTACACAGACGCATTTTCCTTGTGTCAGTTGCTGTATTGGTTGCCCATCCATCACAGAATATAATATAAAATTATCACACTGATCCAAAAATCCATCCATAGCGCTGCGCCCCCTATATCTCATCTCTTGTCACTGTCTACCGCCCTAACTGTCCTCTCCGGTCTGCCAATGATCTTAGACTGGCATCCCCTGATATCCGAACATCCCATTCCCGTCTCCAAGACTTTTCTCGAGCTGCCACGTTGCTCTAGAATGCTTTACCTAAGACAATCCGATTAGTCCCCAATTACAGCAGCTTCAAAACTGCCCTAAAATCACATCTGTATGGTCAGGCTTATCACGTGCCCTGATCACAGTGTAGTGTGGAGGTGTAGAACAATAACACCTTTTATGCTTCCTCTTCTGTTCCTCAGATCCTGTCCTCTCCATCTAGAAGTTACACTGCACTCCTTGCACTTAGTATATGTTTATTCACATATACCGGCTGGTTCATACAGCTTCAGTTACATAACCTTTTCTATTAAAAGATGGCTGGACCATTGTAGCAAACAAACCCTCTGACCTCTTGTGTCCCCCTATCTCCTCATAGAATGTAAGCTCTTGTGAACAGGGTCCTCACTCAGTGTGTGATATGTTTATTTCTTTGTCACATTGTAATGTCTCATATTGTCTGTTCATGTGTCCTCTGACTGGTAAAGCGCTACTGAATATGTTGGCGCTATATAAAGTTATTAGTTATAATAGACAGAGAAGCTGATCTCTGTGATATAGGGTGGTATATAGGTTTATATGATTTGGAGCAGAAATTTTAAGTAAGGCTGTATTTACACTGCTGTCCTTTCAGTTGTCATCAATTAAAGAATCAGAAAAAATGTAAAAAAGAGCATTGACTTCAATAGGCTTCTTAGGAAAGGGCTCAGTTGACTGCTGAATGGGAACTGAGTTGTAATAGCACTGCTCATACTTGCCAACTCTCTGGGAACATCCATTAGGCTCCCAAAAAAGGGGTGACTTCCAGGACTTTAGGAAGAGCACGTAAATCTCCCTGGCCCCCAAACTAGCATTCATTTTATATGCGACTTGTGCATTTTATGTGCCTGTCACATGCCAAAAGGGGGCCAGCAATTTCCTGCCCATGTCACAAAAAAGGGGGCATGGGGATGCCTAAAAGAGGGCATGCTGATGATGCGAATGTGTATGTCCATGCCCATAGGAGGCATGGCCTCAACCACAAATATTCACACCACACTGCATGTGCCATTCTCCCTGACAGCAGTGCCCAAATGTTGGCAAGTATGCTCTTTACATTGTGCTCTAAACAACTGATCAGTGTGGGGCCCAGCTGTTCTGGTGACCTCTACCGATCTTTAATTAATTTGTCTCAAATTGTCAGTTTTGGAGAACCCCTAAGTAAACCTGCCATGCAGATAGTGGAGGTCGCAGTATAAAGCCTATTAACCCAGAAGGCTTTCAAGTTGTAAAGGAGTTGTCTGAGAATAGGATCTATCCCAACATATATCATTTATATTAAGATGGTGTTTGTTACTCACCTTGTCTGTATGTATAAGTGTCTATAGAAACACAAAGTTGTAAAAATGATGTTATATATGGTCAATGCTTTCCTGTATGCTATTTATGGCACCATAAACTTGTTTACAGCATTTTTATTGGTCAGAATTGTTTAAAGTTTTTAGTTGTTGTAGATGCAAACTCAGAATATTAGCACATACAGTTCTCATATAGTTATACAGCAGGGCACTTGGGACTGATTCCAAACCTGCTGCCCCATTGATGGGAACCTGTCATGTGGAAAATGCTGTTCAATCTGCAGGCAGTATGTTATAGAGCTGGAGGAGCTGAACAGATTGATATATATTTTGTGGGAAAAGATTTAGTATAACCTGTCATTTATCTATAGAAATCTGTTTCTAAATTAAGAAGTGAAGGAGGCGGTCCTATCAGTGATTGACATCTCTGTATACACAGTCATGGAGGGGAGGCTGTCAATCACTGATAGGATCGCCCCTTGACTTCTCAACATAAAAAGAGCAGAGATTTCAATGGATAAATGACACGTTGTAATGAATCTTTTCCCACAAACCTATCAATCTGCTCAGTTCCTCCTGCTGTATTACATGCGGCCTGCACATTGAACATTGACTGGTTCCCTTTAAATTAATATTTTTTGTCATCAGGTGGCTATAAGCAGTCCTTTCTGCTACAGTATTCTCCAACTTGTGACTAGCCAGGTGATTGCCAGGTTACGCTGGGAATGTGTACTGCCAACCCATCATCTTATACAGTAATAACCATTTTAGAACTATTTGTGCCCCTAAAAAATAAATCATGGAAATTGCATCCATCCACTTCAGTCTGAGTGCACGGCTATCCGGTTTAACAAGAGAAAAAAAATCCTGTAGCTGTCAATCTGGTTCTCCTTGATCTTCAGGCCAGCAGAAGCCATGTGCATGTTAAGAGGGCTTTGACCAAGTTATGCTGTATGGGTTATGATGAATATTCAAAAACATTTACACCATATATCTAAAGACTGCGGGCGTCAAAAAGTTCTACCTCCATACCCTGATATGGATTTTTCATTTTCAACTATTTTTTGCATATTGGGTCACATGCCAGTTAAAAAGGGATGAGTGTCCCATGTTTAGACCCCAGAGTATAATAGGTGGAGGCCCAGAGAAGGTGACAAAAATAAAAAAAATATTCATATTCAACTTCCGTTACCACTTTTGAGTCTTCTTGTGATGTCCAATCCCCAGAGTATAATGATGCTTTCACTTTGACATAACTTTGGCTGTGTTTGCCTTAGAGAGCTAAAAATTGGGTAGATAGGTTCCTAGGAGCCCTGAGTGTTGTACCTATCTATAAAAGATAGTGTAGAACACTCTCAGGGCTCCTATGTTTTATAGATAGTACTATCAGGGCTCTGTGTCATACACAGTTTTATAGATGGGTTCCTAGGGGCCCTGACAGTGATCCACACTATGTTTTATAGATAATACTATCAGGGCTCTAAGGAACCTATGTTTTATAGTTCCGATTTAAGGTGTGGTTTGTACTGAACTTGTTCGATCCACTGAAATGAATCTTGAACCTAGGCAGTGGCATAAATACCGGAGTAGCAGCAGGAGCGGCTGCCACAGGGCCCGAGACATTAGGGGGCCCGACGGGCCGCTGATGTTTTTTTTTTAAATAGGCCGTTACCTGTTGGTGTAACACCAGCAGGTAACAGGCCCTATTTACTTACCGATCCCCGCTCCTGCTCACAGCCGCCTGCGCTTCCCATTCTACGGGCATCCTTGACATCCCAGACGTCACGTGGGCCAGGCCGTCATTATGCGTCACGACACCGGCCTGGCTCACGTGACATCTGGTCCAAAATTGAAGAAGGCCGAAAGTAGCGAGGAGTGTGCTGGAACCTGGGAGAGGTAACTAGCATTGTTTTTTTATGTTTGCATGCTCCCATGGGTCTCCGATCATTATACTCTGGGATCTGAAAAGGGTTCATGGGTGGTCCACAATAGGGCATAATACTGTGTGCAAGGGCCACTATGGGGCATAATACTATGTGCAAGGGCCACTATGGGGCATAATAGTGTGTGCAGTGGCTACTATGGGGCATAATGAATCCTGAGAGATTCGCCCATCTCTATGATGGGTTATAGGCATGAGTCAGTGATGATTCAGTGGATGGGTCAATGCCATATACAGATGTCGTCATCATTAAACAAACGATTATAATGCACAATAGCGCAAAAATATTTGTTTAGCAGCTGCTACATCTGTATATTGATATATAATACTATTGTGACGTTAAAGAGCTGGGTTGGAAATGGGTTGCCTACGGTCCTAGGAGACCTTAGAGTTTCATATGCTACTTTTAAGGTCAATCGGGCTCTTATATTTTAGACAATTTATTTGGACCAAATCTAATCTGATCTGACAGCTGATTTGCAAATCTGACATGAAATGAATTTTGGAAAATTTGCTCATCTCTATCAGTAGCAGAAAGTTCTGTAATATGAAGTACCATGGGTAAATGTCATTCATGGGGTTCTTTCAGCAACCCACATATACCAGGGTTATTGTCTCATAGATGATGCAATATTTTGAGTGTTCTTATGCAAGATACGTAGCATGATATACTAGTGAACTAACACTTGGCCTATGTGGGGTTATAAGGCATACTTCAGGTGACTTATACAGAGATTGTCCAGCATATTACTTTCATAGATACTATCTTTTCCCATAATAATAGGATTCAGTTCCCCCATTACACTGAGTCTGAGGACAAGCAAATATCTCAGAGTGCTGTGTGAGTGGGATCAATGGCAATAAACAAGACAATGTCATTGATCGGATATGTAATGAATATAGTAAGGACAAACTTCAGTCGCAGACCACCCAGGCAGCGAAGAAGTTAAGTCCCTAAACATTACTTGCTGAAAATTCCTTAGTGTATTACTGCATAGCACCAGGGTGGTGACAAGGATCAAAAGATTAAAAATCATTTCATTTAACTCTCTTTGTCAATCTCTTCCTAAGAGATTTCACTTTCTGTACCAGGGGTCCCGCTGCTGCAGTAAATCACTATTACAAACATATAATGTAGAAGTACCAAGATAGCTAAATAGACTTATCTTCATATTTTGTCATCTATTACTGATTTGCTCTAGGAGGCCCTCCTTAGGATTCAGGCACACAGCAGTACTGCTTTCAGATTATGATGTATATATATTTGCGCCCCTCGACAACTCCAAGAACTGGAGCATCCTCGTGTTGTGTAGGACTCACATGATATGGCTTTGTTGTATAGAGCCACAAGGAGTCTATGCATCACTGATAAGCTGTGTGTACACTGCACAAACAGAGGGTAGGGGGCTGCAAGTAGTACAGAGTTATAATAGGGCTCACATAGAAGTACATAGGATACTATTGTACCTAAGCATAACTCCAATTTCATCAAAAGGTATACAGAGATTTATTTTTAATCTGATCCTTATGAAAACAGTAAAAAAAAAAAAAAAAAAAAAAATCTTTCCATGCTCCATTGAATGCTACATTATGGAACTCTTCTCCTATAGCGGTATTAGCTATCTACATAATGATGTGCAGTATGAAGGTACCATATGGCAGCAAATTGAGTGTCTATGGCTCCTTAGTATTGTGCCTGTGTGTATAATGCCTTAAGGCATATCAATTATTGTCAACCCAACTTACCAATCGCAGATATTGGGTGCTGAATCCTTTTGTTTTGCCATAGGATACAGGATAAATTGCCGATTGATGGGGGTCTAAATGCTGAGACAACCTTCCACTCTCATTGACTTCAATGGGAGCGCTGGAGATAGCCGAATTACAACAATTGAGCCCCCCAATTGAAGTTAACAGGAGCAGGGGTGCGCCCACCTTCACTGAGGTTACATTCACAGCAGGAGTAAAACACCCCCCCCCATTCTCAGGATCAGTAGGGGTCTCAGCAGTCAGATCCCCACGGATTGGCAAGTTATCCTCTACCATATGTATAGAGAATAAATATTTGTGGCATAACCCCTTTAAGGTAGACAAATCACCAGAGGTGTTTTGTGATGGCTCATTCCTCTCTCTCCATTCAAAACACATGCACACTCAACTGAACATGCATATATAAGGGGTTCAAGAGCAATAGCTGTTTGGCTGAGGTTAATCTAAAGGGTTTGACCATCACAGAAAGAGGGGTAGGATGAGCGATTGGAGAAGTTATTTAACAAGATTGGGATTTAATACTTGTAAAAAGGAGCTATTATGGATACATTATGATCCATAATACCTTAACAAAAAAAATAGCATTTGATTAAGATTTGTGCTCAAATCCTTAGGTTGTTATTGTGCGAGGAGGAGGGACTGTAAAGTGATAGAGAACCAGAAAATGATCCTTTTCTATTTGTTTATTTTCTCACAGGGCATTAAACTATACATTTCATGTGGACAAAGGCGACAATGTAGGGAACACCTAGATTTTTACACCATTCTCTATAAAAGACAGGGAAAGCTCTCAAGGGTGGGTGTGATCTTGTAACAAAGTGTGACATCAAGCCTCGGATTCTTTAAGGAGAATCTATGCTGGAATTTGGTTTCTTGGGTAAAGCAGTTTCATGTAATCCTGATGCCAAGGATTAGAAGTGTCAATTGTAGGTGTTATTGTTCTTGTCAGATGTTGCACTGTGGTGGTGGCATGTCTGACTCAGCAGGTGGTGTACACAGGAGAAGTTGCTTTAAAAAAAAAAAAAAAAAGCATTGAAGCATAGCTGTAGTTGACAATTTCTCGTACATGGTGCCTCGGGGTGCATTTATGCTAGAACTTTCATTTATAAATTACATGTCTTATTATATTGTAAAACAGTTTGTTTTTACAGGCTGTTACCTTAGATGAAATAAATGTAAACCCTATAGGTGTCCATAAACAGATAAAGGCAGCCCAAATGGGATCGGCTGACAATCTGCTGTGTACGGGGTCAGCAGACCCTTCCAATGGCAGATGTCAGAAGGAAAAGTATTGGTCAGTTGGATTTCAGCATGTTGATTCCTTGTTCTCAATGGAGATATGTAGCTGCAAGGGGTGTCTGTCAATGGTTCTGTTCCCTTTCCCTTATAAAAACACATGCACACTTGTCCCATGCAGATATGGGGGCATTTCCATACCCCAGCATGCCCTGTTGTAAATTTAATCAAGACTGACAGATTTCACACATTCCTAGATAATCTGGGGCAGATTTACTAAGGATGTATTCACACGACTGTGTAAGGTCTGTTTTTTGTAATGGCAGTCACATGTCCATCTTAGACATTCATGGGCCATCACATAGCCATTATTCACTGTCATGAGAATAATTCCCTTCCGTAAACTTGAACAGACCACCACAACACCTTAGGTCCATGAAAAATGGCACTCTTATGCATAAGGCTTAATACTGTCTAAAAGTTAGCCTGCACAAATTTAAACTAGACATTCTTAAAATGCTCCGGATTTATCAAAGTGTCTAGTGCTGTTTGATAAATCTGTTGCATCTAGTATGACTTTCCACCTCCTTTGATGGCTTAGATCCATAAAAAAATGCTCCAAAATTTTTGTTGCACGGTGTTGTAACTTACGCCATACCCACTTTCAGCAAAGCCTCGCCCCTTCCCATGAACCCAAACCCCATGTTCATACAAGTTGTAAAAGTGTCTAAAAAGTGTCTGAAACACTTGATAAATGTGGCACAAGACAAGTTAGACAGGCCAGAATTCTGGTGCATTTTCTCTTAGTAAATCTCCTCCCACTGTCGTGTAAAAAAGTAAAAAAAAAAAAAAAAAAAAAAAAAAAAAACACATCCATGTTCTGAAACAGCAAATGTACTGACACCAAAGGAATTTTTGATATTTTTATTTATTTTTTTTTTTTTTACAGCTCCCATGACTAACTCGCAGATATTACTAAGCACGAGCCCAGCCATTGTTTCCTTCATTCTAACCACACTGTCTTAGTGACATAGCTTAATGTTGAAACATTACTCTATGCTGTGTTATGTATAACTAAAAATTATCTTCTAAGAGCACATTCCTTATATTGACTCTAAATGGAGACAGGTGGGTGGTGCGGGAAGAGGAATGAAAGACATTGAACAGCTTCTCGGAAATCATGAAAGCTTCAGGTTGAACAGTGAAGGGTTAAAAAAAAGGAGATCTTAGTGCTCCATTGACTTCTCTGTGTCACTGAACAATCCTGTCTTAAGAAAACAAAGCTCACATTGTGTGGAGTAGGATACTGAGAAGATGCCCCTGATCTTGGCAAGGTCTAGGTGTACTCAGAACCTAGCTATTAAAGAAATACCAAAACAAAAAGATATTCATACTGCCTGATAATTGTCAAATGGGCTTTCCCACAGCAAACATTTCACTTCTGTAGAGTCCATTACTAGTCGCTCACCCATTTAAAGGGACAGTATGCCTTAAAGGATAGATATGACTAACAGGAGACATGAGCGACACAATCTCAAGTATGGTGTCAGTCTCATTTCCTAGAAAAACTATAGGCTTACTATATGCCTATGATCCTTATGTCTTTAAAGAGGATCTGTGCTGTCTCCTGACATGTCTGCTACATAAAATATACTACTGTTGTAAGGCCTCATGCGCACGACCATAGTTCAGCCTTGTGTCCGTCCTGTATACAAGAACTGCAAATTATGAATGTCCTATTCTTGGCTGCACAGACAAGTGTAGGGGATCATACAAGACTTTTTGCGGATCTGTGATTGTGGATGACTTACTGACGTGTTTTTTTGCAGATTGAAGATCTGTATTTGCGAACAGTAAAAATCCTTACGGTCGTGAGCAGGAGGTCTTAATGGCACAAGGTAGGGGCCGCATTACAAATTCTGCATTGGGGCCCAGTAGCTACAAGTTAAGCATATGTTAGTAAATACCTGTATGAAGTAACAATTCTGGAGCATCTGTTCCCCTAACTCTGTGTTGTTCTGTACCTCTATTACTCCTAAAAATTTATGGATATATTAAAAGAGGTTGTCCATGAGGGGCCTGGAGCAGGTGTAACAAAGAAAAACCTCACACTGAGTCCCCAGAAGCCCTGCACCCCATGTGAGCCTCAGTAGTTGCTGGAGAGGTACCGGTGATGTCACTCACATATGTCACTGGTTACATACATCACCAGGTCACTGATTGGTCTCAGTTATGTGGGGCGAAGGACTTCTGGGGCTCCACACAACTGAATGGACTGTGGTGGACAACAGAGTACCGGGGGCAGGTGAATATATATATTTTTTTTATATTACACCTGCCCTGGGCCGCTTCATAGTTTGTCCAATTTCTAGACAACCCCTTTAACTGTTGGCTTTTACCATTCTCCCTGTCAAAAAGGTGTGCATGATATTGTCAGCACTGATTGGATAGTGACAGACTATGTAAGACACCCCCCACCTGTTAGCACCCAGCTGTCAATTTATTAATACATTTTTAGTAGGATTAACAGCACAGAGTTCTAGGAAAAATACAATTTTTAACTATGCTAGTCCTGTCAGGAATGATGATAGATCCGCTTTAAGGTAAAAGAGCTATGGGCTGAATACACCAGAATGGACAGCAGTAGCCGACATTGGAAGGCCGAGGACTGGTGAGTATGAATTTTTTTGTTATGTTTCACCTTCCCCAACCCCTCCAGGATTGCTAAAATTCCTGGACAACCCTTTAAAGGACTGGATACAGTCCTAAGACTCCTTAGAGGGTCATATACCACTTTTCAGGGCAGTATGAATTTGGACCAAGTTCATTCAGACCAATATCAAATTTCACTGAATTTTGTGAAATTTGCTCATCTATAATACTGACAGGTTAATTTGCACAGGTTACATTTTTTTTGCAAACACAGGGCAGGTTCAGAAAAGTAACAAATAATTGCTTGTCAAGGTTTACCCAGTGCAGGCCTCGAGGGCAGCCATATTCATGCCATTATAGACTACAAAGTCTGTAGGAAAACACAAGGTTTTTGCATGACTATTTGTTCACGGATGTTGTACTTATCATTGCCAATGCACGCAATGAGTAGGAAGTGCAGAAACAAGAAAAAAATGTCTTGTATCTTCTAGACAGTCGCTAACTGGAAGAGAGGGAATTTACTACGCCCCTATTCATTATCCAAACCTTTTTATATAATGGCCTAGTCTCAGACTCAGTGGGGGAGATTTTTGAAGACTGGAGTTTTGCAGCTTATTTTTTTTACTCCAAAACACTAAAAATAAATCTCCCCCAATGTGAACAAAAAGATAGCAAAATGTAATGTTCAACATCTGCTGTATATTTCCATGATTTATCTTTGTCATGACTCACATACAGATAAGATCAAAGCTATAGGTCATGCTTATAAAAAGAATCCCTGAAATAATTTTGGTAGTAGTTTTTAGTTTGTGTGCAGTGGCATCTATGATCAGAGGAGTGGAGCCGGAGTCGGAGTCATGAAGTCGTAGTCAGGGCCAGTTTTGGCTAGAGTCAAAGAAACATGTTTAGGCTGGGGCCCCACATAGCGTAAACTCCACTCTGTGTAAAGGCTGTGGCAAAAACCACGGCATTTTACAGTACCTGCAGAGTGACTGTATCCCATCCACACAATGCGGAAAAATACGCACAGTGCACACACTTCGATTTCCAAAACAGTTGCAGCATGTCAATTATACCTACAGAAACGTCGGTGGTTTCCCTATAGGTATAATGCTTGCAGAAAGTCTACAGCTTTTTTTGCTGCGGACCGCTATGTGGGGCCTTAGCCTTAGTATGTTAATCAGGAATTTTCCCAGCATACACAGTAAACACAGATGACAAACTAAATGTGAACAGGGCCTTAAAATGTGTCAAGGATTACTCTGAAATCTCTCAATTTTTACTGAATAAACTTGAGACCTCCACGGGGCAATGCCTTATTCTGAAAAAGAGATTACAGTAATGGCATGTCATCATGATCAATTTTGGATGGATTTCTCTTAAGTTCTGACCATAGGTCCCTTAAAAGACAGTGGGGGATATATACACTAAGCTAAATGTGTCAATTCTGGTTCATGCTGAGCCACATATTGTGAAAACGCAGTGGTAAAAAATATTGCAAAGTCAATGTGATTTTATTTCATCTCATTCCCACACTGTGGAAAAAAATTCTGTGGAAAATGCAGCATTTTAAAAACAAACTACCTGGGAAAATGAGTGAAAAACAAGTGTTTTTCCCCACTGTATTCTCACTGTGGGTTTTTAATGAAGCATTTTTTAGCCGTGATTTGCTGCATCTTGCCTCATCCTGGAATGGATTTTCCCACTTGGATAAGGATATAAGTTTCAGAGGTGCGACCTATATCTGTGGTACATTTATGGCATATTCATTTATTATGTATTTTAGACACACTTGTTTTACATCATCCTACAACTAGTAGCTTTTGGGTAAGGTGCATGGCCTAAAATGCTCCAAAATTATGTCAACTAGTAGGCGGTATATACTTAGACTAGACTCATGTAAAGATGCTCCAGATTTATCTAGCATCAGCCACTGTGATAAATCTGGAGTATATTAAATTGTCTAATCCAAGTTTGCACTGACTAAGACCCTGTTCACATGTCGGAATATGAAGATGAATTTGAGGAGGACATCCGCTGAGTATCAGCATTCCGGAGTCTGCGTCAAGGATGCAGAAGGCTTATTTTTTCAGCTTTCAGCTCTGATCTCTGGCAATCAAGGCAGAATCCACCCCAAAATCAGTGGCAAATTCTACTGTGTGAACGGGGCCTCAGCCCTAGCCAGGACTAGCAACTCTGCCTTAAATGTATTAATGAGATTGTTGATAGTTTCTCCTAATTTGTAATAAGACGACAGTTTACTATGTGCTATCTATAACACTGGTGGCTTTTTATGCTGTTGAGAGGCCCTGGAGTGAGAATTGCTACCTTTGCACTCCCTATAGCTATACCCCTGATATGGGGTGACACAGGAGTTGAAATGGAAAGAAAAAAAAAAATAAAAACTGTCCTGTGTGTCTGGGATGGAGCTAATTTGTAAGTGACACAGGCGAGAAGATATAAAACCTCCCGGAAAGCAAACACTTTCTAGAATAATATTCATATAACCCTGTGGGGAAACTCTGAAGACACAAGTGCTTCAATAACCTAGTGAGACACTCATTTGTACTGGTACTGTTTACCAGTGTAAGACCTTGAGCAGTGCCCAGAGATATTCTGAGGTGTCCAAGACAGATGTGAGACTACCACATTAGTTATCACTGGGATCCTTGAACCACCAGCAATTTCTATAATCTCAGGGCCCTATAGAAGACTCAAACCACTTTGCAAAATCAGAAGATCATTTTAATAGGATTTTACTAAAAATACCATATAACAAATGGCCCCCTTTAAAGGGACTGCAGGCATCATGTTAGAGAGCAGGATTGAGCAGATTGATATAATTTTTTAGGAAAGGATTCAATGTAACTTGTCATTTATCCATTTTAGGCTGAGGCCCTACGTTGCAGTAACACACTGTTTTTTTGTTGCAGAATTTCCTTTATACTTTCCATTCCGTTTCAAACCATTCCAGACTTTGGCTCAAAAAAACAGCAAAATCTGTAACAAAAAAAGCTGCATTTCCGCAACGTGGGGCCTTGGCCTAAATCTCTGCTCATGCTATGCTTAGGAGTACAGTGGGCGGTCCTAATCAGTGAGTGATCGCCTTCACTTTATGAGTGTGCATAGCTGCCAATCACTAAGTAGGCCCACCCCCTGGACTCCTAAGCATGGTTGTAAATGAATGCAAATGCATTAAATAAATAAATACAAGCTCTAATGAATCTTTTCCCATAAAGCTATATATCAAGCTGCTCAGCTCCTGCTGCTGTATAACATACTGCCTACAGATAGGGCTGCAGGTACAATATGATAGGTTGCCTTTAACCTTCCTCTGTTTGTATAATTGTGCCCAAAGTGCAAATCGACACAGCTTGGTTAATAGTACTGTATTTTCTATGAATGATTTTTATTTGTACAACTTCAGTTAAAATTAAATGAAGTCTACCTCTGACCCCAAAAAGCACACACTGTGGATTTTTATGACACATACATTTTTGTAAGTTTAAAAAAAAAAAAAAAAAAAAAAAAAAAAATAGGACGGAGGACAAATGTTGCAAAACTAAATATAATAAACTTGCAGTGCCAGCAGCATTGTTCCTTACAAGGTGACCTTGACACGCAGGCCTTAACTTATCCACTGCCAAAGGAGGCAGAAATGTATTAAAAGGCAGCGTGGCAATAAAACAAAAAATAAAATGCACAACGTGTCTATATAAAACACCTACCAAGAAGAAAAGATGGGATCTGAAATGTAAATTTGTCTGTTGCTTATACAGCTCCAGCATATACGGAGGGTTATTCTGCTAGGACTGGGTTTCTCTACTCCAGACCTCAAGTACCCCTTCGCCATGACCCCTTCTTCACACAGGTCATGGTTTAGGATGAATCTCACTTAGAGGCTTTCAAATGAACTATGTGTTAACTGAATGTAGATTGGGACCCACAGTGAACACAAATTAGGGGACCCTTATACTCCCATTTGAATAGAGTGTTTGTCACATGTGCATTGCCTCCATTTATATTTTTTGGGACTGCTGGAGATAGCCGAGCACGCTACTTGGCTTCTTTCTGTTCTAGTTATTGTAAATCACTAGAACAAATCAGACACATATCAGGTGTCCTCATGTCCAAATTTATGCATCGTTTTTCATTGCGATTTCACTGAGTTTTCCTCTGAAGACTTTGTCCCTATTATACCTATACGTAAAATGGCAGCATTTCTACAGGTATAATTGATATGCTGTGATTTTATTTGTTTTTTTGAAAACGCAACTTTTCCGCAATGCATTTTTTCTGCAATGTGTGGATAGGATTAGCCAGAATCACATCCACCTTGCAGGTACTGTAAAACGCAGCGTTTTGGTAACGTGGGGCTTCAGCCTCAGGGTGACCATAGGCATAAGATAACTGTTTAGCTATCCTCCCTGATTTGTCCGCCAAGCATGCCTAATTCTTCAAGTGGGCCAGAAAATAAGTGGCAGATTTATCTGGTTCTGAATATCTCACTAAGACTAAGGCCTCATGTTGTGGAAATGCAGTTTTTTTTGTTGCAGATTTTGGGAAACAAAGGAAGCTCTTATATGTCTATCTTCTTCACAAACCAGTCCTGGCTTTGGCTCAAAAAACGCAGCAAAATCTCCAACAAAAAAAAAAAAAAAATCTGCGTTTCCACAATGTGGGGCCTCAGCCTAAGGAAGAAACAGATTTTCACCATTGGGCTGTTACCATGTACACAAGATTTAGTCCGAATTTTGTTGGACCATTGGGTTGGTACTATGGATATATTAGATTGTTAGCTGCCACATCTTAATAAAATTTATATTTTTGTCCTTAAATATTAGACCCTGGCTCTATATATGGCACACATTAATTGGAGCATTTCTCGGCCTTGTGACTCTGACTTTGCATAGGTTGAGCGGCGTTTAGATAAAAGACAGTCTCAAAAATGTCATTACATGAAACATCACACGTAAGGACTGTCTTCAATATGACTAGAAGGCGAATGAACTTGCATGACTCGTAAGACGACAAGTAAAATTGGTGTTAATAGAAGTAGATAGAGCGGTAAGCCGTGTGTCCTGACCTATAATGAATGTAGACTTTTGTGCGACCTCTGGGCATTCTGTATATTGCATATTTAAAACATAAAAAAATGCCTGTAAAAATAGAACAGAAATCCCATACCGCAAGGACAGCCACACCTCTTTCACAACGTCATGGTGCACAATTTTGATCAGCATTACTTCAATTTTTAGTCCTAATGTACTGTGGTATCATACCTGGTGGAGGAGGACAAGCTCTTTTGGTGTGCAAAATTTGCAGTACACATCAGAGGTATATATGATAGGAAATGCTATCAATGTATGTGCCATAGGCTCCCTTTATTAATAAAGGTGTGTGGGAAGCATCTGTATAGGAAAGATCAAGAATCATCAGATCCACATTCGAGGGCCTACAATGGAGGGCACCAGGTACTATACCTATATTGTTTTATCATTTTCCGGAGAACCCGAGGATTGCCTTAATATCAGTGATTGTTGACAAGTTCTGATCTTTGTACCTCCCTGTACCCCTGTGGATCAGAAGACCAAAGGGGCCACCATGACTCCTTTATTGTTTACCTAGTCACATAACAGCATAACTATACACAGAAGTCTGGCTATGCCACATTAATTTCGGCACCAATATCTCTCCACTGTCAGAAGGGCGGGCCTTACGGCCTAGTGTCATTGGTGGCCTGTGATTGAACCCCTAAAGTACTTTTCCATAGCCTTGTACTGTCAGGGGGGTGTTCCTCACAGTCCAGCAGGCGCACTTCTGACAGTGGAGGGATGTCGGTGCTGAAACTAACGGCACCAATATCTCCAGGACCGGGGAGCATACAGAGGAGCTGAATTTAGGCTAGTAGTATTATAATACTGTACATCTATGAGGATGTGAAAGGTCCTTTAAGAGCCCAGTTGCACTTGCACCAGCATAGTGTATGCTTAACTGTAATGTTAATATTTATTGACTCTTATAGTACATATAAGAGTCAATACATGTATGTATTTCTGCATTGCTGCTCTGGTACTTTAGATGGCAAAGGTGTTTCCAATGTAAACAATGATCACATTACTTCATTTCTGTAGTAAGAGAAATCTCACCAATATTTTTCCTTTATTTTTGGACACCATCCACAACAAGACCTTATCTGTCATGTCTCTGCAGCACAGCTTTTACTTTAATACCAGGCAGCGCATGATACCAACCATGACTTTACATGAATTTCTCTTTTTTAGGACCTAAATTATTAACAAAATAGATCCAATCTCTGAAAAACACAAGGGCAAAAAAGGAGAATCTGCGGAATATTATCAGTCAAATCTCATTTAAAGTAATAGGAAAGGAAGCAAAGCACTGGCAGGATCAGACAACATAGGGTTTGTTTAGAGTCTGTAACCATAGAGACACATAGGAGCTGTATAAACGGACACATACCCTGGGTTAAAGGGGATATTTCAACAACCCTTTTTTAGGCTGAGGTTGGCACAAGCATTAATTGACTGTCATGGGTCAAACTTGGAAAATGACTGATCAGCTATAGTTAGAGATGAGCAAATTTTTCAAAAATTTTATTCGACAGCTTCGCATAGGCTGACTCTCACTTCTGGAAGCGAACAGAAAAAAATGCCGAGCGGCACAGCATGATCCTGTTTCAGTTGATTCAGGAGATGCTCAAGAAGGTGGTTAGAACAGAAACAGGGTGAGAATACACTCGCACAAAAAAAAAAAAAAAAAAAAAAAAAAAAGTCTAGTGGTCAAGATGTACTCTCACCTTCAAAGGCTGTGACCAGTCACAACTACTAAAGTCGCATATAGATGAATATCAACACCGGTTTGCAGCAGGGCATCGACTTGCCTTAGGACATGGGATCCAGAT
The DNA here is from genome assembly GCA_947044405.1 of Leptodactylus fallax. Classification (NCBI taxonomy): domain Eukaryota; kingdom Metazoa; phylum Chordata; class Amphibia; order Anura; family Leptodactylidae; genus Leptodactylus; species Leptodactylus fallax. Next base: position 3,185,057 of record CAMRHE010000132.1, read on the forward strand.
GACAAACTGTAGATCATCAAATGTGGGGAAGCGAATTTCTCCAAAAAATTGAAGGTCTGCGCTATTTCCAGTGGATATTAAAAAAAATACCGCATTAAATAGAAAAATGTTCTTGAGAAACTCCCATAAAGGGAGGGGTTAAAATAAAAGCATTTCAATGCAAACATACAACATATTAAAAAGAAATGTTTATGTACCTCAATTTCCACAAGTTCTGGGTTTAGGTGGCTGGATTATTAAGTGATAGTTCCAAAGGGATCAAAGGAAGAGGAGCAATGGCTTCACTATTACAGGGTTTCTCACTTCTGGGCAGGATCAACCAGGTACTGGGGACTACTAGCAGCCCAGGGTCACTGGCCAGATCCCAGGCTGCAGAAGATACATATCAGCATCCCCCCGATCTCACCGCGGGGGGTGCCGAGGGGAACATATAGCATGGCGGAACCCCTTGGATGTCGCAATCAAACATGACCGTGGCATCTAAGGGGTTAAAACCTGCAATAGGAGCCGTGCTCAGACTGGGGTTATGGAGCAGGGTGTTAGCTGACAGTTACAGCTAACACTCGCTCCTGGTGGCGTGGGCGGACATGAAGGGGTTAAAGGCATGTGACATCACAGGGCTGGCTGTTGATTGGCTGCACGCATGGCATTGTGGGTGATCCCGCGTTCCCAGAGTTCCTTGCCCCATGTCTTAAAGTGCAGCAGCCATTTTATGAAATAATGCGATTTGTTACCACGAAGTGTGAGGAAATTTGGATTCCATGCGAAACGAATATTTCCTGAAATTCGGATCAAATTCCACTTCGACAGCTTTGATTTGCTCATCTCTAGCTATAATTTACCAGGTCCATATAGATGTAGTATTATATGCCCAACTAATGTATGGCCATGTAAGACATGGATTGCTCAAGTCCACCACAGAGCAAAAATCAAGCTATGACTTATAGAGGGAGGTCTTGAGCAGGTAAGACCTTTCTATGATGCCCATATGCTCTGATATGGCATACGGACAAGGATTGTCAACTATGGGGTAACCTTTTTAGCTAGTGGTCAGGAAGCTTTACTAGGTATTAGTACTATAATGCCCAACTGGATCTATTAGCCCACATAGCAATCACGGACCCTACTCCTGCTGTATCCTACATGTCTGAACAAGCCCTGCCAGCCTCAGGTATGTGGGGACTTATTGTACCACAGTAGCTAAAGCGCAACAAGTTGCACAACTATAATGTAATCTAAAATACACATATATAACAGCACTGAATGATGTCAAGTATTGTAATGTAAATATATATATAGCGAGACAACTAGAATTCTGCACTACCAAAATCTCTATCTCCATATGTATCTCTTGCACAAGATTGTTTAAGAGGACTTGTCACCTCTCCAGGCATGATTGTTGTAGTAAATTCTTATATTCCCCAATAAATGACAATTCTGGAGCATATTTCCTTATAACTCTAAATTGCATTGTTCCTCTTATTCCTCCTAGACATTTATGAAGAAATTGACAACTGGGTGTTACCATTCTCTTCTCAAAGGGGTTTGATACTACACATGACACTTGCTACATTGATTGAATAAGGTAAAGAACCCATGACAGAAAGGCTTTCTGATTCAGGGTGGCATGCATTGTTTCAGCAGTGACCGGTCACGGAAACCGCAGCAAGATGAAGCAGGATACTTTTTCAGTGGGTCAGTTTCTGTAGAGGATTTTGAGACGGAAGACTGCCTCAAATTCCTCTCGAAATTATATCATGTGAATGTACTCTAAGCGTTTTTTAGGGAACACCTCTATTAGAAGCAATAACTAATACAGCCATACAGAGTTCTATACATTAGCACATGAACAGCCTACAACCATTAGCTCTACTGTGTGTATGGGGCCTTAGTCAGATTCCTAAGATCAGCTTTATAGTATTTGGTCCCAGACCTGACACTGAGCAGGGTTCCGGACTCCAAGCATCATAGACATCTATGACACTAGGAGTCCTTGCTTTCCTCTGGGGCTACTGTCCTGGACTGAAAACAGGATAACTATGGACAGTAGTAGTAGTATAAAGCTCCTAGCTTTATAGTTGACACTGATTCTTGGAGTCTGCTTCCCTGCTCATTGTTCAGTCTGGGAAACAGCCAACATAAGGTCCATATTTCTTGGACCAAAGACGTGTGAAGTCAGCCTTACTGTAGAATTTACACGACTTATGAATGAACTTCTGTCTTCAGAATGCTTTCCATTTTATACAGTATATACATACATAATTATAGACACTATGATTGTAAAGGAAATGACACTGATTTCTTAATGTTATGACTCCCAAAAAGTCAATTTTTAAAGGTTGGACCAATTTGGCTAACCTCAAAGTGTGGGTCATTGTGAGAAATCTTGGCTTGGAGAATCTTGCTTTCTAGGATCCCTCCGATATGTTGTGACCATGAGCGGAGTACTTCTATAAAGTTTTTGCAACAATTTTTAATTTTTTTAGTTATAGAATTTTTAACAACAACATTACTGTGAATTCAGTGGGAGAATTTATCAAGCCTCTTGTGCCTTTTCTCTTCTTATCCTGTGCTATTTTAAATTCTTTACGTTGCGTGCACAGGTTTTCCTCATACTTTTCATGACTTATGCAAGTCTCGCTTTTTTTGGCAAGAAAAGTAGGCGTGGTTTATCTGTAGTAACATTAAGGCTTAGGCCCCACATTGCGGAAAAGCTGAATTTTTTGTTGCAGATTTTGCTGCAGTTTTTTGACCCAAAGCCAAGAGTGGCTACAAAAAAAATGGGGAATATATAGGAAGTTCTTATAATTCTCCCTCCTACTCAATCCACTCCTGGCTGTGGCTCAAAAAAACAGCAAAATCTGCAACAAAAAAAAAAAAAAAAAAAAGCTTATTTTTTGCAGAGTGGGGCCTCAGCCTTATGATGCATTTATAACACGTGTCTTTTTTCACTAGACACCTTTATATTTAAGAGGGAAACTTTTGCATTTAAGTTAGACAATCACTAAAGACTCTATGGCTAAGGCAGGGGCATAAATAGACCCCTGAGTATAACGATCGGGGACCCAGGGGAGGTGAGAGAATATAAAGAACACTAACTTACCTCTCCTGCGCTCCAACAGGCTTTGGGCCTGTTTGGTGACGTCCCAGATGTCAGCCGACGTCATTATGCATTGCGACGCCAGCCTGGCTCACGCAATATCTGGTCCAACATTGAAGATGGGCAAAGTAGCGCACCAGAGTGCATTGGAGCCAGGGAGAGGCAAGTAACTTTTTTTATGTTTGTATCCTCTCCTGGGTCTCTGATTTCTGCCACCATGGGGCATAATACTGTGTGCAGGGGCCACCATGGGGCATAATACTGTGTGCAGGGGCCACCATGGGGCATAATACTGTGTGCAGGGGCCACCATGGGGCATAATACTGTGTGCAGGGGCCACCATGGGGCATAATACTGTGTGCAGGGGCCACCATGGGGCATAATACTGTGTGCAGGGGCCACCATGGGGCATAATACTGTGTGCAGGGGCCACCATGGGGCATAATACTGTGTGCAGGAATGCAGTTTGTGCGTGGGGGAAGTGCTGGAGGGTGCGGTCTGGGGGGGGCCATGTCAAATGTTCGCCTTGGGGCCCAGCCATTCCTAGTTACGCCACTGGGCTAAGGCCCCACATGGCAGAAACACAGCTTTTTTTGTTGTAGATTTTGCTGCAGTTTGAGCCAAAGCCAGGAGTGGATTTAGCGACAGGTAGAAGTATAGGAGCTTCCTATAGATTTCCTATTCCTTTTGTAGCCATTTTTGGCTTTGGCTCAAAAAGTGCCGCAAAATCTGCAATAAAAAAAGCTGCGTTTCTGCAATGTGAGGTTGTAGCCTAAATGTACTAAAGATACATACAAATTGTGCCCATATACTGCAAACAAACACTTTAAAGCGGGTGTATCACCGGAAAATGACCTAGTGTTTTAATTAAGTTTTTCTGTTAAACATATTTCTAGGAATATTTGGCTTCATTTTCCTTGTCAATGTCTGTATTTAAAAAAAAAAAAAAAAAAAAAAAAAATCCTAAAATCCTGTGGTTTTCACAGTGACTACTAAGCCTATTAATATACATCCTGCTTCATACACTATTTTATTCATTTTTCAGTCATCATCTCATCATCATCACTGGCAGGATTACAATGAAACATAACACCTCTATTATCTGTGTATTTATTTCTCTTGCTTACATAACTCGACATATTTCATAGCACAGAAATCACTCATTGTCCACAGTAGGGTGCACATTCTAAATTCCCTATCAGTATATCTATGGAGAGTGGGAAGAAATCCATGGAAACATAGGGAGAACCTACAGACTCTGTGCAGACATTTCCCTTGGTCAGAATAAAATCCACCATTCACTATAGGAAGTGGTCATAGCTTATCCACTCCCCTCCCTGCACAATGACCTCTGTACCGGTCACAGAGCATGTCTATAAAACTCTCCCATAGACATCAGTGAGTCATCTGCAGAATATTGTGCCTATGGTCCATGTGGCTGCTGTAAAGCATATCTCTATATGTTGTGATCAGCTGAGGCAGTATGACCGCACCCCTAAATCATGTACACAAAATAGAACAATTCTACAATCCTAAAAATAGAATATGAATCAATATTTGGTTTTAGTACTGTGGCATCCCAGAGCTGGCTATGGCTGGGCTGAGGGTGATCTCTGTGCATTGTATTATTTCCTGTTGCTTCATAGCCTGTGTGACATAGCAGGGGGTCCTGAGTCTCACACAACACAGCGCCACCTAGTGAGCCTCACACATGCATTACACCTCCCATAGGATTGAATAGTAACCAAATGTCCAATGGGAGGACATTGCCTGGGAAAAGGGGAGGAGTCAGCTGATCACTGGGTCCCCATGGTAACACCCCTGCAGGAAGGTCCTGCGTGTGAGGAGTTAGAAGTGTGGAGTGTTAGGAGGAGGAGGTGAGGAGATAAGTGTGATGTCCTGTGAAGAAAGCAGTGAGTTTAGTGCAGGAATCTCAAGTCCTAGACAGGCCCAGGAAGGTTGGAGAGCTGACATACTCCAGCTATTCAGAAGATCCTGTCCCCTGTCTGCCTAGCCATCGCCCTGAAGGAAGTCAAGCATCATTATCTTGTCAGCCTGAGACTGTGGAGAGAACATTCTGGAACACGTGCTCCATAGCAAGTATCACAGGATCCAGGGGCCAAGGCCAGACCTGTGGAATATCCTGCCACCCTGACTATTGCACCCCGAAACTCTGAGCTATCAGGACCACATAACGTGAGTGGGGAATATTATGTACTAGTATCATGGTGGGCATCCTCCTATGAGCCAAATAGGAGCCCAGACGCACCTTAGGGCTGTAACACTGAAGTATAAGGGGCTAGGAACACCTTTCATCAAGTCTACCCTGCACCCCAGGACTTTGCTGTGTCACCAGGCGTACCCCGTTGTTTTGTATTGAAGAAACTGTTTAAGCATTTGTGCCTCCACACCCATGGAAGTAAAAGTTCAACTTTACAACCGTTTCTGTGTCTGACTCTGCACCGACAACATCAGGGCGCCCCAAACACCACCAGTCGGCACAATATAGGGGAAGCGCCCCGGGGGAACAACCACCACCAACATTTGTGCAGCCCCCTCATCACCGGTACCAGTGGTGGTAACGTGGGACAGCACCAGCGCTGCGCCCTCGTGCCCAGAGACCGTGACAAGTCTGCGCTGTTTGCACCCCCGCAATCCCAACTGCAGCGTTACCTTCCATCTGGTCACCGCAGTACAAAAACTCATCCCCTTGTAAACTGCCACATCACTGTCTATAAGCAGTCTCCTTGTAATGAGCTCTTACCTACTGTAATATTAAGCCATTCAGACAACCATATATTAGAACAGTTATGCATTTAAAGGGGTTGTCCAGGATTATGATATTGAGCTCCACTTCTTCTTAGGCTAGTGACATCACATACACTTGTCACATGGTCAGGCCGCTGCTCATTGCCTTTCAAATGAATGGGTCTGAGCTGCCAAGCAAGCAAGGTGCTTGGTAATGCAAGTAGTGAAGAGGCCACAGCAATCAATATCAATCCAGGAAAACAGATTTCTTCCATTATGATGGAGGGACGTACAGTGTTTCCGAAGGTTTAATTGACATACTGCAATTTTCAAAAAAGCAAGCGTTGAAATTGCAGCTTTTCCGCTGCAGACCTTTTTCTTCAATGTGTAGGTGGGTTTAGCCAGAATCCCATCCACTTTTCAGGTAATGTAAAATGCAGTGTTTTTAGCTATGATGTTTCTGCTGCTGCCAAAACGCTGTGTGTTCGCAATGTGGGGCCCTGGCCTTAAGTGGTTTTCCAGGATTTCTAGGATTCAGATACTGATGACTTATCCATCACTTTAATGGAAGTTGAGCTGCAGTAGTCCGACAGGGCCACTACACTGTGTATGCAGCTGCTTCTGTCACTTGTGCTGGCGACCACAACTACTGGTAACAGCTCACTGGTGGAGGTCCAACCACCAATACCCTCGCCAGTCTGATAGGTTACCATTAGTTTAATCCCAGAACATCTCTGCCTAAATGCATTTAAGTCCTAGCCATAGGAAGACCTGACCATAGGAAGCCCTGCTTCAAGTGTCTAATTATGGGATGGGATCATGGGATATAAAAATGCTCAGCTATTTTTGTAATTCCCAAACAGGGCTCCATTCTAGAGACAGGGCTGGGACCCACATCTATCAGGGATTTATAGCATATCCTATGGATAAAGCCTGAGAACAGAAACATAAGAAGCTCCTGGGTCTGATGTAAAATCTGTAATAGGGTCCCCCCATTCACCATGAGCTAGGTATAATACTGAAACACCCTTTTAGTTCTGCTTTTCAACAATATTCCCTAATTGAACACATTGCAACCCAAAATCAGGTGTAAGTTGAAGCTGTTGCTCCCCCCCCAATGCAAACCTGTAACAGTTGATGTCTTATTTGGACACCCTTTGGCACTAGGCCCTGGTGACGGCTACCTCGTCACCCCCTATAACTATTCCCCTGACTCCAATAGTCATGTGACAACAAACTAACCTAAAATCACACATTACACACCAGGGGACTGAGATATGAATATAAATCCCTCTTGGGGAAATTCACCTAATCTTCCCAGCTTTCCTATATAAATCCACTGAAAAAGTATGTTCTTTTATACAGCATTAAATGCTATAAAGTAGACGTCTGACAACTGTCAGTCTTCTGCCCAGGTCTGAAAGCTTCACTTCTCTACTTTCCCTTTCGCTGGGTACAAGATGATGATGATGTGGCATACAAGTCATTTACATGTAAATTTCAAGGAAGTATTGATAATACAGGCAGATGGAAAATTCCCTTAAACCCAGTTACACCTGCTGAGAAAGTTCATCATACCTCATCCATGGAGACAGGTGAATTGAGTGGATTTTTCACAATGAGCTCAGTTAACTGAGATGCCAGTATGTGAAAAATCGCATTTTTTATCTACAGTGTGACATAACATTGGTTATAATATATCTGAAGAATTTCAAGGACACATGACGCCACAGAACAGTAGGTGATGTAATGGACACCTACTACATTATACAATAAAGGTCCATGAAAATTATAAAAAATTAATTAAATACAACTTTTTAATATTTAAAAAAGTTGACTATAAGTCTAAGGTCCCACGTAGCGAGCTGCAGCAAAAAAGCACTGCAGGAAAAAAACAAAAACAAAAACACAGCAGCAATGCATCGCAGCTTTTCCTGCAGCACTTTTTACCTCTGCGGACTTTCTGCTTCCATTATACCTATAGGGAAACCACCAACATTTCCATAGTTATAATGGACATGCTGTGATTTCCAAAACCACAACGGTTTTGAAAATCGCAGCATATACGCTGTGCGTTATTTTTCTGTGGTGTTTTCTCTGCAGCCAAACCGCGGCGTTTACCTCACGTGGGGCCCCAGCCTAAAAGTTAGTTCTGAATTTTAGAAGACCATGGGCACACTTCTAAAAATGTCTGTGTGGTAACAATATGAATGAATGGCAGAAAAGATACTGGATGTGCGCCAAATTCTGTAAACTGGCATAGGTTTGTATGCAGTTCTAATATCGCTTAGGCTCTATTTACACGAATGTCAAACGTCCGTGTGATGGACATTTTTGTAACGGCTGTCACGTGGCCTTTTTATCTGGTTTCGAACATTGATGTTCTATCCTTAGGACATGACATGAATATTAGGTCTGTGGGGGTCTGAAACACGGGACCCCACAGATTACCTGTGCCAAGACGGGTTGGCTCTTTACATACCGCAGGCTGCGCTACTCACTTGCCATACAAATTGTAGCAGAGAGTGTAGTTACTGCAGCGCTGCCCCACAGACTTTGCACATTCCCGAGCGTTATAAGATTTGGGGGGGTCCCGGGTGTCGGACCCTCTGCAGGTCTAACATCTTAAGGATAGGCCATCAATGTTAAAAACCGGATATCCCCTTTAAAGCTTTATAGTACAAGGGTTACTACTTCTGACCATTCACAAAAATAAGGACTTTCTTTTCCAGAGATATTAGGTGCAAGTATTCTATGATAACATCTAGAATCCTAATGTGAGAAGAGAGTTGTCACAATAGTAGTCGTTAAACATATGGCAACAAGTGTTCATCTGCTATATACTGGTACAAGTGCTGAAGGGGTTTTCAGAACAATATGAGTAATGTAAACCCCTTGCAAAACATCCTCTTTTTTTCACCATTCAGAAATCAATAGTCAGAATGTAATGTTTAACTTGCTCAGCACAGTGCGATGGTGCAGGCACTGCCGGCCGCCCTGCACTGTAGTGCTTATAGTCACTGGTGATCTGTAATAAACACAAAGTTTAACACTTACCTGGTTTTATGTGTTTCTGCAGGCCAAGTTGCTTCCTTGTACTGTGCTGTAAACTTGCACTCTGGAGACGTCTGTGTGACTCAAAAACTACTGCATCTCCTTCTTTCCTTTCCTTGCAGAAGGATCTGTGAGCACCTCCTGTTGTCGATAGCAACCAAACCCTCTAGCCTGAACTCACTTCAATCTTCACCCTCTCTTAATTTTCTTTCCCTCTGAGACCTAGAAAAATGCACAGCGAAAAAAAACAAAACAAAAAAAAAAACTCAATTAGCAGGTTGCCACTAATCTCAAATCCCGCTGCACATTCCAATAATAAAAGGGTCTCAGAAGGATATTTTAATAAAAAAAAAAAAAAGCCTGACTAGACGGAAATCATTAGAAGTATGTTATCCCTCCTAAGGCATACCGAATGTGTCTCTGCTATGGAAAAGCGGATAAAGTCGTATTCAGAGTCAAGCACTAGAGGTTGGCTGGGGCAGTCTTATCAGTTTCACTCTGTGAAAAGCCTGTCTCTTGCTGGTATACTCCCTACCCTTAAACTCACCAAACCAGAATCTAACTCCCAACTAACACAAGCAACTTCCCGCACATCCAAACTGAAATTTTATCCTGCTCAGTGAGCCCTTACTGGCCATGGGCCAGTACAACATTCCTCTCCAGATACCTTTACTACAAAGGAGAAACTGCCCTTAGTGTATTCTTTTGGGTCCGTCTTAGCTACTGACACACAGAGGGAGTTCACTATCTATGGGAAGGCATGTCATGGCTTCACGAAAGACAGTTTGGTTGTTTAGCTTTTTTTTTTTTCCTCAAGGCACCTGTTTCATTTCTCCTTTCTTAGCATTTACCAAACTTCCACAATCTGGAAATGCATCTAAAGCAACCAACAATATATCAGGCCTACACAATAAAAGCTCAAGTCATGGTGATAATGCCAATTGCTGGGCGTAACACCGTATCACCCACTCGGTTTTGTACCCTCTCTGTTATAGAAGCAGCGTTGTCATCTATAGATCGCATACAAGAAGAAAACGACAGAGAGAAAACAGGAGGCCAAACCTGTTCTACCACTGCCAAGCCTAGTTTTAACCATGCCCAGATCTCCCGAGTGAAACACTGTTTTTACTTCCCATAACATAATAAGAGCATGAAGATATCTTTCAAGGGTTAAGCAAGTGACAAATCTGGTTGCATGCGTAGCTAAAACACACAGATACAGTTTATAGTAAACACAGTCAGTTAACAGTAAAGGAACAGATAACACAAAAAATAAACTCGCTAGAAGAAAAAATTTCTGATTACAGGGACTGTCTGAGCCGTAGATCACTCCACTGTCTAGGTTTTAATTCACAGAATGATAATCATGGCCAGCAGAGACATAATAAAAGCATAAGAGATACAAATAATATAAAATATGACCTTAAAGACCTGGAAAATTCTAGTACATAGTCTCATCATTTGCCAGAAGCTCTCAGAACCTCCGATACAATAGGTCAGGACTTTTGTGGACTTTGTGACACCAAAGATGGTCAAGTATTTGTGATTATAATAAAAAATTCTAGTACATAGTCTCATCACTTGCCGAATTCTATTGCTGGAGGTTTTCAGAACCTACGATACATTATGTCAGGGCTTTTGTGGACTCTGACACTAAAGATGGTCAAATACTTGTGATAAGGAAAATTCCAGCACTTAGTGTCATCACTTGCTGAATTCTATTGCAAAAGGGTTTAACTGTTCTGAAGTGACAGTAAAGTCACATAAGTTTCAGGAACTCTGGATAAAAGTGTGTCTATTCATGATGAAAGACAAATAGTTTGCATTTGACTGGACTGGGTTAGGTCACCATTGTGGGTTGTCAAATATGTCCCAGACCGGGTTGTTCCCTGACAATAAGAAATGTAAAGTTAACTGCAAGCAAGAGCTACTAATAGTATTCACATGATATTATATAAGTCTTACAGGAGATTCTCAAAACCGGAGATACACTATGTCAGGGCTTTTGTGGACACCAAAGATAGTCATGTATTTGTGATTATAAGGAACATTCCAGCACTTAGTGTCATCCCTTACTGTATGCTATGAAAAAAAGGGCTGAACTGTTCTGAAATGACAGTAAAGTCACACAGGTTTGAGGCAGTCAGGATAAAATATGTGTCTATTCATTTGACAGAAGATAAACAGTTAGCATTCAGCTGGACTGGACTTTGTTAGTCTACCACTTTGGATTGTCAGATTTGTTCCAGACCAGGTTGTTCCCTGACAATAAGAAATGTAAAGTTAACTGCAAGCAAGAGCTGCTAATAGTATTCACATAATATTATATAAGTGTTACTGGAGGTTTCCAGAAGCGGAGATACAATATGTCAGGGCTTCTGTGGACTTTGACACCCAAACATGGTCAAGTATTGTAATTTTGATTTTAAGTGCCCATTTTCTGAATGACTCATCCCTCATAGTTCTGTGAAGGTTATCGACCACAGTGCCATAAACTCAAATCCCATCTCTGCCTTGCTCTGTGGCTTGGTCTGGACCACCATTGATGTGATGCAGTCTGTTTGGCATAAACATCACTCCAACTACAAAAACAATCAATGCATCTCATTGTCACCTCCTGGATGATGTCATGTGCCTGGGGTCACAGGTCTCAGCGGTCACATGGGGTGAGCCAAGGTGAGTAAGGCTAAGGCCCCATGTTGCAGAAATGCAGTGTTTCTGGCTGCTGCAGAAATGGAGGGAAAAAAAAACTGATGGCATGTTCATTCTGATCCATTGAAGGATCAGAAGAATGGGCATTAAAATTTGCCAGATAGAGAGACAGAGAAAACTTTCCATTTGTATCTGTAGGAAAGGGGGAAGACTCTACACTAAGAAGAGGATGGCGCCTAACGAAAAAGAGGTGGAATAGAGCAATGACACAGCTGTGCTCTATGAAGAAAGAAAACCTATGCTCCCTGGAGATGCTGCAGCTAAAGTGAAAGTCAATTTTTTCAAAATCTACATACTGCATCATGAAAATAAAGGTACTGCTGGAATAGCCTTTATAAAGGCTACACCACAGTGTTAATAGATGAAGTTTTTCTCAATGATAGACTCTCATCAACTCATCCCTGTGAATATAGTACACCCATGGGATGCTAATGCACACTGGGTCTAGGGAAACCACCATCGCTCTAGACCAGGGGAAGGCAACCTTTTTTGTTCGGCGTGCCGATTTTAATTAAAAAAAAAAAAATCAAAGATGAGGTACTAGGAGTGCCGGTCAATAATTGTAAGTCTGACGACCCCTAAACTAAAGTCATATACCACAAACCATAACACAGAAGTGCTGCCACCAGATGCTTTAGGACGCATGCGTTTACTGCTATTTCCTGGGACGCTCCTGTACATTCCGATAAGAAGCAATGAAAGTCCATGTGCAGCCCCCAATTAGTAGTAAATGTATGTGTCCAGGAGCACCGTATGGCGGCACCCTTATAGTGGTAACACACTATGTATCTGCAGATATAGTCTTAGGCCACTGGAACTTTTACTTCAATGTAAAACTGCGTTCACATGGTGCATTTTTGCACAAAAAAAATAAAAATAAAAAATGCCTGTGTTTCCTGTGCAAAAACACATCCTTAATGCAGAAACCACACCGTTATACAGAATAATGTCCCATAGTGACCCCTGCACAAGGTATTATATCCCATAACAGCCTCTGCACACCGTATTATGTCACATAGTGGCCCCTGTTTTTTATGTTTCTTCACTTCTCCTGAGTCTCCGCTTATTATACTCGGGGGTCTAAAGAGACCCCACAGTATAATAGCAGTTTCGTTTCGGCCGTGTTTGGTCCGATCGAAGCTGCTGGGTGTGGACTCCGCTACCGTGCCAGGGGAATAAGCCTCGCGTGCCACTCTTGGCACGTGTGCCAGGGGTTGCCAACCCCTGCTCTAGACCTTCAAGTCACGGCAAGTGCCAGAGCTGCAGATAGTTGTCTTCATCCTGTACTTTTATTTAAATCTCATCAGAAATTTTCTCCATTTCCCATGGTTACTAATCGCATATTTAACCCCTTCCCAACATCTGCAATACTATTAGGGTGAATGACAGTATATAATACTGTGTGGGGGCCACAGCGGAGCACGTAATACTGTGTGGGGGCCACAGCGGAGCACGTAATACTGTGTGGGGGCCACAGCGGAGCACGTAATACTGTGTGGGGGCCACAGCGGAGCACGTAATACTGTGTGGGGGCCACAGCGGAGCACGTAATACTGTGTGGGGGCCACAGCGGAGCACGTAATACTGTGTGGGGGCCACAGCGGAGCACGTAATACTGTGTGGGGGCCACAGCGGAGCACGTAATACTGTGTGGGGGCCACAGCGGAGCACGTAATACTGTGTGGGGGCCACAGCGGAGCACGTAATACTGTGTGGGGGCCACAGCGGAGCACGTAATACTGTGTGGGGGCCACAGCGAAACAGATTGTACTGTATGAGTGCCACTGTGAAGAAGATTGTACTGTCTGGGGGCCCTTGTGGAGAATATTGTACTGTCTGGGGGCCCCTGTGGAGAATATTGTACTGTCTGGGGGCCCTTCACTATTTATATCGCACAGTATCTGTTTAATAGCAGACATGTGATATTAGTACAGGCTGTAATAACATTGCACAGTCACTATAAACCAGATCTTGTGCGATGTAAATAGTGAACATTAATTCAAAAGTATACCAAATGCAAACTTTTACCTTTTAGCACAAAGTGGTTTGTATTATCGAAAGCTCTGTAAAGCCCCATTCACACAACCGTATTTTGCGGGTCTGTAACTGTCCGCAATTGTGGATCCACACAGTATTAAGGTTAAGTTGCCATATTGGCACTTTGCGATTAATTAGTGGATTTTGAGTTGCAGTTTGGGCACTCTGTCTCTAAAAGGTTCACCATCACTACCCTAGGGGGTCTAAATTAGTCAAAAAAAAAAAAAAAATTATAAAAAGAATTAAAAATTCAAAATCACCCCCCCCCCTTTCCCTAGAACACATATAAAAGTAGTTGAATACTGTGAAACACATACACATTAGGTATCCCTGTGTCCAAAAACGCCCAGTATACAAACTTATAAAAATATCTTTCATGTACAGTGAACGCTGTAGCAGGAGAAAAAAAATAAAAAAAATAAAAAAAAAATCAAAAGGGCCGAACCACCTTTTTTTTGCTGTTTTCCCTGATAAAAATTTGAATAAAAAGTGATCAAAGCAATAGATATTCCCCAAAATGGTATAACTAAAAGGAACACCGTAAAAACGAAGCCCACAAGAAAGTTTCACAAATGCACTTTTTTTTCCAATTCCACCCCATTCTGAATTTTTTTCCAGCTTCCCAGTACATTGTATGGAATATTAAATGGTACCATTATGAAGAACAATTTGTCCCTCAAACATTAAGCCCTTGAACAGTAAAATAAAAAAAAAAGTTATGGGCTTTGAAAGTCAAAAATATAAATCGAAAAATGCCTCAGGGGTTAAAGAGTCTATCAGCAGGAAAATCATAATCAAAGTAATCCCAGTATCTTGTAGTGCTCCTTACAAAGTTTCCAAATATGCCCTTGTTATCCGGCATTGCAGCTCCATTATTGAAAAAATTGCTATTTTGTTCATATGCAAAATAGGTGATAAGGCTTTTGGGGTGTTTCTTATCTTTCCCGGACTTTGCTCTGTGCTATAAATTACCTCCACTAACTCCCTAGTTGTCACCAACAACCCACAGCTGGAGATCCTATGAAGGATTGCCAAGGAGCTCCAACCTGTGCTACATAGGGACAACAGACTCAAGGACATATTTCCACTCTCCTTTCTTTTCGCCCACCACCAAACCTGTGGTGTATTATTGTCCGGAGTGTCCTGAAAGCCCCAACTGAAAATGGCACCTCACCTTGCCTGCAAAACAGATACAAGACCTGCAGGCACATCCACACCGCTGACAGTGTCCCACAGTCACAACAGGTGCACAAAATTAGGGGGGCATTTTCCTGCAGGTCTTCCAATGTGGTATCTCAATGTGTGTGCAGTGTCCCACCACAGGACTCTATGTGGGGGAAACAGGGCAGAGTCAGCGCATGAACTCACACAGATTCACCATTAACAGCAGAACAGATCTCCTAGTGGCCACACATTTCTCTGGAGAAGACCACTCTATTGAAGATTTGCAGGTTGTGGTTTTAATGTGACATTTTAAGACACAGAAGGAGGGAATGGAATGGGAATATAAGTTAATGCAAAAATTTCAAACTCTGCAATTGGGACTTAATATTCATGCCAGTTTCATGTCACACTACTGTATGTATGAACTGTGAGGCTCAAAAACCACCACCTAATAGAAAACAGATAACAGCAAGAATTACTGATCCCTCCATCACGCCCCACAAGATTTATTTCTTGACCTGTTGTAAATAACTTCTCTACTTATATTGCATTTTGTTCTTAAAGATTCTAAGATCCTTTGAAGGTCCATGTCTTTTGTGTATAAAAAGTCTGAATTTTCAGTTTCTTGTATAACACCAGAAGAGAGCTAGTACTCTCGAAAGCTCACCATTAAATATACTCAGTTAGCCTCTAAAAGGTATCGCCTGATTTCTTCACTCTTCCACTACTTTCTATGGCTAACACGGTACAACATTATATTACTTCACCGCAGTTAGAGTGGTCTGTAGTATGTGTAAGGTTGATCTGTAAATTAATCAGTGAGAATAACTTGATGATCACAACAGTCTCAAGTGTTAATGTAATGAGAATAGAATTAGCTTTTCTAATAGTTTTCACCCTTATACATATAATTTAAGCAATGCTTTATGATTGTTAAGCCATTTGCCCCTTGCAATGTACTTTTACCTATACTTTTCCTTGGGATCTATAACTTCTCCAAAGATTGATGTAATAGCACTAGAGGGTCATGGAAATTGCGCGGGTCCATACAGTACAATTGGGCTCTTGCTGTAATAACTGGGATTGGAGTTTACTCAAATCCTGACCATTTAAACACTTAAATGCTTTGTCAAAAGTGACCATGGCATCTAAGGAGTTTAACAGAGGAAAAGGCTTTCTCTTCAAGCCCATTGGTTTAGTCTCCAACACGTTCGAAGACCCAGCAGAGACGGCGGTGTGTGATTGAGATGCCACTTGTGTCTGGATGGTGGACAAGGAAACCACGGGAGCTGCTGATGCTTGTTGGCGGATCACAATCCTACTAGGGGATGTGGTTTGTCTGGCCCATCTGAAGCCCTGTCATAATTTCATGTTCTCACATAACCAATGCTCCCAACAACCCCTAAGAACTAAGTCAGATGGTGGACAGTTTGTCAAAAAGACTATCCTACTTTTCTCAGTCCAATGATGTGCCTCCTCTCAAACTCAACTAGGCAAAATGTCTTACACATTGTACATTGTAGAAGACTGTAGCAGTCAATCGCTCACCAAGAACTACACTATCCAAAAGTAGCCTCCTAGAGGTGGGAAGCACTTTTACACCATCTTGTGGCAAGACCCAGGCCACACTTGTAATCATTTACATGTCTGCTTGAAATATAACTGCGTGCTGAGTTTTGCAGCAAGTGTAGCATTAGGGCCTTTGACTACAATGTGTGTGTATGTTTGTGCGTATAGATGGAGCCAGCAGCACAACAGCCAACTTACAAGATGCAGTACCAGAAGTACCATGGTCTGAAATAGTGTTAGTACACATGTAGTTTAAAGAGGACCTTTCACGTCCTCATGTATATGCGATTGTACATACCGCTAGAAAGCCGATAGTGCGCTGGATTCAGCGCACTATCGGCTTTTCCATTGTGCCCTGGGGCTGGAGCTATTGGTGGTCTTAGTTTCCCCATCCACTGTCAGAAGGGCATTCCTGACAGTCTAGCTGGGCTGTCTGAAGAGTCACATACAGTGAAGCCTCTACAAAGACCAGCTCTTTGAAAAGACCACCCACCAGAAAACCATTTTTTTTATGCACTTTTGGTCCTTGCCAAGAGGTATCACTGTACTCATACACAACAGTGCATAGTAATACTGTAGTAAATGAGACAAGGGGTGTAAAGCAGAAGTATCAATATGTGATGGGGAGTAAACAACTTCAAGCAGTAAATATTGGAGCAGTACATAGATAAGGAGTGGATCTCAGAGAGACAAATCCTAAATCTCAGAGAGACAGTAAGGTCAGAGAGCACAAACTCATGACAACCTTTGACACAGTCACCAAGGATGAATGTGTCTCATGAATTCAAGTTATTCAATATCACTTAAGGAATGTGCCCTCAGATCTGGTGGGGGTATCACAACCAGGGAGCAGATCTCAATCAGAGGATAATAAAACTTTCACAAGCCTTATCTATGAACATTTACCACAGTATTTCTTTATTTCTATCGAAGGTCTCAAAGCTGTGCCAACGAAAACACCAGTGCACAGAAAAAAGTGACGGGTGCCACTGAAAAAACGTGCAAAGGATGCGGTCTATCGCAAAACCCCTCTCCGGAGAGAAAGGGTCCTCCGAAACTGTCCCCAAACTAAGATCCAAAAGGCCCAAGAGTAAGGGGGCTGAACCAACCCAACTGCTGAAACAGGAGGGTCAGTCACTTACTTGGTTTCCTCCATGGGCTGCCACCACCAGGAGTACTACCAAGCCAGCTACTTGCATCAGTCTCCTCAAGGGCTGCCACCCCAAGAGTACGACTGAGCCTGCAACTGTTGTCCATCTCCACAAAAGCATAGACAGACACTGGAGAGCAAAGAAGGAGGGAACCCGAGGGCCACACACTCCAACTCCTAGACTTTGGGTAGGACCCAAAAGGGTTTCCGCATCCCTACATCCACACAAAAACGGTGACAAAACAGGTGACAAAACAGGTGACAAACAAAAAGAATAAATAAGTGAATAGAGTGCCAGTGTACTGGCCCGGTCTATCTGCCGGATCTATAAAAAATTACCCATGCTGGATAAACCAAGCAATAGGGTGAGTGCTTCTAAGGTGTGTTCAAGTGCTTGTGCAATGTGCCAAATTCAGTGGGTTTCCCAAACCCAGTGAAATAAGGCACCTCTGGAGTCACCATCCCCAGAGGCACTTACACCATGAGACCTTCGAAAGCCTCCACGGCCCCTTGGCCGTGATCAGCCAGGGTCCCGGTTCTAACCCTGGTGTGCCTCTCTGCCTCATGTTCGCAGTGTTCAGTTGGCCCTCTACAATGGGTTGACCACTCCCACTGGCAGAACCAACCTACTGGCTGTTACTGAACAGATTTTTTTTATCGAAGGTCTCAAAGCTGTGCCAATGAAAACACCAGTGCACGACAAAAAAGTGACGGGTGCCACTGAAAAAAAACGTGCAAAGGATGCTGTCTATCGCAAAACCCCCCTCAAAAGAGAAAGGGTCCTCCGAAACTGTCCCCAAACTCAAAGCCAAAAGGCACAAGAGTAAGGGGGGCTGTACCAACCCAACTGCCTAGACAGGAGGGTCAGTGACTTACTTGGTTTCCTCCATGGGCTGCCACCACCAGGAGTACCGCCAAGCCAGCTACTTGCATCAGTCCCCTCAAGGGCTGCCACCCCAAGAGTACGACTGAGCCTGCAACTGTTGTCCATCTCCACAAAAGCAGAGACAGACACTGGAGAGCAAAGAAGGAGGGAACCTGAAGGCCACACTCCAACTCCTAGACTTCGGGTAGGACCCAAAAGGGTTTCCGCACCCCTACATCCACACAAAAACAGTGACAAAACAGGTGACAAAACGTGATAAACAAAAAAGAATAAATAAGTGAATAGAGTGCCAGTGTACTGGCCCGGTCTATCCACCGGATCTATAAAAAGTTACCCATGCTGGATAAACCAAGCAATAGGGTGAGTGCTTCTAAGGTGTGATCAAGTGCTTGTGCAATGTGCCAGATTCAGTGGGTTTCCCAGGCCCAGTGAAATAAGGCACCTCTGGAGTCACCGTCCCCAGAGGCACTTGCACCATGAGACCTTCGAAAGCCTCCCCAGCCTCTTGGCCTTGATCAACCAGGGTCCCGGCTCTAACCCTGGTGTGTTTCTCTGTCTCATGTTCGCAGTCTTCAGTTGGCTCCCACCAGGGGTTGGGCCACTTCCCCTGGCGGAACCAACCTACTGGCTGTTACTGATAAGAACAGATACTACACTTGATCTTAGCCAACAGTATTACTATGCTCTGTTGTGTATAAATATGTGACTAGGTATTGTGTTATACCATGCCTGATGGAGACCTATGGACAGGGACATCTCTCCTTGAGGAGAGCACCAGTTAAGGTGTGTAGAGTTTTGAGTTCCCTTTCGCCCTCTACTAAGCATCTACATATCACAAGGCATTATGGGAAAGGAGCTGGGAGCTCATGCGCCCTCTGTTGGATGTAACAGATCCTCAATTTGCTTTTGACTCACCGAGTCCCTTTTGCTGTCTCAAGACTCGGTGAGTCAAAAGCAAATTGAGGATCTGTTACATCCAGAGGGCGCATGATGGAGACCTAAGCAATCTCCTAAGCTTGCTATTGGTCATCATCTTTTCAGTTACCTTTTAATGGGTATCAACTACTGAAGACTCAATTGTTATCTTTTATTACCCATGTACACACACATTACAACACCTGAAGGACAGTAAAACTTACAGATGACCTTTCCCCACATATACGTATTTTCAATTTTAAGGTGGGAGGGGTAAGGACATGTAGGTAAAGTCAACGTCAGTAACTCAGGGGAGAGCGAGAAGAAGAAGCTACAGTGAAGAAGCGACAGTGGGGGGGGGGGGGGGGGGGTACGTCTGCATCTCTAAGTCCCAAAAAGGTAGAAATTTGCCAAACATGGCCCATAACAGCGTATAGCAGCAAAAGACCCCAGTACACTGGTTCCTAGGGAGGTACAAGTAGTCAGGTGGACAAAGCATAGATTCAACATAAATGAACGGAGCACAGATTCAATATGGTGTGAACATAAGTATAAGTATCTGGAACAAGAGCTCACCAGAGGGCACCCAGAACACTAGATGAGAGAGAAATCTTATATACGACCTGTGAGTCTGAGCCAAGGGGTCATTGTCTTCAGAAACCTGCTACGGGAGCCTGTGGCTCAACTAGAGAGTTCCTCAAATCTACAGATTTGATTAACCCTAGCCAGCCACTCTGCATGAGTAGGAGGCTCAGTCTGCTGCCACTTCTGGGGAATCAAGAACTTAGCAGTTGCGAGCAGTAAGGTCTTGTCTGGACGGTTTAAAAACCGTATCAGGCAACGCCAGTGCAATCTGAGTAAGCGATATTTGAAACTTAGTGGAAGAGCTCTTCTGTATCGTGGATTCAACTGCTTTCCAGTACAAGGCTAAAACCGAGCATGACCACCATATATGGGAAAGGGAGCCGACAGCCTGGTTGCAGCGCCAGCATTGGTTGGTATCTGATAAGTTATAAGCGTGCAACCACTCTGGTGTTTTATACCACCGAGTCAACAATATGTAATGGTTTTTTTGAATTCTAACACATTTAGAAAAACCATGTGAGTTGGACAGGACAGTCTTAACCTGGTTGTCTGTCAGAGATACCAAGATCCTTCTCCCAAGAGTGCAAAAAGGCCTGTCTCGTGAGCTCCTGTTGTACAATAAAAGTATGATAGACATGGGAGACTTTCCTAAGTTTCGGAAGAGGGGCCAAAAGCAACTTTCAAAATCCGTGGACTCAACCCTAATCTGGTGTTTCGTCTTGAAGAGTGAGCATAAGCGAGTGAGATGCGTAGAGTGAAGTGGGGTGAGTTTTGGAAGCCCAGTAAGATCATTACATTGTTTATCTGTTAGTGGATGATTATACTCTGCTATAGACGAGAGGGTCTTGTCATCTAATGTGGCTCAGAGGTCCCTCGGGCTGGACATTGAGAGGACAACGGCATGGCTCGGGACGGGAAGGGGGCCAGAGAGGATTGGAGTCGTGCCAAAACATGAGACGGGCCCATCAACATTGGACTGATTCCTCTTCTACATCTGGGTGGATGCCCACGAAGCCATAGATCCCGAATTCGGGCCTAAGGCGGCTCTCAGGAAGAGAGAGACTGCCACATTTCTGATGGAATTGGTCAGTTCCAGCCAGTGTGTAAATTGGATTACGTTCCCCCCCCCCCCCGCCTCCCCCTTACCAAAAGGGAGTTGGCTAACCTCGGCCTCTTATGCTTCCAAACATAGCGAGAGAAGAGAAAGCGGACCTCCCGGAAGAAACTTGCGGGTAATAGAATGGGTACCATATTCATCGTATAGAGAAATTTAGGCATAATATATGTTTTGAGCAGATTAATGCGACCCATCCATGAAAGGAGAGGGATATCAATCCTCTAGCAATTTCCCAACCAACTCGAGAAGGGGGGAGTAATTAGTGTGGTAAAGGGCAGATAACTTGGATGGGACCGAGATACCAAGATATTTCAGTGGCCCGGTGGTCCATGCAAAGGGAGTGAGGGGCCTCAACCTGGAAACTACAGATTGTGGTAAGGTAATATTTAATATCTTTGATTTCCCAAAGTTGACCTTAAAATTGCTGAGGAAACCAAAATGTTCTAAACTACGGGTGAGGGCCGGGAGACCTGTCCCTGGGTTTGTAACAAGGAACAGGAGGTCGTCTGCAAACGCGGTCGACTGGAGGCGCTCAGAACCTATCTGAAGGCCCTGAATTTGCTCATCTTGTCTAATACTCTGCAGCAAGGTTTCAACCACTAGGATGAACAGGGTGAGGGACAAGGGACAACCCTGCCGAGTGCCATTTTTCATGTTGGAGGAAGGTGAGAAAGTCCAATTTACCTTCAATTTAGCGGAAGGTTGGGAGTACTTGGTAAAAACTGCTTCAATAAACCCAGGAGGGACACCAAAGCGAGCAAACACTCTCCGCATGAAGCTCCAGACCCTGTCAAAAGCCTTCTCAGCATCGATGCCTAGAAGGACCAGAGGCTGCTTACAGGAGGTTGCAAAGTGGATGGCCTGCAAAATCCTATGGGAGTTCTCCCCCCTCCCTCCCTGGGACAAAACCCGACTGTTCATGGTGTATTAAGTGCGGGAGGACTCTCTGAAGTCTCTTCGCCAGAAGCTTAGCGCAGATTTTAAGATCAATATTTAAAAGGGAAATGGGTCTATAGCTACTACAACTTTGAAGGTCCTTCCCCTCTTTTGGTATAAGGGAAATGTGGGCCTCCAGGAACTGTTTGGGCCACTGCTGCCCTTGTACAATAGAGATAAAGGTGTCAGTCAGGAAGGGAAGCAGAGTGGTCAGGAACTTCCTATAGTATGGGAGATACAGGCCAATCGGGGCCTGGGCTTTTTCCCGGGGAGAAGCTATGTATGGCCGCTTTGACATCAGAAGTAAATACAAGCTCCAGGGCTGTTTGGGAGTCCAGCTCTTTGCATCTTTTAATAGGCACTGCTGTACTTTTTAATGTAGCCTCTACTGTTCCTGAGCAATCTGTGCAGTTACTCTTCTATCAATTGGGTGGTTGAAGGCATGGGAGAATGATTCTGAGCTCTGACACTGTCTGCCTCTGATTGGACAGTCGCCTGTCTTCAAGTGGGTAAGATGCCCCCTTTTTCTATTTATTTGAATGCATATGGTTTCTACAACTGTGCCATGTATTTGTTTTGTTTGGGGATGTTTTTTAGTTGGTGACCTTAGATTTTAGTCATTTTGATTAAATGTTAAGTTTTATGTTTGTATTAGTGCTGATATGGTAGATTATTTTTTCGGATGTCTTTTTGCATACTTCCTCTGGTGAAGAAATGTATGCAATAATGCTCCCTTGTGCTTCCATTGCGTTTTTAAGAATGGGAAAGGACTGTGCTTGTCATGTCCCAGGACTTGGTTTAATTCACTGACATGTATCTGTGATACTGTTTGTCTTTGTAGTTTGTCCCTTTTCTCTCTCTGTATCCTTAGTTGTGATCTGTAGCTCCTCCTCTCTCTCTCTCTCTCAGTTTAGTTTCACTTCTTTGTAAGCAACATGTCTGCTCAGCTCCTGGTATTTCATCATTTTTCACCTACTGCTGTATGAGGTTTTACAAGATTTACCTGGATTAAAGCATCTGGAATCTTATCTACGCCTCCTCAGTTGAGTTGAACACTATCTGATAGATATCTTGGTGTAAATTGCTGGTTAGCATAGAGACTACAGGGCACTCACAACCTCACACTTGCAGCCAAGCTATTGAGTCAGAACAGTGAAAAATGATGCATAAAGACTGCCAGATACAGCTGTAAGACAGTTCACCAACTTCTGACATACAGTCAGTCACAGCAAGTTACCTGAAGCCAGAAGGAATCAGCATTGCATAAGTTGCATCTGCAGCTCAGACCCCCTCAGCATAGAAGATTCTATCAAGCAGCCATCTTACGCCAGCAAAGTTATATTTATCCTGTTTGTGTTGCATCATGGCTGAAGGGCACCCTGAAGCACAAGGTAGCATGGACCTCAGTCTGCAGCCCAGTGAGAAGGCTAGACGCTCAATTAAACAGGTTAGAGACAATCTAGAAGGTTTAAAGCATGAACTTTCCTGTGAACTCTCAAAATGGTGGCAGGAAATACAGACTAAGATATCTGCCATGTGCTTGCCTGCATACCATATATCACCACTAGATGGAGCTCTGCGACAGCTTTGTGCTATGCATGGACATTATAAAATGAAAGCTGAGGAGCATGAAAGCATATTGAGGAAACTTCATACAGACGATTCCTTAGTTGAATTGCAAAGCTTCCAGCATCTCAATTCAGAACGAGACAGCTTAGTACATGAAACTAAGTTAAGGACAGAGGCAAGAATTGCGCAACTGCAGGAAATGGCATCCCACGTTTCTGAGTCTACCAAGCGTTCAAAGCGTACATCTAAGTCACGTTCCTCAAAATCTTCCACACTCAGTGAGCAACTTATAAAAGCACGTGCAGAGGCGGAAGCTACTAAGATACAGGCAGCCTTTGCACAACAGAAAGCAGCAATGGAAGCTAATGCAGCAGCAATGGAAGCTAATGCAGCTCAAAAAAGGGCAGAACTAGAAGCTCTAGAGAAACAGAATGAGCACGCTGCAGCCATGGCAAGGTTAAGCATTTTAGAACAGGCCATCAGTGGAAGTGAAAGAGACAGCACCAGTTTGTGTGATGTGGAAACAGAGGATCCCCTCAAGCGCACAAGAGACTATGTACTAAGCCAAAGCAGTGAATCCCTATTTCTCCAGAGCAACAGGGCACAGTATCTTCTGCAGCACACCGCATTCAAGGTCAGTACAATGCCCTGCCTGTCCAGCATCCAGTTTCTTCTTCCTTCATGGATTCCCAAAGCCTTGCACCTCAGCAAATGCAATATACTGATACTCAGGTAAACACCAATGTGACACCATACTACCAGACTGCAAACAACCGTCCAGTCTCACATCCATATGTGGCTAAACCTATGGACTTTAAGCTAGCTCCTAGGCTGAATGCCTACGCAGCCCCTACACTACCTACCTCTGTTAACCAGAACCCCACTAACAACGTAATCACCGCTACTCAGCCAGCAACTCAATATTTAAAGTCAGAGAGAACAGACATGTCAGAGTTTGCAAGGTACATGGTTCGCCGTGAGCTTACTAAGACTGGACTCACAAGGTTCGATGACCAACCTGAGAACTACAGAGGCTGGAAATGTGCCTTTAAAACTGCAATTAGTGACCTTGGCATTACTGCAGCTGAAGAATTAGATTTGCTTATCCGGTGGCTTGGCCCACAGTACGTGCTAAAAGACTCAGATCCGTCCACATTTACAACCCCATAGCAGGCCTTACCGCTGCTTGGGAAAGACTGGAGAAAACCTATGGCAGTCCTGAAGCAATAGAGAATGCTCTGTTCAAACGGTTGCAAGGGTTTCCAAAGATATCTGGTAAGGATCATCAGAAATTTCAAGAACTTAGTGACCTACTCATGGAGCTCCTACTGGCTAAGGCGGACACTCTCCTATCGGGCCTCAGTTACCTGGACACTGCTCGTGGGGTAAACCCGATAGTCACCAAGTTGCCATATAATATTCAAGAAAGGTGGACCACAGTTGGGTCAAGATACAAAAATGAGACTCAAGTCTCCTTTCCTCCATTTTCCTACTTCTGTGAGTTTATCAAGAACATTGCAGAATCCAAGAATGACCTAAGCTTTTCCTATGGGGATCCCAGTGTTCCTGGTTCACCTCCTATTAAGTATGACCGCTCACATTCTAACTACAGAAACCGCAGAGGCCCAGTTTCGGTGAAAAAGACTGATATTCTTCCTATACCTACATCAGCACCAGAAGAAAGCAGTTGCAACAGCAACCAAGACGAAAAGGTAGAAAATCCTAACCGTCTGTGTCCTATTCACAAGAAGCCTCATCCCCTCAAGAAGTGTATTGGCTTCAGGAGGAAACCAATCCAGGAACGTAAAGAGCTTCTAAAGAAACTAGGGATATGTTTCAAATGTTGTGCCTCTACTGAACATGTTGCTAGAGACTGTAAAATTGCTATTAAGTGTATAGAGTGTGGCAGTGAGAACCATGTACAAGCTCTTCATCCATCCCAGCCTAGTGCCACCACCTAGAGGTTCCCCTCCCCCAACTAAGCATGGCGGGGAGAACACAGATCAAGCAGCAAATACTACCACAGTATCTTCCTCATGTACAGAAGTCTGCGGAGAAGACCTTTGTGACAAGTCTTGTGCAAGGATATGCCTAGTCAATATATACCCCAAGGGCCAACCAGAAAGGGCTCTGAGGGTGTACGCCATCTTGGATGACCAGAGCAACCACTCACTTGCAAGGTCAGAACTCTTTGATCTGTTTAACTTAAAGGGTGATACCTATCCGTATACCTTGGGTACTTGTAGTGGCATATCAGAGGTTTCAGGAAGAAGGGCCAGTGGTCTTGTAATAGCTTCTCTCAAGGGCAATTTGGAGATACCTTTGCCCACACTTGTTGAGTGCAACCAGATACCATCAAACAGAGAAGAGATACCCACACCAGAGGTGGCTTTCCAGCACCCTCATCTAAGGGCTATAGCCAGTGAAATACCATCCCTTGACAAAAATGCAGACATTCTACTTCTGCTAGGTAGAGACACTCAGACTGCACAAAATACACCAGCAAATTAATGGACCATATGATGCACCATTTGCCCAGCGCCTCGATCTAGGATGGGTAATCATTGGCAACGTCTGCATAGGTAGGATGAAAAGGCCCAGCAATATTTCTTCATTTAAGACGCATATGTTACCAAACGGTCGCAGCACTTGTTTTCAGCCATGTCCACATCACTACCAAGTGAAAGAGAAGATAAGCAACAGTAAGTGGCTGCATAATCACCGAGACAACGTGAATACTTTCCTGCCTGGGGACGACATCCTTGGATTAACAGTGTTCAGTATAACAAGTGATGACAACAAGCTGGCACCGGCTATAGCTGATAAAGAATTTCTCAAACTTATGGACAAGGAATTCATTCAAGATGATTCCAACAGCTGGGTAGCACCCTTACCTTTCCGCTCCCCGAGATCAAAACTACCAAACAATCTGAAGCAAGCAGTTTCTAGATTTTCCTCTTTAAAACGTACCCTCAAGAGGAAACCAGAGATGGAGAAACACTTTGTAGGTTTCATGCAGAAGGTATTTGAGAGAGATCATGCAGAACCTGCACCTCCACTAAAGGAAGGAGAAGAATGCTGGTATCTTCCATCATTTGGCGTGTATCACCCTCGCAAACCTGACCAAATCAGGGTCGTGTTCGATTCTAGTGCTCAGTATGAAGGCGTCTCTCAACAACCTGCTCCTCACTGGTCCTAACCTAAACAACAGCCTCATAGGAGTCTTAATCTGTTTCAGACAGGAACCAGTTGCAGTGATGGCCGACATCCAACAGATGTTTCATTGCTTCATTGTTAAGGATGATGACAGAAACTATCTCAGGTTCCTATGGCATAAGGACAATGATGTCAACAATGAAGTCATAGATTACCGGATGAAGGTACATGTCTTTGGCAATAGCCCATCTCCTGCAGTAGCGATCTATGGACTGAGAAGGACCGCCCAAGAAGGTGAGAAAGAGTATGGCTCTGATGCTCGTCAGTTTGTTGAGAGGAACTTCTATGTTGATGATGGTCTTAAATCCTTACCTGCATGTGAAGAAGTGATCGATCTCCTCTCTAGAACACAGGAAATGCTGTCTGTAGCTAACCTCAGACTTCACAAGATCATCTCCAACAATATGGAGGTAATGAAGGCATTTCCCTCTGATGATCATGCAATCAACTTGAAGGATCTTGATCTCAGTTCTGATGCTCCTCCTATGCAACGCAGCCTAGGATTGCTATGGAACACTGAACAAGACACATTCACATTCCAAGTGTCTTCTTGTGACAAACCTTTTACCAAACGAGGAGTTTTATCTGTTGTGAACAGCATTTATGATCCTCTTGGTTTCATTGCTCCCATCACCATTCAAGGCAAGCTACTACTAAGACAGCTTACCACTGAGAACATGGACTGGGACACTCCACTGCCTGCTGAGAAACAACTGAGGTCTGACTGTGGCACTAACTTCGTTGGAGCCTGCAAAGAACTGCAGTTAGACAACTTCTTATCCAACAATGGGTGCACTTGGACGTTTAACCCTCCACATTCATCCCATATGGGAGGTTCCTGGGAACGTATGATTGGGATCACACGCAGAATCCTTGACTCTATGTTGATGGACCACAAGTCGACACTGCTCACCCATGAGACGTTAATAACCTTTCTTGCTGAAGTGTCTGCGATAATCAATGCAAGGCCACTTGTCCCAGTATCTTCAGACCCTGAATCTCCAATTATCTTAACCCCAGCAACGCTTCTTACTCAGAAAATTGGTACTGCTGCTACCTCTCCACGTACCTTAGATCACAGTGACATTTACAGAGGCCAATGGAAACAAGTTCAACACCTGTCCAATGTGTTCTGGCACCGCTGGAAAACAGAGTACCTCCACATGCTACAGAGCCGTCACAAATGGCAGACCTCAAAACCTAATCTCCAGGTGGGTGACCTCGTCCTTCTAAGGGATAAAGAAGTCCATCGGAATGAATGGCCTATGGGTCTCATCACTAAAGTTGTCCCTAGTGATGATGGGAAGACTCGGAAAGTGGAGGTCAAGGTAACCAAGGGAGGCTCAGTGCGAGTTTTCTTCCGCCCAATCAATGAACTGGTGCTTCTTCTTCCAAGAGGAGACGTCACATAAAAGATGATAAGGACACCATTCACAGCTCATGGCGGGGAGCTTCCTTCCATGAACTAAAACCGTGTTCTTGTGGATTACAGTGTGGGTCGGTGGAGGTGTTGGCAAATTGCGGCTTCCCGACCTGAAGATTGGTTTATTTGGACTAACTGTTGATTATTGTTTGTTGTGCATGTTTCTTTTTTGTTTTTCAGGTTTGAAGAGGACTTTATGGACATCTCAGGACATTTAATGTTTGTTTTCATTGAAATCTAAAGATTTCAGGCGGGGAGTGTCATGTCCCAGGACTTGGTTTAATTCACTGACATGTATCTGTGATACTGTTTGTCTTTGTAGTTTGTCCCTTTTCTCTCTCTGTATCCTTAGCTGTGATGCTGTAGCTCCTCCTCTCTCTCTGTTTAGTTTCACTTCTTTGTAAGCAACATGTCTGCTCAGCTCCTGGTATTTCACCATTTTTCACCTACTGCTGTATGAGGTTTTACAAGATTTACCTTGATTAAAGCATCTGGAATCTTATCTACGCCTCCTCAGTTGAGTTGAACACTATCTGATAGATATCTTGGTGTAAATTGCTGGTTAGCATAGAGACTACAGGACACTCTCACAACCTCACACTTGCAGCCAAGCTATTGAGTCAGAACAGTGCTGCTGCAAGACACCTCAAAATAAAAAAAGAATTAGACATGATGGATTTCAATATACCTGATCCTTTGTTCCTGTAAGGAAAAAGTAGTTGTTGGAGGTATCTGACAGCAACTTATATCCCTCCTCCCACTTAAAGTACATGTACACCTAGATGGGGCAAGATTGCATATGTATGGGGGGCAAGAGGAATAGCTGTTGGTCAGCCAGCCTTAGGCTAAGGCCCCACTTTGCGCAAACGCAGTTTTTTTGTTGCAGTTTTTTTGAGCCAAAGCAAAGAATGGCTACAAAAGTAATGGGAAATATCTAGGAAGCTCTTATACTTCTACCTTCTACTTAATCCACTCCTGTCTTTGGCTCAAAAAACCACAACAAAATCTGCAACAAAAAAAGCTGCATTTCTGCAACGTGGGGCCTCAGCCTCAGTCACCAATCAGATTACCTGGAATTAGAAAATGAAAACCCGCTTGTTATACGTAACACTTCCACCACGAAATGATTTGCGTTATTGCTAATACTGACGACATGCACCGAAAGAAACCTGAATTTTTCAGCAGTTCTAAATATAGTATCAATGCTGCATTACCATTGTGCTTTAACAAGTAACCAATAGTCTACTGCAACAATCCAGAGTCAAAACTACAAAAACAACATTATTCTCATTTTCCCTAATTCTGCCCAGACCGGTTTATCAGGTTCTTAGGAGAATGTTCTCAGACTCAAGGGGTTCACACAAAGAAAAAGGAAGACCTGCATGAAAAGAACCATCTGGTTAGTACTGATCAAATTCTCAATTGCACAATAAATGGTGTATAGTCAATTGAAATGGGAAATGTGAGTTAAAAATATTTTTTATTACAGGGAAAAAAATGTGTTCCTGCATGACTGCATTTTTGTGGTTTCCACAAAACAGTGTATGCAGGTCCATTTTTTCTCCCTCCTTTACTTGACCATTTTGTAGCAGCAATATCCACAGCTTAACCCCTTAGTGACTGGTACCTATTTTAGCGAAAACCCCTTTAAGGACCCCAGCCAATCAGCTGCTTGAAGAGGCTTTAGTGCTTGTGTGAGCACTGCAGCCTCAACATTACTAACTAAGCACATTGCTGTCCATTTGTGCAGTGGCTATGCTTAGTATTGCAGTTAATCCCATTCACTTCAATGGGATTGAGCGGAGATCAGGCAATGTGAAGCAGTTGTCCAGTTTCTGAAAATAAATGTTACTGTTTAATAAAAAATTAAACCATTTTCCATACCTCCCAACTTTCAAAGAACAGAAAGAGGGACAAAATATGTGGCGCACTATGGCAAATTCAGCTCCACCCACTTCTACGTGGACTCTGCCCATTTTCATCTATTTTTCCATGTGCCGCCACACAGTATAATGCTCCTACAGTCACCCTAACATTATATGCCCCCACATTATAATGGTCCCCTGCAATTGCCCCACAGTATTAAGTCCCTCTCCTCGTGCTCCAGTTTAAACTGGTGGAAACTAAAGGGGAAATTAAATTGGGGCAGCTGGAGGGTGACATTAAAAAGTGGGGGTAGTTGGAGGGGGACATTAAACTGGGGGCAACTAGAGGCAGACATTTCCCCCTCCAGCTACCCCCCCCCACAGTTTAATGTCCTCCAACAGTTGCCCCCAGTTTAATGTCCCCCCTCCATCTGCCCCCAGTTTAATGTCCCCCTTCATCTGCCACCTTAATGTCCCCTTTCATCTACCAACAGTTTAATGTCCCCTCCATCTGCCCCAGTTTAATGCCCCCCTCCATCTGCCTTCAGTTTAACTGCCCCATACATCTGCCCCAGTTCCCCCCTCTTGCTCACACATGTTCTCTTCTCTCCTTATCTTCGATCACTCATTCCCAGCAGCTTTCTGTGTAACATCACACTATTCCGCCGTATCCAGAATAGCTCCGCCCACATGAGAGTCTGATCACATGGTCATGACATCAAAGGTCCTTTAGCCCACTAGGATTTAGCATCTAACATTTAGCCTTTACCCTACCCTAATAAAGTTTGTTAACAGCAAAACACTTCAGTGGTATAGCGGGACAAACTCAGCTATGCAGGACAGCAGTGTGAAATCGGGACTGTCCCGCCAGACGGTTGGGAGCTATGCCATTTTCCAATACATTTTCTATTTGCTGAGATTCTTTGCTTACTTCAAGTGGATAAAAAAAATATCAGTCCATGGTCATGTGATGGACACAGGTGACTGCAATGAAATGTGCACCTGTGTGTCCTTCACATGACCATGGACTGATTTTTATCCACTGGAAATAAGCAGAATGAAATGACAGCAAACAGATCTAGAAACCGTGAGGAATTGATACAGAAGATAGATTGTAAGCTCTTGCGAGCAGGGCCCTCAGTCCCAGTGTGTGAATTGACCATTTCTTTGTAATGTATCTTTTTTGTCTGTACTTGAACTCTACAAATTGTACAGTGCTGCAGAATATGTTGGCGCTATATAAGCAACATGTATTATATTGGAAAATTGAATACATTTTCACTATACAAACAATAAGGTTTATTTGTTGAAACTGGACAACAACCCCTTTAATAATTTTTTTGTCAACAGAATTGTGTGCGGGCTTAGTTTTTGCAGAAAGACCTGACATTTTGATTAATGCCGCCTTGAGGAACATAAGTTTTTTTACAGCGTTTTTTCAGTGGCAGACAGACAAAAAAAAAAAAAAAAAAAAAAAGGCAATTCTGATCTTTTTTATGCTATTCATCAAGTGGGAAAATAGCATTACTGTTGTATTGCTTGAGTTATTACAACGATACTCAATATGTTTGTTATGTGTTTTTTTTATCATTATTTACAAAACATTTAAACATGTAATGCAGAACTTTACAAAACATTTTGGGATTTTTTTTTTTTTTTAATAAATAATCTTTTCCCATTTTTATTTAGTTTTTTTGATCGCTTAGCTTACCTAATATATTGCATTCTCGATCTCATTTTGGAGCAGCAGTGACTATACAGAAGCTTGGCAGAAGTAGGGCATGGAAAAATTGCAGCTCCTTCCGTTATTTCCAAGCTTTATATCATATGCCACCCAGGAACCTCAACAAAAAAAATAATTGTCTGCACACAGGTACAGAAAGCTATTTTCCAAGAAACCTACGACAATCACTACTCTGGAATGAAGTGTTGGATTTGGCATCAGGAGAGGCCTGCAAGATATGGAATATCTGGATTGGCACCAACTACTAGGGTTGGGGTTAAGGTTTCTAAACCAAGCTGATTGTTTAGTCTTTTCCTAGAGTTTCACTTTGACGCATAATTACATGTTATATTGTTGAATTGATATTAGATTGTTCCATAAATCTTGCCTAAGTACCCCGCTTAGAGTTATCAACAAAAAAATTTTTTTTTTCCTAATATCCTATTCTGAAATAGAAATGGCTCCGCCATTCCGGATCCTTATTTATTTCAGAGAGCATCTCTCGCTCTGGTAGACCCAACATGTCCAGCATTACATGAGCAAACCATTAATTGAAATAGGAACTCTTCAATACTTCTTTCCTCCTACAGTGGCGCTGCAGGGAACTTGCACACTTGATTTAGAGTTACCCCACAGATTACAGCTGATGACCTGTGGGTTCTAGCAACAAGGCAACCCATGATCAGCTTATTACTCAAAGACCTTACTAACAAGAAGATATTGTCCAAGGCACCAAACCCCTTTAAAGCTAAAGCCCCATGTAGCAAAACACTGCGGGAAAAAAATCAGCAACACATCACGTTTTTTTCTGCAGCATTTTTCATTGCATTTTCGCAGGGATTTCCTCTGCAGACTTTCTACCCTTGTTATATCTATACGGGAAACACCAGTGTTTCTGAAGGTATAATTGACATGTTGTGACAAGCATTTTTTGAAGATTTATTTCTGCAATGTGTGGATGGGACTAGTCAGAATCCCATTCACTTTGCAGGTACTGTAAAATGCTGCATTTCCACAATGAGGGGCTTCAGCCTTAGGAGTTTTTCCAGAATTTTAAAGATTTTCTCAACCATCTTAGTGACGACAGTCTGTTCTCTTGAATGGTTGCCAATGGATACGACCATGAATGCAAGAACTTTCTATGCTCTCAAACCCAGCCATGATTTCCCTATTGTGGCCTGGGTTATCTTCTCATGCTTGTATAGTCGCATCCACTGGCAACCAAAAAAAGACCACCACCACTAACATGGTTACATAAAATCTTTAAAAGTGAGCAAAAATTTAAATTATTTAGGTTTGCCAAAATGTTAAACTCTTAATCGTCTACAATTGCAAGTAAGTTTATGTTCATGGGAAAATTTCCATTGAATGGAACCTGTCAGGTGTTTTTTCCACCCTGAACTGGCCCCAGTACGTGTAGCATCAAGTATTGGCCTTTCCTATGGTGCCTCTCACCAAATTCTGCTGCTGAAGAGTCAAGGTATAAGATTTTAAAACCTTAGATTGGCATATGCAAATTTATCTTAGTCTAAATGGCCAGTAGCATCTTCACCTAGTAAGTCATTGCACTAAATCACACACTGTGCAGCAAGCACTTAGACAGGGTATCGGACTGATTTCCGAAAGTGAGGTACTTGCCAGTCACACTGCACAATGACTAAGGTAAATTTGCATAAGGTTATAAAATCTTTTTCTTAGTGAGGTGCACTATAGGAAACAACATTACTTAATGCTGCACAATACTGGGACTCGTTTAGGGTGGCAAAACCATCTGATACAGATTCCCTGTAATGTTTGACCAGTCTGTACTACCATTAGCAAATTCATTGTATCTCAAATTTCTCCTTCCTCACGGTTACATACTGTAACGGGATTAGCTCAGGGATGGTCATCTCCTCAGATAGACAAGCACTTTTTGGCACAACAATTAGAGTCCAGTCCAGTATGGTGCAACTGGCCGCAACCAGTTTTATCAGTGGTTGAAGGAAAAACAAAACAATAAAATACAAAATAAACTCCTAGCCGTTCGGCCACTTACCTACAATACACAATGCAGGTAACTAACTAGAGAGAGCTGGGCCTACTGAACAGCTCCCTAAACACAAAACACAGCAGTTTAACTCACAGTGGATTTCCAGGAGCAGAGAGAGCCAAATACATGTGTGCTGTATGTCCTTATATACGCACTCTTCAGGAACCAAGGATTTAACCCCCAGTCAACTCAAAACCTGAAGTGGCTGAATGGAGTAGAGCCACACCCAACTCTGCTTACTCCAGCCGCCAGACCTTTTACCAGGGTTTAGATAAAACCCTCCAGCAAGGATCACACCTTTTCTAGGTGCTTTTAGAAGGTATATGACAGGAACCTGGGAGAAATGTATACTCCTTCTACCACTTTGCCCCTGGTCCTGTCACAATACACAAAAAAATTATACCATTTACTTGAATATTGTTAAGACAGCTAGTATCACAGCACACATATTGAGCTTACATCAGTTTTTTGCATCCTTTGTATTTAAATATATTAATTTCCTGAACTATTAAATATATTCTATTTAAATACTTCAACTTCCTTAGTGTTCTTCTCTAATGCCAGATTCTTTATTAATAAGCTCAGAACTCTTTTTTCAACAAAAGCTCTTCTCATAGATGGTAAGTGGATGAAAATGGAAAAAAATGGATGGTAAATGGGCACCTATCACTTTGTTGTAAGGGTCCTGCCATCCAGTGTGCTCACCGCTAACTCTTGTGACATACAGCCTGCAATTAGTGGTCAACGCATGGGGCTAATTCCAGGGCTGCATCCATACTTGTCATTGCTTCTGACAGCAAAGTACAGGTGCATCCTGGCACCTGTCTGCATTGGACTCAACTAACACTGCATGTATACTGAACAAGAGGGCAGTAAACTATGCCAGACAACTCTGGAGGACCCTGTTCCAGTGAGAATAAAAACCTGTTATAATCCTACAGCCTACTCCCTCTTTACTATGACATCTGATGTAAGGGGAAAGTCAGGAACCCCCCGTACACATTAGATTGTGGGCAGTTTCCTCAAAACTAGGCAGGACTGAGATTCTTTGGGCCAACCAGTTAAAATTATTTTGGGGGCCCAACCTCCAACAACTGTAAGAAACAGACCAAACTACCCTTCAAATTTGGGTGTCTCCTGCCAAACCATTATTGTGTTAGAGGCTGGGCCCACTGGAGTATCCTCTGGTGGGCCTGTCCGGCACTGGCCTTTAGTTCTACATGGAGCTCAGCAGTTAAAGTGATAGTAAAGTAGACTTGGTGGGTAAATTCAAGCCATGTATGTCAGACCTCTCTTCCTACTATCTGGAGACATATAGCTAATTTTATTATTCACTCTGGGCATGCCCAAAGGTCAAAGGATGTTGAAAGCAAGTTGTTACATGCCTACCGCAGTTTAATACAATGCCAAAACCCTGAGAGATATCCTTCAATGACAGATATGGCATTCCTGGATAAAATACTCTCACGGGCTAAAAATAACATTACAAAATATGTTATGGTGGCCAGAACTCCTCCATCCATCATTAATGAATCCACAGAAAAAGGGAAAAGGCAGAGAGTATTTAAGGCTACTATGGGTAGTCGGGCATAGGCACAGTTGTAGTATTTTATTTTTCCAAATGTATAGGTCTAGTTTATTATTAGTGATCACAACATATATATTCCACTTTCATGTTCCTGCACAGTCAACATGACAATGTAAATAGAAGAGAAGATTGACCATTGGGAGAGTTCTAAAAAGTATCATTACATACTTAATCAACCTATCAATTTATAAGAAATAGAAACTATAAAAAAACAATATGGTGAAGGTAGTAACAAAGCAATAAATACGATAAAAAAAATAAATTTTTCTGTATATATATATATATATATATATATATATATATATATATATATATATCTTTCATAAGAGGATCAAGGGAGCATAAGTAAATAAAAAGATACTCAATTACCCCCCTTCCCCGGGCAATCCAACTCTTCCTGTCTTCTTGGTGTCTGATGTGTACAGGAAGTAGCTGTAGTAGCCCGATCAGCCAATCACTGACTTAGGTAGATGCTATGGTTAGCGATTGGCTAAATGGGCACCTCCAGCCACTTCCTGTTTGTTAAGACACCAGGAAGCGGTAACCTGGGAAGATCAGTGCAAGGATTGTCTAAAGTTGAGTATTTTTTTTTTCTAATTATTATACTCCCTTGATCCTGCTTAAAACAAATAAATAATGGATGAAAAACCCTTTAAAACAATGTCCTGGCAGTTGCAGGCTATTGTCACCCCATTCCAATAGATGGGGTGGCATAAACAGGTAACTAAAAGGCTGATTAGACATACAATACAATCATCCATTGGGTGAACATTGCTTTTGATAGCAAAAGTAGCTCGGTATATAATTCTTTTGTTGCCCTCAATACAGCAAAACCACAAAGACCCAATTAAAAGCTAATAGGGACGATTGGTTGTCATTTGGATCTGCTATACAATGGATCTGACCTTAGTATGATGGCTTTCATTATATAAAAACCAACATAGTTGTGAACTGAGACATGCTGTAATGTGAGAGGCTGAAAATAACGAACTTAGAAACTTTCTAACATCGACTATTAATGTAGTCAATAAAGCTGCTTTAATTTTCAACGCTCAAAAAATACAACCTAGAATTTGATGGTTTCTATCAGCAACACTGACTATATTTGTTTTTATGCATGGGGTCCATTGTAATAAGGATAGATTACAGTGAGCCAAACAAAAATGAGGTGCTGACAATGAATTTACTACATAAATTCCACTTTCTATTTGCACTAGAAAATTATGTAACAGAGAAAGGGACCCACATGCTGAAAGTAACAGGGGTCTTTTTCTGTCTATATGAGCTCCCATGTGCAAAACATAGGTTGATTGATTCATGAATAGCCCTGTGTATATTACAGGACCATGAAAGGGAAATATATCACGTGGTCAAACTGTTCTAACATTATGTTTATGAACAGTAAGGGCTCGTTCACACTGTTCTGCTTTTGGTTCCATTTTAATTAAAGAAAGAAAATAAAACAGGAACAGATCAATAAGTGGAGAGGAAGGATAAAGGTTTTCTGTGGGAAACAGAAATTAAATACTGGGTTATGAATCTGACAACATATACCGTAAATATACATGCATCGATGATGTACAAAGATAAACGTGAGGACTCTTTTAGGGGGGTATATGGCCGCACCATGCTCCTAAACACCTGAGATAAGCGGTTCACATCCCATTTTCATACCTTCTGTATGTTTTCCATGCTGTTGTTTGATAATACTGAAGTATCTAAGGAGACCATATGCCTGTCCAGGCTTTTAACATCAATTAAAGTTGAGACAAGACCAAGTTCAATAGGTCCCCTCCTCTAGGGATACCAGAGCAGTTATGCCCTTGATCCAGGGGTTCAGAATTAGGGGAGGGGGCTTGATTCAATTTTAACACATGGGCTTGGCTTAGCTATATGGGGTCAGGACTTTCTTTGTAAGATGTCTCCTGTGGAGAGTTTACCAAAGGTCAGGTCAAAAGGAATCTGGTAAATTTTAAGAATTTGGTGTATAGACTGACAGCATCTGAGAGGAGACACTGTTAATTTGGTAATAAATTTGGTAATCCCTGCTACATGCATTGAGAACGCAAAAGGCCCATAGTTCACACCTGCCCGCAGATACTGCAAATGCCTTGCAAGAGAATTACTCTATTTTGTATTCTATACACAGTTCTAATCCTGAAACTCTATGCCCTGATTTCAGCTCCCATATCTGGGATTGCTCTGCCAAATCTGGACTACCCATATGGGCAGAAAAAGACACTGATGCTCCTGAAGACACCCTAATGGAAGCAGAACTTGGGACACCGATCAAACTGGGACTGGGAAAGCTCCAGGTCCCACTTCTCTATTACAAGACATTTGTAGAAGCTTTAAGTCAGCAACTTTTAGCATCCCTTAATAAAGTGGCCAATGGTACCTCTACCTAAGGACTGAATACAAGCTCACATAACTGTCATATATAAAGGGGGAAAAGACTAGAGATGGATGAACCGATTCGTTGCGAGCTGTGTTCGGTGCGAATATTCCAAAATGTTCAGTTTTTATTGAATCTGAATAGATGGCGAGCAGTGAAAATTCAGAAGACACATGTCTTACAGTGCTGATGCCATTTACAGTATATAAGACTGGAACACAAGGCATATCAATGAGGGTGGAAGTAGGGAATGGATGTGCTATTCATCACTGCATGATCCAAAGCAATACTCCATTTTCTTCAGAAATACACAACAGCAGCAATGCTTGCAATACAGCTAGAGAATCTTAGGAGTGGCAGATAGGAGTGAGGGAGAATATCAAAGCACATCAACCTCCCTTCCACATTCCGCTGGTCAGTTCAGTTCCTCCACTGCATGTAGATTTAACTCCCGTCCGACACAATCTATGATTAAACTCAACATTTTGTCTCTGTTACGTTCCATTCAAGATTGCTTCCGATGGTCTAGAGACACCTTATTGTGGTTCAACTGAGGTGAGATTTTAAAAATGAACCTCCTCTCTCAAATTTTATATCTACTCCAGGCACTCCAGATTAACATCCTCTCCTCCTTTTTCCCCAAGTCCCTAGAATCTGCCCAAATCTCCTTCATATGGGCCAGTAAACTGTCCAGAATTAAAGGGGTATTCCCAGGTACATAACCATTTTTAAATTTGCAGATAATTAAAAAAAGTTAAACATTTTTGCATATATAAGTAATTAAACATCTTGCAGAGTTTTAAAGATTTTCTCTAAATATCTTGTGGTCACGAATTGTCTTGATAGGTTACCAGTGGATACGACCATGAATGCAGGAACTTTCTAAGGTCAGAAAATCAGCTATGATTTCCTTATTGTGGCCGGGATATCTTCTGATACATGTAGTGTCACTGCTTGATAAATCAGCTACAATAAGAAAATCATTGCTGGGTTCCTGACAAGTCCCAGACCATAGAAAGTCTCTGCATAAGTGGTTGTATCCATTGGCAACCGATCAAGACAATAGACTGTCAACATTAACATAGTTAGAGAAAATCTTTAAAACTCTGCAGAATTTTTAGCTACTTATATTTGCAAAAATCTTTAAATATGATTATGTTTATGCGAATACCCCTTTAAGCATCCTATCCTCTGTACACCTAAAGACATGGGAGGCCTGCTACTTAGCCATACATATTGCCAGGTCATAGATTTGACTTGATCAAACACAAAAGGATGGAAACTTTGGATTCACAATGAACGGAACTTGCTTTTAAAAGATGCCCAATAGAACTTTCCCACCTTGTCCATTTGAAGTCTCATCCCATTATCCCGAACAATCTCAATGCTACTCAGCTGAACAGGTTTGTTCACACCTGTTAACCCCAATTCCTTATTATGTCTAATCTTAGACATCCCTAGGACATCCCTAGATATATGACTTCTATGAGAAATAGAGATGAATGCAAATTTCTGAAAATTTCGATTCGGCAGTTTGATTCGAAGTTCCAAAAAAAATTTGCTTCGATCCAAATTACTTCGCGGCGAATAAACAGCTATTTCCGGGCTGCAGAGAGTCGGGGTGGGCGGCAAAAAGGCGGAAGCCCTTGGATGCCGCAGTCATTTTTCTCTCTCTCTCCAGCACGGACAACTTTTATTCATGTGGAAGGATCTGCTAACAAGCAAAGACACGCCTACCCAATCACATCACTAGAGAACATCATGTGACCATCAGATGTCACAAAGGTCCTTACTAAATATTCGTTACCACGAAGCATCAGGAAATCCGGAATCGTTGCAAATCGAAGATTTCCTGAAATTCGGATCGAATTCCACTTCTGCAGAATCGATTTGCTCATTTCTAATGAGAAATTCTATAAGACTTGGTACCACTAGATGGGGTTTCAGTATTTGAGACACTTGTGGAGTTCAAGGCTTTCCTGACACCCTGGCTTACACTTCAGTCCTCTTTTGAGTTACCTATCTCTCTTGCTGCATTCTTAGGAAAAACCTACTGGTGTGTCCAGACGTGAGACTGTCTACTTGATGTTTATGCTTTTTGCATGTGTCTTATAATATGACTCCATTTTCCCTGATTTTTCATGATTGCTTTATGATGAGTCTGGATGAGTCTATTGTCCCATATTGTGACTCTGCATACTGTATATTTCTTATATAAAGATTGTTTTTTTTTGTTACATGAGAATGCGTAATTGTTACAAAACAATCAAAACTTTATGGAGAATACCAAATTAGCAATCTCAGCTTTATTGCAAAACATATGTTATTGGGAAACAAGATTATGAGGAAGTCATGTGTCTGGCTAGAGCAAGGTCTAAAGTTTGGTTTAAGGCCAGTGATATTACAGGAAGTGAAAATGATTAATTTAGAGCAAAAGCTGAAAAAGAGTTTTGCAAAGGATGAGATAAAGGAAATAACATGTTTACTAATATAATATTTATATAATACATATTAAAGGGAGTCTACCACCACCAAAATGGCTTTGCCATATGTAGTTGAAATGTTTGGTGAATCTCAGGCACGATCACACCTGCCAGAGCACATTTTTTGTCAGTACCTATCAATCTTTACGTTGGTTGATGACCACAGGTGAAAATGCGTGCTCTGACTGATGTGGCCATGACCCGGATGCACTGAACAGTTTGCAAATAGATTAAAAGTTGACACAAAAAAGGACATGTTAACTGTGTCAAAACCAGCTGTAAACAGCAGACATGAGGTTTAGAAGCCATTTTGGTGGTCGTAGGCTCCCAGCCATTTTGGAAACATAGCAGATAGGCAAGCTATAACTCCTTAGACTCCTGTTTGCTTTCTATTCGTTTAGTTGCCCATATATAGCCTCTGCCTGCAAAACTGGTGCCTTTCACCTGATTGTTAGGGGTCCCAAAGTTAAAACTCCTATGAGACATTACTAGTAAATTCTGATGAATTTATAAAACTTTGCCATTTTTCAATTTTAGTTTTTTTACTCCCTGCCTTCCAAATGCCAACATTTTTTTTTATTTTTCTGTTCACAGAGACATTTGAGGGTTTCATTTTGGGGTTTCACTCACAACATTTATAAGAAACCTCAATGTTATAGAAAAAACGGATTGGTTGCTGTTAGTCTGGAATCCTTACTTTTTGAATGGAGAAAAAGTCCTGCAAATCCGACTTTTTTCACCGTCCAAAAGAGCGGATACCAGAGGGAAATGCTCCAAATGCAGACCTGCAGAAGGTTTTTGCAACCCATTGAAATCAATGGGTTTTAAAACGAACTACTCAAAATCAGTTTTCAAAAACAGGAACAGAAGACAGTGGTGGCGCTGGAATCGATGACGAAGCTGTGCTCTGAGCACAATTAGCATAATGAAGAAAAGAAGAAAAATTCAAAAATGTCGGCGCGGACCTGCAAAATAAAGGTAAGAGATAAATAGCTGTTCTAAAGGCTATTCCTACGTGCTTTTAGTTTAAAAACTTTTTTTTTTTTAATAATAGAATCCCTTTAACCCCTTCCCACTGGTGACATTTTTCGATTTTCATTTTTGACTTCCCTCCCCCCTTCCAAACCCAATAACTTTTTTATTTTTCCGTTGTCAGAGCCATATGAGGTCTTAATGTTTGCAGGACAAATTTTTTTTCATGATGCTACCATTTATTATTCTGTACAATGTACTGGGAAGCTGGAAAAAATTCAGAATGGGGTGGATTTGAAGAAAAAGTGCATCTGTGCGACTTTCTTACGGGCTTCGTTTTTACGGTGTTCGCTCTACAGCCAAAATGACATGTCATCTGTATTCTATGTTTTGGTACGATTCCGGGGGATACCAAATTTATAAGGTTTTATTTACATTTTAACACCTTAAAAATCCAAAACCGTGCAAAAATATATATTTTTTAAAAGTCGCCATATTCTGACACCCGTAACTTTTTTATACTTCCGAGTATGGGGATGCATAGGGCGTCTTTTTTTTTCCGGGACCAGGTGTTCTTTTTAGTTATACCATTTTGGGGAATTGCTATTGCTTTGATCACTTTTTTTTTTCAAACTTTTATCAGAGGAGAAACGTGAAAAAACAGAGGTTTAGCACTTTTGATTTTTTTTTCTCTCTACGGCGTTTACCATACAGGAAAAATATTTTTAGAGATTTGTAGACTGGGCGTTTTTGGACACAGGGATACCTTATGTGTATGTTTTTTCACAGTATTTTACTACTTTTATATATGTTCTAGGGAAAGGGGGGTGATTTGAACTTTTAATATTTTTTATTTTTTTTTATAATTTTTTTTACTTTTTTTTAATTAATTTTTTTGCATTTATTAGACCCCCTAGAGGTCTTAAATCCCAGGGGGTCTGATCACTAATGCAATGCTTTACAATGCTAATGCATTGCAAAAAAACGGCGCTTCTATTAAGGTAATGAAAGACAGGCCTAGGAGCCTTCACAAGGCTCTCGGCTGTCACAGCAACAGATCCCCAGCAAAATGGCGGCACCCGCGCTCCACTGGTAAAATGGCGCCTCGGTCAGCTTTGACAGAGGCGCCAGAGGGGTTAATGCCCGCAATCATTGTAGGCACTGATTGCGGGCATTAGCGCCAGGTGTCTGCTGTATAATGCAGCAGAAACCCGGCGGCTATGGCGGCTGCTCGGGTCCCGAGCGGCTGCCATATTTAAGCACCCGACATCCGCTGTACTATTATGGTGGATTTCGGGAAAGTGTTAAGGCCTTCTGTATCATTTTATTGTATTGATATAGTTTTTATTACTTTTATTGCTTAACACCTTAAAAAAATCCAAAAGTTTGAAATGAAAAAAACATGTATTGGCGTTGTCACATTCTGACACCTGTAACTTTTTTACATTACCATCTACAGGGATACATAAGGCGTCTTTTTATTTAGGGCCTTTATATTTATATAATTTTGGGTGAATGTCTAATTTTTTTTGTTAATTTTTTGGGGAGGCAAAACAGTGAAAAATAGTGGTTCAGCGCTTTTGATTTATTTTCTGCTATGGTGTTCACCTATGGGAAAAATATTTTTATAAGTCTGTAGTTCGGGATTTTTCAGATATGGAGATACCAATTTTATTTTTAGACACCCTAGGGGTCTTGCTCTCTAGGTGGTCTGACTACTAACACAATATACTACAATGCTAATGCACTGTAGTATATTTGGAAATCCGCAGAAGTCTATTATAGGATGCTTACAGTATATTTCAATAGGCTCCCAGCTGTCAAGAATGTCCACTTTAACCATAGGGAAATGGCAGGGACCCCCTTGGGACAGTCCTGCATTTAGAGTGCTGTCCTGCTGTTTCGGGCCATCCTGATATGTCACAGCTCCTATGGACACAGATGAGTGGAGTACAATGGTGAAGCAGGGAGCCGCCTGTTCCCTGCATCACCATTTGGCCGCTCCACTGTCTCTGCTCCCTATGTACAGCTTGGGTGCAGTAGGCGTGATGTAGTGATGTCACTTACATTGCGACTGTTGCTAACTGAATCTGTCAGCAGCAAAGACAGAAGAAAACAGGGGAACGGAGAAAGGTGAGTATTAGGTGTTTTTCTTTTTCTTTATTTGATTGATACTGGGGGGGGGGGCAACCTGGAAAGGGGACAATATATTGGGGGGGCAACCTGGAAAGGGGAAATTATATTGTGGGGGGACAACTTGGGAAGGGGACATAATACTGGGAGAGGGGCAACCTGAAAAGAGGACATTATATTGTGGAGCAACCTGGAAAGGGAGCATTATATTGGGAGGGGGCAATCTGAAAAGGGGACATTATACTGTGAGAGCAATTTGGAAAGGGGACATTATATTGGGGGGGAAACCTGGAAAGGGAGCATTATACTGTGGGGGCAAAGTGGATGGGGACATAATATAATGTCTGAGGGGCCACTGGGGTGGGACAGATTAATGTATGAGGGGACACTGG
Organism: Leptodactylus fallax; assembly: GCA_947044405.1. Lineage (NCBI taxonomy): Eukaryota > Metazoa > Chordata > Amphibia > Anura > Leptodactylidae > Leptodactylus > Leptodactylus fallax. Next base: position 3,228,821 of record CAMRHE010000132.1, read on the forward strand.
AGGGGGCTGTTAATGTCTGATGCCTCTGCAGAGGCATTACATAGTGGACTACTGAGAGGCATTATATTGTATGAGGGCCACTAAGGGGCATTATACCATATGGGAGCCACTGACTGGACATTATAATTTGTCAGGTATTTCTAAGGGGTGGTGATAGGAGGCACATTTATGAAACCTTTGTATTGGACCCACCAATGTGTTAAAATGGCCCTGCAACTTCTGACCCAGTGTTCCTAGCACATTTTATAGGTTGTATTGATTCCTGGAGGATTATGTTCATTTATGATGTGGAATAGGCTGAACATGTTATATTATTGGAAGTACGAGGACTGGTATTTGCATCTCCAAGTTGGTGTCACAGACACAAGTACAGTGATAATCCTTTGTGGTACACCAAACTGTATTGCATCACTTACTGTATAAGCTTTAGCGTTCTTATTGCTAGATATAGTTATGGTGTTATTGCAGCCTAAAACAAAACATACTATTGAGGTTCGCCAAATTTAACCATTAACTGTTTACCGGCCCCTAATGTTTCATACTGATACCTATCCATAGGATGGGTCATCAGATTCTGATCAGTGGGGTCTGACATCCGGGCCCCACACATATCAGCTGCTCTGGTAGTGTCCAGAAGCTGCTGCAGTGAAAGTTGAGGAGCAAAGCTGCAGCTCTGTCCACTGCATAGCTGAGGCACCAGGGAACTACAGTTCCATATAGCCCTTGAAACATATATAGTGAAAAGGGTCTGGGACTGTTGGGCGGATGTATCCTAAGTGTTATCTTTTAAATTTTAGATGACTCCCCTCCCCTTTCTCCTTTCTTGGTGAAGGCTGGTTTAGAGGCGGGGCTTATGGAATAAATTTGGGGGCATGTCGGGTGGAGCTTCACCTTCTGTCGGTTACCTAATTGACGAGAGGAACGCTCTCCCACCCTTCCCTCACGTTGTCACAGCTTGGCAGAAGGTTCCATATCCCGGTGAGAAGAGATGGCCGACATGCCCGCTGTCGGACAGTGGTTCGGCATTCGGGTGAAGGATCCGGTAGGAAGAATCAGGGCATGGAGTGTTGGTTTTGTTTATTGTTGGTTTGGTGTATTCTGGAAATCTGTTTACAAAATAAAATAAAATCTGTCATTTTGATTTTTTTTTTCTGCCGCATCATTCACTGTATGGGATCAATAATATCAACTTGTTCTTTTGCCATTGATCAACTTTTCTCTTATTCAAGAAATGCCTAGCCACTTGAAACCCCCTTATCTTGTGGAATAATTGCACATGTGATGTAACATTGGAGTCACTAAAACCTATAACCACTGTGAGAAATAAATCTGTCTCCTAATCACATGAAATTTCCAAAACCAAAACTTCAACATTCGCATGAGCTGTGGTCATTGAACTGCTGAGAGGAGAACTAGTCACTGTCTACTATACTATAGACATCATGTGATGAACATGATAATATATGCTGTGTCACAGAAGAGACTAGGATATTGTATATCTATGTAGGAACCAAAAGCCAGAGCAGCCCTGATAAAAAAAAAATAAAAAAATCACAAGCTATGGGTGCAATTCCCTGAAAACCTATCTCCAAGAGAAAGGTTCTTGTGGGAATTTTTGAACTGGAGTACTGCCCATTTTTTGGAGTCTATCTAAATAAATACAAACATTACAGCAGCACTCTGTAAACAGCACCAAGACCTATATAAATAGAGCTAGAAAAGCATTGCTGTTATTTGTTATATACACATACAAATTTACTACTGTTAGTTACTATCTATACATATAAATTTGAGGTCCTTTGAATACATAATTGATCAAGCTTGTGAATCTGCCACGACATAGTGGCCTCATTCAGAACCAACACTAAAAATACATATCTGGACCCAGAATAGGTCTACAGTGTGAATGCCAGGTAAGGTTAGGTTCACATCTGCATTCGATCAGCGTTTGGGGATTCCGTCCCCCATTCCGCTTGAAAAATGCAGAGAGAAAACTCCTGCAAACAGGATTTTTCGGGGAGAAACTCGGTGGATCTCATTATAGTCTATGGTTTCTGCGGGTAACCGCATTGGGTTTCCATTTTTTGGGTCCCTAAGCAGATCCGAAGAACGGCAACCCCAACGCAAGTGTGAACCTAGCGTAAGTAGGGTCCAGAGTCATGCTCCATTTCAATAAAAATAGCCTCAGATAGATAGGAGTCTGAAGTAGAATCTAAGAGTGTGCTCTATTCCAATTACAGTATCTATCTATCTATCTATCTATCTATCTATCTATCTATCCATCCATCCATCCGGAGAGGGATCCAGCATGCAGGAAAGTCCTGTTGTGCATGCAACTACATGGCCTGGCAATCTAACTTCAATATATGTAGATAGAAGATCCAAGAAGAAAAAAAAAAGACATGGACTGCACATCCCAATCTTATACATTGATTTTGTACTTCTCTGCAAATGCTACCATACTAAACATGAGGTTCTTAGTATACATATTGATCAAGGTGTATAAGCCCACTAGCCACTTCACGGCGACCTCTTTATAGTGGGTCCCTACACTACTGGGTGCAGCACTGCACAGCGACCACCATACAGCGCCCACAGGGAGAGTGACCCAGCATCCTAGCAACACCCATGCCGCCAGATTAAGCTCCCAGGCTCTTTATAGTGGGTCCCTACACTACTGGGTGCAGCACTGCACAACGACCACCATACAGCGCCCACAGGGAGAACGACCCAGCATCCTAGCAACACCCATGCCGCCAGATTAAGCTCCCAGGCTCTTTATAGTGGGTCCCTACACTACTGGGTGAGGCACTGAACAGCGACCGCCACCACCACAATACAGCACCCACAGGGATCAATATGTATACTAAGGACCTCATGTTCTGTATTGTAGATTTTGCTGAGAAGCACAAGATCAATGATTAAGATTGGGATGTGCGGTGCATCTCGGGTTTTTCTTCTTGGAGATTTCATGCATATGTAGATAGAAGTCACTTGAACACAAGGCTTTTTACGGTTAAAACAAGCATGTTTGATAAAGACACTTGTATCTGTTGAAATGGTGCACTATATTGATATGCCAATTAAATGAAGATGGTAATAAAATCGATCTTCCAGTTTATCTGGAACGGTAAACGCCACCTCATTCCCCGCTCGGTGATGTTGTCGGGCAAGAGAGAGGGGGGTTGGCGGTCCTGCATTTGTTGCATTACTACTGGGCATCCTGCCTGTGTTGTATTCCATTTTGGGCCGTGCTGCAGGCTTACAAGAAATGGGTCGAGATTGAGAAGCCGTGGCTGGCACCGATCCATCCTAATGCATTCCTGTGGTCCCGTTCCTCCCCCCTTCCCTTCACTCCCCTTCTTGGACCCATTCGCTTCACACGAGCTATTTGGATTACCTGCTCCAAACTTTTTCCCCTGACCTCCCCTTGTTCCTCTATGGCAGGGGTCTCAAACTCACGGCCCGCGGGCCAACTGCGGCCCTCAGGACAATAGTTTGCGGCCCCCACCTCAATATCAAAGTTTAATGTTAGTGCGGCCCGAGTTTGATACGAATGGCAGCAGGGGCGCCCTGTCTGGGGGGCGGCATTTTTTACTATCTAATGTAAACCAGCCCAGGACAGGCTGCTTTAAAAAAAACAACGCTGAGCGGGGCCTGTCCTGGGCTGGCTTACGAGACGTCCGCATCACAGCGCAGGCAGCGATATAATGACGTCATCGCGCCTCCTACGCTGAGACACAGACGTCTCGGACAAGAGGAGGAGGCGGCGGCTGCATCAAGGCATCACAGGTAGGTGAGGATAAGTTTTTTTATTTATTTATATTAATAGGCCGTTACCTGCTGGAGTATCCCCAGCAGGTCACGGCCTATTTATTTCCCTACCCGGCGTCTGCTCATGGCCGCCCCCGCTTCCCCCTTCTGCTATGGGACGTAGAAGAGGAAGTGGATGCCGCTGTGAGCAGCCGCGGGCATCGGTAAGTGAGGCCGCGGGCCTCAAATACTACTATTATTATACTCCAGGGTCTTTTTAGACCCCGGAGTATAATAATCGGAGACCCAGGGGAGGTGAAGGAACATAAAAACCAATGCTACTCACCTCTCCTGCGATCCGCTGTCACCATGAGCAGGCTTGGGCGCTCTGGTGATATCATCAGGTCGCGTCAACGGTCTCATCGCGTGATGTCTGTGCGCAATTAGACAGGGCTGAAAGCTGCTGGGAGTGCTCCGGTTTCCAGGATAGGTAAGTAATACTGGTTTTTATGTTTATATCCTCCCCTGGGTCTCCAATCATTATACTCTGGGTTCTGAAAATAACCCAGAATATAATAATAGTTCGTGGGTGGGCCACTAGGGAGCACAATACCGTGTGCAGGGGCCACTAGGGAGCACAATACCGTGTGCAGGGGCCACTAGGGAGCACAATACCGTGTGCAGGGGCCACTAGGGAGCATATTCCCGGTGTGGAAAACCTGATGCGGCCCAGCCTCACCCAGACTCTACCTCCAGCGGCCCCCGGGTAAATTGAGTTTGAGACCCCTGCTCTATGGTTTCCTTCTTGTATAACCCGCTCCTCCCGGGGGGACTGACGTGGCTATGGTACGGCCCTGGAGTAAACTGAGCCTTTTTCACGTCGCAGACCTGGTAGATCCGATGATTTTGGAGCTCAGGCCCTTTGATTATTTCACCTCTGTGCTACACTTGCCTACTTCTGAGTGGTTCCATTACCAGCAAATCGTCCATTTTGTAGCCTAACAGTTTGGTTCCCTAAAGGTCTCAATCCCTACTGCTTTTGAAAAGGTTTGCCGAGCCGGTACCTCCATGGCGGGCCTGATCTCGGGTATCTATAGGCTCCTCTCCTCTCCAGAGGGACGGGCCCCCCTCTCTTAAATATATGATCAAGTGGTCTGAGGCTCTAAATAGGCAGATCTCGCCCAGGCAATGGCAGATAATTTGGTCCCGAGTGGCCAGGTCCTCGATGTGTATAAATTTCCTTGAAACACAGTATAAGTTACTTATGCACTGGTACCACACCTCCGCCTTGCTCCTTTCCCTTAACCCTATCATTTCATCCCTTTGTTTGCCCGGCGGGGGTGGGTACGCTATACCACATTTTCTTGGAGTGTTCGCGGATCTCCACCTTTTGGACGGAGGTCAACTCCCTTACTGATGCCCTTTATATTCAGGGTGTCTCTCTGGACCCCTTTGTCTATTTGCTTAATCTCCTTTCCCCCCCAAACATCTAGGTAAGCAGGCCTCCAAATTATTTCTATGCCTATGCACTGCCGCCAAAACTCTTATTGCTCTCCACTGGAGGAAGACTTCTCCTCCCACTGGTCCGGAGCTTATTGCTCGCATGAAGGATGTCCGCAGTATGGAGTATTTGACGGCCTCCCTTCAGTGGAGGCTTTTGATGCTGTGTGGTCATCTTGGGACGCATATTGTACTTTAAATGGTCTCTGACTCCTTCCCCCTTCCCTCTCCCTCTTTTCCTCCCTCCCTCTTTCCCTTGTCATTCCCCCCCACCCCTTTGTATTTTTTATGTTCCCATTTGATGTTTATATTTATATTGTTGGGCGTTCAGGCCACATGGTGTAGCTTTTGAGCCTCTGCCTTGGTATTTTGCTCTCGTTCCTCATTTTGTTGTTCTGTTATTTATAAAAATTTCAATAAAAATTACAGTTTAAAAAAAAAAAATGAAGTTAAGAAGTTTTCACCTTAAATGGGTGTTTCCAATTCAATGCTGTCTCTGAATAATATCCCATCTGTAATCACACAAGCCACCAAAAGTAAATACAAGTGCATAGAAGACTTTTTCTTACATTGTAAACTGTGAGATTTGCAGAATGTTCAGTCCTTTGCACAGATGTAAGGGAATCACTAGAGGAGTGATTCCCCAGTAGCTGCTGGAGAACTTAGGGGGGAGGGGCACAACAAGACAGTGGACCCTAAGCTGAATCCCCCCCCCCCCCACTGTCCCTGGCTAACTTGCCCGATCTGTCCTAGGTGACAGCCAGCAACTGGTCGACAATCCCTCCTTATGATAAGTGATAACACAGAACACAGACAAGACACACAACAACAAAGGGAGGTCAGCTAGCCAAGGGGTCAGTAACAATCGAGCAATACAGTACAGAATCAAAATCCAAGAGAATAGTCAAAGGTAAGCCAGTGGTCAGAAAATCGGAAGAGCAGGTAACAAGGAACAAGGAGTATAGCCAGTAAGCGAAATGCAATAGCAGGCACCAATGGGAAAGTGAGCAAACAATAAATAGGGAGAAAGAACCCGCCCCAGACTTGATAGGAGGATGGGCTGTCAATCACAAAGGAGGACTAAAGTTAACTCTTAGTGGAGCGGTGGGAGAGCAAGGTGAAGGAGAAGGGCGTGGTGGAAAATAAATTAAGGAGGTGAGGGAATAGGACAGTGTTCAGACAATACAAGAAAAACCCAAAGGAAAGAATCACAACCGGGCACGCCTCCTGCGCCGCAGCGTGTGCCCGGAGGATGGTGCCAAAGCCTGAACAGGCAAGGATGTTACAACAGAGCAATAGTTTGGAGACATGTGTGGAGTTTGGTAGGAGAAATCAGCTTCTCCATTCATTGCGTGAAGAGAGTAAAGAACCTCCTCTCCACTCACTGTGATCCTGTCTTGCTTATCTAATGTATCTATGGATAGACCTTGGAAAGCAACAGGGAGTGAGCTGCAAATTAACTAGAAGGGAGACACCTAGTGGCAGGGACTTTAGAGAGGCTTTTTCAGGCAGAAAGCAGCCACATTTGTAATTAAAGTGTATTACAGTTGGCGCAGAATCACATGCTCTATGAAATGAGACTAAGCTATCTGAAAAATTAGTGACCATTTAATAGTGCTGCTGAGGGGCCCATAAACATCTAAAACCATTACTCATCTCTCCCCAGGACATTTCCAGCAATGGCAGCTCCAGTCTTCTGCATGCAGGTCCTCTGGCTGATGTCAACAATGACGTTTGTACTAGGAGACCTCTTCAGTTAAATCACCGACCTCAACATTGACCTCTTCACAAACTGCATATTAAATAATTTTAAAAAAGAGCCGGACAAACCCTTTAAGAAGCCTAGTGATTCTGCGACCTCTTTCTACATCTACAGTATCTATCTAAGAATAAAAGAATTCAGACAGCACCTCCTAATCTGAACAGGTGTATCCTGCTATGGTAGTAATACAAATACAGAAAGTGCATCAGCAGTCTAAACAGTACCGAGATGTACTGTATATAAATGCAGTTGAAAATACATTATTTACTATCTACACATATAAATTTGAGGTTCTTGGTATATATGTTTGATCAAACTGTAGCAGCCCATCTGTGCATCATCCCAGTTGACACTGCTTAAACAGTCTTTGTTTTATATTGTTCTTGTATGTGCCACTATGTCAAACAGCTATAACACAGCTTCCCTTGCGTTATAATTCCCCCTTTTAAGGATCAATCACTGTGGTCTGGTTTCTTCTGGCCTCAGGGGAGGAGCCTGGAAGTTTCCAGTGACCATTGTTGAGTCGAGTCCTTGCTGTGGTGCAGGAGAGACCTGTGCTGAGAGACTGTGCAGCCCCTGAGGGAAGAGAGCCATCTGCCTGGATACCATACCTGCAGCCCTGAGACAGAGAAGAGTTATTTTTAAGTCTGCTGAAGGGACTTATTGGAGTAGAGGTGGAGGTTTATCAAAACCTCACAGCCTGGATTATACAGCATATAGATAGAAGGTACCAGAGGGACTTAGGGGGAGCACAAAACTGCATATTTGCCCTGGGTAAAAAATGCTTAGCTACATCTTTGCCCTCAGTTTCATAGTATGACATGTGGTTTGTGATCACAATGCAGCATGTGATACTGGTCATCATCATATATAAATATGAGCAAATATTAATATTTAACAGATAAATAATACACTTAAATAATACACTAGTGTAGAGATGTATTCCAGATCAGACACATTTCCATGTTTTACAGTCCATATTTTTCCTAATAGCACCAATGCTATCTGGTAGTCTCTGAACAAATTTTCATTTAGAATATTTTTCTAAAAATAAGCTTCTGTATGTGTATACTGATGTTACATATTTGTTATAAAGACCTCTGGTGTTCTGTTAGTTCTTTCCCAGAATGTCTACCTGTGATGTATCTAGGGCCAGTGGTCACACATGTTCTTGTACATGGGCAGCAGAGTAATTCTTGCTATTGTGTAGGACAGCTAATAAGAATCAGCACAAGTGGTTTTTTTTATCACTTGAAGCATTTATATTAGATTGATGTTCTAAGAAGGAATCAAAAGAATACAAGGAGGTGCCATAAAAAGCTTGTAACACCAATATCTAGACACAGGAGCGTTTTTTAAAGGAATCCATCTGAAAAATGAATATTAATGGGTTTCCAAGTTATATCATTTTTAGGGCAGGCATAGAAAATGATTAAGGTTTCTGTCCCCGAATCCACTTAAAAAATGTGGAGAGAAAAGTCCTGCAAGCAGGACTTTTCTCTCCGCATTTTTCCACCTTTTTCGGTTGGAAACCAGGCGGACCCCATTCTAGTCTATGAATAACAGAAACCCGAATGCAGGTGTGAACCTAGCTTATCCCTTTCCCGACTATTACAGCAGATGTTGGGTATTTAAATATGGTGGCTGCTCATCTCCTGATTATTATACAGCAGACACCTGGTGCTGTCCCCTCCATCTGTCTCCAGTTTAATGCCCCCCCTCCATCTGCTCCCCAGATTAATGCCCCCCTCCTTCTGCCCCAAGTTTAATGTCCCCCCTCCATCTTCCACCAGTTTAATGCCCTCTCCTTCTGCCCCCAGTTTAATGCCCTCTCCTTCTGCCCCCAGTTTAATGCCCACCCTCCATCTTCCACCAGTTTAATGTTACCCCTCCATCTGCCACCAGTTTAATGTTCTCCCTTCGTCTGCCACCAATTTAATTCCCCCAAAATTTAACATAATAAAAACACTGATATTCACTTCTCCTCGCTCCCCTTCTGCAGATGACTTGAAACCGGGACATACCTCCTGCCGACCGGGACAGCGGAACAGGAACCGGAATCTGGGACTGTCCCACTGAATCTGTGATGGTTGGGAGGTATGTTATTGTAAGTGATGGGGAAAATCAGGGAGGGAAGATGTATTTCCCCCAGGTTTTATTCATATGTGTACTTGGAGTGGAAAGTGGTAGTACTAGTAGTGGAAAGGTCCAATTCCTGGTCCATTTCTGTTATTAGGACCAGGGTACTGGATAATCACCACATCTGCAGCATTTTCATAAAAAGAGGCCTTCACAGGGGTTGAAGGGAGCTCTGAGTTGAACAGGATTCTGGAGGGCTTCAGTCTGGGACTCAGTATTGGATGTGTGCTGGAGCTGTAAAGTTTGGACCTCTGTACTCTGCCTGTGAGTGACAATTTACTTATTACTGCTGTGTGTCCTGGGCCTGGTAGAACGGCACTTGGTATAGACATCTATGTTAGTTAAAGCTCAGCCCAGCAGCCTTTGTTTTCCTTATTGCCTAAGAAGGTTGTTCTTTCCTGTTGGTTTTGGACTATAAAAGTAAACCCAGGCACCCTGGATCTAGGAGGAGGTTTTGGAGAAACAGGGTATCTATCTAACTGGTATCTATTTATCTAAGTCACAAAAAGACAGCACTGATTGCGAGCATTAAAACCCCGGCGCCTCGGCCATCTTGCACAACAGCGCCTGTGCGCCACCATTATGCCGGGGATCGCCGAAACCCAGAGCGGGGTCTATCTATCTATCTATCTATCTATCTAAAAAAAATATCTATCTATCTATCTATCTATCTATCTATCTATCTATCTCATATCTATCTATCATCTACCTATCCTCTCAGTGCAGGGGTTTACTACGGAGCCCTATGATTTCTGTCCATGCTTCACCTCTTGTCCTGTGTATTACTGTTGGTTTTTTTTTTTTATTTGAGCAGCTCCATGGTGTACACCTGTATATGTACATCCTCGGCTTCATCACCATTTTGTTCTGACCATTCTCCTTTACATGACAAGTAAATCATATTGAAACAACAAACTTTCCACTTTGATGGATCTGACCAGACAACTGACATTGGCAGGACTTTCCTCTCCGCATTTTTAAAGCGGAATGGGGAACGAAATCCCTGAACGGCGATTGAACGCAGATGTGAACCGAGCCTTAGAGCAGAGACTGAGAATTACATTGGGCATACAGGACAAGAAAAGTAGTACTGTGCACGTTCCATATATCACTATGGTAAATCCTGGATGACACTCCTTTAATACCATCTCTAAGGAAAAAGATACATATTATAAAAATCCTTGACACCATAGAAACCACGTGACATAATAGAGCACATGACATCATAGACACCATGTGACATCACAATTGGTGTAGAATGTGTAAAGATCTTAACCTGAGCCATCTTGTGTCACTTGAGCTTGACAAGGACGGTAAGACCAGGTATGTAGCTCCACACTCAGCACTGAGGTCTTGTTCACACACCATGCAGTTGGGGGGAGGGGGTAAAGTTCAGGATTGCACCACCGGTACTCCCACATTCTCAGCTAAAACCCCTGTGTAATGTGTTTCTTGCTATCATTATCAGGATGATTCTTTACAGGAAAGATATTTCAACCTGATTCCATAACCATGTGCACACCTGGGGAATGGGTTTTTGCCCCTCCAAAATGGACAAAACATATGTCCACGTGGCCTAACAGGCCATTTGGACAGGGAGGAGGCCGAGTTAGTGTAATCCCTTCATATTAGGTCCTCTTTTTGGTTGTGTTCCACATAATATGGAGAACAACACAGTCTGTAACACATACCTGTTCACAAAGTGCTATAGGTCTCTGTTATCAGCTCCGTTTGGTCATGTGACCAGTCTGGAATCTTGTGAGCTTTCCTTAGTACATAGAACAGTAGATCATATATATTAAAATAAAAGGGTCCCTTTAAAAGTGTGTCATGACTCAGACATGTATCACAATATATCATGGCTCTTACGTGTTGTGCTGTGATGCAGGTTTAGGCTCTGTTCAGATCACGTTTTTTTACATCTGTTTTTTACATCTGTTTACATCTGCATAATATCGATGCAAATGGATGGCCATCAGTTTACATAGATATCAATGGTAAAATGTTGGGGTTTCTTTGGTACACTAAAGCCATCCAAAAAATTTTTTTTTTATATTTATATAAACAGATGACCATCTATTTGGATCTATTTGCGTCTGTTTTTTGCATCCGTCAAAAGGATGTAATAAATATGATCTGAATAGAGCCTTATATAAGTTACTGTTACATATAAATCTATAATGGGATCATGTACACAAGGTTTTGTGATGCGGATCTCTGCTGCAGTATACCACATGACATCACAGGACACATGACACACAGACAGTGCATGACATCACAACTGGTATAGAATGTGCACAATTCATAACCTGAGCCATCTTGTGTCACTTGAGCTTGACAAGGTCACATGTGCAGGTATGTAGCTCTTCACTCAGGGTTGAGGCCTTGTTCACACACTGAGGCAGATTTATTAATACTAACATATCACATGCCAGTCTTAATAAAGGCCCGACAGGCGCAAGGAATGAGAGATTTATAAAGAGGCTGCGACACATCCCAGAACCAGAATGGAGATCTACGCCAGTCAGGACCTGGCCAAGATTTCCATTATTTTATAATGAATATGTTGGGCCAAGACATCCCTGCCCTGGCTCTCTCCACTCTGCCCATGTCGCAAGCGAGGCACAGAATGGGGGTTGTTGTACATATTTGGTGCACAATAGGGCTTTGTGGCAGTGTGCACTACCATATCATCACTCTATGCCAGAAAACTGGTGTAGACGGATTGATAAATCTCCCATATTGTGTTGCTGTATGATTGGTTAAGTATGCATTTGTATGAGAGATTTGGGTGGAATAGCTGGCAAATGAGTGTTCAGCAACAGCTATTAATGTGTATAGTGTAGTGTTTGGGTAAAATACAGCTGTACTCTCATATGTATGACTAACTTTATTATTTTTTTATTTTTTTTTCAGGTCATTTGGACTCATTTGGATTTGCTGGATGACGTCAGATCAGTCCTTACTTCAATAAAGTATTTTTTGTGTGTTTATTTCTTTTCTTACAAATTCAGTTCTCATGAGCTTAAAATACATACAGTGCTGGCCAAAAGTATTGGCACCCCTGCAATTCTGTCAGATAATACTCAATTTCTTCCAGAAAATGATTGCAATCACAAATGCTTTGGTAATAAGATCTTCATTTATTTTGCTTGCAATGAAAAAACACAAAAGAGAATGAAAAAAAAGTCAAATTATTGATCATTTTACACAAAACTCCAAAAATGGGCCGGACAAAAGTATTGGCACCCTCAGCCTAATACTTGGTAGCACAACCTTTAGACAAAATAACTGAGAACAACCGCTTCCGGTAACCATCAATGAGTTTCTTACAATGCTCTGCTGGAATTTCTCCAGGTCCCTGAGATGTGAAGGGTGCCTTCTCCAAACTGCCATTTTGAGATCTCTCCACAGGTGTTCTATGGGATTCAGGTCTGGACTCATTGCTGGCCACTTTAGAAGTCTCCAGTGCTTTCTCTCAAACCATTTTCTAGTGCTTTTTGAAGTGTGTTTTGGGTCATTGTCCTGCTGGAAGACCCATGACCTCTGAGGGAGACCCAGCTTTCTCACACTGGGCCCTACATTATGCTGCAAAATTTGTTGGTAGTCTTCAGACTTCATAATGCCATGCACACGGTCAAGCAGTCCAGTGCCAGAGGCAGCAAAGCAACCCCAAAACATCAGGGAACCTCCGCCATGTTTGACTGTAGGGACCGTGTTCTTTTCTTTGAAGGCCTCTTTTTTTTTCCTGTAAACTCTATGTTGATGCCTTTTCCCAAAAAGCTCTACTTTTGTCTCATCTGACCAGAGAACATTCTTCCAAAAAGTTTTTGGTTTTCTCAGGTAAGTTTTGGCAAACTCCAGCCTGGCTTTTTTATGTCTCTGGGTCAGAAGTGGGGTCTTCCTGGGTATCCTACCATAGAGTCCCTTTTCATTCAGACGCCGACGGATAGTACGGGTTGACACTGTTGTACCCTCGGACTGCAGGGCAGCTAGAACTTGTTTGGATGTTAGTCGAGGTTCTTTAGCCACCATCCGCACAATCTTTCGTTGAAATCTCTCTTCAATTTTTCTTTTCTGTCCACATCTAGGGAGGTTAGCCACAGTGCCATGGGCTTTAAACTTCTTGATGACACTGCGCACGGTAGACACAGGAACATTCAGGTCTTTGGAGATGGACTTGTAGCCTTGAGATTGCTCATGCTTCCTCACAATTTTACTTCTCAAGTCCTCAGACAGTTCTTTGGTCTTCTTTCTTTTCTCCATGCTCAATGTGGTACACACAAGGACACAGGACAGAGGTTGAGCCAACTTTAATCCATTTCAACTGGCTGCAAGTGTGATTTAGTTATTGCCACCACCTGTTATGTGCCACAGGTAAGTAACAGGTGCTGTTAATTACACAAATTAGAGAAGCATCACATGATTTTTCAAAGGGTGCCAATACTTTTGTCCACCCCCTTTTTTATGTTTGGTGTGGAATTATATCCAATTTGGCTTTTTGACAATTCTTTTTGTGGTTTTCCATTGACGACAAATTAAATGAAGACATTATTACCAAAGCATTTGTGATTGCAATCATTTTCTGGAAGAAATTGAGTATTATCTGACAGAATTGCAGGGGTGCCAATACTTTTGGCCAGCACTGTACATACATACACACCTGTATACAACATACATACATATATACATACATACAGCATACATACATACACACACACCTGCATACAGCATACATATATACAGTACAGTGCCTTGCGAAAGTATTCGGCCCCCTTGAACTTTTCAACCTTTTGCCACATTTCAGGCTTCAAACATAAAGATATAAAATTTTAATTTTTTGGTCAAGAATCAACAACAAGTGGGACACAATTGTGAAGTGGAACAAAATTTATTGGTTATTTTAAACTTTTGTAAAAAATAAAAAACTGAAAAGTGGGGCGTGCAATATTATTCGGCCCCTTTACTTTCAGTGCAGCAAACTCACTCCAGAAGTTCAGTGAGGATCTCTGAATGATCCAATGTTGTCCTAAATGACTGGTGATGATAAATATAATCCACCTGTGTGTAATCAAGTCTCCGTATAAATGCACCTGCTCTGTGATAGTCTCAGGGTTCTGTTTAAAGCGCAGAGAGCATCATGAAGACCAAGGAACACACCAGGCAGGTCTGTGATACTGTTGTGGAGAAGTTTAAAGCCGGATTTGGATACAAAAAGATTTCCCAAACTTTAAACATCCCAAGGAGCACTGTGCAAGTGATCATATTGAAATGGAAGGAGTATCAGACCACTGCAAATCTACCAAGACCCGGCCGTCCCTCTAAACTTTCATCTCAAACAAGGAGAAGACTGATCAGAGATGCAGCCAAGAGGCCCATGATCACTCTGGATGAACTGCAGAGATCTACAGCTGAGGTGGGAGAGTCTGTCCATAGGACAACAATCAGTCGTACACTGCACAAATCTGGCCTTTATGGAAGAGTGGCAAGAAGAAAGCCATTTCTCAAAGATATCCATAAAAAGTCTCGTTTAAAGTTTGCCACAAGCTACCTGGGAGACACACCAAACATGTGGAAGAAGGTGCTCTGGTCAGATGAAACCAAAATCGAACTTTTTGGCCACAATGCAAAACGATATGTTTGGCGTAAAAGCAACACAGCTCATCACCCTGAACACACCATCCCCACTGTCAAACATGGTGGTGGCAGTATCATGGTTTGGGCCTGCTTTTCTTCAGCAAGGACAGGGAAGATGGTTAAAATTGATGGGAAGATGGATGGAGCCAAATACAGGACCATTCTGGAAGAAAACCTGTTGGAGTCTGCAAAAGACCTGAGACTGGGACGGAGATTTATCTTCCAACAAGACAATGATCCCAAACATAAAGCAAAATCTACAATGGAATGGTTCACAAATAAACGTATCCAGGTGTTAGAATGGCCAAGTCAAAGTCCAGACCTGAATCCAATCGAGAATCTGTGGAAAGAGCTGAAAACTGCTGTTCACAAACGCTCTCCATCCAACCTCACTGAGCTCCAGCTGTTTTCCAAGGAAGAATGGGCAAGAATTTCAGTCTCTCGATGTGCAAAACTGATAGAGACATACCCCAAGTGACTTGCAGCTGTAATCGCAGCAAAAGGTGCCGCTACAAAGTATTAACTTAAGGGGGCCGAATAATTTGGCACGCCCCACTTTTCAGTTTTTTATTTTTTACAAAAGTTTAAAATATAAAATAAATTTCGTTCCACTTCACGATTGTGTCCCACTTGTTGTTGATTCTTCACCAAAAAATTTGCCTTTCGCAAGGCACTGTACATACATACCTATATACACATATACATCAGCAGTAGGCAGCAGGCGAGATATGATCCAGGGAGATATCCGATCGCCATATCTGGGGTCAGGAAGGAATTATTTGCCCCCCTGAGGTATAACTTTCCGGGGGGTTTGTTTTGCCTTCCTCTGGATCATTGGGTCCGGTGGCTCTCATCTCAGGACAAGGGTGAACGGGTCACAGCGAGCTCTGTGCTCTCCACCAGGCCGGACCTCTGAGTCACTGTGACCTTTTTTATTTAAGGGCCAGTAATATTTCTTTACAATATTGCCTATTCAATAAACACACCTTTAATATAATCTGTATTGTGTCTGTGTGTTTTTTTTTTTTTTCGTGTCGATTCTTCATTAGTGACCATAATGAGAATTATGGCTATTGCCTAATATTTCAGTATATTGCTAAATATGTATATACAGTAATAAAGTGTGACATCCCATATATATACAGTATATAGCAGCAGCTGCTGCAGGACAGGGGACTCTAGGGAGTGCTATATACAGTGAGCAGATCACTATAAGGTCATCTCCTGTCCCAGGTTACATTACAAACGTTATGGGGTTTGGTCCTTGTGATGGGGCAATAAAATTGTAAGTGTCCTCACATCTGTTCACAATATCCTACCTGAAAGAAGACTGAAGAGTCCAAAAGAACCACTGAACACATCAGAGACGGGGGGGGGGGGGGGCAGAATAAAGAAGAGTCATATCTGCATGGCCCCATAACTTGGAAGGGGGTTCCACTCAGAAAAGACCACATTACCAGACTGTCCAGACTCTTACTACGACTGCTACATCTTAAAGTGGTTATCCGGTTTCTAGTACTGATTTCAGATGCCTCATGGCCACTTGTAGAGATTTTCTGCATACTTACATATAACACGGCTATAGCCTTGTGCTGTTGTGTGCACTGCAGCAAATTTAGCTCCATCCACTGCTATGTTGACTCCCCGCATTCTCATCAATTTTTCTTTGTGCCCCCACACAGTATTATGCCCCCACATTATAATTAACATTAACATCATAAGACCACACATTATAATGTTCCCCTCCAATTGCTCCACAATATGAAGTCCCTCTCCTGGTGCCCCAGTTTAAACTGAAGGAAACTAGAGGGGAACATTAAACTGGGGCAGCTGGAGGTGGGCATTAACCTGGGGCAGCTGGAGGGGCGCATTAAACCATGGGGGCAGCTGAAAAGTGACATTAAACTGGGGGCAACTAGAGGGGGACAAGTCCCCCACCAGCTTCTCCCAGTGATTTAATGTCCTCCTCCAGTTGCCCCCAGTTTAATGTCCCTGTCCAGTGACCCCCACTTTTTAATGTCCTCCTCCAGCTGCCCCCAGTTTAATTTCACCCTCCATCTACCCTCCAGTTTACTGTCCCTATTCATCTCTTCCCCAGCTTAATGCCCCCTCCATCTGCCCCCAATTTAATGCCCCCTCCATATACCTCCAGTTTAATGCCCCTCCTCCATCTGCCACCAGTGTAATGTTGCCCCTCCATCTACCTTCAGTTTAATGTCCCCCTTCATCTGCCACCAGTTTAATGCCCCCCCTCCATCTGCCTTCAGTTTAATATTCCCCCCCTCCATTTGCCCCCAAAGTTTAACATAATAAAAACACTGATACTCATGTCTCCTCACTCTCCTGCTGCTCAGTTTGAGCAGATTTGTGATATAATTATATAATTATATGATTGATGAATTTTGACACTTGTAACCCTATAAAATTTTGTATGCCATCACTAACACATTGCTTGAGAAAGGTCTATGTGAATTGGATTGAAACGTTGCAGTATGGGGTAATAAAACTCCTTCACTCTTTTTCACTTTAATATTGGTGTACTGCCTGCTTTTTTTTTTTGCAGTATTTTTATATTGCTAATTCCTTTGGGCTGGCACCCTTCCTTGTATCTTGTGCGGTCTTTATTTTCTTTTGCTGTAAAAACAAAACTCGTAACAATGTTGCAGAAATGCAGTTTTTCTCCAATTCCACCCCATTATGAATTTTTCTAAAATTAAGATGACGCAGTGATCAACTCATCCCCGCAGATCTTGCTGCAGTGAAAATCTAGTATTACATGACATCATGCAGAGTGGCTCCGTTTTTGATATAGAGGAGTATTCTGAGCAGGGGCCCTTTATAATGTCCACACTAGGGTTATTGTCCTGAGACCATCTCTTTAAAGGGATGATTCCATGACAACCAAGTCCTGAACCCATTGCTTTGGAGACATTTGAATGGAGTGGTAGTCACACATGCACTTTTCCATTCCATTGAAGCACTATGGATCTAATGGAGATCAAGTACAGACAGCCCTTAACTATTTAATAAGTCCCAAAGACCTTGAATAAAGCAGCCTGCTACATACATGACAATGGATTCATTCAAATGCCCCCAGCTGGTCTCACTCTCACGCAGTCAGCCCTTCTAGGTAGACCACCTCCACTAACAGCTGATTACTAGCCATTATATTTTCCAACTTCATCTCAAATATCGTGATGGTATCTGTGACAGACTCAGAAGACTCTACACACCAATGAAGCTCATGGAAACTTGTATCCCCTTTACCAGATACATATCCACCGCCAACTCTCTAGGGGCTAAAGTCACATTGTGCTCATTGAGGTTCATAACTCACACCCATGCCACCATGCCTTCCTTCTGTAACATGGGTTCCAGCACGATGATTTGCCCTCTTTAGCAGGATGCTGTTGCAATGGTAAGGGCACTAGAACTTAATGACCCCCTTGTACCTCCAAGGTAATGGAGGTGGGAACCCACCTCACAACTGACTCCTTCCAGTGCTCTAGTAGCATGCTAGAGCTTTAAACCTCAGAAGGTGACTCAGCAGCACCCCTCTGACATGGCAGGCAATGTCATCCCCCTCTGAAGCGGATTGATATCGGTGTCCCAGCCTGATGTGTCTTACTCTGTGATGATGAAACTTAATTTTTCATTTTTGCATGCCAAGCCAACTATGCCAATTTGTAACGTCTGAGGGGTAGGACACAAAAAGGACAACTGGGTTACTGATTTATGGCTTTCACTAGAGTCTTTAACGTAGTTGAATTCTTTATCAAACAGGAACTGTTTTCAGCAAATCAATAGTAAGTTCTCAGCCTTCAGCTGCCTAGACTTC
This sequence comes from Leptodactylus fallax, assembly GCA_947044405.1. Lineage (NCBI taxonomy): Eukaryota > Metazoa > Chordata > Amphibia > Anura > Leptodactylidae > Leptodactylus > Leptodactylus fallax. The sequence continues at coordinate 3,247,450 of CAMRHE010000132.1, forward strand.
CTCTCCCTCACGCGGAGCCTAGTGATGAAATCAGCAATTCAGGCCTCCAGTGGTAAATGGGTATAATGCAGCGGCGTAAATACCGGGGTAACCACGGTAGCGGCTGCCACAGGGCCCAGGACATTAAGAGGCCCGGAGACCTGTGGCAGCCGCTACTGCAAACCCCACAAACATTGCTATCATTATACTCTGGGGTCTTTTCAGACCCCGGAGTATAACGATCGGGGGGATGGGGGGGCCATGTCAAATGTTCGCCTTGAGGCCCAGTCATTCCTAGTTATGCTACTGGTTTAATGTGCTACTGTGGCTTCCTTTCACGTCTGTGCTCATTGGCTGCTAAGATGGCTGCCTCCTGTGTATGGTCACCCACAACCACCCACTGGACCTGGCTCCGCTACTGCCGCTCTGTATGAACAAGAGTTTAGACTTCTTGCTCTTCTCTAGGAACTAAGATTAGGTTTACCTCCATCCTCACTACCAGACCCGGAGCATGTTCTTATCTCTGACATCTGCATGCAAACTAACTACTACCGTTTTTCTCCAAAAATAAGCCCTACACCGAAAATAAGCCCTAGCTAGATTTTCCAGGTTTTTTGGAGTAGGCTTGAAATATAAGCCCTACTCTAAAAATAAGCTCTAGCCAGTTTAACCCCTTCCCAACATCTGCCTTGCAATTACGGCAGATGCTGGGTCCTTAAAGATGGCGACCGCTCTGTTGCAGAGCGGCCACCATAGCAACCGTACTGGGTCTACGCTGTAATGTACAACAGAGACCCGGAGCTAATGCCCGCGATCAGAGTCCACTCTGATTGCAGGCATTGTTGAGCGTGACATCCCCCCCCCCCAAAGTATTACAACTGCCCAGGGCCAGTCCATGACTCCCCCCAAAAGCAGAACAACTGTCCCCTGCAATCTTTCTCGTTGCATCCCTGCTTCCACGTGGTGAGATGGCTGGAACCGACCTGTTCCTTTGACAGCCGAGAGCCTAATAAAGGCTCCCAGGCCTGTTATAGAAATATTATTGCAGTCTATGGGACGATTGCAGGTTCAAGCCCCCTAGGGGGTGTTAATAAAATAATGAAAAAAGTTAAAAAACATAAAAAAACAAAACAATAAAATTTCAAGTCCCCCCCCACTTTCACTGGAATACATACAGTACAGACCAAAAGTTTGGACAACACCTTCTCATTCCAAGAGTTTTCTGTATTTTCATGACTATAAAAATTGTAGATTAACACTGAAGGCATCAAAACTATGAATTAACACATGTGGAATTATATACTTAACAAAAAAGTGTAAAACAACTGAAAATATGTCTTATATTCTAGGTTCTTCAAAGTAGCCACCTTTTGCTTTGATTACTGCTTTGCACACTCTTGGCATTCTCTTGATGAGCTTCAAGAGGTAGTCACCTGAAATGGTTTTCACTCCACAGGTGTTCCCTGTCAGGTTTAATAAGTGGGATTTCTTGCCTTATAAATGGGGTTGGGACCATCAGTTGTGTTGTTCAGCAGTCAGGTGGATACACAGCTGATAGTCCTACTGAATGGAGTGTTAGAATTTGTATTATGGCAAGAAAAAAGCAGCTAAGTAAAGAAAAACGAGTGGCCATCATTACTTTAAGAAATGAAGGTCAGTCAGTCCGAAAAATTGGGAAAACTCTGAAAGTGTCCCCAAGTGCAGTGGCCAAAACCATCAAGCGCTACAAAGAAACTGGCTCACATGAGGACCGCCCCAGGAAAGGAAGACCAAGAGTCACCTCTGCTGCGGAGGATAAGTTCATCCGAGTCACCAGCCTCAGAAATCGCAGGTTAACAGCAGCTCAGATTAGAGACCAGGTCAATGCCACACAGAGTTCTAGCAGCAGACACATCTCTACAACAACTGTTAAGAGGAGACTGTGTGCAGCAGGCCTTCATGGTAAAATAGCTGCTAGGAAAACACTGCTAAGGACAGGCAACAAGCAGAAGAGACTTGTTTGGGCTAAAGAACACAAGGAATGGACATTAGACCTGTGGAAATCTGTGCTTTGGTCTGATGAGACCAAATTTGAGATCTTTGGTTCCAACCACCGTGTCTTTGTGCGACGCAGAAAAGGTGAACGAATGGACTCTACATGCCTGGTTCCCACCGTGAAGCATGGAGGAGGAGGTGTGATGGTGTGGGGGTGCTTTGCTGGTGACACTGTTGGGGATTTATTCAAAATTGAAGGAATACTGAACCAGCATGGTTACCACAGCATCTTGCAGCGGCATGCTATTCCATCTGGTTTGCGTTTAGTTGGACCATCATTTATTTTTCAACAGGACAATGACCCCAAACACATCTCCAGACTGTGTAAGGGCTATTTGACCAAGAAGGAGAGTGATGGGGTGCTACGCCAGATGACCTGGCCTCCACAGTCACCAGACCTGAACCCAATCGAGATGGTTTGGGGTGAGCTGGACCGCAGAGTGAAGGCAAAAGGGCCAACAAGTGCTAAGCATCTCTGGGAACTCCTTCAAGACTGTTGGAAGACCATTTCAGGTGACTACCTCTTGAAGCTCATGAAGAGAATGCCAAGAGTGTGCAAAGCAGTAATCAAAGCAAAAGGTGGCTACTTTGAAGAACCTAGAATATAAGACATATTTTCAGTTGTTTCACACTTTTTTGTTAAGTATATAATTCCACATGTGTTAATTCATAGTTTTGATGCCTTCAGTGTGAATCTACAATTTTTATAGTCATGAAAATACAGAAAACTCTTGGAATGAGAAGGTGTGTCCAAACTTTTGGTCTGTACTGTATAAAACTAAAAAAATACTGTGAAACACATACACATTAGGCATCCTTGTGTCCGAAAACGCCCGGTCTACAAACTTATAAAAATATTTTTCCCGTATGGTGACCACCGTAGCGGGAAAAAAAAATCAAAAGTGCTGAACTGCCATTTTTTCACTGTTTCACCTCTGATATAATTGAAATAAATGTGTGATTGTTGTTCATGGAAAAAATTAAGACCTACCCCGAAAATAAGCCCTAGCTCTTTTTTCTGAGAAAAAAATAATATAAGACCCTGTCTTACTTTCGCCTGTGAACTTTGGTAGTGTGAGTAGAGCTTTAGTTGTAGAATTCCTAGTGGATTATTTTGTCAGCATACATGTACAAGTGTCGTAGAACACTAAAACTTTCTTTCATTGTTAATGACATCAATAATCAATCTCTATGTGACAATAGAAGAGGAAGTTGAATGAAACATAATGGGGGGATTTTTTCCGTTGATGAACTTTGTTATCTCACAAGGAGAGGCATAACAAATTTATTTACCTAAGAATGTGAAGCTGTCTGGCTTTGTGTGAGCTTGAAGAAAGTCATTGTTCTTCCTGTGGTATTGTGTTACATTGGCACTGCTACATGAAGTGACTGTTATGATAATGTTAGGACATTATGTTCATTATAATAACTACTATGAAGCAGTCTGAAACCAAATCCAAATGCTAGGATCTAATATGAGCTCTTACTGTTAGTAGAACAAGGAATTCAGCACAAAAAACACAGAAATCGTAAAACATTCTGCTGAATTTGGTTAAAAAAATCATCATCTACAATGACTGGGTTCACACATCACCATGTATTTGTTGCCAAATTTTTGTTGTAGATCTTACCCATTGCCATTTGTGAAATCTGTGGTTAAAATTTTCTGCCCCTGCCACTACTATGTAGACAGTGTGCAGGTAGACAGATTGATGTAAACAAAGAAGAGTCCATAACGCTTTGGTTGAACGCTGCAACCCCTCCAAATATCTGGGATTGACCCCACGTTCTTGTCTATCCTATCAGTATTGTGATTCTGGAAAACCCCTTTGCTTCCACATCAAAACTTGCATATATTAAAAGCACATTTGTTACCCGTTTTGGTGCATCAATTTTATATTTTGGTATTTCTTTCATTGTTTTTTTCATTTCATTTTTATTTTTCTGTCAATGTAGCTGTTTGAGAACTTGTATTAGGTATCTCAATATGTTTAATCATCCTAGTGTCCATCATACGTTTCAATGCAGCACTGCTCACAGCTGGCTCTTTAAGGTTGCTATGTCTACAAGTCAAACTCTGGCTGGGTCTGCAGCAGTCAGTTAGAGCAGCTGTCGCCCACCTTTTGTGTACCAAGAACCACTTTCATGCAAGCCAATTTTCCCGTGGCCTGGTGAGGGCGGACTTTTCTGTGGCAGGGCAGGCATCCTCCATTTTCTTCTCCTGCTGGGGCTTCGTCTCTGCTCTTGTTAACCATCCCAAACTGCTGCCTAGCTCTGCCCCAATTGCTGAGTGTCATCTTCCACTTTGTCACATTTTGTCTGCAGTTAGGGGTGGTTGCCTAGAGTGGAGAGCAAAGCCCTTGCAGAAGAAGAAATGAAAAGCCCTTTCCAGCTAATGTGCATAAGAATACAATGCTGGTTTTCATGAAATTGGAGCTGTAATGCAGAATAAGAAAGGTATCTTTGGAAAGTGTAGAAGCCTCCCTACAAGGTACTGTCATTAATTTGATAATGAATTTCCTTTCCGACAGACACCCTTTAATAACCAAACAGCCACAACATGCTCCCATAAACCCCATCCTCTGATCACTGCACTGGCTGCTTATAAAATGAATAACTTTTAAAGTCTGCTTGATGACTTTCAAATCCATAAACAACTTAGGCCCTGACTACTTAAAAGAACTTCTGAATCCCCATAATCCCTGCCGAACTCTCAAATCAACAGGAACAAATAAACTGTCCACCCCCAGGATCCACCTTAAATGATTTGGAGCCAGAGCCTTCTGCCATGCAGCCCCCACTCTCTGGAATGCATTACCTGGACCAATCAGGATCTCATCCTTGGACACTTTTATACATAGATTCAAAACGTATGTCTTCAGTTTAGCATTTGAGGATAAATAACACCTTGCCATACATAGGATACTGCAAGATACTTTTTAGTTATATTGCGCTTTGAGTCTATTGTAAAAAAAAGCGCATTACAAATAGCAAACTTATAGAATTGGGCATAGCAAATAACCATGGAGCCTCATAGCAACACTTATAATAGATCTCCACTCCATGACCACGTAAAGAAGCAAGATCAGAACTTAAAAGTGGAAAAGGGTTATTTTGATCTCCTTTACACAGAGCAATTACTCACATAGTGATTTTATAGCATAGACATAGTTATGTCTTAGTGCAGATATAATGTACACAGTGATGTCACAGTAAAGGAATAATAAACACAGTGATGTCACAGTACAGGGATAATGAACACAATGATGTCTTAGTACCGATATAATGTACACAGTGATGTCACAGTACAGCGATAATGCACACAGTGATGTCACAGTACAGGGATAATGAACACAGTGATGGCTTAGTACCGATATAATGTACACAGTGATGTCACAGTACAGCGATAATGCACACACACAGTGTTGTCACAGTACATGAATAATAAACAGTGATCTCACAGTATAATGCACACAGTGATATCACAGTACAGGCATAATACACACATTGCTATGACAGTAAACAAATAATAGACACAGTGATGTCACAGTACAGGGATAATGAACACAGTGATGTCTTAGTACCGATATAATGTACACAGTGATGTCACAGTACAGCGATAATGCACACAGTGATGTCACAGTACAGGGATAATGAACACAGTGATGGCTTAGTACCGATATAATGTACACAGTGATGTCACAGTACAGCGATAATGCACACACACAGTGTTGTCACAGTACATGAATAATAAACAGTGATCTCACAGTATAATGCACACAGTGATATCACAGTACAGGCATAATACACACATTGCTATGACAGTAAACAAATAATAGACACAGTGATGTCACAGTACAGGGATAATGTACACAGTGATGTCAAGGTACAGACATAATATACATTGTGATGTTACATTGCAATGGTAATGCCCACTATGACATCATATCACATGGATAATGCACACATAAAAAGATCACTGTGTACACTGTGACATCACAGCATTTGTAGAAAGTAATTAAAATGATGTCACATACAGGCATTATGATGTCCCTGTAGAATAATAGAAGTGCATTCAGTTTTCCACATCCCCATCCATTGTTATCACTAATTGCACCCTAGATTTTAGTGGAAATGGCCCCCCTTAGTTGTTGGGCCCCAAAGCGGTGGCTATGTCTGCTACCCCAGTAGTTACACCCATGCAATCAAATTACATTTTTTCCTTTTTTTTTCCCCCTGAAACTAATGAGCCCTGGAGGATTGTGTTTAGCCCCGCTGACTGACTGCCTCTTGCTGTTAGAATGTTAATCTGTCTAAACCCATTCAACTCAAGTTGCCAGCAAGTCAATTACCCAAAGTTGTATTTCAAAGCAAGGCCAGCTGATGTGGTGTACAAAGGAGCCGGTCCGCAGCACCTAATATGATAAAATGAAGAAATAGCTGCTTAACTGCTGGCACTGCAAATAAAGACCAGAAGAATAGTTCACAGGTGACCGGCAAATCTTATAATTCAGCATAGATGGGATAATGTGATAGTGATCCAAAACTTTCCATTTTATGTGCATATGTATTGAGCAAGTTCAGTATTTAAAGGGGTTGTCCAGTTTCAGACAAATGTTATTTTTTGTATAAAGAAAAGTTCTACAACTTTCCTGTATTCCTTCTGTTTTAATTTGTCATGATTTTCCAGGTCTCTGCTTGCTGTCATTCATTCTGCTTACTTCCAGTGTACAGAAATCAGTCTATGGTCATGTGATACAGTCCATGGTCATGTGATATACAGTCCATGGTTACGTGATGGACACACAGGTGCACAGCTCGTTATAGTCACAGCACAGTAATTAGACATCTGCCTGGTAATGAGCTGTGCACCTGTGTGTTCATCACATGATCATGGAACGTATATCACATGACCGTGGACTATATATCACATGACCATGGACTGATTTTTATCCACTGGAAGTAAACAGAATTAATGAAAGCAAGCAGAGATCTAGAAAACTTTTCATTCTACAAACAATAACACTTGTCTCTCAATATTTGTCTGAAACTGGACAACCCCTTTAAGTTTTATAGTTTAGTAGATACTGAACAATATAACTCTGGTCCACAGCTTCAAAAACATCTAGGATTAACAGATCAGTCTGTTGGACACCCTTCTTCACTTTACATCTCCAGCAAACCTTTCCTAGTACTAAAAATTTATTAACATTGATATCCTATTTTATACATTGGGTTATGCTCAGCTGTGGCTGACTACCCTGTATTTTCCTGTTCCTTTTGGAGGATTTTTTTTCTGGCTTGGCTATTATTCTCAGATTATGCTTTTAGGTTTCTTTGAAAACCATGCATTAATCTATAGGGAGCCACTTTCTAAAAGGTGGTGCTAGGAGCAAGTTCCTCTTTTTCACCAAAGAGGTCTTATTTGCATATTCCTTATCCAGAATTCTTAGCAGGGCATGCATGATCCTATAAGTCTCTGTACCGTCTCTCCCTAATGAGAGACATTATCCCTTCTGACCGATTTATTTTACAAGCCAAAATGAAGATCTGCTCCATTACTTGGTTGACATGTAATACTTCATCTCTCCTCCAGTGGCCACTATAGAGAAAATATATGACCAGATATGGATTTTCCTGATGATATCAGTTTATACCCGGGGTTAAAGAAGCCATACACTCAGATGATCGACAGGCCGATTTCTTTTTTAAAAAGAGTTGTGTCAATGAATCTTTAAACCTATTAGATGGCTGTACATGGGGTTGTTAGATACCAATCTGGCTTCTCTATTAAAGTGAGATTCCCGTAAATTATGAACTTGTATAAGTGTGTTTGCAAGGCCTGGACCTATGAATATGTGCCCTTAATGTATCCATTTGCTTACATAAAATATACATCGATCAATCATAAAATTAAAGCTACCTATCTAATACTGTGTAGGCCCCTCTTGTGCTGCCAAATAGCTCTTAACCATGAAGTCATGGACTCTACAAGACCTTTATAGTGTCCAGAATTAACTTTTTCAGCAATTTGCTTTATGGTCAGTCTTCAGTAGAATCAATCCAGAATGAATAGGTTTTGCTCCCTACATGCAGGGGCATAACTTGAGAGGGTGCAGAGGTTGTGGTTGCACCCGGGCTCAGGGGCCTAAGGTGTCTCTTCCCAATAAGAGTAGATAAGTATTTTAAATGATACATTATAGTTGGAGGCCTGATACAGATTTTGCTTGTAGTCCAGAAGCTTTATGTTACACTTCTGCTCACATGTAGTATTAAGCCTTGGGTACCCATGACCCTGTCTACCAAGTTTTTTGTATCCTTGCACAACTTTTGGTAGGTACTAACTACTGTATAGTGGGAACCCCCCACAAAACCTGCCATTTTGTAAAGGATCTGACCCTGTCATTTAGCCATTGCAATATGTCCTTTGTTCATATTTGCCAACCTGCTTGGACGGGGAGATGGGAGGTCCAGTATGCAAAGCACACCACAAAAATCTTCAGATAACTATTTCCTTATGACTTTTTACAAAGCCTCACCTCTTTGGAGGCATGGCATGTCCCCTTTCTATGGCATGCCATGCCTATTTAAGTGACGTCAACACAAAATGTGTCATTTAAGACCCTTTTTTATGATGTGACTGCCACACTAAGTACCCACATTACATATAATATGACCAAGAGCCTCTGCTTCCGAGTCCAGGAGATTTGCCCCCTTTTCCAGAATGCCAGGAGAACACTTACTTTGAGGGAGCCTCAGGAGAGTTGGCAAGTATGCCTTTGTCAAAGTCACTCAGATCCTTACGTTTGCTCCTTTTTCCTGCTTCCAACACATCAACTTCAAGGACTGTTTACTTGCTGTGTAATATATCTCCTTCCTTGACAGTTGCCATTGTAATGAGATAATCAGATATTCTCTTCACCCGTTTTTAATGTTGGGACAATCGGTTTATGTGCAAGGCATGTCCTTATGTACATAATATTTTCATTCACTGTAGCTGAACTATAGCAAATGAATATGTGTGCTAGGTGCGCAATGACATTTGTACACGTCTTCTGAGCTAGTCTACGCAGTATGCAGCTGTGGTTTGATGTGATGCCAGGAGATTATGCTTTTTACCTTTCTAAAATCATAACCTTTACTAAATAAACAATGACATGAGTTACTGCAGTTAGCAGCTAGGAGCAATATATGACTATGGCAGTATAAATAATATTATCCTAATTGGGATTAATATGATCATGATACTTCTGAGAGAATCAAGAAACCATTTAAAGGGGTACTCCAGTTTATTATTATAAATCACCCGAGGGACTAAAACTCACCTGTCCGTTCGGCTAGAAATCGAATGAAGAGTCCCCATTCAGGTCCCAGATCTTTGCCTACTTTTTGTCTGTGCACGAGCCCATCAGATTGGTTGACGAACTTGTGTTCAGGCCAAAGGTCAGGAAGACTGTGGACCTGAACGGAGACTCTCCCTGTTCAAATGGACAGGTAAATATGCAACTATAAAAATATGTTTATTAGTTTAAGACTCCCTAGGGGTTAAAAAATGAATTGGAACACCTGTCTAGAGGCAAAAGAAATATTACTGTTTATGAAAGGTGAAATCATAGAACATAAGGCGGCCTTACATTTTTGCTCATCTGACAGGCATTCCTCCCGATTACCCAGTATATACTGGGACAGATTTATCAATACTGTGTAAAAGTTAGACAGTGCAAACTTAGACTAGATAGTCTTAAACTCCACCAGATTTATCAAAGTGTCTGATGTTGTTTGATAAATCTGTCATATCCTTAGACCAGAGGTAGGCAACCTTTTCTGTTCGGCGTGCCGATTTGAATTAAAAAATCAAAGATGAGGTACTCGGAGTGCCGGTCAATAATTGTAAGTCTGACGACCCCTAAACTAAAGTCTTATACCACAAACCATAACACAGAAGTGCTGCCACCAGATGCTTTAGGACACATGCGTTTACTGCTATTTCCTGGGGCGCACCTGTACTTTCCTATTAGAAGCAATGAAAGTACATGTGCAGCCCCCAATTAGCGGTAAATGTATGTGTCCAGGAGCACCGTATAGCAGCATCCTTATGGTGGAAACACACTGTGTATCTGGATGCAGCTATATTTTTAGGCCACTGGAACTTTTACTTCAATGTAAAATTGCATTCACATGGTGCATTTTTCCCCAAAATGCCGGAGTTTTCTGTGCAAAAACACATCCTTAATACAGAAAACACACTGTTATTCAGAGTAATGTCTCATAGTGGCCCCTACACATGGTATTATGTCTCATAGTGGCTCCTATATATGGTATTATGTCCCATAGTGGCCCCTGCACACGGTATTATGTCCCATAGTGGCCCCTGCACATGGTATGATATCCCATAGAGGCCCCTGCATACGGTATTATGTCCAATAGTGGCCCCTGCACACGGTATTAAGTCCCATAGTGGTCCCTACACACGGTATTATGTCCTATAGAGGCCCCTGTACATAGTATAATATTCTAACTTTTATAATATTCCAATTTTCACCACTCACTAGCTATTATTATACTGTGGGGTCTCTTCAGACCCCAGAATATAATAAGTGGAGGGCTAATAGAGGTGACAAACATAAAAAACAATGTTACTAACCTTCCCTGCAGCTGCTCTGTTCTCTTCAGCGCTTCTGCTTGTAGTCAGCGACCGCTTATTGGGTATCAGATTGGGTATAGTGCATAATGACGCGGCGTGACCCCTGAGGCCCTGTCAACAGACTCTTACTTCAGGCCGAAGCGCCTGCAGAGCACAGAGCCGCCGCAGAGCACAGGAAAGGTGAGTTAACATTGTTTTTTATGTTCCTTCACCTCCCCGGGGGCTCCGCTTATTATACTCTGGGGTCTGAAGACCCCACTGTATAATAATAGCATTTTCGTTTTGGCCGTGTTTGGTCCGATCAAAACAGCTGGGCGAGTACTCGGGCTGCCCGCGCCAGGGAAATAAGCCTCGCGTGCCACTCCTGGCACACGTGCCGGGGGTTGCCGACCCCTGCCTTAGACTGTCTAGTCTAACTTTCTACCTCCAATTAGTTGGCTTAGTTTATGCCAGAAAAATTTTTGCACCGCGGCATTGCAAATTAGGCCACGTCCCCTTTCCATGAAGCTGCTCCTCCTTCCACAAGGCCATGTCCCCTTTGTCGTACAAGTCTTAAAAGTGTCTAAAACACTTGATAAATGTGATGCACAGATTTTTTGGTGCAAATTATTCCAGAATTCTGACGCATTTTGCTTTTTTTTTTTTTTTTTTTTTTTTTTATGCAGTTTGGTTTATTTCTACAAACTACAAAACAATTCTAGAAAGTTTCCAATAAAACTGTGAACCAACTTGAAATGAGACTTTATTTGCATCTTCATGGTTTGCTGAATAATAAATGAGGTATAAATGTGCATTAACAGCATATTAAAACATGGCTAGTAATAAGACAGATGTGGAATTGTAAAGAACATATAGAGTGGGATCAAGTTCCAATGATATGAAACATACAAAAGATGAACAATTTAAAGGGGTCGTCCAGACTGGAAAAATTTATTGGAAAACAGCTCGCATTTTGCTTTCTATATCTCCCCAACTGTATGCACACTCAGTTCCATCACTTTAAAATGGTAGTTTTTGGTCAGATTTTTTGCATCAGTATTTGTAAGCCAAAAACAGAGGTGGAACCTACACCAAAAAAAAAGTATAATGGAAAGATTTGCACCACTTCAGTCCTTTGGATTCACTGGTTTTAACTTACAAATACTGATGCAATATGCTGACCAAACACTGATCGTGTGAAAGTTATAGGTGGGTAATTTTTCTTTGTTGTGTCCACCACCATTTGCTACATAAGGAGTAATACTATAATCAATCTGTTTCATGTTTATAATTTATAATTATAAATGGCCATTAGGGTGAAATTATCAAAAGTCTAAACTTCAAAAGGGACACTTTTTGGAAGCGTTGCAACCACCATCATTACACCAATTGCATAATGCAGTATTCTTCTAAAAATCACTAGATCATTGGAAATCATTACAGTAGGGAGTGTCATTGTTCTGCTTACAAACAAAGAACTGGTACATCTTGTACAATGAACAAAATTTCCATGGACAGTTTTCATTTACACCTGTAAATGTACACATTGCTCTCATTTGAGAGTTTAAGCAATCCTGAATAACAGGATTTACTAGTTTTCTCATAATTTGGGTTTTGAGGTAAGTTCATACAGAGGAGTCTGGAGCTGATTTTGAGGGGAATTCAGCCTTAAAAAACAGTCTAAACTTCTATAGAAATATCTGCACTGAAAAAAGAAGTCTTGCTGGATCTTGGCCCTGAAATTGGGAACATTTCAGTGTTTTGGGGTTGCAAATGTACTCTAAACTGTGCAGGAGGTTGCATAGTTATTCTGCAGAACATGGAAATAAGAGACAATTATTTCTAGATTTTTCATAACAAGCTTTCTTATATTTGAATCTTATGTAAGGGGATGGCAGCCGCCAATAAGCTACGATATTAATGTTTTCAGGGACCATATAGAATAGTTTATCTTGAGACCAAACATCTATGGCAAAGTAAATTATCTAAGGCCTCAAAATGAAAAAAATACTGGAATCTTGGAAACGGGTTTATATATTGAGGGCTTCTAGAAGGCCCTTTACAATATATAGAAGCCGACATTTACCAACGTATTTATGTCTTCTTTCTGGCACATTTTACTTATAAACAGTATCTGATCTGCTATGGGATTCAGAAAGTAAGTACTAAAAACTAGAACTAGAACTAGTATTGTAGCTTGTAGTACTTGACTGCTGAATATATCAAAAAGTTATCCCAGAATGGGAGGCACAAGAATAAAAATCCATTTTGAGTACAGTACAGTAAATAGCAGTAGACTCTTTGAGCAGAACATTTTGTATGTAAGGTGTGTGCTCGCTCCAGCTACGTATGAGTGCACCTTTAAGTGTGCAAACAGAGGATGTTTGCCTAATACCAGGAACTAGTGCCATGTGACGTGTCAAGATCCATCTCCAGCAGGGTACTGTGAATGGTGAAGAAAAGTCATCTCTTACTTCATATGAACTGGATTCTATTATTCCTTTCAGAAACTAAAGTGTTCTGTACATTAAGGACAAGGAGATCTCACAGTTTTCGTACAATTGTAGAAACTGAAACATCATATATCTTAAAGATACCCTTTCATATACTTTATTAGGAATTCTGAGTTACTACAGTGGAGTCTTCCATTCAGAATCCTCGGAATAGAAAGCAGTTCCAAAGAGCGCCTCTCTGGAGGACCTGTCCTGTCCTGACAAACACCCCACTGATGTGAATATGTACTGTATAATGTTGTAACCCTCTGCACAGGCTGGTGGTGCAGTATAGTCGTGACAAAATCCCAACAACTGGTATACGGGAACCAAAACTTAACGGGATTTGATTGTAGAATAAAGGACAAAGTTTGGCATACAAAATGTCACAGCACTTTAAAGCAGTGACTTCAAGTTAGGCTTCGTTCACATCTGCGTTAGATTCTCCGTTGCAGATTCCATCGAAAATCGGCAGAGAAAAAATTCCTGCATGGAAGACTTTTCTTTCCGCCAGTTACAGTATAAAAATAGTTATTATAGTGTATGGGGTCTGTGGGTATCCATGGGTAACCGCTGTTTTATAGGGCGGGCTCTTCATTGATCGGGCCCCCCGGCTGATCCAAATGATGGACAGCGTGGCACAAGTGTGAACCTAGCCTTACCGAAGCTTATACAAGCAATTGGCGACACTCCCATGTTGCTGGTGGAAAATTCAATTGACCCTACAATTCTCCTAAATAGCCAACAAAGTAATGCATGGATGGGTCAGGTCCCTCATAGTGGGATCCACTCTTTTTTTCAGGGGTATTTTGAAAGAAACAGAGGGGGCAATTCATTTGTATGGGACTGAGCTGCAGCTTCACCATGTGACCAACAGAAGTGATATCTCTTCCTGAGAAGAGGAAATGGAACTCTTTCTAGAAGAATCCTGGATAACCCCTTGAAATATTTATATAGGCACATAATAAAGTATTGATTTATAAGGGTATTCATATGGTTTTTTTAACTTCTGCAACTTATGTCTAGCAGCAGCAATATAGAAATACAGTATATTGGAAGACTTAAATCAGCCAAACATATTCCATTTTTGTTGGCTGAAATGGCAGATTTGTGCATTTCGACCGCCGAAAGGCAACATATCTGACATGTAGATGGCACGAACGGTTGTTTGCACCTGGCTAATGGCAGACTTTAGTCTGCTGAAAACACATCAGTCCATGGTGGGATTGTGGAAATGTTAGTTAAGAAATGATCCCCCACAGTTTCAAAAGACTAAATCCTAGTTTGACCTTTACCACTTTACACAACAATGTCCAAATCCAGCAAGGTTACGTATTATAAAATCCTCCTGTGAAATAGTCCATCCAGATTTTTTTTTTTAGCTCTATGAATCAAATTATCACTTATTGTGGTGACATAAAATACTCTGTATTTTAGTTACTTGAGGGCAGACATTGCATAATGAGAATGCTTCCCTAAGGCTCTATTCACACTTTTTATCAATATGTTCAGGGCAGCTCCAGGCACATACCCAAAATTCTCCATATTTTTTTATAATTTATTAGTGATTTTTTTTTTTTTTTTTTAATACAAAACGGACATCTTTTAAAGGGACATTCTTCACTCTTGAAGATGTTCTAAGTTTAGTTGGATCCACAGCTTTTTCCAGCCTTCTTATAATCACAGTCATGCAACTAAGGGTAGCAGCACACAACCGCGTTTCACCCATGAAATATGGTCCGTGTGTTAGCCAGATTTACTGGCTGGAACTTCACGTAATTGATATGTGACAGTATGTCGCTGGGAGGCAGGGACTCCTAGCATCATAAATAACTATACTGCTAGGAGTACAGCTCCCAGCACGAAGTTCAAGCCGGTAAACCTGGCTAACACACAGACCAAACACGATTGTGTGCTGCTGCCCTAAGGGTGTATTCACACATTGAAGACTTGTTAACATAAATTTCTGCACTTTTCTTGTTCATGTGTGATAAGGGCCTCCATTCACATGAAATTAAAATTTCTGCAAATATGCTGCTTGCTCCTAAAAGTAGTAGTGGCACGAGCGCGCACACACACACACACACACACACACACACACACACACACATAAATAAATAATATGTATGTATATATATATATATATATCTATGAAGAGGGTAGTTGGAGAAGGGAGGAGGAGTCCTTTTCGAGAGAACCATAGACACACACAGGCTGCTGCAGGTTATAGTATGTTTTCTATCTCACCCTAGAGCATTATATTCATCAATACTGTTTAGTAAATACAGTGCTGGCCAAAAGTATTGGCACCCCTGCAATTCTGTCAGATAATACTCAATTTCTTCCAGAAAATGATTGCAATCACAAATGCTTTGGTAATAAGATCTTCATTTATTTTGCTTGCAATGAAAAAACACAAAAGAGAATGAAAAAAAAGTTTTACACAAAACTCCAAAAATGGGCCGGACAAAAGTATTGGCACCCTCAGCCTAATACTTGGTAGCACAACCTTTAGACAAAATAACTGCGAACAACCGCTTCCGGTAACCATCAATGAGTTTCTTACAATGCTCTGCTGGGATTTCTCCAGGTCCCTGAGATGTGAAGGGTGCCTTCTCCAAACTGCCATTTTGAGATCTCTCCACAGGTGTTCTATGGGATTCAGGTCTGGACTCATTGCTGGCCACTTTAGAAGTCTCCAGTGCTTTCTCTCAAACCATTTTCTAGTGCTTTTTGAAGTGTGTTTTGGGTCATTGTCCTGCTGGAAGACCCATGACCTCTGAGGGAGACCCAGCTTTCTCACACTGGGCCCTACATTATGCTGCAAAATTTGTTGGTAGTCTTCAGACTTCATAATGCCATGCACACGGTCAAGCAGTCCAGTGCCAGAGGCAGCAAAGCAACCACCAAACATCAGGGAACCTCCGCCATGTTTGACTGTAGGGACCGTGTTCTTTTTTTTGAAGGCCTCTTTTTTTTTCCTGTAAACTCTATGTTGATGCCTTTTCCCAAAAAGTTCTACTTTTGTCTCATCTGACCAGAGAACATTCTTCCAAAAAGTTTTTGGCTTTCTCAGGTAAGTTTTGGCAAACTCCAGCCTGGCTTTTTTATGTCTCTGGGTCAGAAGTGGGGTCTTCCTGGGTATCCTACCATAGAGTCCCTTTTCATTCAGACGCCGACGGATAGTACGGGTTGACACTGTTGTACCCTCGGACTGCAGTGCAGCTAGAACTTGTTTGGATGTTAGTCGAGGTTCTTTAGCCACCATCCGCACAATCTTTCGTTGAAATCTCTCGTCAATTTTTCTTTTCTGTCCACATCTAGGGAGGTTAGCCACAGTGCCATGGGCTTTAAACTTCTTGATGACACTGCACACGGTAGACACAAGAACATTCAGGTCTTTGGAGATGGACTTGTAGCCTTGAGATTGCTCATGCTTCCTCACAATTTTGCTTCTCAAGTTCTCAGACAGTTCTTTGGTCTTCTTTCTTTTCTCCATGCTCAATGTGGTACACACAATGACACAGGACCGAGGTTGAGTCAACTATAATCCATTTCAACTGGCTGCAAGTGTGATTTAGTTATTGCCACCACCTGTTATGTGCCACAGGTAAGTAACAGGTGCCGTTAATTACACAAATTAGAGAAGCATCACATGATTTTTCAAAGGGTGCCAATACTTTTGTCCACCCCCTTTTTTATGTTTGGTGTGGAATTATATCCAAGTTGGCTTTTTGACAATTCTTTTTGTGGTTTTCCATTGAAGACAAATTAAATGAAGATATTATTACCAAAGCATTTGTGATTGCAATCATTTTCTGGAAGAAATTGAGTATTATCTGACAGAATTGCAGGGGTGCCAATACTTTTGGCCAGCACTGTATCTACAATGTCCTATATGATGGCCTGTTCACACATCTTCCACCTCAAATTCCTCTCCACTTTCCAGCCCTGGGCTTCCTCCAGCGGAATATTGAAGCAGAGCCTCAAGGGCGAGATTGTGCAGAGTGTTTATTTTTATAGTGTCTTACTTTGGTCTCTGTCTCCCATTGAAGATTCAGGATGGAATTTGGAGCTGAGTTAAGGTAGAATCCTCCTCAAACTCAGCCCTGAATTTCTCTGTGTGAACTTAGGGAGCACAGTTTCCTGATTTCACCATATTGTTTCCACCTACTATGTCAGGGACAACTGAGAAGGTTGTACTTGTTCGTCATTGAAGTGTCATTGGGTTGAAGTGGGTTTGTGAGAGGTGGGAATATTGTGCAGTATAAGGGAATTGTAGGTGAGAAGCGCCATTGTGGTGTGTCTTAGCAAGGAATGGAGAACATCACCAAGGAGACAGGGGCATAACTAGGAAAGACTGGGGCAACAATTCCCCCCCACATACCACACACCTACCCCTCTGCCTCTCAGGAAATCAGAAGTTGTAGTAACAGGGCTTTATTGGTCCCCACACGGTATAACACCCCCTTTGCTGTATCCACACATTATAATGCCCCCTTTATTGGCCCCCACATGGTATAACACCCCCATTTATTGGCCCCTACACAGTATAATGCTCCCTTCACTGGCCCCCACACTGTATAATGTTTACTTAACTGGTCCCTACACAGTATAACACCCCCTTTACTGCCCGCCACACACTATTACTCTGCCATTTCTGCCCGCCATATAGTATAATACCTTTTTACTGACCCCCATACAGTATATTGCCTCCTTTATTGGACCCCACACACTATATTGTCCACTTTATGGACTCCACACAGTATATTGCCCCTTGTTTTGGCTCCCATACAGTATATTGCCTCTATTATTGGCCTCTACTGCCCCCATTTACTTGCCACACAGTAATTGCCCCATTTATTGGCTTCTACACACTATACTCACACTTCCCTATGCTGAACAACGTCAGTATGCAACCTTCACATATTGTTCTGCATCTGGATGCAGTATAAGGTGCTCTGTAGCGGCAGAGGAGGCGGCTGTGAGCAGGAGTGGGGATAGTAAGTGAATATTGGTAAGTGAATTATTCCAGCAGGTAATAGCCTATTTTTTTTTAAAAAAAGCAGCGTGGGGAACGGCAAGGGCCATGTCACAGGCCCATAGCATCCACTACAGCTGCTACAGCAGTAGTTCTGTCACTGTAAGGAGCAAATGGGAAACTCCCATGTCTTACAAGCTTACTACACAAGAGTGTATGCACATGGCTGTATTACAACTTAGTTTTACAGTGGGTACGGAAAGTATTCAGACCACTTTAAATTTTTCACTCTTTGTTTCATTGCAGCCATTTGCTAAAAGCAAAAAAGTTCATTTTATTTCTTATTAATGTACACTCAGCACCCCATCTTGACAGAAAAACCCCCCAGAAATGTAGTTATTTTTGCAAATTTATTAAAAAAGATAAAAACTGAAATATCACATGGTCATAAGTATTCAGACCCTTTGCTGTGACACTCAAATTTAACTCACATGCTGTCCATTTCCTTCTGATCCTCCTTAAGATGGTTCTACTCCTTCATTGGAGTCCAGCTGTGTTTAATTAAACTGAGACTTGATTAGGAAAGGCACACACCTGTCTATATAAGACCTCACAGCTCACAGTGCATGTCAGAGAAAATGAGAATCATGAGGTCAAAGGAACTGCCCAAGGAGCTCAGAGACAGAATTGTCACAAGGCACAGATCTGGCCAAGGTTACAAAAGAATTTCTGCAGCACTCAATGTTCCTAAGAGCACAGTGGCCTCCATAATCCTTAAATGGAAGAAGTTTGGGACGGGACAACCAGAACTCCTAGACCTGGCCGTCCAGCCAAAACTGAGCAATCATGGGAGAAGAGCCTTGGTGAGAGAGGTAAAGAAGAACCCAAAGATCACTGTGGCTGAGCTCCAGAGATGCAGAAGGGAGATGGGAGAAAGTTCCACAAAGTCAACTATCACTGCAGCCCTCCCCCAGTCGGGGCCTTATGGCAGAGTGGCCTGAAGGAAGCCTCTCCTCAGTGCAAGACATATGAAAGCCTGCATAGAGTTTGCCAAAAAACACATGAAGGACTCCCAGACTATGAGAAATAAGATTCTCTGGTCTGGTGAGCTGATGACTGAACTTTGTGGTGTTAATTCTAAGCGGTATGTGTGGAGAAAACCAGGCACCGCTCATCACCTGCCCAATACAATCCCAACAGTGAAACATGGTGGTGGCAGCATCATGCTATGGGGGTGTTTTTCAGCTGCAGGGACAGGACGACTGGTTGCAATTGAAGGAAAGATGAATGCGGCCAAGTACAGAGATATCCTGGAAGAAAACCTCAGTGCTCTGGACCTCAGACTGGGCTGAAGGTTCACCTTCCAACAAGACAATGACCCTAAGCACACAGCTAAAATAACAAAGGAGTGGCTTCGGAACAGCTCTGTGACCATTCTTGACTGGCCCAGCCAGAGCCCTGACCTCAACCCAATTGAGCATCTCTGAAGAGACCAGAAAATGGCTGTCCACCAACGTTCACCATCCAACCTGACGGAACTGAAGAGGATCTGCAAGGAATAATGGCAGAGGATCCCCAAATCCAGATGTGAAAATCTTGTTGCATCATTCCCAAGAAGACTCATGGCTGTACTAGCTCAAAAGGAAGGGGCTTCTACTCAATACTGAGCAAAGGGTCTGAGTACTTATGACCATGTGATATTTCAGCTTTTCTTTTTTAATAAATTTGCAAAAATATCTACATTTCTGTTTTTTTCTGTCAAGCTGGGGTGCTGTGTGTACATTAATGAGAAATAAAATGAACTTTTTTGCTTTTAGCAAATGGCTGCAATGAAACAAAGAGTGAAAAATTTAAAGGGGTCTGAATACTTTTCGTACCCACTGTACATGGTGCTATAATAAGGTTGCCATAGAAGTACATAAACCATTAACCTTTTTTACTTTTTTTTTTATTTTACAGCAACTCATTTTGTTCTTACACTAAGCTTTTTTTTGTTTTAATATAATAATTCCAAATTGCATGTTGGAGAGTGTGCTTTTGATTTTAGTGCCTCTTATTATACCTCTTTGGCGAAATGTTACAATACTGCCATCTAGTGTCTGATTTGTACATTAGCGCTTAGAACAAGTTCCTTTGTTCTGTTATAGAAATGTCCCTAAATGGGTGTCTTTTAGAGGTATAGTGTATGTAAGGAAATAATACATCACAGACATGTCAAGGTTGAATAAGTAACATAATTGATAACAATTCAAGATATTTTATGTGCCATATATGAAGGTCTCTTATGTAGTGATCGGTGCATGCTCGTTGCAGAGCTGGATGGCTCAGGCTAAGTTCACACCTGCACCTCATCTACATTCGGGGTTTCCCTCCCCGAATCCACTTAAAAAAATGCGGAGAGAAAAGTCCTGCAAGCAGGACTTTATTCTCGTCATTTTTCCGCCCTCTTCAGGCGGAAATCGGACGGACCCCATTATAGTCTATTATAGTCTATAGCAGGGGTAGACAACCTTTTCTGTTCGGCGTGCCGATTTTAATAAAAAAAATCAAAGATGAGGTACTCGGAGTGCCGATCAATAATTGTAAGTCTGACGACCCCTAAA
This sequence comes from Leptodactylus fallax, assembly GCA_947044405.1. Taxonomy (NCBI): domain Eukaryota; kingdom Metazoa; phylum Chordata; class Amphibia; order Anura; family Leptodactylidae; genus Leptodactylus; species Leptodactylus fallax. The sequence continues at coordinate 3,268,162 of CAMRHE010000132.1, forward strand.
CTAAAGTCATATACCACAAACCATAACACAGAAGTGCTGTCACCAGATGCTTTAGGACACATGCGTTTACTGCTATTTCCTGGGACGCTCCTGTACTTTTTGATTAGAAGCAATGAAAGTCCATGTACAGCCGCAAATTAGTGGTAAATGTGTCCAGGAGCACCGTGTGGCGGCATCCTTATGGTGATATCACACTATGTATCTGGATGCAGCTATATTCTTAGGCCACTGGAACTTTTTCATTCGATGTAAAACTGGTGCATTTTTGCACAAAAAAAACCCAAAGCTTGAGTTTTCTGTGCAAAAACACATCCTTAACATAGAAAACACACCGTTATACAGAATAATGTCCCATAGCAATCCCTGCACACGGTATTATGTCCCATAGCGGCCCCTGCAACATGGTATATGTCCCATAGCGGCCTCTGTACACAGTATTATGTCCCATAGCGGCCTCTGTACACGGTATATGTCCCATAGCGGCCTCTGCACACGGTATTATGTCCCATAGCGGCCTCTGCACACGGTATATGTCCCATAGCGGCCTCTGCACACGGTATATGTCCCATAGCGGCCTCTGCACACGGTATTATGTCCCATAGCGGCCTCTGTACACGGTATATGTCCCATAGCGGCCTCTGCACACGGTATTATGTCCCATAGCGGCCTCTGTACACGGTATATGTCCCATAGCGGCCTCTGCACACGGTATTATGTCCCATAGCGGCCCCTGTACACAGTATTTGTCCCATAGCGACCCCTGCACACGGTACTATGTCCCATAGCGGCCCCTGCACACCGTATTTGTCCCATAGCGACCCCTGCACACAGCAATATGTCCCATAGCGGCCCCTACACACGGTATATGTCCCATAGCGGCCCCTGCACACGGTATATGTCCCATAGCGGCGCCTACACACGTTATATGTCCCATAGCGGCCCCTGCACACGGTATATGTCCCATAGCAGCGCCTACACACGGTATTATGTCCCATAGCGGCGCCTACACACGGTATTTTGTCCCATAACGGCGCCTACACACGGTATATGTCCCATAGCGGCGCCTACACACGTTATATGTCCCATAGCGGCACCTACACACGGTATATGTCCCATAGCAGCGCCTACACACGGTATTATGTCCCATAGTGGCCCCAGCACACTGTGTTATCCTCCATAGTAGCCCCTGCACACGGTATAATATTCTAACTTTTATAATGTTCCAATTTGTGCCACTCGCTAGCTATTATTATATTGTGGGGTCTCTTCAGACCCCCCGAGTATAATAAGTGGAGGGCAAAGAGAGGTGATGAAACATAAAAAACAATGTTACTCACCATTCCACGCTCCGCAGCCGCTCTGTATCTTCGGGCGCTTCTGCCTGTAGTCAGCGACCGCTCATTGAGTCTCAGGGGTCGCGTCGCGTCATTATGCGTAATGACGTCAGACGCAGACGTGACACCTGAGGCCCTGTCAGCTGACTTCAGGCAGAAGCGCCTGAAGAGTACAGCGCGGCTGCGGAGCGTGGAATGGTGAGTGACATAGTTTTTTATGTTTGATCACCTCCCCGGGAGCTCCGCTTATTATACTGGGGGTCTGAAGAGACCCCACAGTATAATAATAGCAGTTTCGTTTCGGCCGTGTTTGGTCCGATCGAAACTGCTGGGTGAGGAGTCCGCTGCCGTGCCAGGGAAATATGCCTCGCGTGCCAAGAGTGGCACGTGTGCCATAGGTTGCCGACCCCTGGTCTATAGTTTCTGCGGGTAACCACTTTTTTAAGTGGATTAGGTTTCCGTTCAGGGGGTACCCAAACTGAAACCCAAACACAGGTGTGAACCTAACGTCAGTGGTTAGCACTGTTGCTTTGCAGCACTGGAGTCCTAGATTTTAATCTAGCTAAGGACAACATCTACGAGTCTGTTCTCCCTCCCTGTATGCGTGGGTTTCCTCCCATACTGTAAAGACATACTAATATGGAATATACAGTAGATTGTGAGCCCTACAATAGACAGTAATTGACAATATCCATAAAGCGCTGCAAAATATGATGATGCTAAGTAAAATAAATAGTCAAAATACATTACTTCACCAATGAAATTTTGCATGTTCCTTGTCTGTTACTAACATTCCGAAAACACAACAACATTCTCAGCCTACAAGGAAGTCTATTGGGATACAGCTGCAGATCTAATATTAGGGTTTAATAGGCCCACTGTTGATTACATTTATCCTTGACATAGGTATGACAGCTTATATTTGACATTGACATATGAATGACTAGGAGTATAGGCCACAATGAGCATCAAATAAAAATTATCTGAAAAATAGACTTACAATTTTGGGGAATATGCCCATCACCTTACCTCTAGAGGAAAAAAAGAAAGCTGCCCCTGTAGTGCCACCTAGTGGAGGTAACTAACCTATAGTCAATGTCAGGCCTTACAACATGACTAAGTACAGTCATGGCCAAAAGTTTTGAGAATGATACAAATATTAATTTTTACAAAGTCTACAGCTTCAGTTTTTCTAATGGCAATTTGCATATACTCCAGAATGTTATAAAGAGTGATCAGCTTAACAGCAATTACTTGCAAAGTCAATATTTGCCTAGAAAATGAACTTTATCCCCCAAAACACATTTCAACATCATTGCAGCCCTGCCTTAAAAGGACCACCTAACATCGTTTCAGTGATTGCTCCATTAACACAGGTGTGGGTGTTGATGAGGACAGGGCTGGAGATCAATCTGTCATGATTAAGTAAGAATGACACCACTGGACACTTTAAAAGGAGGCTGGTGCTTGCCATCATTGTTTCTCTTCTGTTAACCATGGTTATCTCTAAAGAAACACGTGCAGTCATCATTGCACTGCACAAAAATGGCCTAACTGGGAAGAGTATTGCAGCTAGAAAGATTGCACCTCAGTCAACAATCTATCGCATCATCAAGAACTTCAAGGAGAGAGGTTCCATTGGTGCCAAAAAGGCTCCAGGGCGCCCAAGAAAGACCAGCAAGCGGCAGGACCGTCTCTTAAAAGTGTTTCAGCTGCGGGATCGGGCTACCAGCAGTGCAGAGCTTGCTGAGGAATGGCAGCAGGCAGGTGTGAGTGCATCTGCACGCACTGTGAGGCGGACACTCTTGGAGCAAGGCCTGGTCTCAAGGAGGGCAGCAAAGAAGCCACTTCTCTCCAGAAAAAACATCAGGGACAGACTGATATTCTGCAAAAGGTACAGGGAGTGGACTGCTGAGGACTGGGGTAAAGTCATTTTCTCTGATGAATCCCCTTTTCGATTGTTTGGAACATCTGGAAAACAGCTTATTCGGAGAAGAAGAGGTGAGCGCTACCACCAGTCTTGTCTCATGCCAACTGTCAAGCATCCTGAAACCATTCATGTGTGGGGTTGCTTCTCAGCCAAGGGAATCGGCTCTCTCACAGTCTTGCCTAAAAACACAGCCATGAATAAAGTATGGTACCAGAATGTCCTCCAAGAAAAACTTCTCCCAACCGTCCAAGAGCAGTTTGGCGCTCAACAATGCCTTTTCCAGCATGATGGAGCACCTTGCCATAAAGCAAAGGTGATAACTAAATGGCTCAGGGAACAAAACATAGAGATTTTGGGTCCATGGCCTGGAAACTCCCCAGATCTTAATCCCATTGAGAACTTGTGGTCAATCATCAAGAGACGGGTGGACAAACAAAAACCAACAAATTCAGACAAAATTAAAGCATTGATTCTGCAAGAATGGACTGCTATCAGTCAGGATTTGGTCCAGAAGTTGATTGAGAGCATGCCAGGGAGAATTGCAGAGGTCCTGAAGAAGAAGGGTCAACACTGCAAATATTGACTTGCTGCATTAACTCATTCTGTCAATATAAGCTTCTGTTACTCATAATATGAATGCAATTCTATTTCTGTATGTGATAAAAACATCTGACAAACACACATAAAAACCAGAGGGCAGCAGATCATGTGAAAATATAATATTTGTGTCATTCTCAAAACTTTTGGCCATGACTGTATATTAGCCAAACCCTCATCAGTACAGTGCAGAGTACTGGCTAGGCTAGGTAAGAGGCCTTTCAGGCCGTACTGTTTCTTCTTGTGCAGAGCACCAGAACAGATATAGGTGTCTCAGAGAAGTAGCTAGAAGTTCAACACGGGTATGGGGTGGGGGACAAACTTGTCCAAATCAGGTATACTGATATTATCACAATACCGTGACCGTATAGTGGTAAACACAGGCTCTGCACACAATTTAGGTGAATACAGCACAGGAAACATTTTGTGACTTACAAGTAACGTTTCTGTAATTGTTCACATTTTCTGTCTCTATCTGGAATGGGCTGCCATGACCACTTCTTCTCTCATATTTGAAGGGGGCCTTCTCCCAACAGCAATTTTAAGATCTCTCCACAGGTGTTCAATGGCATATAGATCCAGACTCATTGTTGGCCACTTCAGAACTCTCCAGCGCTTTGTTTCCATCCATTTCTGGGTGCTTTTTGAAGTATGTTTGGGGTCATTGTCCTGCTGGAACTGTGTTCTTTTCTTTGTAGGCCTCATTCCATTTTCGGTAAACAGTAAAAATCTCTATCTTGGCTTATACATTTTGGCAAACTGCAGTCTAGCTTTTTTATGTCTGTGTCAGCAGTGAGGTCCTCCTGAGTCTCCTGCCATTGCGTCTCATTTCATTCAAATGTTGATGGATAGTCAACTCTGACCCTGGTGCACCCTGAGCCTGCAGGACAACCTGAATTCCTTTGGAACTTGACTGGGGCTGCTTATCCACCATCTGAGCTATCCTGCGTTGCAACTTTTCATCAATTTTTCTCTTCTGTCCACGTCCAGGGAGATTAGTTACAGTGCCATGGGTTGTAAACTTCTTAAATCAATAGTTTTTATTGAAATTTATACATGAATACATTACAAGTAGCAAACACAGCAATGAACAAAGGGTACAATCATGGCTTCGCAAACAGCATATACAAAGGATAATACAATAGACTCAAGTGAAGTACATCAATAGCAAGGATACATATAGCAATGCATATTAAGACCATGTAAGTCTTTCCAGACATTTGAAAAGCCTAACGCGGTAAAGGCAGTATGGAACATCAATCAAGTCTTGTCATGAGGAAAAAGGGGGGGAGGAGATCGGAACAGGCGGAAAATAAGGCAAAGAACAAATGACCAAATGACAAATGAACATAGAACATAGTACAGGCCTAAAGAACAAATAGGATCGGATCACTCCCATCAGCCCACAAAGCAGATAGCCCACCACGCAAACAAATGTGCAGACCCATCCGCTACCAGGTATTAACCTTCAAAGTAATTAATTAGATAGCGTATAGGTGTTCCAGCAATAATAAAGCAGAGTGTCCCCTCCAAGAGATTACAAGAATAAAATAAAATAAAATGCAATACTCATAGTACCAGGAAAGGCCAAGGTGTATAGGCCGTCAATGGGTGTACGGTGGGGGGAATGACATTGCCCACGGCTCCCAATGTGTTCTGAACCTGTCCAGGCTTCCATTATTGCATGCATAAATACGTTCATATTGATAATTCAATGACACCACCGAAATCAGCTCCGTCAGTGTCGGACAGGAAGTAGACTTCCATCTACGTGCAATAAGTAGACGAGCAGCCCCGAGTACCTGACATAAGACGGTCCTATATCTGCACGGCGTCATGTGGATGCCCAGCAGGAGGAGTGCCAGTTCAGGTGTATATCCCACCATTCCACCACACAGGCTATTTATTAATGAAAACACAGAAACCCAAAAGGGCTGAATGAGTGGACAGTGCCAGAACACATGGAACAAAGAGCCAGTCTCTCTGCAGCCTCTCCAACAGCAAGATGGACACGATGGGTAAAACTTAGCTAGGCGTAGAGGAGGGTAATACCAGCGTAAAAGTAGCTTGCTATATTGCTCCCAATGTGAGGCACATACTGTAGATCGCTTAGCCCATCTAATTGCCTCCTGCCAGTAACCAGACTCAAATCTACGGCCTAGGTCGTCTTCCCAGAGGCACATATGTTTAGTCTTATGAAAGGTGCAATCCATATTCAATGTTCGATACAGAGTTTTAGTATTATAAGCAGCTGGGGAAGTCTGTCGGTGCAAGAGGTCGCGGCTGGCTGTGGCAAGCGCAGTTGAGCCGAGGTAGTGTCAGACAAATATGAAACCAATCTAGCATAAGTATATGCCTCCTTTGCAGGTAGGTTATATGTCTCCTTCAACACGGAGAAGGGTGCTATGGTATCGCCTCTGTACAGGTCAGAAACATACTTTATCCCACAGCTACGCCACGCATCTAGGGATAAATGCGGTATCTCGTGAGGGAGCGTCGTAAGAGGTAGATTCAATGTGACCCCAGGGGTATCACCACCCGGAATAGCACAGAAGGCATGCCATGCCCGAATCGTGGCCTGTACAACTGGTGGAGCAGATAAGGGAAAACTGTTTCTGGGTCCTGACGCTAGCAGGAATCCCTCCCAATCGTCAATCTGGGCCATTTGGGCCTCCATAGCTGGCCATAATTTATCATGGTTTGTTGTAAACCAAAATTGAAGTTGACCCAAAGTTATGGCTAGATAGTAATTGTACAAATTTGGTACACCCATACCTCCATTGTCTCGTGCCTTAAAAAGTGTTTGTAAAGCTACTCTGGGTTTACAACCATTCCATATAAAGGACATCATTTGTTTTTGGAAACTCAGGAAAATGGACTTGGGTATCGGAATCACTAAAGTTCTTAGATAGTAAAGTATCCTGGGAAGAATCAACATTTTATATAAAACTATTCTCCCCATCCAGCCAAGCTCAAATTTAGTTAAAACGTCAAGCTCTTTCTGAAGAGTAGCCAACAAACCTGGAAAATTGGCTTTAACCAAATCTTTTGGGTTTGGGGGGAGCCGAATTCCCAGATAGGGTATAGATTGCGAGCACCATTGATAGGGCAATGTGTTTTTGATATGGTGTATATTGGTTTGAGTCAGGCCAATTCCCAAGATCTGGGATTTGGATTCATTAACTTTGTAGTATGATAACGCTCCAAAATCCTTCAGGGTTTGAGATACAGTACGTAGCATGTTATCAGAGTAGGAAAGGGACAGGATCACATCATCCGCGAATAAATTAATTCTATGGTCTGTCCGACCCAACTTCATACCAGTAAGGCCAGGATGTGACCTGATTGTTTCAGCCAAAGGCTCCATCACTAAAGAGAATATTAAAGGGGACAGTGGGCACCCCTGTCTTGTGCCATTGGTAATAGAGAAGGGGCGGAACAAGACCCCATTCGCCAGCACTCGTGCGGATGGGTTAGAGTGCAGAAATTGCAGTAGCTATGTGGCCAGAGAAACCAAATTTATGTAAAACCTCAAAAAGATATCCCCAATGTACCCTATCGAATGCCTTCTCCGCATCCAAAGACAGGAGCAGAGAAGGCGCACGCCGGGCCCGGGCCGCCGCAACTAGCGCGATCACACGTCTCGTGCCGTCTGGGGCCTGTCTCCCCTTAGTGAATCCCACCTGATCTCCACCTATCAATGTGGGCATGACATCGAGGAGTCTGTTTGCAACTACCTTAGCAAACAACTTGACATCCGCATTTAATAGCGATATGGGACGGTAGTTAGAGGGCTGGGAGGTTTGGTTTGGGCAACATCACAATCGTTGCGGATAGCATCTCAAGGGGAAATTTTCCTGTCAACATTGCTAGATTAAACACCCCAGTAAGGTGAGCGAGAATAAGTGGCTTGAACAGCTTGTAATATTCCCCAGAAAACCCATCTGGACCGGGAGATTTATTGAGTTTCAAGCCATCTATCGCCTTAGCCACTTCCTGAGTAGAAATAGAAACATTTAAAGACTGCACCTGTGCATGGGTGACGGAAGGAAGGTGCAAGGAGCTTAGGAATCGATTAATATCTATACCAGAAGGCTGTGTGGTGTCCGGGTCTTCCCTCAGGTTATACAAGTCCTGATAACATTTACTGAATTCATTACCAATTTGCTGAGGGTGGAAGAGTTTTGCGATGGTCGATTTAGAAACAAGAAATGGCATTTTAGATTTAATCCTTGCCGACTTGACTCTTTGTGCCTTTAATTTGCTCGCTTTATTGTATGAGCGGTAATAAGAGGCTTTCAAGCATTTAGAGTGTTTTTCAAAGTCCACCAGTAGGTGGGCGCTCAAGTCATCCCTAGCTTTCCGCAAAGCAGCTAATAGGACAGGGCTAGGGTCAGTCTTATGTTGCTGTTCTAGAGTTGCAATAGAAGTAGCTCCTTCATCATTTGCAATCTCTTGTGCTTAAAGCGCGAGGTATGCTGTATCATTAGGCCCCTAACAAATGCCTTATGGGAATTCCAGAAGCAAAACTTATCATCTACCGAGGGGGAGTTAATATTAAAAAATTCAGCAATGTCAGCACTTAACTTCTCGGTTACAGATTTCAGGGACATGACATATGTATTGTTTCGCCATGACACGGGAGGAGCTGTTGTACCATCTGAGCGAATGCTGAGTGTAATAGGCGCGTGGTCCAACCACCTATTATTTCCTATTTCACAACATTGTACTCTAAGAAGCATATCAGTCTGGGCTAGGAACATGTCTATTCTGGAGTAGGATTGGTGCCTAGCAGAATAATACGTATAATCCTTCTCGGAGGAATGTAAGCACCGTCATACATCATGAAGCTCCGCCTGTCGGAGCCAAGGTCCTAATTGATGAGGTGTATGCTTGCTGCAATAAGTGGAATCGGCAGCAGCATCATGTACAATATTGAAATCACCGCACAAGAGAATCTGGCCCTGTGCACGCTTCCTATACTTCTTCAATACCGAGTTTAAAAAGGAAATTTGAGATGTGTTAGGGCAGTATACGTTTACAATAGTAAAGGGGCAGTTGTCAAGCAAACAAATTAGAGCTACATAACGGCCTTTGGGATCTGAAATGACATGTATTAGCTGAAAGGACACCGTGTGTTTTACCGCTATGAGAACACCCGCAACCTTCTTGGTAGCATTGGAGCAAAAACATGAGGGAACAGTTTATGAGAAAACTTCGGAGGACGAGGGTCACAGAAATGTGTCTCCTGTATACAAATTACATCTGCTGCAGATCTGAGAGCCTCCTTCCACAGCAATGTTTAGTCCCCTCGCGTTAAGTGACAGAAATCTGACACCCATAAATATATTCAAGAGTTAGCAATACAGACTGGTAGCATAAAGAGTCAAGTATGAGAGTGATACCAAAAAGAAATCCATTAGGCCTAGAGGGGAATAACTCGCTAATGACAGCGTTCAACATATAACTATTCAACAGTAAGAGAAATAAAAATAGTTTTACACAACCGGGCAGTGTAATACTGCACAAACTTGGGGGGAAGTTTGCCATAGAATAGAAATTACAAAACGCACCACAGGTGACTCACTGTATGTCCATTATGAGCTATTCATTCGGCGGAGGCGGTAGATTTCCATGGAGGATCCAACTTGTGGGACTCAGCCCTTGAGGATTTCTGGATATTAGGCGCAGGTGGTGGCAGGTTCCACTGGAGTAGAAGACTCTTCCCTGTGTCAAAGGAATTAAACAAATAAGTCACTCCATTTCTGATAACAATAACATTAGTAGGAAATCCCCGCTTGTAGAGAACATTGTGTTGATGGAGGACCGCTGTAACAGGAGCCAGCTCTCTTCTGGCAGCAAGTCCCTGGCAGCGACTAACTCTGGTATGCCACGAGACTTAACATTATTCCGTCTATTCCTATCTTCCATGTCGGCAAGTTTAAGTTTGACTGCCGCCAATTCTTCCTCAAGATCAATATGAGTATCCACTATAGCAGGGGTAGGCAACCTTTTTTGTTCGGCGTGCCGATTTTAATAAAAAAATCAAAGATGAGGTACTCGGAGTGCCGGTCAATAATTGTAAGTCTGACGACCCCTAAACTAAAGTCATATACCACAAACCATAACACAGAAGTGCTGCCACCAGATGCTTTAGGACACATGCGTTTACTGCTATTTCCTGGGACACTCTTGTACTTTCTGATTAGAAGCAATGAAAGTCCATGTGCAGCCCCCAATTAGTAGTAAATGTATGTGTCCAGGAGCACCGTATGGCAGCATGCTTATGGTGAAAACACACTATGTATCTGGATGCAGCTATATTTGGAACTTTTTCATTCGATGTAAAACTGGTGCATTTTTGCACAAAAGAAAACAAAGCCTGAGTTTTCTGTGCAAAAACACATCCTTAATATAGAGAACACACCGTTATTCAGAATAATGTCCCATAGTGGTCCCTGCACACGGTATATGTCCCATAGCGGCCCCTGCAACATGGTATATGTCCCATAGCGGCCTCTGCACACGGTATATGTCCCATAGCGGTCCCTGCACACGGTATTATGTCCCATAGCGGCCTCTGCACACGGTATATGTCCCATAGCGGCCCCTGCAACATGGTATATGTCCCATAGCGGCCTCTGCACACGGTATATGTCCCATAGCGGTCCCTGCACACGGTATTATGTCCCATAGCGGTCCCTGCACACGGTATTATGTCCCATAGCGGTCCCTGCACACGGTATTATGTCCCATAGCGGCCTCTGCACACAGTATTTGTCCCATAGCGGTCCCTGCACACGGTATTATGTCCCATAGCGGTCCCTGCACACGGTATTTGTCCCATAGCGGCCTCTGCACACGGTATTTGTCCCATAGTGGTCCCTGCACACGGTATTTGTCCCATAGCTGCCCCTGCACACGGTATTTGTCCCATAGCGACCTTTGCACACGGTATTTGTCCCATAGTGGTCCCTGCACACGGTATTATGCTCTATAGTGGCCCCTGCACACGGTATTATGCTCTATAGTGGCCCCTGCACACTCACTAGCTATTATTATACTGTGGGGTCTCTTCAGACCACAGAGTATAATAAGTAGAGGGCAAAGAGAGGTGATGAAACATAAAAACCAATGTAACTCACCATTCCACGCTCCGCAGCCGCTCTGTATCTTCCGGAGCTTCTGCCTGTAGTCAGCGACCGCTCATGGAGTCTCAGGGGTCACGTCGCGTCATTATGCGTAATGACGTCAGACGCAGACGTGACCCCTGAGGCCCTGTCAGCTAACTTCAGGCAGAAGCGCCTGAAGAGTACACAGCGGCTGCGGAGCGTGGAATGGTGTGTTAACATTGTTTTTTATGTTTCATTACCTCCCCGGGGGCTCCGCTTATTATACTCGGAGGTCTGAAGAGACCCCACAGTATAATAATAGCAGTTTCGTTTCGGACGTGTTTGGTCCGATCGAAACTGCTGGGTGAGGAGTCCGCTGCCGTGCCAGGGAAATATGCCTCGTGTGCCAAGAGTGGCACGCGTGCCATAGGTTGCCGACCCCTGCACTATAGTATTGTGTGCCGCAGCAAATTCACCCATTTTATTCTCAACATGGTCAAGCCTGTTGCCAAGAGAGTCAACCGTGGAGGATACGGACGTAATCGCCTTAGTGATATCCTTCTGAATAGATCTATGCAAAGCTAGCATTATATCTTTCAAGAAGGACTCAGAAGCAGATTGGGTACCTGCAGGGATAGCCTGGAGCACATCCGAGTCGCATAGTTGGGGATCTTCTGTAGCCGGGCGAGATTCAAAGCAAAATGTGGTATCCCATCTCATCTTCTGCTTTACAGGGCTTTGTGTAGGGGTAACGCTGCCTACCTGGGAGGATGCTACTGCAGGAGGGACTTCAGGTTGGCTGACAGGAGCTGGAGTGGGTGGTGATGGGGGTTGAAGTCCCCTCTTGTGAGATTGCTGCTGGCCCTCTGTAGCCCTCTTCTGACTTTCCTGGGAGTCGTTACTATCACCAGAGGACCCCATGTGTGGTGGGGTGAGCTGATGGGTCTTCTCCCCTAAAGCGCCATCACATTCCACGCGGGAGTGGCCTGCCGCGCGCTGTAGCGGTAGAAGGGGAGATACACCGGTGCCATCTTGGGCTGAGGCCGATGCGGCAGATGCGGCAAAGAAGTCCGTTAACCGCTTTGGGGGGCCTTTCTTCCCCCCGTTTCGCCATTACCCCGCAACCTAAAACAGCAGAGAATCTCCCTGCATACAATCAGCCGGGTATCGCCGGCGCCGAGTTGCCTCTGTGAGCCGCGGTAGGTAGTGAGGCCTCGGAGTTCTACAGAGCAGCGGCCATCTAGATCGGCATCAAGCCACACCCCCCCGGTTTTAACTTCTTGATTATGTTGCACACCGTGGACAAGGGAACATCAAGATCTCTGAAGATCTCTTCTCTTTCTGTTCTCCATGCTTAGTGTGGCACTCACACAATGCAAAGATTGAGTCAACTTCTCTCTTCTTTTTATCTGTTTTCAGGTGTAATTTTTATATTGCCTACACCTGTTACATGCCACAGCTGAGTATGAACGAGCATCACATGCTAGAAACAAAGTTATTTACCCACAATTTTGAAAAGGTGGCAACAATTTTGTCTGGCCCATTTTTGGAGTTTTGTGTGAAATTATGTCCAATCTGCACACAAAGGAAATTATTGTGTATAACAAAACATGTGTAATTACAATAATTTTGTGGGAGAAATACTTCATTTTTTGGAAAAATTTCAGGGGTAACAACACTTACAGCCACGACTGTATCCCCTACAATGGCTAGCTTCCAGCTTTCTGCAGAAATAAATGCAGTAATGAATGCTGACACAGTGCACAGTTACCAGGTACTATTCCTGTGCACTGGTTGAATTGTGAGACTTGATCAGAGCTTTATACTTACGTGCTCGCTTCGGCAGCACATATACTAAAATTGGAATGATACAGTGAAGATTAGCATGGCCCCTGCGCAAGGATGACAAGCAAATTCTTGAATCGTTCCATAAAAAAAAAAAAAAAAAAAAAGAGCTTTATACTTACCTCCTCCGTTGTGCTTTCAATTTTCAGCTTCATAAACTTGGACAGCTTAATATAAATATACATTATACTTTAGCGGCTACAATAGCCATTCTTTCAGCTGGAGATATATATTATTCCGGCTAATGAACTAGGGGAAGTTGCACTTACACACTCAGTAAAAATCGCAGCAACTAACTGCATAGTGTGAATGAGTTTGAAGCCCTGCTCATTTGTACACAGCTCATTACTTACTGTATCAATACCTGGGCGTGGTGGAGTATAAACATAATATCTGTCCAGAGTGTGCATTAGGGGACATCACACTCATTGGGATAATTTATACTTTTTTGTTCTTATATTATAAATTTTAATGATTAGCCTTTTTTGGCATTTTAATTAATTAATAAAGGTTATGTATTATTTATAAATGTTTTTCTTCTTTGCCACTTCTTTTTCCTTTTTTCCCCTGTTTTTCCCTTTAAGGCTAAGGCCCCACGTAGCGGGCTTAAGCAAAAAAGCGCTGCGGGAAAAACCACGGCAGAAACGCATTGCAGTTTTTCCAGCATTGCTTTTCACAGAAAGTCCGCCCTGGCCTAAATATAAGCAAGCAAAATTAGACATTACAATGTCACTGTTAAAGCTAGTGAGCTATTCATGTTATGTAAAGATGAAAATGAACCTCCATAAAAGGGGTAGATTAAACCAAACAACCACAAGAAGCCTGAATATCAAGAGCATAAGAGGATTGAATGAAACTGTAAAATCTGATAAAATATTAGTAGGGAATCTTCCATTTGGTCATAAATCAGCTTAGAAGATCATTTAGGTGAGGAGAGAGAGCGGCTGTACAGTCATGGCCAAAAGTTTTGAGAATGATACAAATATTAATTTTTACAAAGTCTACTGCTTCAGTTTTTCTAATGGCAATTTGCATATACTCCAGAATGTTATAAAGAGTGATCAGCTTAACAGCAATTACTTGCAAAGTCAATATTTGCCTAGAAAATGAACTTTATCCCCCAAAACACATTTCAACATCATTGCAGCCCTGCCTTAAAAGGACCACCTAACATCGTTTCAGTGATTGCTCCATTAACACAGGTGTGGGTGTTGATGAGGACAGGGCTGGAGATCAATCTGTCATGATTAAGTAAGAATGACAACACTGGACACTTTAAAAGGAGGCTGGTGCTTGCCATCATTGTTTCTCTTCTGTTAACCATGGTTATCTCTAAAGAAACACGTGCAGTCATCATTGCACTGCACAAAAATGGCCTAACTGGGAAGAGTATTGCAGCTAGAAAGATTGCACCTCAGTCAACAATCTATCGCATCATCAAGAACTTCAAGGAGAGAGGTTCCATTGGTGCCAAAAAGGCTCCAGGGCGCCCAAGAAAGACCAGCAAGCGGCAGGACCGTCTCTTAAAAGTGTTTCAGCTGCGGGATCGGGCTACCAGCAGTGCAGAGCTTGCTGAGGAATGGCAGCAGGCAGGTGTGAGTGCATCTGCACGCACTGTGAGGCGGAGACTCTTGGAGCAAGGCCTGGTCTCAAGGAGGGCAGCAAAGAAGCCACTTCTCTCCAGAAAAAACATCAGGGACAGACTGATATTCTGCAAAAGGTACAGGGAGTGGACTGCTGAGGACTGGGGTAAAGTCATTTTCTCTGATGAATCCCCTTTTCGATTGTTTGGAACATCTGGAAAACAGCTTATTCGGAGAAGAAGAGGTGAGCGCTACCACCAGTCTTGTCTCATGCCAACTGTAAAGCATCCTGAAACCATTCATGTGTGGGGTTGCTTCTCAGCCAAGGGAATCGGCTCTCTCACAGTCTTGCCTAAAAACACAGCCATGAATAAAGAATGGTACCAGAATGTCCTCCAAGAGCAACTTCTCCCAACCGTCCAAGAGCAGTTTGGCGCTCAACAATGCCTTTTCCAGCATGATGGAGCACCTTGCCATAAAGCAAAGGTGATAACTAAATGGCTCAGGGAACAAAACATAGAGATTTTGGGTCCATGGCCTGGAAACTCCCCAGATCTTAATCCCATTGAGAACTTGTGGTCAATCATCAAGAGACGGGTGGACAAACAAAAACCAACAAATTCAGACAAAATTAAAGCATTGATTCTGCAAGAATGGACTGCTATTAGTCAGGATTTGGTCCAGAAGTTGATTGAGAGCATGCCAGGGAGAATTGCAGAGGTCCTGAAGAAGAAGGGTCAACACTGCAAATATTGACTTGCTGCATTAACTCATTCTAACTGTCAATATAAGCTTCTGTTACTCATAATATGAATGCAATTATATTTCTGTATGTGATAAAAACATCTGACAAACACACATAAAAACCAGAGGGCAGCAGATCATGTGAAAATATCATATTTGTGTCATTCTCAAAACTTTTGGCCATGACTGTAGACTAAACAATCTTACAGCCAGTCTGATAGCTTTATTACAAAATGGCATTCTGCAGCTTGCTATGTGGTGTAAAAAATAGAAGTTGCAAACATCAAACTATATACCTTTTATAACAGAAATCTATTACAACATTTTTTGTATTGTGAATTTTTTCCTGTAAACCAGAGGAGTGCATCGAGAAAATCTTCAGTACATTACTTGTTGGGGTTACTTGAGGCTGCAATGGGAGGCACTTTTTTTTGTGTAACAGTTTATTTTTCCATTGACGCATTTTTGTTGTATATTTATTATGTATGATACTACATGCAGAAATTTCCTGACATGTGATACTAATTATTTTTTGGTCTGTTAAAACAGAACAATGATGTAACTATAATGGCGCTGGGCTACAATGGGGTCATTTCACAATTATCTTTGTGCTTTGGTTTGTAGTTAGGTAACCAGTAGTTATACGCACTTCCATTGTGCAATCACCATTAACTTCTATTGATAGTGGATGACTTCATTTGAGGAACACAATCCATGGGAGGTATTTCACAGGTCCTTATGGTCCAGGAGTTTAGTGTCCCAAATCGCCCTGTTAAAAGCCATCAGTGCCTACAATAAAAATAAAAAAGCTTTATACTCACCCTGCTGCTGTACTACTCGTGCCAGTGCAGTTCTTCACTGAAGCCAGAGTAGTACACCTCGGCTTTCAGTGCACATGCGTGCTTCCAGCACATACACAGTGAAGCCGGGATGTATGTCCTGAACTCTGCAGGCGCCAGAAGCACCAGAGATTCATCGGACTCCATGTGCCATCCATGCTGTTCAATCATGATAAAGAAATAACTCCACCTTCAACACCCTATTTGATGGTTTAAATGACCATAAGAAGTCTATTACATTGAAACAATAAATGATGACTCAACTAAGGGACATTTTAAAGTGTGATGGGCCACTGAGGGGATATTTTAATATCTGATGGGCCACTGAAAGTTGGGAGGTATGTCCGTTATGATAGGGATCGTTAAAAAAATGACGCCGGTCATAACATACGGTAAACGGACATTAACTGATGTTAATGTGTCTGTTTTTTCATCTGATCCATTTAAAAATTGCACACATTAACATCAGTTAGTGTCTGTTAATGTCCGCTATTATACAACCTGTTTTTGAGGTTTTTGTTCTGCTTTCTGAGCATGTGCAGAAAAAAAAATGGACAGAATTAACGGACAGTATAACGTCCGTTACCATCCTTAATATGTCCTTTAGCCATAGAGCCATAAGCCCTCTGACCTCTTGTGTCCCCCTATCTCCTCATAGAATGTAAGCTCTTGCGAGTAGGGCCCTCACTCCTAGTGTGTGATATGTTTATTTCTTTGTCACATTGTAATGTCTCATACTGTCTGTTCATGTGTCCTCTGATTTGTAAAGTGCTACGGAATATGTTGGCGCTATATAAATAAAGTTATTATTATTATTATTAGACATTAATGTTAAAAAAATAACAGACACTTCACATCCGTCATAAGTCCATTATTTTGAGCAGAGCCAAAAGTCCTGCACCCTGCATTATTTCTGTCAAAATAACAGACTTGTGATGGATTTGATGAAAACGGATGATGACAAATGGCAGATCAAATCCCCTTGAAATCAATGGGTTTTTTAACCGATTTTTGACAGATCTGTTAGTGTCTGTTAACATTTTCTGACAGATTCTTGCAACGGCCACTTATAGTGTGAACGCCCCCTCAGGCTAAGGCCCCACGTGGCGTCCCACGGCAAAAAAGTGCCGTTGTTATAATTGACATGCTGTGATTTCCAAAACAGTGATGGTTTTGGAATTCACTGCGTGTCCGCAGGGTGTATTTTAACACAAAGTGGGGATTGGATTCAATAGAATCCTATCCACTTTGCTATGACTGTAAAACGCCGTGGTTTTTTCTGCGCCATTTCCGCTGCGGGCAAACCACAGTGTTTACGCCAGGTGGGGCCCCAGCCTAAGCTGGGTATATATGCTCATGGTTGGTGATTGGAGCTCCACAGCAACATCAAAAATGCGTGGCTAGGGAACATGGATACTGTTCGGCTCGCCTCTACACCTAGATGTCATCTCAGCCAACCAATGATTCTACCTAATACATAAACTGGGTGTTTATTAAATAATCTACCCAATTTATTATATGGATGCCTATAAATACAGTAGTTTAGTGAGTGCATTGTGCTGTGAACCAATTGTGCAGGGGGCCTACACTGACTCAGGGGCTTACCAGGGAATTTACCTGCACCCCTGAGGGCTAGTCCAAGTCTGGTAAGGAACATATTTAGCAATACAAAAACAGTATAAAGTATATACATAATAATAACATTGGCCTATTTTTTCTATTTCCGCATGAAAAACTTACCGTACACTATTACCATTACAGAAATTCTAGACTTCTGGGTTTTTGTTTTATGCAAGATATGGTAAAGTGCTGTGGAATATGCTGATGCTATATAAATAAAATGTATTATTATTATTATTATTATATGGTAAAATAGTTGTAGGATTTTCTTATTTCTCTTTTTTCTCTATTTGGTGATTTGTTTTTGTAAATTTTCTTTGAAAAAAAAAAATAAAAACAAGAAAAAAAAATATCATTCACATTACACACACTATTTATCAAACTCCTCCACCCACAATGAACCTTTTTTTGCACATGTTACAACAATCTCTGCCATACTGTTGAATGATGTGCCAGCGTCAGAAAATGTGCCCCAATGTGTGCTCATAATTTGTGTTCAGCATCCCTGGAAACCTCATATAATGATGTCTTCATTTTCCACGTGTATTGCCTGCATCTAGGACACTGCCCTGTCCTTGGAGATATTTCAGAACTTGCCAAGAATGTAACCTACTAGATGTATATGGCACATTATATGACAAGATGTCCTTATTATAGCCCAGTTTACATTCGCTCTAGAATAGGACACATTGCTCTGTATAAGAGCCAGCAGTAACTTAGCATAAGGACAATATTCACAACCTGCTTCAAAAAGGATCAAGTTGGTAATTTCACACATTAATGTAGCACATAAATCAGTAAATAGACAAAAGAAGTGTTTTATCATTCTATTCTCTACAGCATAAACTGACACAGGTGCAGAAGAGGGCAGTCATAGACCATAGTGATGGTTATATGCATCCATATAAACTATGATCCACTTGTTGCAGTGATATCGCAATATAACCAGGGGCAAAGACAGGATTTAAAAAAAAAAAAAAAAAAAAAGGTTTACGGGTGCATTAGACTAGACAGTCTGAAAATGGACCAGTTTTATCACAGTGACTGATGCTGGATGATAAAAATGCTGCATCTTCAGACTGTCTAGTATACATTTCCAGTCATATGAAAAAGTTTGGGCACCCCTATTAATCTTAATCATTTTTAGTTCTAATTATTTGGGTGCTTGCAACAGCCATTTCAATTTGATATATCTAATAACTGATGGACACAGTAATATTTCAGGATTGAAATGAGGTTTATTGTACGAAGAGAAAATGTGCAATATGCATTAAACCAAAATTTGACCGGTGCAAAAGTATGGGCACCTCAACAGAAAAGTGACATTAATATTTAGTAGATCCTCCTTTTGCAAAAATAACAGCCTCTAGTCGCTTCCTGTAGCTTTTAATCAGTTCCTGGATCCTGGATGAAGGTATTTTTGACCATTCCTCTTTACAAAACAATTCCAGTTCAGTTAAGTTTGATGGTCGCCGAGCATGGACAGCCCGCTTCAAATTATCCCACAGATGTTCAATGATATTCAGGTCTGGGGACTGGCATGGCCATTCCAGAACATTGTAATTGTTCCTCTGCATGAATGCCTGAGTAGATTTGGAGCTGTGTTTTGGATCGTTGTCTTGCTGAAATATCCATCCCCGGCGTAACTTCAAATTCGTCACTGATTCTTGTACATTATTCTCAAGAATCTGCTGATACTGAGTTGAATCCATGCGACCCTCAACTTTAACAAGATTCCCGGTGCCGGCATTGGCCACACAGCCCCAAAGCATGATGGAACCTCCACCAAATTTTACAGTGGGTAGCAAGTGTTTTTCTTGGAATGCTGTGTTTTTTTGACGCCATGCATAACGCCTTTTTGTATGACCAAACAACTCAATCTTTGTTTCATCAGTCCACAGGACCTTCTTCCAAAATGAAGCTGGCTTGTCCAAATGTGCTTTTGCATACCTCAGGCGACTCTGTTTGTGGCGTGCTTTCAGAAACGGCTTCTTTCGCATCACTCTCCCATACAGCTTCTCCTTGTGCAAAGTGTGCTGTATTGTTGACCGATGCACAGTGACACCATCTGCAGCAAGATGATGCTGCAGCTCTTTGGAGGTGGTCTGTGGATTGTCCTTGACTGTTCTCACCATTCTTCTTCTCTGCCTTTCTGATATTTTTCTTGGCCTGCCACTTCTGGGCTTAACAAGAACTGTCCCTGTGGTCTTCCATTTCCTTACTATGTTCCTCACAGTGGAAACTGACAGGTTAAATCTCTGAGACAACTTTTTGTATCCTTCCCCTGAACAACTATGTTGAACAATCTTTGTTTTCAGATCATTTGAGAGTTGTTTTGAGGAGCCCATGATGCCACTCTTCAGAGGAGATTCAAATAGGAGAACAACTTGCAATTGGCCACCTTAAATACCTTTTCTCATGATTGGATACACCTGGCTATGAAGTTCAAAGCTCAGTGAGGTTACAAAATCAATTTTGTGCTTCAGTAAGTCAGTAAAAAGTAGGTAGGAGTATTCAAATCAATAAAATGATAAGGGTACCCAAATTTTTGCACCGGTCAAATTTTGGTTTAATGCATATTGCACATTTTCTGTTAGTACAATAAACCTCATTTCAATCCTGAAATATTACTGTGTCCATCAGTTATTAGATATATCAAACTGAAATGGCTCTTGCAAACACCCAAATATTTAGAACTAAAAATGATTAAGATTAATAGGGGTGCCCAAACTTTTTCATATGACTGTATATCACTTATTAGTTGTTAGCCTACTTTCAATGCCAGACTGGGGTGCCTATGGCTCATTCATGCTGGGGGTCCGCAACACAGATGTAGTAGAGTTTACCCGAACTTCTGCAATTGTTTAAACTGCTGCACAGTGATATTCTATCACAGAAGACAAAAAAAAAACTATGAAAAGCCTTTGGAAAAACCCTTTCAATGACTTTTCATTGTTTTTATTGTTTTCTGTGATAAGATCACATGCTAAATTGCAGAAGTTTGGATTAGCTCTGCTACATCTGTATATTAAATGGTTATGCTAGGTTCACACTAGTGCTGTGGTCCCCATCGTTCGGTTCTGCCGGGTGGACCTCTAAAACAGTGGTTACCCACGGACAATTGACTATAATGGGGTCCACAGGGTGTCTGCCATTTTAAAACTGAAAGAGACAGAAAAAAATTTCCTAATCCTCCTGGCCGGACTTTTCTCTCTGCACAATTTTGGTGTTTTTTGCAATGGATTCTCCAATGGAGACTCCAGCGCAGATGTGAACCTCGCCTTAGTTTGTTAAACATTCTACCCAGCTTGTTCTTTTGGCGCAAAAGCTATGTGAGATGCTGTATATTGCCTATCTGTATGTAGTGCAGTGAGTGCATTGTGCCCTGCCTACTCTGCAGGATGTGGAGAGCTAGGTTCCCAGTAGCACCCATATGTCAAGGGCCCACCGGTGGAGCCACCTTCTCCCTTGTGGGCCTGTCTAAGCCTACCGATTTTGCTCCCACATTAGTCTATTGCAAGCTCTGCCTCTTTTTATCAAGCCACACCACTTTCCCATTAAGCCCCACTGTTTTCTGGACAAGGCAAAAAAAAGTGTCTACAACACATAATAAATTAAGCCAGAATCGGCACATTTAGCTTAGCAAATCTACCGCACTCTCCGTCTGCAGCTGTTACCTGGGGTGTACCCAAGATGGCAGTTCCACGGTTAAGACCACCCCCTTACTAATGCTGGCTAGCATCACTCTCCTGAATGATGATTAGAATAGTATAGAATAGAATGGAATAGAATAGAATAATAACAATAATACATTTTATTTATACAGTGCCAACATATTCTGCAGCAAATCGTAGGGTTCAAGAACAGACAAAATGAGACATTACAGAGAAGTAGTCAATTCACACAATGGGACTGAGGGCTCTGCTCGCAAGAGCTTACAATCTATGAGGTAGAGGGGGTGACACAAGAGGTAGAAGAGGCTCCATTTTGAACATAAGCAGTGGTACATGGCACATATACAAATACATTTGGCATAAAAACAATAGGAACAAAGTGAGGAATACAGAGATTGGAGGTACTTAAAGGGGTATTCCCATGAACATAACCATATCTCTATTTGTAGATAATTAAAAGTTAAACATTTTTGCAAATAAAGTAATTACAAATTTTGCAGAGTTTTAAAGATTTTCTTTAAATATCTTGTGGTCACAAGTCATTGTCTTGATCGGTTGCCAGTGGATACGACCATGAATGCAGGAGCTTTGTGAGGTCAGAAAATCATCCATGATGTCCTTATTGTGGCCGGGATATCTTCTCATAAATGTAGTGTCCCTGCCTAATAACCCAGCTACAATAAGAAAATCATGACTGGGTTTTTGACAAGTCCCAGACCATAGAAATGTTTCTGCATTTGTGGTCGTAGCCATTGGCAACTGATCTAGACAACAGACTGCCGCCACTATGATGGTTAGAGAAAATCTTTAAAACTCTGCAGAATTTTTAACTACTGATATTAGCAAAAATGTTTAACTTTTACAAATAGAGATATGGTTAAATTCATGGGAATACCCCTTTAAGTTAGGTAAAAGAAAAAACATTATAATCGACTCAGTACAACGATGGCCTGGTAACCAATAGGCACTTTTATCAGTAATGATGCCTGCTAAAACATTATATAGTGTGCTGACATTGCTTCTAGTTGTTTGAAACCACAGATATTGCCATGCTCTGCAGTGTAAACTATATTAGCCATATAGTGAGCATATGCATGCCATATTAAAACGACTCCCCCAGTCAAAAGTAAAAATTTGACCATATATAGTAAATAATGTATAGTAATCATACCTAGTGCAGTCCACTCGGGAATTGCTGATGTCATAATTCCATTCTGGAGGCTGCCATAGTCTCAGACTACATTGTGCGCAGTGGGGCAGATTTACTGATACTCATTTATTTTTTCATTCCCACACAAGGTAAAAACAGCAGCCGTCTGTGACCACTCTAAAGACTGACCATCAATTTAGATAGTCTGGGTCTGATGGTACCTGACTCTTCCAAACACCCCTGATACATTGGGTACTGAGGTGATAGTGTGCCCTGGACCATCAGATTAACCCCCAATTTCCACAGCTTCAAGCGCAAACTAAAGACATATCTTTTCAGACAGGCCTATCACAACTCCCAATGTAAACCCTTCCGTAGTTAGATTCCCTAAAACGTACCCTCTGTTCACGCTCCCACATTACCTCACAGGATATGATGCCGTATCAGACTAACTTTATATGTCCAGGCACCGTCTGCACGTTAAAGGACACGACTGGTGACGGCTCATACAGCTTTATATATGTGTAATGACAGTAACCTCTATTACAGAATTGTCTGACCATTGTACAAGCAATGCTACATCTGTTGCCGCCCCTGCTACCTCCTGTGTCACCCCCTCTACCTCATAGATTGCAAGCTCTTGCGAGCAGGGCCCTCAGTCCCAGTGTGTGAACTGAATATTTCTTTGTAATGTATCTTTTTTGTCTGTACTTGAACCCTACAAATTGTACAGTGCTGCGGAATAAGCTGGCGCTATATAAATAAAATGTATTATTATTATTATTGATAGTGAGGAGAGGCTAGGACTAGTCTTTTGACTGGCTGATACTAGGCCATAGTAATAGAAAGCTGTCAATCAGGCAACTTCATTACTAAGGAGATTAAACAGATAATATAACCAAACACAATAACGTTTATTAAAATAAATACTTCCTCACACAACCCTCTTTATCTATTTTAGCAAAAATAAAATTAAAAAGTGCTGGTGCAATGTAGTCCACCAAACCTGACAAAGCCCACAGGATACTGGAAACCTGCAGAGTGAAAAACATTAACATACACACAAACACCCCAAAGGGTTAAAAAACAGCTTTTATACCCAAATTTTGTCACATTTTAATCAGTGAATTTATTACTAAGTTCCCTCCTCCAAGGACTAAAGTAAAACTGAAGCAAATTTTGGTCCACAATGACCAACCAAAAAGGGAAAGTGCATAGTTTGGAGCAAATAAGGCCATATACTGTACATGATAAATGTGCCTAACAGCAATGATACATCTCAAAATACTGCACATAACTTCCGTTTTCTGGCACAAATGATTTAAAGAGGACCTTTCACCACCTCCACCAACTCCTGAAAAGTACTGAAAAGTCCTCTTTAAGGCAGGGGCCCCACGTTGCGAAAATGTATTGTTTTGCTGCGGCGGAAAAGCTGCAGCAAAAAAAGCCGCGTTCTACAGTACCTGCTAAGTGGATGGGATTCTGGCTAATTCCATCCACATACTGTATTGCAGAAAAAAATCTGCAGTGGAAATGCTACGATTTAAAAAACGCGAGCATTTTTGCAAGTCGCAGCATGTCAATTATACCTATAGCAACATTGGCGTTTTCTGTATAGGTATAATAGAGGCAGAAAGTCCACAGACAAAAACTCTTTGGACTTTCTGTTAAAATGCTGTGGAAAAAACCTTGATGTGTTTCCGCCATGTTTTTTTCCACAGCGTTTTTTGGCTGCAGCTTGCTATGTGGGGCCTTAGCCTAATATATTTTCTTTAACCCCTTAACGACATTGGACGTACTATTACGTCCTGTGCGCTTGGTACTTAGCGCAACAGGGCGTACTAATACGCCCTGGGGCGGCCGCCCGCTCACTATCTGAGCGGGCGGCATCGGAACCGGGTGTTAGCTGTAACTGACAGCTAACACCCTGCTCCATATCCCCCGGTCGGAACTGAGTTCCGATCCGAGGTTTTAACCCCTTGGATGCCGCGGTCAAACATGACCGCGGCATCCAAGGGGTTCCGCTATGTTGCCGCTCCAATCGGCACCCCCCGCGGCGAGATCGGGGGGTGCCGAGACCTATAACCTGCAGCCCGGGGTCTGCTCAGTGACCCCAGGCTGCCTGGAGACCCCACTACCTGGTTGATCCTGCCGAGACCTGCGGAAGTGATGCTATGCGTCTGCATAGCCTCACTTCCTGTATAGACTGCAAGACACTTGTAAGCTCGTGTCTTGCAGTCTACAGTGCTGAGCCAGCAATCAAAGCATTGCTGGCTCAGGTGTCCTAATGGGACACATGAAAAAGTAAAAAAAAAGTGAAAAAAAATAAAATAAAGTGTTCTAAAAAAATTAATAAAAGAATAAAGCCCCAAAAATTCCCTTTTGCTATATAAAATGAATTATATAAAAAAAAAAAACTAAAAATTAATAAAAACAATGCATATTTGGTATCGTCGCGTACGTAACAACCTGTACAATAAAACTGAAACAATATTTAATGTACACGGTGAACGTCGGAGAAAAAAAAACGGAAAAAACTCGCCAAAAGTAATGATTTTTCGCCATCTCACCTTACAAAATATGCCATAAAAAGTGATCAAAAAGTCATATGTACCCCAAAACAGTACCAATAAAAAGCACAGGTTGTCCCACAAAAAATAAGCCCTAAATCAACTCTGTAAACCGTAAAATAAAAATGTTACGCATCTCAGAAGATGGCGATGCAAAAACAATTAATTTATGTCCCCAAATGGGTTTTTGTTCTGCAAAATTAGTATCGCATAAAAAAAACAGTATAAATGAGGTATCACCGTAATCGTACCGACCCGTAGAAAAAAGGTAACATGTTACTTATGCTTTATGCTGCATGGTGAAAAATTTCAAAGGTAAAACGCAGTGTCAGAATTGATGGGGTATTTTTTAATCCAACAAGAAAGAGTTAATAAAATTTATTCAATAGGTTATAGGCGCCCAAAGATGATGTCATTACAAAATACATCTCACCCCGCAAACAACAAGCCCTCATATGGCTACATCACCAGAGAAATAAAGAATATATAGCTCGTACAATGTGAAGACAAAAACCCCAAAAATCGCCAAATCTTTAGAACATAACTGGCTGCGTCAGGAAGGGAATGTATAAGCTGTGTGAGCAGATATCAGGGGACACCCCAGATTTAGAGCTTATGAGGGAAAATAAACCAGAAGTGACCCCCAGAGTGACCTCCCCAATAATAGGAACTACTGGGGAACTAGTAGGGAATTTGGTGTTCCCAATGCACTCCGCACAGCTTACATATTCACTTTTCCCCATCCGCTGTGTATTCACGTCTGGGATACTAATGCTTACTACACCCCTTGATAAATTCTTTGAGGGGTGCAGTTTTCAAAATGGGGTCACTCCTTTGGGGAATCCACTTTTCTGGTACCTTACAGGCTCTGCAAACATGACATGGCGTCCAGATCCCAAACATCTGAATCTGCACTCCAAAAGCCACATAGCGCTCCTTCTCTTCTGCGCCCGGCTGTGTGCCCAAACTGCAGTTTATGCCCACATGTATTACACTTGTCGTACCCAGAATAACGTACTTAATGTCATATGTGGGTATAAACTGCTGTATGGACACAGCTGGGCACAGAGTGGAAGGAGCGCTATTTGGTTTTTGGAGCACAGGCTTGGACGGTTTGGTTTTTGGACGCCATTGCACTTTAGCAGAGCTGAAACGCCAGTAAAGTGGAATCCCCTGACAGGTTACCCCATTTTGGAAACTGCACCCCTGAAGGAATTTATCCAGGGGTACAGTGAACATTTTTAACCCCCAAGTGTTGCTATAATTTATTATCCATAAATGAATACGCAGATGATTGTGAAAGGTGAAAATGACAATTTTTCCAGGAATACGTCATTTCAGTGCGTAATATGTTGTGCCCGGCTTGTATCAGAGATGAACGCTCCAAAAGCTGTTGTGCCCGGGATCCCCGCTTAACAGTTTTTGGAGTGTGTGTCTCTGCAGACATAAGCTGGGCACAACATATCGGGCACTGAAATGGCGTATCTCTGGAAAAATGTTATTTTTAACTTTTCATTATCATCTGTGCATTCATTTCTGGAAATTAAAAGAATGCAACACTTAAGGGTTAATAATGCTCGCTACACCACTTGATAAATCCCTTGAAGGGTGTAGTTTCCAAAATGGGGTCACAAGTCTGTGGATTCCACTTTACTGGCAATTCTTGGGCTCTGCAAAAGTGACATGGTGTCCATAAACCAAACTGTGCTCCGACAACCAAAATAGCGCTCCTTCCCTTCTGTGCTCGGCTGTGCCCAAACAGCAGTTTATACCCACATATGGCATTAAGTACATTATCCTGGGTACACCAGTGTCATACATGTGGACATTTGGGCACACAGCAGGGCGCAGATGTGAAGGAGCGCTATGTGCTTTTGGAGCGCAGATTTAGATTGTTGGTTTTTGGACGCCATGTCACATTTGCAGAGACCCTAAAATCGCCCCTACAAAATGGGGGTCACTTCTTGGGGAATTCCAGTTTACTGGCACCTCCAGGGCTCTGCAAAAACAACATGGCGACCATAAAGTCCCTCTAAATCTGTACTCCAAAAGCTAAAAAAACACAGTGCTCCTTCCCTTCTGAGCCCTGCTGTGTTCGCAAGCAGCAGGTTACACCCACATATATAATTTTTTTCCCCCGGGATAGCCCACTTAATAGTTTTAGGAGTTCATGTCTCTGATGCCACAAAGTGGCCGCAACATATTCTGAAATTGGATATTTCTTCAAAAACTTCAATTTTCACTTTGTACATTAATTTTTGGGAAGCATTTTTAGGCTCAAAATGATAATACCCCTTGATACATTCCTTGGGGGGTGTAGTTTCTGAAATGGAGTCCCTTTTGAGGGGTTTCCATTGTATTGGTACTTTAGGGGCTCTGCAAATGCGACATGGCACCTGAAAACTTTTCCAGCCACATCTGCCCTCCAAAAGCTAAATAGCGCTCTTTCCATTCTGAGCTCCACCATGTTCCCATACAGCAGATTACAACCACATATGAGGCATTTCTGTGTTCAGAAGAAATTGTGTAACAAACTGTGGGGTGTTTTTTCTTCTTTAACCACTTGCAAAAATTTAAAATATGCCCCTAAATGGACAGTTTATTGGAAAAAAAGTAATTTTTCATGTTTACGTCCCAATGATGATAAAATCTGTGAAACAGCTGTGAGGTCAAAATGCTCACTATACCCCTAGATAAATTCTATGAGGGGTGTAATTTCCAAAATGGGGTCCCTTTTGAGGGGTTTCCATTGTATTGGTACTTTATGGGCTCTGCAAATGCGACATGGCACCCGAAAACTATTCCAGCAAATTCTGCCCTCCAAAAGCTAAATAGCGCTCTTTCCATTCTGAGCCCCACCATGTACCCATACAGCAGATTACAACCACATATGGGGCATTTCTGTGTTCAGGAGAAATTGTGTAACGAACTTTGGGGAGCTTTTTCTCAATTGTCCTCTTGTGAAAATGAAAAATTTGGGGCTAAATTGACAGTTTATTGGAAAAAAAGAAATTTTTCATTTTCATGTCCCAATGTTAATAAAATCTGTGAAACAGCTGTGGGTTCAAAATGCTCACTATACCCCTTGACTTGTTCTGTGAGGGGTGTGGTTTCCAAAATGGGGTCACTTTTAGGGGGTTTCCACTGTTTTGGTACTTTGGGGGCTCTGCAAATGCGACATGGTACCTGAAAACTATTCCAGCAAAATCTGCCCTACAAAAGCAAAATAGCGCTCTTTCCATTCTGAGCCCCCACC
Organism: Leptodactylus fallax; assembly: GCA_947044405.1. Classification (NCBI taxonomy): domain Eukaryota; kingdom Metazoa; phylum Chordata; class Amphibia; order Anura; family Leptodactylidae; genus Leptodactylus; species Leptodactylus fallax. The sequence goes on from CAMRHE010000132.1 coordinate 3,296,416, forward strand.
ATGTACCCATTCAGCAGTTTATGACCACATATGGGGCATTGCTGTGTTCAGGAGAAATTGTTTAACGAACTATGGGGTCCTTTTTCTCCTTTAACCCCTTGTGAAAATGAAAACTTTGGGGATAAAGTGACGTTTTAGTAATTTTTCATTTATACATCCCAGTGTTAGTAAAATCTGTGAAACAGCTGTGGGGTCAAAATGCTCACTATACCCATTGATGAGTGCTGTGAGGGGTGTAGTTTCCAAAATGGGGTCACTTTTAGGGGGTTTCCATTGTTTTGGTACTTTGGGGGCTCTTCAAATGCAACATGGCACCTGAAAACTATTCCAGCAAAATCTGCTTTTCAAATGTCCAGTGTCGCTCCTTCCCTTCTGTGCACTGCCGAATGCCCAAACATCAATTTACACCCACATGTGGGGTATTTCTGTGCTCGGGAGAAATTGTATAATAAACTGGGAGATGCATTTTCTCCTTTAACCCTTTGTGAATGTGTTAAATTTAGGGCTAAATGAAGGGATTAGTGGAAAAAAATGAAATGTCTAAATTTCACCTCGATATCGTTTTAATTCTTGTGAAATGCTTAAAGGGTTAACAAACTTCCCAAATGCTGTTTTGAATTATTTCAGGGGTGCAGTTTTGAAAATGGGGTGATTTATGGGGGTTTCTAATATATAGGCCTTTATAATCCTCTTCAGAACTGAAGTGGTCCCTAAAAAATTAGTTTGGGAAATTTTCTTGTAAATCTGGAAAATCACTGTTACACTTGTAAGCCTTCTAACATACAAAATAAATTAAAGGATGATTAAAAGATGATGTCAATATAAAGCAGAGATATGGTAGATAATATTTATTAATGTATTTGGGTGGTATGACTATCTGTCTGAAAAGCAGAGACTTTCACATTTTGAAAATTGCGATTTTTTTCCAAATTTCCATCAAATATCCTATTTTTTTATAAATAAATACAAAAAAATTGATTAGTGTTTACCACTAACATGAAGTACAATGTGTCATGAGAAAACAGTCTCAAAATCACTTGAGTAAGTTAAAGCGTCTCAAAGTTCTTGCCACATAAAGAGACACATGTCAGTTTTGAAAAACAAGGCCTGGTCCTTAACGCACTTTTGGGCTGTGTCCTTAAGGGGTTAAAGAGGCTAATTTTAATTAGGTCAGGGAAGGTAAAAAAAAAAAAAAAAAAAAAAAAACATACTCACCTGTCCCCAGTGCACCAGTGCCTCCCAGCATGGTCCTGCTGTCTTCTTTTGCATAAGTCATTGCCGACTGTGACATCCCGTGCCCCTTCTGCTGAGGCCGCTGATTAGAAACAACAGAGCTGCAGGACCTGACCGCGATGGGAGACAAAAAAAAAAATTTGCCTGGACTACCCATTTTAGTTTCCCTAATCTTCACCACTGTGGACACACAAATGGTGGCAGCAGCTCTAAGGTAGATGGCACCAAGTATATTTACTATACATTGGCTTTGTATGGTAAAATGTTTGCTTTTGACTGGAGGGCTGTTTTAAGACTATTACATCAGAAGATAGAAGTACATACTGCAGCACCTTATTTACTTTACTCTCCATATTCCTATGAAGCCTCTAAGGTCCCTTGGTGCTGAGGGTTGTCCTACTGGGATGTGAAGTAGACATAAACAGGCAAACAGTTTCTCTACCTCCCATTCTTGCTTTCAATCTAAAAACAAACACAATTGTGAAAATCTTAAAGGGATTTTCTGAAATTTGAGAAGAGCAGGTAATGAAATAAAAAAATAAAAGCAGTGATTTACCCACTAAATCCCCTGAATTTAAAACGTAAGTAATGGTTATTTTATATTTTACATCATTTCATGCTTTTATTTATTGCCGAAACAGACCAGTAACAGCAACTATTACATGTTCTGCAGACAACAGATTATGCTGGGTTCACTAGAATCAGGGTGTCCGTTGTTCTGGTCCAATTGTGCTAGAATCTGTAGTGTCGCCTATTAATAGATACAGAACTGGAGTTGGTGGAGGTGGTGAAAGGTCCTCTTTAAGTCATTTGTGCCAGAAAACTAAAGTTATGTGCGACATTTTGAGATGACCGGCCATGTCATTTAATGGCAGCAGGGGCCTGATAAAGTCCCCTGAGAGTCCCATTATTTATCCTGTATTAGGAGGACCTAATAGCTTTTATAGTTGTCAGATTTTATGGTAACAGCCATAATACAATGCAGCACATTGATACTGCAGTTTATTATATAAGCAACAAAATAATGCCCAGTCTGGTCCCCTCCTGGAACAAAAAAAAAAAAAATAGAAAAATTAAATGTTTTAAAATATATATTAAAAAAAACGACTTATGGCACTGAAAGGCTCCAGTGGATCGGGATGTATATTAAGCTAGGTTCACACTAACATTGCATCACAAGTTGTTCGGGTCGATGGAGGACCCGAAGAACGGCGAGGCGGACCGCTAAAACAGCAGTTACACACGGAGCCTCATGGACCCACTGATATGTTGAGGTCCGTCAGTTGACCGCCATTTTTAAACTGAAACTGGTAGAGGAAAGAGTCCTCCATGCCGGACATGTCAGTTATTTAAATAAGGTGGCTGCTCATGGGCCAAGCGACTGCCATAGCTGCAAAGTCTCGGCTGTATTATACAGTGGAGACCCACCAGCATTACTCACAATTAGTGCCCACACTGATCGCAGCATTAACCCCCCTGATGCCTCAGTCAAAACTTACCAAGGTGTCATCTTCCCGTTGGCACCCATTTTGGGGTGGATCACCTGCCCCTGGAACAAGATCTGGAGCCGGTGATCCATTGCCATAATACTTGTATTACAGTGCCATGATTCTACAATGCATTGTATTAGTAATCCTCCTAGGACGTTTGAAAATAACGGTAAAAAAAAAAAAAATTAAAAAAAGTTAGGAAAAGAAGTAAAAATTCAAATAAAAATTTGTCTAAAAAGTGATCAAAACAATAAACATTCTCCAAAATGGCATAATTAAAAAGTACACCTGGCACAAAAGACAAGCCTTATGCACATAAACAATTTTTTGGGATTTTTTTAAAGGGATTAAACGTAAAAAAAAACTATATTAATTTAGTATAGCTGTAATAGTATCGACCCACAGAGTACAGGTGACATGTCATTTTGGCTGCACAGTGAATGCTGTAAAAACATAGCCCATAAGTAATTCGCACAAACTCTGTTTTTCTCTAATTCCTCCCCATTCTGAATTTATTTACAGCTTCTTAGTACATCGTATGGAATAATAAATGGTACCGCTGCCAAGTATAATTTGTCTAGCAAAAATGAAGCCCTCATACAGCTCTGTGAACGGAAAAATTGTTGGAGGGGGAGTAAAAAATTTAAATGGAAGAATGGGAAGGGGTTACATTTAAAAATAATGGGGCAGATTTATCGTTCCTTGTACTTCAGTTTTCTGTCATACAAGGCATAAAAAATGTTGCAAATTTTTGTGCAAATCAAGTTTTTGTGTAAAACGTTGCAACTGTTTTCTGTTTTGCATCTGCCTTCGCCACTTTCCTGAAAGGGGTGAGGCATGGCATGGGCTAGCGTAGATTTCAGTGCAGGAGCACGGCCCAGTGGTGGGTGCACCTGATTTATGAGGAGGTGTTGCCCTGTCATAAATGTCTGAAGACTGGCATTGCAACAAATCTGCAACCAATATGCCAAAATCTATCCCTGCGATACCTATTATCTTCCAGGGTGAAGTAATACCAAGCCCAAACACTTCCATGTATATAAAGCAGGTATTTGGGGTGTACATGGCTGCCCCTCACACACAGCCACGTGCACTACTAGCACTATACTCTATGAGTGTATCAGACCACGCCCCTGCAATCTCTGCACTGCCCTGGGAGAGGAGTCCCCGCCCACCATGCTATAAACCCGTGGACGCACAGCTGGTTGCCATGGTGATTCATCAGCGTTTCTCCCTGTAGTTCCCGCCCAGTCCCGACTCCGGTGTGCTAGTGGCGGGGATGTCCTGTGGTCCTGACTACTGTGCTCCTCGGTAGTTATACCTCAGGCAACACAGCTGGATCTGGCAGGTACTGGTGAGTCTGGACAGAAACAGATATGCCACAGGCAATACATGCTTGTAGTGTGGCTGGGGAGCCACAAGTCTCAGCAAGCTGCATAATTGGTGAAGAACCCTGAAGTGATAAGACTAGCTGGAAACTTTTTGGGACACAACAGTCTGACTGTAGATATGTATGATGTCTATAGATGGACAATGTCACTGTGACTAGATGTTGTATATAATATCCTATATAGTATAGAGGTTATATACAGTATCTTATATAGTATAGAGATTGTATACAAAGTCCTATATAATGTAGAGGTTGTATACAGTATCCTACTTAGTGTAGAGGTTGTATATAATATCCTATACAGTGGAGACATTGTATACAGTATTTTATATAGTATAGAGGTTTTATACACTGTCCTATATAATGTAGAGGTTGTATACAGTATCCTATTTAGTATAGAGGTTGTATATAATGTCCCATATAGTATAGAGGTTGTATACGCTGTCCTATATCATGTAGAGGTGGTATACACTGTACTATGTAGTGTAGAGGTTGTATATAATATCCTATACAGTGGAGACATTGTATACAGTATTTTATATAGTATAGAGGTTTTATACACTGTCCTATATAATGTAGAGGTTGTATACAGTATCCTATTTAGTATAGAGGTTGTATATAATGTCCCATATAGTATAGAGGTTGTATACGCTGTCCTATATCATGTAGAGGTGGTATACACTGTACTATGTAGTGTAGAGGTTGTATATAATATCCTATATGGTATTTAATGCCCTATACAGTATAGAAATTGTATATAATGCCCTATAACTATGGTGTGGTAGTTGTATTTACTGTACTATAAATATGGTATTGAAGTTGTGTACACTGTCCTATAACTATAAAGGTTGTGTATACTGTCTTATAACTATGATAGAGGTTGTATATACTGTCCTATATAGCGCAGAGATAGTGCCTACTATCCTATAACTATGGTATACAGGTTGTATATACTGCCCAGTACCTGTGATATAGAGGTTCTATATATACTGTGTCATAACTAAAGAGGTTGTATTTACAGTCATATATAGCACAGTTGTTGTATCTACTGTCCTATAACTATGATATAGAGGTTGTATATACTGTCCTATAACTATAAAGGTTGTATGTATTGTCTTTTAAGTATACACTGCCCTATAACTATGATGTATATACTGTGCTATATAGCACAGAGGTTGTATATACTGTCCTATAACTATGATACAGAGGTTGTATATACTGTCCTATAACTATAAAGGTATGTATTGTCTTTTAAGTATACACTGCCCTATAACTATGATGTATATACTGTGCTATATAGCACAGAGGTTGTATATACTGTCCTATAACTATGATACAGAGGTTGTATATACTGTCCTATAACTATGGTATACAGGTTGCATATACCATACTATTAGCTATATGGTATAGCGATTGTATATACTAGATTTGTCACGATACCAGTATTTGGAGTCCAGGACTGATACTTAGTGTACTATCACAATACTTATTGTAGCACTTTGGCGGCTGCACTTCTCATTGAAATCAATAGGACGGTGCTTCTGGGTGCCAGTTGAGCGCATTTAGGCACAGTGCTACCTTGGTGTTAAAGGGGTTTTTGTGGCGAAAAGCACTGTGTAATCCCTGCCCTTGTACCTTTATTTCACTGTTTAAGACCTGCCTGGAGGCTGGGGCTACTAGTTGTGCAGGTTACACGTTCCACAGTCCCACTCCCAAGGTCCTTCTCCCAACTAACCTGCTCAGTACTGCTAAGTCTGCAGGGTACTCTGCATTACTCTCCGCACACTTGGGAATGCAATACACTGTTGGTGTCGCTTGCATTGCTCGCCTTCATTCTCCATCGATGAGATCATTAGTGGCAGTGGAGAAAGGAAAGAGGACCATTCCTCCCTTCTCCTGTGATGGCACCGCACTGAGCAATGACGGGGGTGGTTCAGGCACTGAACAGAGAACATGGCGGGCGCCAAGTAGTCCATGCGCCATACTCTGCACTGTGAAAGAGCAAACTGGTGAATACACTTCTAGTAAGCTGTGCTTAGCAGCAGTGGGTAGTCAACCTTTTTTGTATGTCATGCTTATTTAAACAAAATAAAAACAAGGATGAGGTACTCTGTGTGCCCGTAGGTTGTCAACCCCTCCATAAGTCATTTTAATGGGATTTACCACTGTAATACAGAGTGTAGATTACCTCTGTATTACAGCTGTGTGAGCAAAGCCAAATTTGTAGGCTCCCTATACACAGTATTATGCCCCTTAGGGCTCCCTATGCATAGTATAATGTCCCTTAGGGCCCCCTACACACTTTATAATGCTCCTCTGTGCCCCCTATACACTGTGTAATGTTCCTCGGCGCTCCCTATACACTGGATAATTCTCAGTGCCCCCTATATATTGTATAATGCTCCTTTGCGCCCCCTATAAACTGTATAATGCTTCTTAGTACCCTTCACACAGTATAATCCTCCGCTTTTGCCCCTACACAGGATGATGCCTTGTTAGTGCCCACAACAGAGTATAAGGCCCATCAGTGGTCCCACAGTACGCCCTTTAGTTACCCTCACATAGCATAATGTTGGACTAGTGCCCCACACAGTATGTATTTATCCACCTTGTAGTGACTGTAAAATGCCTCTTTTTTTTCTGCGGCTTTTCCCCTTTGGGCAAACCGTGACATTATCTAAGAAGGATATTCCACATTATTAAGCAGGCCACAGTTTTCATGCAATATGGGAAACGAAAAGGATCTCTCTGCTGCTGAAAAGCGTCAGTGACAAAGTATGAAAACATTAGATACTTCACGAAAACTTAAGCGTGATCACCATACTGTGAAGAGATTTGTGGCTGATGCAGAGCACAGAGGGGTTCGTGCAGATAAAGACATAATGAGGAAGGTTCCTGCCAGAGAAATTAATTGGATTAAGAGAGCAGCTACTAAAATACCATTACAAAGCGTCAAACAGGTATTTGAAGCTGTTGGTGCCTCTGGAGCCCCAAAAAACTCAAAATATAGGATCCACCAGAGGCTTGCAGTTGTGCATAAACCTACTATTTGGCCACCCCCAAACAGTGCTTACAAGCAGAAACAGATGCAGTGGGCCCAGACATACATGAAAACTGATTGTGAAACAGTGGATGGTTGGCAGATTGCCACCATGTTCCAACAAGGCTGCAACGTCAGCAAGGAGCTGGTGGAGTTATGTTTTGAGCCAGAATCATAAGAGGAGAGCTGGTAGGCCCCTTTAGGGTCTCTGAAAGTTTGAAAATGACCTCTGCAAAGTATATAGAGTTTTTGACTGACCTCTCTCTTCCGTGGTACAAAAAGAAGAACCCTGTCTTCCGTAACAAAAATCATCTTCATGCATGACAATGCACCATCTCATGCAGCAAAGAATACCTCTGAGTCATTGGCTGCTGTGGGGTTGTTTTGCTGCAGGAGGGACTGGTGCACTTCACAAAATAGATGGCATCATGAGGAAAGAACATTATGTGGCAATACTGAAGCAACATCTCAAGACATCAGCCAGGAAGTTAAAGCTGGGGCGCAAATGGGTCTTCCAAATGCACAATGACCCGAAGCATACTGCCAAACTGGTCTTGGGTTTGAAGGGTGCCTTTTTCAGACGGCATGTTTCAGCAAAGTGGCTTAAGGATAACAAAGTCAATGTTTTGGAGTGACCATCACAAAGCCCTGATCTGAATCCTATTGAAAATTTATGGGCAAAGCTGAAAAGACAGGTGAGAACAAGGCGGCCTACAAACATGGCTCAGTTACACCAGTTCTGTCAGGAGGAATGGGCCCAAATTCCTACCAACTATTGTGAGAAGCTTGTGGTAGGAGATCCAAAACGTTTGACCCAAGTCATACAGTTTAAGGGCAATGGTACCAAATACTAATGAAATGTATGTAAACTTTTGACTTTACAGAAAGTAATAAAAATTCTCTCTCTCTTATTATTCTGGCATTTGGCAAATATAAATAATTTTGGTAATCCTAATTGACCTAAAACGGGAAAGGTTTATTCTGATTTCATGTCAGATAGTGAGAAAAACATGCTTATGCGTCTTTTTATATAGTGTATGTAAACTTCAGGTTTCAACTGTAGATGCATTTACACTAGTTTTCTGGCAAGAATAGATTACATATCTGGCATTCAGAATATAAGTAACCCTTGTGGTACTTTTTCTGAGACATAAGTTTGATTCAGAAAAATGGACATGGCTTCAGAGTTTTTAGGTGTTTTTTTTTTTGGCCTACACCAGATTTATTAACCGGCCGCATGTATGAATGTACGAATGTTGATGAATGTGACCCGCAGCTCAGATGGTGCACTTGGCCAAACCTCTACTGCCTTTGCCTTTGGTAAGAAACTGCTGCTAGAGGAGTCTGGTAGCTGCTTATTCCCCTTTCCCTATTGAAGTAAACGTGGAAGGTTGACCGAGTATGCATGTTTATGCTATTCAAAGCTATGGGTGCCGCCATGATGCGTCTCCACTTCTGGCCCCATAGTTGCATGATCACTAAGGGCCAAGAACTGTTTGAGCTGCTGATGTGCTCGGCAGTATAGCGCAGGAGGCTAAAAGTAATGTTAAAATGCCCCCCAAACGTATATTATAACGCACACAATGGAACAATGTATTAAAAAAAGTGTCCCCTCAAGTAGCCCCCACATAATGCCCCCATGCCACTTAGTGAACTTTCAATCGCCATATTACATAGAAATAAAAAAAACAGTTATACTCGGCTAGACCCGTTCCTACAAATTTGCTTGCAGGCTCCCGCTTTAGTGATGTCTTTCACTGCCATAGACATCATCAGCCGATGCCTGAATTGTGGCCTCAGACAGCTCTGTGCTCCACCATTGTATTAAACTGTATCTGTGTCCTCAGGACGCAGATAGAGTTGAAAACGCCACCTGCTGCCCGGAGCAGCAGGATAAGGGCCAAAATGTGGGACCGTCCCATTTGATCCAGGTCGACTGAGGGCGCCTCCACTACCGTAGGGCCCAGTGCAGGTGCACCATTTGTTCTATGGTTGAAGTGGCCCTCAAGAAGCTCCTCAGCAGTTATGTTCTTCTTATATAAACATACAAGACAAAAGTCCCACAGTGGGTCTTATCTACTGTTGTTGTGTGCATGGAAATGTTTGCTCATGTAGCGTCATATTAAAGATATTCTCCTTACCTTTCACAACACCCATCTGTACTCTCCCAGAGAACAGGCTGCCAAGTTTGGGCAGTAATGTTGTACCTACAAGAGGAGTCTGTTCACACCTGCATAGTTATTTGTATTGTTCTGCTCCGTCATAGGGACAAAAGAACAAACATAACAGCAGTGCTGTGTCCGTCATGGTGCTCCTCATTTTACCAAAAAATATTTAGCGCTATTATGTCCAGCATTTCTGACAGATCCTGCAAAGTGAACACATCCTGGCTCACAAACATCTCTCGAGATCTACAAACTCCAGGAACTAGTGATTCTTCTGGAATGGTCAGGGGGAATCAGGACGATGAATCATATCAATAGTTCTACCTTTACCACTACTGTCTTCCTGTGCTACATACACTGTACCTTTATCTTACTTCATGACACGTTCCATACTGCTCAATGACTGTACTACTTACTCTGTAGTCAGTGCCAGACTGATGTTCATGGGGGTCCTATAAACCATAGTACACTTCAAATTTGGGAGCCTTTTGCTGAGCCCACACTGTGTTCAGAGCTTGGGCCCACCGGAGGTTCCTGTGGTACTCTGCTGGGCCTGTCTGATTCTGACTGTACTGCTATCTAACTGCACAACACATGTTGCAGTGCTTGCTGACTATACAACATGTACGGAACTCCTCTCTGCCTGTATTACATGTAATGTACTGCTCTCTACCTGTACTACATGTACTGTACTGCTCTCTACCCGTACTACATTTACTGTACTACTCCCTACCTGTATTACATGGACTGTACTGCTCTCTACCTGTATTACATGTACTGTACTACTCCCTACCTGTATTACATGTACTGTACTACTCCCTACCTGTATTACATTTACTTTACTTCTCCCTACCTGTATTACATGTACTGTACTGCTCTCTACCTGTATTACATTTACTTTACTGCTCCCTACCTGTATTACATGTACTGTCCTGCTCCCTACCTGTATTACATTTACTGTACTGCTCTCTACCCGTACTACATTTACTGTACTACTCCCTACCTGTATTACATGGACTGTACGGCTCTCTACCTGTATTACATGGACTGTACGGCTCTCTACCTGTATTACATGGACTGTACGGCTCTCTACCTGTATTACATGGACTGTACTGCTCTCTACCTGTATTACATGGACTGTACTGCTCTCTACCTGTATTACATGGACTGTACTGCTCTCTACCTGTATTACATGGACTGTACTGCACTCTATTTGTATTACATATACTGTACTGCTCTCTACCTGTATTACATGTACTGTACTGCGCTCTACCTGTATTACATGGAATGTACTGCTCTCTCCCTGTATTACATGGACTGTACTGCTCTCTCCCTGTATTACATATACTGTACTGCGCTCTACCTGTATTACATGGACTGTACTGCTCTCTACCTGTATTACATGGACTGTAATGATTTCTACCTGTATTACATGGACTGTACTGCTATCTACCTGTATTACATGGACCGTACTGCTATCTACCTTAGCCACATGTTCCATAATGTCCTTTACCTGTGCCAGTATAAGCTGCTCTTTTGTATACCAGATGACAGTGACTTTTATTTTTCCTTTACTTATGCGGTATGGGAGCCAGAAGAAGTTCCTATCCTCATCAAAGAAACTGATTTTCTTACTTTAAAGAGGTTTCATGTCTCTCATGTTTATGTATACCGCTAGAAAGCCTACAGTGCGCTGAATTCAGCTTTTCCGTTATGTTCCCCGGGGTTAGAGATATCAGTGCCGTTAGTTTCGGTACCGATCTCTGCCCACTGTCAGGAGGGCATTGCTGACAGTCTAGCTGGGCCGTGAGGAAACCCCCCCCCCCCCCCCCCCCCCCCCTGACTGTACTAATCCATAGCCCTGTATAGTCAGCTAGACTGACAGGAACGCCCTTCTGACAGTGGGCAGAGATCGGTACCGAAACAAACGACACTGATATCTCCAGCCTCGAGACACATAACGGGAAAGCTGACAGTGTGCTGAATTCACCGCACTGTCGGATTTCTAGCAGTATATAAAACCGCATGTGCCTGAGGAAATGAAAGGTTCTCTTTAATGTATTGAGACATGGTTTATGTGTTTTAGTTTTGTGATTGTGTTTCTTATCATTATTTCTTCTTATGAGATGATATTTTCTAGCTTCAGAACCATTTACTCACTCTCCATAGCATTTTAGTGCTACGAATGGTTGTACTATATGTAAGTTTAGAGGCCACTGTACTGTATATACTGTACTGTACATGACAAAAAGTTGAGCATTGCTGAGAACTTCACTTTCAGATGTTGTTCGCCCAGTCAGCATTCCGTTTCTCTACTTTTTAATTTCCACGGCAAGCTTTATAGAGCAGAAGAAGGAATGTGTTTTTAATCCTGTTTGCTGCCATACCATTATACCCATGGTATCTGCCAGAATTAAAAATGTATGCGCTATGACATTTATGGGCCTTCAATTTCATCCGAAATCCCAATCACAGCTGTGACAGTGAAGCTGGAAGTACCCGTGTCAGGCTGAACTGTAAATCTATGTGACCTGCCAGCAAACCTGCAAGTGTAAATCTATATTGAGGCTTTCTAGCCAGGAATTTCACATCAAATGTGAGTTGAATAATTTTAGTGCTCTTTATTAAACATGCCACCAGGCCATTTCTCCGAATATGGGCTGTAGCTAAGGAAACTTGAATTTTTCCTAAAACGTATTAAAATGCAGAGATAAAGAAGTTTTCATGCGGTTTTGTGAACTGGGACCTACTGCTGTCCACAGTAAAAAGGTGCCAGAGGGTTTTCAGTCTGAGATCCTTGAGGCTCCAGCTCATGGACTTATAGCAATGGAAAATACTGCTATGTTTTTGGGAGGGCTTATGTGACTGAGAGATCCTGAAATATTGCAGTTTTTGTATTTGACAGTTTTTACAAAACTCTAGACCAACATTTACAGCATTCTGCAAAAACTTTGCTTTGTAGGCTGGGACATGTTCAGCATAGCACAGGGAAATTAAAGAGGTTTTCTAGGCTTAATAATTGATAACCTATCCTTAGGATAGATCATCAATTATAGATTGGCTAGTTAGACACCTGGGCCCCTGGCCGATCAGCTGTTTCAAGAGGCTGCAGTGTTCGGGTACTAGCCAAATACAGCAGTGTACATTTGGATAGCAGTTTTCTTATGACCCCATTCTCACAGTTCTGTGTAGAGGGCTATAAGCCTTAGGACAAAACTCAGGACAGGTCCTATTTCTGTCCGTTTTATGTCCAGGCTCATTCTATGGGTCAGGAGTGGAACACAGATCTCATCCATGTGCCATTTTGTCACAGATCTGCACATGTTCATGTAATGTCTAAGATGGATATTGTAAAAAAATCTTTACAGGTCATCTGAATATCACATATTTGTTATTAAATGACATTTTTAGTAAAGTATGTAATTCTGTAATTCTCAAACTTGTGGCTCTCATCTATTGCGACTGCTGGGAGTTGTAGTCCCAAAAGAGCTAAGGAGCCACAGATTGGATATCACTGCTGTGAGGTAAGGCTTTGTTAACTATTTTATTATATTTTTTTTTAGGCTCACATCATAAATATGCCAAACCTGGATATGCTGAATCATTTAGTTTCAGAGAAGATGTCAGAGTCCTGCACTAAAGATTCCGGGTTACGTAGTGTATCCTTCATGACTGAAGCAGCGAACTATCCTGATCAGGTATTCTTCAATGCCGCCAAGATCTTCCAAGGTATTTATCGGAAGAAACCCCCTGATAGAACCCTGGTCAGCTATGGTTCTGACATTGAACACTTCACACCCGAGTTCAAGGATGAAAAATCTCAGCGCTGGTCATATGAATTGGCTTTCAATGCACTGAAATGTGAGTGTCACATGTAGTATACCGACTAATATTTTGTATATGTTTTGTTAGTTGCATGCTGGGAAGGAGTGTTTGTGTGTGTGTGTTTTTTTTTTTTTTTTTTTTTTTTTTTACTTGTTGAAATTTTATCACAGAACATCATAATTTTATCAACTCTATACTGTATATGACAATTTCATCAAATTGTATTCTATTGAGTCAATCCCTTTTAGAACCCCCATTTATAGCACCTTCAGGAATGAGGAAAATCAACCAGATAAAAACATTTCCACAATAACCTGCTTTCATGACCTGAGCTTCCCTAACCATTATACATCATATCTGATATGCTTAAAGGGACCCTCTGATTCACAAAAAAAAAAAAAATCACAATAACTGAATAATGCATAGTTAAAATACCTAGGGCCCTCCTTTTTAATCTTTTTGGTGTGGTTCCAATTTCCAGTCTCCTCTTTATTAAATGGCCATTAACTTTTCAGACTGCCCTATGCACACTGGGCTTTGGTAGTATGAGACTGCTCCTCTCCTGCTCTATTTATTTTATTTATTATGCTTACCTATATAGTGCCATCATATTCCGCAGCGCTTTACAGACATTGACAGTCACTGTCCCATATAGGGCTCACAATCTATTTTCCCTATCAGTATGTCTTTGGAGTGTGGGAGGAAACCGGAGTACCTGGAGGAAACCCACGCAAACACAGGGAGAACATACAAACTCCTTGCAGATGTTGTCTTTGGCAGGAATCAAACCCAGGACTCCAGCGCTGCAAGGCTGCAGTGCTAACCACTGAGCCACCGTGCTGCCCAAAAGTTAGAATCTTCCCATATCGGGAGTCGAACCCGGGCCACCTGGGTGAAAACCAGGAATACTAACCGCTAGACTGCTCTAGGATGGACCAGTTGAAAGCAGGGGGAGTCTCTTAGAATACCAAATCACAGTGTGAAGAGAGTTGTCTAAGAAGCTGGTGGCAATTTTACAGAAAAGAATAGGGGACTGGGAATTAGAGGAATCAGGACAGAAATATTAACAAGGAGGGCCCTAGGTATTTTTTTTCTTTGTGAACCGGACAGTCACTTTGAGTAGCAAAGACTGACATTAATGAATTGTTTTCTTTTCTTATGGTTAAAATAATCATATTTAAGGATGGGACCCCACGTGAAAACGCTGCATGTTCTGGCTAATCCCATCCATACATTTTGAAAATCAAAGCATGTCAATTATACCTACGGAAATGCTGGCGTTTTCCATATACAGTGGGTACGGAAAGTATTAAGACCCCTTTAAATTTTTCGCTCTTTGTTTCATTGCAGCCATTTGCTAAAAGCAAAAAAGTTAATTTTATTTCTCATTAATGTACACTCAGCACCCCATCTTGACAGAAAAAAAAAAAACAGAAATGTAGATATTTTTGCAAATTTATTAAAAAAGAAAAACTGAAATATCACATGGTCATAAGTATTCAGACCCTTTGCTGTGACACTCATATTTAACTCACATGCTGTCCATTTCCTTCTTATCCTCCTTGAGATGGTTCTACTCCTTCATTGGAGTCCAGCTGTGTTTAATTAAACTGATTGGACTTGATTAGGAAAGGCACACACCTGTCTATATAAGACCTCACAGTGCATGTCAGAGCAAATGAGAATCATGAGGTCAAAGGAACTGCCCAAGGAGCTCAGAGACAGAATTGTGGCAAGGCACAGCTCTGGTCAAGGTTACAAAAGAATTTCTGCAGCACTCAAGGTTCCTAAGAGCACAGCGGCCTTCATAAGCCTTAAATGGAAGATGTTTGGGACGACCAGAACTCTTCCTAGACCTGGCCGTCCAGCCAAACTGAGCAATCATGGGAGAAGATCCTTGGTGAGAGAGGTAAAGAAGGAACAAAAGATCACTGTGGCTGAGCTCCAGAGATGCAGTAGGGGGATGGGAGAAAATTCCACAAAGTCAACTATCACTGCAGCCCTCCACCAGTCGGGGCTTTATGGCAGAGTGGCCCGAAGGAAGCCTCTCCTCAGTGCAAGACATATGAAAGCCCGCATAGAGTTTGCCAAAAAACACATGAAGGACTCCCAGACTATGAGAAATAAGATTCTCTGGTCTGATGAGAAGAAGATTGAACTTTTTGGTGTTAATTCTAAGCTTTATGTGTGGAGAAAACCAGGCACTGCTCATCACCTGCCCAATACAATTCCAACAGTGAAACATGGTGGTGGCAGCATCATGCTATGGGGGTGTTTTTCAGCTGCAGGGGCAGGACGACTGGTTGCAATTGAAGGAAAGATGAATGCGGCCAAGTACAGAGATATCCTGGAAGAAAACCTCTTCCAGAGTGCTCTGGACCTCAGACTGGGCTGAAGGTTCAGCTTCCAACAAGACAATGACCCTAAGCACACAGCTAAAATAACAAAGGAGTGGCTTCAGAACAAATCTGTGACCATTCTTGACTGGCCCAGCCAGAGCCCTGACCTCAACCCAATTGAGCATCTCTGGAGAGACCTGAAAATGGCTCCACCAACATTCACCATCCAACCTGATGGAACTGGAGAGGATCTGCAAGGAAGAATGGCAGAGGATCCCCAAATCCAGATGTGAAAAACTTGTTGCATCATTCCCAAGAAGACTCATGGCTGTACTAGCTCAAAAGGAAGGGGCTTCTACTCAATACTGAGCAAAGGGTCTGAGTACTTATGACCATGTGAGATTTCAGTTTTTCTTTTTTAATAAATTTGCAAAAATATCTACATTTCTGGGGTTTTTTTCTGTCAAGATGGGGTGCTGAGTGTACATTAATGAGAAATAAAATGAACTTTTTTGCTTTTAGCAAATGGCTGCAATGAAACAGAGTGAAAAATTTAAAGGGGTCTGAATACTTTCCGTACCCACTGTAGGTATAATAGGGGCAGAAAGTCTCCAGAGGAAAACTCTGCAGACTTTCTGTGAAAAGCGCTGTGGAAAAAAAAAACACAATGCATTTCCGCCATGATCTTTTCTGCAGCGTTTTTTGGCTGCAGCTTGCTACGTGGGGCCGTAGCCTAAATCTGAAAATTTAGGGTTAACACATCAGCATATAATTAAGCTGGTACATATACATACCGTAGGTTAACCCAGTAAATCAGGAGATTTGTATTGGTAAGTGGGTGGCATAAGCAGAACTAGAGTAGATGTCATCTGGGCCCAAATAAATAGCAGCATTAATGCAGAACTACGTCCGCTCTGCTATGTTATAGCAATCTTTGGTATTAGCGTAGCGACGGCCATCCGTCCCAGTAGTATTAGCTGTAAGCATGTTGTTCTATTGTATTGTACACCTTATGACAACCTCCTCTGTTCAGCCATCATCTCACTGAATGGTTGCAACAGTGCATGACTCCATCCTTTATACATTGTTAACCAGAACGAAAATACAGTTCACTTGACTAAACCAAACTCAGACTTATTCATTATGAATCGAGATGAAAACTGGAGACCCCAGTACATAAGAGATATGTTTTGTGATATATAGTCACAAAGTGTCCCTTTTGATGTAAAGGATTAGAGATGTCCATAAATGGTTAATCTAGTGCTAACTGTGCCCACTATACACCATATCAATTTGCCAGCTGAACTACAAGGCTGCCGAGTCGGAGTTGTGAAGTCGGAAAAGAGTTACAGACTCCGGCTTCAAAATAATAAAATTTTATTTGTATTATGTGATTGTTAATATTGTGTGATTTAATTGCTAATGAGTTGGAGGAGCTTTCTGACTGACCATGGCTGTCAGCCATTTATGAAGGGGTCAGAGTGGGGGTCGCCCTGTCAAAAAATAGAGGTCTAAGAGTTGGAGTTGGTGGTTTGACCTACTGACTCCACAGCCCTGCTGAATTGGAAAATTTGGTGGCACTGATTGCTTATTGCAGTAAGACTGGATATAATGTTGAATGACTAAAGATAGCAAGATGATCAAGGATGGACACCGAGCCACTGTGTCACCTGAAATAGTTGCAGAAGGGTCAGGGTTTGCCACTAAACCACATGGTCAACAGAGACTAGGAGCTGCACTAGTACTCTACAGGGCAAGCAGTGGATAGATGGGTTGACATAGATAGTCACAGTAGTGTAACTTGATGTCTGCTGAGCTATTTAACATGAATATTTCAGCAAATTGTACATTGCCAGTGGGAACTGGGGACAGATCCTAGGGCCATTAAATAGGACCCTGTCACCAATCCTGACATGTCTCTTATTGTAAATGCTTGTATTCCCCATGATACAACAATTCTGGAGTATCTTTTCTTATAACTGTGAAGTGTGCCATTCGTTTGTTATTCCTTCTAAAAAAAAATATGTGAATAAGTTGACATCTGGGTGTTTCCACTTCTCTTGTCAATAGGGTGCACTGTTTGCATAGTGTCAGATTGTCTAATAAGAACAGAGGTATGGTACAATGCAAACATACATCTAAAAATAGTCTAACCTTATATTATCTATAATAATTTTTCTTTTTGTACCAAAATTGATATGTCAGGAAAGTGGTCAGCAGAAATGTTATTTTTAAATGGGTTATCCAGTTTTTAGAAAATATGGGCCAGATAACAGGATGCATCAATACAAAACACTTCCTAATATATATCCTGTTTAAATTCAGCCCCGTTTATCTGATTTATTTTCATAACATTAACCACAGCTGTGACATTGTGTTTGCAATCTCACTACTCCTCCCTATGAGCAGTGCACCCAGCAAACGTAATATGTCACGGCAGCACGTGACCTCCTTGCCCTCTCAAAAACGCTCATGGAAGTGATTTATTACCTGGTCAGATATGCGGAGGAGCATGATGCTGCACGGACTGAAGAAGTGAGACACGAGACAGACACTGTGATACAAAACAGACCCTGTAGCAGGGAGGGAATTTGCGTGTGGGGAGAGTGGAAAAGGGAGGCGTACACAGAGTGAGAGCAGGCAGGTGAATATGGGAAATGTAGTTTGTCCACAGATTCACTGCATGTAAAGTGATATAACAGTAACAGTGATACAAGGAGCAGCAAGTAAAATAAAGCCAAGCAAAGGCTGCACAAGGAAATAGAGTGTTTAGCACTGTTGTGGATATATTTGCAGTTCTTTTTTGGAAGCTGGATACCCACTTTAAAGAGGATCTTTCACCATCTCCACCTCTAATAGGGTCCACTCCACTGGCACAGTTTATTTTTATTTATTTCTATTGCTTGTTCAGCACCAACTTATTCTGAGGCGCCTTACAGACATTGGCCTTATTTATTATTGTGGATACGACTAGAATCTGGCGTAAACATGGCGCACCTATGGCGCAATGTGGCTCATCTTGACACCTAATTTGGGCTAGAATTTTTCAACATGTGGGTGTGGATTGTCAGAAAAAGGGGATGTAGTTTAAATGTGCAAAAATAATGTTGAAAAGATGCTGGCACAAAGTAAGCCAAGCTAAGAGTAGTATAAAAGCAGACTAGATGCGCCAGATTTATCATCCAGCATCAGTCACCTTGATAAATCTAGTGTGTTTTCAGACTGCCTGACTAAGTTTGCACTATCCAATAGTAAATCAGGGCCAATGTCCCATATAGATCTTACAATCTAAATTTTCCTATTAGTATGTCTTTGGAGTAGGGGAGGAAACCCACGCAAGTGGAAAACATGCTAATCACTGAGCCACAGCGCTGCCTATTTGGAATTTCTTCTCTAACTGTCACCGTTCCTGAGCAATCAGTTCAGTTAGTTTTGTTTAGTTTCAGGGGCGGGATTCTGAGCTCTGTCAATGTCCGTGTAAGGGAATTGCTAGAGGAGCGATTTCCCAGTAGCTGCTGGTGAACCCTGGGGGGAGGGGCATGACAAGACAGTGAGCCCTAAGCTGAACCCCCCCCCCCCCACTGTCCCTGCCTGCTTGCCTGAACTGTCCTAGGCGACAGTCCCTTCCTAAAATATAAGTGATGCACAGAACGCAGACAAGCCAGAGGTAAGGAATATGAATACAGGTAACCAAACAGCAAGAGTAATAGCCAGCACGCACAAGGCAATAGCAAGCGCCAATGGGAATGTGAGCAAACAATAAATAGGAAGGAAGAAACTGCCCCAGACTTGATAGGAGGACAGGCTGTCAATCACACAGGTAAGGATAAAATTAACTATTAGAGGAGCAGAGGGAAAGCAAGGTGAAGGAGATGGGTGTGGTGGAAAATCAATTACATAGAGAGGTAATAGAGCAATGTTCAGACGGAGCAATAAGAACCCTAAGCAGGGAATCAAAACTGAACACGCCTTCTGCGCTGCAGCGTGTGAGTGGATGGCGCAGAAATTTGAATGGGTGCGGACGTAACAGTCCACTTCTGATTCGAGCTTTGAGTCACACCACCTCGCCTGCTCCTGCCTGACACCACCCACTTAACTTTAAAGAATCTAGTTAGCATATCAGGCACCAAAACTAACTGCACCGATTGTTCAGGAACTGTGGGGGCTAGGAAAAAAAATTCCATCTGTGCTAAAATCAGTGGAGGATGAAAAGGGCTCGAATTGGTGGAGGTGGTAAAAGGTCCCCTTTAATTGGTATAAGATGGTAGTACATTTTGACTGGTTGTGTGCTTGGGGTGAGACCTGCTCTCTGGTTAGACAACCCCTTTAAGCTTTGAGGCCAGGCAGCTTTGTTAACATGATTGCTAATTCATTGTATTGTCCGTCAAATGCTTGTATTTGTATCAGCTATTACCAGAAAGTTCATATTCATCTATTGAATCATTTGTATTTCTCTGACACCAAGAAACCGGATCAATAAAGTGTCCCATGTACAAATAAAAATGTCTGTTCACATTGTGAAAGCAAATAGACAACGTTGTGCAATGTTTTTTGTACGTGTTTATATAGGCTTTCATTTATCTCCCTGCTGTTTACTTAGATTATTTTATTACTGCTCTGATGTCAGACCCTATAGGCCGGCATTCTTCTAACCTGCAAAGTGAAAGGCTTTGAACCTTTGTTATGGCATTAATGACATTCTCACGTGAAGTTGTCATCAACGTCTTTATGTTCGCCATCCTTACGTTACACGTGTCTATCATGTGCCTATTTCTTTGTCATTTGCTCTTAAGCTCTTGCCATATGTACCTAGTGATCATGAGCATAATCCAATAAGAGAAAGTCAGTATCGTCCTGATGTATAAAGTTACAGTCTCTGGTAAGGACAATGCATTCTTCCCTAAATCAAGGCTCCAATTTGATGACAACTTCTATAGCGACATAAGTCCTCTGTAACTATCTTCTATATATGGCTTCCTGATCTTTTCTGATTCATGTACAATATACTGGCCATATTTCATTCACCTGACTATAAATCTAGGACAGCGCTATGGCCCCAAGTTCCCATATAACAAGGATGAGGGAACACAGAAAATTCCCTTGCTCCATATCCATCTACAGTACCTATGACATGCAGTTTTATGTATTATTACATGGGCCATACATGGAGCATTTCTTTCTCATATGACAAATTAATGTTATACTAATGATGGCAATGCTATTGGCTCAGCCTTATTTATTGCATAAATCTTCCTTTCCTTGTTGTTAAAGGGATAACATCATGAGGTCAAAGTCCTTGCCATATGTGCTATTAAGGCTTATATAGCACTAACATATTGTACAGTGCTTTACAGATATTGTCGTCACTGTCCCAAGTAGGATTCACTATCAATATGTGCAGTCTGTGGATCAGAGAAAATGACACCGATTATAATGATGATTGCTATCTGGGTGTCATCCATGGTCTCCACTGACCCATCCATTATATTGAATGGGCCGAGCCACAAATGTGGACAGGTATAGGACCTGCTCCAGCATTTGCAGATCTTAAATGTGGCCCGGACACACAGCTGCAAAAACTACAGCTGTGTGTTTGGGTCTATTGAAATGTATGGGTCTGTACTTTTATCTGCAATTGAGGCCGTGTGCGTGAGGAAACCCATGCAAACACAGGGAGTACGTACAAACTCCTTGCGGATGTTGTCCTTGGCTGGATTTGATCCCAGGACTCCAGCACTGCAAGGCAATAGTGCTAACTACTGAGCCACCATGCTGCCATGTCATTTAGGGTGCTACACCCATTTGGCACCCACTTCTATTACCCAGAGCAAAGGGCCACTCACAGTTATGGTCTCCAGCACCCTAATTCCCTCTGTGCATTACATGGGCGGTCAATTAAATGGTCACCATATAATACTAAACCCCCCTACAAGGACTACCGTGACGGATATGTCCGCCGTGCCTGATGACCAGGGGTTATAGAAGCTGGAAAGATAAGGACACTCAAGAACCAGTTCAACCAGGTGAAGTACTCTCCATTATCATTACACAAACCCCTCCCTGTCCACACATAGAAACACACCATAGGAAAAAGGGAATCCAGCACTTTGAAGGTTAGAATTGAATTCTTCATAGGGCTATGGTTAAGACTGCTTGGGGTATGTATACACATAAGCTGATGTCTGTTCTACAACTGACCCAGCAGTGGATTTTAACACTAAAGGATAAACATTAAAGGGAATCTGTCATGTCAATCTGGGACACTAAGCCACCCACAGGTCCTTATAGACCTGGGGTTTAGTGTCCCAAATCGCCCTGTTGTAATGCAATCCGCAGGCGCATTAAAAATAAAAAACCTTTATATTTACCTAGAGAAGGGACCGATGTATGCTGTTTGGCGAGAACAGTCCGGCTTATTCATGAGGCACGCCTCTCGGCGCCTGCGCTGTTCTTCAGTGAAGCCAAAGATGGACACCCCGGCTTCACTGCGTAATTTCAGGGCATGGTGCACTGAAGCCAAGGTGTACTCCTCTGGCTTCATTGAAGAACTGCGCAGGTGCGGGGAGTACAGTGGCAGGGTGAGTATAATGCTTTTTTATTTTTAATGCGGCCATGGATTGCGTTATAACAAGGTGATTTGGGACACTAAACCCCAGGTCCATATGGACGTGTGGGTGGTTTAGTGTCCCAAATTGCCCTGACAGATTCCCTTTAAATATTAACCTTCAGGTAGCTGGACAAAGTTTTTCCTGTTAAAGAAGCCAAGCAGACTTATTGCCAATTTAAAGTCCTAGTTTTAGGCACTGTCCTTAGGATGGGTCATCAGTATCGATTAGTGGAAGTCCATCTCCTGGCTCCACCACCAAATACTTATTTGATTAAGGCTAGGGCAACATGGCGACTTTGACCATTGTGGTCATGCAACCAAAGATCACTGGGACACCCTGTGACCCCTTCACTAATGTAAGCGAATGGAGTTGAATTGCAATCCATAGTGTGCAGCAATCGCAACTTCTAGTTGCAAAAAAGATTGAGAAGTGTTCAATCTTTTTTGAATCTAGTCACGATTTCAGCACCCTGGGGGTCGCAATGCAACTACATTGACTAACAATCCAGCGATCTTTGGTTCCATTATGGAAGTCAAGGCCAAGGTCACCATGTAGTCCTAGCCCAATGTATGATGCCGTTCTGTACCAGAGTGTAGCAGTTCATTCACAAATCTTCTTGTAAGGATGCAGGAAGTCAGATCCCCGCTAATCTGATATGAATGACCTATCCTAAGGATACGTCACTAATATTAATATCCCAGTAGATACAACCTCATTGGCTCTTGTTCCACGGCACACACTCCCTGAAGCCTCTATTTGCAAAGTTCCTGTTATTCACTATACTGGTTCCGATGTCTTATGTTTGTCTTGTGTGGACTACTTTTGGATTTGCCATTTCACCTAAATCTTGATAAATATAAAGGAGTGGTCACCATGAGATGGTACTGTAGTAGAGTTATACACCAGATGACATTCCCCATTCACTTCTATTAAAGCGTGACTCAATCTGAGATAAATCTGATACAGTTTAATTCACATAAAGGTTGCAACACATGACTCTGGTCATGTAAACTGATCTGCTCTTGAGATTACAATGCAAATGTAGTCTACCTGTGGTAGTAAACCTTCCACATAAGGAGGGACTGTTGTGAGGAGGCTTGCAGGTAGTAACAGTATTTGTTGCTGGCTACCAGGTCCTTCCTGTATTTGATCAGTGTTATTTTTCTTGTGATAAGACTTGTAAATCCAGATAATACTGAATGCCTGGACATGTGAGTCGGCCTCGGAAATGTTTTGATTATTACTATTACGTACCAGTACAAGCACGCAATGTGATCCAGATATCTGTATTCCAGTCAATAGTAAGCAGAAAATTTTAGGATTATTTCCTCTCGTATCCTAAATCTTACCCGGTAGAATATACTCATATAGACCTCTGAATTGTTGTTTATGGGGAGGATCTGTAAAGGTGCCCACAATGCGGTCGATCAGTTGTCTGTGGGTTTGTTTTTACAAATGATGATTTGCCAGCCACTTGGGCTTTCACCCCCTCCCCAATAGATTAATTTTTTTTATCTTGACAAATTACACTTTTTGGCAGAGGAAAGTCTACTGTTGGACATTTGTAAACGATTGCTTGTGTGAAATTAGTAAATTATGGTTGGCCAAAATAGAGAAGAGCAGACCGAAATTAATTAATTTTGGATTAACCAGTTTGAACCAAAAGTTTTATTCAGTTTGTTCTGAACCAATAATGCAAATTTCCTCACAACACTGGTCATAGCATTGCTGTCATCATTATTCTCCTGCTGTGACTGAGCCATATATGAATATCATGGGTCTATTCATTAGGTCCTGGTATAACGGCATGGCTATGTGCATAAGGCCTAATAGTATGACAGAGACCGATTAACTCCAGTCTCCTATCTCTCAGTTAAATCTCTGTCTGACTGAGATGCTCCTATCTGTCTAATCTCTCCCCACAAAATGGATACCTTGTTTTCCTGCTTGGGTTTTTTATAATGCTTATGAGTTTATGATGATCCATTGCTAAACCATCAGTGACCTCAGAACTGTAGTCACTCATGACTGGCTGCCCCATGTTGTGAAAGCTGCTGGCATGGCATTATGAGGAAGCCCACCTTATCCCCAAGGTCATGCTGTCACATGGAGGCTGCTATTTTAGCTGGTTCATGTGTACTGAACTGTAAAATATTTGGATTAGTTCTTTACGAACAGTTAGCTCATCTATAGGCCGAAATGGCCAATATATAATCTTATGTGCGTAGGCAGCTTTAGGCTAAATTTGACAACTAACAGTCCACATAGGGACTGACAGATTTGACATGTTGTGGAATATAGTGGGCACTTCTGGTGACTAGAGCTTGACTGATGGTGATAATAGCAAAAAAAGGGTCCGAACCCCAACAGCATTGTTAGCATCTGGGGGTTTACTCAGGCCTGGTTCACATCTCATCTCTGCCATCCAATGTAGGGCTGCAATGTATCCCACGGAGTGCTTTCTGTCCACTATACAACCCCTAGATGCTGGTGATAAGGTGCATGTTGGGGAGTAAAATTATTGCTATTGGCTCTCGCAGGCTCCTGCTATCTCCCCAGCTGTGGGAGCCTATTGTTTCTGGTGCAGGAGTATTACCAGACTAGTGGCCATTTAATAGAGGACTATCCCTATAGGCACCTATAGACAGTACCTTGTGGACACCACTATGGGGCTATATATTTGTTTCACTTTGTAATCAACTAAATAGCACTAGGGTGTTGCTTACCTTAAAACACAGGCCTGTGCGTCTGATCTTTCCCCCAATATGTGTGTGTACCTATGGTTACGACTGGGACAGCAGTTGCACCACATCCCAATAATTGACAGGTTTCTATGTATGAGTGTGTATACTGTGATAGCTATCAGCAACTAAATAGGACCCACCCACCGGACTCCTAAGCCTAAATTATATTGGTTCTATATATCAATCTGGTCTGCTACACCTGTTCTATAACGTGCCGCCTGCTGCTCATACACCATGGTCAACATGACAGGTTCCTTGAGAGATGGTTCCAATACACATCTACTGAATGGCTGGTTATTTTATTTCTTATTTACAGACCAAGATCTTCTTGAGACGATATTACTGGTCAGTGGCTTCTACCATTCCCAACCTCTAGTAAGTACCCTATACTGGGGGTGATCTGAGCATATTATATACTGATATATGCACATGTACAGTATATACTTGGAAATGTTCACGGATTGGGAGAAATAAATTATTTTTATAAATTCCTTTAACGGAAGAATTTATTTTATCTGTGTTGCATATTGTATAACACAAATTACCGTATTTTTTGAACTATAAAACGTACTCCCCCCCCCCCCCCAAATTTGGGAGGAAAATAGGGGTGCGTCTTATAGTCCGAATATAGTGGGGGGGAGGGGGCGTCGTAAGTGCAGCGGGGTCACAGGAGGCAGGAGCAGGGTTGCCAGCAGTGGTATGGGGCCCGCGGCCAGCTGGAAATTGCCTGGGAAACACCAAGGTGCTATTGGGTTTGCTGGAGTGCCATTAGTATAATGTTGTACCGTGTTAGCCATAGAAAGTAGTGGAAGAGAGAAGAAATCAGGCGATACCTTTTAGAGGCTAACTGAGTATATTTGATAAGTAAGCTTTCAAGAGTGCTAGCTCTCTTCTTCAGACATGGTGTAATACTAGAAACTCAAAATTCACACTGTTTATACATACACAAGATATGGATCTTCAAAAGGATCTTGGAATAACAAAATGCAATATACATACAGAAGATATTTACAACAGGTCAGGAAATAAACAGCCTAAAACTTGTGGTGCATGACAGAGGGATCTGTTATCTATCTGTAATCAGGTGGTGATTTGTGACCCTCACAGGTCATACATAGTGTGACATGAAGCTGGCATGAATATTAAGTCCAAATTGTAGAGTTTGAAATTTTTGCATTAACTTGTACTCCCATTCTTTCCTCTCATTCTGCATCTTAAAATGTCCCATTAAAACTACAACCCTCAGATCTTCAATAGAGTGGTCTTCTCTGGAGAAATGTATGGCCACTGGGAGATCCTACCCACAGCTGAAGATCCTACGAAGGATTGCCAAGGAGTTCCAACCTGTGCTACATAGGGACAAGAGACTGAAGGACTCTCCTTTCCTTTTGACAACCACCAAACCTGAGGCGTATTATTGTCCGGAGTGCTCTGAAGGCCCCAACTGAAAATGGCACCTCACCTTGCCTACAAAACAGGTGCAAGACCTGCAAGCACAGCCACACCGCTGACAGTGTACCTCTCCCACAGTCACAACAGGTGCACAGAATTAGAGGGACATTTTCCTGCAGATCTTCCAGTGTGGTGTATCTCATAATGTATGTGCAATGTCCCACCACAGGCCTCTATGTGGGGGAAACAGGCCAGAGACTTAGTCAGCGCATGAACTCACACAGATTCACCATTAATAACAGCAGAACAGATCTCCCAGTGGCCGCACATTTCTCCAGAGAAGACCACTCTGTTGAAGATCCGTGGTTTGTGGTTTTAATGGGACATTTTAAGACGCAGAATGAGAGGAAAGAATGGGAGTACAAGTTAATGCAAAAATTTCAAAGTCTACAATTTGGACTTAATATTCATGCCATCTTCATGTCACACTATGAACTGTGAGGGTCACAAATCACCATCTGATTACAGATAGATAACAGATCCCTCTGTCACGCACCACAAATTTTAATGTTTATTTCCTGACCTGTTGTAAATAACTTCTGTACGTATATTGCATTTTGTTATTCCAAGATCCTTTTGAAGATCCATGTCTTGTGTATGTATAAATAGTGTGAATTTTCAGTTTCTAGTATTACACCATGTCTGAAGAAGAGAGCTAGCACTCTCGAAAGCTTACCATCAAATATACTCAGTTAGCCTCTAAAAGGTATCGCCTGATTTCTTCATTCGTCCACTGGAGTGCCATTGGAATTATACTGCAGTACCCAATACAGTATTGTCCATGTGGCAGTGATGGTACTGCAGCTGTGCCCCATTAAAGTGAATGGGTAGAACTGTTGTTTAGCAGCAGTAACAGAGAAACTAGGTGGACAAGAGTGGGATCATGCCAGACATTGCAGGTATGTCTGCTGACTGAAACTATCAGGGTCAAATCCCAATCTCACATTGATGGATTACCCCAAGAATAGGCCATCAATCTTTTTGGAAGAGGCTTTTAAAATATATAAAGTCTGAATGTTGTACTTATATAAATGTGTACTATACATTAATGCTTTCCTCTTCCTTTAGTCTGATGACATGACAAGTCTAGTAGTGGTAATGTTATATGACTTCCAGTATCGAAAGTTTCAGCCACGCTATGTATTCAACAAAGAGGACATTATAGAGGAAGTACAAGAAGTCGAAAATCTACTTGAGAGGTAAGTCATGGGTGAGAGGATGATCATGGGTGAAAGGTAGGGGGTGAACACTGCCACGTCCATAGGGTAAAAGAAAGTGGAGAGCCTTGCTGTGACTATTGATAAAAATAGGGAAAAGCCCTGCTGTGACCACAGGGGAACGGAGACATTGAGAGGTGCATTGTGCAATATACAGAGCTGGTAAACAGTGAAGCCCCTCCAGTCACCTGATCAGCAAGGGTGTTGGACCCTCACCAATAAATAAGCAACGCTGGCTGTAGCTGCTGTTGTCTACCCTCAGGTAGTTAAGAATCTTCATTAGATCTCTGTTCATGTTATGTAACGGGTCATAAGTATAAAACACATATTTGTCCTTAAATAAAATAAATCCCTTATCTTTTCATCCGGTTGGCAGCTCTTACAGAGCTATGTATACATAAGTATTAGTCTTCCTTCCTCAACAACACCTCAGTGTTTCTATTAACTTATAGTATTGTCTGCACATATAAACTAGGTTATAGGATGTTAATGCCAGGTATCGCCACATTGAAGAATGGCCTCTTCATACAAGACGGACACTAACATTACTGTTAGCACTGAACTGTGGTATCCTTTAGTATTGCTGTGGGTTACTTCAGACCCTCTTGTGGTGGAAATAGCACCCAAATATCATTGTATTATTGCCATATAGGTTATGTCATGCTATATAGTGATGTGTACTGTACTGCCAAGTAGTATAATGCCATTATAGTAAGGTTTGCTAGTGTAATACGTCATTGAGAAGTGTGTTCACTGTAACTGTGATGTAACTTTAATGTGGTTCTCCTTGTACCTATCATCAATTGAAGATGCATGGGGTCCCTGTTTGAAGCATCAGAAGCTCTCTTCTTCACAGGCCAAGTGATGTCATATTCATCAGTCACATGGCCTGATTGCAGCTCAGTCCCGTTCAAGTGAATAGGCTGAGCTTTGATATCAAGCATAGTCCATGCACAAATGCTGTGCTCGGTACTTACTAAAAAGGCTGTAGAGCTCACACAAATGCTGTAGCCTCTTCAAACAGCTGATCATCCGGTGGGCCTGGGTGTTGGTCTGTTGCAGATCTTTAATTGATGACCAATTCTAATAGGCCATCAACTAATAAGTCCCAGAAAATGCCAATGCGACTGATGGACTTTTTTTTTACATCCTAAAATATTATAGGTTTTTGCAGCTGCTTCTTGACATTGAGTACCATTGCTTAACTTACTGGTAACTGTTATACCCAAGTTCTTCACTTGTGCTGTTATCCACAATTGTATTCCCATCTCAGTATTTTTGGCTATAACCATAGGATATGCCAAAAATTCTTCATAGATGAGGGTCTCACCTCTGGGATCCACATATATCCTATAAACCTGGCCCTATCTGTTCCTGAAAGTGAATGGAGAGGGGGGCATTGCTCCATTCACTTGTATGGGGGTTACAGAAATAGCCAAGCCGGCAGCATCAGCAATATATGCGCAAACTCCATTTGAGTTTGGGACCCCTTTCTTGAGAAAGATGCAGGTCCCAGAGGTGGGAATAACCCTTTAATATAAATCAGGAAGGGTATCCTCATGCAATATAATGGTAGACCTCAGAATTTGTGTAGAGTAGGTCCTACGTGCAGAATATGTGAATATAACGTCTTTGTGGATTTTGCAAGTCTTAAGTGCTTTTATGTTTTGTGTAATAAACCCATGAACACATACTCCTGTTTTGTGCTCGCTCTTGTGCTTTGTTTCCACATTGTATAAGACTCCTTTGTTAGGGACTGTGTGGAAGCGAACGCCTCCATGCCTTTATTTTTCCAGAGCTTAATGGCTTTATGTTGTTTCTCTTAGCTATAAAACCAAGCTGGCTGCAGCCCTTGCAAAATGTCGAATTAAGTATGCCGCTCCAACCATTGAGTATATATTACCTGAGACTGTACGGAAACAAGAACAAAGAGCTTCTATATTACCAATATATGCTTGGATTAACACGGCCAAAGCCAGGTAAGTATCAGTAAAAAACATCATAAAAAGTATGGAGTTTTGCGCTAGGTTATTGGGAAATAAGTCAAGGAGAAGTCAGTGGTAATACAGTAGCCAAGGGCAAGAAACTAATTGGGACGTTGCGCCCTCTGATGAAGTAGTGTTTATGGTGCAGGAGAAGAGTCTTACTACTTATATTCTATAGGTCACAAGGGGATTGTAACTGTATTCAGCACAAGGATAGTACTTGACCACAAAACATCTCCGCTGAATTTAATATTATTTTTTTATGAGTATTTTGACAGCTTTGTGGACCCTTTTAGGGTTTTTATTTTTGTTTATGCTTTTTATTTCCAGCATCACAGAAGTTTTTAACACCTTAAAGCAAGATGGGTTCACCCAAATTGACTCTCCCTCAGAAGTGGATGGTTATACATATTGTGTGGATCGACATTGCGAAGATTTGCTAATTTTTCCACCCCATTTGAAAGAGGAACTTAGCAACATGGAGATGGTTGTTAACTTCCAGCTGATATTACAGGTAGATTTGTGGCCATCTTTCTGTACAATGTGTCCAGTTCACTGCAGGACAGGTTGTAGTACATTAAAAGGGTTATCCCACATAGGATAGAGGATAAATTGCTAATCGGTTGGGATCTGATTTCTGAGAACGGGGTGTTTTGTCGCCACTGTGAATCCAACCACGGGTAAAACAGCTGAACCCTCTGGTGGACGCAGACGTGCCTTCACTCCCATTTACTTGAATGGAAACACCAGAGGTAGCCAATTGCTGTACTTCGGCTATCTCTGGAGCTTCTATTGAAGTGATTGGGAGTTTAGGACATATCTGTATTCACCAGGAGGTGCCGCTGCATTAACAATGGGGGTAAAACACCCTGTTCTCAGGATCAGTGGGGTTCTCAGCGAGCAGATCTCAACGGATTATTAGTTTATCCTGTAACCTATGGATAGAGGATAAATATGTTTCATAGTATAAACCCTTTCCTTATCTAAAGCATCCAAATCCCCCCCGCCAGGGCCCTAATGGGCACACGATTTTACATGTATAACTAATCACTTGCCAACAAAGGGGGAGGCAGGCCTTCAGTCACAAATGCATATTGTAAAAGCTGTTGTGCATTAAAGATGAACATATAAAACCAGCTCTTGTCTGCATGTGTTATAAGAGCATATGTACAACACAGTAGGGGGTCCTCCACTTATACTCCCCTGCTATGATCCAAGAACTGTTGACTTGCAGCTGACCCCGCACATCTGTGTATTACATGGTTGACCATGCAGGGAAAATGTATAACCAGCTGACTGCTGAAGCTGGAAAAGCCCCCACAGACCAGCTTCTCACATTATATAATAAACTTAATACATTTTACTGTCTCCATAAATCATTTACTAACATTTTGGGTGAGTGATCCAAACTGCAAATGTTTTTTGTAAGCATTAGAAGGTAATAAAATAGTATTCCATTCCACTCCACACTCCTCTGTTGTCTTGGATCCCTTGCCAAAGCATCTTGAAAACTGTGCAACAGTCATACAAGTTGTGGAAGAAATTCTGTTTGTACATTTGAGATATATTATGTGTACATTTCCAGTGTAAGACTTACCTTTGATGAAATGGTTAAAGGCTAATGTCTGTGTTTTGCACCCATGTTTTCATATAATATTGATAAGAAATATTCTATTGTTTTGTATCTACAGCCCCCTTGCACACCTTTGTGTATCCATGGTAACAGCCTACAAACAAATCCTGTGCAGTCTGATCCTGTAGTCGTTCTCCCTTCCATGTGTCCCTTTCTTACATACATTTAGTAAATTATCAAGAAGTAAAAGACTTACTGCAGATATGAGACTGACTCCATAATCAGGGAGGGTGTGCTAGTTGTCTGTTACTGTGAAGACACATTAATCCCTAAAGACATGTGAAAAAGAAAGATCTGGATATGTCAGTGTGCTTTTTTTAGCTTCCATATATTTTACATTTAATGGTCAGTTTTTTACCTAGTTTTCTACTAATCTAGGCCATATCCTTTGATCTGCAGTCCAATACAAACCAGTTATTACTTATTAGTAATCAATATCTGATCCCTATTATATAACATTAAAGGGATTATCCTGCTTTCAAAAATTATCAGCAAATACATCCACAGCAGTGCTAAATACTCACCTTAATTGACTTTATTTTACTTGTTGTTCCTTGCATCACTGTTTATCTACATGTAGTGAATCTATGAACATACTACATTTCCCATGATTCTTCTTCCTGCTCTCACTCTTTATGTACCCCTCCCTACTCCAATCTCCCTTGCTATGAAATCACCAGGTAAGGGGGCGTTCACACTACCATTGGATGTCCATTCTCATAATATCCGTTAAAAAACAAAAAAAAACACCGGAATCCTATCATATCGGACATTAACGGACACATGAGCATCAGTTAGTGTCCATTATTGTCCGTTTTTATACCGTCCATTTATTTGCTTTTTTTTTTTTTTTGTTTCTGCTTTCTGAGCATGCACAAAAAAAAACTGACAGTAATAATGGGCAGTCTAATGGACACTGTCTGTTAGCCGTAGAAATTAATGTTAAAAAAAAATAATGGACCCTTGACATCCGTCATAAGTCCCTTATTTTGAACGGACACAAAAGTCCTGTACCCTGTATTATTATATCCACTAAAGTAACGGTCATGTGACAGAGTTGGTGAAAACGGACTCTAATGGGCAACAGATCAAATCCCATTGAAATCAACGGATTTATGACAGACCTGTTAGTGTCCTTTTGTTAACGTTTTGTTTGCTGGTGGGGTAGTGAGCTTGTAAACGAAACATCACAGGTCAAAGAAACCTCACCCTATGGACCTCAACGACTACAGACCTGTAGCACTGACATCCCACTTGATGAAGATCTTAGAGAGATTGGTTCTCACACATCTTCGCCCTCTAGTAAGCCCCGCTATGGACCCTCTCCAGTTTGCTTATCGACCGGGCATTGGGGTAGATGATGCCATCATCCACCTTCTGCACAGGGCTCTGTCTCACCTGGAGAAACCAGGGAACACGGTGAGAATAATGTTCTTTGATTTCTCCAGTGCTTTTAACACCATACAGCCCAGATTACTGAGAGACAAGCTGGGCCTTGCTGGAGTGGACCACCACCTCTCCAACTGGATCCTAGACTACCTCACAAATCGACCTCAATACGTGAGAGCCCAAGACTGTGTGTCAGGTACCGTGATCTGTAATACGGGGGCACCTCAGGGTACGGTTCTCGCCCCTTTCCTCTTCACACTGTACACTGCTGATTTTAGGTGCAACTCATCCAGCTGCTACCTACAGAAGTATTCTGACGACTCTACAATAGTGGGTCTCATCACAGACGATGATGACAGGAAGTACAGAGAACTGAACCGGTTTTTTGTGGACTGGTGCCACCAGAACCACCTGAAGATTAAAGCGGGGAAGACCAAGGAGATGGTGGTGGACTTCCGTAAAGGCAGATGCCCTCCAAAACCAGTGGACATCCTGGGGACGGGCATCGAGATTGTGAACACCTATAAGTACCTGGGTTTGCTCCTTAATAATAAGCTGGACTGGGCAGATCATATGGAGGCCCTGTACAGGAAGGGCCACAGCAGGCTCTACCTGCTTAGGAAGCTGAGAGCCTTTGGAATTCGCGGGGCACTTCTTAGGACTTTCTTCAACTCGGTAGTGGCATCAGCCATCTTCTTTGGAGTGGCCTGCTGGGGGAGCAGTATATCAACCAGGGACAGAAATAAACTTGACAAGCTGATTAGCAGGGCCAGCTCTGTCCTGGGGAGCCCACTGGACCCAGTGCAGGTGGTGGGTGACAGAAGGATACTGTCCGTGGTGAGCTCCATGCAGAAGAAGAAGTCCCATCCCATGCATGAGACTGTGATTGCGCTGGGCAGTACTGTCAGTGACCGACTGCTCCACCCTAGGTGTGAGAAGGAGCGCTATCGGAAGTCTTTCCTCCCCACCGCGGTTAGGCTGTACAACCAACACCGACCTAAGCGGAGATCATTACACACAGAGAACTGAAATATCTCTCTGCCTGTTAAATCCCCCCCCCCCACTCTGCTACGTCCTATCTGTCTGTCTGCTATTAATGTAATGCCTCTCACCTTGGAACATTCCGGTAGATGTTGTATTTGTATTTGTATCTGCTTATCTTATCTTATCTTTGCTGCTGTAACACACTGAATTTCCCCATTGTGGGACTATTAAAGTACTATTATTATTATTATTATTATTATTATTATTATTATTATTATTATTATTATTAATAATAATAATATCTGAAAATAAATAAGATAAATGGTGCAGAATTTAAACAGGATATGCTGTATATTAGGAAGTGTTTTGTATTGATGCGTCCTGCTATTTGGCCCATATTTGTTGTATGTGTTGTAAAGTGCAGTACAGAAGTTGTGCTCATGTCAATCTGTGTACCTGGTGGGGTTGCAGACTATTTCAGTGCACAAATTTTAGGGTAATTCCATAAAAAAAACCTCTATGGGGGAGTGTATTAGGACTAGCGTTTTTTTACACCCATCTAATAAAGGACCTGACTGACACTATCTGCACCAGAATTATCAAGAGGCTCCAGCCTCTTAATAAAATCAAGTGCATACCCGTCCTCCATAATGGAAAGCTCACACCTATCAAAAACGGGCCATGGCCTGCGCTGTTCTTCAACCCACTCTGCCCACTTTTGCAGAAAGTGGAAGGCGAGGCGCAGAACGGGGGCCATGGCGCATCTTTGGAGCAAGAAAGGCGCCATATTATCACCCGTCTACGCCAGAAGACTGGCTTTCGAGGAATAGGAACTTCCCCTTTATATAAGGAGTCCATTGGTTATATTGGACCAATCTGATAGGATGGCAGTCATAGGGATGAGAGCCTCAATGCAGATGTTATCCTTGGTCAGTATATAAAGTAAAAGCAGATTTTCCACCGGTTGGACTTATCTTGCTGGCAGTATAGATTGACCTACATGAATAATGTTTGCATGGAGATTTTCTGACGATATAATGGAATGATCATTGTTGTCATCCTCATTGAAGTGACACCGTGATTAACACCCAACAAATGGCCTACAAGAATTAGGGACGCAGAATACTTGCGTCACCCCTATTCTCTATATACCATCTTACAAGTGATATTTGTCTAGGAAGCATTTTTGTTATCTGGTTTAGGAGACCAAACATAAATGGACATGTAGAGGAGCAGAGAGTGATTTATATCTCTATTGTACACTCTCTCCAGACTTGGAAGCCTTGCGAGCGCCCAGGAACAATATCATTGCATGAGTGAGAGGGTTGCATGGCAACATGTTTATGTCAGGCACTTTATCACTGCGAACAGAATCTGCCCAGTTTGGGAGCTTGATCTTTTAATCCCTAGAAGGACAATGCCAACATAAAATATAGCGCCTTTCTCGGGGCAGTCTTACTTTGGCTGCTGTATGAGCAGAGATAGTGTAGGAGTACAATAAATTGCCATGGAAACTGGTGTAAAGGCATAGATCACCGGGGACGGCTAAGCCATGTACTGTATTGTCTAAGGACACATTAAAAGGTTTATGCTTTGGGAGAATGTCTAATACCTGCCGTGTATGTGCAGTCTTGTTATATACTTGTTGCATTTTCATGTCTCCTTGTAGAAATGGGTAGTCTAACTGGCGTGCAGTGTTTAGTATGCATGGAAGACACCTCTGCAAATAGGAAATTATGTTCCTACATGTATAATTGATAGGGATCGCTCTACTGCCAAGCCTTCCCAATGGGTACATTGGCCAATTTTACCTCCATAGTCTTCTGCTGAAAGATTGAAAGGGATACTGTCACATGCATTTGGAACAGTAAACTACCCGCAGGTCCTTTTGGACCAGTAGTTTAGTATCCCAAGTATCCATATAAGTCTACTTACCAGGCAAAGAATGTTCCCAGGACCATAATGAAACCAGGGCCGTGCACATCAGCTTCACGGCACGTGTGTCAGGAGCACCACAGGTGACATCAGACCCATCTATCGGAGTATTAATGATTTTCTAAAACATCCCAGGCAAATAGACAGGTATAATATAGGGATATTTGAGACAATAAACCACCAGTCCATAAGGACCCCAGGTTTCATTGCAAGATAAACTAATAGGGGGGATTTACTATTCTATGTAAGAAGAGTGTAAATGTGGTGCATTTTTTATTCCCAGCCCTGTCTTGCGCCAAAGCTGCACCATATTGTTCATTCTGCTCCTTACTCCTACCATCTTGTGTTTGATTAAGACTGGCATATAGAATGGCAGTCTTAATACATTTTCATCATACTGTCTTAGTGCATTCTTAGAGTAGACAGTCTCACAAAGCGTCTGTAATGCTAAAATGAAGTGTAAAACATGTATGCTAGTTTTTTTTTTTTTGAGCAAATTACATCAGAATTCTGATGCATTTTCATTAATTTATCTGCCCCACTGTGTGCAAAAGTTATACACGGGGGCAGATTTATCAGTACTGTATAAAAGTTAGACAGTGCAAACTTAGACTGGACAGTGTAAATTGTGGCAGATCTATCAAAGTGTCTGATGCTGTTTGATAAATCTATCACATTATTAGACGGTCTACTTTCTGGGAAGCCCTGCCCCTTTCATTTAAGCCACACCCCTTTTTTCGAACAAGTCCAAAAAGTGTATGAAACACTTAAATGTGGTGCACACTTGAATTTTGGTGCATTTTGCTTAATAAATTTCCCCCACTATGTTATGCCTAGGTCATGACTTGAGGGAGCGGGGCACGACACGGGGATTCAGTGATAAATGCCAAAAGTAACATTGCTGTATCTTAAACCGCCCCTTCAGGTCCTGCAGACTTGGCACAGATTGTTCATTGGAACTTTGAGAGACAGCCATATAGGCAAAGGGGTTATCTCACAAACAGACCTTCTAAACTAGGCAGACCCCCATTCTTGTAAACCTTGGGGTTCCCTGATCACACGCATATCCCCTCTTCTGTGGATAGTGTTGTGTGTACATATAATGTATGATGATGATAGTCATGTTCCTATATGTATGATGATGTATATCTCTCCTGATCTGCGTTCTCACATTCACAGGATAAGTCACACAGCCTGGCAGCACATTCAGTATATGCCTTGCTCAACATGGATGACGACATCATAGTGGCCAGCCCTTACCCAGACTACACCATTGCTCACATTTCTGTTCTGACCAGTCAGTTTTCTTGTAATATATATGTGTGCGGAGTGAAGTCTGAATCTAGAGAAGAGGAGATGTTGGATTTGTTCCGCAGCATGGAATGCAGAAGTAAGTGTTTCAGGTTATGTTTCCTTACCTATAGTAGTTATAACTCAGATGCAGGAAGTGTGAACTGGGCCTATGGTGGCTGTATACAGCATAATGCAGTGTGAACAGTGCCTTAACACTGGGAAATATGTCTTCTGTATCTATAACATTCTCTTACATTTCAGATATTAAGATGCTAAAGGAGAATTTCACCGACATCGACCCCTCTGATATTCGGTTGCAGAAAGCAAAGCTTATTCTCCTCCTGCCTCAGTGTTCAGGGTCAGGCATCAGTGACCCAGTGGAGTTTATTTTACATGAACATGGAGGTAAGTCTTCTCACTCAATACAGTTTTATTTTATCTGTTCTATTTCTCTGGCTTATATAGCGCCAACATATTCAGCAGCGCTTTACAGACATTGTCATTGCTCATTGCCCAAAGTAGGGCTCACAATCTAAATTTAGGAGTACCCTGAGGAAACCCACGTAAACACAGGGAGAACATACAAACTTCATGCAGATGTTGTCCATGGTCAGACTCGAACCCAAGACTTCAGCGCAGCAAGACTACAGTGCTAACCACTGATCTCTTCATTGTTTTGGTGGGGTTTGTTGTATACGGGTGATGATATAAGGCTGCATTCCCATCATGGAGTAACGTTATCTGTTATATAAAGAATTTACTGTTTTTCACCTGTTAATGTTTTCTGTCCATCCGGAAGCAGAACTTCATCTGACAAGCCAACTCATGTGCATGTGACTCCTAGTCTTGTACACTTAAGACCAGAAAACAATATGGTAGCTTCACTACCCAGCATCCCCTTGTGAGTACGCAGGCTGACTGCTCAGGAAATATACCACAGGGGTTTCATTCCATTTGGTCTCTTTCGGAAAAGTCAGTAGGTAGAAAATAGTAGATAGATACTGTATAAGATTGCCAGGCAGGTAGGTACAAGTGTTGTCTACTGTTGCCTTAACAGAATTTTGTTAATGTCTTTTTATATGGGACAATTTCAGGCTCAGAGTATAACAAGGATCTTTACACTGCCTGACGTAAACTGTATTGGGTGAGAGCAGAAGGGGTACTACGGTATGTCTCATTAAGGAGACGGTGCCATTGTGAGGTGTGCACAGGGACTTATTAGACCATGCATTTCCTGCTAAGAATTCTGGGAAAGGAAAATACAAAAAAAGCCTCCTTGGTGGAAATGCAGAATTTGGTGTAGCGCCACTTTTTGGAAGGTAGCTCCCTATAGATCAATGCCTGCTTTTCCTGAAAGCTAGTAGCATAATGTGGGAATAAAGACAGGCCAGAATACCTCCATCCGAATCCATATTTCTTACCCAGAATTCTTAACAGGGCATGCATGGTTTAATAAGTCCCTGTACATCTCACGGTGGCAATGACCCCTTCTGACCCACATCAACGACCTCTCAAACAGCCAAAACAGTGCCCTGCTTCACACTGGTGAGAGGCAGTAACCTTGAAACAGTCTGTGGATGAGTCTCTTTTACTTTTGGCTTCTCTAATCCCAGACAATGTCTCTAGGTTTCTCTGAAAGCCAGGCATTGATATAAGATAACCTAAAGGTGGTACTAGAGTGAGTTCTCCTTTTTCTATTAAGGAGAACTTTTTTCCATATTCCTTTTCCATAAATCCTTGTAGATCATGCATGGCCTGTTAGGCTTTACACATTGCATGCTGGCCTGCAAAGACAGTCTCCTTAAGGAAACATGTTACCCCTTCTGACCCACATCCATAGCTCCAAACCGTCCTGCATCTGGCGGGACAGTCCCGATTTTACACTGCTGTCCCGCGGTCTCGTATAGCTTACAATTTGTCCCGCTATGCCCCTGAAGTGTTTTGCTATTAACAAACTTTATTAGGGTAGGGTAAAGGCTAAATGGTAGATGCTAAATCCGAGTGGCTAAAGGACCTTTGATGACGACATGACCATGTGATCAGACTCTTGTGTGGGTGGAGCTATTCTGGATACTGCTGGACAGTGTGATGTTACACAGAGGAAGCTGCAGGGAATGAGAGTGATTGAAGATGAGGATAGAAGAGACAGCATGTGTGACCAAGAGGGGGGAACTGGGGGCAGATGTAGGTGGCATTTAAACTGAAGGCAGATGAATGGGTAATTAAACTGAAAGCACTTGAAGGGGGCAATTAAACTGGTGGCAGATAAAGGGAGACATTAAATTGGTGGTAGATTGAGGGGGCAATTAAACTGGTGCCAGATGAAGGGGGGATATTAAATTGGTGGCAGATAAAAGGGGACATTAAACTGGGGCAGATGAAGGGGGGACATTAAACTGGGGGCAGATGGAGGGTAACATTAAACTGGGGGTAACTGAAGGAGGACATTAAACCATGGGGGGTAGCTGGAGGGGGACATGTCACCCTCCAACTACACCCACTGTTTAATGTCCCCCTCTAGTTTCCGCCAGTTTAAACTGGGGCACGAGGAGAGGGACTTAATACTGTGGGGCAATTAGAGGGGAACATAATAATGTGGGGGCATATAATGTTAGGGTGACTGTAGGAGCATTATACTGTGTGGGGGCACATGGAAAAGTACATGAGTGGGCAGAGTCAATGTAGAAGTGGTTGGAGCTAAATTTGCCGTGGCGCACATAGCGCGCCACATATTATTTTGTCCCTCTTTCTGTCCTTTGAAAGTTGGCAGGTATGCACATCTATGACCTCTTACCCAGGCAGTGCCCTGCTTCACACTGATGAGTCAGTAACCCCAAAACAGCTGTCTGCAGATGAGTCTCTCTTCCTGCTGGAGGAGATATTCTGGCTTGGTTTTATTCCCAGATTGTGCCATTAGGTTTCGTGAAAACCTGGCATTCATCTGTACAGAGCTACCTTCCAGAAGGTGGCGCTAGAGCATATTTTCCTTTTCTACCATGGATGATTTATTTGCCTATTCCTTGCTTAGGGTGTGAACAGGCATTAATATAATTGCTCTATACAGTTTGCATATTGTTAGCAGCACAGCCCCTGTTTATGTGACATGCTGTGCGGCTAAATACAATAACGCAACATGCTAAGAAAACCCTTGATGGCAATTCACAACACCACCACGGGGTGGCCACGCATGGACACAAATAGGATAGACAGCCTGTGACACAATACTGAGAAATCATGTTGTTTTATGACACATATATCTGGATGTATCTAACCAAGGTAAAGAAAGACACATCTGTAGATAGGACTGGATCTATCCCATATCTATCGTAGGATATAGATAGATCACATAGATATAGATAGAACTATAGAATAATTTTTCTGTGGAAATAATAAAAATTGAAAGGATGTGTTTTGGCCACTATATATACTGTATGTCTGAAGAAAAACCTATTTGTAATGATGAAATGTTATTCTTTATTACGTGTAGTACTTTCTTTCATCCTGAAGGTGTCACTGTTGCTGTTGTATTGTTTGTAGACTGCTCTCTGAGCCTCTGCATTTAGAGGTTATAGATGCGGGCAGTGAGCGCTGTAAAGCTTACCCGTGATGCAAATAAAAGAAGCCGGAGGGAAACCTCATCTTATCTGAAGCTTTTACTGTCTCACCTATTAACACCATAAATATTCCTATGACATTTTAGAAATAGGTTTTGCTCGTTATATTTGTCTGTATGTGTACATTGTCACTTCTTTCTGAATATTACTAGGCAAATAGAGAAGGGGGGTAGGAAGTGACAACTACCCCGAGGACATCTCAGATTCTGCAAAGTACTTTTCATTTCTCAGTCCCATATTGTCCTTGGCCTGATAAGCGCTAAATTATATAGGTGACCTGAAGACAATAACATGACTTTATCACTATATCTATATATGTGTTTTATATGTTCTGTAAGTGTAACGATATAAAGAGTTTACAAGTGTCTGACCATAATGGCCATGTCTAACCTTTGTCATCCAGACACTGCTCTGCTCCAGGATCTCTCTCAAGGACACGTCTCACCTGACAGACTCAATGCACTGGCCAAACAACAGCTATCGGAGCTCAACCACGCCATGAAGTGTAAGTGCTTAACTAACTTTACTAACCTTACTACTGTGCAGTCCAATGCAAACTTATACAGATGAGACTGTCAGTTACTCAGGGGACCGCCCACTGGACTCCTAAGCTCAGAACCAGCAGAGATTTAAATTAATAAATGACAAGTTAAACTGAATTTTTTCACAGAAAACTGGATAAAATACTGTAAAGTAAGAATGCTTTCAGAAATGGAAGGATTAATAGTTTATTTTTGTCAATTAACAAAATGATTTGAATGAATAAAAGAAATATAAATCCCATCAATATTTGGTGTGACCGCCCTTTGGAGGAGGAGTCCTGGAAGTGATGATACGGCCCCCACAGAGCCCTGATCTCAGTATCATCCAGTCTGTCTGGGATTACATGAAGAGACAGAAGGATTGGAGCAAGCCTACATCCACAGGAGATCTGTGCTTAGTTCTCCAAGATGTTCAGAGCAACCTCCTTTAGAAGCTACAAGTGTACCTAGAAGAATTGATGGAAGGCAAAGGAGGGGTCACACCAAATATTGATGGGATTTAGATTTCTCTTTTGTTGATTCACTTAATTTTGTTAATTGACAGAAATAAACTATTAACACTTTTTTTTTTTCTAGTTTTCTTACCTTGTTGCATTTTTTCCACACCTGCTTCGAACTTTTGCACTGTATATATCACTCTGCTCAGCTCCTCCTGCTGTCTACAGATTGCAATACATTTTCCATGTCACAGGTTCCCTTTAATACATGGATGTTATTTTCTGTTGTACTACTGATTGTTTGAAGCAGGTGTTATCTGAAGGACAGTATGTGACCCACATGACAATCCAGTGACATTCTCCTCTGCTTTCTTCTGATTTCAGTCAGTAAAGCGCAGGCGATCGTATACTGCACATGCTCCATTTATCCTGAGGAAAATGAAAGCGTGATAAGGCAAGCCCTGCAGTTCAAAATGGAAGGAGTTAAAGGGCAGCCATACAGGTAGGCTTGTGTATGAACATTGCGTACTCACCTGTACCAGACTTTTGCTGAACTTTAAGGAAATGCCTTTGATGTACTTGTTTCTTAGGAGCAGCCATTGTAGCAACACACACTTATTTGTCCGTAAACTTGTGCTATCCTGCCTTATCTAGGCTCCTATTAATACAATAAAGCTGTACTGCTAACTGATAATGAGATGGCTCTGCACATTTTGTCTCAACCTATACAGCAAAGCTGACAAGTGAGCTGCAGAAAACAGCAAATGTCAGCCCATTATAGCTGCTGGTCAGGATGAAAACTGGAGTGTTTAAATTTTCTTATGTGGATAGTCAGATAAAAAAAATACCACTAACATTTTCAAAAAAATATTTTCATAATTAAACCTCATTTTAGTGATATGTCATTTTCTGATGTCACATTCCAGTTAAATGTTTATTCCCATCTTATAAAGTGTTGCATATGTGTAGGATGTGTTATCTACCTCTTCATGATCTGACAGGTCTGACTTCTCTGAACCTAACCGATTCCAAGAATAAAGGGGCCATAATGTCATATTTGCACATTTTTTCCAGTTTCCTCCCATGACTTAGAGGACCTGTTGCTTCTCCTGACATGTCAGTTTTAGTAAATAGTCCCGTTACGTAACATAATAATTCTGGAGCATCTTATTATTATATCTCGTTCATGTACTATTGTTATTTAGCCTGCAAATTTGTGAATTAATTGATAACTGAGTGTTACCAATCTGAGGTGTGTTCCTGCAGAATCTGACACGGTTTATCTGTGCTGCCAGTGTATAATGCAGCCGGTCTGGACTCACTGTGTCACTGACCAGATTTGACTTGGGTGTACACCTAAGGACATTGTCTAAGTGGAGACATGGTTAGGGGATAGGCTGAGGTCAGGGCAAGCAGAGTTCATGCTTAATGACAAGCCAGGCAGTGGTCAGGGCAGGAGGTACATAGTCAATATGGTAATCAGGCAGAGGTCAGGGCAAATAGAACAGGTTTGGAGTCACAAGCAGAGGTCAACACAGGTAATTCGGATGGAACTATGGCAAACACATTTGCAGGACTCTAGGCACCTTATTGCCCAGACACCTTCCCATAGGGAAAAGGTGCCTCATATAACTAGGGGTGTGTGCTTATTTTTGTATACTAAGTCCATGGTCTGTGCCAGGCCTTTAAGAAGCAGAGAGGGCATGCATCCTGGAAACACCCTTAGCACTAGGAAGCAGCGGGGAGAGGTAAGACGTAATAGCTGCAGCAACCATCAGCCTCTGGCATTCTACACCTCAAGACTGTGCAAGGAAACACTGCCTATTTACTAGGGGACACCCAGCTGTCAGTGCTAAACAAATTTCCAGAAGGAATAACAGAGGAATAATACAACACAGAACCATGAAAAGAGGCTACAGAATTGTTATTTCAAGGGATTACAACATTTACTACAGCAGACATTAAAGAAAAGGTGACAGGTCCTTTATGTTGCATTGACTGCTGAGGACACTCCTAGGTATCCTTCACCAGTGTGTTTGACATATCTTTGCTATTTCACCCCTTCTTATGAACTCCGATATGTTTCAGGATTAGCCCTCCTGTTATACCTCTTTGCTCTTCTGAAGAAGTTGAATCGGCCTCTGAGAACTTTTTTTTAAAATGGAGCCATCAAAAACTTCCAATGGTTGTTTTCTTGCCGTCCTAGCAAGAGAGGTAAGTTACCAGAAAGCAAATGGCTACAGTACATTGTATAGCTAGACTGTGCAACTAAAATATGCTCTTCAGTCAGTCATATATTGTCAATGGTCCCGGTTCACGATAAACATCACATAAGGACTGTTCATGGAGGCTTGATACTAGAACGGTGTGGTTTAAATCAGGTGTCTCGTGGATCCAGTAGGTGGCGTTGCCTTGTCTCTGGCAGTGTTAGATGTGCGGGTTAGCAGGTTCCGCCTGCCAGCCCATCACAGCTAACATACCCAGAGCCTCAGCATTTTCAGATGTTGCATTGTTGAAGTATAGGCTAACTATGCCTCCCCTATATGCAACCCTGACCTGTCTGGTTTGCCATGATACAGCAGGTGGTGCCTCATACTAACAGTCACTGGCACTGGATCCACAGCATACTGGGCAGCACCTGATTATACCCACTCC
The DNA here is from genome assembly GCA_947044405.1 of Leptodactylus fallax. Classification (NCBI taxonomy): domain Eukaryota; kingdom Metazoa; phylum Chordata; class Amphibia; order Anura; family Leptodactylidae; genus Leptodactylus; species Leptodactylus fallax. The sequence continues at coordinate 3,340,386 of CAMRHE010000132.1, forward strand.
ATTCTAGCATCTACTGTTCATGGAGTGGCAACTATAGATAGAAAATATTAAATATGGCTGACGTCTTTTCCAGTTAATGACTCATCGCTCAACTAAAATGATTGCTTCATAACGGATGGCCTATCCTTAGAATAGGTCATTAATTAAAGATGGTCGAGGCTCCGACACACAGGCCCCAGCCAATCAGCTGTTGGAAGAGGCTGCAACGCCATCAGTACTTACCAAGCACAGCAATATATATTTGTGCAGCAGCTTCTTAGTATCGCGGACCCGTCCATGACCATGTGACTGATGAATGGGATGTCACTTGGCCTGTCAAATGGAAGCAGTGCAGGGAATGTTGCTGCCGCTTCAAACAGCTGATCCGTGGGTGACCTGGGTGTAGGACCTGCACAGATCTTCATTTGATGACCTATACTAAGGATAGATCATCAATTTAAAAGTAGATGCCCTTAAATTTGACCTGAAAAATTGTCTTGGTTGAAATCATCCATTTTTATCAACTGTAGACTAATGTGTGTAGCCACCTTAAGAGCTGTTTTCACTCAACTGGACCAGAAAAATCAATCCATGACATGGTCTGGCTGATATATAATACTATATTGTTTCCAGCAGTGGCTGCTGTAAGGCTAACCACATCTTCTGCTGGGCTGGCTTCAGCTGCAAGAGCTGCTATGGTGTCAATTTTGCAAACGAAAATATTGCAAACAGAATAAATTTCACTGCATCCACATCAGCACAGACCACACAAGAGATCAAGAATTTCACAATGTCATCTCAGCCAGCCAACGTATCTATGTATAATAAGTTTATTATATGGGCATATAGTCTGCATGAGATGCTGTATACTTCCTATCTGTGTGTAGTACAGTGAGTGTACTGTGCCATGTCCCACACCTGCAAGGGTTAGGGGGCTAATGGCCCAATAGTCCCTCTAGTTTAAGAGCCAAATGAGGGATCACCTGTTCCACTGTGGACCAGTCCATACCTGGAGTCTGTCACCAGAACCGAGCCTATCAACCCAGCTCCACAGATAGATAGGTTAAGGTCACCCTTGTGAATCGCTGCCTCTGTTGCTGAAATATCGCTGTTTTTATCAATATGTAAATAAACTGTTTGGAGCAACAAGAGTGTTGCCATTGCTCCAAAGAGGTAAGTGGCAATGTCCTCATTGCTACAAAGCACTCATTTGCATATTGACAAAAATAGCAATATATCAGCAACGGAGACAGCGATTCATCAGGGAAAACACTGTTTGATTCCGGTGCCCCAAACCTATGTATCTTCCGGGGCTGCGTAGATATGCTTGGTTCTGGTGACAGACTCTTTAAAGAAGTTCTTAGGTTAGTTGGGATAAGCTCAAAGTGTACATAATATAGTCTGGATGGATGACATGTTGCAGTAAAGTGCAGCGACGTAGCGATGTAGATGTGACTAAAAATGAAAATAACGGAGGAAAATGTCCTCTGTGCAAGACTTTTTCCTCCACCGATTTTCAAGTGGACACTGACGGAGTCTCCAAGGTAGACCTGCACCTAGTCTTACTCATGCTATTGAATATTATAACCAAATTACATTTTACATGTATTTGCCAGAATAGGTATAAAATGGTCTATTATAGGCTGCAGTTTATATCCATAAGCCCCATTGAATTCATCATATGACCGGTTTTGATGATTTTTTCGGTTTTGCTCTCATGTTAGAAGGATCCATCAGACTTTGTCTCTGCTAAAGACATTTTGGCTCGAGCTGCTTCTAAAGGACTTCTGGATGGAATTGGAGTTCCAAAATCTTCAAAAAGAGAGCGGAAAAAATCAAAAGCAGCACATAAAAGTGCTCCGCCAGTAAGTCAGGCAAAAATCAACGAGTTCCTGAATAGAGAAAATAATCTGATCAGCCCAAGAGTACAAGATCCAAAGAACAATCTTCAAGTAAGAAAACCCACAAAGCTCGGAGCAATTCCTACAAACGTAACAATGAAAGCTACAAATGGCCACTCGGCCATCTCCAAAATGTTAGAAAGACAACCAACCATTGTCAGGCCAAAGCCAGAAGAAAAGATTGTGCTGAAGCCAGTCCAGATTGTGTTGCCTCCAGTAATGGCTCCATTGTCCATGACTCCACCCACTGTCAAAATCCGGAGTCTGGTCCACTATCACCATCAGCGCTGGCATGCAGGAACCAGAAGAGCCACCTCCTCACTAAGCTCCTATATACCGACATTGTCGCTGCCTAGCAGAACCAAGGAGGCTCCGCCGTCCTCCGCATTTCCACATCCTAAGCCTTGGCATTGAGCTGTATATTTCATTATTGTCATATCCGCTTGTATCTGGTGGTAACATTGTGCGACGTTTACTAACAAGACCTTTGTGTTTCTAATGTTATCATTTTTGTATCTCATAGCTAATGCAAAATTACATGACATATGGATATAAGGAACCTGCCAGTTGTTTATTAAGACATTTGTGTTACAATGAATGAATAATTAATATTACTAAAAGCATAGCCTGATAACTCCCAGTGGCAGTCTGTGTCTCCCTTGTTGGGGCTCTCTTCCTCTTTAACAGTGTCCTGAATGCATCGTGAGCTGGGTCTGAAAAGGGTGCAATGCCCTGGCTGTGGGGTGCAGATCTGAAAAGGGTGCAATGCCCTGGCTGTGGGGTGCAGATATGAAAAGGGTGCAATGCCCTGGCTGTAGGGTGCAGATCTGAAAAGGGTGCAATGTGCACTGGTTGTGGGGTGCAGATCCGAAAAGGGTGCAATGCCCTGGCTGTGGGGTGCAGATATGAAAAGGGTGCAATGCCCTGGCTGTGGGGTGTAGATCTGAAAATAGATCTGACCAGAGGCAACAGGCAGAGTTGTAGCTATGAGGACCATATAACATCATTCTTACAGACTTCTACAAAAATAAGCAGGGATAATCTCCATCTCTTGACTGCAGAACAACACTATGACTGTCCTTGTGGCCTGTCTCATGAGAACTGTAGCTTAGTATCCTCAGTTCTCTCCTAATAGACTCTCTCTACACTCCTAACTCAGAGAGGAAGAGACTCTCCACCAGAGACTCCTAAGTCATGGTTCATACCAGGCTCTCAACCCTTAGCCCAAATGGCTTGCTCCAGTAAAGGTATACATGTATGTTTAATACTCAGAATGACATCTGTGCTGCATATACATGGACAAACACTCTTTAACCCATGAAGTGTTCCCACTGAGGTTAACGTTTGAGCCATCAGGGTCGGGCCCTTTCTGCTTTGCTAAAGCTTTTGTTGGATAAAGTTCAGAGGTTTCCACTAGAAACCAATCAGATTAGACTCTGTTCACATTACTGTCAAGGCTTCAGTTGCTAATGAAGCCATGACATCTATTAACCAATGGATGCTAATGGGCCATGGCAGATCCTTTGACTTATAATGGGGCACATCAGGCTCTGTCAGACCTCTTGTATTTGTCTTTTGCTGCAGACAATTTTTGTAAAAAACAAACAAAAAGCACCAGTAGAAATTGATCCTATCTTATCTGCAGTAAATCGGCGGTAATGAGGTAACCCACACGGTTTTGTGTTTTTTTTAATTAAAAAAAGTGGGAGTGGACTGACCTTCAGGACAAAAGCTTGCAAATAATAATAATAATAATTTTTTATTTATATAGCGCCAACATATTCCTTAGTACTGAATATTCAGCCCCTCCCACAATTCCCAAATAATAGAGTTGTGTAAGATACTATGCCTTCTGTTATTTTACTCTGGTCCTCAAGTTCCAGGCTATTCTGTATAATAATAGGCCCTTTAAACCACATAAAATTACAAAATGGCTTCATTTTACAGCAGCAGTTGCCAAAACAAATCCCCCTTTCTGACATCACTTCCTGCTGTGCAGTTATTGGCTGATGCTGCTCCTCACAGACTTCCTGCTTGGCCCGCCCCCTGCTTGTCCTCTAAACACTCTGGCAATACTGAACATCCCCATTGTTCTAGAAGTGTCTGATCTCTGATCCATTCATTCATGCTGCTCTCAAACTAGATTATTCTGGGAATGAATTGGAAGACGCCCCCTGCTGGTGTGATCTCCGGTATTACAGGCAACTTCTCATGTAAACCAGGTACATTTTAATTTTTACATTGTTAAATTATTTAAAGATAATGAATGATTTTATTTTTTTATTGCTGTTTTTTTCCAGGGCGATAATAAGAATGAAACCTAATGAGTTGATGGTCTGTGTGAACAATCTCCAGCCTGTTAATTTATTGGTCTCATTAGACGCTATCCTCCAGGCATGCAGGGAGTCAGCAGCATATTACCGCAGCTAATAACCCAAATCTTACTATTCCTCGCACACCAGAAATGTCACAAGACACAGTAGGGGGCGATTACCATCAAGTGTCACACGCCATCCAACCATTTGCATAAGGCAGAGGAGGAGGTGCGCTCACAGGCTGCGTACTATGTGCTATACTATAGCATTGCTAAGTATTAGGGTGCATTCATATCGAATTTACAGGGTACCTCATAGGTATAGTATACATGAAGGACTCATAACAAACTCTCCAGTGTATGCTGCCATATACGTCTTTTGCTAGATGCCTTTGTATAGAAGTCTCCATCAGGTAAATGCAGGCCTGTGGATACGATTGCCATATACTGTATGCTAGAAGCTTTATCTCTTATTCTAAGGAAAGCCCCTTTAACTCTTTGTCTCTTCAGTGGATGTGAAGCTCTGTATTAGAAATATGAAGTTCTGGGTGCCATAAACATATCTTAGGAAATTAAAGAGGACCTCTAGCCACCTCCACTGGTTCTCATCCTTTGCGTCTGTTAATAGGCTCCGCTCCACTGATTCTGGCACATTTGAAATTTTCTCTCTAGCACCCACCATTCCTGAGCAATAAGTACACATCATTTTGGTGCCTGATGTGCTACTTAGGATGTATACTGTCAGGTGGGCAAAGGCATACAGGGGGGCATGAGAGCTTCAATCAGAGGTAAACAGTGCTAGTACTCAAAATCCCACCCCCTTGTCTGCTCCTGTCTGATACTGCCCTCCTGACAGTGCAGAGCCTAAATAGCATACGAGGCACAAAGACTACCAGAATTGCTCGGGAACTGTGGGGGTGTTGGGTAGTTTATTACCATGTCTACTCCCACATATTGGGAATATTTCACCCATGGCATTGCTCTGTGAGAACTTTTCACCACCTCCAACAAATCCAGCATCATTTAGGAGGCGCTGCTCCACTGATTCCAGCACAGTTGGTACTTTTCTCAAGCCCTCACCCTTCCCGAGTTATAAGTGCTGTTAGCTTTAATGTCTTATATGCTCATACCTAGGTTCTGTATTATTAGGTGAGCAGTATCAGGCAAGGGCAGGAAAGCGGGAGTTATTCAGAGCTCCAATCAGAGTCAGCCAGTGTCAGAGCTCAGAGTCACATCCCTTGTCTGCTCCTACCTGACACCGCCCTCCTGACAGTACAGAGCCTAAATAGCAAATCAGGCATCAAAACTAACAGCACTGATTGCTCGGAAACGGTGGAGGCTACAGAAAAAATTCCAACTGCCATAATGAGTGGAGCAGTGACTATTAAACGACGCAAAGCGTTGGAGTTGTTGGAAGTAGTGAAAGGTCTTTAACCCCTTCCCAACATTCGCCGTACTACTGAGCTGCCACCATAAACGTGCGCTAATGCCCATAATCAGTGCACACAGTGATCGCGGGCATTAAGGCTCCCAGTGCCTTGGTCAAAGGTGACAGTGGGGCCATTTTCCTGGAGGTACATTGGTTCCGCCATTTTGGCGAGGATCACCAGCATCCAGAATAAGAACCGGGGTCATCGATCCATTGCTATAATAGCTGGGAGCCTATTGAAGGCTCCCAGGCTTTTCTGACGCTCATTTGCATGCAGGTTACCTATACAAATATTTTTCCCAAATGGTGAACGCTGTAGCGGGAGAAGAAAAAAAAAATCAAAAGCGCCGAACCGCCGTTTTTTCATGGTTTCGCCTCTGATAAAAAAGTTTGAGTAAAAAGTGATCAAAGTAATAGACATTCCCCAAAATGGTATAACTTAAAAGTACACTTGGCTCGCAAAAAAAGATGCCCTATGCATCCCCGTACATGGAAATATAAAAAAAAAGTTGCGTGTCAGAACATGGTGACTTTAATAAAAAAAAATTTTTTTTGCAAAGTTTTGGATTTTTGTTAAGGGGTTAAAATGTAAATATATCCATATGAATTTGGTATCCCCAAAATCGTACCGAAACATAGAATACAGATGACATATCATTTTGGCTGCAGACTGAACGCTGTAAAACGAAGTTCATAAGTAAGTCGCACAAATGCACTTTTCTCCATTTCCACCCCATTCTGAATTATTTTCCAGCTTCCCAGTACATTGTACAGAATAATAAATGGCAGAATCATGTAGAACTATTTGTCCCGCAAACATTAAGCCCTAATATGGTTCTGTGAACAAAAAATTAAAAAGGTAAGGGGTTTGGAAGGCGGGGAGTCAAAAATGAATAAATACCTCCAGCTAGAAGGGGTTAAGCACAGAATTTAGGATCTACGTAGGGTAAACAAAGGATATTGATGAGTGGACTTTTATTTTGATGTTTTTCCGTTGCCTTATCGGTGACGTTGTCAGAATCACGAATTGAAAGAACAATGCAGATCCTTTATATACATGTATGGAATTACATGTACATTATATATAGATATATACTATCTATCTATCTATCTATCTATCTATCTATCTATCTATTATGACTAACCTGCACTTTTGTTTCCAGCTTTTTAATTCCAAACTTGTACAATAAGTCTGCAGAAAAGAGCTTGACTTACACAAGCTCTACATAAGCCTAGGCGGACTAGGATACGGCTGTAACCACAAGGACCTGACTGATGGCGCCTTGCTCTGGCTCTGCATACATTCTACAGTCATGGCCAAAAGTTTTGAGAATGATACAAATATTAATTTTTACAAAGTCTACTGCTTCAGTTTTTCTAATGGCAATTTGCATATACTCCAGAATGTTATAAAGAGTGATCAGCTTAACAGCAATTACTTGCAAAGTCAATATTTGCCTAGAAAATGAACTTTATCCCCCCAAAACACATTTCAACATCATTGCAGCCCTGCCTTAAAAGGACCACCTAACATCGTTTCAGTGATTGCTCCATTAACACAGGTGTGGGTGTTGATGAGGACAGGGCTGGAGATCAATCTGTCATGATTAAGTAAGAATGACACCACTGGACACTTTAAAAGGAGGCTGGTGCTTGCCATCATTGTTTCTCTTCTGTTAACCATGGTTATCTCTAAAGAAACACGTGCAGTCATCATTGCACTGCACAAAAATGGCCTAACTGGGAAGAGTATTGCAGCTAGAAAGATTGCACCTCAGTCAACAATCTATCGCATCATCAAGAACTTCAAGGAGAGAGGTTCCATTGGTGCCAAAAAGGCTCCAGGGCGCCCAAGAAAGACCAGCAAGCGGCAGGACCGTCTCTTAAAAGTGTTTCAGCTGCGGGATCGGGCTACCAGCAGTGCAGAGCTTGCTGAGGAATGGCAGCAGGCAGGTGTGAGTGCATCTGCACGCACTGTGAGGCGGAGACTCTTGGAGCAAGGCCTGGTCTCAAGGAGGGCAGCAAAGAAGCCACTTCTCTCCAGAAAAAACATCAGGGACACACTGATATTCTGCAAAAGGTACAGGGAGTGGACTGCTGAGGACTGGGGTAAAGTCATTTACTCTGATGAATCCCCTTTTCGATTGTTTGGAACATCTGGAAAACAGCTTATTCGGAGAAGAAGAGGTGAGCGCTACCACCAGTCTTGTCTCATGCCAACTGTAAAGCATCCTGAAACCATTCATGTGTGGGGTTGCTTCTCGGCCAAGGGAATCGGCTCTCTCACAGTCTTGCCTAAAAACACAGCCATGAATAAAGAATGGTACCAGAATGTCCTCCAAGAGCAACTTCTCCCAACCGTCCAAGAGCAGTTTGGCGCTCAACAATGCCTTTTCCAGCATGATGGAGCACCTTGCCATAAAGCAAAGGTGATAACTAAATGGCTCAGGGAACAAAACATAGAGATTTTGGGTCCATGGCCTGGAAACTCCCCAGATCTTAATCCCATTGAGAACTTGTGGTCAATCATCAAGAGACGGGTGGACAAACAAAAACCAACAAATTCAGACAAAATTAAAGCATTGATTCTGCAAGAATGGACTGCTATCAGTCAGGATTTGGTCCAGAAGTTGATTGAGAGCATGCCAGGGAGAATTGCAGAGGTCCTGAAGAAGAAGGGTCAACACTGCAAATATTGACTTGCTGCATTAACTCATTCTAACTGTCAATATAAGCTTCTGTTACTCATAATATGAATGCAATTCTATTTCTGTATGTGATAAAAACATCTGACAAACACACATAAAAACCAGAGGGCAGCAGATCATGTGAAAATATAATATTTGTGTCATTCTCAAAACTTTTCGCCATGACTGTACATCCCCCTGTGTATTTTGCAGGCAGTTAGTTTCTTGCATTAACCCCCATCACCTCCAGTCAGCCACAGCATCTCTATTTGAATTAGGAATCACTTCCCTGCATAGACCCTGACACAGCGGCCTCCACGCTGAATGTGACCCCCACTGAATTCCATTAATATCCTGCCCCGATTAAATCCCTAATTCATAGTTTCCTGTGCTTTAATGTTGCAAGTCTCAATTACAGCCAGCACTGGAGGAGGAATATTGTGTAGAGCGAAATTATCCAAAGCAATGTTACAGATACAGCTGCCTAGACCTAAAGTGCACCCATTGATCTTCACCTGACTAGAAGCAGATGGGAAGCATTTCCAGCCATTGTGGTTACATTGCCAATATATAGTATCCGGATATGGAAACAAGGTCTCGGTCACACTGCTGCATTGTGCGTCACTGCTACTGATCTGTAATACGGTGCTCATAATGGCATTTCAGAGGCCCAAATTAAAACAATTTTCAACCACATTGTTAGCTGTCAATGTGAATATGGTTGATATCAAGTAACACAGCACACAGGTGACAATGCTGAAACTGCACCCAGACTGTCACCCATTAACCCCATAATGTCACAGCCTATTATGGCCTTTAGGACAAGACATACTTTTTTGCTTTTTTTTTTGTCTTCTGAGTGCCATAACTTTTTTTCATTTTTCCATTGACGGCTTGATTTTTGCTGAGGCAAGTTGTATGTATTTTTAAATGGAACAATTTTAGAGGACATATAATGCATTAAAAAAATAAAATTTTTTGGTGCTGGGAATAGCAAGAAAAATAGCAGTTCTTCAGTTTGTGTTTTTTATTTATATACGTTGCTCACTATATGGTATAAATGCCAAGCTAACTTTGCAGTGACGCCTAATTGATAAAGTGGTTTTTACGTTTTACTTCTTTGGCACAATATAAAATTGTTGTTTTTTGCATCATCAGATTTTTAATTTTTCAATTAATCGAGCTGTGTAGGGGCATATTTTTTGTGGGACGAGCTGTAGTTTTCATCTATACTCTTGGGATGCATTCAATTTTTTGATCACTTTTTATTCCATTTTTTGGGAGATGAGATTCACAAAAATACCAGGTTTTTGTGTTGTGGTGTGTGTGTTTTTTTTTTTTTGTTTTTTTTCTTACGGTATTCGCATATTAGTTTTTAGTGCAGATTGTTTTGGGTGCGGAGACACCAATTATGTGTTAGTTTGTTAACTTTATTATGTTAAAAATAAAATAATGTGATAGTGGAAAATTGTTTTCATTTTTTTTTTTACTTTTTGAATATATTTTTTAATTTTTTTTTTCTTTATTTACATTTTTCTTTGGTCCTACTAGGGGAATTGAATTTACGATCTTTTGATTGCTTGTGTAACACGCTGCAATAATTCTGTATTGCAGGGTATTATACATGTCAGTGTAAGGCTACGGCCCCACATTGCAGAAATGCAGCTTTGTTTTTTTTTTTCAGATTTTTCCTGCGTTTTTTGAGCCAAAGCCAGGAGTGGATTGAACAGAAGGTAGAAGTATAAGATCTTACTATATACAGTGCCTTGCGAAAGTATTCAGCCCCCTTGAACTTTTTAACCTTTTGTCACATTTCAGACTTCAAACATAAAGATATAAAATTTTAATTTTTTGGTGAAGAATCAACAACAAGTGGGAAACAATTGTGAAGTGGAACGAAATTTATTGGATATTTTAAACTTTTGTAAAAAATAAAAAACTGAAAAGTGGGGCGTGCCAAATTATTCGGCCCCCTTAAGTTAATACTTTGTAGCGCCACCTTTTGCTGCGATTACAGCTGCAAGTCACTTGGGGTTTGTCTCTATCAGTTTTGCACATCGAGAGACTGAAATTCTTACCCATTCTTCCTTGGAAAACAGCTGGAGCTCAGTGAGGTTGGATGGAGAGCGTTTGTGAACAGCAGTTTTCAGCTCTTTCCACAGATTCTCGATTGGATTCAGGTCTGGACTTTGACTTGGCCATTCTAACACCTGGATACGTTTATTTGTGAACCATTCCATTGTAGATTTTGCTTTATGTTTGGGATCATTGTCTTGTTGGAAGATAAATCTCCGTCCCAGTCTCAGGTCTTTTGCAGACTCCAACAGGTTTTCTTCCAGAATGGTCTTGTATTTGGCTCCATCCATCTTCCCATCAATTTTAACCATCTTCCCTGTCCCTGCTGAAGAAAAGCAGGCCCAAACCATGATGCTGCCACCACCATGTTTGACAGTGGGGATGGTGTGTTCAGGGTGATGAGCTGTGTTGCTTTTACACCAAACATATCGTTTTGCATTGTGGCCAAAAAGTTCGAATTTGGTTTCATCTGACCAGAGCACCTTCTTCCACATGTTTGGTGTGTCTCCCAGGTGGCTTGTGGCAAACTTTAAATGAGACTTTTTATGGATATCTTTGAGAAATGGCTTTCTTCTTGCCACTCTTCCATAAAGGCCAGATTTGTGCAGTGTACGACTGATTGTTGTCCTATGGACAGACTCTCCCACCTCAGCTGTAGATCTCTGCAGTTCATCCAGAGTGATCATGGGCCTCTTGGCTGCATCTCTGATCAGTCTTCTCCTTGTTTGAGATGAAAGTTTAGAGGGACGGCCGGGTCTTGGTAGATTTGCAGTGGTCTGATACTCCTTCCATTTCAATATGATCACTTGCACAGTGCTCCTTGGAATGTTTAAAGTTTGGGAAATCTTTTAGTATCCAAATCCGGATTTAAACTTCTCCACAACAGTATCACGGACCTGCCTGGTGTGTTCCTTGGTCTTCATTATGCTCTCTGCGCTTTAAACAGAACCCTGAGACTATCACAGAGCAGGTGCATTTATACGGAGACTTGATTACACACAGGTGGATTATATTTATCATCATCAGTCATTTAGGACAACATTGGATCATTCAGAGATCCTCACTGAACTTCTGGAGTGAGTTTGCTGCACTGAAAGTAAAGGGGCCGAATAATATTGCACACCCCACTTTTCAGTTTTTTATTTTTTACAAAAGTTTAAAATAACCAATAAATTTAATTCCACTTCACAATTGTGTCCCACTTGTTGATTCTTCACCAAAAAATTTAAATTTTATATCCTTATGTTTGAAGCCTGAAATGTGGCAAAAGGTTGAAAAGTTCAAGGGGGCCGAATACTTTCGCAAGGCACTGTATTTACCATTCCTTTTGAAGTCATTCTTGGCTTTGGCTCAAAAAACCACAGCAAAATCTGCAACAAAAAATGTTGTGTTTCCGCAATGTGGGGCCTTAGCCTAACACTAAATTTCAATCTATTAGATTCTGTTCATTCTTGCTGTGGATTCCAGAGCCCCAGACTACTGCTGCCTAGCCCCATTGTGTCTGAAGAGAATCAAGTAAGCCTGCGTTGGAAAGCCAAAGCTCTGCTCCACACAAATTCTCACAGAAGGAACCATTTTGGTGATCAGTTGGGCAGACTCTCCCCCCCCCCCCCCCATCCATATAATACTGATCCTCTGAATTCAAGAGAAAATTCTGAACTCTTGTATATTTTACTTGTGTACAAGTTTTTTCACAGGATTGACACTCTACGCCCAAGGATGCAGAATTAAACAAACTTTAGTACTTTTTGTCTTTGTTAATACCATTGAACATCTAGAATTTACAGCCTGAGCAAACATGTAACTTAAAGCTCCTGAGCCCCAATGTAAAATCTGTAATGGGGCCCCCACTTACCACGTGCTATCTATAATACTGGTGTCTTTGTATTCTGTAGAGAGGCCATTGTAGTCAGTTTAGCCTTGATGGCATGGTCAATATAATGGTGGCAAAGGCACTGGCACAGCCTCTGAAGAGGCAAGGTCACTATAGACATGGTAGTGGGGCATCGGTAGGATCAGTGTGGCCTGCTCTGAAATAACTTTATGCTGATTTGCCATTTAGGCTTTCTGTTTTACTTTAGATTTCGTGTCTATATCAGCAAGCATATTAAAGATTTGGGATTTAAGGAAATCACACCGTACCTTATATTATAAAACATCTGGGGTATACATCGCCACACATTTACGGCCTTATCTACAGTTTTCATGGACGCCATAGGTACCCATTGATTTCAATGTGTTCATTTAGACTTCAGTATATTTTTGCCAAAACAAAACAATGGAAGCATGTCCTTTTTTTCACTGATGCATCACATCAATGAATGTCTATGGGTCCATGAAAAAGACGGATGACATCTGTTTGTTCTCTGTTTTTCACCAGAGATATACAAAATATAGGAAATTGAACAAAAAAAAAAAAAGATTGATCAGATCAATGACATACAGCAAACCCAAACCACCCACATAGCAGCAGGGTGGGGGTGCTCTCCTTGAAAAACCACAGGCATCATACCTCCACCGGTGTGGACATGGGAATGAAGCCTTAGGCTGAGGCCTCACATCGCAAAAAAGCTCCCTCTATTTTTTTTTTTTTTTGCAGATTTTTGAGCCAAAGCCAAGAGTGGCCACAGAAGGAATGGGAAATATATAGGAAGTTCTTATACTTCTACCATCTACTCAATCCACTCCTGATTTTGGCTCAAAAAAATGCAACAAAATCTACAAAAAAAAAAAAAAAGTGGATTGAGCAGGGGGTAGAAGTATAAGCGCTTCCTTTGTAGCCATTCTTGGCTTTGGCTCTATAAAATGCTGCAAAATCTGCAACAAAAAAAAAAAAAAAAGCTGCATTTCTGCAACGTGGGGCCTTAGCCTAATATGGCCAGACGATCCCACAAGAACATTGCTGGAGGCAACATAAGGCAGCAGAGTGTGTAGATGCCAATGAAAAGGACGCTCTGTACTACTCTACAAGGTCTGTACACTTGGCCGTGCTGGATGTATGGGCCCTCCTGCCCTTAGATTGCTTTGAATGTACCGTATTTTTCAGACTATATGTACCGTATTTTTCCGTAACAGCTCGGCGGATGCCGGGTCTGTGAAGATGATGGTGGCCGCTCTGCAGCAGAGCAGCCGCCATAGCTACCGACCCGGAGCTAATGCACGTGATCAGAGTCCACTCTAATCGCGGGCATTGCTACTTTAAAGTTCCCCCTAAAGCGACAAAGTAACCCCCGGGGCCGGTCCCCACCCTCCCCGTTGCAGGCCAGCTCCCACATGGCAAGATCGCGGAAGCCGTCCTGTTCCTGTGACAGCCATGAGCCTAATGACTAGCTACAATAGTAATGTACAGAATTTCCCATAGATTGCAAGTCCCACAGACTGCAATACAAGTGTATTGCAATCGATTGATTGCAGGTTCAAGCCCCCTAGGGGGCTAAATAAAATAGTAAAAAAAAACAAAAAACTTAAAAAAATAAAAATATAAGTTCTAAATCACCCCCTTTCCCTAGAATACATATAAAAGTAGAAAATTACTATGAAACACATACACATTAGGTATCCCTGTGTCTGAAAATGCCCAGTCTACAAACTTATAAAAATATTTTTCCCGTTGGGTGAACATCATAGCGGGAAAAGAAAATCTAAAGTGCTGGACTGCCGTTTTTTTTTGTTGCTGTTACGCCTTTGATTTGAATAAAAAGTGATCAAAATGATATAACTAAAAAGTACACCTTACCCCGCAAAAAAAGACACCCTATGCCTCCCCATACAGCGGCAGGGTCATCTGTCAATACAGCTTTGCAGCTGTTGCAAAACTACAACTCCCATATATTAAATATTTTACCACATTTTTTTGCTTCAAAATTTTTTTCCCTATTTTCCTCCTCTAAAACCTAGGTGCGTCTTATGGTCCGGTGCGTCTTATAGTCCGAAAAATACGGTATATATAAACTCTAAATGTACTGTGAAAGAACAGAGCCAGAAGCAGCGGAGGAGAAAGCAATATTAGCCGTTCATTTATAAATAAAAGAGAAATATCTGTGACGTGTGAATAAAAAACACCACATACAAGGCAATAGTGAACATGGCTGTTTATAGAGCCACTGCATACAAAGAATGCATAGATAAATGGACTCTTACTAACACGTTGGCATTTAGTCATACATACACACCACATACATACTTTTTGGCCGTAAAAAAAAGTGACTTTTTAATTACAATTCCTTTTACAAAATAATTCTTTAAGTTAAAATATGCAAAGCTATTTTTAAAACAAAATATCTGCAAAGGACTGGCGATTTCCCATAGATCACTGCTCCTTCCATCCTATGTCCTCAGATATGTCAATGTCAGGTGCGCCTGCAGGAGAGATGTCACTATAATGTACAATCACTGAAGACGGTATGTTATATACAGTATAAGAAGCTGATGTGCTCTGCTGTGGGTATACAGGTAGGAACAACTCTACGTATACATAAGATATAGGATGACTGTGAAGTGGACGAATGATCGATGATGGGATCGCTCATGCAAATCATTCCGCCATCTACATTAACAACTAAACTAAGGATATTTAGCTGTTAAAAAAAAACTAATCAGGAGGACGGTGACTTTTATCTCCTGTCCTGAATGGATTGTTGGTTCAGTAGATGACTCGATGAGTCCCCCATTCTCCTGATCAGTAGGGTCTGAGTGGCCGGACCCCAACTCATCTGCAGGTTATCCTCTATTCTATGAATAGGAGAATTGTTGCTTTTGTGAGAAAAATCCTTTAATGAAAATAAAACGTCTGCCGCTTTGTGCACTTTCGAGTGCAGTTTCTTTTGTAGAAATAGTTTTAAGAAAATTTTCTCCATCTCTTTTTTTTTTTTTTTTTTTTTTTTTTTTAGGCTGGAATTCTGTGTAGAATTTTTGCGGCATTTTTGATGCATCAAAGGCAGGCATGGATTTAAAAGGAATAGGAAATATAAAGGATAGACTTAGGCCGCTTGCAGACGACCGTGCTGCAACCGGCCTGCCGTGAATTAAAAGCATGGGCGGCACACGGGGATGTCCCTTTCATTAAATGAATAGGAGCCACGGAAGCAAAGCCGAAAAATAGGACAGGAATAGGACCTGTCCTATCTGATGTAGCCCGGACTGTCGGCCCGCACACGGGACTGTGAAATTCACGGTCGTGTGTACGGGCCCATAGAAAAGAATGGGTCAGTGTGCTCTGTACACAGATAGCACACTGATCATGGCCATGAATCGTCTGAGAGGGGCCTTAGGGTAGGGGTGCCCAGAGATTTTGGCCATAGCACCCATTGCACAACCAAAGACTTAACTATACTCCATCATAGCACAATGAAAATCAAAGGGGTTGCGTTCTGACTCCCAGATTGCCATAACCACGAAACTGCACAACAATTTCACCCCTACTGGATGTCTTAGGACTGTAGGGTCACGGTCGCAGTAACGTGAGTCGTAACGCAACCCCATTTACCTTGATTACGCTGTGATATAGCAAAGTGAAGGTGCAATCTAAGCCCTCGTGCACACAAGCACAGTTTTCATATGCAATGGCGGATCCAAAATTGCAGTAAATTCACTACGGGCGTGTGCAGGAGGTCTTAACTGCAACAACGAGTGTTGAAGCCAAAATCACTGCTGGTGCCCTAACCTTATATTTCGTCATCCTTTTGGCTTTGGGTCAAAAAATGACAAAAAAAATCGTTACAGATACGGCATGTGGACTGTATACTGCTGTTATATTCGGGCCCTGGACAAAGGTTTGGCGTGCTGTTTAGTGTAGGTGACGGATGCTCTATTTTACAAAAAACCCCACAAAATTTACACATCATGCATTGTTTTTGTTGCATTTTTGGTGTGATTGTCACATTTGATGGCGCAGTGAGAAAGAAAAACATTACAAACTGCACTGTGTGAACAAGGCCTAGCTGGAGTTTTTCATGCACTACTATAATGCCGTTTTCTATAGAAACTCTTACAACATTTTTAACAAATAATCCAATAACTGAAAACCTCCGTATGACTAGGAATAGTGTTAGCAGTGCATTAGTGGTAGAATTTAGTGCCTCATCAATACCGCTACATGTGAACATAGTCTTATACACTAGAGGTACAGACTGATCTCATGGATCAATGATTTGTAAACTAGAACTTTATTTTATCTGCTGCTGAAGACGTAAGGAGAGATATACTATATTATACTATATCACCACACTGAAATGGTCAGGACAAGGCGTAATACTGAGGATTGCTTAATGCAGAATTGGTTATGTGCAGTTGTTGGACATCAGGGTTTGTCCAAGATCATGTAGGTAATGGTATAAAATCACAAAACACGCATAACCTACGCATGTGGTGGAGGTGACATCATCGCTGCAGCCAGGTAAACCATTTCTAAGCTCTCAGACAACCCCTTTAATAATGGTAAATAAAATAATTCTCTTCAGGTGTAATATTCCCACCATACAAGGGTACAGAACACCTAGAGTTCCTAAAATCTGAAAACTGACAACCCTATTGGTAAGTGCCCATCATTAAATTAAGATATATTATAAGATTTTATTAAGTTCTGCTCCGGAATCTCCTATTGTTAGAAAAAGCACAGGCTTTTTTTTATTTTTTCACAGAAACAGCGACCCCTCTTGTCAATTGGCTGTGTGCAGTACTGCAGCTCAGCTGTATTCACTACAATGAGGCAGTGCTGTATCACCAGACACAACCTATGAACAAGAGTAGTGGGGTGTCTGGAGAACAAAGATCAGATCCTTTTCTGTAATAGTGGACAACCCCTTTAATCGCTTTTATGGACTAGTAAATTTAGTAGATTTGCAGTTCTGGTGAACACAGACACGACAAAAGGCGGCTGATAACAAACTATTACATGACGTCTACAACTATCCAGAATCTAGTAACATCGGCCAAGTCTGTAGTTTTATCTTTGTGATGTTTAGATATAATCCTATAATACTTGGGAGCCTAAATAATCCGTTTCCATATCTGGCGGACATGGAAGTGGGGGGTTTCTGCTGCAGCGCACTTGCAGGGATTTCTGCAGGTCTCCTTCGGCTTTCTGTAGCTCAAGTCACTTTGCGTGAGTTTTAGTCGCCGCATGTAGATGAGCTTTGTTTAAGGGCCCTTTGAGATGACCTATTTTTCTATCTGACAGGACAGTACATGGACCCATTATAGTCAATGGAGCAATTCACACTGCCATGTTTTTTCATGGATCAACAGGCCATGAGAAAGAAAACATTGCAAGCACTATGGGACCTTGGAAAAAAAAAGGACTACACACAGACATCATCTGGTTGCTGTCCAATTTCTATCCACTTGTCACAGATGCATTGCTAGGTAAGGCTGGAGAATAAAGAAAACTGCCTACAATCCTGCCCTGTGCGCCCTTAAATGTGGTTTATTTTACCTTTTTGGAACCTGTTTTATTAATTTTCAATGACTGTGACTAAAATCTGTAGTTGAAGTATATCCATCATATCCCTTTCTATGCACAACAGTGAAATCCTCCGTCTTTGATAGTTCTGGACCATCTACGTAATTCTAAACTGTATGTAAAGCCAGATGTGACTTTCCACCAGTGATAACCAGTGGTTGTCAGGGGCTAGTGACTGGTCGTCAGGGGCTAGTGATTGGTTGTCAGGGGCTAGTGACTGGTTGTCAGGGGCTAGTGACTGGTTGTCAGGGGCTAGTGATTGGTTGTCAGGGGATAGTGATTGGTTGTCAGGGGATAGTTATTGGTTGTCAGGGGCTAGTGATTGGTTGTCAGGGGATAGTGACTGGTTGTCAGGGGCTAGTGATTGGTTGTCAGGGGCTAGTGATTGGTTGTCAGGGGCTAGTGGTTGGTTGTCAGGGGATAGTGATTGGGTGTCAGGGGCTAGTGATTAGCTGTCAGGGGCTAGTGATTGGCTGTCAGGGGCTAGTGATTGGCTGTCAGGGGCTAGTGATTGGCTGTCAGGGGCTAGTGACTGGTCGTCAGGGGCTAGTGATTGGTTGTCAGGGGCTAGCGATTGATTGGTTGCCAGGGGCTAGTGATTGATTGGTTGTCAGGGGCTAGTGATTGTTTGTCAGGGGCTAGTGATTAGCTGAACATTGCTGATCTCTTTACAGTGATTTTCTAGCCCCATAGTAGGGCCATGCTTCAGGAGTGACTGGCTTGATGGGTATTTTGGAGCATTTCCTGTGTGTATTGAGAGACACCGCTTAGCAGGTGCCCAGGCAGCCAGAGGACCAGAACAGGAGGGGTGAGTAAACCTTATGTTAACATGCTCCATGTAAACCTATTTTAGGATAAGGCCCCACATTGCGGAAACGCAGCTTTTTTTGTTGCAGATTGTGTTGCGGTTTTTTGAGCCAAAGCCAAGAATGGCTATAAAAGGAATGGAAAATATATAGGAAGTTCTTATACTTCTCCCTTCTACTCAATCCACTCCTGGCTTTGGTTAAAAAACTGCAGCAAAATCTACAACAAAAAAAGCTGCGTTTCCGCAACGTGGGACCTCAGCCTAATAAGGAGTTGTCTTTATGGAATCCCCCAATACAGACACGTTTAGACCAATGTTTTATATACATGTATTTTGGGCTTTAATCACTGGGCTTCTGCAGATGGCATGTATTCTAATACCTAGAAAGCTGCAGAATGGCATTCACTAGCAAATCCATCAGACTGGCCATCTTACCGCTCGTCTGCAGCCCCATGTATTCTCTTTCCTCTATGGAATGATCTGTCCTTTACAGCGAGAAATACTCTTTGTATCAGCTTTGTCTGATAGACGAGGATCCTGACCAGGGGCCCCATGTTATTGCCTGCAGAGCTTAGTGAACAGGAAGATTAGACAATTTATCATCCATAAACCTGCTATAACCTGGCAAGTGATAAGACTGCTGAAGAGTAGAAAAAAAAAAGTCTAATAATTAGTGTCCTAAATAAACGTAATGACTAATTGAATTAGTGAATGCGGATAGGATCTGCCCACCATGTAGATGAGCTGCGACAATTACATTTGTGCCAGAATTTGATGAGTTTCTTTCCTCAGAAAAAGCCAAATTACATTAAAGACCAATAAACTGTTCAAGGACAAGACTAACAATGATTTGTCTCTAGAGGTACAAGCGGGTACAAGCTGTGCACTGCCCAGGGGTCAAGATAAAGGGGAAGGACAATGCAATGCAGAATCTGCTGATAAACTATATGGATCGCTGCAGGGTTAACATTAAGATCTTACAGGGGATCTCTTCCTTTTAGCGCAATATCTTTTTTGAGGTCCACCTTTCTCTGATGCAGTGCTACAAATTCACTGCATAGAGTTAAAGGGGTTGGACGACAAACAATATTCAATAGGGATAAGTGACTCAAAATGCTGTGAACCCCACCAATTACAAGAATGGGCATCCCAAGTGCCCCATTTGAATGGAGTGACGGTCAAATATGCCCACTACAGCTCCATTCATCTTTATCGACTGCCAAATACAAGCCATGGCTGAATTTTTTTTCTGGCAGTCACATATTGAATGGGTCTGCTCCATGAAATCATGGGGTATTGATGGGAGTCCCAACAGTCGGACTCTCACCGTACACCCATTTATCTCCTTGACTGTGAATACAAGATCCCTTGTTTGTGGTACAAGCCCTTTAAGACATAACATTAGAACTTCCTGCATCCCCCACTAGCGAGAGCTTAAAGGGAATGTATCGCCAATTATTTTTTTATTTATTAAAACCAGATTATATCAATTTTTTTCTGATTCTAGATTTTTTCCATTTTCTGTACATTTTTATGGGGCTGCATCTTGCCTGAGTCTCTCCTTGTTAACATTTAGTGATCTGCTTTATAGCAGTCTCATGGCCATAGGCAGCGATAGAATGGAGCCGACTTATTGAGGTCTATTGGATTGTTTTCTAGAAATGCTCTGTGCATAAAGAAGGGAATAGATAAGACGTGACATCATCTATTGTCAGTAGTGCATGTAATGATGAGTCATTGATATTATCTATAAAGCTGTTCTATCTTCTATTGTAATACCTATCTGTGGTGTAAATGAGGTGACTGTTGCAAAGAAAACCTCTGCAGAATTGACAAGTGTCAGCCTATTATTAGGCTTAGTGGTCACAGTTAAAATTGCAGGATTTAGTACACATCTTTAAATATAGATAGCAGCATGAAATATTTTAAAAAAAGCAATCAAAATAGTTTAAAAAATATGTTTAACATAAAACTTGGTTTAGGTAATTTTTTTGGCGACACATTCCCTTTAAGAGTTTACTGCAGACTGTTTACACACAAAACACATTAACAACACTATAAGGAGAATGTTCCTCAACTCCCCCTAGTGGCAGAATTTTATATTTTACCTCTGTCTATGCAGAGGATTTGGTGTCCTGGTTTAGAAGATACATTAAGAAGCACAGAACTGATTGGAAAAGCAAAGTATTGTTTATAGATGGACGTTATTTAGTATACCCAACTCTATGTCTGTACACAGCCGTATTCGGTAGGCTGCTCATTCCTTGGCATCACTTCATGTTCATTTGTATGAGATCTTAAGATAGTGTGTATACAGTCCTAAAATGGTTTGGCAGATTGCAAGGCCTATACAGTGGTATGGACACCTGTCAGATACTGATATAGATGGAGCAAGACAGAAAACATGAAGACTGTACAAGTTGTATTGACTGTGTTGCTGCCTTCAGTTAACCCTATAGAGCTTGTGTTTGTGACGTCAGGCTATATAGACGTTGTGCTGAGAGTATATGTGACTTGAGGCTGCACCACAGGTACGTAGTATGAGATGAACACCATCTCTAATAACCACAGGATGACAGGAGAACTGTCTGCTAATATTAGAAGAGATTATCTTTACAATGGAGCCAAGCAGGAGGCGGTGTGGGATGAAATGTACTAACAAGCGGACGTGTCCATTTCCTTTATGTATTATCTGACCACCCCAGGGAAGCCGCTAAACTCCTCCAGGTCT
This sequence comes from Leptodactylus fallax, assembly GCA_947044405.1. Taxonomy (NCBI): domain Eukaryota; kingdom Metazoa; phylum Chordata; class Amphibia; order Anura; family Leptodactylidae; genus Leptodactylus; species Leptodactylus fallax. Next base: position 3,361,770 of record CAMRHE010000132.1, read on the forward strand.
CCATGCGATAAGTGCTGGCAGCGCAGGTAATAGAAACCCCAGAAATCTGCTCCACTGACACTTGGACCGCCGCAGTGATCAGATAACAGTGTCCTTATGACTTATGGGCATGACGGTGACTTCCCTCAATGATGGGATGAGTCAGTGAGCTATGGGATGCTTAGTAATCCTTAACAACAATGGACTCCATGGCATTTGTTAGAGAGTGCAGAAAATGTCACCTTGTCATGAAATGTTTCTCATATTTACAATCGGAAACAGACCATCCAATGCATGTAATAGGAACCACTTATAGGAGAGAGAAAAATAAAAGGTATGAGTAGATATATATTTATATTCATGCTTCTTTTGTAGTACGCCATGGTGTCAGAACGAGAACATGCTTGTCAAACATCAGATTAAGGGAGATTCTCTGAAGAGAAGCGCAGCAGCTTAATGGAAGGCTGAGCCGCAGTATTCTCCATTGTAGAGCTACTTGTACTTCAGTAGACACATAAGATTCAAGTGTTCTTAATCTCTTCTGCCGCCTTGTAGCTATGGCATGTCGGCCACGGGGCGTTTCTGTTTCAAAGTGTCAATCAGGGATAAAACGCCACGTTTTACACTGGTCGTGACTCTCCTTGTCACAGAGTCTGCAGGAGGTGGCGGTGGCTGTGGCTTCTGGGAAGGAGGCCTGGCAACCAGGCACTTCTGATACCGCAACTGCAAGAAACACAGGGGTCTATATGTCAGTAAAGAAAGAAAAGCAACATGTCTGCTTCAATATTTCAGATACAAGAACATATGTCAGGTGATTCTGGCTGCCCAACATGAGAGCAGGATATAACAGACGAAGAGAAGCTGAGTTCTATGATGTATAGGTGTACAGTATATGATAGAGGGAGAGAAGCTGAGCTCTGTGATCTATAGGGTTATATGATAGAGGGAGAGAAGCTGAGCTCTGTGATATATAGGTGTATATGATAGAGGAGAGAAGCTGAGCTGTGTGATATATAGGTGTATATGATAGAGGAGAGAAGCTGAGCTCTGTGATATATAGGATTATATGATAGAGGAGAGAAGCTGAGCTCTGTGATCTATAGGGTTATATGATAGAGGGAGAGAAGCTGAGCTCTGTGATATATAGGATTATATGATAGAGGGAGAGAAGCTGAGCTCTGTGATATATAGGGTTATATGATAGAGGGAGAGAAGATGAGCTCTGTGATATATAGGGTTATATGATAGAGGGAGAGAAGATGAGCTCTGTGATATATAGGTTATATGATAGAGGGAGAGAAGCTGAGCTCTGTGATATATAGGGTTATATGATAGAGGGAGAGAAGATGAGCTCTGTGATATATAGGGTTATATGATAGAGGGAGACAAGCTGAGCTCTGTGATATATAGGATTATATGATAGAGAGAGAGAAGCTGAGCACTGTGATATATAGGTTATATGATAGAGAGAGAAGCTGAGCTCTGTGATATATAGGTTATATGATAGAGGGAGAGAAGCCGAGCACTGTGATATATAGGCGTATATGATAGAGAAGAGAAGCTGAACTCTGTGATATATAGGGTTATATGATAGAGAGAGAGAGAGAAGCTGAGCTCTGTGATATATAGGTGTATATGATAGAGGGAGAGAAGCCGAGCACTGTGATATATAGGTGTATAGGATAGAGGAGAGAAGCTGAGCTCTGTGATATATAGGTGTATAGGATAGAGGAGAGAAGCTGAGCTCTGTGATATATAGGTGTATAGGATAGAGGAGAGAAGCTGAGCTCTGTGATATATAGGGTTATATGATAGAGGGAGAGAAGCTGAGCTCTGTGATATATAGGGTTATATGATAGAGGGAGAGAAGCTGAGCTCTGTGATATATAGGTGTATATGATAGAGAAGAGAAACTGAGCTCTGTGATATATAGGGTTATATGATAGAGGGAGAGAAGCTGAGCTCTGCGATATATAGGTGTATATGATAGAGGGAGAGAAGCCGAGCACTGTGATATATAGGATTATATGATAGAGGAGAGAAGCTGAGCTCTGTGATATATAGGTGTATAGGATAGAGGAGAGAAGCTGAGCTCTGTGATATATAGGTGTATAGGATAGAGGAGAGAAGCTGAGCTCTGTGATATATAGGTGTATAGGATAGAGGGAGAGAAGCTGAGCTCTGTGATATATAGGTGTATATGATAGAGAAGAGAAGCTGAACTCTGTGATATATAGGGTTATATGATAGAGAGAGAGAGAGAGAAGCTGAGCTCTGTGATATATAGGTGTATATGATAGAGGAGAGAAGCTGAGCTCTGTGATATATAGGTGTATAGGATAGAGGAGAGAAGCTGAGCTCTCTGATATATAGGTGTATATGATAGAGAAGAGAAGCTGAGCTCTGTGATATATAGGGTTATATGATAGAGGGAGAGAAGCTGAGCTCTGTGATATATAGGGTTATATGAGAGGGAGAGAAGCTGAGCTCTGTGATATATAGGGTTATATGATAGAGGGAGTGAAGCTGAGCTCTGTGATATATAGGGTTATATGATAGAGGAGAGAAGCTGAGCTCTGTGATATATAGGGTTATATAATAGAGGGAGAGAAGCTGAGCTCTGTTATATATATGGTTATATGATAGGAGAGAAGCTGAGCTCTGTGATATATAGGGTTATATGATAGAGGGAGAGAAGCTGAGCTCTGTGATATATAGGGTTATATGATAGCCGAGAGAAGCTGAGCTCTGTGATATATAGGGTTATATGATAGAGAGAGAGAAGCTGAGCTCTGTTATATATATGGTTATATGATAGGAGAGAAGCTGAGCTCTGTGATATATAGGGTTATATGATAGAAGAGAGAAGCTGAGCTCTGTGATGTATAGGATTATATGATAGAGGAGAGAAGCTGAGCTCTGTGATATATAGGGTTATATGATAGAGGGAGAGAAGCTGAGCTCTGTGATATATAGGGTTATATGATAGAGGGAGAGAAGCTGAGCTCTGTGATATATAGGGTTATATGATAGCCGAGAGAAGCTGAGCTCTGTGATATATAGGGTTATATGATAGAGAGAGAGAAGCTGAGCTCTGTTATATATATGGTTATATGATAGGAGAGAAGCTGAGCTCTGTTATATATAGGGTTATATGATAGAAGAGAGAAGCTGAGCTCTGTGATATATATGGTTATATGATAGGAGAGAAGCTGAGCTCTGTGATATATAGGGTTATATGATAGAAGAGAGAAGCTGAGCTCTGTGATGTATAGGATTATATGATAGAAGAGAGAAGCTGAGCTCTGTGATGTATAGGATTATATGATAGAGGAGAGAAGCTGAGCTCTGGGATATATAGGGTTATATGATAGAGGGAGAGAAGCTGAGCTCTGTGATAGTTAAGGCTCACCATTAAAATATCCCTGAGATATATGATGTCATTGGTCAGGGTCAGTGTGTAAAAATTACCACCAGTAGCTGGAAGACCGGGGCCCCAGTACACTACCAGGTGTAATACCCCTTTATTATTAACAGTGTATTTAGGAACTTCACCAAAAGATGCCATTTCATGTGTCTCCTTACCATGCAGGCAGCTTGGACAGCTTCAGAAACACACCCCGCATTGGGCTCACACCAGAACACATGAGTCTCAAAATGCTGATTGCCTGTGTCCATAATGAAAGCGAATGTATGGATATCTTTGCCAACCCCCATAAATGATAGGAAACGCACCCGACATTCTACTAAGACTTCTTCATCCTGCCAGAAGAAAACCGATCACATTTGTTATCTCAATTTATGGTCACATTTTTACAGTTATATTTCAGTGCACACAAGTACTGTCAGTCCCATCATGGCTGTCGCTCCATTTCGACACTATTAGCCAAAGCAAATAGTGTGACACTGTTACTTGTTAACTATAACATGGTTTTATTTAAAGGGGATATATGCTTCCCTTTCTGAAGGTGCCATACAGTAGTGACATATGGCACATGCTGATATCAGAAGTCTGTCACTTATGTGTCACTATGCATTAGTTTGGAAGGAATCACTTCTTACTCCTAGCAGTATACTAATAGCACTGCCAGTAAATGGTCCAATGTATAAATCATATGTAGACTTGTCCTGCCTCCAGCTGCTAATTGACAGCTTTCTCCCTATGCACAGTAATAGAGAGAATTCTGTCCAGCAGCGTCTGAAGGACGGTGAAGCCTATATCTCATAAATACATGGACTCCTTCCTCCCGATGCTGTGATGGTTAAACTAAGAGTTCTACAAAGTTGCTGCATTTTCACACATAAGTCACAGACTGCTGAAATCCGGGGCTGACAGATTCCCTTTAAGCAATGAATAAAATTGTAATTGGCCATTATACAACACTGTTGTCTCAACATTTTATTAGGCTATTTTTTGAGCTATTTGCTTTTTCTTTTGTGCTAAGAAATGAAGTGGGTAGACCAGAAATGTGTCCTGGGGCTTCAGTAGACCTTTATTCAGACCTTTCTTCTCCTGGTAAACACTGTGGTTGCAGAAAATCACAACAGACCTAATACTTTCCCAAAACCTCAGCTTACTTCACTACAAAAATTCAGCGCTCCTCACAAAGTAAGCCTGGAGCTCCAATTCTTTCCTGACTCCCACAAGGGCAACTGAATATGTTCCTGGGATAAATTTACCACCCCTCCATTTACTATACTATACTTTCTAGATTTAGGGCTAAGGTAGGGTTACATAGGATAATAATGTGTCCCTCTCCCCATCTCAAGTTCAGGGGGCCTAAAATTCTGCACTGAATCTTCACCCCAGGTGAAGGAAAACCTAGTTACACATTTTTTTTTTTTTTATTATTGATGGTCTATACTTAGGGTATGTTTACACAACAGAATTTGACGCTGATTTTGAAGTCAAATCTGCCTCAAAATGGACACCAAATTCTGCCCTCAATCTGACTCCCACTGTATTCAATTGGGACGCAGGGATTGAAGCAGGATGCTGTCAAAATAAGCATTAGGCCCAATTATCAGAACTAATCGTAGAATGAAAGCTGCAGCAGAAAGTCAAAGCTCTGCCAGAGGGGCGGAAATTGGAGAGCAATTTGAGTTGGAAATCAAACACAAATTACTCTTCCATTTCTGCCGTGTGAACATACCCCTAGGATAAGCCATCAGTATTAATGGTGTGGGTGTGACTTCTGGAACTCCTGCTGATTGAAGGGAAATAACCTGCAGTACCAGACACTGCCACAACCCTATGTGCAGCGCAGTGCCAGAGTAAAGAATGAAGGGTATGAGGCAAAGATTTGGACACCACTGATCAATTATTGATGACCTAGCTTAAACGATAAGCCATGAATACTTAAATATTTGCATACATTATCAGTATAGGCGATTGTAAGACACCTATTAATACATCTTATCAGAGAGCAACGACTTTTTTTTTTGCTCTTATTAGTCTGTTTCACTGACACCCCCCCCCCCCCCCGCCCAACTTTCCAATACAACCAAAACACTTTATTCACATCAGTGCAGGTCAGAATATCTTGTGTGACCTCGGGTCAGTTTCTGAGCGAGACAGTTATAGAGCAGATTCTCCTCTACTTACTGTGTGCAGTGTATGGCAGATAATCTACAGCCACCAGCTCAGAGAGGAATGCAAACTATAAATATACCGTGCAGAGGGGAAAATTGCAAAATATAAGTCATATAATGACCAAAATTAGTGTTACTCCTCATGTACATCCTGAAAAATCAAATAATTTTTATTTCTTAAGGCATATCAAATTCTTTTAACTACTTGTAGTCAAATAGGGAAAGACTGGAAATGGATATTAAAAACTGTAGTAAGCATAGTCATATTGCTCATATGACTAAAGCCTCTGTCTGAAGTGTCACAGCAGTAGATAGCCTAAGCAGTGAACTTCTCAGCTAGTATTAGTCCAGGTAACCTATGCTCTATCTATATACTGCAGTCACAATGGATGCTAAAAACAATAGCTTTTACTGCAGTGCACAAGGATGGATTCACATCTTAAGACAGAAGCACTTCCAATTTATTGCTATTCTTGTATTCCTGTATACCGGATGTAGAGTGTACTGGCCTCGGGGGCTTTCTATTTCGCTGTCTTTGTACAGTAGATAGGTGAACCAGGCAATCTATTTAGGGATACAGCCTAGTTTGAGCTGATGCATAAACTGCCTGTGTATTAAATGGATGCTGATACATGGAACAAACAGAGTAATAAAACAACACGCGTGGTGATACGAGTGTAGAAACAAGACAGAAGTGCATTACAGTATATAAGAGTAATATTAATCATACTGCTACAGCAATGAGGCATCTCCTGATGTACACATCGCAACATACAGTAAGACTTCAGCTTGTGTGCAGACTGCCGGACCCTCACCAGGACCATCCACCTTCTAAATCAGCGAATTTGCTCAGATGAAGCAGATGACATTTCTAGTATAAATGTGCCCTATTGTTCACCATCTGCTTCTGCCACATCATTAATCTTGTGCCGCTCTGAACCACTATGAGCCTGACACCTATTTTTGCTGATGTTTATGTATTTTTGTTATTTAGGCCAAATGAAAAGTTGGGTGAAGAAAAATGGTTAAGGAAGAGTCAAACCTTTTCTTTGTATTCAGCTGTTTTATGGCACCCATATATGTCACTATGGTAACTGCATGTCTTCAATTTATCCCTTAAAGGAGTTGTCCAGGAATCTCAGTACTTGGGCAAGAGGTCACTTTGACTAGCTTATGGTGGAGATGTCGTCAAGTAACTGGCGCTCTCTTATACGTGTTGTGGTCTTGCTCTGCCATATAATCTTTTTGGCCAAAAGTACAAGAGCTTCTATTTAGACTAGTTGGTTCCCCATTCCCATTCCCCAAGAGGTAGCTCTATCTCTCTCTTATCCTTCCTGCAGAGGAAAATGGAAAAGTGCTATGGCAGAGGTTTTACAATAAGTTGTCCATAGGTTCTGTAGGGAGTAGATAAACTGTAATATCATCTATTGTCAGTAGTGGATATATGAGTGTTATCTGTAGAGGTTTGAACTTCCATTGTGATGCTGTCTGTCTTGTTTGAGGTTTTCATTGCAGCAGTGACCTCATTTACATCACAAACAAAATTAGCAAGTGTAAGACTGCTATTAGGCTTAGTGGATGGAGTGAAAATTGCAGGATATGGTACTTCTTTAAAAAAAAATATAGATGATGGCATAGAAAATAAAATCATCAAAAATTCTTACAAAATACGTTTCTCATAAAAACCTGGTTAAAAATAAAGTCCATTTTGGATGTCATATTCCTTTTTAGCAATCCTCTTGCTTTACCCTGTACTTGTAGTGTGGAGGTGTTAACTACACATATGCCTGCATGTTTTTAATTAAATAAAGTGATTAAATGAAACATCTGCTCTGTAAATTATACAAAATTACAATGTTAGAAATCATCATATTTTGCTGTGCTTCAATGGCTGCAATGTCATTTATTTCATTATTTTGCTGCACTCATCTAAATGTCATTGTGCATGCATTGTTAACCAGAATAATGTGACCTTGAAACCAGTCGCAAGCAAAAAAGTCAATGCTGAGAAAACATTTTTCCATTCCATATACTGCACTGTACATGCAGAAAACTCAGAACATACAGAAACATATGTTAGTTTATTATGGAGCCATTGGTGGGGGCCATTTTACAGTATGGGGACAACATAAGGAATGCGGTCTGTCAGTTTGTTCTAAGTCTGAGCCTGGTTTGCAATAATTTAGTTCACTGGAAAAACATATATATTTTTGTTGCATTTTTCTGAACCAATTGTGATGTGTATAATACACTTTGCCCAGGCAAAACAATGGGAAAGCCATAGAAAGATTCCAAACAATAAAATTATTATCAACAACTAAATTTACTGTACTTATAGCAATTGACTTAAAGATCAGGCAACCCCTGTTGCCACAGGGTGCTGAGATGGTCGTGCATGAGCTGCTCTCTCCATCCGCTTCTATGAGACTTCTGAGATTAGCTCAGCCTCCCTACTTGGCTATTCTGAGAAATCCTAGAAATGAATGCAGAGGAATATGGATATGCCATAAATGTCCCAAATGGGAATATTCCTGTAAAGGGTATGTCCAAAAAACAACTTATTTACCCACAGGATAAATGATAAGTGTCTGATCCCTGGGATCTCCTTTATGAGTAGATTGGTGGTTGCACACACGATCTGCCATTTAATAAATTTTTTTATGGTTAAGTACAGAACTTGTCTATCTTTTTCAGTCCCATAGACTTTGTATAAAGCAGCAGTGCATGTGTAACCACTGCTCAATTAAAATGGCAGGTGCTGGACCCCCATTCTCATGATTATGGGGGACCCAACGGTAGAACCCCCAGCGATCAGACATTATTAGTATGAGATTGCAAGGTTTACAGTCATGTGATGAAGAGGGGTATTCCTAGCTAAAGTGGTAACTTGTACTAGGCTGGTTAGATTAGCTCACCTTTTCCTTGATGACAGTCACAGTGGCATCCGCCACATTCATAATAACTGGTGTCCAGTCCTCTCTGTCTGAGGGGTTCAAAAGACTATCAATGGCATCATTGACAACATCCATACCTTAGGAATGAAGACAAGACGTCAGACAACGGGCTATGTACAGTACACAAATATTATGTCATACCGTACCATAGTGACCTTATAGATGAGATACACGTCACATACCTGTGGGTCTAGGAACTGATTGCATCCCCACATACAGCACATGAAATTTCTGCACAAGTTCTGTCTTTGGTGTTGGGAATTCTACTGTATAAGAGGACAGACAATACAGTAATACATAAGCCATTAATACTAAGTAGTAATAAAGACGAAACTGCCTGGAAACATCAGTAATATACAACTCAATAAATTGTCCGCATCATGATGGGAAGTTCAGATCACTATACAGACACATCTTAAAAATAATGTATCACCGTTTTTTTAGTTTAGGGGCAAGGCCTTGGTCATATGGAGATGGGGCTATACAGCAAACAGCGCTGTACACCGGGGAGTGCTGGCGGGACCTTGGTGCACAGCGCTGTCTGGTGTACTATAGAGGGGGGATCATGTTTAGTATAGAGCTAGGAGCCACAACACTGTGGCCAGATTGCGGACCGGCAAAAGACCCCCAACGGCCCGGTCCGCGGACCGGTGGTTGGGGACCCCTGGCCTACAGAACTGGCAATTGTCAGTCTATTATTAGGCTTAGTGGCCATAACATTGCAGGATACAGTACATTTTTAAATACAGTGACATGGAAAATTTACATATATATATACACACACACACATAACTCTTAATATATATGTTTACCTTAAACACTTGGTTATAGGTCATTTTCTGGCAACACATTCCCTTTAAGGTGGCCATACACATTAGAAGGATGCTGCTGAACCTGCTGATTTCCTTTTGCCTGGTTGACCATCCTATGTGTATGTATTCTGTGTTGGCACAGACCAGGGAAAAGAAGGGTCACACATGCTGGTTTTCAACATGTCTGATCTTTTTCACCTAAAGGGAGATACATTGCTGCCAGGGGTGACTGAGAGGCTTATAACTTTGTTCCAATTGAGAACATATGCCTCTGCAGATTTCTACTAGAAATCTTACATAACTTACAACTTGGGGTCTGGCTGCTGAAAATTCCAACGAACCTAAGAAATGGGGGTGTTTTAGCCCCATTGTGAATGCAGCTGCAGGAAAAGGGTCTGAACCTAGGTGGTTGCAGACGCACCCCCCACTCCCAGTCACTTCAATGGCAGCGCTAGTGATAGTCATGGACTGTACTTTGGCTATCTCCAGTGCTCCTATTAAAGAGAACAGGAACAGGGGTGCATCTCCATATACCAGGGGTTTGGCCACTTTTCCCATGGTTGCATTAACAATGGGGCTAAAACACCCCTGATCTCAGGATGGGTGGGGGCCTCAGCGGTCAGACCACCACTGACCATTACTTTATCCTCTATCCCATTGATAGTGGACAAATATTGTTTGTGTTATAAACCCTTTAAAATGGGAGGTATGGAATATGATGTAAAGCATGCCACCGTACTCTTTCTTTCCTTCCATGCTACTCTTCTACTCTACTAAGGAAAAGATGTTTAACATAATAAAATAACGTATCCTTCCTGTTCGGAGCAGAACTAACAAAGACTTCTTGAAAAAAGTGTTCTATGACTGTTCAAGAATAAGAAAATGTATGCAATATCTATTGTAGTGTTCACACTGGGGCAGTTTGTATGGAGATCCAGAAATAATCAGATCTGAACTATCCAACCATTATGCATTACCCATAGTGAATATCACCATGTATGTCCTTCTCCATCGGAAAGATCACTTTTTTATTTTTTATCTCAGATATACATGGGCCACAGGATAAAGTCAAACTAGGATATTAGTTGGGTGAAATTATGGTGTACAATTCAACCAGCATTGCATACCTTGCAGTGGGACATCAAGGCTGGCATGTGGTCTTTCCTGTGATGAGCTGCAAGCCGTAGCTTTGGCATTTTTTCTTTCTGCCATAATCTGTAAGGAATGAATCACAAGCATTGTTAGCTATATAATCCAACCAATCTGTGTTCTGTCATTGTTTTCTATGCTTATTGCCAAATAAATATCATGACAAGGAAAGAAGGTTTCATGAAGCGAGGAACAGGGTCTGTCAGATTTCACAATACAAACTGCCTACACTGATCTCTTAGAACCGATAAGACTGGTGTATTTACTTTCAAAATCCATGTCAGAATCCTTTTCCCACCTGATATTAAGCAGTGAGCATTTTAGGTCCAGCTAGAGACTGAGAGAGCTTGAGGCTACTGTATTCAGGAGCTAAACCCAATCTCCACCCTCCTAGCCTGAGTGACAAGTTCCTTTCAGAAACCAAAATCTCACACCACTTAGTTCAAACTGGGGCTTGTCATTCAAACTAGTCAGGCATGAGACTGAGTTGAGCTCATGAATACCCTGGACTTATAAACTCTGACAGTCTCTAGCTGGACTCATAAGAATACTCAGTTTAATACCAGACAGAAAACCTTCAATAAGGATTATCCAGTCATTCTAATATGGATTAATATAAAATGTAAAGGTTTAAAATATCTATTTAGTAATGTACAGATGTAGCAATGTTAACTTGATTCCTCCTCAAAATCAGCCCACATTCATTCCAGAATCTGCCTCATATTGTTTTCAATGGGAGGCAGCAGTGGACGCTTCTTTTTGTCAATCTAGAGACTACTGCTGATTAACCCCATTGTGTTTGCGAGTAAACCAGTGGCGGAAAGCCGAAACTCTGCCCCACAGGATGCACAGGGTCAGAATCTACGTTGTGCAATTCATTTTCCTAATGTGTTTATTAATATTTCCTGCGTCAGATTAACATTTGCTGCATCTGTATACATTCTGTGAAATCTAGTGCCGGATCTTCTCTAAATTAATATAACAAAACCAATATTATAACTGTATACTGTATCCTCATACTATGTATATATAACTCCTATGTAGTATAAAATGGTATAATATTGTGGCTACCTTAGAACAGATTTCGTGAAGGCTGGTTGCAATGGCTTTTGCTGGTGTGTCACATCGGAACACGTGGCATTTTAAGATTCGTGTATCCTTGTCTCTGGCAACATATGCGAAATCCCTACAAAAATAAGAAGTAGAAATATATACAATATACATTTTGTTCCTAGACTGACATGTATAGAAGTAGAGCAAAAACACAAAACTTTACAAGCATCACAACAGGGTAATAAAATGCATATGTTGACAGCTGGAGCAAGAAAGAGCCATATTCTAAAGTCCCCCTAAAGACTTGCATAGACTGGTAATGAAATAGTGATAAGGACCAGAGAGACCTATTTCCAGAGATGCAAGTAGCTGGTATTATGCACATATAATGGGAATAAGTCATTCCAAAATGTAATTGTATATTTTCCACCAAGGAGACAAATAAAATATGCTGCAATGCATTGTAAATGGGGAGAACCTAGGTGTAATAAATCTCCACATGCGGCTTTAATTGGAAATCTGGATTCCTCATTGAAATTCAGGGGACGCATCATTGTGCTCATAAACAGTGTAAAAGCAACATCCCCAAATAATGTGATCTACAACACGGCGCTACAGCAGGAAAAGTAAGGGTTAACCCTCGGTATTGAATGCATATTAGGTGAAAGTTTTGAGCGTTCGCTGTACATGAATATTCATCTGCCTTCCTATCAGGAACATGCAATTAATAGATCAATGCTCACATCCCCAGTAGCAACTGGTTCATTACATCCATTCTAATGGAAAACCCAGGACCAAGAGCGGTTCAGCTCCTTGGAGGCAGAATGGTGAGACTCTGAGAATAGGACAACACTGGCACATTGCCAACTCCAAAGAGAATATAACCTTCATGTATAATAACTGCAAAAGTGAATGAGGTATTGGGCAGTGGGAATACAGTATTAGTTTAATAGGGGATGTTTGCAGAAAATTGCACAGCTGATTTTATTGTAGATAAGGTCAATAGAAGGTGCAAGAGTGCTTGGATGATGAATGTAGCCTTTAAGTGTCTATTCAGTTACTGTGCCCCACCACCAATATGGACTATACAGTACATGGGGTGCCCTAAGGTTGTTGGGCTAATGTGATGCTCTCTTGACCTGTGGTACATGTACCCTGTATTGCACACAGACTCTAAGGGTACGCACCATGGCTGGTAACCACTGCTCTGGAAGTGGTAGATTTAGTGAGTGCACAGGTTCTACGGCTACAGGGGGGCTAATGCCACTCAAACCACTCACCACCTTCAAATAGGCAGGGGCAGGCACCAGAAGATATTGGGTCAGGGTTACGGGGGCAGGTCTCCTGTACAGCAGCGGGTAGTCTGTGCTGAATAGATAAATACAGTGCCTTGCCAAAGTATTCGGCCCCCTTGAACTTTTCAACCTTTTGCCACATTTCAGGCTTCAAACATAAAGATATAAAATTTAAACTTTTTGGTGAAGAATCAACAACAAGTGGGACACAATCGTGAAGTGGAACGAAATTTATTGGTTATTTTAAACTTTTGTAAAAAATAAAAAACTGAAAAGTGGGGCGTGCAATATTATTCGGCCCCTTTACTTTCAGTGCAGCAAACTCACTCCAGAAGTTCAGTGAGGATCTCTGAATGATCCAATGTTGTCCTAAATGACTGATGATGATAAATATAATCCACCTGTGTGTAATCAAGTCTCCGTATAAATGCACCTGCTCTGTGATAGTCTCAGGGTTCTGTTTAAAGCGTAGAGAGCATCATGAAGACCAAGGAACACACCAGGCAGGTCCGTGATACTGCTGTGGAGAAGTTTAAAGACGGATTTGGATACAAAAAGATTTCCCAAACTTTAAACATCCCAAGGAGCACTGTGCAAGCGATCATATTGAAATGGAAGGAGTATCAGACCACTGCAAATCTACCAAGACCCGGCCGTCCCTCTAAACTTTCATCTCAAACAAGGAGAAGACTGATCACAGATGCAGCCAAGAGGCCCATGATCACTCTGGATGACCTGCTGAGATCTACAGCTGAGGTGGGAGAGTCTGTCCATAGGACAACAATCAGTCGTACACTGCACAAATCTGGCCTTTATGGAAGAGTGGCAAGAAGAAAGCCATTTCTCAAAGATATCCATAAAAAGTCTCGTTTAAAGTTTGCCACAAGCCACCTGGGAGACACACCAAACTAAATCGAACTTTTTGGCCACAATGCAAAACGATATGTTTGGCGTAAAAGCAACACAGCTCATCACCCTGAACACACCATCCCCAGTGTCAAACATGGTGGTGGCAGTATCATGGTTTGGGCCTGCTTTTCTTCAGCAGGGACAGGGAAGATGGTTAAAATTGATGGGAAGATGGATGGAGCCAAATACAGGACCATTCTGGAAGAAAACCTGTTGGAGTCTGCAAAAGACCTGAGACTGGGACGGAGATTTATCTTCCAACAAGACAATGATCCCAAACATAAAGCAAAATCTACAATGGAATGGTTCACAAATAAACGTATCCAGGTGTTAGAATGGCCAAGTCAAAGTCCTGACCTGAATCCAATCGAGAATCTGTGGAAAGAGCTGAAAACTGCTGTTCACAAACGCTCTCCATCCAACCTCACTGAGCTCCAGCTGTTTTCCAAGGAAGAATGGGCAAGAATTTCAGTCTCTCGATGTGCAAAACTGATAGTGACATACCCCAAGCGACTTGCAGCTGTAATCGCAGCAAAAGGTGGCGCTACAAAGTATTAACTTAAGGGGGCCGAATAATTTGGCACGCTCCACTTTTCAGTTGTTTATTTTTTACAAAAGTTTAAAATATCCAATAAATTTCGTTCCACTTCACAATTGTGTCCCACTTGTTGTTGATTCTTCACCAAAAAATTAAAATTTTATATCCTTATGTTTGAAGCCTGAAATGTGGCAAAAGGTTGAAAAGTTCAAGGGGGCCGAATACTTTCGCAAGGCACTGTAGCTTCTGATCTATGACCTGATGAGTGAAAAGCTGGTCGGAAGCTAACAGACCTTCAGAACTTTTAGTGTGTGTCTGCCACAGGCACCCCCCATGAGCAAAAAGATTAACTTGGAGTGCTATATGCACCGGTTTTTCTTTCCCACTTGAGACTGGAGCAGGATCTGTCACATGACAGACACTATAGTGTCCATTTGGGGTACTCAGAACCTTTTTCATGAGGGGCTATCTGGCTTGAGAAAGGTTGAGAAACACTGCTCTATGGTGTGAATAATGGCATATACAGCTTGAAAACAGGTATAATACATTGCTGAAGCTATAACAGAAAAATCAATAACCAACACTTAGGTTTGTTTAGCCAAGGACACTGCATTAGTAAAACAACGCAATGGAGCTATTATAAGTCAATGAGACCCATCAGAATGTAGAACAAAACAGAAACAATCAGTATATTTAGTGTGGGCCTTATAAATAGGGGTGCCATAAGGGTAATGTGAACAGAGCCTACAGAAAGTTTTACATTTTGTGTAAAACATCCAGCACTCAGAAAGTAAGAAGGATCATGAGGGATTGTTTTCACTGTATTTACTCATGGCCTTCTCCTCTATGGGGGATCTGTCCACTCTGGGCTCACTTTACAGAGGCCCTGTGATTTACAGATCTCCTGACGTGTAGTACATGATGAAACAATTCTGGAGCATCTTTTCTTAGAATTCTGTGTTGCGCCTTTCCTCTGTAATTCCTACTAGATGTTATATTAAGGCCCCAATTATATGTTATATTAAGGCCCCACGTTGCAGAAACTCAACTTTTTTTTTTTCCACATTTTGCTGCAATTTTTTTGAGCCAAAGCCAAGAGCAGAAGGTAGAAGTATAAGAGCTTCCTATATATTTCCCATTCCTTCTGTAGACATTCTTGCTTTGGCTCAAAAAAAACGCAGCAAAATCTGCAACAAAAAAAGCTGCGTTTCCGCAACGTGGGGCCTCAGCCTAAAGGACAACTGGGATGTGTCCCTGCACAGTCTGACAGCCTCCAGACAGTCCTGGCAATGTTAGGCGTCAGAACATACACTCTTTAGATAAAGGGTACGGTAACTGTAATAGAACAGGTTTTTTCCACAAAATCATAGTGTCTTATTGATGTGATATGACAGGGTTAATGTCTTACTGATCAGTCTATATGTATTTCTTATTGCACATCTATAGGAGGTTCACTCTGTAGTTCTGTATACTATTCTGTATTTCTGTATGCTTTTCTGTACTGGTCAGTAGATAAGCATTTTTTTGCAAATTCCTGTCCCTAAATGGTCATGTTATAACCTAACCACTCAGCCCATAAGCTTGACTATTCAGCCCCTCGCCCACAGGTGCTATAAAAACTGTAGAGGCAATTGTTTGTTAGCCTCGGCTGGAATCATGAGAAAGAAAGATGTCCAGCACGTCTGGAAGTCATTGAACGATGGGTATACAGTGCCTTGCGAAAGTATTCGGCCCCCTTGAACTTTTCAACCTTTTGCCACATTTCAGGCTTCAAACATAAGGATATAAAATTTTAATTTTTTGGTGAAGAATCAACAAGTGGGACACAATCGTGAAGTGGAACAAAATTTATTGGTTATTTTAAACTTTTGTAAAAAATAAAAAACTGAAAAGTGGGGCATGCAATATTATTCAGCCCCCTTAAGTTAATACTTTGTAGCGCCACCTTTTGCTGCGATTACAGCTGCAAGTCGCTTGGGGTATGTCTCTATCAGTTTTACACATCGAGAGACTGAAATTCTTGCCCATTCTTCCTTGGAAAACAGCCCGAGCTCAGTGAGGTTGGATGGAGAGCGTTTGTGAACAGCAGTTTTCAGCTCTTTCCACAGATTCTCGATTGGATTCAGGTCAGGACTTTGACTTGGCCATTCTAACACCTGGATACGTTTATTTGTGAACCATTCCATTGTAGATTTTGCTTTATGTTTGGGATCATTGTCTTGTTGGAAGATAAATCTCCGTCCCAGTCTCAGGTCTTTTGCAGACTCCAACAGGTTTTCTTCCAGAATGGTCCTGTATTTGGCTCCATCCATCTTCCCACCAATTTTAACCATCTTCCCTGTCCCTGCTGAAGAAAAGCAGGCCCAAACCATGATGCTGCCACCACCATGTTTGACAGTGGGGATGGTGTGTTCAGGGTGATGAGCTGTGTTGCTTTTACGCCAAACATATCGTTTTGTATTGTGGCCAAAAAGTTGGATTTTGGTTTCATCTGACCAGAGCACCTTCTTCCACATGTTTGGTGTGTCTCCCAGGTGGCTTGTGGCAAACTTTAAATGAGACTTTTTATGGATATCTTTGAGAAATGGCTTTCTTCTTGCCACTCTTCCATAAAGGCCAGATTTGTGCAGTGTACGACTGATTGTTGTCCTATGGACAGACTCTCCCACCTCAGCTGTAGATCTCTGCAGTTCATCCAGAGTGATCATGGGCCTCTTGGCTTCATCTCTGATCAGTCTTCTCCTTGTTTGAGATGAAAGTTTAGAGGGACGGCCGGGTCTTGGTAGATTTGCAGTGGTCTGATACTCCTTCCATTTCAATATGATCACTTGCACAGTGCTCCTTGGGATGTTTAAAGTTTGGGAAATCTTTTTGTATCCAAATCCGGCTTTAAACTTCTCCACAACAGTATCACGGACCTGCCTGGTGTGTTCCTTGGTCTTCATGATGCTCTCTGCGCTTTAAACAGTACCCTGAGACTATCACAGAGCAGGTGCATTTATACGGAGACTTGATTACACACAGGTGGATTATATTTATCATCATCAGTCATTTAGGACAACATTGGATCATTCAGAGATCCTCACTGAACTTCTGGAGTGAGTTTGCTGCACTGAAAGTAAAGGGGCCGAATAATATTGCACGCCCCACTTTTCAGTTTTTTATTTTTTACAAAAGTTTAAAATAACCAATAAATTTCGTTCCACTTCACAATTGTGTCCCACTTGTGGATTCTTCACCAAAAAATTTAAATTTTATATCTTTATGTTTGAAGCCTGAAATGTGGCAAAAGGTTGAAGAATACTTTCGCAAGGCACTGTATATCAGTGCATGATATATAACGGGGCTCCCCATCTAGTGAGCTATTATATCATTTGTAACCACAGCTAAATATAATTTCTTTTCATTTATAAAACACTTATTATTTTATTATATTCTGGTATGGTTATAGTCATTCTTTGACCATCTTTGAGTAAATTTTTAGAAAACCAGTTTGCTTACAGTAAGAACCAATTTTTTCATTAATGTCTCGGAGGAATAACACAGTAACAGCTCCGAATTATTAGAAAAGAAGCTCCAGAATTGTTATTTTATGAGGAATACAAGTACTTACTAAAACTGCTAAGTAAGGCTAGGTTCACATCTGCATCAGAGTCTCTGTAGGAGACTTGGCTGAAAATTGGCGGAAAGAAAAATCCTGCATGGAGGACTTTTCTCTCTGCTGGTTTCAGTATAAAAACGGTGTGGTCTATGGGGTCCGCGGGTGTCCATGGGTAACTGCCATTTTAGCAGATGGGCTCCGCTGGGGGATCCGAATGACCGAGAGCCTGGCGCAGATGTGAACCTAGTTTCAACAGAGCTGCCAGGCTCTCTCTAGGACATACATTACACATTGATAGATGTACCAGCCCTAGTGACACGCAGCATCTGTCCCCATCTTTAGATGCCTCAATATGATACTATGTATGTACCATGTACTGTAATATGCTGGAGTTTTATGAATTAAAGGGAATCTGTAAGGGCAATTTGGGACACTAAACCACCCACACATCCATATGGACCTGGGGTTTAGTGTCCCAAATCACCCTGTTATAACGCAATCCATGGCCGGGGTGTCCATCTTTGGCTTCACTGAAGAACAGCGCAGGCGCTGGGAGACGTGCCAGCAAAGAATCTCATGAATAAGCCGGACTGATCTCGCTGAACAGAGTCGATCGGACCCTTCTCTAGGTAAGTATAAAGGTTTTTTTTATTTTTAAGGCGCCTGCAGATTGCATTACAACAGGGCAATCTGGGACAGTAAAACCCAGGTCTATAAGGATCTGTGGGTGGTTTAGTGTCCCAGATTGACCTGACAGATTCCCTTTAAGTAAGTATCTGTTTTTGCCAGGAACAGCGCCACTTTTCTCCATTGACTATATTTGATATTGCAGATCAGTTCTATTTATCAAAATGGAAATGAACTGTAACACCAGGCACGGCCTGTAGACGACAGCGGCGCTGTTCCAGCAGATCTATTTTATTCCATCCTAGACAAAGACTATAAAGAATACAATGCTTTTCCATGCTAAGCAGACCTGTAACTGAGGGACGGCACAATGAACAATCTTCCAGTTAGCATGTCCAACACAGGTTATCATATAAAATACCTTTTATCATTTATTATTAAAATGATGGAATTGAGTTATATCTATAGCTGTTCATTCATAGTGGAGTTTCTTCTTGCAAATTATATCCAATTACACTATCTAGGGACAAATGAATAGCTATGAGCAATAATCATGCTAATATTAAAAAGTTATATGAGCTTCCTGTTAGAAAGAAATGTGCTCCAGCCTCCCAATTGTCTGCACAAGGGAGACTCATCGAAAGACAAATTGCACATTGAAAAGAAAGTATTATATTCACACATACTGTGAGCGAATGTAAGAAGCATTACAAAACCAAAAAATCTATTAAAGAGATTAGTATGGAACAAAAAATGGTTACTCTCAACCTCTGTTCAACAAAGGCCACAAAAAGTGTCATTGTACATCAAGATCTGGTACAGGACATGTGATATCACTGCACTAAAATGCTAAAACTGTGAAAACATCAGCATTTACCAGAGTAATGTATTATTTCTATTACAATAAAGGGGACATTCTCCATTCTCTCCTGACATATCTGATTTAGGATACCCTTGTACCTACTGTCACTGTAATGCCTTTACCTTGGAGCTTTTATATTTGTATATTGTATTATTCTATTGTATTATCTATGCTGCTGGTGCATGGTGGGACTATTAAAGGATTATCTTATTTTATCTTATATTTCATGAATTTACAATGCAGGAGCATTTTCAGGGTCCCCTGTTTGGTGCAATGGTGGTTCATGCCCGTTGACACTCCATTCATTCTCTGACACTGTAACCGGCTATGTTCTTCAGTCCCATAGATATTGAATGGAGGGGTAAAGCATGTGTATCCATCACTCCATTGAAACAGACTACTAGGGACCCCGTTCTCATGACCTATATGAGTCCAGTGGTCAATCCTCCACCAATCTAGCGGTTATCAGTTAACAAAGGGATAGCTTGCTATTATCGGAATACCCCTTTAATGCAGACATATCAAGAACTAAAATGCAAGTGTTTATTAACCTCACAGATTAATTGTTCAAGAATAACACTGGCCATATTATCCCATTACACAATTAAGTACCTGAGATTAATCTCCTGGAAGCCGCAGATAATTTCCTAACTTCAAGCAATTAATGTCTCACTCATTATATTCCGAGACAGCAATTAATGACTCTCAATTCTCGCCATGCAATTCATCTGGAGCCTTGTGTGAACAAAGGTCTGACCATCATCTGACATTAATGTAGTGATGGAGATATACTCTGCCATAAAAGCTTGTCATTATAATCAGCAGAAATAAAAATATTGCTAAAGTTACACTAAACATAGGAAATTCACACAAAGAAATCCCAACTCTTCCTGCCTTTCTCTTCATTCATTGATTCTATTTTGTCTTGTTACAAAACTGATAAACAAAGAAATCTTCTGTATGTGTCCCAGAATTTCAGCCATGCCCCCTCCTCCTGACCGTCCTGTGACTGCCTGTAAGACAACTGGCTGCAGCAAGAACCTCTGCCCTGTCTCCAGAAGGACAAAAAGATTCCCAAGATTTGCCCCTTGTTGGCGGGGGACATTAAACTATGGGGCAGCTGGAGGGTGACATTAAACAGTGGGTGTAGTTGGAGGGAGACATTAAAATGGGGGCAACTAGAGGCAGACATGTCCCCCTCCAGCTACCCCCCACGGTTTAATGTCCTCCAGTTTCCCCCAGTTTAATGTCACCCTCCATCAGCCCCCTCAGTTTAATGTCCCCCCTCCATCTGCCACCAGCTTAATGCTCCACTTCATCTGCCCCCAGTTTAATGTCCCCCTTCATCTGCCACCAGCTTCACGTCCCCCTTCATCTGCCACCATCTTAATGTCCCCCTTCATCTGCCACCAATTTAATGTCCCCCTTCATCTGCCACCAGCTTTATGTCCCTCTTCATCTGCCACCAATTTAATGTCCCCCTTCATCTGCCACCAGCTTAATGCCCCCCTTCATCTGCCCCAGTTTAAATGCCCCCTCCATCTACCACCAATTTAATATCTCCCTTTATCTGCCACCAGCTTAATGTCTCCTTTATTTGCTCCCAGTTTAATTGCCCCCTTCATCTGCGTTCAGTTTAACTGCCCCTTACATCTGCCCCCAGTTCCCCCCTCTTGCTCACACATGCTCTCTTCTCTCCTACTTATCTTCGATCACTCTCTGTTTCCAGCTTTCTGTGTAACATCACAGTGTGTCCCGCAGTATCCACAATAGCTCCGCCCACACAAGAGTCTGATCACATGTTCATGACGTCAGCAAAGGTCCTTTAGCCATTATGATTTAGCATATCCTAATAAAGTTTGTTAACTGCAAAACACTTCAGGGGAATAGCAGGACAAAATGTAAGCTATGCAGGACTGCAGGACAGCAGTGTAAAATCGGGACTGTCCCGCCAGATGCGGGACGGTTGGGAGCTATGCTGTTAACTAAATGCAGTACATTACAATAAAAAGTAAATCTGGCCATACACATGAAAGAAAATTCTGCTTAATCTCTCAGCAAGACTAACCAACAATCTCATGTGTATTTAGACCTGCAATTCTCCCCCAATGTAAGATGTTAGGGGATATTATGACTGACCATATTGGATTGAAATATGCCCAATCCTTTTTTCTTTTTTTATTTTATCAGTATGGCCAACTAGGGAATGTCCAGTTTCAGACCAATACTGAGAGACAAATGTTATTGTTTATATAATGAAAAGTTGTAAAATTTTCCAATATTCTTTCTGTATCAATTCCTCACAGTTTTCTACATCTCTGCTTGCTCTCATTCATTCTGCTTACTTCCAGTGGATAAAAATCAGTCCATGTTCATGTGATATACGGTCCATGTCCATGTGATATACGGTCCATGGCCATGTGATGCACACACAAGTGCACAGCTCGTTACCAGGCAGATGTCTGATTACTGTACTGTGACTGTAACGAGCTGTGCACCTCTGTATTGAATACAGTGGTGAAGCAGGGAGACATCCGCTCCCTGCTTCACCATCCCTCCTTTGTGTGTTCTGGGAGCTGTAGGTGCGATGTGAGTGACGTCATTGCATCACGCCTGCAGCTCCATGAAGCCTCTGGGAGCAGAGACTTCAGACAGAGCAGCAGGAGAGCGAGGAGAGTGGAGTATCAGTGTTTTTTCATGTTAGTATCAGGAGAGGGTCATAATATTGTGGGGGCAGCTGGAGGGGGACATTAAACTGGGAACAAATGGAGAGGGACATTAAACTAAGGGCAACTGGAGCAGAACATGAAAATGTGGGGGCAGATAGAGGGGGACATGAAACTGGTGGCAGCTGAAGGGGGGGCATTAAACTGGGGGCAGATGGAGGGGGACATTAAACTTTGGGGGTAGCTGGAGGGGGACATTAAACTATGGGGGTAGCTGGAGGGGGACATTAAACTGTGGGGGGGTAGCTGGAGTGGGAGATTAAACTGGGGGCAACTGTAGGGGTACACTAAACTGTGGGTGCACCAGGAAAGGGACTTTATACTGTGGGGACAATTGGAGAGAAATATTATAATGTGGGGGAATATCATGTTAGGGTAACTGGGTAACTGTAGGGGCATTAGGTTTTGTGAGGGCACAAAATAAATGGATGGGAACAGGCGGAGTCAAAGTAGAAGTGGGTTGGGCTAAATTTGCAGCTAAGCACACCATACATTTTGTCCTTCTTTCTGTCCTTTGAAAGTTGGGAGGTATGCTTTATCTCGTCATGGACAACCCCAGACGTCTCTTTCATAGCATGTCTCATACTCTTCATGGTATAAAACAGTGGCAGTGGTGTATACACCTAGCATGAATGTATCACATATAATACAGTGGGGGAAATGACAGAGGTCAAACGTTTTCTGTAAGTCTTCACAAGGTTGGCACACACTGTTGCTGGTATGTTGGCCCATTCCTCCATGCAGATCTCCTGTAGGGCAGTGATGTTTTGGGGCTGTCGCTGGGAAACACGGACTTTCAACTCGCTCCAAAGGTTTTCTATGGGGTTGAGATCTGGAGACTGGCTAGGCCACTCCATGACCTTGAAATGCTTCCTACGAAGCCACTCCTTCGTTGACTTGGCGGTGTGCTTGGGATCATTGTCATGCTGAAAGACCCAGCCACGTTTCATCTTCAATTCCCTTGCTGATGGAAGGAGGTTTGCGCTCAAAATCTCACGATACATGGCCCCATTCATTCTTTCATGTACACGGATCAGTCGTCCTGGTCCGTTTGCAGAGAAACAGCCCCAAAGCATGATGTTGCCACCCCCATGCTTCACAGTAGGTATGGTGTTCTTTGGATGCAACTCAGTATTCACTCTCCTCCAAACACGACGAGTTGTGTTTCTACCAAACAGTTCTACTTTGGTTTCATCTGACCATATGACATTCTCCCAATACTCTTCTGGAACATCCAAATGTTCTCTAGCAAACTTCAGACGGGCCCGGATATGTACTGGCTTAAGCAGGGGGACACGTCTGGCACTGCAGGATCTGAGTCCCTGGCGGCGTAGTGTGTTACTGACTGTAGCCTTTGTTACGTTAGTCCCAGCTTTCTGCAGGTCATTCACTAGGTCCCCCCGTGTGGTTCTGGGATTTTTGCTCACCGTTCTTGTGATCATTTTGACCCCACGGGGTGAGATCTTGTGTGGAGCCCCTGATCGAGGGAGATTATCAGTGGTCTTGTATGTCTTCCATTTTCTAATTATTGCTTCCACAGTTGATTTCTTCACACCAAGCTGCTTGCCTATTGCAGATTCAGTCTTCCCAGCCTGGTGCAGGTCTACAATTTTGTTTCTGGTGTCCTTCAACAACTCTTTGGTCTTCACCATAGTGGAGTTTGGAGTGTGAGTGTTTGAGGTTGTGGACAGGAGTCTTTTATACTGATAACAATGTCAAACAGGAGCCATTACTACAGGTAATGAGTGGAGGACAGAGGAACCTCTTAAAGAAGAAGTTACAGGTCTGTGAGAGCCAGAAATCTTGCTTGTTTGTAGGTGACCAAATACTTATTTTCCACCATAATTTGCAAATAAATTCTTTAAAAAAATCAGACAATGTGATTTTCTAGATATGTTTTCTCATTTTGTCTCTCATAGTTGAGGTCTACCTATGATGTCAATTACAGGCCGGCCTCATCTTTTTAAGTGGGAGAACTTGCACAATTGGTGGCTGACTAAATACTTTTTTTTTCCCCACGGTATAATAAGGAAAAATGGCAGCACTCCAATTAGATGCAAAAACTAGTGACTTTGACTAGTGGTTTGAGAAAGTTTCCTGTGAGGACCGAAACATTGCACTTGTCTTGGATTAAAAGTCACTAGTTTTTGCATCTAATTGGAGTGCTGCCATTTTTACTTATCTGAATTTTGGAGGTATTGCCACCCTCTGTTTGGACTTGCACCCAAATTTTGTTTATATTTTTTGCTATGCTGCTTTGAAATTTTCTTTTTCTCTATATATATTGTGTTAACAGCAAAAATGAATAGTGACAGAGAACACATAGAGAGACATAGAACATAGTCCATTTCAGAGTCTTCTACAGTATCTGCCCTACAATGCATGTACTGTATAACATACTCTATAGAAAGAACAAATAGAAATGTAATAGGTTCAGGATAAAATAAACTAGACTGACTGATCTTTGCTCCCATACCCTTTCCACATGACGAACAGGCATCACAGAATGGGATGGTGCACTGGGAGCTACAGCTTTCTGCTCACACCTTTATAGGTATTGATCCGGACTAAGTAAGAGACACAAGATGGGTCAATTGTATTTCTGGATCCATCAGTGCACGAAAAGGACAAGGACTGTTGGCTCCAGTAATGTCACAGATGATGAGATCTTTGAGAAGCCCCTTCTGAATGCTGGCCTGGATGGCAATGTGACTCATATGCCATTTAATATAATACACTTCATTGTCAATGAATGTTCTAATAGGACGTATACAGGCCAGTGGTAACAGTGTATATTGGATCTTTGGACTAAGCAGGGCATATCTGCCCCCTCTCCTGACATGTCTGTTTTAGTGAATACTTGTATTTCCTATGAAATAACATGTTAGAGCATCTTTTCTTATAACTATGTTGTGTTGCGTCGTTCCTCTGTTATGAATACATTGACAACTAACTGTTACTATATCTGCTTGTCACAGGGATGTGTCCCTATATGTTTGACACTGACAGTACTCAGTCCAGAGAGGTGACAGATACTTTATAAATGGGATGTCACAAGATCACTCACTTATTACCTTAGCTGTAGATAGGTGAGACTTGTCAGATCACTGGTGGTTCTATTGTAGGGACCACCCAAATCACAACAACGGGGGTCCTGTATCCCCTGCCTGAATGGAGTGATAGTCATAAATGATGCTCCATTCAGAGTCTCTTCTAAAATGTGATACACTGAAAAATCTGACATACTTTTCCTATATTCTGTTTGTACTTAAAAGATAGTCCTAAGATCTACCCGTATCACCTATCTAGGCAGGGGCGGACATACCTTTGAATAGCCATCGGGCCCAGTAGGCCGGGGCTCTATCATCTTAACAGCAGCTTTCTACTGTCTATTAGATGTGGGTAAATGTCTAAGATAATGAACTACATGGCTTGTAAGGGATATATAAGGAGGGGATGTTGAGCTGTTGGGGTCAGTTGGCCCATAACTTGGCACATGGGCCCTCTGCTGTCTGTGTCTGCCCCTGTGTCTAGTGCCTGGTCACTAGAAGATCAGTTGTTGGTATTCAGTGAAAAGGCTGCAGAACTTCGATCAACCAGCTGATCAGTGGGGGTTCCGGGTGTCAGACCCCTACTAATCACATATTGATGACCTTCCATACGGAATTGTCCTGAAAACCCCTTTAAGACTAGTGCAGCCCTTGTGGGATCTCACAATGCAAAATAATTGCCCCCCAGTCTTCTGTCGGGAGTGAATGGAGGCTCCACCCCCTATTCTGCCTACTGCTCCTCCCACATTTTTAAAGAAACTGTGCACATCTACAGGTGCAATGTAAGGGAGGGATAATCCCATAGAGAGGTCAATCAGAGCAGATGTGACTTTGGAGGCACACCTCTGTATCAGGGTCCATACATACAGAGGCACATAGGTCCTAGAGGGCACAGTATTCAGCCTGAGGAAGGGTATCTCTGTAATATCATATGTCATAAGACAAGTTTGTTTTTTGTTTTTTTTGTCATGGATTCATATTGAAATTGTGAGAAAAAAAAAATCAGTGTACCTCCATATAAGGTTGGAGGAACATTTTTGGAATCACCGGGGACTATGGGTGAAATATTACAAATCTATACAACACAGACCCGTAATACATTCACGTGTAAGAGCCCTTAAAGGAATTTTGAAGGGAAATCGGAGATCCAAGACGTTCAATTACTCTAGATGTTAAAAAGAAATCAGGACATCTCGTAGATTTAATGTCACAGCTGATCACATGTACTCCTAGATCTTTATATGACCTTACTATCTTAATGGAGTGTGCAAGGAGCCAAGAATAGTAAATTACAATAATAATGGGTGATATATAGAAGACCTAAAATTACAAAGTATTCATTTCTAAAATTCTATAACAATTTCACATATAAATAATGGTCTCAAGCGTCTTCCCATCCCCAAACGTCTATGTCCCCGCATGTCTTCCATTCATTCATTACCATTAAAACTGCATTAAAAAACATTGATAATAAGAAGAAGAATTACAATGTGACAGATAACCATTGATCATTCACATCAGGTTCACATATTTTAAAGGCACAGAGCATGCAAAAGGAAGGAAACGGATTACCTCTCCCTGTGTCCACGGCAGCATAGAAGAACAGAGCAGATAAGGCAAGTTAGGAAAAAAAATCAACAAAATGCAAGAGATCCAAAGCACAAAGCAGCACAGCCAGATGCTATACAGTCCACACTCTCACACACTGGCTTTAAGGTCCAGGACATCAATGGGCAAGTAATTGCTTTCTTAAGCTGGTAAAGCAGCGAAAGAGCTGAAGCAAGACCACATCAAGATGTAAGAAAGGAGTCGGCTATAAGGCAGGAAGAAAAATCTCCTTCTAAAAAGACACTGAGCAGCTGCAGAGGTTGTTATAGGGGGATGTAACATGGGAGGCAAAGCAAGCAGCTGGATGTGGAGATGCAGCATATGCATGTGTAACCTCATCAGGATCTTCATGGATAGCGGGTGGAGGGGGGGTGTAATAAATCTTGGGATCACGCAGCATCTAGGCAGCATACTTTCTCATAACCACACAAAACTTATTTCCATGTGTCTCAAGCAAATGATGGACTGTAGCTCTTCATGGCGTTATTGTTCCAGGATGGAATACAGATTACTAGGATTTCCTCACTGTAGAGAATCCATGCTGGGGAATAATCTATACAAATAACCTGTCTCTGTCTAACTCCAACCATCTGCTCACTGTCCACATTACTCAGATTTTTTATTTTCTCTGTCAGCAGGAAGACAAGTAGATATATGACATAGTAACCAGGCCGCAGAGTTATGACCATCATGTCATGATTAAAAAATACTTACAATATATCACTCAAAGCTTTACACCATTATTGAGAAAAAAAAATCTGTCCGTTACGTCTCTTTCTGAGAAAGATAAGTGACAACTAGTAAAGTCACCAATACAGCTCCCATAGAGGTAGTCAGACACCTGGCACAGCTGGTACATCTCATGTTTTATTTCTACTGGTCACAGAGGCGGTTTTTCCCGCAACGCTTTTCACAGAAAGTCCGCAGAGTTTTCTTCTGCAGAACTTCTGCTTCAATTGTACCTATAGGGAAACAGCTGGCATTTCCATAGGTATAATTGACATGCTACGACTTCCAAAACCGCAATGTTTTTGGAAATCACAGCGTTTCCGCTGCACATATTTTTCCGCAATGTGTGGGTGGGATTGTGGCACACTGGTCACAGGTCAGAATATCAGACCAGTGAGGGTATAACATGCGGCACCCTCGCTGATAAACTGTTCCCAGCAGCTGATACACAGAGAACAGAGAAGGAAGCAGACAGCGCTGGTCTATGTGATGGCTCCAGGTTACTGTAGATCAGCTCCTATTCACTTGAATGAGAGCTAAGCTGCAATGACTCAGGTCCGCCACTACACAGAGAATAGTGCTGAAGATAGGTCATCATCCATATTTTTAGCCCAAACAACCCTTTTATGCTGTATCTCATACTGTATAATTTCCTTGCATGTTTTCCAGGCTACATCAGAATTACTAGTTTTATCAGCTCCATAGAGGACTATAAAGTCTTTGGGGACTTTTTACTGCCTGCTTTACATGGGAAGCAATGATGTCTACCCATCAAATGTAATGCTCATAGTAAAGACAATTTGGATTCCAGTGCAGTACAATGCGACACAGAAGGGAAGCGAGAGCATATTTTAGGTTCCTTCAGTTATACTGTTTTATCTACCATAGTAATTTATTCCCTATACAGAAGTCATTTCTGCTTTGCAACTACTCTAGTGATTATTTTCCTTAGGGATCATTCACGTTGGTCCAGCGTAGTTTCCCTCTGGTGAGGTTGCAAAAAATTCTGGCCCAGATAATAATAGTTGAAAAGAGTAAACTTAGGCAGTCTGAAAAATACACCAGACTTATTACAGTGACTGATGCTAAATCTGGCGTATACTTAGACTGTCTGTAAGTTTATGCAACCTTTTAGTCTGCTTACCTGGACCCAGAATTTTACGATACAATTTTGGTATATCATGGCGCTTTTAAGCCACAATTCCTTTTCTGAGAAGCCACACCCACATTTTTAAGTGGCCACATTACCCTAGAGATGTGCCACACTGTGCCAAAGATGTGCCACGTTTATACTAATGTCTAGTCGTAACCACAGTAGTAAATCTGGGCCACTGACTGCTGTATTTCTCAACCCAGCCAGCTGACAGGTCTGGCACTGTACCCCATTTGAGGCTGTGGAGTGCTGGTGGGGATGCCAGGTACAGCACATCCGGCTACTGTTATCAGGCTTGCCCATCCAGGGTAGCTTTACCACTTCATCTGGATGGCCGGACATATGTGAATGCAGCCCTAAAGGAGCTTTCCCATAAAAGACATTTATGAAATCAATACAGGGTATGCAACAAATGTCTGATGGGTAGAATGCCCAATTGCTTGGCCCTGATCTGCCAACTGAGGTGGCTGCCAGTCTTCGCTTGAAGATTGAAGAAAAGGGGGGATGACAATGAAGAAGACAAGATGGTAGAGGGGAAGAGGTGGGCAGGTAAGTTTTTATCTCTGGGGGCAGGAAGACGTTTACCAGATCCATGGATGCAAAGTATGGTGTACTATGTTTTTGTCTCCATCAAAAAAATTGTACTCAAACTGATCCATTTTTCTTTACATGAATCGCTCTGTAAACAGATGGTCATCTGTCCGCATCTGCTTCTTACATTAATTACAGATCTGCTGACGCCAGGTTCACGCTAGCACTGTCTCTCCATTGTTATTGACTGTCCATCGGAGGTCCATCATTTTTAAACTGAAACCCGCGGAGGAAAGTGTCCTCCATGCAGGACTTTTTTCTCCACCGTTTTTCTCCAATGGCGCAGATGTGAATGTAGCCTAAATGTGTAAAAAATGCGATATGAAGGGACCCTTAGGTTTCCTGCAGACGACTGTTATTTGCAGTCCAAGTGTTTTCTGTTTCACGTGTACGTTCCGATTATTTTACTGCATGCTCTATTCAGATACTATGGACAACACTCAGACTGTAAAAACGGACATGTGCATGAAGCCTAACGCTGCTTTTTGTCTTTGCAAATCATGTCATAGTAAGTTATTTGTGAATTAACTCCAAAAATGAGATCTCCTCTGAAGTGACCCTTCAGATAACACTGGTACTTTGGATGTCTACTGGTATGGTGCCAGAACCTATTCCTGCCATAAGATCCTCATAAACTAGTGCAGAGAATGCCCTCACCCCAGTACTAGTGAGCAGTCAGTCCCAGTGTGATTTACAATAAGGCTTAGCACATAGTGTTAATGTTTGGTGGGAGTTATTCTTCTTCTTGAGCATTCAGCCAAACCAAATTCGGATAGATGGATTTAGAGCTCAGTTTCAGCTCTTTAAAAGATTACCGACAATAAACAGAATGTAAAGACTCTCCAGTAATACCATTAATTGGAAGGAAAGGGAAAGTGAAACGCCAGGCCGGAGATTATGAGCCAATATTACTTCTCGCTCTCTCTTTGTGGGTGTGTAACTCCAATAAGACTCACTGAAGCAAATGTGATTTTATGACAGCTCTGAGAACACACAGACAATGTAAAAATGTTCTAAATGTCGTGCAGATTACCAGCTCCGCACTGCACCGCCATCGAAAGCCTTCATTTTAATATCTATTTTCCTTCATACCGGCCTGTATCACAGTTTGTGCTTCTTTAGACACAACATGTAAGAAAGGCTCTTGAATTAGCGCCCATACCTAGTAATAGTGCAAAATTACTCACAGTGGATGAAATACCACCTAGCGGATTCTAGGAGGGGGCCCGTCAGATTAGGGGACCCAGACCCTAAATTTTTTTTTTCTTTTAATAGGCGGTCATTACATACTGCATTACTCCAATATTAACTTACTCATTCTCACTTCTGCCCATGCCAAAGTGGATGTGGCCGTGAGCAAACGCAAAGATAGGTAAGTGAATATTAACTGTTACCTGCTGGAGTAATCCAACAGCTTAATATCACTCTATTGGAACCAGTAAAGGGGCCTAGGCAATTATTGTATGGGGCCAATAAAAGGGCAGTTACTGTATGGGGACCAATAAAGGGGGAGGCTGTATACTGTGTGGGAGCCAGTGAAGGAGCAATATACTGTTCAGGAGCCAATAAAGGAGGCAGTGTACTGTGTGGGGGCCATATAAAAGGGAATTATATTGTTTGGGGGGGCCAGAAAACAGGGGGGATTATATTATGAAGGGGAATTACACTATGTGGAGGCCAATAAAGGGGGGCATTACACTGCGTGTGGGGCAGTTTATAATACCGGTCTCCTCATATGAGGAAGAAACACCTTATGGGCACCTAACGTTCCAGGGCCTGTGTTTGGTGGCATCATCTGCCCAAGTTATGACCCTGTCACTACTCCATCCCCTATTAAAGTGACCAAATACTGTATAAGAGAAACAACCAAACATATCCATGTGGATAGGCAGGCAAGCTAATGTGTACAGGGGTGTCCCAACTCTCCATAATGGATTTCAAAGTGCGATATTCTTTTATTCTTAAGAGAGATTAGTCACTGCCAGGCCACTCCATTCTGCTTATTAAGAACACACACTTTCCTGGATGAGCATGCATGTATATGGGGACCATAAAGAATAGCTGTACACCAAACCAGCTCTACGGTGCATTCTGAAGACATATCATAACCATATATTTTTGGTCACCCATTCACGAAAATTAGCGCCATGTAACACCACAATTGTCTAGGTGTCACTGTTGGGTTAAATGTGCCAGTGTGTCATGCCATTTAATACACAAACAATATAGTAATCCTTATATCCTTATTGCCAATATGGCCTGTATGCTGACCAGGGCTGAGGAGTCCTTAGGCCAAACCACCGACTCCTCCATAAATGGCTCACAGCCATGGTCAAATAGAAGCATTAAAGCTCCTCTAATACACACAAAAGCAAGTGATTCTACGAAAGTAAATATGTAACAAACTAGACATCTAATTAAATTATTCAATAACGATAATTGTATCATATAATTAATATAATTAATCACTTTATTTTGAAGTCGGAAACTTTTTTCTGACCTCGACTCTACCCAGAACTGAGCCTAACTCAGACTCCACAGCCCTGGTGCTGACTACACCATAGTATACACGATTATAAGGGGACATCAGGTTTACGGAATAGAAACTATTCTCTCTTGTAGACCCAAAATACAAGTCAGAACATTTGTATTACAGACAGGAAAGGAACAGACCCTGGGGGACACATGGCAGTACAGTAGCAGAATAGTGAATGGCATTTCTAAAAGTCTCATCCACATGCTGTGACCAAAACCTGCAGCGCACAGTGATTTGCATAGCAAATGCAAAAGTTACAATACAAGCTACAGGAGGGCTGCAGCAATTCCTGCAGGTATGCTACACAAAAACCACCTAAATTCAGGTGCGAGTCAGTCTTGTGTGGCTGCAGCCTAAGAGTGTTCTCCAAATGACTGGAAAACAATTGAAGATTTCAGAGTATTATATTCATATTGAAACAATTTATCACTTTTAGTCAGTTTTATCTTTCATCTACATGGGGATTTTTCTTTTATTGTAGGAAGATATTGCGGCACTGATGGATTGGGACTATTACTGACATTGCATCGGTGCTTTCATTCAGTTATACATTGTGGTTATAACTTAATAATTGCTAGAAAGTAATTAGTCCGAGGTTTTCATCTCGTACAACAAGTTAATAAAAGTGATGCTCTTGAGCTTTACATAAAAATAAAGGGATTCCTGGAAATAATCCGTTTGCTACTCCATAGGAGAGCCTCAATTGAACAGCTAGACGTGTCAGGAAATGTAGTATGTCTTCTAGTTATCACTATCCTGCATTCATACGGCACCGCCACATTGTGTATTAACTAAAGAAAACCAAAGAACCCTCTTACTATACACTAAGCAATGTGTTGGGGTTGAGCCTGGCAAGGTGTTGGGGTTGGATTACAAATAGGGACCTGTACAGAGGGTTGTCCATGTGGAAACATTTTTTAATCTACTTCAGATGAAAATCAATGCAATTTACTATGAGACTTTCAGAGTTGTACTAAGTTTTGAAGTTATTTCCTATCAATAGGATAGGGAAGGAATGCATGATAGGTGGGGGTCCAACTGTTGGGTTCCATAGAGGATGAATAGAGCGGCAGTGCACTTACTCCTCCTGCCGCTCAATCAGGACAGGAGAACTAGAACCTTGTTCTTGCAATCGGTGGGGGTCCCTGTAGTCGAACCCCCACAATCAGGAAGTTATACTTTATCCTATCCATATAGGGGAAACTCCAAAACTTGATACAACTCCCATAGGATGTCCCAGGATAGATGCTAGAATGGAGTGGGTAAAATCAGGTTTCTGCCTGGTATGCTGTGGATCCAGTATGTGGTGCTACCCCCTGTAACTGTTAGTGTATCCACCTTAAACCAGGTTAGGGTTGCATATGGGAGAGGCATAGGTGGCTTCTATTTCAACAATGTAACACCCAAAAAAGCTGACACTCCCAATGTGTTAGCTGTGACGGGCAGAGCCTGCAAGACCACACATTTTACAGACCAGAAGGAGCTGTACAGATTGATATATAATTTTGTCAGAAAACATTCAGTTTAACTTGTCATTTATCCATTAAAATCTCTGCTTTTTCTATGTTAAGTCATAGGGGCGGTCCTATCAGTGACTGACAGTCCCCCTCTATGACTGTATATACACAGATAGTTGTCAATCACTGATAGGACCGCCTCCTTGACTTCTCAACACAGAAAGATAAGATTTCTATGGATAAATGGCAAAGTATACTGAATTATTTCATATGAATCTATACATCAATCTGCTCAGCTCCTCCTGCTCTATA
The DNA here is from genome assembly GCA_947044405.1 of Leptodactylus fallax. Classification (NCBI taxonomy): domain Eukaryota; kingdom Metazoa; phylum Chordata; class Amphibia; order Anura; family Leptodactylidae; genus Leptodactylus; species Leptodactylus fallax. Next base: position 3,395,303 of record CAMRHE010000132.1, read on the forward strand.
ACATGCTGCCTGCAGACTGAATAGCATTTACCATGTCGTACATTCCTTTTAAAATGAACCAAGAAAAACCCATAAAAAGGAAATCAGCTGCAGTGTTATACTGTAAATGTATAGGCTAAGGGTCACCACTGCAGGCCTCTAGGCTGGTGAGTATTTGGGTTCTCAATGCTGCTGTATGTCAGGCCCGCACAGGCCACACTGTGATGACAATGACCAGGGTAAAGGCAGTGAAATAAATCCTTGCTCTAAGTGAAGTAAATCCTTGCTGCCACACTGAATTTGCATGTAATAGTGATATAAGCAATTCCTGGTCCTTAATGCAGTAAACCATACACATGTGTACACACAGTTATTCCACAATATGTTATGTAATACTGCAGATTAATGTTTCTCTTCTGCTTTTTTTACTCACTTGGTTTTTGATAAACTTTTCTTTTGAGATCTGTCGTACAGATTCTCTCACTTAATGGTATCCGTGTCACTCACTGGCTCCATAGTGGCTCTAACGGCCACAAAAGATCCTTGCACTTAGAAATAGTGGCCCAGATTTACTAATAGTTAGATGTAGACAGGCAGTCTATAAATGCCCCAGATTTATCAGGGTGGTATTTGCTGGATGATAAATCTGGGGTATCTTTAGACTGTCTAGTCTACGTTTATTGGCACATTTCTGGCGCATCGTGGTGCATTTAAGCCATACCCCTTTTTTCTAAGCCCAAACTAAATGTGACACACTGTGCAAAACATGTCCCTTCAGAATTCAAAGACAGTCACATGGGATTTAGTTTGGATGACGGAACTAGCTAACTAACTTCATATGTAAGCCTTACATAAAAGAGATTCTGAGGTCATAACTGGTACATATAGCTGGAGGCTGGAAAATAATGGCAAAATTCACAGATATAATAATTATACCACTATAGTCAGCCAGAGAAATTCACCATCTGAGACAAGGATATACACTTCTCTATCATCAATCAATGCAAGAAAAAATTAATTAGATTTGGAGAAATAGAATGAACAATGTAAAGAAAGGAAGAAGAGAAGACACCATTGGACCTTATGGGAGGTCACATGTGATATGAACTAATTCTAGAGAAGGTGTATTGTATCCAAAGATTGCAGGTGTAGAAGGAATTTCAGGAGTTCCCACTCACCTCTGTTCTCAGGATTAAACATGGTGAAAGTGTGTGCATCATGGAGGTAGACCAGGCTAAGGGGCCTTGTGAGGAAGAAGGGGCCCAATCTTGGTTGGTCTCACCTAATTGGGTGTGGAGAACCTGTGCAGGACTCCTCTCCCCAGGGCCTGGGGTGGTTGTCCTAGGGGTCATTGCTATGAGGACTCCTCTCTTTTATGTATGCCACTGTTTTTTGGTTTTTTTGGTTTTAAATTTGTTTTTATTGAAAAGTAAATCCATAACACATATATGGATAAGTAAAATAATCCGACACTTATGGCATGTGTCTGCATAGTACATAGTAACAAATTCACATAGAACAATATAGGAAACTAAAAAAAAAAAGAAATAACTTAACTGTTGTATCTAAGTAACCTTGATCTTAATAGAACAGGTGATGAGACAACATTGCCAATTTCATGTAGTAAGTGAACCATTGGTGGCTGTCAGTGATGGTGGCTACAATCTAGATGTAAAAATGTGGGGGAGATACCTCTAAAGGATGTACTAAAGCGCCACTGGTTATAGCAGGCCAAGATGCAGGAAAGATAACAAAATAGGCCAGGTGTATAAATCTAGGAATAAGTGGAACTAGGCCCTCATGAGTAATAGATTAGCTTATTGCATATGCCTCTGATTTTAGTAGAACGGTCACCATCAATCAGTTTTTTTGTACTTGTCCTATTGACAGACTGAATTAAGTATTACCTATAAATCCATTATTTCCTAGCAGGTGATGGAGCCAGCACTTTTTGACATAGAGCTCACTTACTTAGAAAACTCAAGTAAGGCCGGGGCCCCATCCACACAGTGCAGAAAAATACACGAAGTGGAAACGCTGCGATTTCCAAAACTGTTGCGGTTTTGAAAATCTAAGCATGTCAATTATGCCTATGGAAACGCCGGAGGTTTCCCTATAGGTATAAAGGAAGCAGAAAGTCTGAAGAGGTTTCCTGTGAATTTCTGTGAAAAGTGCTGCAGGAAAAAACTGCAAGCCGTTGCCACCACGGTTTTTCCCTCAGTGCTTTTTTGCTGCGGCCCACTACGTGGGGCCTTAGCCTAAAACTATAAAATATGGGAATATCTATGAATGTGACATTGCTATGGTCCCGATTATATGTGTGTTGGGATATGTATCCAGATAAGGCTGGGTTGACATCTACAGGGTTCAGTCTGTTTTTCAGCACAGAAAAGCATAATGGACACTAAAGCTGGATCTCTTAATCCCTTTGCCATTCTTTCATTTTGTACAATTTTTTTACTGAAATATTTATAACAAATAAAGTGAAAAAAAGATGGATCCGCTTAATGGTTGACCCAAATGGAGATAGATATAGCTCTATAATAGATCTCATTGACTATAATGGGGTCCTATGGGTTTCCATTTTGGTGTCTGTCATTTTTCCACATGCTTGCAGGACTTTTTCATCCGGGATTTTTGATAGAATCTGTGCCAGAGGCTCCTGACAGATCCTCTGATGCAGATGTGTACCTAGCCTTAGGCAAACAGTAAATACTTTAGTGAAAGAATTACATATTTTATATTTAGATAATTAAAAATGATGAATATTGGTCAATGTGAACAGTATTTTCAGTGACAAAGTGTGGATCTTAGACTAAAATATAGGGTTTGTCCAGGATTAGAAAATCATAGCTTCTTTAGCCTCACACCTTTCCATGGATTGTCTCTGGTGGTGTCCCACCTAAGTGAATGGGGCTAAGCTGCAATAGCACATATGACCTGTGGACAGGTGTGGTGCTGGCTTTAGAAAAAAAAAAAAAAAAGCAGCCATGTTTTTACTGTAATGCTAGTCAGGCACTTATACCTAACCTACACATGAAGCACGTGTGATAAAAAGGACTTATTTTAGCCATAAAAAGAGAACCCCCAGTTCTTTGGTAAGCAAGACTGTGTTTTGGAGAGTTCAAGACAAAAGAATAGGATGAGCAGACACAAGATGGATGGAAACCATCACAGAAAACACGAACACAACAGCGCCTGAGGACCTGGAAAAGAGGACAAAGTGGAGAAAAACTAATCTTGTGGTCACCAGAAGCCAAAGCCAAGTTTAGGACATGTAATAATGACATAAGATACCATCTCTTCTACCTTCATACAGTATACAAATATCTTAGATGAGGTCTACTGTATGTGCCAGTGTATTGTGCCTTTATCATTCCATTTCTTTATATTATTAGACTCAATTCAAACCTCACGTCATTGGTTTTTATCCCAAGTGATTTTTTGCTTTTTTTTTTTTCTAAATTAGAACAAGGTCTATGTGACATGCAGCTATGTAATACAACGGAAAGCTTGTATGTGTCCTGACACATGTCCCATGTATAGTCTTTACAATTACACAAACACTTTTATTGCACATTTACATTTCATTCCTGTTTTAGGCCAGGGCCCTACGTAGAGTAACCGCCGCAATTTGGCCACGTTTTACAGTACCTGCAAAGTGGATGGGATTCTGGCTAATCCCATCCACACACTGCAGGAAAATATCCACAGTGGACATGGTGTGATTTCAAAAACTATTGCATTTTTATAAATCGCAGCATGTCAATTATACCTACGGAAACAGCCGTGGTTTCCCTATAGGTATAACAGAAGCAGAAAGTCTGCAGAGGAAAACTCTGCGGACCTTCTGTGAAAAGCACTGCGGGAAAAACCACCATGTGTTTCCACCGCGGCTTTTCCACAGCGCTTTTTAGTTGCAGCTCATTACATGGGACCTTAGCTTCACTGAGAATTACCATGGTTTTATCGAAGCAGGTTTTATTTGACATGATGTGCAGGGAACGAAAATTTATAAATGAATACAAATTAGACAAACTTGTAACATTGAATTTGCTTTGCGATCGGTGGGCAGAATGTTATAGATCAAGAGAGCTAGATTTATATATATTATACACACACACTTTTTTTTTTTGCAAAAGCTCCAATATAACTAGTCATTTATTAATGCTCTATGTTCCTTTTCGACTTAGAAGTCCAGTAGGCGGTCCTACTTGGTCCTAATAATTGATGTGGTCTATACAGTGATTGTCATCCTTGCCTGTCCAGCCTACAGAGATAGCGATCAGTCACTAAGTAGGTCCGCCCACTGTACTCCTAAGCACAGAATGAGCAGAGATGTATAATAGTAAACAACAAGTTATACCGAACCTTTTCTTTTAGCAATCTGCTCTGCTCTTCCTGCTCTATAATATGCTGCCTGCAGATCAGACTGCATTTTTATTATGACAGGCCCCCTTTAAGGGAAAAGAAGTTTTTGCATTCATCAACATTCTTACCAAGTACGTGTCATAAAACAAATGTATATAACCATACTGATGAATAGACCCACCAAACCTTAGCTCCAGCAGTACTATGCTGTAGGTCTAATAGGAAGGAAACGTGAAACCCTCTTTATGTGACAGTGACTATTGCTTGATTCATTTAGTGAAATATTTGGCACTTCGTGTCAGGTTTCCAAAGTAATGCTTTCACTCCCCACACAGCACAGGCTTCATTATAAGGCAAGTGCTTAGCAACAACATCCTTTGCTAAGAAATCAGGAATTTCCCCCTGACAAAGCCAGCAGAACATGGTGTGCAAGTTATTACACAAGGGCATCTTTGCCCCCTGGCGAAGCAAAGGAAAATGAAGGATACCATTGTTGTACTATGACACCCAACAAATTCATCCACCATGTGAGTTGTAGTTCAGCTGCTGAACAAAGAACCGCAGGGTGAACAATATACTATAATTATCATGGCCTGGTGAGCTCGAGGAGCTGAGATTACTATGCAGGGCTCCATAAAATCACTGTCCATGGCCCAAAGTCATTAGTCTGAGGGAGCTTTTATGGTGGTATATGACTGACAGTAGACATGATTCAGTGCCAGCAGCCGCAGGCTATCATCAATTTTAATATAAGCTAAAACATCCAATAAATTATCCAAAATGGGACGTTATAGGTAAATTTAATTAAATTAGCAAGCCCTTGGTTGACCTGAGAATCTTCTGCGATCCATACATATGAGCTCAGGTATAGACAAGGTGTGATCCGGAGCTGCACTCACCTAGCAGACCTTTACAGCATCTGCACATGTGATACAACCAACTAATGTCTTAGCTGGTGTCTTAGCCTAAGTTCAAGAACCCAAAAAGCCGTCTATGTCCTGGGGTGTCATTGTCCTGGCGCACATCTCCAAGGTTACATACAATAAATAAATCAAAGCATTAGTGCCCTGTCAGAGCCCCTGACAAATGAGACTCTTTGCAATCTCTAATTCTGCCAAGAATGGGTTTTCGGGACACACGCAGTGGAGATAATGAAGAAGAAAATGCACTTTGTGATCCATAAAATGAAGATATTAGTCATCTAATAACAAACCTGTGATCAGAAACAGCAGCAGGTCATCTACAAGACAGGGAGGAAGCCGGGAAATCAGTATGTACACATGCAGCATCTCCAATCTTCAGTCAAGAACTGGGAAAAGCGACTGCTGTGAAGCCCGCCCCCCATACCAAAAATACTCGCAGCCCTCCTTCTACCCTGCTTCTCTGAAGGTTAATGCCTTTCTTACACAAATTCACTTGTACAGGTTGTATAGTACACAATGCGTGGGGAGAGGCTGACAGCAGCTGCCAGACATTGAAACCACAGCCATTAATGACTGCTAATTGTTGTCACCTCTATCGATTGATCTCTGTGTAGCAAGCGAGCAGCCTCCAGAGACAAGAGAGCAACCTCTGCACTCCGTTTTGTGATGTTAAACATGTACAGCAAATCTTTGCACTGCCTTATGGCTTAGAAAGCAGTCCTGATGAAATGAAGCCTAAAGAAGCACTCCTGTGAAAATGTTCTTGTCCCTCTGTTTGTAAATGTTCCTGTGAGTAATGACAGGTTGGTAAATATCTTGCTTTATTGTGAAGTTATGTGCTCCCATCTGGAGCACTGACCTCCTAGCTGCTTCTTTGTACAATGTGTTTACCGTATGAACAGGAGATTAACCTCACAGTGCAAGTCTCTTAGAGCTTCAATCTGACTCCCATAGACCTGTATTGTGAGTCTGACCTCTATTTCATACATGGAAAACTGTGCAACAGAGGGAGGTCAGTAAGTTATTCACTAACATTACACTACACACAAGCTCATTTTTAAATGTATTTTTTACTGAAATGCTTCTTTAAAGGGAACCTGCCCACAGAGTAGGAGGAGCTGAGCAGATATATACAGTTCTGTGCAAAAGTTTAAGGCAAGTGTGTGTGTGTGTGTGTTGAGGGGGCGGGGGGGTTCTGCAAAGTAAGAATACAAGTGTTAATAGTTTATTTTTGTCAGTTAACAAAATGAAGTGAATGAACACTGTGATATCTCAGCAATGGAGACAGCAATTTACAAGGTGACCCTAACCTATCTATTTGCACAGATGGGATGATATGCTGGGCTCTGGTGACAGGTTCCCTTTAAATGGATTTTTCAGGAATTACATATTGATGACTTATCCATAGGATAGGTCATCAATATATGATCAGTGGGGGTCCATCATCAAGATCAGCTAGTTGTAGAGGCCGTAGCATTCAGGTGAGCACTTAGGTCTCTTCAATGGATACCAAGCCCAGCACCATATATATCGTAGGGGCTGTACTTATACAGCTATGCCACATTCACTCACATGGAACTGAGCTGCTGCTGTACCATGTGACAATGAATGTGACATCATCTGCGTAGGGAAGAGGTTTAGCACTCATCTAGATGCCATGGCCTCTTCAACCATCTGATATGTCAGAGTACCAGATGTCAGACCCCTACTGATCACAAACTGATGACATATCCTAAGGGTAGTTCATAATATTTACGTCCAGGAAAACTCTTTCAAGGCCTCATGCACATGACGGTACGGTACTCTATATGAATTGCATTATTGAAGTTTTGCATGTTATGGTATATTTTCCATATCTATAATCATATAACATGCAGTACAGTAACAGAAATAACTCTTTCCAGCTGTTTTCCTCATTATTGCATGCATGTGTACTTTAGGGACAGCACTGGTCCCCACTGCAGTTATGTAAGGTAATGATGGATCCAATTCTTTGTCCCCTTTGACCTCTACAGGAGGAAAGAGACATTGCAATGCCATCTGATAGAACATACTGAACCATTATTTTTTGATACATTAGAAGAGTACATGAGGAATATCTGTCTGACTGCTTTTTGCATTGCTATAGGTAATACACCCACGTATGCAAATGTCATATTCAGTACACAATGTAGAAATACACTTTACAACAGAAAGGGATTTGTCTTTTGTAACTAAACTTCTGCAATCGCACTGTCAGCCCTGATTTATCTAGATTCAAGGCTGTCCATACAACACAGACCAAACTATACAATTTGGAAACAGAGTACATGTGAGTGAACCGCAGAGAAAAACGCAGCAAAAAACGCAATGAAAAACACTGTGGAAAAAAACATGATCCGTTTCTGCTGCGTTTTTTTTTTCACAGTTTTATTTTTAGCTGTGTTCCGCAATGTGGTGCCTAATAGAAAAACTTTGTTGTCCAAATCACAGAGAAGGATTCATTTCTCTTAAGGCCGGAGCCAAACCGTGGCGTTTTTACATTCCCTGCAAATCCCTAGTAAATTCCATCCACACGTTGCAGAAAAATACGTGCAGCAGAAATGCTGCGATTTACAAAACTGTTGCGGTTTTGAAAATCGCAACATTTCAATTATATCTTCGGAAATGCTGGTGGTTTCCCTATAGGTATAATTGAAGTAGGAAACCTCTGGGGACTATCTGTGAAAAACCGCGATGCGTTTCCGCCTAAAAAAAGGAGACTTGGCAGTGATTGTTTGCTTTGAGCAACAGAGATTTTTTTTGTTACAGAGTTTCATGAGTTACTCTATCCAAATCACTATGGGCACATCCAAGCCCAGGCATATGACCAGGTCGGCATAGGTCTGACACCAGTCCTAAGCAAACACAGTGGCTGAATGGTTTAGAAAGCCCATACTGTCATACCCTTTTCAGGCAATATGAGTTAATAAAGGAAGTCCTTCATTTGGCACCTCCAGCACTGATCCTGGGCAGAGTGCATCTACAAATAGTGCTCTGCTCTCTAGGACCCAGTGTTTATGTATTGCATTTATTTCAGTGGGTACCATGTAAAGGGGTGCCATTGCAGGTGAATTAAACACTTGCTCCCAGATTCCCTGGAGATTAAATCTGATCATATTGAGTTCTACCTGTGGTCACCTTATTTTTGGTTGATCCTGGTAACAAAAGAAGTATTACAAAAGTGGATAGTCCTTTTAATTTACCATGACTATTTACCATTCTAGGAGTTGCTTCACTATAAAGCCTTATTCACACAGCTGTATTTTTGGTCTCAGTGCTGTCTGTGTCTGCATGCACTATTTCTGTCCGTTTTATGGAGATCACAAGCTTAGAGACCATTACAGACAATTGTTTTCGACGGTCTCCAAATAGGTGTCCTCCTCGGATATATGGACTAAACAAATTTGTTATCGATGCAACCCAGTTTTTCATACATCTGTGTGAATTTGGCCTTAGCAAAGCCCTAGGTTACCTGCTATTGATAAATATAGGGATATGTCGGATATCAGATACATTTCCATTTATTTACCTGAAATATTCAGCCTATAGACATAACAGCCAAGATGATACACAAGATGTTCTTGTCCAGTATATGCGATATAAAAGATCTGAGCACTTCATTTGGAATAAGGAGTTTACGAAATAAGACTTTACTATATTATCTGCTTTACCAAATTTCTCCCCCCCCCACTTGATACACAACATGTAAACTCATCTCAGCGTGTTACTGTTGTATTTATCCGCAGTGTACACTATATGGTGCTCTAAGTGCTGTAGGTAATGCCGGCCCTATATAAAACATTTACTATAGTGAACGCTATGAGCCGCCGTGCCTTTAATTGTCTCGTCTCATTAGACGGTATTACAGAAGAAGGAACAGACCTAGTAAAACAATTTACTGTTGCATACTTCAAAGCCCTTGAGTTACTATCCTCGCAGGATCCATAAAGTAATGCTGTTAATGCAGGCTGATAGAATTACTGGTAACTTTATTGCACTGCATAATATGCTTGGGCCCAATATACTTAAATATCATTAATATACAGCGGAAACTACTTGGCATTAAAATAAATGCTGGGAGAGCGGGGACATTAATACAGTGTGGACAAAGCCGTTCTAATCCATCCCCTGGTACATGATAATGGAGCATGTAATGCTGTATATTGTCATTATCTGCAGTGCACATACAAGGGGGCTCCATAGCAAAGGTCAAAATTGGCCCCCGTTCTCCATTATGATGCTGGGCTTAAGACACTAAGTGTTTAGTAAGTCTTTACAGTAGCTGAATAGTGGTTTTATATTCTCTGAAAACGCTGGACATTTGTTACCTCCAGTTACCAATTTATTCCTTATATAAGCTGCTAAATATTTTCCCAGTAGGTTTTACCCTAGGGACAGAGAACTATTTGTACTATTCAGATTTATCAGGAAACAGAGATTGAAATGACTTACGACTTCACCTAAATGTGATGATATGGAAGATGGAATGAGCTAAATATTAAAGAGCTTAAAATAGCTGACTGCATGAATGGGCCATGTAAATGGATTTCTATGTACACAGCTCGCTGCATGGACAAGATGTAGATAAGAGTACGCTGGAATCAATGTATACATTAATCTTCACAGTATACACTGTATGTGTGAGTGGATGCATGGCAAAATACTTGCTGACCATACAGCCCCAGTGCCAACATTTCTGCTCAGAGATCAAATTTGCAGCCTCACATGTAAAGTTATTCTTTGGTGCAAATAAATAGGCTTTTCTGGGCTGGGGCATTTTGATCCTCAGGATAGGTCATCAGTATCAATCTGTAGGGGTTCGACTCCTGGACCTCACATAAATAAGCTGTTTAGGCTGCCTCCAGCACCAAACCTATACAGGGGTCAGAGTCAGAAGCAGAAGGTTTATTCACTGTATAGTGGTGGTGCCAGAGTACTGCAGAGCTGCTCCTATTCACATGAATGGAAGCCTAGTTATAGTCCTCCTACACAGCTACTATACAGTGAATAGTAGCTCTCCGCTTCCCACTGTCCTCTGTGTAGCTTCTAGTGCTGGATGCTGCCTGCAGCACTTAATCTTTGCAGATGTCCAGGTAATAACTAGCTTGAGCAACTAAGACTGTCATTCTGTATGCCAGGCTTAATCCATTCCCCCACTAGTGCTAACTGAACTTGAATTATTAAGAGGCTCCAGAACTGGTGTAGATTTCAGGTATAATTCACATTGGTTTTCTGGCGTGAGTTACATTGAATTTGTCAGGCTGAAGCTTCTCTACCCTGACCAGCCTTGCTTGACTCTATACTTCACTTACTTTCATAAAAAGTGCTAAGCATGGCAAAGAAGAGGGAAGTGGCGCACCTTTGGCACAAAAAAGGCCACTGTTTTTGGACGTAGAGGGAATAGTACACCCTTCACTTGTCATATGTTTTTATGTGCAGATAGGGCTTTGACTACATTGTGTAAAAGGACTTTCTCATAAGTGGTTGTGGGTAACACTGGAAAAAGTTTTGGATAACTGCATTAGAGGGTCGGCTGGCCATGCTACAATGGGCAGATCTGGATGATATTATTCTAATGTGTATGCCCACTGTAACTAATATCCAACAATTGCCCAAAAACTCAAAAAATTGTTATCAGATGTGGCTAAACGAAGTTTACCTTGACTCTTCTAGCTTACTGCAGCAGGATAAGACACAATAAAGGCCATTGAAAAGTTGTTGAAATAATGTTAATAAAGTTAAAGTTTGCTGCAACTGTTTCTTTAACTTGATAAGTATAAGGGTTACCTGCTGCAATTATGTACATATACAGTATACAATCTACACAGTCATTGTCTACCCATATAAAGTATAATGGTCTACTCTTCAGTTTCCTGGCCTTCATCTAATGTATCGCCATCTAATGTTATCAGTATTGCGGTGTTGCTTATTTGGTGACTGATTATAAGCAGGCTAAAGACATGATTATAAGCAGGCTAAAGACATGATATATGTACGTGTGCACATTTAGGTGGATTTTCAATACTGCTTAATCTTGTAGATTGCAGGTGACTTTGAAGGTAATTACTATGGTGGTAATAACAGCTCAATATTACCAGGGAATTCTCTATAGTATGGGCATTTACTCATGTCCATGTCAATAATCTTAATTCTTTAAAGGAAAATGATCACTTTTTTATAGATTCTTGCACTGATCAGAAGACAGTAAAGCAACATTCACACAGCTTGTTTTTTGATAGATTTTTTTTTTTTTGAGGGGGGGTAGAAAACAAAGGAGAAGTAATGAATTCTATTATTCTATTAATTCTAAGTATTTCTTAAATGCCTATTCAGTATTTGTGGCCATTCATGAGTGTTTATGGTGTAAACTGGGTATAATTGGTTACCACTGAAAAACTAGTATGGTGTGCCATTATCTCAAAAAAATGAAAATCCTGAGGAATTTTTTTTTCTGGTCCTATTTCGTTTCATAGTATGCTTAAAATGGAGTAATTTATAAAGAAATTGTGTCCGTTTCTCACAAACTCAGCCATGCCTTCATCCCCTGTCCTTTGTCTAACAGTAAGATAACTGGCTTTCCTCAGCTGGTCTGCTCCAAAAATGGGGCAGATCAGCAAGAAAATAACTAATTTCTACAAAACTGTTTGTCTTGGGATCATTCAGAAAATACTGACAACAGCCATATTTGTTATGTACTTCTAGTATTCATTTCCAGGCTTAGTTCCTTTAGGGTAAGGTCACACGGCATCCCATCATGAGTAGCCCGCAGCATATATGAGTGATTAGGATACATATATTAATTCAATAATAATAACAATAATAATAGAACAATAAAAATATAGCAACACTGAAGAATTTTACTTTTCTACAATGTAAGTTAATTTAATATGGATTAAACCAGCCATACAGCCTACAATTCTCAAACTGAAGTTTTTAGATATGCAACTTGAAGGAAAAAATACATTCACTAGACAATCGACTGCAGCTCTTAAAATGTATTCAATGTACAGCATAACCTCCTGACTTCATCTGACGTTCCCCGCACTGCACTGAATCAATGCTCTAAATTCTAACTATGCCGTGCCAAGAATTCAGAGGTCTAAGGAGGAATCCACACTGGATTTCCACAGTAATAGTCTGTATGTTTATCGTATAAAGTTATGCTGCTCTGTTAACCAATTATGATCATATTTCTACATAGTATAGAGAGATACTGTCTGAAACCCTACATGGTTTACTAACCTTGGACAGTGTCATATTCTGCCATTAGAGTTCCACTTGCAAAACGAAATGTACACCACTAAGGGGTTACACAAGGATATACTCTATTGTTTTGGTTTAATTCACAATGTGCCTTTAAGCATGTTTGCTATGGTTGTATGTTTAATAGTGTGCCTTTTATCCATATAATTTTCCTTCTCTCCCTTCCTTCCAGTAAGGCTTGAAGGCTGGTTTGCTCTGGGTTCGCCACTCTAAGCGACAATATTGTTATATGGCATGGCAATTCTACTGCACTCTGCAATTGGACGTTTTACTTATAATGTAAACCTTTCTTTGTAAAATAGTATTATAAGAAGAAAAAAAAATATGGTGAAGAGAGCCTATCACCAGATCCCAGCCCCATAGATACATAGGTTAGGGTCACCTGAATCAAACTGTGTGTTCCCCTTGTAATTCGATGCCTCCATTGCCAAGATATCGCCATTTTTGTCAACATGTACCTCTTTGGAGCAATGACAATGCCCTTGTTGCTCCAAAGAGCTCATTTGTATATTAACAAAAAAAAAAAAAAAAAGCAGTATCTCATCAAAAGAGGCCCCTATTCACAAGGGGGAAACTCCATTTGATTCAGGTGACTCTAACCTATCTAACCCAAACCTTGCACCCCTGCTGCCCCATGTGAGTGTGGTGTGATGAACCGACCCTCAGTTTTATATCTTTCTTGGAAGTGTGTTTTACTTGCTTAGGTCAGTCCTTCCCCCACTTGGAATGCGGTGCTTTAGTTGAGTCCACATTGCTGGACGATATGCTTCACTGGTTTTATGTGTGTTCATTGGAGATGGCTTGCTATAGCCAGGCACTTTTATTATCCCTGGCCAGATGGGATGGGGGATAGAAAGCCTTAACTTCATCCTTCTCTCCAAGGGTTCTGCAAAGGTGGGAGAAGGGGGGCTGCCTGGGTGCAAGGGGTGGGTGGAGCACTAGCCATATGCTGTGGGCAGACCTGGATTCTGGGGTCATTCAGCAAAGAGGCAGTAAGGAGCTCTGATCTGGGAGAAGATGAGAGGGCCTGCCCTACTGAGGAATGCTTTGAGGGCCTAGTTCTGGACAGCATGTAGAAGGATTGTTTTATGCAACTTGCTTAAGCTTGCGCCCTAGGCCCAAAACTCTGCTGTGGCCTAGAGAAACGGACTACAAGTCTATTGTGTTGAGCATGGAAGAGAGACAGCTAGGACAAAGCTGTGTGCTCAGGTATTTTTTCTAATCTTTATTTCCTTTTATTTTGGTGTATTGTATCATTTCCCTTTTGCTTGTATGTTTATGCTTGATCATATTAATATTGTATATTTCTGTATATGCTATTAATCCATACCGACCCACTTGGGTTATTAAACATATAAAATTTATATCGCTCATTTCATTTTATCCTATGACCCGGTCTACTCACGGTGTGTGAGTGGGAGGTTAAGAAAGAAGTTTGATCGCAGGCGTGCCAGGCGGCTGGGCAAGGCGACATTCTTCACAGTGGTGGCAGCGTTGTGGGATCTTAGGATAACAGTGTGTGGGTGTGGTATCACGCAGACACTGGGGATTGCGGCAATCCTATGGAACGAGCGCGGTATGAGATCAAGCTTAAAATACGGTGAAAGTTTGGTACAGTACTGTTCCCTCCCTTCTTCTTTTTTTCTGTCCTATCTTTTATTTGGCAACGACTTCCAGTGGATGTCTCGGACTCTGAGAAGTGGAGTCAGGGGACGGCAGCAACTGACTGATACAAACGCTGCGCAGATCGCTGATATGGAAGGTGCTGCAGCCGGGCAGGACGAGGAGCAAAGTCCTGAGGGGCTGGCACAAGAAAACATCACCATGCCAGACGGTTCAGCAGGTGCCCGAACCCCAGAGGTAACTGTGCCTGGAGGGACCAGTAACCCCAGTTCTGTGGGGGTAACGGACTTATACTTGCAAATGGCCTTACAGCAGATAGACGCCAGTGACTATAGCGCCCGTCTGCAGGTGATTCACCAGTACCAAGAAGCTGCAGAGCGCCGGGCGGAGAGAGAGGCCGCTGCTGCAGAGCGTCGGGCGGAGAGAGAGGCCGCTGCTGCAGAGCGTCGGGCGGAGTTGGAGCATCAGCTTGAGCTAAAAAAGCTGGAACTTTGCCAGCAGGCGCAACCTTCCCCTGCACCAACTCCAGGAGCCCGAGCACTAAAGATCCGATCCGAGGACTTTCCAATCTTGGAAGATAACGGGGACTTGGACTCGTTCTTGCGGGAATTTGAGAGGGTGTGTAAGCAGCATCATATTCCCCAGGCAGAATGGGCCCGTTACCTGTCTCCCCGGCTGAAGGGAAAAGGCCTGGATGTTTCCACGAGCTTACCAGTGGACGCGGACTATGAGACCATCAAAGCGGCGCTGATCCGGAGATACCGGCTCACGCCGGAGGTGTACCGCAAAAAGTTCCGGAATATCCAGCGGGGTCCCACAGAGAGCTATGCAGATGTTCTGCACCACTTACAGGTTACATTCTGGCAGTGGATCAAAGGACTTACTGTCACCACGTTTGAGGGAATTGGGGATCTTATGATAAAGGAACAATTTCTCCAGGTGTGCCCTCTGGAGGTCCGCCAGTTCGTGTGTGATTGGAAACCCAAAACAGCAGACAAGGCTGCAGAGATTGCTGACGACTATGTGTCCACCAGGGAGCAAGGGATCAAGAGAGGAGCCACACTGCAGAGACCCTCAAGCTGGAAGGAGGGGCAAAGTTGGAGTTCACCACAGCCTGCGGTCTCCAAGTGGGGTAAGACAAACTCTGTCCCGGGTGCCCCCTCTACTTCCCCTGTCCCAAGAACTCTGGGCGCCCCGGGGACCCCCTCCAAGTACCAAGGAGAGGTCCGGCGATGTCACGCCTGTAACCAGCCAGGACATTTGAAGGCGGAGTGCCCCAACCGCTCTAAGAACCCCCCCTGTTTCCCCAGCCACGGCAGCTGGCCCATCTGTATACTTGGTGGGGAGGGAGGGGTTGCAATCCAATGCCAACAGTCAACAGGTCATTGTGGGGGGTAAAGTGGTCATGGGATTTCGGGACACTGAGGCGCAGATTACTCTGGTGCAACCTGACTTGGTCCCTGTGGACAGTATTATCCCTGGAAAAACTCTGACCCTGAAGGGTATTGGACAAGAACGCATAACTGTGCCCATGGCTTGCGTCCATTTGGACTGGGGTGCGGGAAAAGGGATGCGTGATGTGGGGCTAGTGTCTGATCTGCCTGCCAATGTGCTATTGGGAAGAGATTTGGGGCCCTTGGTGTCCCAATATGGGGTGGGAGCAGCCCCACCTCGCTGTGACAAAATGTCTGTACTGAAGGATGATTTTAATGAGGTGTTGAAGCCTGTCACACAGGCAGAGGGAGGGGTCAGCCTTTTGTCTCCCCTTGCTGTGCGTCCAGCTAAAGTAATCAGTGAGCATGTGAATGAGACATTGTGGAATGCTGACCTGGCTGTAGCCCCGCCCACATCTGCGGGTGATGAGAGCCCCCTCAGTGTGACCCTGGCTCAGCCATTCCCCCATCAGTTCACTGTGAATCAATGAATGAATGCAATGTCAATGTAATTGCTAATTCTTGCCTTGCAGGTTTACAGGGTAGCTCTTCTGAGATGCTGGGGGCAACCCCAACTGAGGACAATGTGCCAGGTGGTCAGGTGGGTCACGGGGATCTCAGGGCCGATCCGGATGAGGAACGGACTGCTGGTGTTGCAGTGGTAACCCGCAGCCAGAGTGCTAGAGGGGTGGAAGGCGCTCCGACCCCTGAGCCGTTCCCTCTGTCACCCGGAGATGGCACTGAGGCCGCCGTGACTAACCTCCCCACACTGGAGCCGGAGGAGTCCGGCGGGTATGTGACATGCACCTCTCTTCTGTCTGGTTCCAGTCAGGAGTTCAGGGACGCTGTCCAAGCTGACCGCAGTCTGGATGCATTGAAGGAGCGTGCTGATCAACCTCCCTTGGAGTCGGACAAGGACCGCGTGTACTGGGAGCAAGGGAGGTTGTACCGGGAAACGATCCCCACAAAGGGAAAAGAAAGTCGGCTCAGGGAGAAACATTTAGTGGTACCCCAACCCTATCGGGTGGAGTTGTTGCGGATTGCTCATGATATTCCACTGGCAGGCCACCTGGGGATCGCTAAGACCAAGGCTCGCCTCAGCCACTTATTCTACTGGCCTAAGATGGGGACAGATGTAGCTAAATACTGCCGTTCATGTGACACTTGTCAGAGGATGGGCAAGGCGGGGCAAGGCTCCAAAGCACCCATGATACCTATGCCCATCATAACCGAACCTTTCCAGTGGGTGGCTGTGGATCTCATTGGACCCCTGTCCATTCCCAGTCGCACCGGGAAACGTTTCATATTAACGGTAGTAGACTACGCTACTAGGTACCCGGAAGCTGTCGCGCTGTCTTCCACCCGGGCTGATGTAGTGGCCAAGGCTCTGGTAGGCATCTTCTCCCGTGTTGGATTTCCCAGAGAGATGCTCACAGACCAAGGTACCCAGTTCATGTCTGCCTTGATGCAAGGCCTGTGTAAGGTAACAGAGGTGCAACATCTGGTGTCCAGCCCGTATCACCCACAGACCAATGGCCTGTGTGAACGGTTCAATGGCACCCTGGAGCAGATGCTCAGGATGTTAGTCGAGTCCCACGGGCGCGACTGGGAGCCTTATCTCCCGCACCTGCTGTTCGCTTACCGGGAGGTGCCGCAAGCCTCAACGGGGTTCTTCCCCTTTGAGCTCTTGTACGGGAGACGTGTACGTGGGCCCCTAACTCTTGTGAAAGAGTCCTGGGAAGGAGAAACATCCATCCAAGGTGTGCCAGTCGTGCCCATGGCCCAAGTGCAGACGGCATGGGGTGCTGGAGGTGGGACCCAAGAAGGGGGTGTGTCAAATGTATTACCTGTCAATGTATTGTGGAGGGATGGTTTGGGGAAGCATAATCTCAGTCATTTGCCCAAGGTAACACCATCACCCACCCAAGTACAGGAGGAACAGGGTGTAGGCCCAAAGGGGCAAGGCGTCTGGGAGGGAGGACAGGGTCCAAACATACCTGTGCCAGAACCAGAGGTGCCCCTAGGTTTGGAAGCAAAGGGGGAGGTGCAGAATCCCCTAGAACTCTCCCAACTAGCGGCTAGTGTGGGAGAGACCCTTAGAGACTGCCAGGAAGGGGTCTCTAAACTGGTATCACAAGGGCCTGGGGTTGCGAGTGTGGATCTGCGGGATGCCAGCACTCAGCACGAGGTCCCAGTGCAGGCCGGGGGTAGCCAGGTGGGCGGAGACTGCCGGGATGGGGTCTCAGCACCGGTACCACAAGGGCCTGGGGTTGCGAGTGTGGATCTGCGGGATGCCAGCACTCACAACGAGGTCCCAGTGCAGGCCGGGGGTAGCCAGGTGGGCGGAGACTGCCGGGATGGGGTCTCAGCACTGGTACCACAAGGGCCTGGGGTTGTGAGTGTGGGTCGGAGGGACCCAGAGCAAGCAGGAGGTAGCCAGGTCTACTTAATTCCGAGCCTGAACCTTAGAAGAGTCTCCATTCAGACAGGAGAGGAAGAGGGTATCAGTACGCCAGGAATATGGTCAGGGACCAGCGCAGGTCCCGGCGGGGTGAGGCCGCCAAGGTGTCCGCGGAAGGCGATCTTAGGATCGTCCTTCCTCCCGACACGCTCTAAAAGGGGGAGGTGTGATGAACCGACCCTCAGTTTTATATCTTTCTTGGAAGTGTGTTTTACTTGCTTAGGTCAGTCCTTCCCCCACTTGGAATGCGGTGCTTTAGTTGAGTCCACATTGCTGGACGATACGCTTCACTGGTTTTATGTGTGTTCATTGGAGATGGCTTGCTATAGCCAGGCACTTTTATTATCCCTGGCCAGATGGGATGGGGGATAGAAAGCCTTAACTTCATCCTTCTCTCCGAGGGTTCTGCAAAGGTGGGAGAAGGGGGCTGCCTGGGTGCAAGGGGTGGGTGGAGCACTAGCCATATGCTGTGGGCAGACCTGGATTCTGGGGTCATTCAGCAAAGAGGCAGTAAGGAGCTCTGATCTGGGAGAAGATGAGAGGGCCTGCCCTACTGAGGAATGCTTTGAGGGCCTAGTTCTGGACAGCATGTAGAAGGATTGTTTTATGCAACTTGCTTAAGCTTGCGCCCTAGGCCCAAAACTCTGCTGTGGCCTAGAGAAACGGACTACAAGTCTATTGTGTTGAGCATGGAAGAGAGACAGCTAGGACAAAGCTGTGTGCTCAGGTATTTTTTCTAATCTTTATTTCCTTTTATTTTGGTGTATTGTATCATTTCCCTTTTGCTTGTATGTTTATGCTTGATCATATTAATATTGTATATTTCTGTATATGCTATTAATCCATACCGACCCACTTGGGTTATTAAACATATAAAATTTATATTGCTCATTTCATTTTATCCTATGACCCGGTCTACTCACGGTGTGTGAGTGGGAGGTTAAGAAAGAAGTTTGATCGCAGGCGTGCCAGGCGGCTGGGCGAGGCGACATTCTTCACATGTGGCTGACCTACCATCTTCCTAATGCAACTATGCTGCTCTCCCCCCTTAGAGCCATCCATACACTCTGTCCTGTAGACTAAACATATCATCTCAGCCCTGCAGATAAACATATACAGGGCTGGGTTTATATACAGGGCTGGGTTTATATACAGGGCTGGGTTTATATGCAGGGCTGAGTTTATATACAGGGCTGGGTTTATATGCAGGGCTGAGTTTATATGCAGGGCTGGGTTTATATGCAGGGCTGGGTTTATATGCAGGGCTGAGTTTATATGCTTAGAACCCTCTGCCCTGCAGCCTAAGGTAGGGGGGAGTGAGAGCGGCAGAGTTGCATTAGGGAGATGGCAGGTCAGCCACACTCACATTGGGCAGCAGGGATGCAAGATTCCAGGTCTCCCATGGAGGAGGAGATAGCAAAGCCCATGCACATGTGGGAGCACAGGGCACTACAGAGATGATATAAGAGGTGATATAAGGCTGGGTATCCCATCCATCTTGGAGTTACTGGGTGCATTTGCAGGTAGCTGGGGGACTGGGAGTGCTGGTAGTACCAGAAATTGCAGAAAGTAAGCCTTGAGGCCTGCTGGCGAGAGAGCGTAGAGGGTTTGATGTGCCACTGTGTGGCACTGAAGCTACAGAAGGCACTGGGAAGTGGCAGACAGCTAGGACAGGTCAGGGAAGTGGCAGACAACAGAGCCCTCCAGGAAAAGGCCAGTGGAACCAGAAGATGTATGAGAGGCAGCCTTTGCAGTGTGAAGCCTAAGTACCTGCAATCTGAGCCTGCCCAAAAACACTGTAACTGTTTTGAGGCTGGAACTTCTCTGAAACTAAAAACTGTGTATGCTTGAGATCTAAGAGCTGTTCAGTAAGGAGTTTTGTTACAAGCATCCGCTGTGTGCATTTTTGCCCTGCACCTATTAAAATAACCTGTACCCATGTTGTTACATGCTGACCACTTACATCAACACTGTCATCTATATTGATAAAAAATAAACACTTGTATTGCCCTTGAAGAGATTTTCCAGTCTGCTTTTTTTCATCTAAAATGTTTTCCAACATAATAGGTCATAGCTAGGTCTACCGCCAGGTAATAACACCAGGAGGTAGGTGCAAGGAATACTTATATACATGTAGTTGCTGGCAATGTTGCCTTATAAGACAATTGGAAGTCATGGCCAGGAAGCCTACACACACAACTTAGATTTCAATTCTCCATTATAGAGAGTCATTTTTGCTAGCCATGGCTACACAACACTATTTTATCCCAT
Source organism: Leptodactylus fallax (assembly GCA_947044405.1). Taxonomy (NCBI): domain Eukaryota; kingdom Metazoa; phylum Chordata; class Amphibia; order Anura; family Leptodactylidae; genus Leptodactylus; species Leptodactylus fallax. The sequence goes on from CAMRHE010000132.1 coordinate 3,415,648, forward strand.
AGATTTTAGTTCCCAGAGGTGTCTATTCTTTTACATGATAACTTATTGCAATGGCTACACAAAATGACTCACTTGACATTTAAGCCTCTGTGTTCAGATCTGAAAAGTATAAAACATTGTAAATAATTAATAATTCTCAGACTTAAGAAGCAAATCACACACAGTATGAAATCACACCATGAAAGCCCCCTTATGACCCACACAGAACTGACTGCTATGTTTGGGAGGAAAACCCAATAATCGTAATTGTAGTGAATGGAAAAAAAAATCAGCATTTCAGAATCCATCCAAACTGATACGGATGAGCCATTGTCCTTTTAAAGTCTTTCTTTCTAGTCTCTCAATGCACATAAAATAAAAATGAAGCAACTTTACAATAGTTCATGATTAGAAATTTACTACAGTTTTAGTTCTACAGCTCCTATGCAGTCTATGGGTCTCCATGGTAACAGACAGCAAACATATTGTAGTCTGATACAGCAGTCATATTATCTTGATCTAGAGACAGACAGTCTGTATTGGAGCTTTGGAAACAAAATGACTTAAAACATATCTAGAAAAGAGGAGAAATAAAATGGATAACTTTTTTCTCTCCTGCCCCAGTTAAAAAAAAACCAAAACAAAACAACAAGAAACAACAAAAAAACAGCAAATCTAAAACCATGGTGTGACCCTGCTCTTGCAGCTACAAAAAACACTTCTATAGAGCTGTTATGTTCGTTTGGTAAGTAAAATCATTTTAATAGTGAATGCACATTGCAGCATCATCATTTTTTCCACAAGAAATAAAAATTGAAATTTTCCCTTGAAACTCAGAGGCTTTTGTTCGAGGACAGCAGACTGGTGATGAAACCGGCGGCAGGTGGTAATGCGCCACTAGCTATACTCACAGGAGGGAGGGGGATACATTCTCTAAAAGAGTCTACTTGAGGAAAAATGCTCTGATAAGGAGTGCAATATAACAAATCAGACCTGAAATTCTACACGTGTATTACCATAGTCTGCGCTTAGAATGAAAAGAAAGAAAAATGTAATAAAATACATTTTAATACTGTCAAAAATATACAACCATACTTAAACTATTCTTTCCCTAGAAGACACTTGGGACCATGTGCACAAAAGTCAAAGCCTGAACACCCCTGAGGTCTCTGCTAATGTACATTTACATGCATGCCAAGACTCCTTACTAAATACAGACATGGCACCTACATTTGTTCTTTGATTTGATTCTGGCATGGAAGAGTGAAAGAACAATGGGTTACCATAAGGATAGAGGCACTTGAGGAATTCGAAAATGACCACTGAGAAATGCTTAGAGAATTATTCTCATACATTATTATATTGATGGCCTATCCTTGAGACGAGGGTCAGAACTATCAGATTGGTGGAGCTCTGACACTTAGCGCTGATTGAAGGGGCTTCAGTTCTAGGGCACCCTTTCAGTATATACCAGGCAGTTCAATAAGAACAAGCTGCAGCACCCAGACACTGTAACCCCTTCAATCAGATTATGGGGCTGTCCAGAGTCTGACCTTAACCTTAAAACTTGGTGAACCTAACCTGTAAACTAGAAGTTATGTCATGTCCCAGGACTTGGTTTAATTCACTGACATGTATCTGTGATACTGTTTGTCTTTGTAGTTTGTCCCCTCTCTCTCTCTGTATCCTTAGCTGTGATGCTGTAGCTCCTCCCTCTCTCTCTCTCTCAGTTTAGTTTCACTTCTTTGTAAGCAACATGTCTGCTCAGCTCCTGGTATTTCATCATTTTTCACCTACTGCTGTATGAGGTTTTACAAGATTTACCTGGATTAAAGCATCTGGAATCTTATCTACGCCTCCTCAGTTGAGTTGAACACTATCTGATAAATATCTTGGTGTAAATTGCTGGTTAGCATAGAGACTACAGGACACTCTCACAACCTCACACTTGCAGCCAAGCTATTGAGTCAGAACAGTGAAAAATGATGCATAAAGACTGCCTGATACGGCTGTAAGACAGTTCACCAACTTCTGACATACAGTCAGTCACAGCAAGTTACCTGAAGCCAGAAGGAATCAGCATTGTGTAAGTTGCATCTGCAGCTCAGACCTCCCTCAGCATAAGAAGATTCTAGCAAGCAGCCATCTTACTCCAGCAAAGTTATATTTATCCTGTTTGAGTTGCATCATGGCTGAAGGGCACCCTGAAGCACAAGGTAGCATGGACCTCAGTCTGCAGCCCAGTGAGAAGGGTAGACGCTCAATTAAACAGGTTAGAGACAATCTAGAAGGTTTAAAGCATGAACTTTCCTGTGAACTCTCAAAATGGTGGCAGAAAATACAGACTAAGATATCTGCCATGTGCTTGCCTGCATACCATGTATCACCACTAGAGGGAGCTCTGCGACAGCTTTGTGCTATGCATGGACATTATAAAATGAAAGCTGAGGAGTATGAAAGCATATTGAGAAAACTTCATACAGACGATTCTTTAGCTGAATTGCAAAGCTTCCAGCATCTCAATTCAGAACGAGAAAGCTTAGTACATGAAACTAAGTTAAGGACAGAGGCAAGAATTGCGCAACTGCAGGAAATGGCATCCCATGTTTCTGAGTCTACCAAGCGTTCAAAGCGTACATCTAAGTCACGTTCCTCAAAATCTTCCACACTCAGTGAGCAACTTATAAAAGCACGTGCAGAGGCGGAAGCTACTAAGATACAGGCAGCCTTTGCACAACAGAAAGCAGAGATGGAAGCTAATGCAGCAGCGATGGAAGCTAAGGCAGCTCAACAGAAAGCAGAGATGGAAGCTAAGGTAGCTCAACAGAAAGCAGAAATGGAAGCTAATGCAGCAGCAATGGAAGCTAATGCAGCTCAAAAAAGGGCAGAACTAGAGTCTCTAGAGAAACAGTATGAGCACGCTGCAGCCATGGCAAGGTTAAGCATTTTAGAACAGGCCATCAGTGGAAGTGAAAGCGACAGCACCAGTTTGTGTGATGTGGAAGCAGAGGATCCCCTCAAGCGCACAAGAGACTATGTACTAAGCCAAAGCAGTGAATCCCTATTTGCCACAAATGTTCCTGTCAGGGACAACATTTCTCCAGAGCAACAGGGCACAGTATCTTCTGCAGCACACCGCATTCAAGGTCAGTACAATGCCCTGCCTGTTCAGCATCCAGTTTCTTCTTCCGTCATGGATTCCCAAAGCCTTGCACCTCAGCAAATGCAATATACTGATACTCAGGTAAACACCATTGTGACACCATACCACCAGACTGCAAACAACCGTCCAGTCTCACATCCATATGTGGCTAAACCTATGGACTTTAAGCAAGCTCCTAGGCTGAATGCCTACGCAGCCCCATTACTACCTACCTCTGTTAACCAGAACCCCACTAACAACGTAATCACCGCTACTCAGCCAGCAACTCAATATTTAAAGTCAGAGAGAACAGACATGTCAGAGTTTGCAAGGTACATGGTTCGCCGTGAGCTTACTAAGACTGGACTCACAAGGTTCGATGACCAACCTGAGAACTACAGAGGCTGGAAATGTGCCTTCAAAACTGCAATTAGTGACCTTGGCATTACTGCAGCTGAAGAATTAGATTTGCTTATCCGGTGGCTTGGCCCACAGTCCACAGAACGTGCTAAAAGACTCAGATCCGTCCACATTTACAACCCCATAGCAGGCCTTACCGCTGCTTGGGAAAGACTGGAGAAAACCTATGGCAGTCCTGAAGCAATAGAGAATGCTCTGTTCAAACGGTTGCAAGGGTTTCCAAAGATATCTGGTAAGGATCATCAGAAATTTCAAGAACTTAGTGACCTACTCATGGAGCTCCTACTGGCTAAGGCGGACACTCTCCTACCGGGCCTCAGTTACCTGGACACTGCTCGTGGGGTAAACCCGATAGTCACCAAGTTGCCATATAATATTCAAGAAAGGTGGACCACAGTTGTGTCAAGATACAAAAATGAGAATAGAGTCTCCTTTCCTCCATTTTCCTACTTCTGTGAGTTTATCAAGAACATTGCAGAATCCAAGAATGACCCAAGCTTTTCCTATGGGGATCCCAGTGTTCCTGGTTCACCTCCTATTAAGTATGACAGCTCACATTCTAACTACAGAAACCGCAGAGGCCCAGTTTCAGTGAAAAAGACTGATATTCTTCCTACACCTACATCAGCACCAGAAGAAAGCAGTTACAACTACAACCAAGACGAAAAGGTAGAAAATCCTAACCGTCTGTGTCCTATTCACAAGAAGCCTCATCCCCTCAAGAAGTGTATTGGCTTCAGGAGGAAACCAATCCAGGAACGTAGAGAGCTTCTAAAGAAACTAGGGATATGTTTCAAATGTTGTTCCTCTACTGAACATGTTGCTAGAGACTGTAAAATTGCTATTAAGTGTATAGAGTGTGGCAGTGAGGACCATGTACAAGCTCTTCATCCATCCCAGCCTAGTGCCACACCACCTAGAGGTTCCCCTTCCCCAACTAAGCATGGCGGGAAGAACACAGATCAATCAGCAAATACTACCACAGTATCTTCCTCATGTACAGAAGTCTGCGGAGAAGACCTTTGTGACAAGTCCTGTGCAAGGATATGCCTAGTCAATATATACCCCAAGGGCCAACCAGAAAGGGCTCTGAGGGTGTACGCCATTTTGGACGACCAGAGCAACCACTCACTTGCAAGGTCAGAACTCTTTGATCTGTTTAACTTAAAGGGTGATACTTATCCGTATACCTTGGGTACTTGTAGTGGCATATCAGAGGTTTCTGGAAGAAGGGCCAGTGGTCTCGTAATAGCTTCTCTCAAGGGAAATTTGGAGATACCTTTGCCCACACTTGTTGAGTGCAACCAGATACCATCAAACAGAGAGGAGATACCCACACCAGAGGCGGCTTTCCAGCACCCTCATCTAAGGGCTATAGCCAGTGAAATACCATCCCTTGACAAAAATGCAGACATTCTAGTTCTACTAGGTAGAGACATTCTTAGACTGCACAAAATACGCCAGCAAATTAATGGACCACATGATGCACCATTTGCCCAGCGCCTCGATCTAGGATGGGTAATCATTGGCAACGTCTGCATAGGTAGGATGAAAAGGCCCACCAATATTTCTTCATTTAAGACGCATATGTTACCAAATGGTCGCAGCACTTGTTTTCAGCCATGTCCACATCACTACCAAGTGAAAGAGAAGATAAGCAGCAGTAAGTGGCTGCATAATCACCGAGACAACGTGAATACTTTCCTGCCTGGGGACGACACCCTTGGATTAACAGTGTTCAATACAACAAGTGATGACAACAAGCTGGCACCGGCTATAGCTGATAAAGAATTTCTCAAACTTATGGACAAGGAATTCATTCAAGATGATTCCAACAGCTGGGTAGCACCCTTACCTTTCCGCTCCCCGAGATCAAAACTACCAAACAATCTGAAGCAAGCAGTTTCTAGATTTTCCTCTTTAAAACGTACCCTCAAGAGGAAACCAGAGATGGAGAAACACTTTGTAGGTTTCATGCAGAAGGTATTTGAGAGAGATCATGCAGAACCTGCACCTCCACGAAAAGAAGGAGAAGAATGCTGGTACCCTCCATCATTTGGCGTGTATCACCCTCGCAAACCTGACCAAATCAGGGTCGTGTTCGATTCTAGTGCTCAGTATGAAGGCGTCTCTCTCAACAACCTGCTCCTCACTGGTCCTAACCTAAACAACAGCCTCATAGGAGTCTTAATCCGTTTCAGACAGGAACCAGTTGCAGTGATGGCCGACATCCAACAGATGTTTCATTGCTTCATTGTTAAGGATGATGACAGAAACTATCTCAGGTTCCTATGGCATAAGGACAATGATGTCAACAATGAAGTCATAGATTACCGGATGAAGGTACATGTCTTTGGCAATAGCCCATCTCTTGCAGTAGCGATCTATGGACTGAGAAGGACCGCCCAAGAAGGTGAGAAAGAGTATGGCTCTGATGCTCGTCAGTTTGTTGAGAGGAACTTCTATGTTGATGATGGTCTTAAATCCTTACCTGCAAGTGAAGAAGTGATCGATCTCCTCTCTAGAACACAGGAAATGCTGTCTGTAGCTAACCTCAGACTTCACAAGATCATCTCCAACAATATGGAGGTAATGAAGGCATTTCCCTCTGATGATCATGCAATCAACTTGAAGGATCTTGATCTCAGTTCTGATACTCCTCCTATGCAACGCAGCCTAGGATTGCTATGGAACACTGAACAAGACACATTCACATTCCAAGTGTCTTCTTGTGACAAACCTTTTACCAAACGAGGAGTTTTATCTGTTGTGAACAGCATTTATGATCCTCTTGGTTTCATTGCTCCTATCACCATTCAAGGCAAGCTACTACTAAGACAGCTTACCACTGAGAACATGGACTGGAACACTCCACTGCCTGCTGAGAAACAACTGAGGTCTGACTGTGGCACTAACTTCGTTGGAGCCTGCAAAGAACTGCAGTTAGACAACTTCTTATCCAACAATGGGTGCACTTGGACGTTTAACCCTCCACATTCATCCCATATGGGAGGTTCCTGGGAACGTATGATTGTGATCACACGCAGAATCCTTGACTCTATGTTGATGGACCACAAGTCGACACTGCTTACCCATGAGACGTTAATAACCTTTCTTGCTGAAGTGTCTGCGATAATCAATGCAAGGCCACTTGTCCCAGTATCTTCAGACCCTGAATCTCCAATTATCTTAACCCCAGCAACGCTTCTTACTCAGAAAATTGGTACTGCTGCTACCTCTCCACGTACCTTAGATCACAGTGACATTTACAGACGCCAATGGAAACAAGTTCAACACCTGTCCAATGTGTTCTGGCACCGCTGGAAAACAGAGTACCTCCACATGCTACAGAGCCGTCACAAATGGCAGACCTCAAAACCTAATCTCCAGGTGGGTGACCTCGTCCTTCTAAGGGATAAAGAAGTCCATCGGAATGAATGGCCTATGGGTCTCATCACTAAAGTTGTCCCTAGTGATGATGGGAAGACTCGGAAAGTGGAGGTCAAGGTAACCAAGGGAGGCTCAGTGCGAGTTTTCTTCCGCCCAACTAATGAACTGGTGCTTCTTCTTCCAAGAGGAGATGTCACATAAAAGAAGATAAGGACACCATTCACAGCTCATGGCGGGGAGCTTCCTTCCATGAACTAAAAACGTGTACTTGTGGATTACAGTGTGGGTCGGTGGAGGTGTTGGCAAATTGCGGCTTCCCGATCTGAAGATTGGTTTATTTGGACTAACTGTTGATTATTGTTTGTTGTGCATGTTTCTTTTTTGTTTTTCAGGTTTGAAGAGGACCTTATGGACATGTCAGGACATTTAATGTTTGTTTTCAGTGAAATCTAAAGATTTCAGGCGGGGAGTGTCATGTCCCAGGACTTGGTTTAATTCACTGACATGTATCTGTGATACTGTTTGTCTTTGTAGTTTGTCCCCTCTCTCTCTCTGTATCCTTAGTTGTGATCTGTAGCTCCTCCTCTCTCTCTCTCTCAGTTTAGTTTCACTTCTTTGTAAGCAACATGTCTGCTCAGCTCCTGGTATTTCATCATTTTTCACCTACTGCTGTATGAGGTTTTACAAGATTTACCTGGATTAAAGCATCTGGAATCTTATCTACGCCTCCTCAGTTGAGTTGAACACTATCTGATAAATATCTTGGTGTAAATTGCTGGTTAGCATAGAGACTACAGGACACTCTCACAACCTCACACTTGCAGCCAAGCTATTGAGTCAGAACAAGTTAAACTAGATTTCCAAATAGTTGGTTTTTGCTTGTTGAAATCTATGTTTCAGTTACCAAGACCTGGGGTCTTGAATATTGAATATTACATACTAAACCTTCAAGGAACGTTTGCATAAATCAATAGTATAGGTGAATATAAGAAACTTTGTACTATATCCTAACAAAGAAAAATGTTTCTTTCTCCATTTTATCAGGTTCTTTTCTTACCCCCTCCAAACTGCTGAATCACTCTGAATTGTCTGCTAAATCTGCCTTGGCCTCCCAAGACAGAATGTCAGCTCACAAAGAAATCAGATTACAGCTTCCAAGATATGTCTATAGAGAGGGGAGGAGCTGAGAACTTTTCAGTAAGATTACTTTCTCACCACAGCGTTTTACTCTCATTAGTACTGCTGCATAGTGAGCGAGTAGGAGAGTAACAGAAAGTAACATAAAATAACAGAACTTCCAATGCCCTGTCTACGGGAGACTTCATAGCAGCAAGCCTACACCCATTACCTCATAGACAGCTGAGAATTAGAGGTAGGGCCTGTGGAGGGGGAAGCTGCTAAAATATAGAAAACAAGCCATATTGTGGCCAGAAATGCTACATCTCATGTACACACACATAAATGTATGGGAATAGGAACTTGCCTGTAAAATACTGTACATTATTCCCAGATTTTAGATGAATACTTACTGTAGAAAACACAGATCTCAGGACCATATTGCAATCTGGAAAGTAAGTGATTAACACAGTTCTCAGCTGCCAACAGACGAGGAAAATACTTCATGCCCACACACGACTATTTTAAGCAGAGTATGTGGTGTAAGATTCTCCAACACTACACGAGTTATTTAGAGATTAAAAAAAAAAATTGAGGAAAGCTTGTACAAAGTGACTTCTCTGTCATGTCTATATCTATATATATACTGTAGGTATAGTCAAATGGATCATACTGTCCCCACATCTGTATTGTTTACATTGCACACAATTCCCTAAAAATTGCACCTATTAGCAAGTTTCTTCTAAGCTTTTTTGGTAGAAAAAAAAAAAAAGTGCAGCAATGAGGAAATCAGGTGCTCCCATGTGCACAGTATGGACACATTTTATGGGAGACTGTATTCTGACTTCTCACTTTGCTGTCAGCCATCACATTATGATGTCAGGTGGGCCAGTCCACCAACACTGATGGAGCCTGTATTGTGCTGAACGTTCCAGGATAACCATCATGGAATACATTGCTGTTGCCCTCAACATTGTATTTCCCATTGTTGCCTATAAAACGAGTGATTGCATTAATTAATCCATATGAAAGCCGGGGCCCCACGTTGCGAAAATGCCGCAGCAAAAAACGCAGCGTTTTACAGTGCCTGAAAAGTGGATTGGATTCTGGCTAATTCATCCACACATTGCAGATAAATATCCGCAACGGAAATGCTGCGATTTCAAAAACCATCACGTTTTTGTAAATCGCAGTATGTCAATTATACCTACAGAAATGCTGGCGTGACAAGACTTTCTTTGACAAGCGATGTGGAAAAAAATGCGATGTGCTGCTGTCTTTTCTGCAGCACTTTGGCTGCGGCTCACTACGTGGGGCCTTAGCCTACAGTAGTTTTTGGTGAGTAAATAATGATTTAAAGAAGTTTTCCAGGCTACAAATATTAATGACCTTTCCTAAGGACAAATCATCATTATCAGATCGGTGGGGTTCCCACACCTGACACCCCCACTGATCATCTATTCTCATCAGCTGGTACACAGAGAATGGAGCAGGAAGCAGAAAGGGCTGTTGTCTGTGTAGTGCTCAAACCGGGTTATTGCAGATCAACTCCCATTCACTTTGGATAGGTCATAAATATTTTTAGCCTAGAATACCCTTTTAAAAACCTGCATAAATCCCCAGCTAGTCTATGGTTCTTGGTCCCTCCCAATACAGATATGACTGGACAGCCCATCTTTGACCACACTATCTTAGCCAGATTTCCAGTGGTGTCAAGTGGGACTAGGAAGAAGACACCAACTGGGAGACCAATCCTGTGTTAGAATAGGAGAAAGGGACAGTCAAATGGTGAGGTGAGTATTGTCTTTTTTATCCCTTTATGAGTCTATTGTCAACTTGTTTCAATACAGGAAAACAAACAGCACATAGTATAATATACTTATGTAAGGAAATGGCTAAAAAAGTTCAACTTCACTGGCAATAAAAAGAATATTAAGAAAACTGGGCCCAAACATGCTCTTTGCTCCCTATTTTACCATATAATCATGTAAATGCAGTATACTTGTTCCAATGTACATGGGAACAGCTTACAACCTACTGCATGGGTGTTGCATTCCTTGCAGAGGTAAAGTATGACTAATACCCATTATTTTGAAAGACGTGACTTTTTCTTATTTTTCTCATTTTCCTGCCAGCGGTGACAAATGACTATATTGGTTATTGTGATTATAATGAAACGTGCCTGCTGATCTATAACGCATTATACCATACCTACCTCCTAGGTATATCAGTAGGCCACCTAAACCTATACTGCAGTTATCTCAAATACATCTGCTCAAAAATACAAACTGTGTAGTAGCAAAACTAGTTGTGACCTTGGAATATATTATTTAATCCTAAAACGTAAATGATAATAAATCTATGCCATGTCTCAAAATGTAGTCAACATGGAACCATGCGATTCTCATTGGCATCAGCTGTGAGCCAACGTGATCTGCTTGGTAATGCACAGCTGGTGTTATTTTTAAAGGCTCGGTTTTATTATAAAATTAATGATTTTTGCAGAAAAAAAAATAATGACAGACGGCTTCTGCCTGCTCAGTCTCTTGAGCTGTGAACAGTTATCATAAGGAACACTGCGCTCTGATCTCACCACAGAGCTGTGCATCTTCTCCGAGCACAGTTGGAAAATGTCTATCTGCTTTGACACAAAGGACGAGGCACAAATGTGTGTTGGTTATACACATGTACAAGTTGTCTGTATTAATCTCCCATCAACAATATCAAGGAGTCCAAACTTCATCTTTGCACGAACGGTTCTTAGTAACTTCTGTGTATGACCTTGAGCTGTCATTTCTTGGAAGGTTAGTGTCTATCACTGACCTTCTCAAATCTTACCATAAGTAGATACAGATATCTCATGGGTTCCCCTGACCTCATCCCTTCAGATCATTACACCTTCATGGTCTGCACTGCATGTTGGTATGATCTGCCTTCCACCCTATGAAACCCTATGAAGAATTTATATGTAGATGACATCACATACATTGCTCCATGTAGGTAGGGAGGATCTAGTCCTCTCAGTAATAGTCATGCTAACGCTAGCTTCAGACTAGCATTCGGCTTTCCGTTATTCGGGTCCGCTTGGGGACCCAAAACATGGAAACTTAATCCAATTAAAAAGCGGTTACCCACGGACCCCATAGACCCATGCTTGCTGGACTTTTCTCTACGCATTTTTCAAGCAGAGTCAGGGACAGAATTCCCGAACGGAGAGGAGGCGTAGGTGTGAGCCTAGCCTTAGGTGGAAACAGCCCAGAATAACCAGTATCCAATGTGAAAAAGATAACCAGATATATTAAATATGCGTTGGCAGATCCAGTCAATTTATGGATGATCTACTGATACACCCCAGATATACACGTGGACAAAATTGTTGGTACCCCTCGTTTAATGAAAGAAAAACCCACAATGGTCACAGAAATAACTTGAATCTGATAAAACTGGAATTTGCCAAATTACATGTTGACAAGCCACAAAGCTTCTGGGAGAATGTCCTATGGACAAATGAGACAAAAATCGAAATTTTTAGCAAGGCACATCAGCTCTATGTTCACAGATGGAAAAATGAAGCATATCTTGAAAAGAACACTGTCCCTACTGTGAAACATGGAGGAGGCTCTGCTATGTTCTGGGGCTGCTTTGCTGCATCTGGCACAGGGTGTCTTGAATCTGTGCAGGGTACAATGAAATCTCAAGACTATCAAGGGATTGTAGAGAGAAATGTGCTGCCCAGTGTCAGAAAGCTTGGTCTCAGTCGCAGGTCATGGGTCTTGCAACAGGATAATGACCCAAAACACACAGCTAAAAACACCCAAGAATGGCTAAGAGGAAAACATTGGACTATTCTGAAGTGGCCTTCTATGAGCCCTGACCTAAATCCTATTGAGCATCTTTGGAAGGAGCTGAAACATGCCGTCTGGAAAAGGCACCCTTCAAACCCGAGACAACTGGAGCAGTTTGCTCATGAGGAGTGGCCAAAATACCTGTTGAGAGGTGCAGAAGTCTCCTTGACAGTTACAGAAATCGTTTGATTGCAGTGATTGCCTCAAAAGGTTGTGCAACAAAATATTAAGTTAAGGGAACCATCATTTCTGTCCAGGCCTGTTTCATGAGATTTCTTTTTTTAAAAATTCTGTTGCAGCATGGTTGAAAAGCAATGTCTGACTTTCATTTGTTCATTTTCATAGAATTTTTATATATTATTACATTTGTCAGATTGAAGTTATTTCTCTGACCATCGTGGGTTTTTCTTTCATTAAACGAGGGGTACCAACAATTTTGTCCACGTGTGTATCAGATTATCAACAGCTATAACTAATATCATTGGATCTGCCAACAAAAAGCTAGTATCTGTGGTTACCCTGAGATTTTGAAGGATGGAAGATTATCCAAATCCTACTAACGTTATAGCAGTCAATGTCCACTAAAAACACATTCTTTCTTCTCGTATATTAGGACTCTATATCTATGGTTAGAATATATCTGTATATTAACAGGAAGTTATCTTCAATATCTGCTATAATTATCATTGTCTGACTGTCAGGGAACAGTCAGATGGCAGGAGACCCCCCCCCCCCATATACATTAGATAGTTGACTGGTCTGATATGGAATCTTACTAGCAGGATGTCTGAAATCTTAGAGGATTCATCTGACTATGGAATGCTAATGCTTTACAAACAGATATATATTCATAAGGATTATATACTAGGAGTACAAATAATGTGCAAAATCTACATGGAAATCAGTACATCAGTCCTCATGTTAAGAATTTTGCTAAGATCCAGACAGCTTCTAGCTAATGAGCAAATTCCAGATTCTGAAAGATTTATCTGCTATTTTGTTTATCCGCTATGTGCATTGTCTTTACTTATAGGTGTATATATAGGTGTCATGTATGCTGCGTTCTTGGAATTGGTTGGAATCCCAGTTGTTTGTGGTTAGGACACTCCATAGGGTTTACTCTACGGAGAAGCACACAACACATCTTGGTTTATTTCTTTAATTTGTAGCCATTTTACTTTTGCAATACACTCTACAATCACTAGGCTATTGGAACGTCTCCAGGAACATATGGTTGGGATTGTCAATAAATAATTAACATAGCTATTCATTTCCAGCATTGCATTATTGGTAGGTGAAGCAGTCGTACTTGTATCAAAGGGAATCACAAGGGAACATTGGAAAGAACAGAGCAGGAGCCAAGGTGACCTGCTGACCTATTTTTCCTTGAATCCCATATTTTCAGCACAGCCTAAGAATAATGAATATTATTCCAACAACATTCTGAAATACATCTATACATGATACGTTACTCATAGCCTCATCATCATAGTATTTACATTCAGCTTGCAAGGTTATGACTATTTTAATATTAAGGAAAACTATGGTATATGTTCAGAGTTTTAGAAATATAGATGTAGTATATACAGTCGTATATATACTCTGCTGCCTTTTATGAATACAGAACTAGTTATATGACTGATGTTGATAAGAAATTATTGGTGTATTACATAATCTCTTACATCCTACCAGGTGACCTCAATTCTCTCTCTGTATTGATAAGAACCAGACTTGGCACACAGCATGACTAGGCAAAGTAAAACAAATGTCATTGGTAGACCCCCAGTTGAGCAGTTTCTGTACCGGGCAATTTATACAGGATCGCGGCCCAGCACTTGTTACATGGAATATGGACAAGCATTATGTACTTAGTTTCAATATTTCTTTTATTCTTTAAGATCAACATTTTTTATATATTCTACACTATAGTCAATAAATATAACAAGTGTGGGACCTCCGTTTCTCCAGGGAAGCTCTCTACATTCAGGGCTAAGAAAATTATGGAAAGAGACAAGCAAGCAAGGAATGACACACATTCATGACTAGGACAATGAAGTGAATTTTGTCAGGATCAAAATATTTCCATGATTATTATAATGCACTTATTACTGCTTATTATTACTGATAAGCACATGAATAGTTAAAGGGATTTTCCCATAATGAAACCCAATGACCTATCCACAGGATAGGTAATAAGTGTCTAATCGTTGGGGGTTTGACTGCTGGGTCACTTGTTATTTACTGCTGTCCTCTTCAAAGTCTATGGGACCACCGAAGATTACTGGGCTAAAGCAACACATATTTATAATTACCACATATAAAGGGCCCAGATTTACTACTGTGGTTAAGACTAGACTCTGGCACAAATGTGGCACATCTTAGGCGCATTTCGGTGCATCTTAGGCACATCTTGCTGCAACTTCTAACATCGTGGTGCATATAGCTTGAACTAAAATTTTTCCGACTTGGTAGACATGTGGGTATGATTTCTTAAAAAAAAAGGGGCATAGCATAAATATGCTAAGATGTGCCTTTTAAAAAAAAATTATATATATATATATATATATATATATATATAATGTCCCATAAAAAAGGACGACCTCCAGGATTCCTGGAAGAGCAAGCAAATCTCCTGGGCCTGGTGGAATATTCCCACATCCGCCAAGCTATGCCATTTTATATGTGACTTGGGCACTTTATATGCCAGTCACACTCAAAAAAGCGGCATGGCCAACATGTCCACATTCTAAAAATAGGCATGGCGAAGTTCAATGAGAGCTTGTCAATGCCCAAAAGAGGTGTGGCCATGCCATAGGGGCCGTCACCTAATCCATAAATTTTCAGACTGCTCTGCGTCCCCCATTCTCCCTGATTTCCGCTGCCAAAATATTGCCAATTATGATTTACAGTCCTATGTACAATAAAAATAACAGACTGTGATATAACTTTGCTACATCTACAAACTTCAGAACGTGTGTCCTATTCTTTTCCAATGTATTTAACATCCTCTATTGTTTACTTAGATCTATAGAGCTACAGATACAATAACAGAGTATATCCATGATTCCACCTGAGGCTTCTGACATATTGAGAACAACCATTCATCCCAGGTTTAGTGACAAGTACACAAGAGAAGGTGATGGATTGAGGCATATACAGGGTTAAAATAACTCTCTGTACTCAAAAACACAGTCTGACCTACTTTCATGTTCTGAGCTAAAATCTCCCTGCATCGGCAGAGACGAGACTCTCAGACCCAGGAAAGTCAATTAAAAAATAAATAAGTCATACGGCCCAAACATATATTTTAAATATTCATTTGGTTAAAACATATTCCGTTGCTATGGGCATTCTAGTGCATTACACTGACTCTTAAGACTTAATGTTTAAGAAAATGTGTAAAGTTATATGAGGAATAACTCCATGAGTATGTGACAATTATCCCTGTATATAGCATCCGGTCTCCTGGAGAGGTCGGAGACAAGATTCCTATTAGATAATTGATGAGTTCTGAAATTTTATGGTACAACTTTTTATACACCACATCACTTTCACAAAGCAATGTATCTTGAAGACTTCTTGAAGAGTCTTTCAATCAATAGCCTTCATGAACTGATTCAATCCAATGTCAAGGGTTACTACTGCTCTCCAAGTAAATATCCCAATTTATTTTGCCCTCTCCGAGGCTGAGAGTCACATCTGCAATACTGCAGTTAATTACAAGCTTAGACCAAGTGTCTTCAGAAACATGGCAGACTACTCACTCAGGAAGTGTCAAATATATTATATTATCCTGCCATTACCAATGTGTTTTTAACCACTGTTTTTACATAATTGACATAATTAGAATCTGGAAAACTCAAGAAAAATTGTAGAATACTCCTTTTTACATCAATACTACCATTGACTTTTTAGAAAACTCTCCTCCAAAATTAAGAAAAATGTCTCTCAATTCTCACCCATAGATCTAAGTTTTCTGACCCAGTAAAGGGAATCTGTCATCTAAACCCAATATATCATCCCGCAGGTAGAGAGGATAGAGTCGCTTGAATAAAAGGGCTATTTACACTTGTGAATCGGTAGCTCCACCACCGAGATATATAGTTCCATTTTTTATATGCAAATGAGTTTTGTGGAGCAACCTATTTACCTGCATGGTTGGGTTTATATACTGGGTTCTGGTGACAAACGCTCTTTTAAAGGTACTTGAAGCATGAGTAGGGATAACCTGTAGATAGAACAGTTTCTGGGTACTGAGCTGGATTCTTCCTGGCTGAGTTACGGTATGTTCACACTACCGATTTTACAGTCCATTGCTGTCATCTGTAATAGGATGATGGCATCGGTCATTAACAGTAGTAGCGTAGCACGGGCACGTGCCAGAGCCTCTTCATAAATCAGTAATTCCCTGTGCCAGATGGGGCCTTTAAGAAGACTGGCGTATGAAATGTCAGTCTTAAATCTGCCCCATTGGTCTGCATAAATTCTATAGATACAAAGCAAGAGGACATTTTTTTTTAAGACTGTGCAAAGTTTATTCATTATTTAATTAACATGTATTAGAACAACTGAAAAAAAATGTTTCTAGAGCTATATATAGTGGGATTTCCCACAATGAAAAGATTTTTGGTTGATACAGTAATTATTGAATAAGCATCAATCCACTACAAATTCTATATGTGGACTGTATGTACCTAATCACATACTGCACTTTATTTCAGTTTTATCTCAATAGAAATAGATTGTGGAGGTCAGAAGAAGATCATCCATTATCTAGTGGAATTATCTCCGATTTCCAAAATATGTCTCATTTGTAGGTAAGAGACGTGACCGAATTAAACTTTCATTAGGAGCGCTCCGTATGTCATCAATCTTTCATTACAGCATGACTTAGGAAATCATTTTATCTGATGTTGCTAAGGAAGCTTTTATCTTCTAAATCCTGACCAAATGCACAAGGAGACGTTTACCCATCCTAAAAGGTTTCCAGTTCACATTACTGTTATCAGCAGAAATTCATTATTTCACCTGCAAATTACATGTTCACAAAAGCTGAGATGCCTATCTGTATTCCATTTAATTACAGATAACCAGCTAAGAGCATCAGCCAGTCTCTGGATATTTGGTTGATATCTATGTGCAAGAAGGCAAATGGACTGGATGACAATAATGGTATGTACCATGTATGAGCCATTATAAATAGGCAATGTGCCAAAAACACATTGGAAAGTCTCTATGTCATGTTATGTCCTTGAGAAATAAATAAAGGGAATGTGTCGCCAGAAAATGATCTATTATTTAAAACACTTGTTCATGTTAAACGTAAGACTTTTAAAGAATTTGTGTTATATTTAATGTTTCGTGTTATTTTCAATATTTAATAAAAATTCTGAAAATATTGTAATTCCAACTCTTGCCACTAAGCCTAAAATAATCTGTGACTTCCTGTAGACGGACCATGGGTCATAGATACCATGGTCTGAAGCAGACCCTATTGAATTCTATGGGAGAGTTTTCTAGGCATGCTCTGTGACCTGAGCAGAGGTCATTGCTTATACATGATAGCTGTGATATACAGTACATGATATCATCAGTGTGCTGATAAGTAAGGTGTTTGCTGCAAAGAAATCTCCTACAGAAAACAGGAAGTGTCAGCTTATGATTTGGCTTAATGGAGAGAGTCAGAACTGCAGGATTTTTAGGATTTTTTTTTAAATATAGATGAAATTTTGGGAAATTATCTAAAATTCTTAAACATATATTTAGCATAAAACATGAATTAAAAAATAGGTGATTTTCTGGTGATACATTTCCTTTTTTAACCTGTTTCTATAGTTTTTTTTTCAAACATCTTAAAGAAACATGAATCAGTCAAATAGTAAACATCACAAAAGAAGATGAACAGTGTTAATGCATTTTAAAATGATAGGTTAGGGACATGCCAAAAGGGACTGCCCTACAGCACTGCCAATATAAGTGAATGGGGTCACATTACAACCCTGACACTCAGTAGCAATAAAATTGATCAGTGATTGATGTCACATTGTGAACCCATTCAATTACATTAGTTACAATGTGGCAGGGTGATATGTTAATCTTTGGACATGTAATGGCGGTCACAGCCAAAGTTTCTGTGTAGTAGCCCTAGTCTTAGTGGTTTTATGTATCTACCCTATAAAGCACTGCCCTATGGCTGATGATTCTATAGCACATTAGATTGCTATACTATAGAAATTTGGATGATTTTTATTTTTTTTTTAACATAATTTAGTATTGGAATCTTCCCACAAGCAGACCATCTACATATATGTGTTATAACATATCTGGGACACTGAACCCCCGGTCCTCAAGGGCCTATGGGTAGTTTAGTGTCTCAAATCGTCCTGACAGACTCCCATTAAAGGGAACCTATCACTACCACAATCTCTTCTAAATCATTTATATGAAGTATAATGCCGGTTAGTGTCACAGTAAACCTAACTTTTTTTGTGACAAAGTGCCAAGAAAATTGACTTTTAATCCATATGCAAATGAGATCTTCAGTGCACCCAGGATATGGCTTGTGCACTCGATTTTGTCTGCGCTCAATGCACACTGAGAACTGTCAATCTTCATATTAGGGGGCAGTGCTGGGGGGTGAAAAATGCCAATGAAAATGGGTGTCCTGGTAAGCGCGGTGACGCCGCAGGCAGACTAGGTGTCGTTCAGATATGAGAGGGATGTATAGTAACAAGAGCTACAAGAAGCCAGTGACTACATTGCATTTTAACTACTGTAGTAAACTACTAGGCTGCAAATCTTGTGGTGGAGCATACAGATGACATACCCACACTCCTCCATTCCTCCTGGGAAGTCATTGCAGGGGCAGCAGGTTTTGCTGTAAGATTAAAGCCAACTAGACTGTACACATAGCTTTCATGCAGACACCGCTGCCACCCTTCATCTCCCAGGGGAAAAAGGATCAACATGCTGAGTTTGGGACAGTACTACTGTCCCCATACACATCAAATTCTTGTCCAACATCTATAAAGTGTATAACCCGCTAAAAAACTAGTCTTATAAAAGCAATCACACCGGATGAGGGGGTTGACAGCATTTACTCCCACAGCGTCCTACATAAAATATTGCAAACAAATCTATATACACACACATGCTCTTATTTGCCATCCCAATGCACTGGTGGAAACTCGGCTGGAAAAATATGTGTCGAGGGTGCTGGGCAGGTGCATATTCATGGGTGAGATCACTACTCATACAGTACATTTTTGGTACTCTTTTTACAATGTTTTCTGTAGAGTATTCATTATCTGCTTGTGTATTGTACATATGTTCCTTTGTAAGATTTATGTATGACCAATTATTTGGCATCTGGTGGTATTGTTTTATTATGCTACTTATTCCTATGCATTTTCATACATAATAAATTATATGGATTACGTCATATGTCTGGTGATGTGTTTGGTTACATATCAGTACAGAGATATTTTACTATTCATCTCGGTCATAGAGGGAATATTCTGACATTTGTTGCTGTGGGTCTATAAGTTAATAATTAGCTCATATAGTATTTCTTCTTCTAACACAGATAACATGGGACATGGCTGACAAGCATACAGGTTGACTGACAGTCATGGAAAGACACGATGTGACAGGTTCCACAGGCGGCACTGTAACATGTTAGACTTTTATTCTAATGTGGGTGGGCACTGTCATCGCAACATCTTCAGAGACATTCCTGTATCATTCCCAGCCTTCATCTGGTACTGAAGAACGTCTTATACATCACATACTATGTGGCTTGAAAGCCGGAGATGTGAGATCTGCTGCATCTCCTGACGGCTTCCCTGCAAATATTCATTGGAGAGATAGCAGAATCTGAAGCTGCCGTAATTCACTGTCATACGTCTCGCAGATAGGAATCATTACACTCCTACCACTACACTTGGATGGGAGAATTTCTGCTCACTATGTATACAGGATTTCAGTAATATGTACTGGGATATAAATCAAAAACTTTACCAACCATCATACAAGAAAATGCATTTATTATAAGCCAGAGTACTGGCCTGTGCACACATCTCATGTGGAAATAAATATGTACACAAGTATAGAAAAAGACATTATAAAGAATGGCCTCACCCAGAAAATGTGTCTATTAGGATATAGTTATATGGATGGGAGTATCAGAACAAATATTAAATATCAGGCAGATCGAAGACATTTATAACACATATAATACAACCAATGCATTAGTAGACCAAGTGCAAAACACCTACCGGATGACAAAAACTAGAAGGTCTAGCTTAGAGATCCCATTTACTAATGCTCTATAAGACCGGGGACCCACGTGGCGGAAGCGCTGCGGTTTTACAATCCCTGCAAAGTGGGTGGTATTCCAGTGAATCCCATCCACACATTACAGAAAAATACCCACAGTGGAAATGCTGCGATTTCCAAAACCGTCGCGTTTTTGGAAATCGCAGCATTTCAATTATACCTACGGAAATGCCGGCAGTTTCCCTATCCTATAGGTATAATTGAAACAGAAAGTCTGCAGAGGAAAACTCTGTGGACTTTCTATGAAAAACACTGTGGGAAAAACCGCAATGCATTTCCGTCATGGTTTTTCCCGCAGCGCTTTTCGCTGCAGCCCACTATGTGGGGCCTTAGCCTAAAGGAATTCTTAGGTTATGAAGGGCGTGTGGCGCTGATAGAGGGAGTACCAACCCAAGGAGGTCTCTTGCCAGACCTTCCACACTTGGAGTCATCTTCCGGGGAGAGTACTATAATGTAGTCATGCTTACTGTAGGCCAAAGAACACACTTTTATTCTTTGCAGCAATGCAACGGCAAGGGAAAAAGGTTTGCAAAAGTCTCCCTTGATCAAGTATTTTCTCCTGAAACAGTAGTTTTTACGCTCGGTGCACAAATAAATATAGAAGCATGGTCTGCAAGCAACTAGTCTTAAGCAAAATCTCTCAAGCAACTGACTTTTGACAAAGTTTACAGGTAACGGTACTGATGGCGCTCAGACAGAAGCCACTTTGGAAGACAGCATGGAAGGATGAGAATCATAATACCACCAGACCTGAACTTTCTAAGTGGCACACATGCACTTCTCCTCATAGAGCAGATGACCACTGCATAAGGCCCAGAGAAAAGCTGTAGTTACATAGGTTTATACCATGGAGCAGGCTGAAGCCTGTGGGGCAACACAAGTCACAAAGGTTCCACCTCTTCACATGCCCAAGGAGGAAGCAGTAACATAATACGATACACAAAATGGGGTCACTGCCTTGAAGGTGCATGCATGGTGTACAGTACACAGCTTCCATTAAACTTCTCACTGCCACACAATATAGTAGTCAGATATATATTAATTGTGCTACTACACTACTGGAACACATAACGCACCTATCCTGAGTAGTGGCCTACCTATTAGCCGTCATCCTAACAAGTCACAGTTCCCACCTACCACATTATGGCTTCTGAACTAATAGACCTAATACATGAATGCATTATATGGATGGCCATTCATTTCAGTGGCCAGCAGATTATGGTCTAAAAGCCAGCTTCCTTACATAAAGTGCTTATCTTCATGAGAGGGCAGCAATGGGAATTTCTGACTACATCGCTGTATTATTACTATAATAAATCTCTTATAATACAAGCATATCAGAGAATTGCTACATTTCATAATATGTAGTGGAGGGTAGAAGTGATTTTGTAATTTTTAGCTATTACATGTAGTATGATTTTTTTTTTTAAATATATAAAAGGCAGATGTCTACAAGCACAATAAGCTGCCAAATATGAATGACATATTTCATGTACAGCTACGCGAATGAGCCAGAAATAGCAAGTCTCATTCACCCTAAATAGCCTTACTGTATGGAGACGCATTGTAGGCTGCCTTTGAAGATACTTTTAACAGTTTACATAAAAATAAACTGTCAAATATGAATCAAACTTCATAAAACATGTTGCTATATGATAGAAATAGTTTTAAATAAAAGAAAAAGATATGTTACCTATGACGTGCCAGCGGCATCAGACAGATTTCTGCTGTTAGTGATCCCTGATGAAGTCCCTGGCCTCACTGGTGACCTGTGCACAAATACAGTACAGTACACGACTGCCGAGTCCAGTTGGTCACATGTTTCTTTATGTACAGGTCACCAGTGAGGCCAATGATCGGCTGTAGTTATGACCGGAGCATGGAACGTCATCATTTGGATGAATGGACGCATGAACATTCATTTCCGATCGCTGTCCTGGCTCAGTGATCAGTTGAGACTGGTGGATCACATCTTTTAGGATACCATAAAAATGATCTATTGTCAGTAGCACAAGTCCCATTGTAAACAGGGAATGTGTGCCCAACAGATGCAATCTGTATGGGAATGAACGACTATATTCTCCCTATACAGTACAAGAAGTGACACATGTAAATGAGTGTGAACGACATGCTAGATGGTCATTCACCACTTGCTACAGGCAGAAAGTCTGCCCATGTAATAGCACACGTATTTACAAGTATGCTGGTCTCCAGTGTCGCCACTAGGGATTCAACTTGAATCTCCAAGACCCCAATGCAAAATCAGTACAACCCCCTTCCTGCCTATCATATGCATTCATAACACTAGTATCTGGCCTTTGGACTCCTTCAGGCATTAGGGGTCTGGGTGCAGTTATGGCTCTGCTTGCCACAACAGTTTACCTGAGCCATTATAATGCAATGTTATATTCTAAGAGAGCGGGTTACAGGCTACGGTACAAGGTCTGGAAGAAAGATTGCAAGTTGTCAGAGAGAACTCTGTATGAGACACTGAACAAGCAGCTGGTGTAAGGTATCTTACAGTACTGTAAATACAGCTCAGGCTGAGAATGGGACAATAGAATATAAATTAACCTACTGCGGAAGTTACTAAAACACCCTAGGGTAATTTCCCTTGGCTTGGTGTGACTTAGCAGTCTGCTTTGTGAGGACACCTGGATGTCTGCAGCTTGAAGTGCATTTGTCTGATGGAAAAACCACTTTAACTCCCCCAAAATGAAAATAAAAACCCGACTGATTTGCTATCAAAGGGTCTTGCTGTCAGCTATTATTCCTGTACAATGCAGTATGGAAGGACTCCTAAATGATCAGGACAGGTGCTCTTATATAAGATGAAAGGAGACGCTCAGATGTATAATGAAGGAGCCGAGACGGCACAAGGCAAGTCAAAGATTTGCATTGCATCTGACAGAGATGATGTCAGGCATTTTACAGACACCAGCACCAGAACTACAACTAAGCTTTATTCACAGTGACAGTGCAAGGGGAGATAAAAGCAACCGCCTTTGGGGACCAGGACAGGAGTCAATAAAAAAAAAAAGTGATAAACATAGCTTGCAGGTGACTATTTCCAGGTAGTGTCATATGCATGGCTGAACAGACATCCTGCAGGTAGGGTATATCCCTGGTAAGACAGTGTACGCGATAAAAGCAGCGCAAGAGGAACACGGCTACAAAGATGTCAGGTTTCTTGTCTCTCTGTGGACTAGAAAATCTCAACTTCATTGATGGAAATCTTGAATCTGAAAAGATCAGACTTCATGGGGTTCAGAGTTTCCCACAAGAATCTCAAATGCATTATCTTAAGAAGAAAAGTAGCTGGATGGTACAAAGTGCAGATATTACAATGGCCTCATTGTGCATTTATTAGGCACTGGTCTTTCTCGGGCCATTGTACCACAAAAACACATTAAGGGGAATTCATCAAGTCTGGCGTTACATACATTAGTCTTAATCTACTATGCATAGGAGTGAGAGGAGCCTAATTTATTAAGAGGCATGTCTTTAACTGATTTAGGTATTACTCGGACCCCCTGTGCTACAGCTGGTATAGATCCCTTGACTTCCCTTTAGAAACAGTGACGTCCTATTACAAACAGTAACTACCCATTCACATCCATGGAAGAATATCTGGTATACTGTACTAGGCAAATCATTAGATTTGCTGCTGATCGATAGCATCGGACACATAAGCATACATCCACACTGACAATATCCTTATACATGACACTCACTACAAGGATACATACTACACACTAGCAGGAGTAAGGGTGCTGCACTCACCGTCCATTATCTCGGCCTACTCCCCACACTCGAATGCTTACAATGGGCTGTGAATGTAGGAGGGTACGGTCCATAGGATCTACTAGATTTAGCATGTCATTTTCTAAAATAAGATACATATCTTTACCCTAGAAAAGAGTAAAAGAGGAATAACCAGTCAATTGTGGTTAGAAGATTACAGATGGCAGCAAAGTTAAAAAACAACAGCTGTCTACTACCTACATGTTTTTACATGCATGACTTGACCCCCCTACTGTCAAATGTCATTTATGTTATATTTTATGACATTTGATCTATCACATAGTTATACATGGTTCAGATTTAGCAAAATGTAACTTGACATTTGACATCCTTAAGTTCACACAAGTGTTATGCTTTCCATTCCTCAGGTCCGCTTGGGGACCTGAGAAACAAAACCTAATCCGCTTAAAAGCGGTTACCCGCGGACCCGATAGACTATAATGGGGTCCTCTGGGTTTCTGCCCATAAAGTGCGGAAAGATGCGGAGAGAAAAGTCCCAATGGTTTGTGTTGTGTCCTGTGATAAGTTATCACACTGAAGCATGTTAAATGTCAAGTTAAACTTTGTTACATCTGTAATAAGATGAGTTTAGCTAAATATTGCAAACTTTTGTGAAAACCCTACCTAGAAGAACTGCTTCCTAGGCTAAATACCACAAAATATAAGACTTGATTATTATAGAGAATGCAAGAGTAGGTTCACACATTGAGGATTTGCCTATGGCAGATCTGTATGTATTTTTACTAAAGGGTATGCATCAGAAATCCGAGGCTGCTATAAATGTGCTGTGTAGTCAGATTTTTATATAGCTAGATTCTGGGGAAGATAACTTTTATTTGATCCATTTGTTACCTTTACTTTTCCTACATGTCATTTTACTATGTGTGGTGTAATAACAATATAGTGAGGATACAACTAGCGGTATGTTACTTATAAATAGATTCATTTTACATCTTTGCTTTAATCACAAATGATGTTCTGCTATTCCGTAGTATGATTTATTAAGTGACCTAGATGTGTGCTTACAAGTGAACATTAGTTGCATCCCTTTGAAGCCTCAGTAGTGAGCTACATGGAGATGCCAGCCCCTAGCCTATAATTAATATTTCATGACAATGTTTCTACTTTATATAAGGCTTGGGAGAGCAGCTTAGTAAGTCTCAGTATATGTTTTACAGCCACTCCAACTCTTATGAAGACATAAAACTCCTCTATGTAACTTGTATGGTATGGGTTAATATACAATCCTCTTCATAAGAGAAAACACAGATACTAGAATGCACACATTTAACTTTAAACACTAAGTTGCCAAGTGAATAAAAATTGCCATATTATTAAATAATTATACTCTTAACCTGGCAAGGAATGCAATAAAATCTGTACGTTCTCAGAAACTCTGCACTCACCGAAAGACCAATTTATATATATGTATTATAGTTATATATTTATACAATATATATATATATATATATATATATCTGTATGTTCTCAGAAACTCTGCACTCACTGAAAGACCAATTTATATATAATATGTATTAAACATTCTCAGAAAACTCATATATGTGTATGTGTATATATATATATATATACAGTACAGACCAAAAGTTTGGACACACCTTCTCATTCCAAGAGTTTTCTGTATTTTCATGACTATAAAAATTGTAGATTCACACTGAAGGCATCAAAACTATGAATTAACACATGTGGAATTATATACTTAACAAAAAAGTGTGAAACAACTGAAAATACGTCTTATATTCTAGGTTCTTCAAAGTAGCCACCTTTTGCTTTGATTACTGCTTTGCACACTCTTGGCATTCTATTGATGAGCTTCAAGAGGTAGTCACCTGAAATGGTTTTCACTTCACAGGTGTGCCCTGTCAGGTTTAATAAGTGGGATTTCTTGCCTTATAAATGGGGTTGGGATCATCAGTTGTGTTGTTCAGAAGTCAGGTGGATACACTGCTGATAGTCCTACTCAATGGAGTGTTAGAATTTGTATTATGGCAAGAAAAAAGCAGCTAAGTAAAGAAAAACGAGTGGCCATCATTACTTTAAGAAAAGAAGGTCAGTCAGTCCGAAAAATTGGGAAAACTTTGAAAGTGTTCCCAAGTGTAGTGGCCAAAACCATCAAGCGCTACAAAGAAACTGGCTCACATGAGGACCGCCCCAGGAAAGGAAGACCAAGAGTCACCTCTGCTGCGGAGGATAAGTTCATCCGAGTCACCAGCCTCAGAAATTGCAGGTTAACAGCAGCTCAGATTAGAGACCAGGTCAATGGCACACAGAGTTCTAGCAGCAGACACATCTCTACAACAACTGTTAAGAGGAGACTGTGTGCAGCAGGCCTTCATGGTAAAATAGCTGCTAGGAAACCACTGCTAAGGACAGGCAACAAGCACAAGAGACTTGTTTGGGCTAAAGAACACAAGGAATGGACATTAGACCTGTGGAAATCTGTGCTTTGGTCTGATGAGTCCAAATTTGAGATCTTTGGTTCCAACCACCGTGTCTTTGTGCGACGCAGAAAAGGTGAACGAATGGACTGTACATGCCTGGTTCCCACCGTGACGCATGGAGGAGGAGGTGTGATGGTGTGGGGGGGCTTTGCTGGTGACACTGTTGGGGATTTATTCAAAATTGAAGGAATACTGAACCAGCATGGTTACCACAGCATCTTGTAGCGGCATGCTATTCCATCCGGTTTGTGTTTAGTTGGACCATCATTTATTTTTCAACAGGACAATGACCCCAAACACACCTCCAGACTGTGTAAGGGCTATTTGACCAATAAGGAGAGTAATGGGGTGCTACGCCAGATGACCTGGCCTCCACAGTCACCAGACCTGAACCCAATCGAGATGGTTTGGGGTGAGCTGGACCGCAGAGTGAAGGCAAAAGGGCCAACAAGTGCTAAGCATCTATGGGAACTCCTTCAAGACTGTTGGAAGACCATTTCAGGTGACTACCTCTTGAAGCTCATCAAGAGAATGCCAAGAGTGTGCAAAGCAGTAATCAAAGCAAAAGGTGGCTACTTTGAAGAACCTAGAATATAAGACATATTTTCAGTTGTTTCACACTTTTTTGTTAAGTATATAATTCCACATGTGTTAATTCATAGTTTTGATGCCTTCAGTGTGAATCTACAATTTTTATAGTCATGAAAATACAGAAAACTCTTGGAATGAGAAGGTGTGTCCAAACTTTTGGTCTGTACTGTATGTACTGCTCTGTTTAATAAGATCTTCAGTGAAACTAAAAAAAAGCAAAAAACATTTTAATGCATAATAAATAAATATAAATATATATATATATATATATATATATATATATTTATATTTATTTATTATGCATTAAAATGTTTTTTGCCTTTTTTTAGTTTCACTGAAGATCTTATTAAACAGAGCAGAGAAGCACACGGCAAAGACTACTATGATATGGACAATTTTCATATGGATCATGGATGATAAGAACCTACCTCTCCCCAAATGCCAACAGTATCTCTGATGTCGTTTTTGCTGTACGACAGTTGTCTAATACAGTTGTTCACGGCAACGCTGCTTTTCCCTGGAGCCAAGTCCTCTTCTGCCATTTCTACCCAGCCCAAAGAACGCACAGCAAAGCACTGGTGGTAAAAAAGAAACAAAAAACAACAATATATATCATATTTATGGTTGGTACATGTGTACTTTATCATACAGGATTCTTGTCATAGGAGAGAGCTTTTCATACACAGGTAAAGAATATGCAAATACGTCCTACAAAATAATATGCAGGTAAGGAATATACAAATAAGTAGCTCCCAATTGAATAATGCCTGGATTTTCCCTGAACCCTAGTGACATAATCTGGGAATAAAGCCAAATCAGAGAATCTCCTCCAAAACGAAGAGAGACCCATCCACAGACAGTTGTTTTGAGGTTATTGCCCGTGATCAGTGTAAAGTAGGGCATTTATTAAGACATTCTAGAGAGAACAACAGAAGAATGGCATAGGGCTGGACAATTAATTGGAAAATAACAAACCAACCGTCAATCTGGACAACCCACACGATTTCGTGCATGTCAGTTATTTCGGTTTGGTTATTACATTATTTGCAAGACTTTGCCTATAGTTCAGACAGAATACATCCGAACCAGAACTGCTATTATACTGTGGGGTATCTTCAGACCCTCAGAGTATAATGATCAGAGGCCCAGAGTAGGTGAGCAAATATAAAAAACAGTGGTACTCACCTCTCCTGGTCATCATCTTCTTCCAGGCTCCTGAATAACATCACGTGGCATAGTGATGGAAATATGCCAGCGCGATGACATCAGTTATACTTGCATCATGATGCCACGTACCACTAAAGCCAAATCACAGGCGTCATCTGATGTCATTCATCAGACCTGAAGAGGACTGGGAGCAGCACAGGAGTCCGGGGGGGTTGGGGGGGGGGATATTAGGGGGTTGAGTTTGCTCACTTTCCCTGGGCCTCTGCTAATTATTCTCTGGGGCTGGAAGAGTCCCCAGAGTATAGTAGCAGTTCCAGTCTGGATGTGTTCGTCCTAACGAAATCACAAGGCGAACCTCAAGAGAGAGGCATGGCCTAACAAAAAAAAAAAGCCCGCCATTAACCATAATTGAGGTAAAATGAACAATTAATCACGATTTTGATTTAGGTCGTAATCGCTCAGCCCTAGAATGACTTAATGCTGAATTCTAAGACAGGTGGAGATTGCAACTATTTAATGAAGGAGACGTGCCTGGAGATCAATGTACACTACCGTTTAAAAGTTTAGGGTGATTTAGAAATTTCCTTATTTTTGAAAGAAAAGCAGTTTTTTTCAATGAAGATAATATGGTAAATGACTATTCTAGCTGCAAACGTCTGGTTTTTAAAGCAATATCTACATAGGTGTATTGAGGCCCATTTCCAGCAACCATCACTCCAGTGTTCTAATGGTACATTGTGTTTGCTAACTGTGTAAGAAGGCTAATGGATGTTTAGAAAACCCTTGTGCAAGTATGTTAGCACAGCTGAAAACAGTTTTGCTGGTTAGAGAAGCTATAAAACTGACCTTCCTTTGAGCTAGTTGAGAATCTGGAGCATTACATTTGTTGGTTCGATTAAACTCTCAAAATGGCCAGAAAAAGAGAACTTTCATGTGAAACTCAACAGTCTATTCTTGTTCTTAGAAATGAAGGTTATTCCATGCGAGAAATTGCCAAGAAACTGAAGACTTCCTATAACGGTGTGTACTACTCCCTTCAGAGGACAGTACAAACAGGCTCTAACCAGAGTAGAAAGAGAAGTGGGAGGCCCCGCTGCACAACTGAGCAACAAGACAAGTACATTAGAGTCTCTAGTTTGAGAAATCGACGCCTCACAGGTCCTCAACTGGCAGCTTCATTAAATAGTACCCGCAAAACACCAGTGTCAACGTCTACAGTGAAGAGGCGACTCAGGGATGCTGGCTTTCAGGGCAGAGTGACCAAGAAAAAGCCATATCTGAGACTGGCTAATAAAAGGAAAAGATTAATATGGGCAAAAGAACACAGACATTGGACAGAGGAAGATTGGAAAAAAGTGTTATGGACAGACGAATCGAAGTTTGAGATGTTTGGATCACACAGAAGAATATCTGTGAGGCGCAGAACAACTGAAAAGATGCTGGAAGAGTGCCTGACGCCATCTGTCAAGCATGGTGGAGGTAATGTGATGGTCTGGGGTTGCTTTGGAGCTGGTAAAGTGGGAGATTTGTAAAAGGGAAAAGGGATTTTGAATAAGGAAGGCTATCACTCCATTTTGCAACGCCATGCCATACGCTGTGGACAGCGCTTGATTGGAGCCAATTTCATCCTACAACAGGACAATGAGCCAAAGCACACCTCCAAATTATACAAGAACTATTTAGGGAAGAAGCAGGCAGCTGGTATTCTATCTGTAATGGAGTGGCCAGCGCAGTCACCACATCTCAACCCCATTGAGCTGTTGTGGGAGCAGCCTGACCATATGGTACGCAAAAAGTGCCCATCAAGCCAATACAACTTGTGGGAGGGGCTTCTGGAAGCACGGCGGGAAATTTCTCCAGATTACCTCAGCAAATTAACAGCTAGAATGCCAAAGGTCTGCAATGCTGGAATTGCTGCAAATGGAGCATTCTTTGACGAAAGCAAAGTTTGAAGGAGAAGATTATTATTTCAAATAAAAATCATTATTTCTAACCTTGTCAATGTCTTCACTATATTTTCTATTCATTTTGCAACTCATTTGATAAATAAAAGTGTGAGTTTTCATGGAAAACACAAAATTGTCTGGGTGACCCCAAACTTTTGAACGGTAGTGTATGTCATTTCGTTTTGTATGCAAACATGTAATAAAGTGAATAGAGAAAGTTCTGCAGCTGGCTGATTTTCTAGACATTAGAATAAATATGATAGGCTGCTGATACAATGTATGATGGTTTGCAGACATGAACATAAACTACACTAAAATCCAGTTTATAAAACCTGTGGAATTAAAAATGCATGTATGTATACTCGGAGGAAAACGTCTTACATCTGCATGAGAGCTGAAACTGCACATACACTAATCTTCTTCAGAAGCTGTAATATTCTCTCCCTAGATGGGGGCTTTGTCTATGGCGCCAAAATTTCCTTTAGAAGAAAAGTCTAATTGCTTTCTTCAATGTCCCAGACCTTAAAGAAGACCCCATCAGTTTCTTAATGCTAGTACTCCTGAAGATGCACCAGTTAACAGGGTTTCCAGAAACGCATTGGCTGGTTTAGATATTTTTTAGGATATTTATTGTGAGTCAAGTATTGAGATTAATTTATACAATTCAATGAGTGATATGATATTAATCCCCTGCTCTCTGTGTCCTAGCCTGAAGGGTCAGTAAGATCAGTAACGTTAATGGGGTTTTACAGGACTTACATATTGATGACTTTCGTCTTACATATTGATGTCCTTAGGATAGGTCATCAATATGTGATCATTGAGAGTCTGATACCTTGGACCCCCAGGATCAGCTGGTTGAAGAGACGTCAACATTCCAGTAAATCCTGTAGTCTTTTAACTGAATACCAAGCACAGCACATGGCGCAGAGGCAGTGCCTGGTATTGCATCTCAGCCCTATTACCTTGAATGGGACTGAGCTGTTGCTGTATCATGTGACTGATGAACATGATGTAAAGGCACAGGGAGGAGGCTGCAGTGCTAGTGCATCAGCTGATCGGCAGGGGTTTGCATGTTGGACCCCACCTAGTACATTCTGATGACAAATCCCAGAAAACACCTTAAGGCTAGAGCCCCACGTAACAAGCCGCAGCCAAAAAAAAAAGGCTGAGGAAAAGACTGCAGTGGAAACGCATTGCGTTTTTTTCCACTGTGTTTTTCACAGAAAGTACACAGAGTTTTCTTCTGCGGACTTCCTTTCCCTATTATAACTACATTTCTGTAGGTATAATTGTCATGCTGCAATTTCCAAAAAGGCAATGAAATCGTAGCATTTCCACTGCGTATTTTTTCTGCAATGTGTGGATGGGGATCAGCCAGAATCCCATCCACTTTGCAGGTACTGTAAAACGCTGCATTTCTTGTATAATATCTGTAGGTGTCTTTACAGGCAGTTAGCAACTACTCCCCACTAAAAGTAACAGAGAGACCCCCTTTTACTAACTCCTTAAAAGGGGACCTCTCCCCACTCTTGACATGTCTATTTCAATAAGTATTTGTATTTCCCATAGTATAAAAATTGTGAAGCCTCCTCTCTTAGAACTCTGTGTTGTTCCTCTGTTACTCCAACTACAAATTTATGAATAAATTGACAACTGGACGTCACCAGTTGGGGGAGGGGGTGTCTCTACACTCTGACACTGTCCAATCAGAGATGACCATGGCAGATGTTGTACAAATGGAATGGTAACATCCAGTTGTAGGATGGAAGAATAACAAGGGAGCAGCACAACATACAGTAGACCTAACAGTAAGTTCACAGAGAGCAGAATCTGCCTCAGAAAATACCTCCCAAGTCTCCCATTCATTACAGTGGGAGTGAGGAGCAGATTTTTTCCTGTAGCTGATTTTTCTGCTAGAGAAAAATAAGAAGCATCATGACTTATCTTCAGGCACATTCCGCCTGTCACAACCCATTGAAATGAATAGGAGGCAGAATAAACCTGTTTATTTTCTGCCTCCCATTCATTTAAATGGGATCTAGCTGAAAAAATCAGCTAGAAGAAAAAAATCTGGTGAACCCTTTGAAATGAATGGGAGAGTTTGGAAGTGTTTTTTGAGACAGACTCAAAAATCCACCTGCAAAAAACTCCATGTGAACTTACCCTGAGAAAAGCTTCTCCAGAATTTTTATATCATAGGGAATACAAGCATCTACTAAACCTCTATGAACATGCTTCCTGGTGCTCTCTGGACACAAGAGCTTGTCATCTAATTATCATGTCCACCTTTGGGGTGACACTGCATAGACGTATTCACTGTTCCTCTGCTGTGACTTATTTTGTGAATTTTTCAGCGGTAATATAGTGAGCACGCTGAATTAAACATTACTGTATTATTTATCCGGGAAAGGAACGTATGAAAAATTAAATTGCCCAGTGAAACAGTCAATGGTATCCCAAAAGACAGCGGAAAAACAGACCTGCCTCCGACAGCTGCCGCAACACTGATAACCAATGCTAAAACAAAGAAAATGAAGGGGAACAGAATCAGCATCTCATTCTGCAGCTTGTCCTCTGGACAGAAGGAACCGGGACAATATAATCCAGCCAAATATGCCAGTAACAAAGAGAGTCAAACCTCTTTCAGCCAACCACCCAAACTCACTAAAAATGGTCCTTTATAGGGGTGGTCCTCTCAAAGAAAAAGTATACAGAATGTAGAATAAAGTGTCTAATAGGGGCAGCAAACAAGTACAGCCCCCTCCATCCCCAAATAATGATGAAAGAGCCAAAAATGCAGTATTTTATGCTTCAGTATATTACACAGAACAGAACCAGGTATCACATCAGTATATTACACAGAACCAAGTATCACATCAGTATATTACACAGGACCAGGTATCACATCAGTATATTACACAGAACCAGGTATCACATCACTATATTACACAGAACCAGGTATCACATCAGTATATTACACAGAACCAGGTATCACATCAGTATATTACACAGAACCAAGTATCACATCAGTATATTACACAGAACCAGGTATCACATCAGTATATTACACAGAGCCAGGTATCACATCAGTATATTACACAGATCCAGGTATCACATCAGTATATTACACAGAACCAGGTATCACATCACTATATTACACAGGACCAGGTATCACATCAGTATATTACACAGAACCAGGTATCACATCAGTATATTACACAGAACCAGGTATCACATCAGTATATTACACAGAACCAGGTATCACATCAGTATATTACACAGAACCAGGTATCACATCAGTATATTACACAGGACCAGGTATCACATCAGTACTGTATATTACACAGAACCAGGTATCACATCACTATATTACACAGAACCAGGTATCACATCAGTATATTACACAGAACCAGGTATCACATCAGTATATTACACAGAACCAGGTATCACATCAGTATATTACACACAACCAGGTATCACATCAGGATATTACACAGAACCAGGTATCACATCAGTATATTACACAGAACCAGGTATCACATCAGTATATTACACAGAACCAGGTATCACATCAGTATATTACACAGAACCAGGTATCACATCAGTATATTACACACAACCAGGTATCACATCAGTATATTACACAGAACCAGGTATCACATCAGTATATTACACACAACCAGGTATCACATCAGTATATTACACAGAACCAGGTATCACATCAGTATATTACACAGAACCAGGTATCACATCAGTATATTACACAGAGCCAGGTATCACATCAGTATATTACACAGAACCAGGGATCACATCAGTATATTACACAGAACCAGGTATCACATCAGTATATTACACAGAACCAGGTATCACATCACTATATTACACAGAACCAGGTATCACATCAGTATATTACACAGAACCAGGTATCACATCAGTATATTACACAGAACCAAGTATCACATCAGTATATTACACAGAACCAGGTATCACATCAGTATATTACACAGAACCAGGTATCACATCAGTATATTACACAGAACCAAGTATCACATCAGTATATTACACAGAACCAGGTATCACATCAGTATATTACACACAACCAGGTATGACATCAGGATATTACACAGAACCAGGTATCACATCAGTATATTACACACAACCAGGTATCACATCAGTATATTACACAGAACCAGGTATTACATCAGTATATTACACAGGACCAGGTATCACATCAGTATATTACACAGAACCAGGTATCACATCAGTATATTACACAGAACCAGGTATCGCATCAGTATATTACACAGAACCAGGTATCACATCAGTATATTACACCGAACCAGGTATCACATCAGTATATCACACAGAACTAGGTATCACATCAGTATATTACACAGGACCAGGTATCACATCAGTATATTACACAGAACCAGGGATCACATCAGTATATTACACAGAACCAAGTATCACATCAGTATATTACACAGAACCAGGTATCACATCAGTATATTACACAGAACCAGATATCACATCAGTATATTACACAGAACCAGGTATCACATCAGTATATTACACAGGACCAGGTATCACATCAGTATATTACACAGAACCAGGTATCACATCAGTATATTACACAGAACCAGGTATCACATCAGTATATTACACAGAACCAGGTATGACATCAGTATATTACACAGAACCAGGTATGACATCAGTATATTACACAGAACCAGGTATCACATCAGTATATTACACAGAACCAGGTATCACATCAGTATATTACACACAACCAGGTATCACATCAGTACATTACACAGGACCAGGTATCACATCAGTATATTACACAGGACCAGGTATCACATCAGTACATTACACAGAACCAGGTATCACATCAGTATATTACACAGAACCAGGTATCACATCAGTATATTACACAGGACCAGGTATCACATCAGTATATTACACAGAACCAGGTATCACATCAGTATATTACACAGGACCAGGTATCACATCAGTATATTACACAGAGCCAGGTATGACATCAGTATATTACACAGAACCAGGTATCACATCAGTATATTACACAGAACCAGGTATCACATCACTATATTACACAGGACCAGGTATCGCATCAGTATATTACACAGAACCAAGTATCACATCAGTATATTACACAGAGCCAGGTATCACATCAGTATATTACACAGGACCAGGTATCACATCAGTATATTACACAGAACCAAGTATCACATCAGTATATTACACAGAGCCAGGTATCACATCAGTATATTACACAGAACCAAGTATCACATCAGTATATTACACAGAACCAGGTATCACATCAGTATATTACACAGAACCAGATATCACATCAGTGTATTACACAGAAGCAGGTATCACATCAGTATATTACACAGAACCAGGTATCACATCAGTATATTACACAGAACCAGGTATCACATCAGTATATTACACCGAACCAGATATCACATCAGTATATTACACAGGACCAGGTATCACATTAGAATATGCGATAATGACCCCAGGGCCGCCATTAATACTTGCTGTACTTTTAACTGGAATGACATCTCCAGGACACCAATCTAGTTGAAATACATCCTGCTTCTGTGTTATCTTGTAAACCACAAGCCACTTCAAGCTTGCAGTCTACAAGATGCCAAGAGCACAAGATGTCTGCTTCTGGGCATAGGCGGGTGCGATGACGTCACAGTATTGCGCACAGACAGACGTCCTATGCCTGGTCACTGTGCATAGAGCGTGGCGACTGATCTATCCTAGTCCATCAAGGTATCATAGGCAGGTGAGTATAACTTTTATTTTTTTTTATTTTTAAGCACATCTGTGGGCCTTATGATAGTATGGGAGAGGGGGGGCATTTATATAAAGGTAATTATGGGGCATTGTGGCTATAAAGGGGGGGGTCATTTATTTTATATAAAGGTAATTATAGGGTATTATGGATATAAAGAGGGAATCATTTATATAAGTGGCCATTGTGAATAAAAGGGGGAATCATTTACATAAGGAGATATTAGGAGGTCAACTGTATTTATGTCAGGGGTCCCTTCAAACAGCTGATCAGTGGGGGTCCCAGGTGATTGAACCCCACTAATTTTTTTATTCTTGACCTCAAATTCGGAAACACATGGGGTATTATCAAAAAAGGCCACTATTTAAGGGGGTACACAGGGACATTACTAACTTAAAGATGCACTTAGCTGTATTATTTATTCTGGGAGGGTTATATCAGCAGGATGAAGACTTTGTGTAGGTGAGAACAATGTGCCTGGAAAAGCGAGGAGCTAAAGATGTCTGTGTTGTAAACTTTACAGAGACAAGTCACAGCTGGAAGAAGTGGTCATGGCGGTCCAAAGGGAAGAGACAAGAAATGTGAAGGATTAGTCAGAGACGTCGCCTGTAAGTGATAACATTATTCCTGTACTGTACTGAGCCAGTATCTACCACTATATGGTCACTATATAGTGATAGTGATGGTATACCTGAGCTGGGGGTCCACTTGGACGTGTTTGCTCCTCCTGTGCTGAACCCCTAGCTACGCCTCTGACATAGCCCCATAATTCTTGGCATGACTTTCCTCTTGTTCCTAGCTAACAGCATGGCTCTCCCTCTCATTCCTGGCCCCCATCATGGTATCCCTTTAAATAGTGCTCCTCAGCTTGGTCCCCCTCTTATTCCTAGTCCCCAGCATGGTATCCCTTAAAATCATATTCCTCAGTAAGATCCCCCTGTCATTCCTAGTCCCCAGCATGATATCCCTTTAAATCTTGCTCTTCAGCATGGTCCCCATCCTAGACCCCAACATGGCTACCCCTCTCATACTGTAAACAATGGGGAGTCCACAGACTTCTTGCCTCTTCGGAATGGAGTGCCACGAGTACGACACCCACTGATCTAAATTTTAGAAAGTTGGAGAACCCCTTTAATGTAAAAAAAATTAATTTTTCTCAGCCATGTAACTACAAACTCTGTTTTTATCAGCAGCAGATCATTTATTTACCCAGTAGACCAGGGGTTAAACAGTATAATGATCTTCAGCTATTAAAAAGAAATAAAATTTGCAAACAGAGCCTCCATTACAACACTGTCTACACAAACCTGCCATAAAATACTTTCATAATCGTCGTACTTACTGATCTACATGAATAAACTGTGTATGTAACAGTAAATGGATAACTAGTAATTATTGAGGCCATTACCCACATACTAGAGGAAGAAAAGGAACATGAACGTGACCTTAGTAATGTGGGACAAAAATATACAGGGCAACACTGCCCTCTAGTGGCTATTTTATGTGCTTGATTCTAAAAACTGCAAAGCCTTGAAGATCAACTGCAGAGAAATCGAAAATGTTGATTTTCACTATTAAAGGATACATAAAATACAATTTTAGTTTTATGTGTCTCTAGTTTTAGGAGTTTTAAAGTCATTCCCCATACTGACTTACATTTTATATCTATATTTTGACCATAAAAAGTTTTTAAAATAAATTATTTCTTCTGCTCTCGGGATACATAAGTCAAATCTTAACTATAAATAAAAAAAACAAAAAAACTGCATATATTTTCTGAAAGTTTTCTGAAACCTGGTGAAAATGACTTCAATATGGGGCACCTTCATTAAGTGTTTTTAACTTAAAATCTTATCCAAGTGGAGCTGCTGAACATCACAGTGAAACGCCGTCAGACCCATTATAAGTCAATGATGTCTGCCATAAATGCAATCCATGTAAACAGAGCATAACATGATGGAGTTCTGCCATATACCACCACACAAAGTAGCTTACTCCAAAGGGATTTAGAAAACTGACAGTGAACGCCCACTAGTGGCAGCAGAAAGAACTGTTTTATTACCATTTCCATCTACTGTAGGGGGAGGTCCAGACTACACAGTAAAGGTACAGTCAAATCATGTTTTCTTGCACCCCATTTAGAGGATCTGTTTAATACCAAACTACTGTTATTGGTGGTACCACAGACAACACAACCGGACTACCGTTACAGGTTGTACTCCAGGCCCCACAGTTAGACTGTTATAGGCAGAGGTCCAGTATACACAGTTAGCTTGCTTTTATATGCAGTGCTGTGGACTATACTTGCTATAGTATAGATCCAGACTATACAGGCAGACAGACATTATAGGGAACAGTCCTGACTAAAGTCAGCTGAAGTTATTTGAGGTGTTCCAAACTACAATGTCAGACTGCTGTTAAGGGGGTCTCTGTATATTAAACAGTTAAAGCGTAACTAAACTTTCCGACAGCTTTTGATTTTCTGGCAGTATTTGTGCCATTAATAAATTTTTTAATTAACTTACGTTTTGGCTCCTTTTTGTGAAATCCTGCATTTTTTCACTCTTTCCCTTGTTTGTGTATTGAGAGCTGTTCCTACCTCTCACTGAATGTTACGCTAGGTTCACACTAGCGTTCGGTTTCCGACCTTCGGGTCTGCATGGGACCCAAAAGATGGAGGCCATGTCTGCGTAAAAAAGAGGTTACACGCGGAAACCCGCAGACCCCATAGACTACAATGGGGTCAGTCAGGTTTCCGCCGGTTTTATGCTGCAATCGGTGGAGAGAAAAGTCCTCCTTGTAGGAGATTTAAGCAGATTCTGCGGTGGAGTCTCCCAAGGAGATTCTAACACAAGTGTTAATCCAGCCTTACTGTACATAGTGTACAGGAGTATGGGACTGTGTAATATGTAGAGAAAATATTTTATAATGTCCGAGATATAACTGTATGAAGGGACCCTCCCCTACCCTCATTTCTCTACTACAGTCCCGTACTCCATACACAGTAACATTCAGTGAAAGGCAGAAACAGCTCTTAATACAGAAACAAGGGGAAGAGTGAAAACATACAGGATTTCACAGAAAGGAGACCAAATTTGTTAATAGAGTATATTACAAAATGTATTAATGACACAAGTTCTGCAGAAAATCAAAAGTTATCCGAAAGTTTAGTT
This sequence comes from Leptodactylus fallax, assembly GCA_947044405.1. Taxonomy (NCBI): domain Eukaryota; kingdom Metazoa; phylum Chordata; class Amphibia; order Anura; family Leptodactylidae; genus Leptodactylus; species Leptodactylus fallax. Next base: position 3,454,850 of record CAMRHE010000132.1, read on the forward strand.
CCACTTTAAAGGAAACCTGCCACATCGAAAATGCTATCCAATCTGAGGGCTGCATGTCATAGAGCAGGAGGAACTGAGCAGACTGATATATAGTTTTAGAAAAGTTTCAGTAACTTGTACTTTTTCATTTTAAGTCTCTGCTCATTCCTACTGACTCAATCACTGAGTATAACCACCCACTGAAATCCTAAACCCAGAATGAGCAAAGGTATAGCTATCTGCTCAGCTCCTCCTGCTCTATAACATGCTGCCTGCAGACTGGATTTTCAATCTTACAGGTTCCTTTAAACTACTCTCAATGGTATGTAATAACTGCTTTTTGTAGACATCACTTTTGGGATCATGAACCATAGATTATACCACACTCATTTAGACAAAACACTCCGTGTTTGGGACATCAGAGGTATAACCTTTATCTAGCTCAAGAACCAGGAATACACAGTGCCATAGGCATTAGGACATTGGGAGTTTGGATAACAGTAGTAATGTAAAGTGTAGCTCCCATTTTATTTTTCGCTATTGGGCTGGTGAGTATGTGTGTGTGGGGGGGGGGAGGGGGTTCCAGGGTGTTTGAATATTTTTGTAATATAATTTATTAACCTATTAAAGTTTGTTTTAATAGAAAATAGGCTGTAAAGTTCCCATTTGCAATGCACTAACTGAGCATTGCCAGGGAGACTCTGTCCACCTGTACTCACTGCAGTATGTAGAGCAAAAGGGGATGGTCAATTCAAATGACTGTATCTCCAGTTTTATATCACCTAGAAAAATGCTTCTGGTATTACAAGAAAGCTGAAATTCTCATTTCATATACTGCCAACTAGCTGTAAAAGAATTAGAGATATCACTAGTTAAAACACATTTGCAAATGTGATTTTATATTAAGTTCAAATTCCCGGCTGTGTTCTTAACTAGTGATATCTCAGGTTCTGTTCTAGCTAGTACTTCTTGGCATCATATGAAAAGCTGAGAATCTTTCTTTGTGAAACCGGAACCATCTAAGTTGTATGAGACCGAAGATACAGCCATTTGAAGTGACCATCCCCCTTTTAGTAAATGCTTCAGCTCTGCATATTCACAATATAACTGTGTAAGGTCTTTCCCTAGTAACAACTCAGAGGGTTGCTAAGGAGAATGTTACAGTCTGTTTTCTATTAGAAAGGAAGTTAGATAGGTTAATAAAGTATATTACAAATAGTATATTACACTTTAACTTCACTGTTTATATGTTGCACAATACTTGTAACTGGAAAATTGTGCAGCCATACTCAGACTCCTGCTCTGACTTCATAAATAGATGACAGCCATGGTTAGTTAGTAAAGATCCTCTAATTCACTGAACATCTAGTAATTGACCTTCTATTAAAGTAAATATGTAACAAACTAGGCATCTAATTAATTATACAACATTAATAATTGTATACTATAATTAAAAACAGTTAATTATTGTATTTTCAATCCAGAGTCAGACATTTTTTCGAAATCTGGCTCCACCTAAAACTGGTCCTGACTCCAACTCCAAGCCCGGGCTTTATACAGATGTGTTCACACTCAGTTTTTCACAAATTTTGTGTATGACTACAGTTTCTTATGGTAGAAATTCAATATAATATATAATGATATGCTGGAAAAATCCTTGATAGCTTACAATTGACATCAAAACTGTGGTCACACATAGGTACATATAAGATAGACATCTTATGACAGAGTATTGAGAAATTGAGTATTGTGAAATTTTTTTTCAAAGTTGGTAATCTCAGGATATGTCAAGCCAAGAGGAAAGGTAAGTAAGGACACATCTGTACATCTGTACTAAGTTTTTCTCAATAAGGCACCTTATCCTCCTTCCACATTGTAAAGTATAATCGGTAAGGTTCTACTACTGGGACCACCGCGATCATGAGATCCCTTGTACCCCCATCTGAATGGAGTGGCGTTCACACTACTGCTCTACTCATTTCTTTGAGACAGGTAGGAATAGCTGAGTATAGTGATCAAAAATCTCTGGCAGGCCCATAGAGTTAAATGGAGACGCAGTGCACCTGTATAACAGCCATTCCATTTTGATGGGGTATAAGAGACCCCTGTTCTCAGGATCAGTGAAAATTCCAGTGGTCAGACCCCAACTGATCAGACACTTATCACCTACCCTGTTGGTAGTGAATAAGTTGTCTTTGTGAGAGCCTTTACTAGAGCAGGTGATGACTCCAGAATTGCTCTTTCCCGAGCACTAGAAGCAGATGAATTGCACGCTAAGTTAGCATCTACTGCCACTGGATTCTTTTTTTAAGGTAGGCCATTGACAGATGTTATCTGCCAAAGTTGGTGTCACCTGCCCAGAAATATATATACCACCTTTCACTCCATTTTAGGTCGGTATTGTAGCAGACGTTTACTTATAGGATACAAAAATATTCTGCAGCTCTAACCATATACCTCTAGACCTAAACAAAACATAAAGGTGACAGTGCTGACTAGGGCCTAGATCTCCAGCAGACAGCTTCTATGTATATACTACTCAGCTGTAATTCAGTCTGGCTTCACAGCCGCACATATTTAGTTTACCTGTATTTCTCCATCTGGCGTTCAGCGCCGCGTCTCCATCTCTAGCATTAGTCATCCCTATAAAGCTGTATAATTACAGACATAATCCTGGATTCTGTTCTTGTTCTTCTACACAATAACAAATTGGTTTATTTAAACCTGAAACATGGCGTCTGCTGCATTATTTATCTGCAGTTCCCTTCGTGGCTGTGAGTGGATTTTAATACTGTGTGTGGCACGCTGCCAAGTCCTGGCTGCAAACAACCAATATTTAAGCACTGCAGTCCCTGTCACTGCCACAGGCTTTCTTACTGTCAGGCCGTCAGGTCCCATAGATTGTAAGGAGATCATAGCAATGATCTAACCAACATATCATAAAGAGCACAATACTCTGCGCCCAAACTTAGATAGCGCCCGGGCATGTTATTAAGTGTGGCCCTTTTTGGGGGGGGGGGGGGGGGGGGCCCCCCCCCCGGAGCAGCGGGGGGGGGGGGGGGGGTTTTAAAATGGGACCTGAAGCCTTCGCTGAAGGGAAGAGTGGGAACATATATGAAATATATCAGTGCCTCCACCCAGGATAGAGCCTCTGTATTACAGGGAGGATCTCTTCCTGGGACTTACCCATGAAATACAGTTAGTAGCCTTAACAAGGATCACTGTACTAATCTCACAGTCTGAAGAATACATACAGATACCACATAAGGTTATAACAGTAGCTTTATAAGAATCAACAGGGTAATAGTACATACATACAATATACTCAGAACACAGCAGTACTACAACAACCAGCAAGTCCACAACAGTCTTAGGTTATATACCCGGGTATATATATATATAGATATATAGCAAGATTCCGGTGCACAATACCTCCAGGCAACAGAAGAGATGCAGGGGCCCCTGTGGATGACTGTGGATCCTCGGATTCTTCCAGGAGATGACAGACAGCCGATCAGGAGATGATGATGATGGTGAGATTCTTCACAGGCAGCAAACAGGGCGACGGTGACGGCAGTAGATGCAGGCCTGACTACCCTAACACTGAGTCCTTAACCTGCCAGCTAAACTACTAGTGCCACCGGGCCTCTAACTAGCTAGTTGGCCTTCGGAAGCCTAACCTATCACTGCCCTGAACTATATATATATATATGGATCCCTAACTACGGTTACTAGCTAGGTCCTGTGAGTATATGGGGGGTAACACATACCTAACTATATACTGTGAAGTAAAGAGGAACAAGTGGCTCTTAGACTCCCCCAGACATAACATGTCTGTCCCAGCAGCTCTGCTCACATCTCTCCCCCCAGCAGCTCTGCCTCACATGTGTCTGACTCACTGTATTTACAAAACAAAACTTGCACTAAATGCCTGGGGTCTCTGAAGCCAAACTGCAGGGGCAAAGAAGCCAGATACATTATATACTAGTAGAAATGGCAGTTCCCTACACTCTCCCTCTGGTGAAATCTTTACGTCACGTCAAAGACATACAAAGTCATAGTATACAGTCAACATTACCAATGACAATATCAATATGGTTGCTTTTGCATTTACAGAGTCACAACAGGTTAATAGGTATACATGCCAGCAGGAGCGAAAATTGGTAACATATTGACCAAAGTGGACACTGCACCCACCCAAGCATGGTATAAATGAGGCTGAGTAGTAAATCTGGGGTCCCCCAAACTATCATATGTCAGCATAGGTGGAGGGTGTCTAATTCTCTCTCCTCTCCGTACCTCTCTCTGAGGTAAACTAGCATGTCCAGGCCCTAAACTAGGGTTGTCTGCCATGGGAGGGGATGGTGCTGGTGGCGTAGGAGAGCTAGATCCCTGCTCATCTGTAGACACAGATCTAGGTACGAATTCTGGAGTTTGAGGGTTCATAGGTCTCCCTGAAGGAGAAGATACTGGTGATCTAGGAACTTCAGGAGCCACAGTCCAATCACTCTCAGGAGTTTCAGGAAGGTCAGGTGGAATATCGGCTAAGGACTGTGGAGAATCGCAGGCCGAGCCATCATTGGAGATATCCATACCATCAATCTGAGGTACAGGCAACAAATGATTTCTATGCCAAGTCCTGATCCTCCCGTCCCGTCCTTTTATCTTGTAGACTGGTATTCCAGGCAACCGATCTACCACTGTAAAGAGTTCACTCCGCCATCGATCAGCCAGCTTATGTTTTGCAGATGCTCCCAAATTCCGTAGCAGAACATGGTCCCCAGGGTTCAATTCTCGGTATCTTACTCGAAGATCAAATCTCCTTTTATTTCCTTCATTCACTTTGGCCGCATTTTCCTCAGCCAGCTGATAAGCACTCTTAAGCGTTTCTTTCAAACGTGCCACGTATCGGTAATGATCTCGATGACTGATACCATCGGTAGAGACTCCCAACAAGATGTCAATAGGTAGCCTAGGCTCTCTTCCAAACATCAGAAAGTATGGTGAATATCCTGTGCTCTCGTGCCTTGTACTATTATAGGCATGCACCATAGCCTCCACTTTTCTACTCCAGGATCGCTTATCCTCAATTCGTAAGGTACCAAGCATATCAAGTAAAGTCCTGTTAAATCTTTCAGGAAGGGCATCTCCCTCTGGATGGTAAGGCGTCGTCCGACTTTTGCGGATGTTCAACAACTGAAGTAACTCTTTGATCAGGTTACTCTCAAAATCCCGGCCTTGATCAGAATGCAACCGGTGTGGTAAGCCATAATGGATAAAATACTTTTCCCAAAGCACTCTTGCAACAGTGACTGCTTTTTGATCCTTAGTCGGAAAGGCTTGAGCATATCGTGTGAAGTGATCAGTCACCACCAATACATTTCCAAATCCTCTGGAGTCGTTGTCAATACAAAGGAAGTCTATGCAGACAAGATCCATGGGGCCCGAACTCTTCAAGTGTCCCATGAAGGCCGCTCGAACCGGGACAGTCTTCCTCTGCAAACATCTGCGACAGCACCTACACAGACGAGTCACGGTATCTCTCATTTTGGGCCAGTAGAATCGGTCTTGTATTAGGCCATAAGTCTTCTCAGGTCCCAAATGACCATGATAATCATGCAGACTTCGGAAAATCATCTTCTGAAAGCAGCTTGGAATAACTAGTTGGCGCCTTCCAGGGTGATCATGATACAGCACCACACGATAAAGTAGGCCATTGTCTATTTCAAACTTCTCCCAATCTCGTAGAAGTTGACTGCATTCAGAGGGTAGGGATGTCTTTAACATTTCTCTGTCTTGAGAACTCACTGCTTGATAAAGAGGTCCAATTAAAGGATCAGTCTTTTGACTCCAGATCATTCGCTTTGAAGATATAGAACAACTCTCAAAGGATCCTAAAGCGGCAGGGTAGGCAAACATGTCTGGTACAGCTTCGGGACCTCCCCCAATAGAGTCAATAAGCCGAGTTTCAGAAAAGGCTACTCGGTCTTCAACTACAGCAGCCATGGCACACAAAGCTCCTACTCCAGGACTTGGCACTTCTTCCCATTCATCCACTACTTCCGGACTAGGTAATCCAGGCCGTCTTGATAGAGCATCTGCCCCAATGTTCTTAGGCCCCGATTTATACTTGAGTGTGAATTGGTAGTTGGATAAAGCTGCCAACCAGCGATGTCCTGTAGCATCGAGTTTAGCGGTTGACAAAACGTATGTCAGTGGATTGTTGTCTGTTCTTACTTCAAACGTGGCTCCGTATAAATAGTCATGTAATTTATCAACAATGGCCCACTTGAGCGCCAAAAACTCCAATTTATGTACTGGATAATTTTTCTCGCTGGGAGAAAGACTTCGACTTATGAAAGCTATGGGCCGTAACCCGGCCGGGTATTCTTGGTGCAGCACGCCACCTAATCCTTCAAAGCTGGCATCTACATGTAGCACATATGGCTTATGTGCATCAGCATAAGCCAGAACGGGAGCTTCTGTCAATTTCTTCTTCAACAACTTAAATGCTTCTTCACAATCCGCAGTCCACCTATCGCCAAAAAGGCTTTTGGAAGACCCTTTCTTCTTTCCCGGATCTCCTGCATCACTCTTCAACAGGTCGAGGAGGGCTCGAGCAATTTTTGAATATCCTTCCACAAATCGTCGATAGAATCCACAAAACCCCAAGAAAGATTGCAACTCCGTAATATTTTGCGGTCGGGGCCAATTCACCACAGCTTCAATCTTACCAGGATCGGTAGCAACTCCTTCAGCAGAAACAATATGACCTACATAAGTGACCGAAGATCTACAAAATTTGCATTTGTCAGCCGACAACTTCAGCCCCTCTTCTTTTAAGCGATGGAGTACTCTCATGAGTCGTTCTTCATGTTCTTCCAGCGTCTTTCCAAACACAATAATGTCATCAAGATATACAAGGCATTCCCGGGGCACTAAATCACCTAACACTCTTTCCATCAACCTTTGGAACGTTGCTGGCGCACCTTTTGTACCTTGCGGCATACGAGTGAACTGAAAGAAACCCAAGGGGCATATGAAGGCTGTCTTTTCCTGATCCTCAGGTGCCATTGGGACTTGATAGTATCCCGATCTTAGGTCCAGCACTGTGAACCAACAGTTTCCATTCAGAGCTTCCAGAGCTTCTTCAATTCTCGGCAGTGTATACTGATCAGGTAAGGTTCTCCGGTTCAGAGTTCTGTAATCCACACATAGGCGAATTGCTCCAGATTTTTTTCTTACCACCACAATAGGTGAGGCATAGGGGCTCTTACTGTCCACAATGATCCCCTGACCTTTCATTTGCTGTAGAGTCTGTCTTAACTCATCAACATCCTTTGGAGCAACTCTCCGTGGTCGCTCCCGGAAGGGAGTAGAATCGGTCAATCGGAAAGTGTGTTGAGCACTTTTAGCACAACCTACATCCATATCATCCATGGAGAACACTTCCGATAATTCAGACAACTTCTGTGTCAGTCGCTGATTCCAGGCCTCTGGTAAATGTGGATCACTCAAGTCAAGATTGAGATTAGGGATTGCATCTCGGATTTGAATCCTGCACACTTCAGCGTATGGATTTACTCCAAGCACAGGGTAGCAGTGGGCCACATTCTGGTATGGTCCAATTACAATCGGATGCGGTGAACAGTTCCTCACTGTCACACAGGTAGATAACTCCACTTTATTTCTCCAGTCCTTTCTCTCTGGGATCACCATCCAGCCATTCTGGTTAATTATTTCTTCAGGGGTTTCCATAAGGACATAACTCCCCCCTTCAAGCAAATCGGGAGCAATGCTGGAGGCTACTCTCAGAATTCTCTCCCCGCCGGCAGGAACTTCCACGGTTCTCTCACCGATATGATATACCATTCCATGTCGATAGCCAGTAGACAGGGCATCACAGAGTTCTCTAAGATCAGAAGATATATTCACCGGCTGAGCTGCAGGGTTCCAATCTCTTCCAAGAAACTTCTGAAAAGCATAATGCACTGCGGGACAATTAGTGCCAAGTATCACAGGAGCTGCACAAGAATCCCCTGTATCAGGACAGACAAGAGCCGTAATCTTCATGGGAGCGACACTCTGATCTTCTAATTCAGGGACAGCTATAACTACTTGTAGGCTGCCATCTACAGGATATGATCCTGAATTAAGCCCCCACAATTTCATTTGTCCTGTAGACTGAAGAGGTATATCCCTCAGATACTTTTGGTAGAACGAGCGATAAATCAGGGTCACTTGAGATCCTGTATCAAACAGGGCAGGAGCGGCATGACCATTGACAGTGACTTTGACAACGGACCTGGAGCCCGCGATAGCGCCTCTGGTATTTACTCGGCCCGCCTTCCTTCGGTGTCTTTGATTCTGAATAGAGAAGACAGCACTGTGTCTCAATCCCTCACTGTCCTCCGTACACTGTCTGGCACTATGGCCCGTCTGACCACATTTATAACAGGTTCTAGCATCCTTCCTCCATTGAGTGGCAGTGGGTGGAGTGGCGGACTGTCTAAGTTCTGACCGCTCCGCTGGTTTGTCCTTGTTTGAATTAGGAACAACATCTTCTTTAGAGATGCTTTTCGCTTTCTTAGGGGTACTAAAACTAATGTCAGCTTCTTGTTTCTTCACTAACTTCATTAAGTCAGGAAATGGAAGGACTCTATCAGATAGTAAGACCTTGAGTACTTGAGCAAGAGGATGATGAGGTTGTAACCCTCTCACCAACTGACTGGTTCTCATAGCGTCTACCTCTGAAGTAGATATAGCTGCGTGGTACACCAGACGTGAAAGAAGTAGCTGTAAACGGTTAATAAAAGTAGAGACATTTTCCCCTTCTTTTTGACGAACCATTCGGTAATCAGCAACCATCTGGGCAAGGTCATAGTATGGCTCAAAGTGATCAGACAGTACTTGTATATAGTCCAATGCACTCACTCCTTCATGAGAGTCTCTGTACAAGCGGATCAATTCTGCAGCAGGAGACCGCAAACTTTCACTGATACGCTGCCGCTTGCCTTCTTCAGAGCAAGACCATTCCTTCAGGCATTGGAGAGTATGTTCTTTCCATATCTCAAAGTTTTCCTCCCCTTGTGGTACTGGGACATTACCAGAGAATACTTTTAGTTTCTTGTAGTGAGTGGCCTGCAGGCCCTGAGCTAACATTTCAGTCAGCCTGGCTAAAGTGCTAATAGCACTGTCACTAGAGGAACTGCTAGCGACGGCCATACTGGGGGGGGTAACTGGCTGAGCGGGGTTCTTCCTTTACCTGAACCAGGGGAGGAACAGGAGGTCGGTAATCCCATGTAGTAGCTAGTGGGAGGTTTCCCTCTGAGCTATATCGCTTCTCCATATCAATGACTATTCCCACTTCTAAATCTCAGCAGTACCTCCAAATGTAGCCCTATTTGGGGGGGGGGGTATGAGTATTATCCCTCCCGCAACAGACTCTGGCGCTGACCTGTGTGTATAATGGGACCTGAAGCCTTCGCTGAAGGGAAGAGTGGGAACATATATGAAATATATCAGTGCCTCCACCCAGGATAGAGCCTCTGTATTACAGGGAGGATCTCTTCCTGGGACTTACCCATGAAGTACAGTTAGTAGCCTTAACAAGGATCACTGTACTAATCTCACAGTCTGAAGAATACATACAGATACCACATAAGGTTATAACAGTAGCTTTATAAGAATCAACAGGGTAATAATACATACATAAAATATACTCAGAACACAGCAGTACTACAACAACCAGCAAGTCCTCAACCGTCTTAGGTTATATACCCGGGTATATATATAAATATATAGCAAGAGTCCAGTGCACAATACCTCCAGGCAACAGAAGAGATGCAGGGGCCCCTGTGGATGACTGTGGATCCTCGGATTCTTCCAGGAGATGACAGACAGCCGATCAGGAGATGATGATGATGGTGAGATTCTTCACAGGCAGCAAACAGGGCGACGGTGACGGCAGTAGATGCAGGCCTGACTACCCTAACACTGAGTCCTTAACCTGCCAGCTAAACTACTAGTGCCACCGGGCCTCTAACTAGCTAGTTGGCCTTCGGAAGCCTAACCTATCACTGCCCTGAACTATATATATATATATGGATCCCTAACTACAGTTACTAGCTAGGTCCTGTGAGTATATAGGGGGTAACACATACCTAACTATATACTGTGAAGTAAAGAGGAACAAGTGGCTCTTAGACTCCCCCAGACATAACATGTCTGTCCCAGCAGCTCTGCTCACATCTCTCCCCCCGGGGCCCCGCCCCTGAGGGGGGCGCACCGTAGGTATAAAAAAAAAAAATCCGCTCAAAGCGGGGGGGGCCGCTGAAGCAAAAGAGGGGGGGGGGGGGGGCAGGAAAAATTAATAAGTAGTAGAAGGGGCGGCCCCCTAAAAAAGAAAATAATGGGGGGTTTTTTTTTTTTTTTTGTTTTTTTTTTTTTTTTTTATAAAATTAAATTTTCTCCCCCAACCAAGGGGGGGGGGGGGGGGGGCTCTCTTCTTCATTTTTTTTTTTTTTTTTTCTTCCGCTGGGGGCGGGTGGTAAGTGTGTTGTGGGGCCGTTTTTTCCCCTTCCCCCCCCCTTAAAAAAAGGGGGGAGGTTGGGGTGGGAGTGGGGGCAAACCGCCGGGGGGCGCCCTGCCTTCCTAAAAAAAAAAAGAGGGGGGGGGGGGAAAAGGGAAAAAGACGCCTTTTTTTCCTGTTTTTTTGGGGGGGGGGGAGCACATTTTTTTTAAAATCACATGGTTGTCAAGTCGCAGGAAAAAGCCAAGGTTTGTCTAATGGATAAAGAAGCTAGGTTAAAGAGGACCTTTCATGTCCTCATGCATCTGCGGTTTTACATACCGCTAGAAAGCCGACAGCGCGCTGAATTCAGCGCACTGCCGGCTTTCCCGGTTTGTGCCCCGGGGCTGGAGATATCGGCGGTGTAAGTTTCACGATTTACTGTCAGAAGGGCGTTCCAGACAGTCTAGCTGCGCTGTGAGGAACGCCCCCCCTGACAGTATGCGTTCATAGCCCTGTACTGAGGGGGCGTTCCTCACAGCTCAGCGTCATCACCGGGCAGTAAGGAACGCCCCCTCTCTCTGTACTCGTCTATAGCGCTGTACTGTCAGAGGGGGCGTTCCTCACTGCCCGGTGATGACGCTGAGCTGTGAGGAACGCTAACAGTAAACCATGTAACTTACACCACCGATGTCTCCAGCACAGGGGCACATACCGGGAAAGCCGGCAGTGCGCTGAATTCAGCGCGCTGTCGGCTTTCTAGCGGTATGTAAAACCGCATGTGCCTGAGGAAATGAAAGGTCCTCTTTAAGGGCCAGGAAGGAGTTCTAATAAAAAAAATATATTTTAGTTAGAGAAATAAAGTGCATTATTTTTTAAATACATTTTATAGATAGCTTAGGTTTAGCAGGAAAGGCAGGATCATTGTGATCCTGGAATTTCTCAATCTCTCTCTCTATATACATACACACATCACAGTTCATAGAGACCTGACTTGACTAACACATAATATTACACCACATTTTTACCTTTTTAATGTCTATATGATGGTTAAAAGTGGAGCTCAGTTTTATACTGTAGCCCCAGCGGTAACCCATAGGTGTCACTGACTTATGGTCTAGGATATCAGCTGACACTACACACCTCTTAACGGAGTCATCTGCCCTGCTGTGTTATCACTAGCTCATAAGGAAATTGGGCTACTTTCTTAAATGGGTTGTCAAAGTGAGTTACCAAAGGGGTTAAAAAAGGACATCAGCATAAACTCTTGCAATATTCTTGCAGTAGCAATATATCATGGTCTTGGATTAGGGGAGAGATGTATTAAGGATTCATTACTATTCTGAATTTCTGCTTTTTCTCATAATATCTGTATATACTGTGGTAAATGTAGTCATGTTATTGAGGTCTACTGCTGAGAAATACAGTATTTGTGTCAGTTACATCTTGCAGCCACTAGGTGGCAGTAAAAGCCTGTGCTGGCTAAACTGAGCATTCAGCAACTCTTCTTCATCTATCTGAGCTTTTTGTAGTTTTTTTTTTTTTTTCTTTAATGGTACAGATTTATCAATGTACCTCATCTGTAAAACTGGTGTAAGAAGATCCTCATCATCTAGGATGAGACACTCCAAGAAAAGTATATTTCCAGAATACAAAGCTGAAGAAAAGTTGGCTATTTAATCGATCATATGAACAAATCCTACCATCAATATAACCAACTAAATTGCTCAGTGCAGGAAAAACATGATCTGAGTCTGCACAAAATGAAAAAAGATTGGCCAAATTTGATCATGCCATAAATATATCTTTGGCACATTCATGGTGGATCAGTCTTTTGGCAGACAGAAGTTTGGCTTCGGCCATTACAAATGGAAATGTTTTTGAGCAATTGTTGGCCAAAATGGCTAAAATTAGTTGACTTTTATCTGATGTGTATGTGTAGAGTTGATGAAGGAGATGACAGACTTAGGCTACACTCACACAATAGCATTAAATTCAGTATCAGTGAATGGGGGCTATTCACATAACCGTTTTGACGGCCAATTGTAATGGACTGTCAAAACATAGGTCATGTCCTATTTTTATTTGTTTTCCAATGTATGAGGGATCCGTGAAAAGGGGTACGTTTTTCATGGCCATTTTGCACCTCGATTTTCTGAATGTAGCCTTACTCTGAGTTCACACCTGCGTATATCTTTCCGTTATTCTGGTCCGTCCGAAAACCAGAAGAAAGGTAAAAAAGACACCATTGGATCCGTTCTATGACAGACAGAAATGGAGACTGAGGGACCCCACTGACTATAATGCGGTCTGTCGGGTGTCCATTGCATGTCTGTTTTTTTAAGCTGAAGCACACCGGATTTAGAAGTCAGGCTAGCATGACTTTCTTCATCTGGTGATTTCCAATAGACCAAGCCTTACTTCTCCACCACCGTACAGTAATGATAAAATGCTATATGCATTCTTTATTGATAAATCTGTTTATAGAAAGGACAGGACTGACACACTGGGGCACATACTGAGGAATGGTAGGACTTGGGGGAGGTGGTGAATGGTCCTCTTTAAGGGCACCCCCACGACTTTTGCTAAGATGAAGCGTGATGGTATGTTCTTATTCTTATGGCACAGGTTTTCCTGAATTCCTGCATTGTAACATATCCATATTATCATTACCTCATTTACAGATGAAATAAATCAAAGCGGTAGCTGTAATGTGCACATCCGCCGTGCTATGTCACCACTAACCTTGGCTTCGGGGTCACTGTTGATGCTGGATGAGTCATCTTCATCAGACTGAGGCCCATTTCTGAGGGAGACAATAGGTGATGGTAAGTGTACAACCAATACCATGTACTACAGTCAAGTGCTCAAAGCAGATTTACAGATTTACAATAAGAGATTATTATAGCCTGTCACATACTATAAATACATTACTGTACATTTAGGCACATTCTTGTACTCTAGTAGACTGACATTAGTAGTTATTATTATTCTGACATCAACTGACTGCACTAGTCAGAAAAGTGATAAGTGAAAAAGTGATCTGCCTTCTTCCAAAAAACAGCACCACATTGTTCCTTTGGTATCGCAATTTATATAGTAAGATAGTAGATAAGGTTGGATAAAGACACACGTCCAACCTATAAAACTAACAAGTTGATCCAGGGAAAGGAGAAAAAAAAACACAAGGCTTACGACTATTGCCCCAACTTTCCAACTCCAACTATGGCAATTAGACAAAGTCCCTGGAACAACATCCTATTCCAAAATATCCCAGCTCCCATAACCTATGACATTCTTATTACGTTTAAGAAAGTCATCCAGGGACCTCTTGAACTTGTACAAGTTATCAGACATCACCCACATCTTGAGGCTGTAAATTCCATAATCTCACTGCTCTTACTGAAAAAAATCCCCACCTATGACTGTGGTAAAACCTTTTTTCCTCTAGGTGTAGAGGATGCTCCATATCACAGTCACAGGCCTAGGTGTAAAGAGGTCATTGGAAAGATCTCTGTACAGCCCATTCATAATAAGGTCGCCCCTAATCCAAACTGAACAACCCCAAGTTTGTTACTTTAATTGAAATGAATGGGGTAAAGGAACAATATCAGACACAGCCCCTGAATGGACATGACACCATTTCTAGGGTAAAAAAAAAAATATATATATATTATTAAAACTTTCAAATCTGGATAGGTCATTAATGTAAAGACTTGCATTACTTTCTGGTGTTAACCCGCAGTGAAATAGAGGGTAATGAAACCAAGGATAATGTTGATTCACTCTACTTCCGTCTCCAAATATGCCAGGGGTGCTCAATCTGCAGCCTGTAATGCTATTCTGTTTCATCCCCAACCATCTCTTACACCCCTATATTCAGGACTCTCTGTTCAGTACTTCAGAAAGGAACAAATGGTTGTGTATGAATGAATGTGACTCTTTCCATTGTAATGCTGTATATTAGGGATGTGAAATGCTTTGGCTGTTTACTTGTGGGCCTTCGGTTTAGATAAGGTTGTGCACCCCTGCACTATACAGACTATTGGACAAAATTTCCTTATGTATTTGTTACATGGTTTTCATGCACTCTGAAAATCCTGTTTTTCCTTCCAGGTTTCTTTGTGTGATATCAATCACGTACTATGCTATACCTTCAAAATGACATAAAACAATCAACCAATAAAAAGAAGCAATAAGAAAAATACTCTAGAGGTCAAAAACACACGTTCATGCAAGGACACACTACTAACTTCCTAGCTGCGCTTTCTCCTAGCACGCAATAACAATGATAATAACTGAGAACCTGATTTTAAGCTCCAAAACATTATTTACTATATGTTACAAAATATTGGAGTTTTTTTTTACAGTATAAATAAACTTAGTTTTTTTCATAAATCCATAGTTCAGGTAAAGGTAACAAACTTTGTAATAAACTTTATATAAAAAAAAATGTCTGTTCATTCATTTATTTGACTCTATTACTCATGAAATGGAGAGGGGGAGGGGGCAGTAAAAGGAGAGAGACAGAGAGACATCAGCAGTTCTTTTTCATAACATAGCTGGATTATGAGGAATTACTATCCAGCCTTCCCCTGACAGAAATGACACATTCAATACCGCCCTCATATCTCTGTCTTCCTCCTTCTCCCCTACCACTGTAAACTGAGACTGACTGTGTGGGGATTAAGGACAGAATGAATCAGAAAAAAAGTAAAGACAGGAGAAATACTTAAAGACACAGGCAGTTTTCTTTAGTGAAGTATATTGCAAAGTTTGTTCCTTTCACCTGCACTATTGGTTTATGAAAATAAATAAAGTTTACTTACATTTTATACATTAATACTTATTTAATAGTAGAGTGACCCCTAAAAAATAAGCTGATTGTAGGGTATATCTCATTGCTGGGATCCCCAGTATTCAGTTGTAATTGGTTGGGAAACCTGGGAGGAAGTGTCCAACTCACCTGCAGCACCCCCACAGGTGAAATAGAGCATTACATGCTGACCATTATTGCACCTGACCACTGCAGTCCACTAGTGGCGCCACCAGTCGTGATACCTGTAGTATGGCACCTGACTGCTGAGGCCATGAGCTGCCTGCTTGTAAACAAAGAACAGGGTAGTGCCAGAGCGAGCGTGCTGGATTGTCAGGGTATTTCAGAGGTGAAAATTGTTGTTGTTATTTTACATTATAACATTTGCTGCTGTTATTACTTTTCAGATGTCAAATAATCTCCTTTAAAAAATACATTACTATTGTTTTATTTATTAAAACCAGAGAGTGAAATTTATCCCTTATTTCTAATCAGTTATCATTTTCATGCTTCACAGCACAGTCATGGCCATAGGCAGCAATAGCCTAAAGTCAACTCATTGAGAATTTTCTAGACATGCTCTGTGCAGGCAGGGGGAGTAGATAAGCTGTGACATCATCTATTGTCAGTAGTGGACGCAATGATGGATCACTATAGGTTTTATCTGTAGAAGCGTTGTCTTATATAGTAATACGGTCTGACTTGTTTGTGATGTGAATAATGAACCTGGTGCAATAAAACCCCCCACCCGAATTGGCAAGTGCCAGGCTATTATTAGGCTTAGTGGCCAGAGTGCAATTTTTTTTTTTTATATAGTGACATGAAAAATTAAAAATAAAATCATTAAATAATAAAAAAATATATGTTTCACGTAAAAACTTGATTAAAAAAAATGGACCATATTTGGTGACACATTTCCTTTACTGTTGAAAAACAGTGAAATTTGTAGCAAAATATCCATTCCTTGCCTTAATTTCAAAGAGGCGTAGCGTAAAGTAGCTCCTTCAAACTCTTTCAGACTTGGATCCGGGTTGACTGTGGCTGCATGCAAATCCTACAGATAAACAGACTGGACATTAGAATACAATAGTCATCAGTCGCTCAATAAGACTGTGAAGAAAAGTGGGAGGTGAAGACAGTCATCCATATTTACTAGTAAGGACTGAAATAGACAGGGCCATGTGTGGAAGCAAAGCAGGAGGAGGTATATACATCAAACGGCCCTATATGACTCACATGAGATACAGATTAGTGTGTGTATATTTTCATATATGTGAGTAGTTCATCATGCAGCGATAAATCTATCCTTGTCTGATGTAGCAGCCCCGGTGGAATAACACTGCATGAAGATACTTATCGTATGTGGCAGAAAGAAGGCCATGTGATGAATATACTCCACACGAGCCCCGCAGAAGTACATTGCGGCATTGTAAATATGGCATAACATGTTTTCCCTCCAAGCAAAGGAAGCATATATAGGAGACTGGTTAACAGAAAAGGGCATGCACTTTATGTTGGTGTGATTGTGATCATCTACTGGTCTGGGCCAAGCACTTGACAGAGAAATGAACCATTGAGTCAGAGTAAAGATTCATAGTAAGAACTCTGGAGCGGGAGCGAGGGCCCTGCGCCTGCTTTGTTCTCTTCCGCCTGCTTTATGAATGGTAATTGTGAAAGTAACAGCCACTGCCATGCAAACGAAAAAATAAAGGTTACACGTTGAAATGTCTCCGACCAGATACTTGCCTTCCAAATGTCAACATTTATCTTTCCCCCATTCAGAACAGCAAAATCACTCCATGGTTGTTTCTAGGCATACAATTATTCACAAGGTAGGAGCACATTCATAAAAAAGAAGGAAAGGGGGAATAAAAAAACAACAAAAAAACAAAACAAACACAAGACAATGTTGTTAGCAAATTTTCACAGGGTAAGTTTAGGATCAGTAGCTGTAAAGGGGAATTATCACAAGACGTCAGTGAAATATGTTGTAGCCATTGTTCATTGACTCATTCTCATGCTAAGCAAACCACATTCCAAGGACACATCCCTGTGTACTACAGCAACATCCACTGCGAGCAGCATGTTTTCATTGTGGCTCCTCTGATACAACATAGGTATTAACTTACAAAATTCTTTTTGTAAATCTGTAATGCAAATTTCATTTTTATATGTCATATTGGTAGGATATCTCATCATTTTATGATAGGTTAGTGTCACACCAAACCGGAGAATAAAGGGGATACAGTGTTGGGTATGTGAGCCCTTTACTTTTTCTTGCATGCACAGCAGCGCTCTGGCCACATACTCGACAGGTATCTGCTGTGCGGCTCTATTCAAGTGAATAGGGTTGGCTGCAGTGCCTAGCATCTTGTTAGATCAGAGTACCAGTGGATAGGAAACACATAAAAAAACACATGCAGCACTTACCCAGCACTGTGTCCAATTTATACTTGGGATTAATGGGGATCTCAGAGTTTTGAGCCCCATCTAGTGATATGCCATCACTATATAAAATGGGAATATCCCTTTAAAAAGCCCAATGATATACAGGTGCATCTCAATAAATTAGAATATCTTTGAAACATTTATTTCTTTCAGTAATTAAATTAAAAAAGTGACCTCCTATATTTTCTAGATTCTTTACACACAGAGTGTTCTATTTCAAGTGTTTTATTTCTGTAAATGTTGATTAGGGATTACAGGTAATTAAAACCAAAATCTAAGAAAATTAGAATATTGTAAGTTCAGTTCAGTATTGTAAATTCAGTGCGTCACCTGCCAAGGTTTCCTAAGCCTTTAAATGGTCCCTCAGTCTGGTTCAGTAGGACACACAATCATGGAAGACGCTGATTATGGATTGTATTACTGAATTACTGAAATGAATGAACGTTTCAAAAATATTCTAATTTATTGAGAAGCATCTGTATATCATCGGATCTCTGTGAGCAGCTTCTAACTAAATGAGATTGTTTAAAGCCCAATGTTATACCTCATCTGATAGGTACTGTCACCCTGAGCATTTTGGGCTTTTGTTTATCCAAATCCGTTCAGCCATTCCAAAGATAAAAGCCCTGTTATTGATGATGTAAACTGGGATGCACTAGCCAAATGGGTGGTATCACTGGTTTCTCTGGGGGAGGCGTGCTGTATGTCATACAGTGTTACCACCCACTTGGCTAGTAGACCCTAATTTGTATCTACACTAAAGAGCCTATATCTTTGGAATTGCTGAACGGGTTTGGATAAACAAAACAACAAAATGCTCAGGGTGACAGATAAAGATAAAATTGGGCTTTTCAGACCTGAAGGCGTTGCCCACTTTACACAATCCTATTGTTTTAGAAGCTGATCACAGGTTGCCCTGCATTTGTGATGCTCAATGATCAGCTATTGATATCAGATTATTTATGGGAGATCTTGCAGCAGTTTTTTTCCCTGCAGCGCCACTGCAGGAGAAATGATGCATTACACAATACTTATAGAAATCAATGGGCTGTCTGTTCTGTGTATGTGCTCAGTACTCCCAAACTAATAAAGCTCTTCTTAGGTTTTCTGAGCGCTGACTAATAAATAAGGGTCTTAAATGAGCCCACCTTCCCTCCCCTGTTAATGTAGAAATAAAGGCTCTGTAAATACAGTATATTCTAAGATACGCAGCCTTGGCAGTACATGGTACATCAGCACCTTTTACAATACCCATTTATCAGAAATGGTTTCGACTAAATTTACTAGGGGCTAGTTATGGTGATTCGGAAGCTTGATAAAATATAATTGTATTGTCTTTTCTATATAACTAAAACATGAAAGGTTTCTTTTCAGACTGTAAACAGTATGAAGGTGTATGCAGGTAACCAGTGCTTGGTTTATACCATTCCTGGATTCTGTGTCATGGGTGCCTCCTGTGTACTGCATAAAATCTTTACTGGTGACCGTAGCCATTGCAGTGACAATTTGGTCACTGATACAAGAAGCACCAGAACATGTAGAAGGAGGCATCAGAGGAGTTAAAGTGTATCTCCAATTCTAACAGCACTTTCATAAATGAATAGTACAGCTGAATGTAAGAAACTTTGTAATATATCTTATTAAACAAATATATTTCCTTCTCCATATGTTCATTTTTACTCAGAAGTCTATGGAGAGGGGATGGGGAGGTTGCTGGATAAGACACAAACTGCTGCAAAACTTTGCTACACTGAGAGTGAGGGAGCTCTTCTGATACTGCAGTATCTTCAAGATAAGGCTCTACCATTGCATATAATGCGGCAATAAATGTTCCAGCAGCAGCAACCTCCTCCCCCTCACCTCTCCATAGACTTCTGTGTTTGAGACTATAGACGGGTATGGCTTCTATAGAGATAAATAGTCTGAGTGAAGGGAAAGAGAAAGAGAGCAGCCTAATAAATGGAGAAGGAAACATATTCATTTAATAAGATATATTACAAAGTTTCTTATTTTCACCTGCACTATTCAATTGTAAAAAGGTGATTTTATGAGTGGAGGTACACTTTAAGGTACAGGACCTGACGTTGTTGTTAGATTCCAGTAGAGTGACAGTGCACATGGCTTGAAGATATAAGAATAACAGCCATATATTTCAGCACGTACAGCATCACTGATTATGTTTGGAGGCAGGAAAAGTGGATGACAACCAACATTACAAAGTGTCAGAAAATGACACATGAAAAGCTCTATCTGAGAGTGCCAGCTTTCAGCAGAGAGATACTGTGCATTCCTTGTACGCTCACACTTTATAATCTTATCTTTTAGGGATTGCTGTCCGTTTTTACAAGAACAGAAGTCTATATGATGGAAATGCATTGCACAGGTCTGTTGTTGTAATTCTGTGACATCTAAGTGCGCACGAAGGTACAACTGATATTAATAGGGATGTATGGCTTGTATAACCCCCTCTCATATTGCAGGTCCCCAAATAACTAGTTAATAATAATGGGGCTGGCTGTATTCATTGTGCAATATATAAGCGGTGTAGAATAAATATGAAGTATAGCACAGTACAGTATATATATATATATATATATATATATATATACACACACACATGTATTTGCAGTCCTGGATCTCCAATATTATACTCATTTGGGCTTTACTCAGCTATTTATTTGCTATCGTACAGTTACTCCTGGCAGAATTACATGAAAATAAACCAGTAGTAGTTATACTGGATAGGGGAGAGGGGCAGGGAAGTCGACTGCTCCTTAATGTACATGCCTACAGCCTCAAAGACAAAATGTAAAATTTGATTCAGCCATAAAGGGGATATTAGCAGCAGAAAAACTGATAGGACACCATGTATGAAGGCTTATATAGTCATAGAACAGACTGCCCAGCAAGACCCTGCACATATTTCAACTTTTCATGTAAGCTCAGGTACCCTTTAAAGGGTTGTTCATTTTGGCCAGCCTATTTTTAACATAATTGTTCCCTAGCGATCAATTGTAACCTGTGGAGGCACCTGGCAGCATGGATTTACTTCCTCTGCAGTGCCACTTCAGGGCAAATGAAGCATTACAAGAAATAAATGGGCTGTCCACATAATACACAGTCAAGACAGGTTATGCAGAACAATGATATTTGTAGCTGCCCTTCATTCTGGCAATTCCTCTGCTTACTTCAAATTCCTAAATATTGTAGTTTTATATATATACAGTACAGACCAAAGGTTTTATCAAGAGAATGCCAAGAGTGTGCAAAGCAGTAATCAAAGCAAAAGGTGGCTACTTTGAAGAACCTAGAATATAAGACATATTTTCAGTTGTTTCACACTTTTTTGTTAAGTATATAATTCCACATGTGTTAATTCATAGTTTTGATGCCTTCAGTGTGAATCTACAATTTTTATAGTCATGAAAATACAGAAAACTCTTGGAATGAGAAGGTGTGTCCAAACTTTTGGTCTGTACTGTATATATATATATATATATATATATATATGACATCCCCTTTAAATAAATAACATATTTATTAGTATATTTTCTTTCTCTAGCTAATATGTATAAAAGTAATTAAAAAAACAGACTACATTTAGGAACGTGTCACTTTGTCACACTGTGTCATCATTATTATTGGATCCTAACTCCCGAATATATTTCCTCTAGCAGATGTAATGGATGATTTTCAGTACACAGTCACATTCCTTTCATGTCTGACTTTTGCCCTTGACTCTGACCGTCTGCTGTCACCTGCCTCCCACAAAAGAACCACATAAGCAAGGACCAAGTTAATGACCATGCTGTATGGTCCCAGCTCTCCTGTGCAAACACAAAATTCAATTATACTGTCAGTGGGGGATGGAAAATTCCTTGTACAGAGCTTGAAACCAAAAGCTACATTACAGGGGTGGCCAGTTACAGTCCCGTTGGGAGTCACAATGGCTAACTGCAATTCTGGAATTTTATTCATGCAAACATGACACAGCTACTTTTTTCATAGGAATGTATTGCCAGCATTTTTTTTTATTTATAAATATATCACATTTATCTAATCTGCCTTTATTTTCTGATTGCAGATTTTTTTTATTCTATTTTTTTTGGAAAAGGATTATGGGGGCTGCCATCTTGCCTGAGTTTCCCCTCTGTTCTGTTAAGAGACTTTGTGATATGCTTTACAGTATAGTAGCCATAGGCAGCAATAGTCTGGAAGCCACTCATTGAGGTCTATGACAGAGGTTTTTAGACATGCTTTGTGCAGGGAGGTTGAGTAGATAAACTGTGACATCATCTATTGTCAGTAGTGGATGTAATAATGATGGGTCAATAGTATTACATATAAAAGTGTTATCTTCTACTGTAATCCTAACTGTCTTGTCTGTGATGTAAATGAGGTGACTGCTACAAAAAACTCCTATAGAATGAGCAAGTGTTAGTTTATTATTAGACTTAGTGGCCAGAGAGAAAATTGCAGGATATCGTACCTTTTAAAAATAGTCACAAGAATTTTTTTTAAACTATATTTTAAAAAATGATTAAAATTATGTTGAACATAAAAACTTGGTTTAAAAATAGGCCATTTTCTGGTGACATATTCCCTTTCAGTATGCTCCATGCCAACCCTCCATCTCCTCTTATCCTTGCAGTCATACTATACAATCATATGTTGTAAATCTGAGTATTCAGAGCTAGTGACATAAATGACACCTATGAATTGTTCCAAATGGCAGTGCAGGGGTCATAAAATAGTACTAGTCACATACAGAAATATCTTACATTCTGCTTTTTTTCTCAGAAGCCATGGAGAATTTCTGAGCATGTACGGTCAACACTACGACCAGGAGTGAGGATTTGGACCCTTTAATTTTTGGTAATGGTCAGGTCCAAGATGTTGAGCTCACCTGTTATCCTGATATGTCTGTAACTGACATGTCATAAAATAGAAAATGACAAAGACAACATCTTTAAGATTTTTAAGGTCAGAGGAAGTCAGGTCTTTGCCCTATGTGACAACTACGGTTTATTACTGAACCACTCCCCTGGAATACATGCCATAATAACTGAAAGGGTAACAACACTCCTTATCTTCTTTGGAAATATTAAAGGGAATCGGTCACCAGGTTTATACTGCCCTGAGACAGTGAAGTGATAGAGACTCTTATTCCAGTCAGTGTCTTTTTTTTTTTTTTTTTTGCAGTAGTTTTCATAAAAATCACTGTTTATTAGCTGCAAGGTGAACCAGGCTATGGAGTCCTCCCAATGCTGAGTATATGTAGTGCAGTCTCTGTAGTCATAATACTAATAATAACTAATAGCAATAATACAGTTTTACTGATACTGATTGACAGATTTCTCTCTATGTACAGTATAGGGAGAAAGCTGTCAATCTGTGGCAGGAGGGCAAGGTTAGACAGCCACTTATAAATACAAGTACTCGGGTTAATAAACAGTGATTTTAGAGAAATTATAGGAAAGTGACCCAGTTTTGGAAATGGGGTCACAACCTTATGCTGACCCCAGATATGGAAGCACAAACCTGGTATCACAATCTATTTAATACATGTTTGCATCCTAAAAAAAAAACTACTTGCAACATGTTATTAAGCAAGGATTCCATATAGGTGAATTTATAGATTTTTGTAACTTCATAATAGATCTGTATAGCTAGTTTTACTTTAAGGACTTTGTCATGTCTATGATGTGGGATGCTCATATAGTAAAGAAGAGGAGACGGAGTGAGGGATGCAGCAATAGATAATGATCGCAACAGCTGCTGCAGCATAACATAACTATTATCCCTGTCAGACCATATATATCATGAATAAGTATGTGTATACCTATTATATCAAGCTGTAGGGACAATTTGTGTACACATGAAGAATTGCCACCAAGTATGTAAACTGCCTATAACTACAACTTGCTGGGGGCACAAATAAACTAGCCATTGACTTGTATTACCACAGAGGATTTTATCTTATCATGCCTCATTTAGGCAATTTTTCATATTGCTACTGACTAGAATGATGTTCACAGAAATGTGACAGTGATCATTGTGTCACTGGATTTCCAAGTGAGCAAGCCGACATCCAAGGACAAGTAAGAGAGCCAATTAAACTGAATGCTACTGTAAGACAACAGGTCCAGGCTAAAGGCACCTTTAGATCATTTGTTTTTCTTTGTGTGCATATTTTTGTAATAGATTTGTATTAAAAATTTAAATATTTTGTAATTAAAATTTTAATTTTTGTGTCATGCCACTGGCATGTTTTACACTTCATAGCAAGCTGCAGAATGGTGTTCACAAATCCAGCACTCTGGTTGACTGACAGTTTGGTCTTGCATTCAGGGTGAAATAAGTTTCGAGGTTAGAATTAAGGTCGGCATTGGCTAATAGTTATAAAAAAAAATGCATGTACTTCAGCCATATATTTCTAGAATGGATGCTCCTGAAAAGGTCCGCTATGGGAGGCACTAAGGATTTTATAGAGAAACTGGTGAAATTTGTAGCAAGTTACACAATGGAGAGTACTATAACCAACTAAACAAACACTGGTAAAAGATATTTAAAGGGATTTCCATGCCTTAAATATTGAACAGGTCATCAATATTAGATCACCCACTATTCAGATGGGAGCCCTGTAGCCTCTACTCTGCTTGCCAAGCAAATCATCACACATTGTATAGTAGCTGTGCTTGGTACGGCATCTTTGTCCCATTCACTTGAATAGGACTGAGCTACAAACAGGCCATGTGACCAAAGAACGTGACATCACTGACTTGTGAAGAGGAAGCACCGCTCGCTGACACTTTGAACAGCCAATCGGTGAGGGTGTTGAGTGTCAGTCCCCCACTGATCTGATGCTGATGAGCTATCCTAAGGATAGACTATCAATATCAGAGTCCTGAAAAATCCCTTTAAGTCATACCTCAATATTTAGGGAAAATATAGAAGTGTTGAAATAAAGACAGCAAATTGTGAATGCCCATGTAAATAGCTCCCTGGTCTTGGTGTAAAGCTATAATTGGGTTTTATCATACAGTATAGCTGCAGTTTAGTATGTATGATGGTGTTCTTTTAGCTCTGTACACTATAACTATGAGGTCCCATCTATAGTTCTGTCTAGATTCATTACATATTCATGCAAAGATGTTATCCAGGAGACCCCCAACCAACTACCCTTTAAAAAGAGAGCAGATTGTGATTTCAAATTCTGTGCACCCTACTGCTGCACCCCTCTGAGCACATACATATTTTATAGAAAGCTAAATATTTTAAAGAAAACATGAAATACATTTCTAGCACCTTCAATATTCTATCTTAAGTTTTGAAATGATTTTTCTAGCTCTGGGAAAACCTGAGTCATCTGGCTGCCCATATTAATGATCTTAATAACACCTTGGACTTCGCAACTATAGTTACAGCGCTCCCACGTATTGCTTTAGTCAGTATTTCACTGTGTGAATTCTCATCAATTGTTAATTATGTATTCCAATTAAGGACATAATGTACTATGAATGTAAAGGAGTTCTCCCCTTATACTATAATGTCTGAGAGAAGTGAGTCACACCTATTGGACCCACACTCAGCTGAATGAGCATTTGGCAACAGTTATCTCATGTAGGGTCAGGTCCACAATGTCATGTCCCCATCAATCCCCTATCTGTTCTGTTCCAGGGGAAAGTCTCAGTACGTGTTCCTGGTCTTCCTGACCTTTGGCCTGCACAGCAGTGCGTCAGCCAGTCAGGACCTGAAGTGTGTAGGGTCAGGTTCACAATGTCTGTCCCCATTACTTAAATGGGTTTTCTTCACCCTTGTAGTGAAAGGGGGAGGTTCCACTTGTTTTTATCGAAAGGCCTAAAATAACTGGCTGTAGCTCCTGCTGCAGCCAGTTGACTTACAGACGGTAACAGCACAGTGAGAAGGAGGAAGGGGGTACAGTTCATCTTCTGAGACACAGATGGAAGATTTCATTCTTTATTTCTCTTTCTTTATTTATAACATGTGCAATAGGGGATTGATGGAGAGGAGCAGAGCAATGAAGGAAGGGATTTTTGTGTGCGTATTATATGTTTTATGTGCTTTTAATTGATATGAACTATTTTGCATCTTCCTATAATTCTCTCCTTGGTGAGGATCACTATGCAGTGATGTAACCAGTTAATCTCCCTGACTTATTGAAATATTTATCACCTAGCCTCCATTTTTTTCATGCATGACAGAGGATAACTTCAATCCACATTTATTTCAAATATTCAATCTGATGCCTCAAAGCGAATAAAATATTTATGGCCCCAAAATTTGCATGTCTGCTTCATACAAGAATAATGTATTGGTGGCTGCCCTTAAATATTCACACTCAGGAGGGTATAATGTTTATTTCATGTCCTATCGCTATTCTGGCTATATACAGACAACTTTGACTATATGAATGAAGGACTTGTATCAGGAGGAAATGAAAGATAGACACAGAATCCGAGAAAAGCCTTATCTGGAGTCAGTACAAGTAAATATTTGATGCACCTTGTTTGTACACTGGAGATATAGAGCATCCCTGAAGGGTCCCTGTCAAATCTCATCTGTCTAAATAAGTGTGAAATTAAAGCAATGTTTCGTTTCATCTCACAGTCTGAATAAGACTATAGAACAGAATAAGAACTGTATGTCTTGGTGTCAGTGGTTTGGGGCAAGATTTTGAAAAGGATTCTGTTCATACTGAAGCTACCAACCTGTATCTAGACATATACATATACATATATTACTGTGCACAGCTTAGGTTAGGTCCTCGCTACATGCTACCTTTCCTTTTGCCACTGTCTGCCAAAAGGATGTATACTTCTAACTGGGTTTCAGATGTTTCTGCCTGGTCCTTCTGTACCCCTTACCTTACTCCCCTAAAATATTCTATAAAATTCAAAATGTAGAACAAAAAAAGCATGTAACACAAGAACACCAAACCGAGGGTCACCCTAAAAAGAAACTACACAAGTTAACAAGTATGGACACCAAGGCCCTCAGTCATTAGGCTGAATCATTAAAGGTGCATTCCTCCTGTTTTTTTACCCGTAGGGAACCTGAAAGGGAGTCTGTCAGCACAAAATTGAGACATAAACTCATCACAGTGCCTTGTAGGACTATCAGCACGGTTATTACAACGCTCCATTCTTGTAAAAATCGTCCTTTTATCCCTATGCAAATGAACAGAAAAGGGTTTTAGGGGCTTTGCTTTCCATCAATGGGCTTTACTATCTGCTGCTGCTAACTACTGCTCAGCTCCGCCCACTAACTGTACTGAGCATGTCTGATGATGACACTGCATCCATCTGAAGCCAGCTTCCTTCACTTCCAGGTGCAGTGTGTCATCATCACACAAGCACAGAGCTGAGCTGAGAAGCAGTTAGCAGCAGCAGATAGTAAAGCCCACTGATGGAAATACACACCCCTAAATCACATTGATGGAAAGCAATGCCCCTAAAGCCGTTTCTCCTCATTTGCATAGGGATAAAAGGATGATTCAGTGGTCACAAATAAGAAATACATCATCATAAACTGTGCTGACAGCCCTACAAGGTACTGAGATTAGTTTTTATCTAAATTTTGTGCTGACAGACTCCTTTTAAAATATCGAACAATACATTCTCACCTGTCCGTTCAGCCAGGGATCCAGTGGAGGGTCTCACTTCAGGTCCTGATTGGCTGACACACTGCTGTACAGGCCAAGGGTCAGGAAGACCAGGGAACCGAACTGAGAGTCCCTGCTGGATCCCCAGCTGAACAGTCAGGTGAGTATATAGAGGAGTAATGGGGACATGACATGAGATACCTATTGCCAAATGCTCATTCAACTGAAAGCTATCTCTTTAAACTTTTCCATATGCAAATTTAGTCAGGCATGCATGTATTCTCAATAAGGACAGGGGAATTCAACCTACCTGACCATTCTCCCCCCCAGACATCTGTGGTCAGGGAAGTGTCTAGATGCCCCCATACACATTAGATAGCCTACCAGTCCTACCAAAATCTGTGTGTTCAACCAACACACATTTAATGTGTATGGGCAGCTTAAGTCACCTGTATAGCACAGCGGGTATACTGATACAACATCAATGTGTTACCAGGCACTGGACAGTGCACCACAAGTCTGGAGTGGACTCTGAACTAAAGGGTCACAGGAAACTGTCTGAGATAAGATAGTATTGGGTTATCATAAAATAAAGATAGAATAATCACTCAATATATAATTGTGCTAGTAACATAGATTTTATAGCGTACCCCCATATATAAAACAACTTTTCCCAAATTAATAGTACAGGCGAATATAAGAAACTTTGTTATACAGTATATCTTATTAAAGAAATATGTTTCCTTCTGCACTTATCAGGCTGTTTTCCTCTTCCACTTCACTCAGGCTAGTAGCACACATATCCATTTCCAACCTAATACACAGAAGTCTATGGAGAGGGAAGGGGAAGGAGGAGGCAGCTGCTTACGAGATATAGTAGTCAAAAGAGCTATTTTAGTTACTAAGTGCAGCAGAGCACTTAGTGTGTGTGTTTCAGCCTCCTCCTCCCCCCTTCCCTCTCCATAGACTCTTATGCTAGAAGTAACTCAGCCTGAAAAGATATAGTACAAACTTTCTTTTATTCACTTGTACTACTCATTTATAAAAGTTGTTTTATAACTGTAGATACCCTTAACTATTACTTGATGTTACAGTATGTTGTCTTTAGTATATAAAATGTGGCATACAGTGATACTTTGACCCAGGTTGCTGAACACTAATATATAATAATGCAAGAGTATGAAGATATTTATGATTGAAAACACTAAATATACTCATATAGTGAATCTGCTATGGATGATTTATATTTTACGAAGATAAATATTATAGCTTTCAATCATAAATACTGAATATATGATATCGGTAGATGCAGCCCCTGGTGGATTGGCTTGTAAAATGAAGATTCCAATATTTATATTCTAGACTGAAATAACTATTACTGTAGGCCTGCTGTGTCTATCTTATCAAAATTCACCATTTCAGTGGTAACAACTTCCCACACAAAAACAGAATAAAATAAAGCCACAAATAATGGCATCAGTATAACTATAACAGGACTGCTTTCGTCCAGACTAATAGTAACTAGCACGCTCTACTCTCCAGGTCTACAAGCATCTATGTAGATTTCATGCAGAATATCTTGAGTTGTACCTCATTCTCTGGAGTGGGCGATGACGTAACAGAGCTAAGAGATCCCTTTCGTGATCCTGGGAGATCAGTTGGGGCAGACACAGGGCGTTCCCACTGGGTTGCTCCAGTTGGAATGTGCCAGTAATAGATTCCTGCAATATCATTAATTTTCTTCCAGCCTGGTGGTAGATCTGGATCTGTCTGAAACGAATGGTCGCTCCATATATCGGCTGTAAAATGTGAAAAATAAAATATACTATAATTAGAACAGAAAATTATGATCTCAATAATATTATTCAAATCTGGATATTCATAGGATTATGATTTAGTTCATATCAAATAGGCCATTGCCTGTGTCCCCAATATAATCATTCAGAAAAAGGATATACAAATGAGAAGTATATAAGAAATTACATTTATTCCACATCAGCTGAATATCATTCTATAAACGAAGCATATTTGCAAAGGGTGACTATATTAACATGGATATACACAGATATTGAGCAACTGTCTAATATGACTCCAGTCATGGATCTTGACATGTAGAAAATCAGTGCGCAACCGCTGTAAGACCACGCATTGACACATATAGTACAAACATCTTGTGATAGAGTATTGAAATTTATTTATTTTTTTGTTGGTTTTTTTTTTTTTTTTTTTAAAGAGGGTCAACTTGTACCACTCATCTCTGGATATGTTGAGCCAAGAGGAAAAGTTGTGCAAAGATCACTGTATAGCAACAGCCAACAAATGTAAGCCATCTTTTTGCAGGCCTTGTAATATTGTAAAACGCATTCCCAACATCTTTTTTTTCAGCTGAAGACATTATAGATATTAGCTTACTTTTTAACATTGCAGAATTTGTGATGGGGTCCTTGGCTATCTTGTGTCATTTAGAAGAGTGGTATATTTTATGTGGCAAAGAGACATTTGGGGCCCCCTCACAGTCCAGGGCACGGTGCCAAGTGCACTCCCCATAGTTACACAAGAAAGAGGGCACTGCTGTGACTACTGCAGAAAGGAAATGCACTGGTGACTACCATGGGAGGAGTACTGTAGTAATGCAGTACTGTGTTAGTACCGCAGTAATGTTATTCTGACTACTGCAGTAAGGAAAGGCACTGCTGTGACTACTGCAGGAAGGAGAGGCAATGCTGTGTGTACTGCAGTAAGGTTATGTACTGCTGTGAGTACCGCAGTAAGGTTATGTACTGCTGTGAGTACCGCAGTAAGGTTATGTACTGCTGTGAGTACTGCAGTAAGGTTATGTACTGCTGTGAGTACCGCAGTAAGGTTATGTACTGCTGTGAGTACTGCAGTAAGGTTATGTACTGCTGTGAGTACTGCAGTAAGGTTATGTACTGCTGTGAGTACTGCAGTAAGGTTATGTACTGCTGTGAGTACTGCAGTAAGGTTATGTACTGCTGTGAGTACTGCAGTAAGGTTATGTACTGCTGTGAGTACCGCAGTAAGGTTATGTACTGCTGTGAGTACCGCAGTAAGGAGAGGCACTGCTGTGAGTACTGCAGTAAGGTTATGTACTGCTGTGAGTACCGCAGTAAGGAGAGGCACTGCTGTGAGTACCGCAGTAAGGTTATGTACTGCTGTGAGTACCGCAGTAAGGAGAGGCACTGCTGTGAGTACCGCAGTAAGGTTATGTACTGCTGTGAGTACCGCAGTAAGGAGAGGCACTGCTGTGAGTACCGCAGTAAGGTTATGTACTGCTGTGAGTACTGCAGTAAGGTTATGTACTGCTGTGAGTACCGCAGTAAGGTTATGTACTGCTGTGAGTACCGCAGTAAGGTTATGTACTGCTGTGAGTACTGCAGTAAGGTTATGTACTGCTGTGAGTACTGCAGTAAGGTTATGTACTGCTGTGAGTACTGCAGTAAGGTTATGTACTGCTGTGAGTACTGCAGTAAGGTTATGTACTGCTGTGAGTACTGCAGTAAGGTTATGTACTGCTGTGAGTACCGCAGTAAGGTTATGTACTGCTGTGAGTACCGCAGTAAGGAGAGGCACTGCTGTGAGTACTGCAGTAAGGTTATGTACTGCTGTGAGTACCGCAGTAAGGAGAGGCACTGCTGTGAGTACCGCAGTAAGGTTATGTACTGCTGTGAGTACCGCAGTAAGGAGAGGCACTGCTGTGAGTACCGCAGTAAGGTTATGTACTGCTGTGAGTACCACAGTAAGGAGAGGCACTGCTGTGAGTACCGCAGTAAGGTTATGTACTGCTGTGAGTACCGCAGTAAGGAGAGGCACTGCTGTGAGTACCGCAGTAAGGTTATGTACTGCTGTGAGTACCGCAGTAAGGAGAGGCACTGCTGTGAGTACCGCAGTAAGGTTATGTACTGCTGTGAGTACCGCAGTAAGGAGAGGCACTGCTGTGAGTACCGCAGTAAGGTTATGTACTGCTGTGAGTACCGCAGTAAGGAGAGGCACTGCTGTGAGTACCGCAGTAAGGTTATGTACTGCTGTGAGTACCGCAGTAAGGAGAGGCACTGCTGTGAGTACCGCAGTAAGGTTATGTACTGCTGTGAGTACCGCAGTAAGGAGAGGCACTGCTGTGAGTACCGCAGTAAGGTTATGTACTGCTGTGAGTACCGCAGTAAGGAGAGGCACTGCTGTGAGTACCGCAGTAAGGTTATGTACTGCTGTGAGTACCGCAGTAAGGAGAGGCACTGCTGTGAGTACCGCAGTAAGGTTATGTACTGCTGTGAGTACTGCAGTAAGGTTATGTACTGCTGTGAGTACCGCAGTAAGGTTATGTACTGCTGTGAGTACTGCAGAAAGGAGAGGCCCTACAGTGACTATAGAAAGAAAATGCACTGCTGAGATTACTACATGAAGGCAGACACCATTATGGCTATTTTCAGTAAAAGATTACGAGCTAAGGTACCAAACATTCTATTTTTATAGGCAACTGACATGTAACATGGAAATCCAGAATTGATCATGGTATAAGTGTAAGAATACTGGCCATCATAATGTTGTTAACAGATCATATCACAAAAAAAATTAATATTTTAGCTGTTTACTCTCTATATAAATAAAACATTCTTAGTATTGGTTTGTCTAGTTTGATATTTTAATACAGAGTCGGGTGATGATCATTTCTCATTGACGCCAGCACTTACGATTCTAGACAAAAAAGACATTTGATGTGAGCACCCTAATGCTGTCCACTGCAATATCACAGCTTTCCCCTTGAGCTGTCATCCTGCAGAGCTGGATATGATGTATGTCAGCAATGTAATGCATTCAGCCCTGCACCCGGCACAGTTCACACTCGCAGCCTGACAATATAATAAGCACATGTTGCAATTAAACAAGATTTTACATTCTATAATAAGGCCTGAAGAATTAATCACTGTTTTCTTCTTCATCTATTCATTTCCTTTCACTGCAGGATTAAGAGCTAAAACACAGCCATTGTAATCTAAATTATCACCTAATCTAAGCTGCAGAGGAAGAGACATCCAGACATGTTCAATCTCAGCCTGATGAACATTGCCAATAAGACTAAGGAACAAGCTTGCCTTTCAGGACTGATGAATGATTCATTAGAAGACTCTGCTTTAACATTCACACTTAGTCCAGGATCTCCCTATTACATTCCAGATCGGCACGTCTTCTAATCAATGTCTCTTCAGCATCCAAAGGACTTCTCGCGCTCTACTTTGAAGTCTACTATGCCGTGCTGAGAAGGAGATCAACTGAATTTAGGAAGAATGAGGGCAAAAATTACCAGCCGAAACATCTTCCCAGCAACCTGGTACAAAAAGCTCAGATGGGTTAATGCTAATACAAAAATTCAAGGGGACGATTTTAGCCATGTGCACTCTACAGGTCAGTAAAAACAGTATGGATGAGACACGGATCGGTATCCGTGTGTCATCTGTGGTTTTCACTGAGCCATACATGAAAATGAATTGAAAGAGCCACATTACGTACAGGTATAGGACCTACTCCATATTTAGTGGTTCTTCAATACGGCCCAGACACACAGTCACAAAAACTACGGCTGTGTGTATGGGCCCATTGAAATATATGAGTCCGTACTTTTATCGACAAATGCGGATAAAATTATGGTCGTGTGCATGAGGCCACACTTCTGGAAAAAAAATAAAAGAATACTGCATTTTATCGCACCAGCAAAGTGAATGAGATTCTGGCTAATCCCATTTTTTAGCTGTGGTTTACTACATGGAGGCTAAATAAATGATGACCCATCCTTAGGATAAGTCATCAATTAAAGATTGGCAGGGGTCCAACACAGGGGGCCCCCAGAAAATCATGTTTAAAGAGGCTGCAGAGTTCCGGTGAGCACTGCAGCCTCTTGAGTACCGAGCACAGTGCTGTACATTTGTGCACTGCCTGTACCTGGTATCAAAGCTCAGCCCATTCACTTGAATGGAAGTGAACTGTGTTCAGGCCATGTGACTAATGACTGTGACGTCACATGCCCTGTAAAGCAAAAGCATCACTCTGGGACCATCACTACCTCTTCAACCAGCTGATCCACTGGGTCCTGAGTGTCAGGCCACTATGGATTGATCACCTATATCAAGGATAGATCATCAATTAAAAACATTTTTGGATCATGTCAACAAGTTTGAGGTCCCTTATTCTGTTGCAGTTTAGAGCTGTCAAAAAAAAACTGACATGCACTATCTATGTCTGTCAAAGC
This sequence comes from Leptodactylus fallax, assembly GCA_947044405.1. NCBI lineage: Eukaryota > Metazoa > Chordata > Amphibia > Anura > Leptodactylidae > Leptodactylus > Leptodactylus fallax. Next base: position 3,488,487 of record CAMRHE010000132.1, read on the forward strand.
AAACATATATTGTGGCATGCGAATAGATCCATTGAAATTCATTCATGGATTTCAAAAACGCCTGTTGCATGGCCATTATTCACTGTCATGTGAATAAGTGCCGGACAGACACCGCTGGGTAGATACGGCTGCTATTCATGTGAAACACAGCATGGCCGTGTGCATAGGGCCTTAGTGAAGGACATGGAACAAGTAGCTGACTAGTAGCTCCTCTCTACAGTATAGTACAGTGCTATACGTTCTCTAGCGCTTTATATCTGTGCCAGGCTGAGCTGCTCCTTAGGTCACCAAGTACGAGTAGCTCCATGTTATTTTTCGGGTGCACTGTGAAAAAGCTCCTGTTAACAATATAGAAAGTGATCTACAGCTTCCAGCAATTCTTTCTGACTTTTATGTGTAAGAATTTGCTGTATCTTTGATGATTTTTCTTTCCATTCTTTATTTTATATTTTTGGTGACATTTCATGGTCTTCAGAGCCAATTTCTAGTTTTCCATAGAAGTTACAATGGTTTTAACACACAATGGTTGTACCAGAAACAATTAATATTGTATTTTGAGAGACAACTTTATTTGGCTATCCACAAGCGTAACTTAAAGCTCCTGGGCCCCAGTGCAAAATCTGTAATGGGGCCAATACCTATCTTGTGCCATGGATAGTAGCAGTATATTTTATGTTGGGCCCCCTCAAGGTCCAGGGCCTGGTAGCGACTGCTACCGCTGCAACCCCCACAGCTACGCCCCTGTGGATATCTCGCTGTCAGTGGTAGCTGGGACTAGAGGTGGATGAGTTCGAATCTGACGTGAGCCACACCATAAAATTATAAATGTTCATTGGCTTCCTATGAAACTGAGCCTAGGGTCTGATGTAGGAAAAATAGCTTGTTGTCCTATAGAGACAGAAACCATTTTTGAGAGCCTTTTCTGCACACTGCTACAGTTTATGTTGGAACCTTATAAATAAGGGTAGTAAATAATGACCTAACATGTAATGATAATACAGCATAGCCATGGCATTGAACCAGAGGCTAATAATACTGCACAGTAGAGCCAGGTCATATCATCCCTATAGTGTTTGGTACAGTGATACCGTGATGTAGTATTCCGACTATCAGTAATCTGTCAGAGCTGTCTAAGAGTAGTCAAAGGAACATTGCTATTTATAGGCCAGAATTACGGCTCTATTATTAAGATAATGGGATCACCCTGTATAGTATCTGAATGGTGTTCAATGGCCTATGCTACAGGCTACAGGGGCGGTAATGATGCTCTGACAATCAATGACATGTAAGTGGTCCATCAGGCTTCGGTTATGTATGTCTGATGATTGATGTGGAAATGACAGCGGAGTGACAGCTTTCAGACCTGCATACATTTTTAATAGAAGACCTTAAAGATGATCCTTCAGCTGTTATGAATATAACACAAGCTTTCCTGTGAATACTGCATGTCAAGATGCCCAGTAGAATTCCTATAGGACCATACAAGTGATTTGCTTCAATCAATTCCAATTTTGCTTCAAGGACCGACATGTAACAATGTTCTAAAGGGGTTTTCCGGACTAAATATTGTCAACCTATCCAAAAGATATGTCATCAATATCAGTTTGATGGGAGTCCGACACCTATGACCCCCATGAACCAGCAGCTGATACACAGAGAAGGGAACAAAGTGACAGCTCCGTTCTCTGTGTAGTGGCCAGATCAGGTACTGCAGATCAGTTCCCATTCACTTGAATGTGAGCTTAGCTGCAATGACTCTATTCAGTCATACATAGAGTACAGCGCTATCTGCTTCCTGCTCTTTGTATCAGCTGCTGAGAACAGCTGATCATGGAGGTGATGGCTGTCAGATCTTGATTCAATCATTTTAATTTTTATTTTTAATAATTCGGAAAACCCTTTAAACATTTCCATTAATGGTTGGAAACAATTCAGACTAATCATAGGGCAAAAAAATGAAAATGGATAACAGGCACATACTCATATAGCAAAATTAGGCCTAAAATGCCCAAATTTTGTGCACAATGTTGTAGGTGCCAAGTTTTGTCAGTGAAAATAAAACAAGGAGTCCTGGAAGTGATGATATGGTCCCTACAGAGCCCTGATCTCATCATCATCCAGTCTGTCTGGGATTACATGAAGAGACACAAGGATTGGAGCAAGCCTACATCCACAGAAGATCTGTGCTTAGTTCTCCAAGATGGCGGAAACAACCTCCCTGTCGAGTTCCTTCAAAACCTGTCTGCAAGTGTACCTAGAAGAACTGATGGAAGGGAAAGGAGGGGTCACACCAAATATTTATGGGATTTATACTTCTATTTTCTTCATTCACTTCATTTTGTTAACTGAGAAAAATAAACTATTATCACTTTCATTCTTACTTTGCAGCATTTTTTCTTCACCTACCTAAAACTTTTGCACAGCACTGTATATATCAATCTTCTTAGCTCCCCCTGCTCTGTAACAGATCAAACCGCTTGCTTAATGTCACAGTTTCCCCTTTGCCATCTTTCATGAAGGGGAAGAATGGGTGATGAAATATATTACCAACTGAGGTGACCTGATGGAGGGTCCCCATAGATGGAGGGTCCACATAAAACACATTTACCATTACTTGCTACTAAGCCATAACTGAATCAGGGCAGTCACACGGAGCATAATAGCTGTATTGCATATAGATTGTACATGCTTTGCATGTGATTTTACTGCAGCAAGTACAACTTCATATACTGAAATTGAAGGAATCCTGTACGTGAAGGGCTCTTTTCCTTGTATATAGAAACATCAGTCTAATGCGCTCTGTTTTACATTTAGGATCGACAAGGTGTAACTTAGCATTGTACAGATGTTAATGGAGGAGGATATGGTATGATGTGTGCAGATACATGTAGCCATTCCAAGACACTCAGGTTATTAACCCACGCACGGGCCCATTAGTTGCACTCTCTAGAAAGTGTGACTGCATACAATGTGCCTATTCATGGATGATTCTGGATCGCCCCAGGGATCTCCGGCTAGGGTACATCTGCAGACGCTTTCTAATTAAATACCCAATTTCTTTGAAATCAATCTGGCTGTGCGGAGAGTATAGCAGTAAAAGATATCATTGCGGGCACTGAGCTGAGAATAATCTAATATAAATAAATGGAATCGGGAAGGAAAATGAAAAACGTCCTGCACCTTGATTTGTGGTAAATCCGTCTAGTAGCTGGTGAGTAATAGTGGTTTTTAATATATTTAATGTTTTAGTAGACCACTGTGAGAGTCCCTGGAGGGAAACTTTCTTTTGCACTTATTAGATTATCAGCAGAGTTCTGCAGGAAAGAACGGAGAGCGACAATTTCTACAAATCTGCAAAAATACAATTTCGTTTTGACTGTACTTCTAAGACACTAGGCAAAATTTAAAGGGTATGTTCAGGATAAGGTCTCATACACATAGCAGAGCCCTTAAGGTGACATGTGACATTGCTAACGCTTAGACATTAGGTGGTATGGCACTTTATTATGGAGACATCCTCCACAGGAGGCAATGACAGACACAATCTTTTCTATACAGACATCCTGTAGTTCTCACTTGATTAAAGAACTCATTCAGACACTTGTGCCTGATCTTTTTTATTTCTTAAAAGGTTTAACCCATAAATTAAGATGTCAGAAGACGCCAGTATGCAAATTTTATCAATTTACATCAAATAAAAAAAATGTTTCTGTGCGGAGGTATACTCATTAATATATTGTTATAGTGCCCCCTAGTGTTGAGTCTCCTGAGCCTTCACTGCGTCCACCTTCTGAGCTTTGTATTGGTGTATTCACATGGGTGATTTATTCCTCTTTATTGGGTCCTTAGTCTGGGAAGGGTAAACCGTGTTGGTGAGCAGGCAATGCAATGATTTTGGCTTCTCTGCTTGTCAGAGAGGATGAGGATTACGCATCTTCAGCTTCTCTGACAAGAGGTGAAGAACTGGAACTTGCACAGTATTTGCCATCTCCATTACTTGTCATTGAAGTGGGTGATTGGTACACACGAACATACAACTGGTGTATCCAGTGAAACTGCACAGGGCCCAGTAGGTCAGGGGGTCCTGTCACTTTAAGAGCATCTTTACACTGTCTATTAGATTGCGGGTAAATGCCTAAAGCTAATGAACTTCAGGGGGGAACTGGTGGAGATACTGGAAAACTAGGAGCCCATAACTGTTCTTGCACAGGTGCCCTCAGCTGACAGATTCTTCCTGACTCCCCGCTGCCAGCAATTATTCCTTCCTACTCTCCTCCGCAAGCATTTATGTGATTTTTAGGGAGGAGAAAGGAATAATTTGCTGCTAGACAAAGTTATTGGATTTAGCCATTTAGGCCAACTCAAGAATCATTTAACCAAAGCAGGGGAACAGCTAAAGGGGACAGGGAGGTAGCATTTACTACTGGGCCCTGGAGGCCAAGGGCCTCTGTACAACATAAGAAACCAGTATTATAGACAGGACATGTATTATACATAGGACATGGTAAGTTACAGATTTGGCTTTGCCACCCATCAACTTCAAGTTACACTTCTGTACCAGTTCAACACTGAGTTTGTCTAAAATGATGTGAGACTCTCTCCTACTCTCTGATCACTGTCTCATATGATGTCACATGTCTCACATTGGCCATAGACTGCAAACTATCCCATAATTCCTCCATAATAGCACTCAGTATAGCAAATAAAAAACACATGAAACACAATTCCATAGACATCACAATGATATTAAAAAGCAAACTAAAACAGGAGACATAACACAACTAATTTTGGAATTGAAGACAAATCCCTTTTGTCACTCTAGAAGTCTTAAAGGAGATTTCCAGAACTATGATATTGACTGCTGTGGCCTCTTCCCTACTTACCAAGGACAGCGCTGTACTCTGTATAGTGGCAGCTATATTGGTATTGCAGCTCAATCCCTTTCACTCTTGGGACTGAGCTTCAGCAAGGCCATGTGACCAATAGATGTGATGTCACTGGCCTGAGAAGAGGAATTGGAGCTCACCCAAGTGCAGTAAGAGCTCCCAAGACAGATTTCACCAACCTAATAATCTAATACTGAAGGCCTGAGAATAGGCCATCAATATTATAGTCCTGAAAAACTTTATATTATATTTTAGGCAGAAATTTGAGCTGAACAATTGTATATGTAATTACATATTAATAATATCACCCAAAGACACAAAAATAAATAAAAATGGTAAAAATAAATCCTAAGTGCATTTAAATAATATTAAAAATAAATCTTCAGAATCATAAAAAGAATTGTATGTCTCTAGTGATAAAAATGTAATTCAATATGGTCCATGTTCAAATATGGTTCAAAACTCTATCACCTACATACACAAGATTTCATTAGTGCAGGGCAGAAAACAAACTACATGTCTCTACCACTAGGTGGTGCAATAGAATATTATTGGACATGTGCATGTCCCTCCTGACAGCGCTCCCATGTGGTCAGTGGTGGTACTTCAAGTCAAACTTTTCAATGATTGCAGCAAACATAAAGCACCCGAATCATTCAGTATCAATTTACCAGCATCTTATGGTCCATCAAAGCAAATGTGAGATAAGGAGAAAATTTTGAAACTAGTAAGTAAACAAGTAGGTGCTATAAATACAAGACAAAAGACATCAATAAAATATAAGTCAGAAGGCCACAGTCATCTCCCTATCCAGATGTATACTGCCAGCAAGCACCGTGATCTGTTTGCCTGCATTGTGTAAAAGACCTTCAGTAGCTTGTCACTTCCAAATCCGCATAATGCATCCCAGCAATACCAGCCACATGATCAGAGCCCATCACATTCATCACATGCTCCTGGATTTACCATAATAGTTACAGGATGATTCATCTTTATGTTGGATTCTTGCAGAGTCGTAAGATTCTGGATGACAGAAAAAAAAAAATAGCAAAAAAAAAAAAAAGTAGAAAAAAAAGAGCGTCACCTACCCTCGTAATTAACAATCACGATGGTCAGCATACATTCTCTCCCCAACATCCTGGCACAGCGGAGGCATACGGGCTACCTCACAAACACAGAAAACACTCTACCAAGGTCTATTTTTGGTAACACTGCTCATCACAGAGAGAGAAATAAACAGCAGGAGAGCTGCAAATTTGGAATGCTCCGTCTTCTCAGCATGAAGGGTTGTCATGGCAACAAAAAGCGCATCTCTCATGCAGTAACCAAGAAGGTGTCACGTGCTGAGCAGGAAAATACACAGTCACAGTCTTCAAGACGGTACATACGTATGTGCACAAGTCACCGGCAGGGAGGGGATTTACTAAATCTACAAACTTTAGGGAAAAATATTCCCAGGAACTTTAAGACTAAAAAGAAATAGACATTTAGCTTTCATCCGAAATGTAACATGAAGCTCCTGGGCCCAATGGAAAATCTATTGTAACAGGCCCCCTGACTATATGGCTGTACCAGGTCCCCCAAAATCTCTGTATTAGGCACCCAACTATAATGTATTGTTTATAGTGCTGGTCTCCTCATATTGGGTAAAGACACTAATGCTCCTGGGCCCAAATGCAACCACAACCTCTGTGGTTCTGGGGCCCAGATCCAGCTGTACTCTAACGTATTGTTTATACTTCTGGTCTCCCCATACTGGGTAGAGACAGCTTACAGGACCTCTACGGCTTATGGCCCGATGCGACTGCACTCTCTTATACCCTCAGCTATACCCTATAAGTTATACCCTCAGCTCTCCTCCAGAATGAAGAAATTGGAGATTGTTTCAAAAGAAAGAGCTACCCATCCGTGGACAGGGCCTTCTTGCACCTGGACAGGAGGGGAACTAATTTGCATACATTGTTCCCATGAAACACTGCCTGTAAATAAGGGTATGTTCGCACTGAGTTTTTTGCAAGCTGAAAAAAATCTGCTTCAGGAATTAGGAAACGGTTTTTTGACCCTTTTTTTTAACATGATGTGTTTTTTGTCGCATTTTTTATTGCGTTTTTCGTTGTGTTTTTTTTTTTGCTCCAGCACACTGTATGGACCTGGAAACTTCTCTTTAAAAACACGCTAGTGGTTTTTGATGTGGTTTTTACAAAAACCGCAGCATAAAAACGTTAGCGGTTTTTCCACCTCCCATTGACTCAGTGGGTTTTTCAAAGCAGAATCCTACTGAAGATAGGTCATGCCGCTTTTTTTTTCCGCTAGTTGAAAAAATCAGCTAGAGGAAAAAAACTGCTACTGACTGATGGTTAACACCCTTGAACATCTGGAGATGGCAAGAGGATCTTTCACCACCTCCACCAACTCCAGCTCTTTGCATCCTTCAATAGTTAGTGCTCATGGCACAGTTGGAATTTTATCTCCAGCCCCCACCATTCCCGAGCAATCAGTGCTGTTAGTTTTGGTATCTGATATGCTATTTAGCCTCTGTACTGTCAGGTGGGTGGTCTTGGGCTGGAGCAGACTGTGAAACAGACAGACAGTGCAGAATCCCACCTCCTTGACAGTGGAAAGTCTAATTTGCATGTCATGTCCCAAAACTAACACCCCCGATTTCTTGGAAACGATAGGGGAAAAAAATTCCAACTGTCCCAGAATCAGTAAAGTGATACATGTTAGATGCACCTAACTGAGGATAAGTTTACATCTACGACGGATTCTCCATTGAAGACTCCACTGCAAATATTCGCAGAGAGAAAAGTCCTGCATGGAGGTCTTTTCTCTCCGCCGTTTTCCGTATGAAAACAACTGACACCACCCAGCATACCTCAGTATAGTCAATGTGGTCCACTGGTGTCCACATGTAACCGCTGTTTTAGCGGTCCAGCTCTCCCGAACTACGGAAAGCCCAGTGCAGATGTGAACCTAGCCTTAAGAAGCATGTCTGGCCTTGCAGTCTTTTCCTACCATTTCCTAGACGTGAGTTGCCATCCTTTCTATTTTGGCGGATCTCATGTTTTTTGTTTTTTTTGCTCTGTTTAGGTTTTTATGGCTTGTGCTGCTGTTTTCTATTATGTTCTTTCTGTAGCGTGCCATTCTGATTGATTGATGTGCCTGTCAGGAGGCCGGTGGTTGGTATACTGTTTCCCTGCCATTTGCTGTTATGGCCCTGATATGCCTTTGTTCTTGTTGTGTTGAAGATTTTCAATAAAAGCTAAAGCCGATCACAATCCAGAATAAAAAAAAAGATTCAATTCGGGTCTCGTCGGCAGGAGGGTGCCCATATTTATGCGGCATGCCTGCAGTCTACTCTACCTCCTGTAGTTGCGGATTACCCAGCACTGCACCTTATAACGGTGATTTATGGTCACCATGAGTACCACTTTACCCGTAAACAATAGAATCATGGACAGATGGTGCCGGCTAAAGAGATACTCATAAGATCAATTGTGGTGTTCTTTTACATAGCAATTTGCAGTATTTGATACACAAACAACAGACAATTTATATGGAAAGCAGGACAGTGGGTATACAAATGAGAAAAACCCTATGAAGAAGATTTACATAAACTAACAGTGATTCCCCGCGCTCTGCCAACTTGTCCAATGTCACAAAATCTGCTTAGAATAAAATGACAGTAAATTGTCAATACAATACGCTGTATGAGAGATAAATGGAGATCTGGAAGAGAAAACGGACAAAGCTTCACATAATAGAGTCAAATTCTGAAGATGTAATGTAAGAAAGGAGCTCATAACCAAAAGGGCGCTCGTGTTCTTTGCAGTTTTATGATATTAATTTAGCAATCAGGCCACAAGCATTGAGCACATTTTCCCTTTTACACTAGCACTTGAATACTTTCTCCGCTCACATCTCGCTGTGTGGTTAATTTGCCATCACCGGCGAAAGCAATTACCCTGAGAAATATGAAATTTGGAAGAAAAAAAAAATGTAAAAAAAAAAAAAAAAAAAGTCTAATAACTGTAATAGCCAAGCTGTGTGTGCAGAGACTGGCGGCACATGGTGGTAAACAAAGTCCATACGTTACCACGATTGCCAAACAATTGTCTGTAGAAATCCTTGTTACGGATAACTGACCCCTGTATCAGCCATACGGCACCAAAAAATCAGCGCTTGTCAGCAAACAGCGTTGGTCTATGTAAACAGTGGATATGCTGCCGACATATTGGAACTGAACAGAGGACAAATGACTGCAGTAGATATTGTGTCTTCCCCGAGCAGTTTGTATCGAGACATGTAAAGGCCGGTACAAAAGAGCGATGGCAGACATGTAATATCAGCAATCTGAGCTAAGCCTAGGTAAAAGGGCCCTTACTGAAATGCAGACATTTTGAAGAACATTACAGAGTTAAAATACAAACAGTATTTATCCTCTATTCGTACGATAGACAATAAACTGGTGATCAGTGGTAGTCTGACCACTGAGACTCGCACCGATCCTGAAAATGGGGCTCGCTTTACTCCCATTGTGAATGTGGCGTACAATTTTCTTAAACCTAGTATTGCAACTTTTTTTTTTTTTTTTTTTAAATAACACTAGCGACAAACATTTTTTCTACCATCTTAGTGGTGACAATGTTTTGTCTTGATCGGTTGCCAATGGATACGACCATGAAAGCAGGAAATTTCTATAGTCTGGGACCAGCCATGATTTCTTTATTACGGCTGGGTTCCTCAATTTATGACCATATTCATTGGCCACCAATTAAGACAAAAGACTTACTACTAAATCTTTAAAATTTTTACTTATTTATATTTTCAAAAATGTTTCACTTTTTATTGTCTACAAATTTAAATATAGTTATGTTCAAGGGAAAACCCCTTTAATTTTCAGACATACATTGATAAATTATATTGGCTGCACTGAATGGGCTATAATAATTCTCACACATTTTTATTTTATACACTTTTAAACACTTTCCTTTATAAATAGTCAAACACATGGACAGCTTAGTCATCGTGCGTCCATCTAGTCTATGATTTAGGCGTCTTGTGGAAATTTCCATAAATAATATGTATATCAATTATAGAAAAGACTGTATAATAAAATATTGGTAGTGACGCACTGCTTGGCCTTTCAAAATAAGGGTCTCCGACTTTGTTTCCGACTAAAAAAACGGTCTTCGCGGCGCAGAGGCTGTAAGCGCACACCCGCGCATTGCTTTAAAAGCCCATTCAAGTGAATGGGTTTTTAAGCAAAGCGTCGCTAACATTTCCCTATCCAGTCCCTATACAGTTTTCCGACATTTAGGCCAGATTCGCGGCGGACGAGTTCCTACGCAAGTGTGAACCCACCCTTAGCAAACATTCCTCTAAAGCCCAACTGCAAAAAACTGTCAGTAACCAGGGATAGGGACAAAAGGGCTGGGCCGTGACCATAAACATAGCATGGGTCAATAGACATAGTTAATGACCTCAATCAAAATACTGAATACAATTACTATTGTAAAAAAAAACCTCCTACAATGATGCTATATATTATCTAGTCTTTGCTTTCCCTGTGTTTTCCAATCTTGCCTCTGTTAATTACCAGTCTCTAGAGACTGTCCACAACAAAGCAGCACGTCACCGGAGCCTTGGTCTACAGGGAGCAGACAATGGCCTTGACTATAATTGCTTCTGTGCCATCACAGCCATACCTGGCTATACTTTACTGTAACTATTGTGCTGTCACTTTCTTCCAGTTTGTCTCAAGGGATCTGAATGTGTAACTAGCTGTATCCTGCATTTGGTGCAATAATTAACTATTTCTGATTACAAGACATTATTCTTCATCAAAGACACCTATTTCCCAGGAAATTATTTATAGGTCATCCTGAAATAACACATCATTCTGGCGTATACCTAATTGTAGATAGGAGACAGGTGAGCTCAGTTTTTGTTAGTCTCGGGAAATAGCACACCCAGTGCATGTATGAGTAACAAAGACAGCAAAATGAAGATGGATTATTCATGTTTATATACTCATCAAAAAATCACTAACCATAAACCCCCTCTGCAGTATCTATGTTCTATCTCTATCCAACCTTCTATCTGAGAAAAAAAAAAACAAAAGCTGGCCACACTATTATATTTATAATTATTATTATAGAAAAGGGTGAACATCCAAAGATCCAAGCCAAGGACCTACCCACAGAAAAATAAAAAAAAATGGTTGCACTCCACAGGTAGAAAAAAGAAAGGAAATAAAACTTTATTCACCCATCTGTGCTATCTATCTATCTATCTATCTATCTATCTATCTATCTATCTATCTATCTATCCATCCATCCATCTATCATCTAAATCACATCCATCTTTCTCTTTATATCTGTGCACATCACTTGCTATAGAGTTGCACAGATATAAAGACAGAGAGGTCAGACAATGCACTCCTGACTGTAAGAGACTTGACCCTGGCAATCCATAAAGTTACCTACTTTTTCTAAAGACTCACCACCAAACTGGTAGGATTAGGACTAAGGGTGCAGGCGGAAACCCGGCGGTCCCCATTATAGTCTATGTGGTCCGCGGGTCTCCAAGGGTAAGTCAAGGGGACCCAAAGAACAGAAACTTGAACGCTAGTGTGAACCTAGCGTAAGCAGTCAAGTCAGTCTGTATTGTAATAGTAATTCTATCAAAAGGTATAGAAGATCAAATTTAGATACAATATTTAGGTGCAATTAGAAAAAGATAGATAGATAGATAGATAGATAGATAGATAGATGAAAAAAAGAAGTCAACATGTCATGCAAATACAGAATCAATTTACTGGAGCCAAATCCATGCACCATGCATTGGCCCACTCATGGACATTTCTCAAGTGCAAAAAGAAAATCTTCAAAATTTCATTAGCAGATTCCTCCATGTGAATGGGCTCTTACAGTGGCATATTTACAAAGGTCGATGACAGGGAACAAACCTAAGGCACATAGGATGTCTTGGGTTTTTCAATAGTTGATAATGTTGAATAAGGACACAAGTCAATCAAGTCCAACATATAAATCTACAATGATGATCCAAAGGAAGGCAGTACACCCTCCATGAGGAGGATGCCAAATGCACCATATTAGGAGAAAAACGCCTTCCAAATTCCAAATATAGCCATCAGAATAAATCCCTTGTTCAACACCCTATTCCAAAATACTGGTAGGACCTATGGCTGCTCCTGTTATTCTAATAAATTTTTGGATAACTTTTTTAGGGATAGCTTTATCTGTTACATTACCCTGGCTGATCTTTACTGAAGACCGTTTTGCGCTTATATGTTCCTGAGATGGCAGTGCATTAGGGTATAACCAGTCCATTTAATCAGTTTGGCCCGATATGCGACTTCTTTCTCCCCAACCAGGGTAAACAGCTTCTGTGTCCAGCCATTGAAATAAATACCTGTCCAGGTATTATAAGAACAGATCCACCAAACCAATGTAGGAAATGCACTCTGAGTCACTCTTTGTCTTGGCTCAAATTGGGGCACCCTAAGCAGTAAATCCTCCTATGTCATGTCCATAATAGAAAATATGCACTGGTGATATCAATACTTTAGTATATCCAACATAAGTAAAGGCTCCTGATGTACAGTACATGAGCATCTACCTAGAAATTCTGACTTATGAAACCACTGAATTGCATTAAAGGGAACCCACTGCATCAGCTGGGTAGTACGGTGGCTCAGTGCTTAGCACTTTTGTCTTGCAGCGCTGGGGTCCTTGGTTTGAATCCAGCCAAGGACAACAAGGAGTTTGTGTTTTGTCCCTGTGTTTGCCTGGGTTTCCTTACACTACAAAGACATACTGATAGGGAATTTAGATTGTGAGCCCTACTTGACAGTGAGTGATGACAAACCACTGTGGAATATGTTGGAGTTATATAAGCAGGCAAAATAATAATAAGCCTGCCAGGTCTATTTGGGGCACTAACCTACTCACAGGTCCTTAAGGACACGTGGTTTAGTGTTCCAAATATCCCTGTCCTAATTCTATCTGTTGTCACCATGAAAAAGAAAAAACTTTCATACTTACCTAGAGATGAGTCTCATCAGACTTACAGTATTTCTACAGCTACCAGTGAAGCCAGGAAGTAGATCTTGACTTCTCTGCGCATGCGCCCGAGGTCTGCTGTTCCAGCTTCACAACTGTACAGGTGCCCTGAGTAAAGCAGCAGGGTAAGTATAAAAGTTTTTTTGTTTAAATGCTGGCACCTTACGGACCGGTGATACTCCCTTTAAGAAAGTTTAAGTGCAATAGTAGTACACAACAAAATGGTACCTAAAAAAGGTAGGCGGACTGTGTATCCAACTGTATTTGTCTATATCCAATATCATCTCTCTAAAACTGACCTGATCACATCTACATCCTTTTCCTCTACAGAGAAGTGAGTGATTCACTGTGAAGGCAGACCCACAGGGATCTTTACATTTAATTTTATCCTAGTTACTGCATTAGAATACATTGACGCCATTCACTCTTATGGCACGCTCTATGTTCTGGCAGTGCGGTATAAAATTCATAAAATCCACATTTCAATTTAAGATATCATACAGAATAGAATCAGGCTGGGAGCGCTCAATCATTGTCCTCACAGATAATCTCTGTCTCCCGGGGTATTCACCCTCCCGCTACCAACTCAATTTATGCTGCTATGTATAAGAAATAAGTAGTTTACAGGAAGCACATGCCATGTCCTCAACTCAATTACAATGATTAGAATCAAAGGACGCCATGGCATCCACAGTCTAACAAACCCATGAATCGAGGTGAACTCTCTCTGCAGGACTCATAAATTAGATCCTACTGATACAGACGAGTATTGGCCGAGGCACCAGAAGATTCGGAAGCAAATGCAACGCTTTGTAAACTTCATATCACTTGTAATTCTTCAAGAATGTAACAAAGTTAAGTGCAAAGTGTGAATTGAGTTATCTGGAGTATTTTCATGGGGTTTATGTTTAGAAAGCGCTCTAGTGGAAAAAAAAAAAAGCAAGAGAAAAAAAGGAATCTTAGGTATATATGTAAGTTTATAACTTGACAAAAATGAGAGATTTCAGATTTATTAACAATTATTGTGTCGCTAAGTATACTGTATTATTAAACAATATAAACATTAAACAACGTGACTTGTAAATTTGCATTTTTGGGTTAATTTATGTTCCCAAGAAAAGTTCTAAATTTCTGCAGTATAGAAATAGAGATCCAAGCAAAAGTAGTTATGTCAGGTGGGGATCTGACCTGTGCAGAAAAGTATAATGGTCCAGGAGGTTTTATTACATTATCATTCTGACATAGTAAAGACTTTTTAAACTTGCTTTAAAGGGAGTTTATCATTAGAAAAACACCTTTTTAACTAATGGCACGTAGGAATAGCCTTTAAACACCTTTCCAACATGCCATTAGTGCCCCGGGTGCTCTGTGATTGTAATTAGCATAACAGAAGAAACGGATTTTATCAGAAACGGCGGGCAGAAGAAAAGAATGCCAACGTGCCATTAGTTAAAAAGCTCTTTTTCTAATGATAGACTCCCTTTAAAGGGGTTGCCTCACGTCTATGTTCTCTTACAGGGCATAGGGACATCATCGAAGGGGTTCCTTACCTGGGACCCACTCTATGAGCCAAAACGGAGAAATACTCAGCATGAGTGGCTTTATGCACCCTTTTTGGAAACCTGGTAAGCTGTCCATACACATTACAGTAGTTTTCAGTAGCTTCCACTCCACCCCCCCTGCAATACATATGCACAATGTGTCCCGCCAAGGGTGCATGTGTTCACTATGGGAACAAATGAGAAAGTCCCTGCCAGACAGCCCTGGTGGCAGTTTATCACTCACAGAACAAAAGGATCAGTCATATCAGAATCCAACTGCCCAATCCTTATTTCTCTTGATATCTGAGGCCGGAGGAGAGTCAGGAGACCCCCCCATACACATAAATTCAGTAGGTTTGACTGATATACATCTAATGTCTATGGCTAACTTTCTTTCTGATGCTCAAATCTTTCAGTCTTCTCCCTTTTTTCCACTTCTTCCCTTCCCTGTTTCCTTGTACCTAAAGAAATTGGGCTGTGCAAATCCCTTTTAATAGACTCCTTGAAGAACAAATTGAGGCTCGAATCACTAAGCTACTTATTTATCTCAAAAGCTGTAGTTTACTGACCCCTGGGGACCAGTGAATCACATAACCAGTGTGCACTTGTATACCATATGATTTTACATAGTTTTCCTGGTTATCCATTTGTCCATAACTTATATTCTCTCTTTTTTATTTTTTTTTTTACACTGTATACCATGTGTATATCACAACCACGTTTTGAGCCTTCCGTCTTAGCAATTCAATCTATGAACCAAATTAGATTTTCCCATTGACTCTAAAAACTACAGGAGAATGAATACGGTGTATTTTCCAATAATGTCTGGCTTTTCTAATTCTCCATCCCTTGTTAATGTTACCGCTCATTGCTGGACCTTATCCAGCTCCATAATGACCTTGGCTGTAAACAAATGCGGTGTGTAATGAGGTATAGATAATAGCATAGATTCTAATGATTCCCTTACTACGAGAGCCTCCTTCAAGGACACGTGCAGTGCAGAAGTATACAGTGATCAATGGTGCCGACCAGAGGTATTTTGAATCATACACCATTCCATTAATATCCACTTGCCCAACTCAACTCCAAAAATTATACGTAATATTTTAGTGACAGTTCAGCCAGTGAACATCTATTTCCTTCAGGGTGTGTTACACAATTTTATAATGCACATAAATCTTCACTACACCTTTAGTTGTACATTTTTTTGCAGAAAGGTGCCCCAACAAAAGCCAGATCACAGCTTGTCTGGTGATCCGTGGGGGTATATAACACCACATATGTTTAATCTTCCCACAGCACCACCACAGGAGAAATTAAGCATTACAGTATATGGGGGTGTTCACATGTAGGAATTTGACACTGAATTTAAGGCAGAATCCGCCTCCCATTTATTTCAATGGGAGGAAGTACCTGATGTTTTTTCTGGTGGAAAAATATGTATTTTGGTTGTTCCTCAGGTGGATTCCACCTGAGAACTCCCATTGGAATGAACAGGAGGCGGAAAACACACCTTTTCCATTAAAAATTCCATGCAGAATTTGTCAAAATTCACTTGCGAAATTTGTCTCTGCCCAATTAAGGTAAAATACATTGGCAGTTTTCTCCAAAATCCGCTTCAAATTCATCGTCAAGCCAAAACGCTCATAGCCCGCCATTGGAGAGAAGCCCTTCCCCCAGCGATCTCAGAATTGATAGCCCAACTGAAGGACATCCGCAGTCTGAAGTACTTGACCGCCTCCCTCAACCATACGGTGGAGGCATTTGAAGCAATTTGGTCCCACTGGGATTCCTACTGTGCCACACAAGGTCTCTGAGGTCTGACCCCCAACTTTGTCTTTCTCCTCATTATTCCTTCCCTTTGTCTTGTCTTTTGTATTCCCTAAATCGTGTCTTTGTGTTGCTGTTTTTTCTGATTTAACTGATTATTTGCTCTGTATTTGATTTGTATCTTTTTCCAAAAAATTTTTAATAAAAATTGCAGTTTAAAAAAAAAAAAATTCATCGTCAAAATCCGCTTCATATTCAGCATCAAAATCTGCTTCGGTTTTTCTCAAGCAGAAAAAAATCTTCTTCAAATTTCTGCAGCAGAAATTTTCTGCTTGACAAATTCAGCATCATATTCCTATGTGTGAACACCCACTATGGAACCTATTGAAATTAAGAGGTTGTCCAACATGCTAAGTCCAATGATATTTCAAAATGAGTTTTCAAATTCGGAAAACTTGTAGACAGATAAGCAGCTTGTGAGCTGTCTAAATAAACCTTTATTTAAGACTTTTGACATACCAAGAAACAGAATAGCATGGCGTTAACCTCTATGTCTTGGGAAAGGAAGGTTTCTAAACCAACATAGAAGGGGATTCTTTTCCTGAGGAAGTTGTCAAGAAAAGAGCTCATAGGGGCCTGCATGCATTTATTAGGCTGAGGCCCCACGTTGTGGAAACGCAGCTTTTTTTTGTTGCAGATTTTGTTGCATTTATTGAGCCAAAGCTAAGAATGTCTACAAAACGAATGGGAACTATATAGGAAGCTCTTATACTTCTACCTTCTGCTCATTCCACTCCTGGCTTTGGCTCAAAAAAAAAGCAATAAAATCTGCGACAAAAAAAGCTGCGTTTCCGCAACGTGGGGCCCTAGCCTTAAAGAAGTTTCCTAGGCTTAATAATTGATAATTTATCCTTATGACAGGTCATCAACTGAAAATCCTCATGGGTCCGACAACCGGGACTCCCCACTGATCAGCTGTTGGGAGACATATATGTTGTGGACATCTACATTGTCATACATTTGTATAGCGCCTGTGCTTGGTATCGCGGCACATTCCATTCACTTGAATGGGACAGAGCTATTAAAAGGCCATGTGACCAATGAACGTGACATCACATGGACTGTGAAGCAGAAGCACCACTTCAAAGAGCTGATCTGCGAGGGTCCAGAGTGTCAGACACTTGCTAATCTAGAATGAATGACCTATACTAGGGATAGAACATCAATTAATAAGTTGTGGAAAACCCCTTTATGTGTATTGCATGGTATAGTTACTAGATTTCTGGAAATGAGATGTTGATCTAGGAAGTTTTTTTCTCACACATTTAGAGTTGGGAAAGAAATAATTTCCCTACGATGAGGAAAACTGGTTTCTACTATAAGGGCTTCTACTATACCTGAAGGGGGTTTCTGCCTTTCTCTGGAACAACACTGTAGAATGATATGCTGAACTGCACAGACATATGACTATTATCAGTCGTACAATCTATGTTACTGGAATAAGACAATCCTAATTCTACCAACGGCTCCTTCTCCTGACTCGGCTAGGACAAGTATGCATGCTTTTCCTATGGAAAGAAGGGGAATAAGCCACTACCAGTTCCAATGATCTGCTGTGCTTGAGCGCATCAATATATGGCAGGGAAAGAACAATCATGAATGCTCAGTAACTGCTTTGTAACTGCAAAAGATAATCTGATGGGTTAAAAGAACGTCAGTCCATACATGTCTGGACACTCTCTAAGAAAGAAGTGAATGGAAAGCCTTAAGTGCTCGGCTGACGGAAATCCTTACTGTCTCTCTCAATTATATCACTAGACCACTCATGTGTCACCTCATTTGTCCTAAACTTTTCCTGCCTCATATTATAAAGAAGTAGGAGATGAGCAGAATTATATAGGTTTATGGGAAAAGATTCTGTGCATGTTATTAGTGTTACAGGTGCACAGCTTGTTACAAGCTCTGATGACTTTGCTGAGACTGTAACAAGCTGTGCACCTGTGTTTCCATCACGTGGCCATGGACTAAGTTTTATCCACTGTAATTAAACAATTAATGCCCACAAGCAGAGATCTAGAAAAAAGGTGAGGAATTAATACAGAAAGTATATTGGAAAACTTCTCATTATACAAGCAATAACATTTATTTGTTGAAACTGGACAACCCCTTTAATTCATAATAGTCTTTCTCTTGAAAACCCCTTTAAAGAGGACCTTTTCACCTGTTGGAATTTTTTCTGTAGCCCCCACAGTTCCCACGCAGTCAATGCTGTTAGTTTTGGTGCCTGATATGCTATTTAGTCTCTGTACTGTCAGGAGGGCGGTGTCAGGCAGGAGCAGACAAGGGGTGTGATTCTGAGCTCTGACACTGGCTGCCTCTGATTGGAGATCTGAATCACGCCCCCTGCCTGACACCTCAAGCTATGAGTAAGGGGCTGTTTATCTTACCCTGAAACACGTAAGCTATTTTTTCTCTTTTTTCATGGATCCTTGACATTGTGGATTTTTCATATTTCCTTTTACATTATGGATTAAAAGTTATTTTTTAAAAAAAGAAGAATTTTTTGGATGCTGGAATTTTACTTTTTTGCCTGCCTGACACCACCCTTCTGATATTACAGAGCTTAAATAGCATATCAGGCACCAAAACTAACTGCGTTTGTTGCTCAGGAATGGTGGGGGCTAGAGGGAAAATTCCAACTGTGCTGGAATCAGAGGAGCAGTGCCTATTAACAGATACTAAGACCTAGAATTGGTGGAGGTGGTGAAACTGTTCTGCTATATGCCAGAGTTTAGGCCAGCAAGTTCACTAGTAAGTCACATTACAATATCTTTTAAGAGGCAAAGCTTAGAGAACAGATTTGCAAGAAAACTGTGTAAATAAAAGTAATTGGTTTTGTTAGATGTAAAAGGCAAGTGAATATTTATGAGCATGATATTTTTCCTGGTTGGAGGTAGTGGTGTTTTACAGCTTGCTATAACAACTTTTCCTGCCTCTGTGAAAACGCAAAGTCATTTAGAAATGTTCCTTATTAATGGAGACTTCATATAACTCAGAACATAACAGTTGATTTCATAATGTGGAAAGCGGTTCCCATGGGAAAGAAAGGACATGATGAGCTCTCCGCAGGACTGCCGGCAACCTGAAAAAATACTAGATTTAATTACCGGAGACAAAGAGAACAAATCTGGAGTAATCTATGAAATCCGATTGTGTTTCTGTATTCGGTACAACTCGGTCTTATAGGAAAAATGAGAAAAAGCGTTTGGAGACCAAACAATAGCCGACTGAATGATAGCGATGAAGCACAACAATACATGAATGGGAACGTAAGGCGATAAAACACGAGGCAGAGCTTCGCTCCTTGAGTAATTGCCGCTAGTTGAGGTTGTAATATTAGCAAGATGCTTTATCTAAAACCCAAGAAAAAAGGCAAAACATCATCAATCTAACAATTAACTATGTCAGACCCAACAAATAAAATCTTGTCTAATCCATGTCATTTTATGGCTAGTAATTATGGAATAATAGGTGTGTGAACATGGCTGTAAGGAACGTCAATGATCATCGCAAGGCTGACTCAAGGACAGGGATGAATAATGAATAGGAGAATCTGCCTGGTGCAGAACATATGTGGAACCAGGCACATTACAATGATCAAAATAAGTCGTCCATTATGGGGCTAGGTACTAGGTAAGGAACAAGGGATTAGTTTTTTCCTCCATGTTTCTCTAACTAACTAGTATCATAAGAGATGGGTCAAACCAGGGTAGAACTCTCTCTCTCCAAGGGCCCTATACCGGCTGCATGACCTGCCTCTATGGTACGTATGCCGATGATGTAATAATTGTCTACATAGTACCAACCTGAAACACAAGTCTAGGTATAATGTAGCACTTTTTCACTTTTGGAGATCAGGGTCAGACTAGACTACCAGAGTACCAGAGGATCCTCCACTGGGACCCTAATAAAACAGGATGTCCAGCAGAAAACAAGTCCATTTAGAACTGACTTATGCATACCTCCCAACTTTCAAAGGACAGAAATAGGGACAAAATATGCTATGCACACTGCGGCAAATTTAGCTCCACCCACTTCTATGTTGACTCCGCCCATTCTCATCTATTTTTCCATGTGCCCCTACACAGTATAATGCTCCTACAGTCACCCTAACATTATATGTTCCCACATTATAATGGTCCCCTCCAATTTCCCCACAGTACTAAGTCCCTCTCCTCGTGCCCCAGTTTAAACTGGCAGAAACTAGAGGGGAACATTAAACTAGGGCAGCTGGAGGGTGACATTAAACTATGGGGAAGCTGGCGGTTGACATTAAACAGTGGATGTAGTTGGAAGGGGACAATAAACTGGGGGCAACTAGAGGCAGACATGTCCCCCTCCAGTTGCCCCCAGTTTAATGTCACCCTCCATCTGCCCCCTCAGTTTAATGTCCCCCTCCATCTACCACCAGCTTAATGTCCCCCTTCATCTGCTACCAGCTTAATGCCCCTTCATCTGCCCTCAGTTTAATGTCCCCCTTTATTTGCCACCATCCTAATGTCCCCCTTTATCTGCCACCAATTTAATGTTCCCCCTTCATGTCACCAGCTTAATGCCCCCCTTCATCTGCCCCAGTTTAATTGCCCCCTCAATCTACCACCAATTTAATGTCCCCCTTTATCTGCCACCAGCTTAATGCCCCCTTCATCTTCCCCAGTTTAATTGCCCCCTCCATCTACCACCAATTTAATGTCCCCCTTTATCTGCCACCAGCTTAATGTCCCCTTTATTTGCCACCAGTTTAATTGCCCCCTTAATCTGCCTTCAGTTTAATTGCCTATTCATCTGCTCCCAGTTTAATTGCCCCCTTCATCTGCCTTCAGTTTAACTGCCTCCTACATCTGCATTGTTTAACTGCCCCCTACATCTGTCCCCAGTTCCCCCCTCTTGCTCACACATACTCTCTTCTCTCCTACTTATCTTCGATCACTCTCTGTTCCCAGCTTTCTGTGTAACATCACAGTGTGTCCCGCAGTATCCAGAATAGCTCCGCCCACACAAGAATCTGATCACATGATCATGACGTCGTCAAAGGCCCTTTAGCCATTACGATTTAGCATCTACCATTTAGCCTTTACCCTACCCTAATAAAGTTTGGTAACAGCAAAAACACTTCAGGGGAATAACGGGACAAACTGTAAGCTATGCGGGACTGCAGGACAGCAGTGTAAAATCGGGACAGTCCCGCCAGATGTGGGACGGTTGGGAGCTATGCTTATGATTGTCCTCTATGGGACAATTTCCTCTAGTGTACCAAAGGACTCCTAGTCCTACACTGATGGTGATATTCACATGGTATTATTATATTCTCAGGAAAATACTAGCAGTGGCTACAATGACCCCAGCTGGGGTCCTAGTCCTACACTGGTGGTGAAGTTGATATGGTATATTATATTCTCAAGAAATATTAGTAGTAGGCACAATGACCCCCAGCTGGAGTCCTAGTCTAACACTGGTGGTGAAGATGATATGGTATTATTATATTCATAAGAAATACTAGTAGTAACTGCAATGGCCACAGCTACTAGGGTTAATCTCCTGCTGATCTGCTCCATCTTTGGGAGGATACTGACTAAGGGCAAGGAACGTAATCTTTTTGTCCTACTGCAGACATGGCAGAAGGGGAAGGCTGCTGCCCCAAGTGGTTGGTTGTCTTACAGTCAGGAAACAACAGTGAGGAGGAGGAGGAGGAACACTTTTTGTGTTTAGTGTCCTTATTAAAAAACACTAAGTCAAGAAAATACACAGAAACATAATAAAATCTCACAGCCCTTCCTCCATTAATCTTCTCCTTTCCCTTTGTTCTATGCTGTTAAAGTTAGAATTGCAAGATATATAAAGTCTTCTCTGTGTGTCCCAGGAACTCAGCCATGTCAGTTATATGACTGTAATACAAGTAGTACAAGTGGCTGCAACAGGAGCCTCCCTGTTGTACCCTCGTTGCAGTAAGACAAAAGTCTCACTAAGCCCATCCCCCTTGGCTAAATCTCATCTCCCTTGCTGGTCAATGGAGCAGCCTGAAAAAAGGTTAACACCTTGGTTCTCTGCAGGATCTCTATAAGACTGTGTCAGGATCATGAAGAACATTCTGCAGACTGACAATAATGAAGTTGTCTGTAGTTTTAGCTTTCATGTCTGGGTTTTGTGGCCCTTTAAGGGATTTCATGGGATTGTCTTATAAAGATCGTCACACGGAAATCCCTGATTATCTGATTGTTTCGGTTCTGGCTTTGTTGGGGGATGCCACTTCTGGCTATAGATTTCCCCTTCAGAAAAAATATAGTATAGATGCCAACCATGAAAAAAACAAACGTCCAACTACATTGAATGTCCAACTAGGGTTCCGTGAGCTCTGATCAGGATCTGTCACTTTTACAATAAGGAAGGGAAACTGACTTCGCTCTCCTAAATGCTGACTTGCAACACAGTAAACATATCTGACCCATACTATATTACTGGACAATAATAACAAAACACTTCACCTGCCCCAACACTAAAGATCTACAAAGCAGAAATGGCATTAGGGGCTCCCGAGGATTAGAACCATATTTAGAGGTTCCCCTGCCATAATAAGATTGGGACTCATTGTACATATGCATGGATGGTTGGGTCTGTCATAGGGGGAGCTCTGGCTTATAGAGGAGGTCCCTTTAAAGGGGTTTTCCAGGCCCAAATGGAGTTTCCATACTGATGACCTATCCACCCAGACCCCACACACATCTTCTGTTCTGACAGCCTCCAGGTACTGGAGGTTGGTGCAGTGGGCAGAGAGCCCGTGAAGGCTGCTTCTATTCAAGTAATAAGAGTGCCAATTCCCCAGGACCACTGATACACCACAGTGGATGAGGCAGCGGTGCAGATCCTATTACTTGCGCCTACACATGCTCCCCGTCCACTACAGCAGCTTCCAGCACCTGATCTGTGTGGGTTCCGGGTGTCACATATTGATGACCTCTTCTGTGGACCTGTGGAGAGGTCATCCGTATAAAAACTCCATTTGGGCATGCAAAATCCCTTTAAAAGCATCTGAAAACAATGAATAAAGTGCTTGAGGAGAACTTGTATAGTATAGAAATTGGCGCAAGTGTCTGTAAACTGGAAAAGTAGTTAAGATTTAGTGGTTTGAGCTTATGCAGTCCATCTTCTCGCCATCTGTCAGTCCTTTGTGTACTGTACATACTATGTGACCACTAACAGTAGGTTACAAATCACGGGTCCTATTGGGGCTGGTGGATAATAATAAATAATCACACTTACTGTACAAGTAATAAAACTTGCTTTGTTATAATAAACACTGATCAATAGCTGTCCCCGAGCCAAGAAGTCCTGTTTGTCCAGACTAGAGAACAGCTCTTTTTTCTGTGCACTCAAGCAAATTAGAGTGATAAAGTGAAGTATTCAGCATCTACATAAAGCTCTACAAGTACCGCAGCATAATCCATACCTAAAGTATATCCGTGCTATAAAAACAAAGTGATCAGGTGTTCTTTTGTGGGGCTTCTCTAACCCTAGGCAAAATTAAGGCTAAGTTCATATACCTGAAAAAAAAAAAAAAAAAAAAAGGGATGTAAGGAGGGAGCGGGTCATTATATGATACAACTATAATGAGGTCCCCATTAGGTTTCCATCAAGGTGTCTGTCACTCCCCAAGAAAGAGTCATGGAGATCTTCTCCCAAGTTGGAAGACAACCAATATGGCGGGAAATGCTGCTCTTTCCATAGTTGTTACGTTGACTTGTCAGAGTCCCGAATCTTCCTTCTGGTAGCCATATCCATACTCATTATATGGTTGGCTGACATCAGTGAGTTTAGCCATCAATTGGAATGTATTGTACATGGGAGTATCACACCTCTCACTTATAGCCAATGTCCAAACAAAGAAGGTTCTGGCATGTAATATTTCCTTCAGTCTTACAGGAAATAAGATGCTGCCAGAAGTGTCTAAGTGCACTTAATTCCACCCCTCACTAATGAAAACATGTGCACACTCAACCAAGCTAAGGGTGCATGTGTATGGGGGAAGAGAGGAATAGCTATTGGCAAAACAAGTATTTGGCCAACAGCTACCTAAAGTCTAGGGCTACCTTTAGGTGAAGGCTCCATGCCAACACTGCATTGCCCATGGGGTACAGTAACATTATAAGATCATGCCATACATAACAACCAGGGATCCCCTTAAAATTAAAAATAAGT
The DNA here is from genome assembly GCA_947044405.1 of Leptodactylus fallax. Taxonomy (NCBI): domain Eukaryota; kingdom Metazoa; phylum Chordata; class Amphibia; order Anura; family Leptodactylidae; genus Leptodactylus; species Leptodactylus fallax. Next base: position 3,513,024 of record CAMRHE010000132.1, read on the forward strand.
TCACTTTTAAGTGCTGCCCCTCACAACAGAAAGTCCAGGTTCTCTCCCTTTCTACATTTTAATGACCAAGACACTTTTTTTCTCCTTTCTGGTTTGCTAAAATTGCAGGACCTGTAAACACCACATCCTGGTGCAGGTTCTTACCACCCTTTTAAATGAGGACCCAAGCCAACTTGGAATGGGTTTTGCAGCAGCCTGATGGGCTGTCTATGGTATGTTCACCCTAGGTAACTCCAACCATGCTAAAGTTCAAAGCTAGGGAACCTTACCATGTTGTGTCCAACCAAGCTGTTGTGGGATCCTATATCTTAGTTGTCTTATTTATAGGATATAACAGGACACCCAGCAGGTCTATAGTACAGTGGTTATTATGGATTATTCTGGTATATGGTTTCTGTGCATTCTTTAGTATTTCTATTTTATAGTTATGTAGCAAAGCCTAGTATATAGAAGGTACCAGAGCTATCATAGTACATACTCTCTAAACCTAATACTTCCTTGCACTAGTGATCATTATACACAATGTCTATTACTTTCCCTATAGCTCAGTATTTTGTACTTTAACATTCTAGAGGCCTACATTATAATATATACCCGATGACTTTAACAGAAACATCAAAATCGGTGGAAAAAAGGTAAAGTAAGGCCAAGAATATAAATGGATCTCTTCAAGAACACAATTTCCACCAAGCAGCATTAACATTAACTTTATCACGGATCAATACTCTGCCTGCCAGTCAGCAAACTCCTGCCGCATACAATCATAAATGCAGTTGCATTACATTTGATATAAAGCACAATACATAACCATTGAATACACGAGAAGTTTCTCACAATATACAGACAATAAGGAGCAACAAGTAAACATGATACTTACAAGATTCCTTTCTTTGGAGGTATCCTAGCTGTCCTGCTATCAGCATCCTTTGTTAGCTACAGGACAAGTAACTCCAATGAGCTTCATTCTTTCCATCCATAAAGAAGCGCAGACCCCAAAAGTAGGATTGGTAAGAGCATGGATGTGTGCCGACCAGTTCCCTAATTGTACTTAAGGCATATGGTAATTTCGGAGAGAAGGAGGCTTTGAGGGATGCTAATGAAGGGGAGTTCGTTACCTTCTCCAACAATAAGGAGTCTATGCAGACACCACATGTTGATCTCGAGAAGGAGGACTGCCCTCACGAGCCAGACAGCGGCTACAGGAGCAATAAAGAAATTATAGCCCTGTGTGCAAACACATCACTACTCAATTGATTTCCCAGAGACAGTGATGTATTTCCTGACGGATTCTGTTTAGGACGCCAGCTTTGGAGGGAATAAATTCTAGGCTGTGAGTAAGTGATCATCAATCGCAGGGCTACATTAACATCTCTGCTTCCAGATGGACACGCTATTTAATACGCCGATACTACCTTAATGAACGTGAAGCGCTACCGCAGACCCTTCCGTTTTTACATTAAGAATTAAAGGTGCGACGCATCCCGGCTTGGCACACCACGTTTACACACTCTGCCGATTACTCTTTATGTAAATGTATACAGAAAGTTATTAAATGTGAACACACATTTCATGGGTCAGCAATTGCAATAGAATATCAGACTGTTCGCACAGCTTCTAACCTTCCTCTCGCTGAAGGTGCATTGCAGCACTGGACTCAATTGATTTAGTGGATGTGTTCTATTAGCGAGAGTGCTCCTCTCATCTCATAGTCCCTCCCTTTGTTATAATATATCATTAAGAGCAATGCCAAGAGCCGGCCTGGCACAGTGACCGAGGGAAAACTTTAATGCTGCAGACCAGAACAAAGACAGACATTCTTAATAGGAGTCTGAAGATTTCTAAGTGAAGAGCCTCAAGCTACACCGCTGATATTACCAATTACTATATATGAGAAGCCCTACTTTACAAGTGTAGATGAAAACACTATGGGCTTTCAGGCAAGTGGATGCACCTACTTGAGAAATTAACTGGACCGGTACCATGTCAGTGACCACATGGTAGGTGCACTCACCTGCTTCATAAAGGGAGTCTGTCACCAGAACCCAGCCCCACAGATAGATAAGTTAGGGTCACCTGAACCAAATGGTACTTTCCCCTTGTGAATCGGCGCCTCTGTTGCTACAATACCGCTGCTTCGGTCTCCATTGCTCCAAAAAGATAATGACAATGCCTTTATTGCTCCAAAGAGCTCATTTACATATTTAAAAAAACAGCACTCTCTCAGTAACAAAGGCAGCGATTCATAAGTCAAAACACTGTTTGATTCAGGTGACCCAAACCTATATGTCAGGCACGGTATGATTTGGGCAATCCAAGGGTGACCCATATCTACATTCTAGATGAAATAATTGGGAAAATGTGTTTAAGAAAGACAATACTTTTCTGAAGAATGTAGTTATTAACCCAATTCCCCTTGAGATTGTACACACATTTACACACAGTACATCATATGTGACATAGAGATAGTAAGAGGACTGTATGCCGCAAAAAATTACAATTCTGGACCATCTTTTCTTATCACTCTGTGTTGTTCTGTTCCTCTGTTATTACTACTAGAAATTCATGAATAAATTGACAAATGGGGGTATCCTTTCATAGTCCAATCAGTGCTGGCAGTATGAGACTGTGTAAAGACACACCCCTTTGACATGGGCAATGCTAACGCCCAATTGTCAAGCCATTGATAAATTTCTAGGAGGAATAACAGAGGAGAGGTCATCTGAGCTACTGGTTTTCCAGGCTAAATAACTGATGATCGATCCATAGGCAGGGGTCTGACATCCAGGAAAGCAGCTGTTTGGAGATAATGTAGTGTTTGGGTGAGCACTAACACCCCTTCAGTACATTGCCGTACATTTGTACATCGGCTCTGCTTGGTATTGCAGCTCAGTCCATTCATTTTCTGCAAGTATGAACTGTATGGCCAAAACAAAAAATGAAGGAATACTTTAGGATGAAGCATTTGTAATCATTTTTGCCTGCATGCGACAGTAAATAGATGATTATATGTCATTTAATACTCCAGAAGGGGAAGATGTATCCAACTGATGGAAACATCAAAGTCCATTATTGAGTTAGTTTCATTTATTAGTTTCTTGCAGAGTACTTCATGCTGAACTATTCATGGCGACAGTTCATTTGGGCTCTGGATGACTAGGATGATGGTGATGCATGGACATGACATACGGCACAGCCATCGCAGTGTTCAACAAGAAAATCGGAGGCCGCTGTATCAAACACTGGCATGTAAAACACAAGGGTGCTGAACAGACAGAGCTGGAAGGTGCTCCGAAGTGACTGAACTAAAGCACAAAGTAGAGCACAGTATTATTTACTATTGAGAATATCTATCTATTTACAATATCTATCCATTTACCTACAGTATCTATCTATCTATCTATCTATCTATCTATCTATCTATCTATCTATCTATCTATCTAATATCTATCTATAGTAACTATCAATCCACTCGATCTGTCCATCTCCAGTATTTAAATGGAATAGAGGATGTTTTTTAGTTCCCCATCTGCCCCAGGCCATTTTAAGTTGAGTATGCTCTGGATCCTATTTGCCCTTTGTTCACACTGTAGACCTGTTCTGGGTCCAAGAGAGGTATGTTATTGCCCTGTGTGCACATTGTAGACTTATTTTGGGTCCAATAGAGGTATTAGTGTAGGGTCCCACCTCAATGAGGTCACCTTGTCGGGGCAGGTGGGCTTCCTACTGTTTGATCAAATATGTATAACTAAGAACCTCAAATTTATATTTAGTTTATAGACCTTATTAGTTTATATGTGACAATAATAGCAGTAATGCAGTTTCCATCTCTGTTCTTTATATACCCTTGTGCTGTGTCAGAGTGCTGCTCCATTTTTTTGTATTTTTTTTAATCTATCTAGGCAAGGAAAAATGGCAGCACTCCAGTTATAGTCAAATAAATAGTGACTTTAATCCAAGACAGGCAACGTTTCGGTCCTCAAAGGAACCTTTCTCAAGCGTGTGTGGACCGAAACGTTGCTTGCCTTGGATTAAAGTCACTATTTATTTGAATATAACTGGAGTGCTGCCTTTTTCCTTGACTACTAGCCATAAGAAGAGTTGCCGCTCCTTCTTTTTGGATTTGCACTCAATTTTTTTGTTTTCTATGTTGCTTTTAAAATTTTCTTTGTCTATCTATCTATCTATCTATCTATCTATCTATCTATCTATCTATCTATCCATCTGAGCCCTAGAGCCTGTATATAGGTCTAAAGGTCTTATATATTCACAGTGCTTACTAGCCATGCACTGTGACATCACAGTGTTAGTCACTATGGTTTTGTGACATCAGTATGTGCATTATTCCTATACTGTGACATTACTTTGTACATTTTCCCTGTAAATGATACACTGTGATTTGTCTCTATGAGCTAACCCTTACTTATGACTTCACTTGATTCATTCTCCGTTGTATTTTCTTGTATTGCTCTTTTTATACATGTACTACGGTATGACATCACTCCTATGTGACATCACTGCAACTCTTTTTCTCATGCTGTAACTTCACCTTAGTCATTACACATGTGCTGTGACATCACTATCTTTCTTATCTCTGTACAAAGATATATCTTCTTATTATCTGTATTCTCACAGCACAAGGTGTTTTTTTTATCCCTGTGGTGGGAAACATTGTGTATTATCTATCCTCTACAACATAACGTTAAGGATGATTTCTGTGTAGTGACATTATTGTGTGCATTTATAGGGCTGGAAGTATATGAGGTGCAGCAATTGCAGTTGACCTTGGAAACTGGTGTCTGTGGAGGCCAAACCATCCCTCCCTCCATAAAAGTATATTAGTACTATAAATTCTACGTACAGTTGTGAAACTGTATTGAAGATTTTGCACTGGGGCATAGCAGCTTCAGTTTTACTGTATCTATCTATCTATCTATCTAATATTCCCTTATATATTGTAAGCCCTTGCGGGCAGGGCCCTCTATCCCACTGTGTACCAGTTGGTCACTGTTAGTATTGTATATGTTTTGTGTATTGTATGTCAACCCTCAAATGTAAAGCACCATGGAATTAATGGTACGCTAAAAATAAACAATAATAATAATAATAATTTTTAATCTATGTAATATATATCTATTATCTATTTAATATCAATATTTAATATCTAGCTAATATTTATTTATGTAATATATATCTGACATCTACAGTATCAGATCCATCCAATTATCTAATACTTATCTATTTAACTAACATCTATCTTGTATTTAATACATACAACAAGTAGTAGCAGCACAGGAATCTAACAAGATAGGTGCTAGAACCAAGGAACCAACCAGATTCCTCGCAAGTATCCAAAAAACAGATTCCAGGCAGCACTTCCAAAGGTAATTGTAGAAAAAAGAGGTGTATATTGGTGAATAAAGTGCCTCTCTTTTTTCTACATGTATCTTTGGAGTGCTGCCTGGAATCTGTTTTTTAATGTATTTAATAGTTATCTATTTATCTACTATCTATCTACAGTATCTATGTATCTATTCATCCAACTATCTAATACCTATCTATCTATTGAACTAAGGCTATGGTCACACCTGCATTGGTTAACCATTTGGGGATTCCATCCCCCATTTGCTTGGAAAATGCAGAGAGAAAAGTCCTGCAAGCAGGACTTTTCTCTCGCATTTTTCGGGCGGAAACCCGGCAGATCCCATTATAGTCTATGGAGACCGCGGGATTCCGTGGGTAACTGCTTTTTAAGCGGATTGGGTTTCCATGTTTTGGGTCCCCAAGTGGTGCGAATCTAGTGAAAGATATAACTATTTAATATATATCTATTTCTGTAATATGTATTTCTGTAATATTTAGATCATGTGCCCTATATGGGACAGTGAGTGGTGACAACGTCTGTAAAGTGCTGCGGAATTATGACGGAGCTATATAAGTAAGAAAAATAAATAAATATAAAACAAATATCTAGGTAATGTCAATCTATTTCTTTATCTAATATTTATCTAGAGTATCTATCCATCCATCCATCTATATAATACCTATTTAATATCTATCTATATGACACATTATTTTACATTCCTACAAGCTATGATTTTGCAGCATACTGTTTGCAATCCCTCTGCTTTTTGGGAATCCCAATAAATACAGAGTAAAGGGTTTGGCGTGTGCTGTGATAGCCTTGTGTCAGGTGAATGATCATTCTAATATCCTACATATGAATGTAACTCTAGCTGCTAGGGCCAAGCATGCAGGAAGGGAATATCAATATTCGGGCTTTGTTACCATCTTCCGCCCGTGGACAGGTAGTCACTTGTTTAACATCCCAGACTATGTTGCCTGCTATCATCTGGAGCCTGAGGTAAAGCAGTTATTTCACATTAGTTGAGAATGAGAAATTCCTATCATACCAAATTCTTCAAGTTTTGATAAGAGCTTAAGACTGATTTATACTGGCTCCTCACTAGCACCAGGCTCCTAGGAGATGTCTAGGCTGTAACAGCTCATAAATTGTGGCTTTTATTGGTACAGTAAGTGCAGGGCATTCCTGTGTAATCTCCGAACTGTACTTAACCATGTCTCTTCACATCTGCTAGCCAAGTACACTGGAGGCATACGCTTTACATACCATTACCATTTAGCTACTATTAGTAACATAAAACACATATGTATCTGAATAGGGGTGTACGCTGCAACATTTTCAGCCTTGTTGTGGGACACCCCTCCGGTGCTGCTTAACAATACTGTACGTAGATATCTGAATAGGGGTGTACGGTGCACAATTTTAATCGTTGCTGTAGGACACCCCTCCGGTGCTGGTTAACAATACTGTACGTAGATATCTGAATAGGGGTGTACGGTGCACCATTTTAATCTTTGCTGTAGGACACCCCTCCAGTGCTGGTTAACAATGCTGTACATAAATATCTGAATAGGGGTGTACATGGTAATCCATGCTGTAAGATCCCATTCTAGTGCTGGCTAACACCATCAAACCCCCTAACCATCATAAGATTACTTGATCTTGTTTATCCCATTCTCTTCCCATAATCTTTGGGATAATTCACCTCATCCACACTTGTAGGACCTGTAAGAAGAATTCCTGTACAGGTTCTTGGCATCCATTAACCACCTTGTACCGTAACCAGCTTTCATTTCACATCATCACCTTCAAGTAGCTTCACTATATATATTATATATTTTGCTGGATCCTGCACCAGGTACACACTGGGAAAGCAAGGGGAACCCACTCCATGTCACTAAGGGTTAAAATAAAGCATCCAGCCAAAATAACTGGGGGCCCCTCTGTTCAGGGACTCCATAGCAGCAACATGGTCTGCCTCTATGGTGCATTAGATGAGTATCTAAATGAAGATTACAGATGTGTCTAATTCAGATATGCTACATCTTATAATATTACAGCTGTACTACTTGCGGTATGTTAAGTTACGCAGACTACATGTATAGCATGTTCTTCCTTCATAAAAGACCCAAACCCCACAAATATCAGTTTCTGATCAGGCTCAATTTTACAGCACAGGATTCTAGTTGCTTAAAAGACAATGAAATTTTCCAGCTTACCGGTCTCATCTGGAGTTATTGGTGAAGCACTATCTTGGGACAAGGTAGTCCAACTGGAATCTTCATCACTAGGGGCAAGGTTCTGTATGCGATGCAAGGCGCAGTCTGTCTTTGCACCAGTCTTTGGATGGTCCTTTTTAGTCTCAGGACTAGATGACACTGTTGGCACAAGACTATCCTCAGGACTTGGAGTCTTGTTCTGCTTTGACAGAAGCACTTCTCCATTGGTAATAATGCCAGGACCTTGACCAGTGATCCATATGGAGTTTTCCTCTTCCTTCACTGCATGGCCATTAGCTAGACTCTGATCAAGGTCTCTGGAAGTGTCAAGATCGGAATAATAATTAAGGAAACTCTTGGTCCTTCTGGGAAGTAGTGGAAGGATTTCAGAGCTTTCTGGATCATCTTCATCTTTGCCTTCTAGTTTTTCTGAAATCCTGTTGACACCATCTTCTAAACTTACATTCTTGTTTAGGTCTTGTTGTCCTTGTTCGGCAGCTTTTCGCAACTGGTTCTCTCCATTCTTGACCAGTTTTATATTTGAAGAGCCATTTGACAGAAGGGGTTGTGCTGCTGGGTCAGATAAGCCCATGGCTGCCTGAATATTGGTCAATGCGTATTTTTTTCGGCATTTGGGAGGTGTGTTGCTCTTTGTTTCAGTATGTTTTACATCTGAATTTAGTAGTTCATTGTGAGAGGATCGTAACTTCAACGTGTTTGGAGGACTGACTGGACCATTCCTATTCGCTATGTCCGTGGCACTGTGGCTTGCCATAAACATTGGAAGTGTTTCCACACTTGAGTCGACTAGAAGAAACAATAAAAAGAGAGCTTGTCAGTCATGAATTCTATGTCACACCATATTATTAAAACCATATTGTAACACAGTATAATCATTTACAGCACTTAAGGCCTGGTTCACATCTGCATTTGGGTTTCTGCTCAGGGAGTCCGCTTGGGGACCCCCTGAACGGAAACCTATACGCATAAAATAGCAGTTTATCCAGGAAACCCACGGACCCTATAGACTATAATGGGGTCTGTGTGGTTTTCACTCGGTTTCCGCACGAAACATGCGAAAACATGCAGAGAGAAAAGTCTCCGCTTGCTTCATGCGGAATCCGAGCGGAAACCACACGGACCCCATTATAGTCTATGGGGTCCGCAGGTTTCCCAGGTAAACCGCTTTGTATGTGCATAGGTTTCCGTTCAGGGGGTCCCCAAGCGGATTCCCCGAGCGGAAACCCGGACGCAGATGTGAATCGGGCCTTAAATCTGTTCTTTGCACTGAAGGTCCTCTGAGTTATGGTTCTAGCATCCAACTATGAGACATGGAGGAGAAGGCTTGAGGAGCATTCAGTACAGCGAGCTCAGGCATGGACACTGCACATAAAGAGAGTAACCCCAAGCACTTGCAGTCTCAGCACCAGGAGCAATTGAATATCTTGGCCATGCAACAAGCACATAGTTCTGGTTACACAGTTCTGTCAGGAGTGTTTCTGGGTCAGATTGCTGACAGACTCCCCTATATTACCAATGGCTATCCCTAAACATAGTACAGATATCTTTTAATTCATAAAATGTGTACCTAAAAGGGGTTGTCTCATCAAAGACAACTCATTACACAATGTGACCCCAGGGTGATCAGCTTATTGTCCAAGTCCCACTTCTGATACCCTCAGTAAAAGCTGACGGTGTCCGAGGAAGCTGTGGCCTGAAGGGGATTTGTTCTTGAGTCATATGGTGGCCACTCACATGAATGGCCATCCTTGTGATATATGGATGGCTTGAGTCTGCCAGAATGGGAACCACTCATACAGAGGTTCTGGCTCATACAGTGGGGTCCTAAGCAGGGGACTACCTGTATGTCATATCAATGCCCTGATATTTGGAAACCCTCTGTCTCATTATAGGGAACTTGTCACCATGTAAATGCTGGGTAATCTGCATGCATCATGTCATAGAGCAGGAGGAGCTGTGCAGATTGATGTATTGTTTTGTTAGAAAGATTCAGTATAACCTGTCATTTATTCATTTATTTCTCTGTTCTTTCTATGTTTGGAAGGAGTCATTGAGTCCAGTGGGCGGTCCCAACGGTGACTAAGAGCTATCTCTGTAGGCACAATCACTGTTAGAACCGCCCACTAGACTCATTTGTTCCTCCCAAATTACAAAACCAAATATCAATCTGCTCAGCTCCCCTCAATCTATAAAATGGTGCCTACAGGTTAGACTACATTTTTATGGTGACAGGTTCACTTTAAGACAAAGATAAGACTGTGCCATTCACAGCTGATGTCCAATACTCTGTGAGATCCGGTATAAACCAGAAAACCCCTCTATGTCTTTCTAGTGCAGTTCAGATGGGTGTAATAGAGTGGAGTCCTCAAAACAAGAACCCCCCTTTATTAACCAAAGTGAGAAGTGCTCCCTCCAGAGGGCTCAGGTCATTCATGAACTGCAATTGATAATGTCTGCTGGCTCCACTCCAGGTCTGTTAATCCTCTCCAATAGTCCAGTATATATATATATATTTTATCGGAATGATAGTAAATACACCAATAAAAATACGCTCACACTATAAAATACATGATAGTATCGCATTAAATAAATTCTGTGTATACGCATATTCAACGGCGATCATTTTTAAAGAATCATTCACATAAAATGCGTAAAATTGTTACCTGTGTGGGCACTTCAAGCATGTGAAAATGTCAAGGAACAGTAAAATTATGCATAAAATCAAATTTTTATGAAGCGTACCGCCAATTTCAAAGCTCTGATTACAGCTCTTTCAGTAATAAGTACTGTTCTCCTCACAAGTAAAATGAAATTATGTCTATAATAGGATGATGGATTTTTAAAGCCTTTTACTATTTCTTTAGAAATGGAGCAGAAATAAACCAAGCATGTTCCCCTGTTAACCCAGGCAATACCCAGCGTGCCGACATTTATTGTTGGATTATGCCACTTTCTTAAAAAAATCACCGCCATATCCAGGGTCTAATAAAGGTAATAGTAGCTACGGGCAAAACAAAGTATGAAGCTGGCACCAGTGCATGATAGACAGGGCATATAGTAAGGTTTTGATCAGACTAATCGGATTGGCAATGCATTGATGAGATTGGAGTAGCGGCTGGGAAGTAGGGGCATCGTGGGACCCACTGCAAATTACATTTATAATAGGATTTTTGAGCCATTGGGGTCTCACATACTTTTAGCTATAACTGGCGGACATTAGTTAAACACTATTGGGGTAATATACTAAACGATTTGCGCCAGCTTTCTAGCAAATGCTTGCAGAAATCATATTTACGCAAAAGATTTGTTTGTAATTTTCCTCTGCTGTTGCCAATTTTTAATTATTTTTTTTTTGATTTATTCAAACCAGGTGGAGTAGTGGATGCAATCATAGGTCAACGTTGTAATCTATAGAGGTGTTATCTTCCATAGTAATCCTGTTTGTGGTGCAACTGAAGTGAATGCTGCTGCAAAAAAAAATCCCTACTGAATTGGCAAATGCCAGTCTATTATTAGGATTCACAGCCGGAGTGAAAATTGCAGGAATTAGTACTTTTAAAAAAAATAAAATAATAATATTCAAAAAGTCTTAAAAAATATGCTCAACATGGTTTAAAAAATCAGTCACATTCCCTTTAACACAGTGTTTGGAGTTTAGTGGGAGTGGACGTGGCCAGCAACAGTCATGACAAATTTACCCTGGATTTACTTATAATTTTCTCATAACTGGAACATTTGTCACTCTAGTCAACCATCAAAAGATGTGGCAAATTTATTAAAAAGTGTTTGCCTTGTAATAAATGTGCTGTATCTTACTCCAGTTCTTGGTCTTAATAAATACCCCCTCCTAAAAGTTACATAATTGGGTCAGACCATTTCTCATTGCACTAATTTATTGTCCCCGCAAATCCCAGAATGAGCTGCTAAGGTCTCCTGCCTCTATTGCACCTTAGCATGACACGAGTGTGTGTGTGAATAAAGCCTTAGCGTGTAATATATTTTCAAGGCTATAATTCAAGTCTTCTTAGATGACACTTACTTGGCCCTTCTCCCTGACGACACTGTATATCTCCTCCAGATCCCATTATCCTGATAGATTCGGGTAACCTGGATACTTCCTACATGTGTACACAGATGCTGGATCTTCGCCAACCTACCAGAAGGTGGGCTATGACAAGTTAATTTTCCCATTATCACAAATGATGCAGCATCTACAGAAAGCTTTCTAGTGTAGAGGAACATTGCTGCAATTGCAATGATAAATGTGCTCCAGTGTTTCTCAATTCCAGTGTACCCCTGACAGGTTATGATTTCAGGATATCCCATAGAGACAACACCTGTGGTAATTCTTCATGTACTGACATCCACACGGTGCAATACTACAGAAGACCTCTACACATTATACTGGGAGGACATATGGACTGGAGCTGAGAAACACTGTCCTAGATCTGGACCACCTGCCAGAAGATAAGACCATGCACTAGTAGTTATATGGATTTATGTTATGTACTAATATTAGTATTCATTTTTGCAGTGTCATCATCCCCAGTTGCGGTGAATTCTTCAGAGGACCTTTCACCAGGTCTGAGAAGCCCAATGACATACATTATCTGATAGACACTGTCACCCTGAGCTATTTGGTGTTATCTTTATCCAAATCTGTTCAGCCATTCCAAAGATATAAGCCCTTGTAGCTTTTAGTGTTGATAAAAACTAGGGTATGCATTGTAGTTACTTAGGTGGCACGGTCTTTGTGTGCTGAAGTGTTACCACCCACTTGTCTAGTATACCCTAAATTGTATCAACACTAAAAGGGCTTATATCTTTGGAATAGCTAGATTTGGATAAACAAAACACCAAACTGCTCAGAGTCATGTATACCATTGGAATTTTCAGATCTGAATTATTGTAGTGTCATCATCCATGGTTGTGGTGAATTCTTCAAAGAGGATCTTCCACCAGGTCTGAGAAGCCCAATTTCATAAATCATCTGATGGGCACTGTCACCCTGAGAATTTTGGTGTTCTCTTTATCCAAATCTGTTCAGCCATTTGTAGGCAAACGGGTTTTTCTAAAACAAGTTAACTTAAAGATGGTCAAAGAAGGACTATAATCACACCAGAATGTAATAAAATAATAAGTGTTTAATAAATGAAAAGAGATAATACTTAGCTGTGGTTACTAATGATGTAATAGCTCACTGGATGGGGAGCCCCATTATATATCATGCACTGATATATACCCATCGTTCAATGACTTCCAGAGGTGCATGGCACGCACCTATTCATTCACGGTCCATGCTGAGAATACTCAATGATACCTCTCTATAGTTCTTATAGTACCCTTAAGGAGGGTGAGGGGCTGCTTGTAACATGACCATTTATGGTACAGGAATTTGCTTATCTACTTATCAGTATAGACTGACCAATATAATATACAGAAATACAGACAAAACTACAGAGTGATCAGTGCTACAGATGTACAACATGAAATACATATAGACTGATCAGTAAGACATTAACCCTGTCATATCACATCAATAAGACACTATGATTTTCTGGAAAAAAAAAAAGTCCTATTACACCTTTCCAAAGATATAAGCTCTTTCAGTGTTGATACAAACTAGGGTATACTAGCCAAGTAGGCAGTAACACTGTGGTTACTTTGGGGATGCCGTCTCTGTGTGCTGCAGTTTTACCGCCTGCTTGTCTAGTAGACCCTAATTTGCATCCACAATAAAAGAGCTTATATCTTTGGAATGGCTGAACAGATTTGGCTATACAAAACACCAAAATTCTCAGGGTGATATATATCATTGGGCTTTTCAGACCTGGTGACAGGTCCCCTTTGAAAGAGGACCTTTCAAGTCCTCATCAATGTGCGGTATTATATACCGCTAGAAAGTCGACAGATGACGCTGAGCTGTTAGGAACGCCCCCTCTGATAGTACAAGGATATGTTAGAGTGCAGTCGGGGGGGTTGGAGGTTGTTCCTTACAGCACAGCAATGACTCTAGGCTGTAAGGCCCACCCTTCTGACAGTGGAGACATATCACTGGCGAAAATAATGGCACCGACATCTCCAACACTGGGGCACATACCGGGAAAGCGCACTGTCAACTTTCTAGCGGTATATAATACCGAACATTGATGAGGACATGAAAGGTCCTCTTTAAGTATTGATCACATAGACCTCTTAACAAAACATTTATATAAAACCTCAACATTCTCTAAGAATGGTTTTTTAGAATAGAAATAATTTTACTCCATTCTGAAGGTTAATACAGCATACACTAGATACTAGAGAGCTTACAATCATCCATGAGCGATATCTAAGGTCTGATCGGTAGGGATCCAGGTGCTATGCCCCTTATGGCTGTGACCAACTCTGTTCAGTTTGGCAGGGTTAGCTGAAGATGGGCTATGTCATTATGACATGTCAGAAGTTTTATGAAAGGGCATCTACTATTTAATCACTCTGATCTGAGGTTTCTCCAGAGTCAGGTGAACAACCCTTAAAGGGTGTCTGGCCCTAGGCAGGACTGGATCCTGTCATTCAGAAAAGACTCCTAGGACAGGATCTGGCACTGAATATATGGTTATGGACTGGTTTTGCTTGACTAGCCCATCAGAGTACAAGTGAACCCTCCTGAGGTCTCAGATTTTTATAACATTTTGTCCCCTGGTCCATGCAGCTGAACGGGGGCAGGAACGATTGCAGCAGAGATCATTCCTCCCCCATTCAGTTTGCAAGGGCCTGTGTAATAAGTCCTGATCAAGGTGCTTCTCATTGGTCGCCGACATCTGGCTGTCTAATACAGCCTGAAGTTTACACAATCTCATGATTAGACACATGGAGACCCAGGAGACAATGAAAATTGGGACGCAATGAATTCATACAATAAGTAAATGTCAATGATAGCATGATGGTTTTTGAAAAGAAGGTTGAATCCCTAAAAGATAATACATGCAAAAAAGTGTTGCCTTTGATCCAATGTGGACGGATTAAAAAAAAAAAAAACCTACAGGAGTGTTCTTTGAAAAGTCAGGATTTCTGGTACGCTTTAATGAAATAAAGAAGAAAAGGAGAAGCCTACTATAGTGAAAGCCTTTGCTATATATGTTATCTTCATATTCTTTACAAGGAAGGCTACCTTATCAAAGTCTGGGCTCAGCATGTTTGATTTTCTTTTATTCCAGCATTCTCTAAAATGATAGAATTACTGTAAGAAAATATAAATTGAAAACAGGTTCTGGATACTGACGAGAAGGGAATAGTTTCAAATAGTGATTCTCAAACCAGTCACGTCTTGAGGATTTCCCATAGACAAACCGCATGTGCTGATAATAAAAAGTAGTTAAATGAATTACATAATTCACTTTTAATAATTCTTTCTTATTAGCAGGCTAACCCAAAAATTACTTTATCACAGAGTAATCAGCTGTTTGGACTCTTAACAATCTGTTGTAATCTGTAGAGAAACCTATTATCGAGTGTTCAGTTCTCCTGCAGTGCCACCACTGGAGAAGGGAAGCATTACATGCTGCTCATTGAAATTAATGGGCTATCAACATAAGCCATGGATGTGTTAGGTCCTCCAGACCAAGAGATGCTCTTTGTACTCCCTAATAGATGGGATCCTAACAAGGGATCTCCACCCCCTAAAAACTTATAATCCCCTAATGGGGTTTTTTGTAAATGTTTTTATTTTAAATAAGGCTTGTGTTAATAAAAATTTTCACATCATAACCAATTGGGAATCTTTAAAGTGGTATTTGCATCTCCAGGATCATATTCAAACATGAAAATTAAAGGGGACCTTTCACACCTTCACCAACTCTAACTCTTTGCACCCTTTAATAGGTGTTGTTGCTGATTCTGGCACAGTGCATTTTTCCTCTAACCCTCACTGTTCCAAATCAATCATTTCTGTTAGCTTCAGCACCAGATATGCTGATTAGACTCTCTAATTTTAGGTAGGTGGTCCCTGACTGTCTGATCTAGCTCACATCTGCCCACCTGACAGCAGAGAGCCTAACCATCATACCTGGTGCTAAAACTAACAGAAATAATAGCCTGGGAATAGTCGGGGCTAGAGAGAAAATTCCAAAGATTACAAAGGATGTAAAGACCTGGAGTTGGAGGAGGTGGTGAAAGGTCCTCTAAGCTAACTAAAGTGTTTTAGCCAAAAATCTTGCGCTGTTTGTGAGATACTGTTCAGTAAGCTCCTCTGTATAGCTTGTTTCCTAGGTAACAGACCACCTCTCTGGTCAGGCTGATGACACAATCCTTGTTCCTGGCCATCTATTATCTTTCTCTTACAAGTGCTTTCAGTTGCTGAGCCCTGATAATGGCTAGAGCGGTGCTTGTAAATACAACAATAACTGTTTCATTTACAACAAGCACAGAATATGCTGCTGGACTGGGCTGAAAATTAGTGGAGGAGAGAGGAGACAGGAGTGTTGGTGAAATCCTGGGATGGGAAAACCTCTTTTAAGGACTAGACCGAAGAATACTGCATTAGATGAAAAGTTATCATGAGTAATAATGTTTAGTGAAGACATTAATGCTTTAATATGTTAAATAATGTTAGTAAGGGATTTTTAAATAATAAAAAACTATCACAAAAAGTTGAAATGGAATGATATAAAACACAAATAATAAGTAAACATATGAAAAACAAATGCATTGAGTAAAACACAAAACGGAATACTCTGAAGGGATTCTAACCTTGGAGGACTTCAGACATGGGTCACAGGGGCGTCAGCAATGGATCAGGATATAGGTTAAAGTTAGCAATCTGAAAAGAGGGATGATGGGAAAAATTAAAAACAAAGAAGTGTCTGATAAATAACAAATAAGTAGGTGTGAAAGGGCACAGATTCAACAAAACAGAAATCAAATGTAAACCAAATGGTAAATCAACAATAGCAATAATCACAAAGAATGGAATATTGCAGGACTGTGGGCATTGATTCCTTGTAAGACAGTCTGAGATGAGGTACAGCGATACCGGAAATTATCAACACATTAGAGTTTTCTGAACTTTCACATAATGTGGTTAAGGACTGCTTAGAGGATCAAAACTGTATAGGGAAACTGCACAAGATTTTGCCAAGCTTTTTAGTGTGGTTACATATTGTAGGCTCAACTGCACTGTGAAATACAGCTGGATTAGCAGAACCAGGAAGAAAAGAACTCCCGACCCGGTTCTGGAGCTTCTTGAGCTTGTAGCTAGCAAACCTGCAGCCTACAAGATTGGCGCAGCTTCAGTGTATATACTTACCTATCTTCTCCCTGGCCGGCACCCCTGCTCTTTTCCTATCTTCCCCTGCACCGGGTACATTGATGTGAGGAATGTTGAGCTGGAGCGTGGGGAGGGAGTGTGACCAGGTGCAGTAAGTACTGGGCCACTGCTGGGATGACATTACAATGTGTGGGGCCACTCTGTGGGGGACATTAAAATATGTGGGGCCACTGATGGGGAGGAACATTATAATGTGTGGGGACACTCTGTGGGGATATTAAAATGTGTGGGGAAATTCTATGAGGGACATTAAACTATATGGGGCCACTGCCGGGGGGATATTAAACTATGTGTGGCCACTGGTGGGGACATTAAACTGCATGGGGCCATTGCTGGGGGCCATTAAACTCTACAGGGTGACTGTTGGGGGACATTAGACTGGGTGGGGCCATTGTTGGGGGACATTAGACTGGGTGGGGCCATTGTTGGGGGACATTAGACTATGTGGGGCCACAGCTGGTGGAAATTAAACTGTACAGGAGCACTGTTGGGGGGAGATTAAAATGTACAGGGCCACTGCTTGGGTTATTTAACGATAAATTTGTATTGTATAGAATTTGTAAGAAATGCGGCCCTTCAACTTAAAATTTTTTATGTGCGGCCCATTTGTACAACAAAGTTTGAGACCGTTGGTGTAAATGCACCCTTAACATCAGTTGTGTTAAGATAAGTAGAGTCAAAATGTGTATTAAAAGAATGATAATCATGACTGCACTTGGACGGCCCACAGTATATTGCATACAGTACATACAAGTGTCAGTATTAGACAGGGTCCTCAGAGGACATAATCGCAGTGGGATACTAAGAACGGATTCAGCCAAATGCTGCAAAGGCAATGCTGTAGATTTTCAAACAATGCGGGATATCCCCTTTAATACCACAGCAAAAACAAGGCCATTTCAGGTGTTTTTTTGTGGTGGTGCCAACCAGAGAAACCCGTAGCTGATATTCTCTGAAGGAAACACAGCAGTGGAGTCATCCCTTGTGGACATATCCTTACAGTTTGGGAACATTTTGCAGCCATCTATACAGAATAGCTTGAACTAATGTGACAAACTATCAATTCTGTTTGAACTTAAAAATTCTACAAGTGAACAAATCAAGTCAAGTCTTGTAGCAAGACAACAACCCACCAATCATAAGACTATCTACCAAACAACAGTTGAAAACTGATACTGTGAAAGTAAGACATAGTCCATAGCGTACATTAAATGGCTTGTCCCATCACAAATACCATTGTTTGGGTATATGTATGTCATACCCAAACATAAAAACCCTAAAAAGATAATAAAATAAACTATAATGGAAAATAGAATACCAACAATGAATGCAAATAATCAACATGAGCCGCTGCAACAATATTTCGAGATCTAAGAAATTTAGTTTAATTTTAGGATAAATGTGGTTAAATTAGTAAATTATGCAGTTCAGCTAAATGTGTGCTATATACTTAAAGCATACCTCTAATTATAAAACCACTTTTCATAAATGAATAGTACAGGTGAATATAAGGAACTTTGTAATGTATATTATTAAGGAGATCTGTTTCGTTCTCTACTTATTAGGCTGCTCTCATCCTCCTTATCTGCTTATCAGACAGTTTGTTTACATAGAGTCTGAATCCTCACATGAAGGACTCTATGGAGAGGGGAGGGGGGTGAGAAGGCATTTAATTGATCTACTGGTCCATTCTGAGCACTGGTAGCCTGTTATCTTCAAACATACACTAACAAGCAAAAAGGTAACAATGTTTTGATCTTTTGACTTTCAGGCTCCATATCTCACTATCCATCATTTTATAGACAATCATCTTGGCTATCTCATACATAAATTGAACTTGCAACTATTTAGCATATGATTAGTTATGCAGATTCTTGTCATGTAACTACATTGTTACGGTTTTGCTCCTGGTAATGGAAAAATCTTTTTCTTCTTGTATACTACAAATTACAACCTGTTCTCACATTCCCTAATAGTCCAGTGTGTTATTAGATTATTCCCAAGTGAAAGATCACTGGTTCAAATTGAGGATCAGCCAAGATTTCCCAAGAAAAGATAAACAACATCATCCATCTCATCGATAGCGGTCTCATGGCCAAGAAAATTGCCAAACTGCATCATGTGAGTGCCAGGACAGTTGGAAGAATATGAAATGAAGTCTGTCCATCCATTCAAAAGCAAAGTGGTGGAAGTCCAGGCAAAATATCAGAGTCAACAATTCAGCTCATCACAAGGTCTATCACAGGGGTAGGCAACCTTTTTTGTTCAGCGTGCCGATTTTAATTAAAAAATCAAAGATGAGGTACTCGGAGTGCTGGTTAATAATTGTAATAATTGTAAGTCTGAATACCCCTAAACTAAAGTCATATACCACAAACCATATCACAGAAGTGCTGTCACAAGATGCTTTAGGACACATATGTTTACTGCTATCTCCTGGGACGCTCCTGTACTTTCCGATTAGAAGCAATGAAAGTCCATGTGCAGCCCCCAATTAGTGGTAAATGTGTCCAGGAGCACCGTATAGCAGCAGTCTTATGGTGAAAACACACTATGTATCTGGATGCAGCAATATTCTTAAGGTGCATTTTTGCACAAAAGAAAAAAAAAAAGCCTGAGTTTTCTGTGCAAAAACACATCCTTAATACAGAAAGCACACCGTTATACAGAATAATGTCCTATAGTGGTCCCTGCACACGATATTATGTCCCATAATGGCCGCTGCACACGGTATTATGTCCCATAGCAGCCCCTGCACACGGTATTATGTCTCATAGCGGCCCTTGCACACGGTATTATGTCCCATAGTGGCCCCTGCACACGGTATATGTCCCATAGTGGATCCTGCATATGGTATTATGTCCCATAGTAGTCCTTGCACACAGTATTATGTCCCATAGTGGTCCCTGCACAGCGGTATATGTCCCATAGTGGTCCCCGCACACGGTATTTGTCCCATAGTGGTCCCTGCACACGGTAATATGTCTCATAGCGGCCCTTTCACATGGTATTATGTCCCATAGTAGTCCTTGCACACGGTATTATGTCCCATAGCGGCCCTTGCACATGGTATTATGTCCCATAGTGGCCCCTTCACACAGTATATATCCCATAGTGGATCCTGCACATGGTATTATGTCCCATAGTAGTCCTTGCACACGGTATTATGTCTCATAGCGGCCCTAGCACACGGTGTATGTCCCATAGTAGCCCCTGCACACGGTATAATATTCTAACTTTTATAATATTCTAATTTGTGCCACTCACTAGCTATTATTATACTGTGGGGTCTCTTCAGACCCCAGAGTATAATAAGTGGAAGGCAAAGAGAGGTGACAAACATCAAAAACAATGTTACTCACCATTCCACGCTCCGCAGCCGCTATGTTCTCTTCGGGCGCTTCTGCCTGTAGTCAGCTAACGCTCATTGGGTCTCAGGGGTCACGTCGCGTCATTATGCGTAATGACGTCAGACGCAGACATGACACCTGAGGCCCTATCAGCTGACTTCAGGCAGAAGCGCCCCGAACAGCACACAGCGGCTGCTGAGCATGGAATGGTGAGTAACATTGTTTTTTATGTTTCATCACCTCCCCAGAGTATAATAATAGCAGTTTCATTTCGGCCGTGGGTTGCTGATCCCTGGTCTACCAGTTCTGGCGCGACAAACATGGCAGTGGAGGTGGCTCGTATGATCACAGACATCCATGCAATGCGCGTTATGCAAGTTTGGAATGGTGGCCCAAAAGGTGAGGAAGCTTCGAGTTTAATAACATCATAAGAAGCATCAACTCGAGATTTCAGAAAAGTGGATAGAAGAATGTTGGAAACGGGCGATTTAGACTGATGAGACGAAAGTCAATAGACTGGGCCCTGATGGGTGCAAATGGGTCTGGAAGAAACAAAGGAAAAGGGGCCTAACTGAATAAGGAATTGTCAAGTTTGGCGGTGTAAGCATGATGATATGAGGTGTTTCACAAGCAAAGGCGTTGGATACTTGACCAGGATCGATGGTGGTCTCAATGCTGAGCTATATGTGAGTATTCTACAAGACGAGTTACTCCGTACACTCGAGTACTATGGGTATGAAAAGGACGACAGTGTTCCAGCATATGTTGAGATTAGCGAAGAAATGGTTCAATGACAATGAAGTAGAGGTGCTGGATTGGCCCCACAGTCGCCAGACCTCATCCCAATCAAACACTTGTGGGTAGAGTAGAAGAAAAAGCTGTATTCGTACCCAAGTGAGTAGACCAATATGCACCAACACTGGGAAATTATAGAAGTGACCTGGGATCAGATTTCGGTTGAGACATGCTTGAATCTGATCGAGAGCATGCACAGAAGGATTCAGGCAGTGTTGAAAGCCAAAAGGTGGATTTACAAAATAATACAAATTTAAATTAAGAATTTTAGGAGCAAAGCAGTAACAGTGCAGTTACATGACAAGAATCTGCATAACTAATAATATGCAAAATAGTTGCAAGTCAAATTTATGTATGAGATAGCCAAGATGATTGTCTATAAAATGATGCTAGTCTCACGTTCTAAGCTGTAGTAGATGGTGAGATATGGAGCCTGAAAGTAACAAGTTCTATACATTGTTACCCTGCTTGTCAGTGTAGCAGAGTTAAAATAGCTCCCTGCATCACGGTGTAGCAGAGCGTAGCAGCAGCAGTTAATTGGGCTGTAGCCTCCTCCTTCTCCACATACTAATATGTAAACTTAGTTTGATAGATGGAGAAGGATATAAGATATATTACAAAATTCTTATATTCCCCTGTACTATTAATTTATGAATAGTTGCTTTATAAATGGAGGTATACTTATATCACAGAACACTATGATATCACAGTCACAGTCCAGACATAATAGACACAGCAAAGCTGCTCTACAAGTATAATAAACACAATGAGGGAAATGAATCCAGATCTGCATTCAGTACAGTAGTCTGGATAATCCCTGCACTGCCGGAGGATGCGCCTCATTTATGACGGGGTTCAAGGCCCCTAATAAATCAGGCACATCCTTTGGCAAGGCAGTGCACCTACACTGAAATCTATGCCAGCCCGTACTTTTCTTATACTCTCTCCTGAAGATTTATGTCTAAATTAACAGCTAGGAGTTACCATTCCCCTTGTCAAAAGGGTGTGTCCCGACACGGTCTGATACTGGCAGCACTGATTAGACAATGTCAGAGTGTCTATGGCCACATCCCCAACTGGTAACACCCAGTTGTCAATTGATTTATAAATTTCTAGGAGGAATAACAGAGGAGCCATTTTGGAATTGTTATTTTATTTCAAGTATTTACTGAAACAGACATGTCAGGAAAGGTGACAGATCCTCTTAAAATGCAATTCAGAGAATGTCTAAAATCTTAAGAACATGTTGGAGGCAGGAAATGAATCACCTCGCATCTCCTCGGCATTGCTCAGCATTGCACAGGATATCACAGCTTCAATCTCATATAGATATATCCAGGCTACTCCTTTGTTCACAACTATATAAAGTTATATATTTCAGGAAAGAGATCCAGACTACACCCAGTATTATGGGAAAGTGGAAAAGACTATGGAAAACAAAAGGATAACCTTAACCCCGCATGTGCCACTCAATGGAATACCATAGGAGTGCAGTAGTCAGAATGTACACCTTAAAACGCAGTGAAACATAGCAACCTCATGAATATTGTGAAGCACGATTCCTTTAATCTGGCATCCAATTATCCAGAACTTCTTATAGTCTGGAACTTGGCACAGAAGCTTTAAATAATCTGGAATCTTATAAAACCGTCGCTCTAAAATTACTGCACATAAAAGACAGGGTCACACTCTCCAGCAAAGTAAGGAGATATACAAAGTGACTAGGGCGGGATAATCTAGATTACGTGATCATAGCGCAGGGCGATTTTACTTTAAAAAAAAAAAAAAATTAAAAAAATCTCTATTTCAAATTTATAGACGATTTTGGATTCTAAATGAGTTAAAAATAAAACGATAATTTTTAATTATTGTATAGAATTATCAATATTGTATAATTAGGTACATAGTTTGTTACACATTTACTTTCATGGCATTTCAAAAACTAGCTTTTTTGCTGAATTTGCGGCTTCTGTTAGCCATTTATGAAGAAGTCTGAATTGGAGCAGGAGTCGGAGTAGGGCTGTGGAAAAATAGAGGAGTCGGTGCTTGGTCTTCCAACTCCACAGCCCTGCTTATCATCCATGAAAAGGATCGGGATGCAAAAATTCAACATGCCCAATCCTTCATACCAGTCAGCATACCCCTACACACATAAGACAAAATTTTGCCTTTTTGTGTATGGGCACACGCTATATATCTATGTCCTGGCAGTATCTGATAACAATAGGAAACGTCCTAATTTTATAATTATTATTATTTCACAGTCTCTTTGTCGTAGATGTATAGGACAGTGTGGTGTTCTATATATGGTACTTCTAGACTAAACTGGTGAAAATGTTATTGTCATGAATTAGTTAAAAATCACAAAAGAAAACCTACAGAAATCCAGTTAGGTGGGATAGTAATTGCAGGAGGCAGCTGTCATTTGTCCATCAGATGAACAGAGAATGAATATAGACATCAGGAAACAGAGCACACTCAATCCAATAAACAGAAGTCACAAGCATTACAGAGCGTTCTCTAAGGATGTGATTTATAAGAGAGGAAATGACTGGGGAAGTGAGTGCTATCTGACACAAATACTGCCAAGACTGTCCAGATATCACAGGAGAGTCCAAGATGCCACTAACACAACTGTGCAGGAGAAAGGTAAGAGCAGTCCGTATTACTGTGGCTCTAATACAAGGTTCAGGGTCTCACTGAACTCGTCTCCACCAAGACCTGATTCCATGATTATAATGGGTACATATACCAGAAATTATTACATGTTACCATTATCAATTATTTCTAATATGGGATAGTTAGAGGAATGGGGATTGCAACAAAATGCTTTTTTTTTTTTTTGAGAAACAGCACCATAATCTTGGATGGAGCTGAGGTGCAATAGCTTACACAGCCCAAAGATGAGAATGGCATTGTTTGTGGAGAAAAAAAAAAACCTTAAGGGGCAGCTGACTACTACAGTACAATATTTGGTAATTTGCTATATCTGGTCTAAACACCTTTAGGCTGGAGCCCCACGTGGCGTAAAAATTTTGCAGAAAAATGCGTGCATGCGGAAACGCAGCGATTTCCAAAACCATTGTGGTTTTGGAAATCGCAGCATTTCAATTATATCTATGGAAATGCAGGCGGTTTCCCTATAGGTATAATGGAAGCATATAAAAGGAAACCTTCTATGAAAAGCGCTGTAGGAAAGACTGCGATGGTTTTTCCCACAAGCGCTTTTTTGCTGCTGCTCGATACGTGGGGCCTTAGCCTCATGCTAGGGACACACTACCGTTCGGCTCTCCGTTGTTCAGGTCCACATGGGGACCTGAAAGACGGAGAGCCCATCCGTTAAAAAGCGGTTACCTATGCAGGACTGTTCTCTGCCGATTTTATATAGAATCTGCATCGGAGTCTCCATAGGATGTGCAGATGTGAACCTAGCCTTAGTAGAGTATCTGATGGTCTGACATCCAGAGATGAATTTTGGGAACTTGAATCTGATAATCAGAAATGGTAAATCTGAGTTTCGAGGGCCACCGTATTGACTTTATTGCAACTTTTATTTGACATTTCAGGACAAAGCACAAGTAAATGCTCTCAACTAACAATTCTCACCAAGACTCCCTAATAGAGCATATTAATAACATAGAGACAGCTTTCCCCTAGCTGTGGCCCCTCTCTATTAGCAAGAACAAGCTGTTCTCTCAGGTAGAGTTGGTATGCCTTTGTTTCAAGTAGTCAGCCATTGAACACTATATGTCACCTACAGTGGCTGGAGCACAGTAAGTATATGGCTGTCTGAAGCTTCCTCTGACTATTATATCTGATCATGGGGCATTTTAAAGTTTGACCTGTGCCGATCACCAGATTTACGTCAGCTGTAAAACCAAGATGCGTTACAACAGCTGTACATAGTGTATGATAATGGGGAATACTTACATGAACTGCTTGGTCGATACGATGAACCTGGATAGCGCCTGCCCATTGTTGATAGTCAGAACATTACAGCTTCAAAAATATTGAATGATGAAACGTCTTTATTAGTCGTCACCTATAGAGAGAAGGCACATGAAAGGTAAAGTCCAGTAATCTTGTAAAAGTGCTATCCATATTAACAGCATTTATCATCTATCCACAAAATAGCTGGGGGTCCAAATGTTGAGACCCCCACGGATAACAAGAACAGGGATCCTGAGCTCCCTGTGAGAATGAAGAGGTGGTGCGCACGTGTGATCACCACTCCATTCACTTTTATGGCACTGACGGGTCAAACAGAGTATAACGCTCCATCAGTCTTATAGAGGTGCATGGAGTGGAGGTGCAGGGATAAGCATAACTGATGGAGGTCCCAGTGATCATACCATGCCATCTGCTTTTTATCATGGACACAAAGACTTGCATTGATGTGATGCATCCACATCAGTGAACAAAAGGACATGCCTCCATTTTTTTTCAATGGATCCACAGTGGATGGCATACGTACGTGAAATGTGGGTGTGTGAAAAAGGCCTAATGCTGTTTGTCGGCCAACCCCTTTAACCTATGTGATATGTGATAAACATTAAACATTTGCCAATGTTACCCTATATTCACATGACCGTGAATATTTGCTGTCACACATTAAATTCAATGCATGTGAATAGGGGTTATTTTTTGGCTGTGAAAAATTAACATTTTCTTACATGTATATGTTTTTACCATCGGTCGTGTGAATATAACCTTAGGCTTTTTGTAATCACATGGCCACTTTTCTGACTGACCCTTTTTCATGGACATACTCTATCTTTGTCTGGAATATGTAAAGTTATTTTGTTAATACCAACTTATTAAAGTCACAGATGCAGACAGTGACTGCCATGGTACAGATGATGTTCAGAACTTCACAGAGAACTTCATAGGAACAGTAAAAAAGCAGATATCTTTTTCTTATCTTAGTAGGTTAACTGAAGCTACATTTACATGACCGAGGTAAAAAATGGCCACAAAAAATGAACTTCTGCATCTGAGGGACAGATCTGAGTCTATTGAGGGCTCCACAAAAAAGAGGTAAAAATAGGATATGTATTTGTTTTTGGGGGGTTTTTTTGACAGCCCAATAAAACAAATTGTCAAAAAAATGATTATGTGAATAGCACCATTCACATACATTAAATTTAACACAGCTGCGTAACGGCTGTGTCTTGTAAATACAGCTTTAGGCTGGGGCCCCAAGTAGTGTAAATGCCACACTTTTTTTTTCAATTCAAAAGTTTTATTAAGTTTCAAAAGTATAAAGTACAAGAACATATATAACAAACAGCATAAGGAACAAAATAAACAAGGCGAACCAGAAACCGCCAAGCAGAGCAACCAAGCAAGCGGCGGCAATCAATAGAGTAAAAGGTAGACTACAGTAAGGGTAGACAATGATGAGAGGAAGGGTCAAATGCTACGCTTTGCTGCGGCATTTTAGAGTACCTTCAAAGTGGATGGGATTCTGGCTAATCCCATCCACACACTGCAGAAAAATATCCTCAGCAGACATGCTGCGATTTCAAAAACCTCTGTGTTTTTGGAAATCGCAGCATGTCAATTATACCTACCGAAACATCAGAGTTTTCCGTATAGGTATAATGGAAGCAGAAAGTCCGCAAGGAAAACTCTGCAGTCTTTGTGTGAAAACTGCGGAAAAAAAATGCAATGTAATTCCGCCGATGGCTAATCCCATCCATATATTGCAGAAAAGCTGCTTTTTTGAAAAACGCAACATGTCAATTTTAGCTGCAGGAACACAAGTGATTTCCCTGTAGATTTAATATGGTAAAAATAAATATGAGAAAGAGAGAATAATGCAGCACTGCGTTTTTTTTTAGGTGCGGTATGCTACGTGAGGCCTTAGCCTAATAGTAGTATGTAAACCTGCAGGCAACACATTGTGATATAATGAAGTCCTGTGCTAAATAGCAAATTCTGCTTTAATTTATTAGAAAAACTCATTTCTGCTACATCTGTTTGGCCTGCACACAGCTATTGTTTCCAAAATCTGCAGTGAAACATTCATCATCACTTCTGTCTTACAGTCCAGACCAGCTTCACAATTATTTATACTGCTAATCCAAAATGTCACATAATTCCCTGCTTGTTCAGTGTCTTCAAAAAGTATGCACTCATGTGCATCTTGGGAAGTATACATAAAAATGATGCCGTAATAAAATATAATAATGAACTCTCCCAAGGAGCTGTATTACAGGAGCCCATCTAAGCTATCAAAAAATTCAATACAATAGCGACCATCAGCTTGTGTACTTTTACAGATTTGTAACTAACTTTCATTAAATATTGTCCACCGTTTGTCTTCCACATCTTGCATGTATTGCACTACGATGCAAACTGCTTGATGCCATCCTGAGTAAAGCTGACTACCTCATGTTGAAGCCCTCCTGAACTCTCCTGATGGCTACGAAAAAAAGAAAAAAACTAGAAAAAAAACAACTAAATGTAAGTCAAACAGTAACTGAGCTTGGTGTCAGGAGAAAGAAGGATGTCAAGAGAGCTCATCTGATGAATGTAGGAAAGGACAGCATTCTGACCTTGCTATGTAATGTAATACATGCAAGCCCCAGAAGATGAAAAGTAACACATTTTTAATGAAAAGCAAATGTAAACCTGTTAAGATTTATACAAATAAAGGGGTTTACAGGTGACCATAGCTTTTACACCATTTAAGGTTCTATTCACATATGCTTCTTGGCTTTCACTGTTTCACAGTGCTATGCAAGATCACTCATGTGATGCATACAAACACCATTGACTTATAATGAAGACTGTCGAAGCTCCATAGTCTTGATGTTAAAGAATAGTTCTGCCTGCTGTGCTATTCTTACTGTTCAATCTGGCGGAACAGCCAATGGAGCCTCCAACAATGGTGACAACATAGGCTGGTAAAGGTACTGAGCTCTGTTTTGGTTTGTATATATTGTGCATAGATAAAAGTGGCAACATACCTGATACACAAACAGAATCAGATAAGGAAACTGAAGTATAGAAAAAAGTACTAAATAGAGAACTAAAATCATCCATTAAAATGAAATGTACTGAAATACAATTAAAAAGTATACAAAGAAGGTATTTGTATTAGCAGGCATGTGGTGATATTTTGGATTCTGCATGTGGTAACTTCCCCAGATGTCATATGGCTGCTCACAGCCCTGTAAGATGTGATAGTAATTCAGCCAGTCAAGTTGTGAAATGCACGTTCCTTTTTCCAACAACGCATATAAAAATGCTGACCACTTGCATTCCTGCTAAGCCCATCTCAGCTGTGAGTTTTCTTGCTGTTGATATGAAAATTATTGCTATTTCAGAGCTGCCAAGATAGCACACTGCACTCACAATGTTATCTGGTATTTGCCTGAAGCAAGACGCGCTGACATCAAGACAACATCAGTGCAGTGACAGATACTGCCACCAGCCGAACGGTAAAGATCCCAGTAAACATACATATATATAAATAATGCGTCCACTGGAGGTTTTCAGTCTAACCTATCACATGTCACACGTAAGGATCATCCATGATCAATACATAAATATTCAGTTCAGTGACGCAATGAGGCTAGCATGATCGTAGCCCATTTCAGCATGCTGATAACAAGTTACGCTAGATACTGCCTAGACATGGACAGTAGCTGGTACTGTTCAAATGACTCTCAATACTTGTTCCAGGTCGTGTGGACAAATACCTTTGTGGCGAGTCTACACATAGTGTATTTCCTTATCCTTCCTCAATAAGTCACATAATCACAGTGCAACCTGTTTTTTCTAGCATGGGTTGCTGTGCATGGGTTGTCTGCTGCCATTATTAAGAACTGTGAGCTCAGATTTATCAAATTCACGCCCCCCTGTTCTTCTGCCAAAATGCCTTCCTGCTCCACCTCTGTCTCTCATATAATCTTCTCTCTATAGCCACCTTCTCTTACACACTTCCCACAGTCCCCTTCTTTCACAGTCAGGTTATAATGCCCTCATTACCTTCCCCACTGTGATCATCCATAGTTGTGCAGTTTCAAAAGAACCTTCCAGGACCTTTGGTGACTCCATCCTTACAGTTTAAGGTCTTGGAGGGTCCATTTTAGGATTAGTCCTGCAGTGTTTGCAGAAACAGAAAAAAGGCTTGGATATTGGTACTAGACATGGATAACCTCAACAGCAATAGCAGATTTTGAATCTACTTCAAAGTCTACCTTGCCTAGCTAAAAAAAAAATAAAAAAAAATGCTGCATTATCACTTTAATCTAGTATCCAAATTATGTGGCAAGTGTCCAGAGGGTGGTCTAATTTCCAACAAGTGTTTTAGGTCCTGCTTGTAAACCTTGCCCAATGCCTCGCCCCTCCCGCAAGCCTTTGCCATCACCATTGGTATTGGCATTGAAATCACCTTGCCGAGAACAAACAGAGCACTCATTATCAGTACACCTGCAAAGCAGCCTAAAGTGCAATAATAATGGATGCAGCACCTGGGCAGTACATCTGTGGTGACGTTGTCCAAGCAGGGAGAGTATCCTTGTATTCGCTGTTCAGTCCTGACCAAAACATTGCAATACTGGTGTCAGTAAAATGGGAAAAGGCTGGTACTATCAATCGCAGTCAAGGGAAGGTGTTAGGCAGAGTTTCCAAGTGAGACCCGGAGCACTTACTGGGACTGGAACTGCCTTTGGAGCATTTGCCATTTAATTTGTAAACTGCAGTAAAAAAAAAAGCTATAAATGGCTGCAAAGTTATGTGTCTACATGTTTTTAAGTCTCCAGCCAAGTACAAGGATTCATTTAGCATGTAAATCCCTTTATGAATGGACCATATTCCACAAGTAGGCTACCACAACCCGCCATTGCAGAGCTGTCTAAAATAGAAGATGAAAAAGTCCTGCATGCAGAACTTTTTCATCCAGCAAAATGTTGGAGAACACACCGAATACCCAACAAACATCATTATAGTCAATGCGATCCCTCAGGACTATAATGCCATTAAATGGATCTATCTTTACTGTTCAGTCCTTTCTTCTGTTCCTATGACAAAATAGAAGTACAAACTAGCAGTAACACTGATGTGAACTTACCCCTACATTGAAGATGAGTGCTTTCATTGTGTTCCTTTCTGAACATTCATCTTTAGATAACTAGATTGCTTATTCCTACCTATAATTTTAATGGATAGCAAATGTTCTCACCCCAGCATATGGTGCCTGCCTGCTCTTGTAACTTTTAAGAACCTCTTGGCTGTATATAAGTGTTGGCATAATAGAAGATGGTTGGATGGCACAGATGTAAGGCGCCTATCTCCAGCTGTTGCATGTTTTTATATTATAACCATTTATTTCAGTGCAAAGCCATATAACTGAATAATTATGTGTGGAGAGCAATAGGTATTAAAGGGCAGCTAAAGTGAAATACTGCTTCCATGTCTCTAAGAATTCAGGGGAACGGCGCTCTGTACTAAACCCCTTTGTTAGCTAATATTCATTATTATGGACTCTTAGGATATATAACACATAATAACTGAAAATATAACTTATAACTGAATCATGGTAACACAGTGACAGAAAACAATAGCACATGATTGAATATTCCTAAAATACAGCGCCTACAATGGCTCTCCAATAGAAATCATGTGGGGTTTACTTAAGTAAGGATACATGCACTCAAGGTATGGACTGTGTGGTGCCTCGATGCATCACTACACGCTTCAGAAAGAAAAAAAAGGGATGAAAGTAGGGAAAATACACGTGAGGTATGCTGCATAAGTTTCCAACAGTGTGAGAGGAAGCAATAAAGACAGGACAGAACAAAGAAGGAATAAAGAAAAGGAGAGGGTAGGGAAAAAAAGGAAGGTAAAGGAAAGAAAAGAAGAAAAAGATAGAAGAAAGGGAGCAAGGTATGGGAACGTAGAAAGAGGATCTTAGAGAAGCAAAGAAAGAAAAGTGATAAGACAGTAGCAGCACTAGATTGACATATCAATATAACAATCAATATGTCCATTATTACATCTCAGTCTCTATGACAGCACTCAATGGGGTCCTCTAGTTCTATAAAATAGACGGACAACCCTTAGAATTGGCTATCAATATCAGATCAGTGGGAATAAGTGGGGTTCTGACACTTAGCATCCCCAATGTTCAACTGATTAAAGGGGTTTCCTGTCACCCCATCTTTGTTTACCAGGCACAGCTCTGGAGTTTTAGTGGTGGTAGTGCCTGGTATTACAGCTCAGTCCCATTGAAGTGATGCTGCAATGGGCTGTAACACCAAGCACAGGAACTACTAAAAGTTCGGAGCAGCCCCCATTTAATCATAAGCCTGGCAGCCGGACAGTCTGATATTGATGAATGGGACCAGAGAATCCCTTTAATGATTTAGATGTTGATAATAACCACACCTTTTTCTTTGCGACTTTTAGGACTTTTTCTTGCTTAAGGAATTATGAGCTTGTAGAAGAAATACTGAGCCAGTAGCTAAGGCTGAAATCCAGGCCTGCCTTCAATGCAATCTTACAATGCATTAGGAAAAGATATGTGACTAAGTTG
Source organism: Leptodactylus fallax (assembly GCA_947044405.1). Taxonomy (NCBI): domain Eukaryota; kingdom Metazoa; phylum Chordata; class Amphibia; order Anura; family Leptodactylidae; genus Leptodactylus; species Leptodactylus fallax. The sequence continues at coordinate 3,544,624 of CAMRHE010000132.1, forward strand.
CACCACTAAATCCAGCTGTTCTATTACAGAGAGTCATTTTTAGCAAGGAGCGGACCATCGCTCTTCCATGGCTTGCCTTTTAATACCTAAATCTCTTAACAAAATAAAATAGTTCTTTGCAAATCAGCAATAAAAGCATTACAATTTACTTACAAACTATATTCAGCGAGAAACATTCGTGCACTGCTGGTAATTTATGTCTTATTTTTATGTCTCCATTATACAAAACTTGGCTTTTATTCAATGCCCCATATAATTGTAAATGAGCGTTGGGGACATTCTGCTGAACCGTGCTCTGCAGATGTCATTCGTATGCAGAACGCAAAAACAAATTTAGAATGAGATGCCGAACAGCCCACTCCAGGGAAATCTAAATAACTACTTGTAAATTACAGATTGTACCGATTCCCTGCCCCATATAGGAGAGAAAAGACAGCATATTGCTGCAGAATGGCACTGCGACTTTATACAGTCATATGAAAAAGTTTGGGCACCCCTATTAATCTTAATCATTTTTAGTTCTAAATATTTGGGTGTTTACAACAGCCATTTCAATTTGATATATCTAATAACTGATGGACACAGTAATATTTCAGGATTGAAATGAGGTTTATTGTACTAACAGAAAATGTGCAATATGCATTAAACCAAAATTTGACCGGTGCAAAAGTATGGGCACCTCAACAGAAAAGTGACATTAATATTTAGTAGATCCTCCTTTTGCAAAAATAACAGCCTCTAGTCGCTTCCTGTAGCTTTTAATCAGTTCCTGGATCCTGGATGAAGGTATTTTTGACCATTCCTCTTTACAAAACAATTCCAGTTCAGTTAAGTTTGATGGTCGCCGAGCATGGACAGCCCGCTTCAAATGATCCCACAGATGTTCAATGATATTCAGGTCTGGGGACTGGGATGGCCATTCCAGAACATTGTAATTGTTCCTCTGCATGAATGCCTGAGTAGATTTGGAGCTGTGTTTTGGATCATTGTCTTGCTGAAATATCCATCCCCGGCGTAACTTCAAATTCGTCACTGATTCGTGTACATTAATCTCAAGAATCTGCTGATACTGAGTTGAATCCATGCGACCCTCAACTTTAACAAGATTCCCGGTGCCGGCATTGGTCCCACAGCCCCAAAGCATGATGGAACCTCCACCAAATTTTACAGTGGGTAGCAAGTGTTTTTCTTGGAATGCTGTGTTTTTTTGACGCCATGCATAACGCCTTTTTGTATGACCAAACAACTCAATCTTTGTTTCATCAGTCCACAGGACCTTCTTCCAAAATGAAGCTGGCTTGTCCAAATGTGCTTTTGCATACCTCAGGCGACTCTGTTTGTGGCGTGCTTTCAGATACGGCTTCTTTCGCATCACTCTCCCATACAGCTTCTCCTTGTGCAAAGTGTGCTGTATTGTTGACCGATGCACAGTGACACCATCTGCAGCAAGATGATGCTGCAGCTCTTTGGAGGTGGTCTGTGGATTGTCCTTGACTGTTCTCACCATTCTTCTTCTCTGCCTTTCTGATATTTTTCTTGGCCTGCCACTGTCCCTGTGGTCTTCCATTTCCTTACTATGTTCCTCACAGTGGAAACTGACAGGTTAAATCTCGGAGACAACTTTTTGTATCCTTCCCCTGAACAACTATGTTGAACAATCTTTGTTTTCAGATCATTTGAGAGTTGTTTTGAGGAGCCCATGATGCCACTCTTCAGAGGAGATTCAAATAGGAGAACACCTTGCAATTGGCCACCTTAAATACCTTTTCTCATGATTGGATACACCTGGCTATGAAGTTCAAAGCTCAGTGAGGTTACAAAACCAATTTTGTGCTTCAGTAAGTCAGTAAAAAGTAGTTAGGAGTATTCAAATCAATAAAATGATAAGGGTACCCAAATTTTTGCACCGGTCAAATTTTGGTTTAATGCATATTGCACATTTTCTGTTAGTACAATAAACCTCATTTCAATCCTGAAATATTACTGTGTCCATCAGTTATTAGATATATCAAATTGAAATGGCTGTTGCAAACACCCAAATATTTAGAACTAAAAATGATTAAGATTAATAGGGGTGCCCAAACTTTTTCATATGACTGTATCATATGCTGAAAACTGGTCTATTGCCCATTCATGGCTTCAAGACAAGGAAAACATCCCAAGGAGGTGATTTCAGTATACTAGTCCACCACTGTGTATAAACCAACACTGCAAAAAGTTTTTCTTTGAAGGTTTTTTTTTTTGCAAGTACCGAATGATGGAGCAGATTTACCAAAGAAAATATGGCAGAATTCAAGAGCAATTTGTACCAAAAAATGGAGTACATGTCTGATAGCGTATGTCTTAACTGTTTTAGACACTTTTTGTGCCTTGTCCAACAAAGGGGTGGGGCTTAGCTGAGGAGGGCAAAAAGGGCAGGGCTTGAGATGTCACACAGTGCACCAAAAATGCATCAAAACTAAGCCAACTAACAGGTGGTGAAACTTAGATAAGACAGTCTAAGGCTGGATTCACACTAGCGCAGGAATCTCCATGGGAGACTCCGCTTAAAATCGGTTTCAGTATGAAATGGTCGGAAATCAGGGAGGAAACCCAGCAGATTCCATTATAGTCCATGGGTTTTCACGTGTAACCACTTTTTAAGTGGACAGGGTTTCCGTCTTTTGGGTCCCTCTCTGGATCTGAAGGATGGAAACCCGAATGGTAGTGTGAACCTAGCGTAAGGCCCCATGCACACGAACGAGTGTGCCATCTGAGGGAGGACCGATTCTACAGTGGAATGCACTCAGATAACACTCTTAGTGACATCCTAGTGTCATCTGAGTGTCCTCCATGATGCATTCACTATCATGGGGACTTCCAATCTGTTCTGTTCCAATGGCACAAAGCAGGATAGGACAATAATCACTCTATAATCATCAGAACAGAATGGCACATCGGACGCCCCCAAAGTAGAACCACGGCCTGCATACTTTGTCGTGTGCATTAGGACTTAAGATGTGTTAGAGTACTACCTGTGAAAACGGGAGAGGAGGGAGGAGGCAGAGTGACTCAGGGATCGGGTGCTAGCTCTGATCACATGACCCAGGACTGGAACCTGTCCGTAACCCCTAAGTACAACATATAAAAAGTCAAACTCCCAAGAGAACCCCTTTAAAGGAAAATTCCAATACTTTTCAAAATTAAAGAGCAGAGAATTGGAAAAAGAAACTAAGAAATAAACTAGCTTTCCTGCTAAAGGATCTTCCATTCCAGCTCTGTAGGATCCAATCTTTGGACCTTCTGGTCAGAACAGGAAATGATGACAGCATGACTGCTCAGCAAATCACAGTGAATGACACTGAGTAATTCTGGCTGAGAATGGTCAGAATTAATGGATGTGATGTCATCACTTGTGGTCTGATGGCAACTGGAAGCACTGGGGACCAATGGAATGGAATGGAAGGTCCTTTAGAGTTATTTTTTTTTTCTTATTTTTACATAGCTACAGTGACTGCAGAATTCCAGCAGTTTGGATTTCTACTGACTTTCAGCACCTTCTGGGTGGCCCACATTCGCTACCATCAATTGACAAACCTATGATGTCACCGAAACACAGGTCCTTGTAAAGCCCTGGTTTAATACTGTGACTATACTAACACTTCATGTAAATGCTAGATTTTTTAACAAAACAAAAGATCACAAAGATTACTGGTTGCTTAGGCAATGGTAATACCACACCATGCCAAACATATCCACAGCCTTGTATGTACTCCGGCACAGGTTAATTGGTTAATAGGCTGTTGGGAAATTACACTGTATGCCACACTAGAGACAAGTAATGATGGTCGTGGTGACAGTCCTTTCATACTGCCCTATCTCAGGCTAAAATGAGCGATGACTGACACTAAACAAGTCAATTGCCTTCACATGGGTCAATGCCAACATGTATGGGGACAAAGGATAATTAATATCCCTGCTTGCCTCCATACGGTTTAAATTATAGTTGGCAGTACACCCCCTATGTACATGGGGAGATGTGCTGCCGACAACGTTCCTATGAGTGCCTGTTCCTTATCATTTGTCAATGTAAAAGGCCCTTACGCAATGGAATTTAATAAATAAAAGTGTACCCCCCGTCCCTAAACTTCTGGGGATTTCTTCATATGTAATCTGTGTGGTAAGTTCTACATGACATAACTTTTAACAAAGAAAATTAAATAAACATACCTACAAAACTGGAGGCAGACCCCAACTCTCTCTCCGCATAAGTTCCCTGGAAGAAGTCACAAGCGGGACCTTCAGAACAATTTGTTTTCAGAGGTTTTATGCTTTCAATGCGATTATAACGTCTTGTCCTGCTCGGCACCTTCCTGTTGCAGGAAAGTCGAATAAGACAGGAAATCTCAGCACTTCCAGCTGTTTTCACAACCCCAAGGTTTACACTGAATGTCTCAGACTGAAGTAAATGCAGAGCATCGGGGCAGATATATCAATGTATTTATGTCCAAACTCTGGCATAAATACGTTGAAAAATATGACATTCAGACAGAGAATAATAATATCTCAAACTCTATGCCTCTATTGAAGATGTATACAAATTGGACAAAGTTGGTGAAGCTTCAGTGTAGTACCAAGTGCAACTCATTTACTAAGTACACCCAACACTTTTCCAGTTAAAAAAGAGACAGAAAGCAGCGTAAGGCCCAACCAGGTGTTTATTTTCCCCTTGCACAGTAACAATACATACATATGTGAGAGCCCAAGACTGTGTGTCAGGTACTGTGATCTGTAATACGGGGGCACCTCAGGGTACGGTTCTCGCCCCTTTCCTCTTCACACTGTACACTGCTGATTTTAGGTGCAACTCATCCAGCTGCTACCTACAGAAGTATTCTGACGACTCTGCAATAGTGGGTCTCATCACAGATGATGATGACAGGGAGTACAGAGAACTGAAGCAGGATTTTGTGGACTGGTGCCACCAGAACCACCTGAAGATTAATGCGGGGAAGACCAAGGAGATGGTGGTGGACTTCCGCAAAGGCAGATGCCCTCCTAAACCACTGGACATCCTGGGGACGGGCATCGAGATTGTGAACACCTATAAGTACCTGGGTTTGCTCCTTAATAATAAGCTGGACTGGGCAGATCATATGGATGTCCTGTACAGGAAGGGCCACAGCAGGCTCTACCTGCTTAGGAAGCTGAGAACCTTTGGAATCCGGGGGGCACTTCTTAGGACTTTGTTCAACTCTGTAGTGGCATCAGCCATCTTCTTTGGAGTGGCCTGCTGGGGGAGCAGTATATCAACCAGGGACAGAAATAAACTTGACAAGCTGATTAGAAGGGCCAGCTCTGTCCTGGGGAGCCCACTGGACCCAGTGCAGGTGGTGGGTGACAGAAGGATACTGTCCGTGGTGAGCTCCATGCAGAAGAAGAAGTCCCATCCCATGCATGAGACTGTGATCGCGCTGAGCAGTACTGTCAGTGACCGACTGCTCCACCCTAGGTGTGAGAAGGAGCGCTATCGGAAGTCTTTCCTCCCCACCGCGGTTAGGCTGTACAACCAACACTGACCTAAGCGGAGATCATTACACACAGAGAACTGAAATATCTCTCTGCCTGTTAAATCCCCCCCCCCCCGCTACTTCCTATCTGTCTGTCGGCTATCAAAGTAATGCCTCTTACCTTGGAACATTCCTGTACAATTTGTATTTGTATCTGCTTATCTTTGCTGCTGTAACACACTGAATTTCCCCATTGTGGGACTATTAAAGGACTATTATTATTATTATTATTATTATAAAATTAGTGGGTTAAAAAAAGACTTAGGTCCATCAAGTTTGACCATTTTATACTTATAAACCCAAGTTGATTCAGAAGGCAAAACATTTCAACTCTTTCCCGACATCTGCTGTGCCATTATGACGATGTAAGGTCTTTAAACATGGCGGCCTCTCGACTCCTATTATACAGCGGAAACCAGGTGGCAATCCCTGTGATCAGTATCTGCAATGATTGTGTGCATTAACCCTTCTGATGCCTGAAACCAGACTATTTTAACCCCCTTACAGTTTTGGACGAGCTAGACTTGGGGCTTAAGCTAAGTGCATTACTGTTCACCCCCAACACAGCTCAGTCAGAGATACTGTAACTTTAAATGACTAACTCTGAAGCCGTGGGGACTAGAGCCGTGATTAAAACAAGACCAAGATAATTTCTGTAGCCCCCATAGATTTGGAGGTATCACTGGTTAAAGCGGGGCTGCATATACTGGCACTTTCATTTTAACCAGTGTGCAGGAAAACACGCGCAGCTGACAGTGCAGGGAGAGGAGAACATGATTGTATTATTCTCCTCTCCCTTCAGATAACCCCAGGGGATGGGGTACCATGGACTCTTGTTCATGATATCACCCTCCATTATCAGTCAGAAACATACTTGCCACTTAAACCCTTATATGCTGCGGTCAATGCTTACCGCAGCACCTAATTAGTATTACAGAATAAAAAAATAAAATAAAAATTTGGTATCACCACATCCATAACCTCCCCTAAAATAAAATTAGTATGTTATTTATTCTACATGATAAATGCCCTAAACATTAAAATGCAAGAATTGATGTTTTCTGATCATCTTACCTCTCAAAAACAAAAAGTAATAAAAACTCTTAAAATACATGGTCTAGTAAAGCTATATTGAAATGAAATGTAAAAAGTTATGAAAACTGGAATGCAGAGAGGGATAAAATGTTACTGGTTTAAGGCTAAAATGTGTTAGATCGCTAAAGGGTTAAAATGCACATAAGGCATCCGAGTTATGTGCAAAAAATATTTATTTCAGCCATAAGTTCAAAATCTGCAATTAAAAAAAGTGACAATTTCGGGAGGATTTTGCAATTTTAATGTGACTGTTTTAGAGGGTTAAGGGCAGTGCATGAGTATCACCAGTTTCCCTGGGGTCAGAATTGCCCAAAATTCTATAAATAAAAAATGCATATAAAAATATAAAAAAAAAGTTACAGGTGTCAGAATATTCCGACTCCAAAAATTATTATTTTTTTCTAAGTTGTGAATTTTTTTTAAGGTGTTAAAAACTAAATAACTTAGGTACTGTTGTAATTGTTCCGACCCACAAAAACACAGGTAACATGGTTACTATGCCTGCACAGTGATCATAACAGTAATAGTAGAAATGAAAACCCATAAGAAAGTCACACAAACACAGTTTTTCTCTAATTCTACCCCATTTTGTTCCAACTTCCCAGTACATTGCATGGAAAATTAAATGGTACTATTACAAACTACAATTTTTCCAGCAAAAATTAAGCCCTCATACATCTCTGTGAAAGTTATAGCTTTTGGAAGGCAGAGAGAAAAATATAAAAATCAAAAAATGGTTGCAACAGGAAAGGGGTTAACTGTAAGCAGTGACCCCGTGTTTTTTGTTTCGCAGAACAAATAATTTATTCCATTGGGTTTTAGAAGGTCCGTTTATATGTTTATAACAAATATATATCATATCCCCCTTAGCCTTCTCTAGACTACATAAATTTAGTTTTGATAACCTATCTTCATAACGGAGATCTTCCATACCTCATATTAACTTTTTTGCCCTTCTCTGAACTCCCTCCAGCTCACTGATGTCCTTTTTTATGAATTGATGCCCAAAACTTGATGGCACACTAAGATATAGTCACACAAGTGCTTTATAGAGGAGTGATGCTTTCTTCTCTAGAAGATGACATGTCCTTCCTAATACAGGACTATATCTTGTTGGCTTTGGATGCAGCAGCTTGGCATTGCATACTACTAGTCTAATAGCAACAAATACCCCACAATCCCTACCCCTTGTAGACCCGCTTCAGTGGTTTAACATACCACACCAAGAATTTAAGGACAGAGGGGGTAACTGCAGGAAGCACCTGTCACAAGAGCAATATGTGTACCATCATACATTTCCATTTTAGCCAGGGCGGCTACACTGTAAAACAATAATACTTATTATTAACTTTTCAAAAAAGTTCCAAAAATGCAAGCTGCCCCACTTTATTTATTTTTCTTACTTGTATAGCGCCAACATATTCCACAGCGCTTCACAAACACGATCAATCACTATCCCATATGGAGCTCACCATCTAAATTCACTATCAATATGTCTTTCTGTGTGGGAGGAAAATGGAGTACCTGCAGGAAACCCACACAGACAAGGAGAGAACATACAAACTCTATGTAGATGTTGTCTTTAAACAACACATTAGATATTACATTTGTATACTTATATACTACATACAGAGCAGAGGCGTAGCTAGCAGGGGAGCAGAAGGGGCAGCTGCCCCGGGTCAACTGATTCTTTGGGGGCCCACCCCGGGGACCGTCATTAATACATGTTTTACTTTTAACTAGATCGATGTCTGCAGACACCGATCTAGATAAAACCCATCCTGCAACTTAACAGTATTGTAAACCGCAAGCCACTTCAGGACTGCGGTTTACAAGACACACGGCACAGACAGTGCAATGACGTCATAGCATCATGCCTACACCGAGATGCAGATGTCCTATTCGTGAACCCTGCGCATAGAGCGTAGGGCCAAGAAATAGAGGAGGCGGCGGCGGCTCCATTCACCAAAGGATCGCAGGTAGGTGAGTATAACTTTTTTTTGTTTTTATTTTTAGCGCAGTTGTGGATGTTCTAATAGTACAGTGCTGGCCAAAAGTATTGGCACCCCTGCAATTCTGTCAGATAATACTCAATTTCTTCCAGAAAATGATTGCAATCACAAATGCTTTGGTAATAATATCTTCATTTAATTTGTCTTCAATGGAAAACCACAAAAAGAATTGTCAAAAAGCCAAATTGGATATAATTCCACACCAAACATAAAAAAAGGGGGTGGACAAAAGTATTGGCACCCTTTGAAAAATCAGGTGATGCTTCTCTAATTTGTGTAATTAACAGCACCTGTTACTTACCTGTGGCACATAACAGGTGGTGGCAATAACTAAATCACACTTGCAACCAGTTGAAATGGATTAAAGTTGACTCAACCTCTGTCCTGTGTCCTTGTGTGTACCACATTGAGCATGGAGAAAGAAAGAAGACCAAAGAACTGTCTGAGGACTTGAGAAGCAAAATTGTGAGGAAGCATGAGCAATCTCAAGGCTACAAGTCCATCTCCAAAGACCTGAATGTTCCTGTGTCTACCGTGCGCAGTGTCATCAAGAAGTTTAAAGCTCCCTAGATGTGGACGGAAAAGAAAAATTGACGAGAGATTTCAACGAAAGATTGTGCGTATGGTGGCTAAAGAACCTCGACTAACATCCAAACAAGTTCTAGCTGCCCTGCAGTCCGAGGGTACAACAGTGTCAACCCGTACTATCCGTCGGCGTCTGAATGAAAAGGGACTCTATGGTAGGATACCCAGGAAGACCCCACTTCTGACCCAGAGACATAAAAAAGCCAGGCTGGAGTTTGCCAAAACTTACCTGAGAAAGCCAAAAACTTTTTGGAAGAATGTTCTCTGGTCAGATGAGACAAAAGTAGAGCTTTTTGGGAAAAAGCATCAACATAGAGTTTACAGGAAAAAAAAAGAGGCCTTCAAAGAAAAGAACACGGTCCCTACAGTCAAACATGGCGGAGGTTCCCTGATGTTTTGGGGTTGCTTTGCTGCCTCTGGCACTGGACTGCTTGACCGTGTGCATGGCATTATGAAGTCTGAAGACTACCAACAAATTTTGCAGCATAATGTAGGGCCCAGTGTGAGAAAGCTGGGTCTCCCTCAGAGGTCATGGGTCTTCCAGCAGGACAATGACCCAAAACACACTTCAAAAAGCACTAGAAAATGGTTTGAGAGAAAGCACTGGAGACTTCTAAAGTGGCCAGCAATGAGTCCAGACCTGAATCCCATAGAACACCTGTGGAGAGATCTCAAAATGGCAGTTTGGAGAAGGCACCCTTCACATCTCAGGGACCTGGAGAAATTTGCCAAAGAAGAATGGTCTAAAATTCCAGCAGAGCATTGTAAGAAACTCATTGATGGTTACCGGAAGCGGTTGTTCGCAGTTATTTTGTCTAAAGGTTGTGCTACCAAGTATTAGGCTGAGGGTGCCAATACTTTTGTCCGGCCCATTTTTGGAGTTTTGTGTAAAATGATCAATGATTTGACTTTTTTTTCATTCTCTTTTGTGTTTTTTCATTGCAAGCAAAATAAATGAAGATATTATTACCAAAGCATTTGTGATTGCAATCATTTTCTGGAAGAAATTGAGTATTATCTGACAGAATTGCAGGGGTGCCAATACTTTTGGCCAGCACTGTATAAGGGGGGAATTAGGAGTGAGAATTATAAGGGAGGATTAATTAGGGGGCATTATGACAAAAGGGGAGGTCATCTATATAAGGGGGCATTGTGAACATAAGGGGGGTCATTTATATAAGGGATAATAGGGGGCATTATGAATACAAGTGGGGGAGGTTATATAAGGGGTCATTAGGGGGTATCATTTATAAAAGGGGTCAATAGAGGTGCAGTATTTATGTCAGGGGGAATCAGGGGCATAATATGAGGGGTAATTAATTTAATTAAGGTGGCACTTGGGCTTTATTAAGACTAAGTCCCCACGTAGCGGGCCGCAGCAAAAAAGCGCTGCAGGGAAAATCGCGGCGGTAACGCATCATGTTGTTTTTCCTGCAGTGCTTTTCACAGAAAGTCCGCAAAGGTTTCCTCTGCGGACTTTTTGCTTCCATTACATCTATAGGGAAGCCACCGGCATCCCATCCACTGCAGGAACTCTAAAAGGCTGCATTTTTTCAGCGGCATTTACACCATGGCCACACCATGGCATTTACGCCGTGTGCGGCCCCGACCTTAATCTGTCAGGGCAATTTGGGACACTAAACCACCCACACGTCCATATGGACCTGGGGTTAAGTGTCCCAAATCACCCTGTTATAACGCAATCCATGGCCGCATTAAAAATAAAAAAGCTTTATACTCACCCAGCCGCTGTACTCCCCGCACCTGCGCAGTTCTTCAATGAAGCGTAGTGTCCATCTTCGGTTCACTGAAGAACAGCGCAGGTGCCGGGAGGCGTGCCAACAAAGAAGCTCATGAATAAGCCGGACTGTTCTCGCTGAACAGCATCGATCGGACCCTTGTCTAGGTAAGTATAAAGGTTTTTACTTTTAATGCGCCTGCGGATTGCATTACAACAGGGCGATTTGGGACACTAAACCCCAGGTCTATAAAGACCTGTGGGTGGTTTAGTGTCCCAGATTGACCTGACAGATTCCCTTTAAGGAGTTTTCCACCTCGTTTTTATTGATGATCTATCCTCAGAATAGATCATCAATAAGAGATCAGTGCCCCCCCCCCCACCCGATCAGCTGTATGAAGGGGCCATGGCGTCTGTTTATATCACACGCTGTCTGTTTATAGTGACCGTGTGATGTAGTTACAGTCTTGTCACATAGACGTGTATAGGGTAGTAGTTACTGTACATTACATGGCCACTATGAAATGTATAATACTATATAAACAGAGAAGGGGTCACGGCGCTTACACAAGTACCACTATCCACTCAAACAGCTGATCCTGGGGCTCCCGGGTATTGGAACCCCACTAATTTTTTTTTTTACCTTTTAATTAGGAAACACCTGGGACATTAAGAATAAGGGGCAATATTTAAAGGGAGTATACAGGGAAGTTAATTTAAAGAGGCACTAGGGGGTGTTATTCATTATGGGGGAGTTATATTATATATTTTATAATTGGGGGTAGCAGCAGGATGGGTGTGCAGGTGAGGATAATGTGGGTCAGGTGCCTGGAAAAGTGAGGAGCCAAAGATGTCTGTTCTGCAAACTTTACAGAGACTGGAAAAAATGGTTATGGTGGTCCAGATGGAAGAGAAAATGGAATGAAAATGTGAACAATTAGTCAGAGACAACACTGGTAAGTCACTAAATGATACTGCCCTGTATTCACCTTGTTCAGCTTGTGTACAGCCGATATCTACCACTATATGGTCACTGTATAGTGATAATATCGGTATACCTAAGTTGGGGGCCCACTTGGACATGTTCGCCCCCCTGTGCTCAACCCCTAGCTACGCCTCTGATACAGAGTGAAAATGTATAGGTGTCATTCGTCACTGTGTCTTTGTAGCGGTATTTTTCTATAATGGCTTTTTAAGGAACATTTGTGCCATCATGCCTACATTGTAAACTACTTTGCAGGTATTACTGTCAACTAATTTACTTTACTGCAATGACGGGAGTAGATTTCACATATACAGAAGTTTCTTATGATAAGTATAGAAATAACATGTTATTTAGATTGTCATCCAATTATCTCTTTTTCCTACATTAAGAAACCTTCACTAATATGCCTGGTTTAAAGCAGGTTTATAAGAAATAAGCAATGTGCCACACATACCCTATTAAACTTTACTACTAAGAATGGTGTTTTAACACATTGGTGGGCCCAGTGCAAAGGTTTCATAAGTAGGGCCCTCCCCATCACCACCACTTAGACATACCTGACCTGCCCAAATTATAATGTCCTCTTAATGTCCCCCTTCAGTTGTATCAAGTGGAAAGAGAAAAGACAGCAGCAAAATATGAAATAAGGGAAATTAAAACTTAAAGATGTTTTCCGGGCAAAAAAAATCATTTTTCAAAAAAGGTCAGTTAGTGCTATTAATAGGTTAATAAGTGAAGCCAAATACCTACAGCACATGCCGGCACTCTGGCTCTATTGCGCAGGCACCGACAGACGTCTAGAAGAGGAGGAGCCAGCCCCCCAGAAGGAAGTGATGTTCCGTGCCCAGAACATCTGGACAGAAAGACAGGTAAGTATGATGGGGTGGGCTAGTATAGGGGATGTTCCGTTTCCGGAAATGGAATGTCATTGGAAAATCTGAAAATATGCCTGGGGTGGTCACATGTCCGCCCCGGCGATCTAGGTAACTATACATTTTTTGTAAACTAAGTTAGAAAGAAGATATGCAGGAGTGTGGTAAGCTTAGCGTAGAAATATAATTTTATCCCGGACAACCCCTTTAACTTTTATTCTAGTTATGGCAATAAATATTTAAAAATAATATAAATAAAATAATAGGTAGAAACTTAATTGACATCCAGGTATAATTATGTAAAAGGTGGGTCCCCTAATCCTCACTACAGTACTTAATATAATTCTATGCCAGACTGACCATAAAATATATTTTCGCCAATAATGCCGAAATGTAAAATATATATGGTTGTAAATTGCCCAACCAGTGGAACTATAGTTGAGTAATATATAAAGTACTATGACAAATACCCCTAAATTGAATAGATGGGGATCCTGTGTAAATGCAGGACTGAAGCCTCAATAGTTGCTATTTCTAATAGCATCACTCTGTGTTAGAGAAATCACAAATATCAGAGCAGCTCTGGGGCCGCAGCAATTCAGTAGCCGATAACTTATGCGATATTACGCTGAGCTCGAGAACGTGAGTATCCAAACACAGCCGAAGTCTGTCGGAATATTCCAGTAGGCAAAGGCTGGCGGCCGGCACTATAAGGGTGCTATATTTGTTGGCAGAAATAAGTGATATATATCGCTGCTGTCTGCATATAACTCTAGGCACAATTGATTTCGGGTACCATGTCAAGGTGGTTAGACTTTCATTGGAGCAAATAGCAACTGCCCTTACTATGACCAGCTTCCTCTAGGGGCAAGGGTTCCAGTAACCCAGATCCTGTTATAAAGGCATGAATGATTGACAGTCTATTGATCCAATAAGATCAGGCAGGTTGTACTGACAAAGAAAACATTGTATTTATTTGTTGTTGCAAAGACAAATGTATATAATATCTCTACATTTAATGACATAACAAATACACAAAGCGAATTGCTGTGTCTTTATCAAAATTCAGTGTAGGTGGAATTATTAATATAAATAATAAAGATCTCATAGAAGGTGAAGTAACTCAAACCTATTGATACCTATTGATACCTGTATACTGAAATAACATATTTATAGAAAACATCCATAAGGTTTAATTATATTAAGTCTTGTTCCCCCACAGTATATTACTTCCCCTTCCAGCTACCCCCAGTAAAATGGATCAAACAAATAAGGGGCAAAAACCTAATGTAATTGATGAGCAGAGGACAGGGGCCGAATGGTGAAGCAGGGAACAGACGGCTCCCTGTTTCACCATTGTAACCAACTCATCCACAGCGCTGAAGTCAGGGCAGCCTGGACCCACTGCCCGGGACAGCACTCTAAATGCAGGACTGTCCCAGAGTCCCAAGGGACTGTTGGCCTATGGTTAAAGCGGCCCGGGGATGGGGGGGGAATGTTTCTCCTTGTGAAGACAGATAGTTGGTGTAGGGTGTCCTATAGGCCAGGCAATTGTTCCTGGGAAAAAGGGCATGCAAATCAGAGAGCCAATGTATACGAGGCTTTACAAAATTACTTATGGTAGGCAAAGCCAAATCGGAAGTGGGTAACGGAAGAGCTGGAAGATAACATATTTAGAAAAACTAGAGCTAAGAGTACATGGGGCGGCTGTTCTGGGGCGACTGTGCATCACACCAAGATCTTCCTCTTGTTCGGGAGAAGGCAGGGGAAAGTTCCGATCACACCATTGTTTTTGGGAGGGGTATTTGGTGAGAGGACCCATGTTTTTGGTGCTAACAGACTCCCTTTAAATATATCTCAGGGTTCTACCATTAAAGACATTTTTTCCCTATCCACAATACCAGAAAATGGTGGAGCAGCTGAGAAGAGAGGTTGTGTTACTCCACCATCCTCTGGTATTAGTGCAGCCATGGTTACCGCTAGACTGATACACAGCCTGAACGAAAACTGCTAAAAGCTGAGATCTCATTGGTTGTTACAGCCAACAAAATATTTTTGATAAATTGGACCTTCTGTTTTCAACACAGCAGACAGTGGACATGAAAATAAATCAAAATTTGGGTTAGTTTATGTTTCATACCCGCTATTACTATACACATTATCTGGCATAATAGGCATTTAGCTTATAGACATATATTGACTGACAAGTACACAGTATAGGACTATATAGCACCAATCTTTATACATGGCTCGTCAGGAATATTATTGAGATGAAAAGCTCCAGTAGTGTTTGGTTATGCCTTACATCCTAACATGTCTAGTATTTCAGTGTTTAATGCTAACACAACATTACCGACACTATTTGTCTGAACAACAGAGGCATTCAGGCATGGGGATCAATGACCCCGGTGCCTGCACAATATTCCCAGTGGTGATCTCATGCTGAGTTCCATCAGGATCACAGTATGAGCGGACAGCCTCCGCAGGCGGACACCCTGTTTGTATAAATAAGCCTCAAACGTTTAAGAAGATTTTATCCATCTTTACTGAGAAAGCTTCCCAAATACTAACATTTAATTGAAGATCTGAAGCATTAAAACCAGAAACCTTGGCGATTTAACATGGAAGAGAATTAGGGGAGTCTAGCATCACCAAAATGAGTTTTATACCCCTTATATGCAGTTTGTGGACCAGTTAATGACATGGCGGACATATCTTTGTTGTGCCAAAGTGAGATGTCTTGTGAGTCCAAGGTGTGGCACCCATTTTTGCCTGAGTTGCCAGCTAGCACCGCCCCTGAATAAAACGGGTGCCCTGCAAACGTGGCCATACTCTGGGTGCACCAAACATCTTATTTGCATAAAGATTAACAGTTGATTTTCTCTGCAACAAGATTGCATTTTGGCACAGAAAGGTATATTCACTATGTAACCACTACCCCTACCAAAGCATACATGTGGCTTAGAAGGGATTTTAGTGATGGTCAACTTCCTTCAATGACCTACGTTAATAACCACTTCCTCAGACAAGTGATGGCTTCTAAAGCCCCTTCATTCCTTCCTTAAAACACTATTCACACTATTTTTACTTGACACCCATAATTATTCACGATTTCTAGATGCCTCGTACAGCCTTCCAGTCTGTAATGGTCAGTAGTTTGAAATAGGATCAAGATATCAAGACTTGACAGCATAATCTTCCTCATGAATCCATTAGATGGGCAGGCCGGGTAATCATCATGCAGGGCTCATCCAAACCATTATGCATATTAAAAGTGATCCTTGAGCTGTTCCTCTATGTCAAGTTGCTAAAATCTGTATTCGGCTGTTACATAGTTATAAGATTTATGGGAAACCCAGGTGACAGTCAGTGTGCCAGTATTTACCCATCCAGGTGACAGTCAGTGTGCCAGTATTTACCCCATCCAGGTGACAGTCAGTGTGCTAGTATTTACCCCATCCAGGTGACAGTCAGTGTGCCAGTATTTACCCATCCAGGTGACAGTCAGTGTGCCAGTATTTACCCCATTTAGGTGACAGTCAGTGTGCCAGTATTTACCCCATCTAGGTGACAGTCAGTGTGCCAGTATTTACCCATCCAGGTGACAGTCAGTGTGCCAGTATTTACCCCATCCAGGTGACAGTCAGTGTGCTAGTATTTACCCCATCCAGGTGACAGTCAGTGTGCCAGTATTTACCCATCCAGGTGACAGTCAGTGTGCCAGTATTTACCCCATTTAGGTGACAGTCAGTGTGCCAGTATTTACCCCATCTAGGTGACAGTCAGTGTGCCAGTATTTATCCTATCCAGATGACAGTCAGTGTGCCAGTATTTACCCCATCCAGGTGACAGTCAGTGTGCCAGTATTTATCCTATCTAGGTGACTGTCAGTGTGCCAGTATTTACCCCATCCAGGTGACAGTCAGTGTGCCAGTACTTATCCCATCCAGGTGACAGTCAGTGTGCTAGTATTTATCCTATCTAGGTGACAGTCGGTGTGCCAGTATTTACCCCATCTAGGTGACACAGTGTAACAGTATTTAACCCCATCCAGGTGACAGTCAGTGTGCCAGTATTTATCCTATCCGGGTGACAGTCAGTGTGCTAGTATTTATCCTATCCAGGTGACAATCAGTGTGCCAGTATTTACCCCATCTAGGTGACAGTCAGTGTGCTAGTATTTACCCAATCTAGGTGATAGTCAGCGTGCCACTATTTATCCTATCCAGGTGACAGTCAGTGTGCCAGTATTTACCCCATCCAGGTGACAGTGTGCCAGTATTTACCCCATCTAGGTGACAGTCAGTGTGCCAGTATTTATCCTATCCAGGTGACAATCAATCTGGTAGTGTTATCCCTTCCACGCACATTGTACCTTTATAGGTGTAGGGCCAAAGGGTACCATCTGTTAAAGTAACTGAAAACTTGAAACCTATATTCCCATGTTCAGTCCTATATGTCAGTCATTTCTGAGCCCCAACCCTGACAATTAGACCTATAAAATGATTATAGATTGTAATGGTTATAGATTGAATCTCCACATTTTTCAGGCGGAAACCCGACGGACCCCATTATAGTCTATGGGGTCTGCAGGTTTCCACGGGTAGCCGCTTTTTAAGCGGATTGGGTTTCAGTTTTTCGGGTCCCCAAGAGGTCCCAAAAAACAGAAACCCAAAAGCAGGTGTGAAAATAGCATAAATTGACAAATGCAAAATACTAAAGGAAAGTGTTGGTTCTCTAAACAACTTTGTACATACAATATATATTTATACAATATTAGGGATATGGTATGGAAATGTTAATATATCCATCAGAAATCCCAGAACCTAACAATAAAAAAACATACTATCATACCAAATATACCATCAACTAATAATGAAAATAGTGAAAACCTTTTAAAGGGAATCTGTCAGGTCAATCCGGGAAACTAAACCACCCACAGGTTCTTATTAAAATATTAAATATTAAAATATTTCTTTATATCTTAGTCAGTGGCCCTTTAAGTAGAAAGTTGCTGATGTCATAGACGCGGCATTGTCAGGATATTCTATTAGAACTTGCCCACTCAGTTTTCTGTACATTGCTTGACTTTTCTTCTAGAGAACAGCAGTGATATTGGTGAGCGCACCAAGTGTTTTTGAGAATTTTTTGGAAGATGTGGGAGTCAGACTCTTTTGACTGTAGCTCAGTATCATCGAGCTCAGATTCTGACCTCTCTGACCTATCTTCCTTCTACTATGGCATGAAGCCGACGTCATCGTATAACCAGTACCGCCTAGGTGACAACTTCACCGACTACATGGACATGGCGGCTCAGAAAGTGCTGGCCAGGCTGACCAGTAATCCTCAACTGAGAAACCCTGAAAGACATCCAACATCTGGTGACCGTAGAAGCAATGTGCGCTGGGACATTCCTAACACCCCAGAACCACCAAGATGGCCAAAGAAAGAGGTCACCAATGGCCATGGAGATAATAAGTCTATGGCATCAGCAGCCAAGACCCCGGACTACCTCAGGAAAAAGACTTATGAGAAATCTGCCCAGACATCAAAACCATTGCTAAAAATAATGCTTTTGAGTATGGTGCAGTGTAAAAATTCCCCGATATCTCCATGGGAGCAGCATGATAAGCCCCCTGCACCTAAGACAAAGAAGACCTCAGTATTACCTCCTGTAAGACCATCATCAAGTCATCTTGTAATCCAGGACCAGAAGGCAGCCCAGAAGAAATATCTGAAGAAACTGTCACAGCCCAAGATGACAGTTACTGAAGCCCTAAGACTACTGCAAGATGAAGACTGAGAAAAAAAGACCAGAGGGATGGACTCCATTGTCTCTGTGCTATCTGACCATCCTGAGTCTGCTGTACCAGCAAACCAAGAACTGAGGACCGCAGTAATGACAGAAGTGACCAACCTGAGATCTGCAGTGTCCCTAGCAGCCATCAAGTGCATGGACATGATGTTCTCCACATTGCAGACACACATGGACTACAACCTCCAGCAGACTGTCAAGGTGTTGTTACACAAGGCCGGAGAAGCCAGCAGCTTTATCCGGGGAGCAGTGGACAGCGCTCTGACATCTATGGTGCATAATGTCAGTCCAGGCCGTGCTCTGAGAGCCCTCATAGAGGGAGGACTCTGCCATAAGAACAGCTCAGTGAGATCCACCACAGTCAAACATCTGGCAGGTTTGGTGGACAGAATGGGCCCAGAGTTTCTCCTATCTGGAAGAAAAGGGCAATGCCAGCTTTAGCCAAATCTGTTCAGGATAGCTGCCAGCAAGCCAGGATGTATGGCAGGAAGATCCTGAGCAGTCTAGCTCCACACCACAGACAGGAAGCCATGCTGGATAAGTATGTGCCCCCTAAAGAATTACCAGCCATAAAACTCCTGATGAAGAAATACCACAACTAGTCACTGACCCTGATCTTTCTGTAACACTGGAGACATGACATGGAGGACGACTATTACTAAAGATCTTCATGCCTAGCAAGGTATGTGGGAATTTGAGGATTTATATGACTCAATGGGGCAGATTTATTATGCTTTTCACTCCAGATTTCTGGCATACAAGACACAAATTGGGTTTGTGCACAAAAAAAATTGTGACTTTTTGTTTTCTCCACTGCCCTTACCACTTTCTCAAAAAGGGTGTGAGGTGAGGGCGTGCAGGGGGTGGGACTATCACACCGACAGATTTATTATAATTTATGCCACAAATCTGGCATAAATTATGTAGGAAATCTACACCAGCGCACCCTCCGCTGTTGAAGGGGTTATGCCTCATCTGCCTCATAAATCTGCCCCATTGTGTTTCTTTACATTCATTTATAATAGTTGATTTTTTTGTTTTTGTTTTGGAAAGTCAATGTTATTCCCTATAACCCATAGCAACCAATCACAGAATAGATCTCATGTTTTCCTAAAATATTAAAGCTGTGATCCATCTTTAATGAAATCTGCCCCTTCTTTAATATCTTCGGTGGCCTCATAGTCACAGTCACTGTAATGAATGGGACTTGGGATACCAGCAGTCAGACCGCCAGAGATCACTCCTGTATGAGAAGCTCATTGACAAGCCTTAAATCTATATTCATATAAAGCCCCTTTAAGGATGTCACAGTTACCACAAGAAATAAAAGATGCTAAAAAAATATACATGATATATTTTATATGAATGCTACATGTCCGTTCTCTGTAACGTGCTCCTCTTTTGACAGGTCCGTGGGTATCTAAGCCAATGATAGTCTTCCAGATGCCCAGGGTGATGTAACTGAAGAGTGATCCCCAGGATGTGAACGTCACTGCCTCTGCATACACCAGAGCCGTCCTCCATCCTTATGTATGGAGAAAGAAGCCCCCTCCTCATCTGTCCTCCCCTCTGGACTATATCTTCATGATTCTGAAGGACTACCATGCTTATGTCCAGCCAGGGCTTTTACGCACTGAGCCACTTTTGCCTTTGACTCTAGAAAGAAATACTGTAGTGTTCAGTGGCAGATTATTATCAGTTTTGTCTATGATAGTAACGTATCAGTACTGCTATATCATAAACTGGCAATATGACATAACTTGTAGCTGATACATACTGGAAGCTGAAACCAGTAAGCTATAAGCCCATTGTCCCCAATATTTATATAAAACTCCATTCATTGAGGATCTTTATACTGTCAACTAGCGATGAGATTTACAGTGGGGAAAAAAAGTATTTAGTCAGCCACCAATTGTGCAAGTTCTCCCACTTAAAAAGATGAGGCCGGCCTGTAATTGACATCATAGGTAGACCTCAACTAAGAGACAAAATGAGAAAACAAATCCAGAAAATCACATTGTCTGATTGTTAAAGAATTTATTTGCAAATTATGGTGGAAAAAAAGTATTTAGTCAATAACAAAAGTTCATCTCAATACTTTGTTATATATCCTTTGTTGGCAATGACAGAGATCAAACGTTTTCTGTAAGTCTTCACAAGGTTGGCACACAGTGTTGCTGGTATGTTGGCCCATTCCTCCATGCAGATCTCCTCTAGAGCAGGGATGTTTTGGGGCTGTCGCTGGGCAACACAGACTTTCAACTCCCTCCAAAGGTTTTCTATGGGGTTGAGATCTGGAGACTGGCTAGGCCACTCCAGGACCTTGAAATGCTTCTTACGAAGCCACTCCTTCGTTGCCCTGGCGGTGTGCTTGGGATCATTGTCATGCTGAAAGACCCAGCCACGTTTCATCTTCAATGCCCTTGCTGATGGAAGGAGGTTTGCACTCAAATTCTCACGATACATGGCCCCATTCATTCTTTCATGTACACGGATCAGTCGTCCTGGTCCCTTTTCAGAGAAACAGCCCCAAAGCATGAGGTTGCCACCCCCATGCTTCACAGTAGGTATGGTGTTCTTTGGATGCAACTCAGCATTCACTCTCCTCCAAACACTACGAGTTGTGTTTCTACCAAACAGTTCTACTTTGGTTTCATCTGACCATATGACATTCTCCCAATACTCTTCTGGAACATCCAAATGCTCTCTAGCAAACTTCAGACGGGCCCGGATATGTACTGGCTTAAGCAGGGGGACACGTCTGGCACTGCAGGATCTGAGTCCCTGGCGGCGTAGTGTGTTACTGACGGTAGCCTTTGTTACGTTAGTCCCAGCTTTCTGCAGGTCATTCACTAGGTCCCCCCGTGTGGTTCTAGGATTTTTGCTCACCATTCTTGTGATCATTTTGACCCCACGGGGTGAGATCTTGCATGGAGTCCCTGATCAAGGGAGATTATCAGTGGTCTTGTATGTCTTCCATTTTCTAATTATTGCTCCCACAGTTGATTTCTTCACACCAAGCTGCTTGCCTATTGCAGATTCAGTCTTCCCAGCCTGGTGCAGGTCTACAATTTTGTTTCTGATGTCCTTCCACAGCTCTTTGGTCTTCACCATAGTGGAGTTTGGAGTGTGACTGTTTGAGGTTGTGGACAGGTGTCTTTTATACTGATAACAATGTCAAACAGGAGCCATTACTACAGGTAATGAGTGGAGGACAGAGGAGCCTCTTAAAGAAGAAGTTACAGGTCTGTGAGAGCCAGAAATCTTGCTTGTTTGTAGGTGACCAAATACTTATTTTCCACCATAATTTGCAAATAAATTCTTTAAAAATCAGACAATGTGATTTTCTGGATTTGTTTTCTCATTTTGTCTCTCATAGTTGAGGTCTACCTATGATGACAATTACAGGCCTCTCTCATCTTTTTAAGTGGGAGAACTTGCACAATTGGTGGCTGACTAAATACTTTTTTTTCCCCACTGTACATGTGGTGTGTTCTTATATGTTCACTGTAGGCAGTGGCGTAAATACCGGGGTAGCAGTGGTAGCGGCTGCCACAGGGCCCAGGACCTGATGCAATATTTTTTCTTTTTTAATAGGCCGTTACCTGATGGAGTAACCCTGCAAGTGAATTGTGCTTGAAAATACAAGGAAAAAATCAAATTCTCCATTTTCCAATTTGTATTCTCCATACTTTTGTTTGCTCAAAGTTATCCCTCACATCTTCCTCCACCAAGGAGAGTGGTAACACAATAAAACACATATTATTGATCAGGTGTCCACAAAATAATTACAAAGTGAATGCTGGAAGAAAACAGTATTACCACCAGAGGCGGTCATACATTGTGGCTGTACAATGTGGCATCTGATGGTAAATGGTAATGGAAAGAAACCAAGGTTTCATCACTGTCATTTTCAGGGCCGAAGAGACACAAAATGAAATGTAATAGAGTTCCTGTCTTCCCGAGGAGCAGTTAACATATTATACAGTATTACAGCATGTACAAATTGCGAGCCGCTAACTACCATATATATTGTGTTATTCTCTGGACTAAGATATCCTAGGGATACATGTATGAGATAGCTATTTATGTTCCACTTATTTTCTTACTATTTGCCTCTCGGTTTCTTCACTGGTTTGTATATTTTTGGGGCTGTTTACTCCAAGCTACAGTCTTTTTATGACCAAGCAAATTCATAAATATTCCGAGAATATGCTGAAGAATGATAAGAAGTCACCTTTCAGAAAGCACCGCTATTTCCTGGAAGCCGTTTCTTTTGAAGTCAGACTATGAGCTCATAAAATAGAGTGACATTTATTGTTCCATATTACTGCCGCTGCAGGCTCTCATTACTATTTATATGTGTTTCTGCCATTGCACGTATATAGTAGATCAGAGGAAGGGCATGGGGGTAGTAGGCTATGGGGGCAGCCCGTAAAAGGTGCAACTATTACACCTATTAACATTTGAAGTAACTGTCCAGTCAAGAGCTAAAAATTATATTTAAGTAAATAGCTATAAGGGATGAATACATGCCATTTATTTCTCTCAGATCTTGCTGCTTGGCTGCATTTTAACTTAACTCCACTAGGATAGAACTGTGATCTGTGACTACAGTTTAGCTACAGTGTGCACAGATAGTCTGAGGTAGTCTAAGACACACCTCCCTCCCCTGCTGCTCTGCATCTTTATACTGACTACTGTGTATAAACACAGGATTATCACAGGCTAAGGTAAGGCAGAGCCTGAGGGATCGCTTTAAAAAGGACCATTAAGCATTTCCACCAACAGTCCTTTGAATTCTAGGGACCACTCCACTGATTCTGGTGCAGTTGGAATTTTTTCTTTAGCCTTCACCATTCCTGAGCAATCAGTACATTTAGTTTTGGTGACTGATATGCTAATAAGGCTCTCTACTTCCAAGTGGTTGCTCTTAGGACACAGCAAACAATGGAAGCGTGATTCTGAGCACTTAACACTTTCTGCCTCTGATTGGGCAATGTCTGAGCTCTGAATTATACCTCCTACCTGCTCCTGCCAGAGAACCCCCACTTGACAGTAGAAAGTCTAATTAGCATATCAGGCAACAAAACTAACTGCACTGATTGCTCAGGAATGGTGTAGAGCAAGTGAATAATTGCCAACTGTGCTGGAATCATTGAAGGAGTGCCTATTAAAGGATGCAAAGAATTGGTGGGTGTAAGTTCCTCTTTAAATATATGAAATTGATATTATATCTGCTGCCCTTTAGTAGAAAAGAATATAAAATGAGGGAGAGAAGACAAGCTCTGTGACTTTTAGAGTAAAAAACAGAGTTAAACCTAACAGGACTCCTAGTAGAGAAAGTGAGTCCTGCTGACCCTGCCCACACACAGTGATTGACATCTTCAGTGTGTGTACACAGAAAACTGTCAATCACTGTATGTGGGCAGGGTCAGCAGGACTCACTGCCTCTACTAGGAGCCCTGTCAGCATTTATTCTGCTTTTGACTCAGAATTCCTTTAAACCAATTTATCACAGAGCTCAGCTTCTCTCCCTCTGTCATATAACTCTATAAACCACAGAGCTCAGCTTCTCTCCCCTATCATATAACTCTATATATCACAGAGCTCAGCTTCTCTCCCTCTGTCATATACACCTATATATCACAGAGCTCAGCTTCTCTCCTCTATCATA
This sequence comes from Leptodactylus fallax, assembly GCA_947044405.1. Taxonomy (NCBI): domain Eukaryota; kingdom Metazoa; phylum Chordata; class Amphibia; order Anura; family Leptodactylidae; genus Leptodactylus; species Leptodactylus fallax. The sequence continues at coordinate 3,568,952 of CAMRHE010000132.1, forward strand.
TAACCCTATATATCACAGAGCTCAGCTTCTCTCCCTCTATCATATAACCCTATATATCACAGAGCTCAGCTTCTCTCCCTCTATCATATACACCTATATATCAGAGCTCAGCTTCTCTCCCTCTATCATATAACCCTATATATCACAGAGCTCAGCTTCTCTCCCCTATCATATAACCCTATATATCACAGAGCTCAGCTTCCCTCCCTCTATCATATAACCCTATACATCACAGAGCTCAGCTTCTCTCTCTCTATCATATAACTCTATAAACCACAAAGCTCAGCTTCTCTCCCCTATTCTATAACCCTATATATCACAGAGCTCAGCTTCTCTCCCCTATCATATAACTCTATATATCACAGAGCTCAGCTTCTCTCCCTCTGTCATATACACCTATATATCACAGAGCTCAGCTTCCCTCCTCTATCATATAACCCTATATATCACAGAGCTCAGCTTCTCACCTCTATCATATAACCCTATATATCACAGAGCTCAGCTTCTCTCCCTCTATCATATAACCCTATATATCACAGAGCTCAGCTTCTCTCCCCTATCATATAACCCTACATATCACACAGCTCAGCTTCTCTCCCTCTATCATATACACCTATATATCACAGAGCTCAGCTTCTCTCCCTCTATCATATACACCTATATATCACAGAGATCAGCTTCTCTCCCTCTATCATATAAACCTATATATCACAGAGCTCAGCTTCTCTCCCCTATCATATAACCCTATATATCACAGAGCTCAGCTTCTCTCCTCTATCATATAACCCTATATATCACAGAGCTCAGCTTCTCTCCTCTATCATATACACCTATATATCACAGAGCTCAGCTTCTCTCCCTCTATCATATAACCCTGTATATCACAGAGCTCAGCTTCTCTCCCTCTGTCATATAACTCTATAAACCACAGAGCTCAGCTTCTCTCCCTCTATCATATAACCCTATATATCACAGAGCTCAGCTTCTCTCCTCTATCATATAATCCTATATATCACAGAGCTCAGCTTCTCTCCCTCTATCATATAACCCTATACATCACAGAGCTCAGCTTCTCTCTCTCTATCATATAACTCTATAAACCACAAAGCTCAGCTTCTCTCCCCTATTCTATAACCCTATATATCACAGAGCTCAGCTTCTCTCCCCTATCATATAACCCTATATATCACAGAGCTCAGCTTCTCTCCCTCTGTCATATACACCTATATATCACAGAGCTCAGCTTCTCTCCTCTATCATATAACCCTATATATCACAGAGCTCAGCTTCTCTCCCTCTATCATATAACCCTATATATCACAGAGCTCAGCTTCTCTCCCTCTATCATATACACCTATATATCACAGAGCTCAGCTTCTCTCCTCTATCATATAAACCTATATATCACAGAGCTCAGCTTCTCTCCCCTATCATATAATCCTATATATCACAGAGCTCAGCTTCTCTCCTCTATCATATAACCCTATATATCACAGAGCTCAGCTTCTCTCCTCTATCATATACACCTATATATCACAGAGCTCAGCTTCTCTCCCTCTATCATATACACCTATATATCACAGAGCTCAGCTTCTCTCCTCTATCATATAACCCTATATATCACAGAGCTCAGCTTCTCTCCTCTATCATATAATCCTATATATCACAGAGCTCAGCTTCTCTCCTCTATCATATACACCTATATATCACAGAGCTCAGCTTCTCTCCTCTATCATATAACCCTATATATCACAGAGCTCAGCTTCTCTCCCTCTATCATATAACCCTATATATCACAGTGTTCAGCTTCTCTCCTCTATCATATAACCCTATATATCACAGTGTTCAGCTTCTCTCCCCTATCATATAACCCTATATATCACAGAGCTCAGCTTCTCTCCCCTATCATATAAACCTATACATCACAGAGCTCAGCTTCTCTCCCTCTACCATATAAACATATATATCAGAGAGCTCAGCTCCTCAGCTCAGCTCCTCTATCATATCATGCCCTCAGAAAGAATCAATTTAAAATGTCTAGGAGATACACAATGGGAATAGAAATCTACTTATATTCTGAAATATTGACTTGATGAATTGCATTACCAAACAGTTATCTGTTCTTACTTCCTTGCAATTATTTTCTCATCCAGTAGAGCAATACTAACTGTACACAATTATTGTAAGGCCAGTATGTTTTCATTAACATGTGCAGTGGTGATAATCCCCCAGAGCATTTACAGTAAATGAGAAGAAGATATGATCTGCTGACAAGACTTCGTCAAGGATATTATCTTGGGAGATTACAACTCAAGGTGACGTACATATATACTGTATACTCATAATCCCTGACAAGGAGGCAAATAGAGCTCCGAGACATTCATCACCTACAAAAGACAGAAATAGTGGAAATAATTCTGAATACTGAGGACTGACAATAAACTACAGGGAAATGAAAAGTCAATTCTGTGACTTAATAATGCTAGCAAGTTTATCAGTTCTTCTTCCATGGAAATAAACACAGTGTCTATCTGTATCTGCATTTCACTAACTAAACATATCACACCTAAATCCTCTCGTTTCTGCACATTTTCACCTAGTCTTTTGTTCCTGCACTTTCCCCCCTCTTGCAAACCTTCTTGTTCCTGCACTTTTCCCCATCTTGCAAACCTTCTTGTTCCTGCACTTTTCTCCCTTTTCCTGCATTACCTCTCGTTCCTCCATATTTCCATCGTCTTGCAATCCTAATTCCAGCACCCTTTTCTTTTTTACTTGTACCTGTCTTGTTCCCATATCTTTTCACCTGTTTTACAATACTTTAGCGGTCTGCCTGTTCAATGGGCAGTCGACGCTAGTGTAAACCTACCGTAACTCATGTTAATTTGACTCTTTCAATGGCTTCTGTGATAAACTTTTACACTGCAACAAGTTATCATTCTGCAAAGAGTCAAGTTAAACTTTGTTACATCTGTAAAATTCTGTCTGCAAGTAAGTCAAATAGTTTTCGTTCACAAGTCTAAAGATATGAAATCTTAATAGTTTTGTATCTTTAGTCAATAGAATAGCCCCTTCAAAGGATGCCATCTATACAGTATATCATATCATTATTGTACAGCTGAATGCAGTGAGTACATGTGGTGATATCTCTTTAGATTGATCAGGGTGCTCACTACGATTCTTGCTGAGGACCTAATTTCATCTAATACTCAGGACCATGTATTATATTGTAATGGAATAGTCATCTTGCTGGATGTCCCCATTATATAATGATCTGGAATTGTACCCCTACAAAAGGCGACTTCTCCTTTATCTGGTCCCTACAATAAGCTGCTTGCACTTGTGATCATCCCTCATTTTACAAGGAACATTAGCACAATATACTCATAAGCTGCTGGAAATAATATATTGTCACAATCAGTAAAATGGTCCATTAATTGTAAACAGGGTAATGTTTTCTGGTGAATGGAGATGCCTTCAGTAAATTGCTTTTATATCTCTTGAAAAACTGAGCTAATGTCTTGATAGAAATAAAAAAATAGAAGCTAAACCTGGAAACCTCCTAAGGCCTAGAGAAAAAGCTGAGGCTGCCGCTGATAAAGCAAGGTGAGAATCTGCGGGTGTGAGGTGCTAAGCTGCAAGCTTACTGCCTATTTATGTGAAGATTCTTGCAAATCCCTCAGGTATCAAAATGTGGTAAGGGATTTCTAGAACATAAAATATATTTCTGAGCAGAATAAAGAATAGCAGAATGCAGCCAGTAACATACTGCGGGGCTATATTGATGCAAATGTTGGCAATGAGGCAGACTTAATGTGCAACTCTCTTAGGGGACTATACCTATAACTGGAGATCGAACTTATGGAGCTATGCGAAGAAGGTCGATATCTTGGTATCCACCACTACCGATGGTAAAGGATGTATGTACAGGTGTGTCCTTATTGTCTTATAATGTATGTGGGTCTTGTTTTCATGCTCAGTTTAATCAGGGTACCAGAGTTTGCCGCTGTCTGGTCTTACATGGGGCAGGAATAATGGATAGGCACTACAGTGGTGGTGATTGACGTACTCTAGTCACTATGTCAGGACAGTCACCAGTGATGTGTCCCTGACTAGGGTGGACTTAATGGTAGTATACTGCATTGGGTGCGCAGATGACGGTCTGCAAGACCTAGGTCCAGAAGTCATGAGGTGTGACGTCTAGGTGGCGAATGACATAAAACCAAGGGTTTTATGTCATTCACCAGAGAAACATGCAGTCTGTAACTGACTGATCGCTGACCTCAGACACTGGGAGGAAGCTTGCAAAAACTAAGCCACTCCAGGTATTCTGGCAATCCCCTTCCAGTCACACAGACTACTTAAATTGAGTGTCACCATTACCCAATACATCAACCCAGCTCAGCAGATAGGTTTGGATCACCTGGTGGTTTCCCCTTGTGAATCGCTGACTCTATTGCCGAAATGCTGATGTTTTGTCAATATGCAAATAAGTTATTTGGAGAAACAAGGGCATGTGCTTTCATGTGACAAGAATGGTCTCTCTCTCCAGTTTGGGACACTAAATAAAAGTAGCATCAAGAGCAGTCCAGTGGTTGCATTTATTTCCAAGACTACAAATGCACCTCGCAGATAGATACTAAAGAGGTAGTATATGTCATGTGGCTGTTATAGGGCCACTAGAGAGAAGGGGCCCCTGTTCCAATCACTTTGCTTTTTTTTTTTTGTCAAAAATCTGTACAGGACGGGGGTAAATTATTAGTTAAAATAATTCATGGAAAGGGTGTAAATGTTGAAAACAATCATAAGACCCCTTTTTTTGCTCAGCATCATAAAAAGTTGCCCTTTTTTATTTATTTTTTCTGTTTATAAATCCTGTGTACAGGCAGCAATGTGGACAGTGGATGTCTTTGTGCTGGTTGCCGTAGCTATGTCCACAAACACAATCACGGTAACACAGATTCATTGCATCTGTCTACAGCGATTTCACTACTGACTATATCCAGGGGAAATCATTTCAATAAACAGATTTGTCCCCCTCCTTACTTTTCCTCTTGGGTTGGTATAAGATGGCAAGGTTTTAAAAAAATGAACATGATTTTCTGATACTCTGTCACAAGATAACAATTGTGTATGTGCTATGGGTGCTTAGTAGTTTGCACTGTCGCCTTGCAGCCCTGACCTTAAATCTGACCAAGGGGTATATTCTCCCCCTGTTTGTATGGGTTTCCTCCCACATGCCAAAAATATACTGATAGGTAAATTGGCTTTCTGTAAAACAACGGACCCTTGCGAGTGTTGTGGTTAAGTGCTTATATGGCTGCCACTAACTCCCCTACTCTACAACGCTTCTGACTCTTTCAGCCCCTTGGTGCGAGAATTACAATTGTTAGTCATTGTCTATGGGTCCCCCAGCGTGTCAACACATCATGATATTGTATTGCTTTCATGAGAGCCCATAACCAAATTGGAGTTAAGGTAAGCATGGAAATATCTGTAACTCCCAGCAAAGTATCTGCATAGCTGGTTATGAACTTATTATGCCAACATAAAAGATTAAATGTAGCTCCAAAAGTCAAATTACTCCGGAAAGTATAAGAGCTAAAGTCTGGGACTGCTTTATAATAGCACAATATATGTCCTATATAATATAGATTGAACATATAGGTATTTTGTGCCTCTCTCGCTTTCTATGATTTTATTTGCAACCAACCGTCTTGAGATCCTGAATTGTGCGGAAACACAAAGCATGCTGCAGCAACTTGGGTGCTTTATGAACAGTGTTATTTCCATAACATGGATAGAAAATCATTGTTATAGGCTACTGGCTTTCAATGTAAATCTGCTTTGTTTCCATCGATATGTAACCGTAGAAGAGATATAGCGCAGCAGGCTGTAAGTCAAACAACCATTTATACTGCGCTACAGGAGCTATGCCTTCAGATCCGCACAACCTCTACTAAACATGACAAATGCAAAATAGAAATCCATTACAAGCACAAGTAAACAAAAACTAGATTGGCCATCTGTGCGCTTCAATAGAAAAGCAGCCATTCTGCTCCTACACCCAATTTCATAGACTTAAGAAGAACAGTTTCAGCCTTTATCCAGCACATGATAAATTGTCTTTGTAAAAGTGCCCGAGCAATGCTCAGCTGTGATGAAAATGTATGTTTTATATTGTAGTAGGGTTAGGGATCTGCAGATCTATAAATTGATGTTTTCCATCGATGAAGGCAAAGTTGCTATCGGTCTTCTGCAGTCACACGGCTGTGGGATAGGTTATGGATGAGAATTGCCAAGTCAACATTGCAAATGTTATTGTAGGAAACAAAACTGCAGATGGAATGATGTCAAGAATGCCAAAATGCAGATGATCAGGGGAGATAAGGACGTGTTTACCGAGTAGAAATGTTCTACAAGGCATTCTTTGGCAGTGGACAAAGCCTTGTGAGTGGGCACCATGTCTTCCAGCCAATCTGTCCTCTGCTGACTCGCAATTTCATTCACTTAATGTGTCCATATAGAATTATTATTACATCATTATGGGGGACCTAAAAGGGTTTTTGAGGCACAGGATATTGATGGCCTAGGCTTAGAATATCAGATCACTGGCGGGAGGGGGGGTCTTAGTACCCCTGCCAATCGCCTATTTAAAGGGGTAAAGCAACCACTGCAGCCTCTTCAATGTTTACCATAATCCAGCTCCCTGCATAGCATCTACCAAGAGGCAGAATATTGCACATTTGTTCCATTCACTTGGATGTGGAAAAACCATATTTGCCAATATCTGCAGATGAAGATGTGGAAGAATGACACCACGCCCCCCTTTTGATATCTGCCACACCCCGTTTTGTGGCAAGGACATGCAATGTGCTGACTACATTCATTTATTGTAAAGTGACCAGAACATAATGGACAATGAAATGACAGAGAGCCTGGTGGATGCAGAAGTATTGTGCCAAGCCCAGGAGATCTGCCCACTCTTCGGGGACTCCAGGAGGTCACCACTTTTTTTGGTAGTCTCCCAGACGTTCCAAGAGAGTTTGCAGGTATGAGAAAATCTACAATATCCTGCACAACTGTTACTAAGTAGATACTGTGCAGGCAGATGGCCAAGGTAACTACTGAAGAGGCTGCAGAACTCAGACAAGTACTGCTGCCCCTTGACATAGCTGATAGACAGACATGCCAAGAGTCAGACCCCCAATGAGCTAATATTGATAGCCTAGTCTCACCAATCCTGAGAATGAAGAGGCCATAGTGCCAATTTAGTGCTGCAGCCTCTTTATATTCTAGAGTTACGCCATTAACTCATGAGCTGGAAATAACCCTTTAATACTTATAGGGACCCATAAAATGCCACATTTTCTGTTTGTACGTTTTCGTGTCCCATGCCTGTAATGAAACTACAGTTTGATTCATTCCCTTGTAGGGGGAATTACAAAAACAGAATAGCACAGCCAGCTCAGCTGTTTCTGTAATACAGGCCACCTCAGGCTGTGGCATATGGATGGGTATTCCCATCTCAAACATAAAGTGCGGAGATGGGAATAACCCTATAAAGGGAGGGCTATCTAAGGAATTAAAGTCATCCCAATCTAAGTCATGATGATTTGAAGAATTCGCAAAAATCACATGGTCATGCCCCATATGATAGACCAATAAAAAAGCCATGCACTAAAAATTGCATTATATAATGCATATAATAATAACTGAATTGTACACCTTTGTACCCACAACATTGCACATTTCAATGGTCTCTGGTATGCCCAGGAAAAAAGAACACGTGATTTGATTGAGATGAATACTAAGGATAGAAAGACAAGATGGGTACCATGTCTGTGCACTTGGTTTACTGATGCAGCATATGGGAACAACCTTGCCGCAACTCGCATATGTTCACATATCGTTCATATACTCACACATGTTCACATCGCGTTCACATACGTCTAGCTATCCTGCATAGTTTCCCTCAGTGCGATTAAAAAGCATTGACTGCAGCTTTTTTTGATCCAAATAGTTAAGAGCTCCATGCAAAATTTGAGCCTATGGTGTACTGGAGAGAGGATGCTAGATGCAATGCTTCATCTCCCTTACAATTGTATATTGTAGAAAGTACCCTCTGCAGTCTTACCTTCTGTGATGCTCAGTGCACTCAATGTGAGATTTAGCTCACGTCTGCCTCTACATGACTTGAATCCTGCAAACATAAATGACTATGGATTAGACACATCAGGGCAAAAAAAGATTTGTGAATTAATAATATCATTACCAAATATCTGTATGTCTGTACTGTATAGATATAAGATGGTATTATATCTTTATCCTGTAGAGGATATATATCAATAAATGGAAACATCATCTAAAACGCTTCTATAAGCAGCAGCACCCAGGGCAGTGTGTGGTATTACAGCTCAGTATTAATCCCACTATATACTGTACATAGATGTAGCAGAGCTAGCCACACTTCTGCAATTGGTAAAAGAGCTGTAGTGTGAAATCCTATCACAGAGGACAGGAAAAACAAAGGAAAAATCATCGGAAAACATTTTTGATTGACTTTTCGTTGGTTCATTTGTCTTCTGTGATAAGATATCACATTGCAGCAGTTCTGGTTAACTTGACTCTGCTACATACATATATATATATAGAGAGAGAGAGAGAGAGAGAGAGAAGAGAGAGAGAGAGAGAGAGAGAGAGAGAGAGAGAGAGAGAGAGAGAAGGGGAGATATATATAGTCATGAAACACACATACACTTCACAGATTTCACAGTTTCATTATTTATTTAACCAAAACTACCCCAAGACTCTTTCCTATACCCCCATTCTCCAGCAACCCCCCAGATTCCAGGGCGGGTGGCTGTGCCTCCTTCCTCCTTTATTTCTAGTTGGGTTACACACTTTCTACTGTTCATCCCTTGTTTTGATGGTTTCCTTTTTTGATATAATGCTGCATCAGAGTATTTGCTTGTCCCCTCTCCCTCTCCCACTTGTTTACACTCCCAGCAACTGTACCCCCCGATGTCCCTCGGCTACCTCCCCCCCGTATTCAGTTGAGATTTATGTTGTTTTTTTCTTTTGTGCAAAAATTTAATAAAAATAGCTATTTTTGTTTAGTTTCTTACATCAGCGACGGAGCAAGAAGCAGATGCAAGATAAACAGAAGAAGATGCAGAGGGCGTGAAAAAGCAGCGCTGGAGGCGGGTTGCGGTGATGACGCGGAGTGCTCGGAGCACAGAGGGAACGCCCCCGGTGCTCCCTGAGCATAATTTACATATGAGAATAAAAAATTTTTTGTACAAACGGCGGCAAGGAGAAGAAAAGTAAAGATAGGACTAGAATAGCCTTTATAAAGGCTATTCCAACACTGCTTCAGTTAAAAACATGTTTCCCCAATGACAGACTCCCTTTAAATGAAAAATAAAAACTACCCCAAAATGCAGTAGCAGTGTGTTAATAACTAAGTACACTCTTGCTGCTTCCACAGAAATTAAGAGGGTAAGTCGCGGCCAGGTGCTGCTAATCAAATGCCTTTGATTAATTCATCATCAGCAAGTGTGATCACCTCTGTAAAAGTAGAAGTTTTGGCAGTTTGCTAGTCTGGAAGATTTAGGCGTATGCTAATACAAGGCCAAGGAGAAACGTCATCAGCAGTAATCCCTTTTCAATAGAACTTTTAATTGAATGGGATGGAAAAGTTGGACATGCAGGACTTTTTCGTCTGTCAATTTCCAACAGACACTGCGACGGAGACCCTGATGCAGATGTGAACCCAGTCTTAGAGTATTTTCGTTTGTACAATGTATGCTCTTTTGACATTTGATACTAGAATTACCTGAGCAGAAGTCAGGAAATTATACAACTTGTAATGAATCAGCAGATGAAGCAAACAAACAGGTAGAAAGCAGCAGGTAATATTCTCCATCCAGCCGGTACTCACATGAATGGAGTGGTGTGAATTTCATTTGCTATGTGTCACTCTCTTGGACAATGTACAGTACTTTCCAGTGTAGATACTGATTAATTTATGAAGCCAAGGATGCCACACTGAATGGATCTTTACGTAGTTCTAATGAATAGCGGCAGACCGGCCAAAAGGTCCACCATGGAATCACTAATCTAATTTCCAACCAATACAGCAATATGTGAATAATGATCGCTGTGTACGATGGAGATTACATGTGACACCAGAAAAGACATTGATTACTACAAGTCACGGAACCTCAAACGCTGCGTGAAAACCTAAGAAGATCTATGAGTGGCTGAGACAAGGAAAAGCAGAGGGGAGTATGGAAGTCATCTATTGACACCACAACATTTATTTAGGACAGGGGAGTATACAGAAATCATGAGGCCCCATAGCTAAAGTCACCATACCTTCTCAAAAAAAATTGGTTGCAGAAATAATGTATTTTCTCTTGATATTTTTAGCAAATTTGTGTTAAGAATAAAAAAGAAAAAGAAAAAAAACCCTCAGCAACAATGACAACAATGCATATCTGACAAACTGCATAAATCTCAGGGGGGGATTTCTGACATTTGGATTGCCACAAATCAAAAGAGATAAAAGTGATGTGAGAGGGTCTTGCATGCTCCATCACTCCATGGGCACCCAGGAGAACAAGTGAATCCCCCGCTGGGTCCCCTTCTCATCCTGGCACATTGCCCTTCATACAAATTCACAATATCACATCCTTATTTAAGAAACTACCCAGTTTATATTTATATACTGGAGACACAATGGGTGGTGACCAGAATCAACTCGTATCCTTCCTCCCTGGGCCCTATCCTCTCAATCACACTGCAGGGGCCCCATTCACCAGTCATCTTGCAGCACCTTCTGCTGCCTCTGTATGCTCCTGTGTGGGCACATATCCTTGGCTCACAGAGCTAAGAGGGTCCTCGTTCAAGACAAGAGTCAGGTAGCAGACTACTAACAGGACCCCAGGACAGAAGAGACAAGAGCTAGGCAGCAAGGTACTGCTGAAAAATAAATGTATATTGTCGACATTTTAGGACTTTGCAAACAATTGTCAGGTAATATTTGCATGTAGCTGTATAGTGGGCTCCAAGAATGAATTTTACTGGTGGATCTAGGCACCCCAGTCCGAAACTGCTCATACCGATTGCCTATCCATGGTAGGTATGCTATGTACGTAGAGGATACAACTACTGTTGGGCTATATACCACCCACACAGGAGAAGAGATACTGGGAGGTATGAAGAAATAGTGATAGCTCTTAATTCTAAAAAAATATAATGTCAATAGAATAGTTCAGAATACACAATAAAAGCATGGCTACTTTCTTCTACGTGGGCTGTGTCGGGTATTGCACCTCAGCTCCATGGAATTCAATAGAGCTCAGTTGTGCATAATTTTGTTGAAAAGAGGTGGTGGGTGTGAATTATTTGTTATCAGCACACACCGCTATACCCTTTAAGGGCAGCTTGTAGCTGCTTTTTCTTACAGCACAACAATATTATGGCAGGTAAGACATAACATGGATGTGGTGATAGGTTCTCTTTATGGGTGAGGAACCAGCTACTAAATCCAGATTCCTTGTTTAGCCCCAAGCCAAATCCATTATTTACACCGGGGTCCACATCTCCTGGTAGCCTTGTTACATAACGCATTATTATCATACATTCCATGAATGATAATGATGTAGAATATGCCAGTCATTTCTGCATCCCATATATATTGTCAACTACTACTACAGACATGGATATACAGTCATATGAAAAAGTTTGGGCACCCCTATTAATCTTAATCATTTTTAGTTCTAAATATTTGGGTGTTTGCAACAGCCATTTCAATTTGATATATCTAATAACTGATGGACACAGTAATATTTCAGGATTGAAATGAGGTTTATTGTACTAACAGAAAATGTGCAATATGCATTAAACCAAAATTTGACCGGTGCAAAAGTATGGGCACCTCAACAGAAAAGTGACATTAATATTTAGTAGATCCTCCTTTTGCAAAAATAACAGCCTCTAGTCGCTTCCTGTAGCTTTTAATCAGTTCCTGGATCCTGGATGAAGGTATTTTTGACCATTCCTCTTTACAAAACAATTCCAGTTCAGTTAAGTTTGATGGTCGCCGAGCATGGACAGCCCGCTTCAAATTATCCCACAGATGTTCAATGATATTCAGGTCTGGGGACTGGGATGGCCATTCCAGAACATTGTAATTGTTCCTCTGCATGAATGCCTGAGTAGATTTGGAGCTGTGTTTTGGATCATTGTCTTGCTGAAATATCCATCCCCGGCGTAACTTCAAATTCGTCACTGATTCTTGTCCATTATTCTCAAGAATCTGCTGATACTGAGTTGAATCCATGCGACCCTCAACTTTAACAAGATTCCCGGTGCCGGCATTGGCCACACAGCCCCAAAGCATGATGGAACCTCCACCAAATTTTACAGTGGGTAGCAAGTGTTTTTCTTGGAATGCTGTGTTTTTTTGACGCCATGCATAACGCCTTTTTGTATGACCAAACAACTCAATCTTTGTTTCATCAGTCCACAGGACCTTCTTCCAAAATGAAGCTGGCTTGTCCAAATGTGCTTTTGCATACCTCAGGCAACTCTGTTTGTGGCGTGCTTTCAGAAACGGCTTCTTTCGCATCACTCTCCCATACAGCTTCTCCTTGTGCAAAGTGTGCTGTATTGTTGACCGATGCACAGTGACACCATCTGCAGCAAGATGATGCTGCAGCTCTTTGGAGGTGGTCTGTGGATTGTCCTTGACTGTTCTCACCATTCTTCTTCCCTGCCTTTCTGATATTTTTCTTGGCCTGCCACTTCTGGGCTTAACAAGAACTGTCCCTGTGGTCTTCCATTTCCTTACTATGTTCCTCACAGTGGAAACTGACAGGTTAAATCTCTGAGACAACTTTTTGTATCCTTCCCCTGAACAACTATGTTGAACAATCTTTGTTTTCAGATCATTTGAGAGTTGTTTTGAGGAGCCCATGATGCCACTCTTCAGAGGTGATTCAAATAGGAGAACAACTTGCAATTGGCCACCTTAAATACCTTTTCTCATGATTGGATACACCTGGCTATGAAGTTCAAAGCTCAGTGAGGTTACAAAACCAATTTTGTGCTTCAGTAAGTCAGTAAAAAGTAGTTAGGAGTATTCAAATCAATAAAATGATAAGGGTACCCAAATTTTTGCACCGGTCAAATTTTGGTTTAATGCATATTGCACATTTTCTGTTAGTACAATAAACCTCATTTCAATCCTGAAATATTACTGTGTCCATCAGTTATTACATATATCAAATTGAAATGGCTGTTGCAAACACCCAAATATTTAGAACTAAAAATGATTAAGATTAATAGGGGTGCCCAAACTTTTTCATATGACTGTATTTATAGAATTTTTTTTAAGAAAAGGCATGATGACATCACTTGGAAAATCTGCTTAACACAGCAAAATTCTTGCATGGCATATCTAAACCAAATTGTTTAGAAGAAAGGTTACTTGTCCATTGATCAGAACCATAAAAAAGAAGCTATTTTTGCTATTTACTAAGCTTTGTGTTCTGAAGAGCATATCACATAATAAAGGCATTGAAAGCAAGTAGCAAGACAGCTCTCATGATAATAAACCTGGAGGTGGAGGGGGGGGGCTTTAAATTAGAACAATGCCCCCATGTTACCATTATGGCAGCATCTTTCTTCTTCCAGCTCTAACAAGGACTGATAATATCACACAGATGTGTACAGTGCCTTAAACCCAAAGTATTATCATTAATGAAGAGATTGTGATTTGTTTTTTCTAGCAATTGCTGCTTGCCCATAAGGCTCTGTTCACATCACAATACAATGAACTCTCTCTAAATTGACCGTAATTTTCACAGACAAACATTTTTTTTATGAGGGGGGTACTATCAAAGAAATACAAATACAGAATGCTGGTTAAAATGTCTAATCGAATCAGTAAACATGCAGCCCCCTAAAAAGCACAAATAATGATGAATGAGCCCAAAATCATATATTTTGTTTGGTGTCACATCAGCATATCACACATATCCACAGATTAGGGCTTATAAAATGGCCATGGCACTGTACAAAAAATAAACATTCATGGGCTACTCTCTTTCTTATTTTCCATGGAGACCCATTGCTTTCTCAGTTCAAGATGGCCCCATGATTCAGCTCCAGCATGGCACCACAGTAATTCTTGGCCTCCAATACGGCAACCAACTAAATATTGGTCTCCAGCATGGCTGTCCCTTTCTTGCTTGAACCCCAACTTGGCTGCCCTCTCATTCCTGATCTTCACCATGGCTCTCCCACTCAGTTCTGACCCTTGGCATGGCACTCCCTCTCATTCCTGGCCCCCAGTTTGGCTTCCCTTCTATTCCTGGACTTCAGCATGGCTCTCCTTCTCAATCCTGGTCCTCGGCATGGTGTTCCCTCTCATTCTTGGTCGCCAGCTTGGTTCCTGTCTCGTTCCTGGTCTTCAGCATGGCTTTCCCTCTCAATCTTGGCCTCTGGCATGGTCCGCCTCTCATTCCTGGTCCTCAGCATGGCTCCCTTTTTCAATGGTTACATAGAAGCAATATAAAAAAGGGTGTGATTCTGTCTGCTTTTCTTTTTTTGTGGGACACAAAACTTTATTAAAAAAAAAACTTTATATAAATGGATGGCTTTCCATTTTTAGCATCAGTTAAATGGATCCACTAAACAAATGTTAAAAATGTGAATGGCTTAAAATCTCTGACTATTAGGGGAGAAACCATATTGATATGAACAGTAATGCTCAGTTGTCAATGAATTTATAGATTTCCAGGTGGAATAGCAAAGGAACAGGACAACAAAGAGTTTTAAGAAAAGATGCTCCAAAATGGTTACTTTATTGGTAAAACAATTATCCTCTTTAATATGTGACTTTTACATCGGCATTATCCACCTGTATGAGGCATAGAGGTGTAAGATTAACTATTAACTGGCGACCACTGACATTCTGGTAATAGGTAAAGCATTACATCCCTAATCTCCTATAGACAGCTGAAGCTCTCTTGATGTTTTAGGGCAGAATATAACAAAAAAGATGGCTATGGTCACATAGCGTTTGGTGATCGCTCAGGGACTCCGTTCCCCATTCAGCTTAAAATATGCTTGCAAGACTTTTCTCTCCGCCGATTTTGGGCGGAAACCCGGCGGACCCCATTATAGTCTATGGGGTCCACGGATTTAGGCAGGTAACCACTTTTTAAGCGAATAGGGTTTCCATTTTTCGGCTACTGTGTTGTCTCTACATGTATTTCATGACATTTCAGACTGTTTCTAAGGCTAAATACACCCAACCGTATGCATGTATGGGTCCGTGAAAAACATAAATGGACGCCACATGACAGGTATCCTTGAGCGTCCATACTATCCATGGACCCATACACTTCAATGAATAAACCTAAACTGCAAAAAGGGACAGCCCAGCCTCACGGCCCCCACTATGGATCCGTAAACATAAGAAACTGCTAGGTCACATGCACTGATTTTCTATGCAGTTTAGAAATCCTGTACATGATCCTTGGAAACGACCATACCTATGAGGGATTTTATTTTGACACTGTCACAGTGCAATATATAACAGAATTTTTTTCACTGTACCTGTATAACACAGATGTTTATGGCTCTTTGAGCAGTTCCTACAACTATGACTTTTGATGTTCCACACCAAAGCAATTGCACTAATCCTCTTGGAGACATAAGCTTCTTAAAGTACAAACTCTCTAAGTGCCCTATAGCTTGGTTTGTCCTATATCTCATTAGTGCAGAGAGAATCCTTACATTCACAAGGGTTTAGGTTTATGTTTATTTAGGAGTGCTAAGCTTAAGGCCTTTACAGCCTATTAACTTAATAAATGAAGGGTCTTCTCCTTACAAGTACTTGGCAACATGCTGATTTTTCTCCTTACATAGTAAATGAGTCTTGTTTTGCCACAAATACAAGTCTTTGAAAAATTCAAAGCCAGCATGTAGAAAAAGAAGAAGAGAGAGCACTTCTGCAATAACATGTAAGCGCAAGCTGATAATAAGAAATGAGGAGATTTAGAGTATGTTCACACTGCGGGCTTCAGTGGATTGACCAAAATGATTTCCTCTTTCATCTATATTTAACCATTTTATTGACAGTTCTGTTATGTGAGGGATGTGCAATAATGGGGAGGGGGCACCTGTTACAGAGTATACACTGGGGCCTTAGAGCTAAAGTTCTGATTCTCAAAGCTAAAATGGAAAAGGAGGAAAGAAAATCTAATATTCAGTGCTGATGTTTAGAAACTAAATCAGGCCCCGATGAATATATGGCTTTTTGCAGCAGATAGTATTGCTAAAGTAATGAGATGGTCTCCTGTAGAAAACAGGTTCTTCACTAGACTCCTCTAAGGAAGGACCAGGAAGGGTTAAAGGGCTTAACCCACAAAAGGTATTTCTGGCTTAGCCACAGGATGCAGGATCCCACACCTATTACTATAATAAATCCCCTCACACCCCATCTCGCAGTTCAGCCTCTGCCCTGTCCCCACTGACTATCAAATCCAGACTGTCAGCGGTGGTCGGATTTAATGGAAACTGTATAGCTCTATGAGGTACGCAGTGAAGTGAAAGGGAGTTACACAAACAGCATAGCCCACTGCTCTACGCTGTTATGTAGCCTCCATTCACCTCATCGCTGGCAGCGTGGATGGGGTGAGGTTGACCTTACATGATGATATCGGGGGGGAGGGGTCATTTTAGGTGGGATCTGCATTTATTACAGTTACATGAATGAGAGGGCTACAGTACTCTCTTGGGTGCCCCCTCATTGTTTATCCAGGCACAGTAGCTCATCCGTATATACAGTTGCACATGGTAATGTAGCTCAGCACCATTGACTTGAAGAATTGGGACCATTGGGACTGTTGGATCCTTTGGATAGGCCATTAAGGCCTAATGTAGTAAAACAAATGCGGAAAAAAATGCTGAGAAAAAACACCTTTTTTCCGCAGTGTTTTTCATTGCAAGTTTTCCTCTGCAGACTTTCTGCCCATATTATACTTATAAGGACATATAATTGACAATGCTGTGATTTTCAAAATCATTTTTGAAATCGCAGCAGCCTTTTTTTTTTCTGCAACGTGTGGATGGGATTAGCCAGAATCCCATTCACTTTGCAAGTACTGTAAAACGCAGCATTTTCGCAAGGTGGGGCTTCAGCGACGGTGACATTTCATTTATCTCTATGGGACTGCCAAAGATAACTGAGTGCTGTACTCATTTTCATCAGCCTTCCATTCAATGATGGACTGGGGTGCCAAGGCCCAAGCAGTAAGATTCATTCTGGGGTCCATCATACAACTACAAGGAAATATTATCTAAATCATTCACAAATTCCTAAAATGTCACCAATATACATATATTTTTCAGGATTATGTTGCTAGCCCTCGCCTCTGTCAGTACTCCACTGCCTGGCTTTTGCTTTGAACTAAGACCCTCTTAGCAATGTGAGCCAGGGATATGTGCCCACACAGCAGCACACCTCAGGCCGCAGCAAGACGCTACAAGATGACTGGTGATCTCAGCTGCCCAGTGTGTCTACAGTATATAAAAATAAGCTGCGTAGTCTTAAATAATCTACCCAGTATATTATACTGAACCGTAGCCTGGTTGATTGCTGTAGTATGAGTGTACTATGCCATGCCAAGGTGAGTCGGGGTCCCACTGGGGGATTCACCTGTGTACCCGTGCACCATTCTGAGCCTAGGTAAAAACAGAAAAACTGGTGCAGTGTAAAGCAGTGTAATACAGCAGGTATATATGCCATACCCTGTATCTTCTGTTTTTCTGCTGCATTCTATGGATGGGAGTGATAATGTTTATTATAAAGATATTACAGATAATTCCTCCATGTTATATACTGAAAGACAAACAAGGGAATTCCATTAGAGACTGGTATGTGTTACACATTCAGTGCTCTATGACCCAACATGGGTTAAAATCAGTTTTCGATTCTCTATTATATGGAGTCATTTTTGCCAGCCAATGGGTCATTTTACCGCATACCTTGTTACCTAGCAACAGGCTCCACACCCAGCTGCACAGAGAATGAGAGCTATGCGGAGAATTTGGCTTGTAGGCACAGAGAAATGAGCATCACCTCCAGCCACCAGCTCTGAAACCTGGCCCGAGCACATCAGACATACCCAAACAATGCTGCAGAATGAAAAACATCCCTGCTCCTGAGGCTACGGGATCTCAGACTCCTTCTGCATCTATTAAGGAGAGACACTATATGACCTATAGGAAAATGCAGCGTATAGAGAACTCAGTGCACACATCAGCTCTGACATTACCTACCACAGCTAGTGCTTAACGTATGTATTCTGCATATGTAGTATATTGGTGGCTGATGACAAATTACATTGACATACAAATATTTAAAGGGGTTGTCCAGTTTCAGCAAATAAATGTTATAGTTTGCATAATGAAAAGTTGTACAATTTTCCAATATACTTTCTACATCAATTTCTCACAGTTTTCTACATCTCTGCTTGCTGCCGTACATAGTTTACCTACAGGGAATAAACATCAGTCCATGGTCATGTGATCTACAGTTCATGATCATGTGATGGACACAAAGGTGCACAGCTCGTTACCAGGCTGTCTGAGCAGTGACTGTAACAAGCTGTGCACCTTTGTGTCCATCACATGACCATGGACTGTAGATCACATGACCATGGACTGATTTTTATCCATAGGGAGTAAGCAGAATGAATGATAGCAAGCAGAGATCTAAAAATCCATGAGGAATTAATACAGAAAGTATATTGGGAACTTGTACAACTTTTCATTATACAAACAACAACATATATTTGCTGAAAATGGACAACCCCTTTAAGTCATTACTTACCAGGCATATGGTATATGTCTGGCATTCACAACCCCTTAGGCGCTAGTAGCTTTACTAATAACAGCCTGTACAGTTCATGAAGTTGTGAATGAGTATTTTGTGTCAGCTCGGCTTTACAATACCATCATTTGTTTTTCCATATCTAAGCTGTAAGTAATCCCCATGATCTATATGGCTACTGAGACTCTTTAGCCTTCTCTTATACTATTAATACCTGTCCTTAGGGTATGCACATTGTCCCTGGTGGCTAGCTATCCTTCAGCAGCCTATTTTTTTCCTTTTCATTTGTTTACTTATAGAAGTGATTCTCCTGGTCTATGATGTGAACTATAATAACCCATACAAGGTTACCTAGCAAATTGTCTCATATGCTTGGACAGAATAAGGTCATGTGACTAAAAAGGTCCTGACCCCTCTCCTGACATGTCTGTTTTAGTAAATACTTGTATTCTCCATGAAGTAACATTATTTCCTATTATATTCCTCTTACACTAGGTTTATACTAGCGTTCGGATTTTTGTCCTACGGGTTTACATGGGGACCCGAAAGACGGAAAGCCTGTCCACTTAAGAAGTGGTTACACGTGGAAACTCGGAGACTATAATGGGGTCCGCTGAGTTTCTGACAATTTTGTACTGAAACTCGTCAGACTGTCCTGGAGTCCTGTCAGTAGTCCGCTGCCTGGCTCTTGCCTTGAACTAGGACTCTTCTAGCTAGTATTGGTACTAACAGAAAAATGTCCTGTGATATTTCTAAAGATGCTAGAAGACATTTGTGTTTGTAAGCTTTACTCCTCCAGAGCACCTTCCTTCCACAGCCATAAATGATAGGCTGATAACGTATTGGTATTTATCCAGGCACAGTAGCTCATCTATACATACAGTTCTGTATGGCAGCTCAGCCCCATTGACATGAAGAATTGAGACCCCTGATGGGTGAGTGCTGAATCCTTAGACTAGGCCATTAAAGTGCCATTCCATTAATCTCTATGGGACTTCCAAAAAATAACTGTATGGGACTCCCAAAGAGCGCTGTATTTAGTCTGTGTGGCATGCCAGTCCACTGCTCCATGCAGTGTTGGACTGGCATGCCTGGGGCCCACCAGTAAAATTCATTCTGGGGGCCCACTATACAGCTACACACAAGTATTATCTGACACTCGTTCAAAAATTCCTAAAATGTAGCCAAAATAAATGTATCTTGCTGCCTAGACCTTGCCTCTGATTGTTTTTGTCCTGGAGTCCTGTCAATAGTCCGCTGCCTGGCTCTTGCCTTGAACTAGGACTCTTCTAGCTAGTATTGGTACTAACATAAATAACAATTTACTAATAGATACTTATACGTATTGTTCCAATGTCAAGAACTGCACATTTAGGCTGGTTGCACTTGACTGTGTGCTAGCCGCCGGCCATGATGTCATTCATGTGCCGCTCATAAACTGGCCTTGCTTCTGCGGCCCTATTCATTCAATGAATAGGAGCCGCAGAAGCACAGCCGCAAAACCGGACAGGAATATGACCTGTAATTCACGGTCGTTTGCGTGGGCCGACAGAAATTAATGGGTCAGTGTGCTATCTGAAGAAAACCCAGATAGCACACTTGAACCAGACCATGGTCGTCTGCAAGGGGCCTTAAAGGGGTATTCCCATGAACATAATCATATCTATATTTGTAGATAATTAAAATTTAAACATTTTTGCAATTATAAGTAGTTAAAAATTCTGCAGAGTATTAAAGATTTTCTCTAACAATCATAGTGGCGACAGTTTGTTGTCTTGTTCGGTTGCCAATGGATACGACCACAAATGCAGAAACTTTCTATGGTCTGGGACTTGTCAGGAAACCAGCCATGATTTTCTTATTGTAGCTGGGTTATCAGGTAGGGACACTACATGTATCAGAAGATATTCCGGCCACAGTAAGGACATGATTGCTGATTTTCTGACCTTAGAAAGGTCCTGCATTCATGGTCATATCCACTGGCAACCGATCAAGACTTGTGACCACAAGATATTTAGAGGAAATTTTTAAGACTCTGCAAAATGTTTAATTACTTATATGTGCAAAAATGTTTAACTTTTAATTATCTACAAATTTAAAAATGGTTATGTTCGTGGAAATACCCCTTTAATCTGATGGAAAGTTTGCCGGACCTTTAAGAAATTCTGATTTCTCACTACTTTCCAGCAACTCTGTCAAAAGAATGCAAGGCAGTCAAGAGGGACTGAAAATAGGAATATATGAGATAGTTGACTCTGTGCTAACATACTAATATACAGTAGGGAAAAAAAGTATTTAGTCAGCCACCAATTGTGCAAGTTCTCCCACTTAAAAAGATGAGGCCGGCCTGTAATTGACATCATAGGTAGGCCTCAACTATGAGAGACAAAATGAGAAAACAAATCCAGAAAATCACATTGTCTGATTTTTAAAGAATTTATTTGCAAATTATGGTGGAAAATAAGTATTTGGTTAATAACAAAAGTTAATCTCAATACTTTGTTATATATCCTTTGTTGGCAATGACAGAGGTCAAACGTTTTCTGTAAGTCTTCACAAGGTTGGCACACACTGTTGCTGGTATGTTGGCCCATTCCTCCATGCAGATCTCCTCTAGAGCAGTGATGTTTTGGGGCTGTCGCTGGGCAACACGGACTTTCAACTCCCTCCAAAGGTTTTCTATGGTGTTGAGATCTGGAGACTGGCTAGGCCACTCCAGGACCTTGAAATACTTCCTACGAAGCCGCTCCTTCATTGCCCTGGCGGTGTGCTTGGGATCATTGTCATGCTGAAAGACCCAGCCACGTTTCATCTTCAATGCCCTTGCTGATGGAAGGAGGTTTGCACTCAAAATCTCACGATACATGGCCCCATTCATTCTTTCATGTACACGGATCAGTCGTCCTGGTCCCTTTGCAGAGAAACAGCCCCAAAGCATGATGTTGCCACCCCCATGCTTCACAGTAGGTATGGTGTTCTTTGGATGCAACTCAGCATTCACTCTCCTCCAAACACGATGAGTTGTGTTTCTACCAAACAGTTCTACTTTGGTTTCATCTGACCATATGACATTCTCCCAATACTCTTCTGGAACATCCATGGAGTTTGGAGTGTGACTGAGGTTCTGGACAGGTGTCTTTTATACTGATAACAATGTCAAACAGGAGCCATTACTACAGGTAATGAGGGGAGGACAGAGGAGCCTCTTAAAGAAGAAGTTACAGGTCTGTGAGAGCCAGAAATCTTGCTTGTTTGTAGGTGACCAAATACTTATTTTTCACCATAATTTGCAAATAAATTCTTAAAAAATCAGACAATGTGATTTTCTAGATATGTTTTCTCATTTTGTCTCTCATAGTTGAGATCTACCTATGATGACAATTACAGGCCGGCCTCATCTTTTTAAGTGGGAGAACTTACACAATTGGTGGCTGACTAAATACTTTTTTTCCCCACTGTATTTATGCAATTTCTCCATAGTCATTTTGTCCTAAACTGTGTTGTTTGAGGGAATCCCTTACATCCATTTCCATAACAAAGTTAATGCACATTAAGAGCAACTGTTCTGCAGGCTTCAGAGCTAAAATTTCCAAACGCTTCATGCTGGCTCAAATTCTGCATATAGAGAGGCATACAGAATCTCCTAGGTCTCAATGCAAAAACAGTACCAGGATCCCTATAATTAAAAATACTAGTGTCTACAAGCACAAGTGGCTGGTGCGACTTCTGCCTCTGCAACCCCTAGAGCTACACCCACACTCTTGCATTCTTTTATAAAGAAAATCTCATCTCCATTATGGGAACTGTGCTAAACTTGATCAATTTTAGACACACCCTTTATGACCTGCTGAATGCACAGCAAGTTACTCACTTTCTGGTAATAGGAATAGTATTTTACTACTACAGCCTCCAAGTGAGCCCTAAAGTCCATGGCAAGGAACATACATTACCAAGTGTGCACATTAACACCTAAAAGTAACCAAAACCACCCACCATACACTTTAGGCTGTTTGCCGATTGCTTGTTCAGGTGACACCTGTAGATCACCGGTACTGAGGAGCTGCTACTCATTCGCTGTACAAACTGAAGTGTCGAGAGTAGGTACTGCAGCGCTGCCCCTTGGAGACTGTGTGGCAGTGCTGCAATACCTACCTACAGTTTGTACAGTGAGTGAGCAGTATGACTCCCGCAATGCCTCAGTACTGGTGATCTGTGGGGTTCTCGGGTGTCGGACTTCCGCAGATCTAATATTGATGGACTATGATAAATATAGACCATCAATCTTAGAAACCGGAAACCCCTTTAACATATCAAATAAGAGTGAGGGTCCTGCTCGCAGGAGCTTACAATCTATGTAGGGTTGACGCAAGAGGTCAGAGGGATTGTTTTGTACAATGGTCCAGACATCTTTTAATATATAAAGTCATATCTACCCCAATCCAAAGGTGAAATGCAATCATTTATATATCTATTTCTTCTAGGACCTGCTAATAATCTACAGTATATGACAAGAATAGGAGAACCAACATACACAGCAGAACAGGGATTTTCTTCCTACAAAAATAATAAAGTGAACCTTAAGCTGCACACCAGATAACAGAAATAAAATATGATATTGAAAACATAACTGCAGAGGCTACAGGAAAGATAATATTATCACCGGATCTCCCAATATGATTGCACGCGTTGCTAGCTTAAAGTCTTTCTATTACACCCCGAAGTGTCTGACTACATAAAGGGACATTGGACACATTCAAATTTAAGCTAAGCCATAATAAAAACTAAAGTCGAAACACCCAAAGTGATGATGACCATAAAATGTATAAAAGCAATCTTCCCCTAATACAATCACGGCTTGTTCTACACCGCGCAGATTTACTGCCGATGACTACTCTGCTGTAACAGTTTTTAATACTTTTGTTTGCTATATTTCTTTTTGACAAGGAAATAAATGCAAACCTGTAGCATGCCCATATTCTCTGTTTACCCGATTCTACACACAAAATATGATTTGTTAGCTTATGAGCACTGAAGCCCGCAGCTGTCTTCTGTATAGATTTTGCATTCTTACAAGATATAGCAAAGCAACTTGTGTATTTAAAGGGGCTCTCTGCTATAACCAGCCTCTTTAGAATTGGACTATTTGGGCTTGGTGAGCAGGTTTTCTTATTGCTATGGCGAACTGATAGCAGTAGAATCACCTACAATTATTTATTCTCTAGGGGGTCCTAAAATCTAGAATGTAAGCCCACAGGCTACTCCTTATTATAGGGGTTTCCCATGTACATAACCATATTTATGTTTGCAGATAATGAAAAGTTAAACATTTTTGCAAATATAAAAAATTGAAAATTTTCCAGAGTTTTAAAGATTTTCTTTAACCATCTTAGTGATGACAGTCTGCTGATTGGTTGCCAATGAATATGACCATGAAAGCAGGAACTTTCTATAGTCTGGATTTGTCAGAAAACCAGCCATGGTTTCCTTATTGTGGACAGGTTATCTTATTGTGCAGGAACAGACAAGGACAGTGCACGGACGAGAAGATAACCCAGACACAATAGGCAAATCATTGCTGGGTGTCTGACAAGTGCCAGACCATAGAAAGTCCCTGCGTTTATGGTCGTATCCATTGGCAACCGATCAAAACAACAGACTGTTAGCACTAAGATGGTTAGAGAAAAGTCTGAAAAATGTTTATTTATATTCCCAAAAATGTTTAACACATTTATGTTTAAAGGTTATGATCATGGGAAAACCCCTTTAAGGCCGGACCCCACGTTACGAAAATGCCTTGATTTGGCTGTGGCAGAAACGCCGTGGTTTTTACATTACCTGTAAAGTGAATGGGATTCTGGCTTACCCCATACAAACATTGCAGAAAAATATCCGCAGTGGAAATACTGCGATTTCAAAAACCATTGCATTTTTCTAAATCGCAGCAAGTCAATTTTACCTACGGAAATGTTGGCGTTTTCCATATAGGTATAATAGGGACTTTCTGTGAAAAGCGCTGCAGAAAAAAAGCAATGCGTTTCCGCCGCAGTCTTTTCCGCAGCGCTTTCTGGCTGCGGCTCGCTACATGGGGCCTTAGCCTAAGGCTCATTCCCCTCAGTATATACATAGGAAATACCTGAAAAACATCACTAGCAGTTTAGTGTATTGTATAATTATTCTGTGTTTACTGTAATAGAAATCATCTCTCCATGTGCTCCTGGGTAGAGTAGGATAGACTTATGGTTAGACACAGCAGCAGATCAATGATATGAGAGGGGCGTGTCTCAGACTACCTCAGATTCTCTGTAGGCAATGTAGATAAAAGAACATTGCACAATTTTTCCTATAAGATTCCAAATGAACAGTATAGAGCACAGTATGACAGATTATTCTGAAAACAAGGGAAACAGGCTATAGACCCAATTTTGAATAGTGAGGACAGGTAAAGTATGTGGATCCCGATAACTTTTAGAATGTCTCCTGACTTGTCTATTTTAGAAAACACCCTTTTTCCTCACAATCCTGGAGCATCTTAGAAATTTACATTGCTCCGTTCCTCTAGATGTATCCTTACACAATCTAAAATGGTCATCTCTGGTCTGACAAAACAGGTAACATCCAGTTGTCAAGTTATTATATTTTGCAGGAGGAATAACAGAGTGACAGCAGAGTTCTAACAAAAGATGCCCCAGAATTGTTTTGTCATGATGAATACATATTTACTGAAATAGACAAGTTAGGCTAAGTTCACATGTGTGTGGAGTCTCCGTAAGAAGCTTCCTTCGCAGCGTCCCCCTGAAATTGCACACAATGAAATTGTACGACTTTTTCATCCACCGATTTCAGTTTAAGAACAACGCACACCTGAAGGACCCCATTATAGTCAATGGGGTCCATTGGTCTTCGTATGTGACCACTATTGTAGTGGTCCACTTGTCTGTTATTCTGGTTCTCCCTCTGGTCGGATTTGTCACCTAGCATCAGGAGAGGTACCAGATCCCCTTTAAGGCTGAGGCCCCATGTTGTGAAAACGCAGCTATTTTTGTCGCAAATTTTTTTTTTTTATATAACTGTAATTTTATTGAAAAATTTTTCATTAACAAGGAATAAAGAAAAAACAAAAAAACAATAATAATCAAACAAACAGGAAGCATTGAGGTAAATAGAGGCTATCTGCCTCCTCCCCCTTAAGCAATATGCATTTAAATTAAGCAGTGAACAAGGGAGGGGGGAATGGAGGGGTTAAGAAGACAAGGGTAGGACCAAAGGGAAGGGGGGGGAAGGGAAGGAGAGGACTAGAGATCAGAGACCCTGTAATGTACAATACATGTCCCAGGGTGCCCAAATAGGCCCAAAGGCTTCCCGTGAATTATGTAGGCCAGCAGTCAGGTATTCAAGACTCCTCACATCCTTCATTCTAGCCACAAGCTCAAGACTAGATGGGGGACTCACCTTCTTCCAGTTTCTAGCTATGAGAGTTTTAGCTGCAGTACAAAGATGCAAGAAAAGCCTGGATGACTTATTGCTCAGGTGTCTGGGGGGAAGGTTCAGGAGATAAAGAAGAGGGTCAAGAGGAACCTCTTGCAAAAAGAGAGCAGTCGTCAGAGTCCTGACCTCCCTCCAAAAACCGAGGATGAGAGGGCACGTCCAAAAGATATGGTGCAGGGTACCCACCGCAGCTCCACAGCGCCAGCACCATGGGGGAACTAATGGGTTTAAAGTATGAAGGAGAGTATGATACCAATGCATCAACAGCTTATACTGCGTTTCCCTAAACGTAATGCACTGAGATGATTTCTGGGCCCGAGACCATACAATCCGCCACTGTTCCTGGGAGATGGGTTTACCCACCGCCTCCTCCCATTTAAGCATATAGCGATGATTAACAGGAGAGCCTGTAGTTTGTGAGTTAAGAAGTTGGTAAATAGAGGATATAAAGCCCCTAGTGGACGTGCCTGCACGGCAAATCTTTTCAAAAGCGGTGGGGAGTGACACCTTAAGAGACCCATGGAGGGAGCGGACAAAGTGAACCACCTGCAAGTAATGGAACCATTCAGTACTTGGCAGGTTTTGATTAGCTGTAAGATAAGCAAAGGACCTGAGTTCCAAGGTTCCAGGGTCAACCATGTCAGCAATCCGGTAAAGGCCAGCTTCAGACCACACTTTAGTCATGGCAGAAGTCAGGCTCTCCGGGAGAAGGGGGTTGTATAGTATGGAGACCATAGATGAGCACGGGGACATCAGGGAGAATCTAGCACAACAGGTAGACCAGATAGATCTAGTAAACCGAATGGGGCCCAACAGGTACGAGGCAGGGGGGGGTGGGGGGAGCTGACCCACAGAAGCGCGTTAGGATGTATGGGTGCCAGCCATAGCTTCTCTATCTGCACCCATCTGGTGTATGCTGGCATAGCCGCCCAGAATGGGATATGGCGTAAGTGGGCCGCCCAGTAATAATGTAACAGATGTGGGACAGCCATACCCCCAGACCCCCTATCCGCCAGCATAACAGATCTAGGTATTCGGTGTCGTTTTGCTTTCCAGATAAACTGGAAGATAGCTTTCTGTAGGTTCCGTAATTCTCCCCGAGGTATCGCGACTGGGAGCGTCTCGAAAAAATACAGTAGCTTCGGGAGGAGAGTCATCTTGACCGCAGCAATTCTCCCCAAAAGGGAGATAGGCAAGGGTTGCCATTTGTCCAATAGGGCTCTTAGCTCACAAAACAACCGCGGGTAGTTTGCCGAGTAGAGGGTCGCATAGGAGGTGGATATATGGACTCCCAGGTAGCGGATAGAGGACTCCCGCCACTGGAAATCGTAATTACTGCGGAGGAGAAGGAGAAGGTCCCGTGGGATGTTAAGTGGGAGTGCCTCAGTCTTCGCGGGGATTGTCGCAAATTTTGTTGTCGTTTCTTTGAACCAAAGCCAGGAGTGGATTGAGCAGAAGGTAGAAGTGTAAGAGCTTCCTATATATTTCCCATTCCTTTTGTGGTCATTCTTGGCAATGGTTCAAAAAAAACGCAGCAAAATATGCAACAAAAAAAGCTGCGTTTCCGCAACGTGGGGTCGTAGCCTAAAGGGCTTATCCAAAGAATGTTACTTACCCCTCATTCTATTTCAGTCGAATCTCAGGTTTCCAGGTTGGTCCGAATCCTGGGTCAAATGATCAGAACCTGCAGCTGGCACTAGAGTCACACTTTGCCTCCTCCCTCCTCTCCCCTGCTCACTGCTAGTTTCCTGTATTATGGGGGCTAGATGAATAGATCATTGTAATAGTAAAGATGGCTCCCATAATACAGGAAACTACCTGTAAACATAGGAGGGAAACCGGGTGCTGGTTCCAATCTAGTCACCCAGGGTTGGAACCAGGCTGAGGTTTGACCAAATAGAACCTAGTGGAAGTGACAGTCCCTGGATAACCCCTTCAAAACAAGGTCCTCCACTTCTAGCAAAGTGTCCAATGTACAGGAGTGAGAGGACTTCAATCCACCCAATCTACAGATGATCCCACTGAAGAGCAGCACGTATCATCTCTACTCCATATGTTTTTCGTACTAACAGAAAGAATTGCAGAACAATTTCCACTTCTGAAATCATACCGTGATCATATTTAACCCTTGCCTGCCAAACGACAAATGAAAAGCAGATGTCCAATTTAGCTGTGAGAAAGTCTACAAGTACTAAAGAATGCGTAAAGCCGCTGCTATAAAGAGAACCGCAGAAAATTAAAATACCCTTCCAAGATTTTCTCAGCATGAGGCATTATTGCAGTACTTCCATTACTCACCGGGTCTGAATGCAAAGTCTGATTCACCACAAAACCTCCAGCTGAAAGATGCAAGCCTCTACAATAAAATATGAGACGTTTCGTTGTGTACAGCTTGGCACGTTCCCCCAGACCCAGTCTGCAGTTAAGAGCTGAAATTAGCCTTTGTTTTACCACGCTCGCTCCTCGCTAGAGCTGAGTGACATTATTAATGCCATGCCGTCCATCACTTCAGCCTGTCGATTAAGCATCAGATTCCCCTTTATTGAGCTGTGCTCTTATTGTGCCTCAGCCTGACAAATTCCATGTCACCTCAGACAAGGAGATTTATTTAACGCTTAGGATAATGGAAGAATGCCATGTCAAGGTAGGGTATCAAGTGCTGCCATTTCAGATCTTGCCAGCTGGACACGATCACTGGTAACACTGGGCTGCTTGATCTTATTGTGACAGGCTACTTGTAAATGTCAGATTTTCTCCTTAAACAAGTCTAAAATCAAGAGCGCATTTTCCATATTGTATTCCGTAAACGTTGCTGGGAACTAACAATATGTCACTTGTAGGCAAGCTGAGGAATTTTGGAACTTATAATAGTTCTTTCCAACCAAAGGCTAAAGCTTTTTGATCTTGGATCGGTCCCACAGATAAAGAAGACCTTTCACTGCCTCCGCCATCTTCAACTCTTAGCACATGCTCCACTGATTCTGGCCCAGTGGAAACATTTTTTCTATGGCCCTCACCATTCCGTTCTGTTAAATTCTGCACCCAATATACTAATCATGCTCAGAGACCACCCACCTGACAGAAGAGAATCTAATTAGCATATTGGGTGCTGAAATGAACAGAAATGATTGCTTGGGAACGGTGGAGGCTAGAGAAAAAATTCCATATGCACCAGAATCAGTGAAGAGAGGATAGAATAGAATTAAAGAGGACTTGTCACTACTATTGACATGTCTGTAGTAAATAATTCTAACCCTCTAGTCTTATTATAGCAATTCTGCCTTATCTTTTCTTCTAACACTATTCTTGCTTGGTTATTACTACTGGAAATGTATTAATTGACACTTGGGTGTTACCAGTTGGGGGTGTGTCCTTGTACAACCTGATACTGTCCAATCAAAGCTGACACTCTCAGGTAGTGTACAGAAGCCCACCCCTTTAAAAGAAATCTGTCCCACTGCTGACAATGTCTGTTTTAGTAAATACGTGCTCCTCGTAACGTAACAATTCTGGAGTATATTTCCTTAGAGCTCTGTGTTGTGCCTTTCCTCTGTTAAAAAAATATTCAACTGTGCCAAAATCAGTGAAACAGCACCTATTGAAGGATGCAAATTCGTTTTCACAGACACTAAGAAACAGATCCGTTGACTTGTATTGGTCTGTCTGGCTGTGAAAACAACCAAAAATTTGGTCATTATTCATGCTAAAACGGATGTGTGAATATACCCATCGACTTCCATAGTTCTGAAAACTGATGTGTGACGGACAATAAAAAAAACGTGAATCATCGTTATGTGAATGAGGCCTAAGAGCTGAGTAAACTACAATATTATTTTTTTTTTCTCCCTGAATCATCACTGAAGAGGGAAAGAAAGCATAACAGTAAGGCCCAGTTCACATCTGCGGTTTACCTAAGGAAACCTGCAGACCCCATAGACTATAATGAGGTCCGTGTGGTTTCCACTCGGAGCAAGCGGCAAGCTGCAAGCAGCACTTTCCTCTTCGCATGTAAACCGAGCGGAAACCACGCTGATCCCATTATAGTCTATGGGGTCCGCAGGCTTCCTTGGGTAAACCGCTTTCTATGCATATAGGTTTCCATTCGGGGGTCCCCAAGCGGACTCCCGAACGGAAACCGAATGCAGATGTGAACCGGCCCTAAGTCCATGGCTTTTTTGGGGGGTTGGTAGAAGCATAATGCCTCCATATGCCTCTGATTGCATATGTAATCCAACAGCAAACAGACTGAGTCATGTTCTATCAGATGTCATATTCCAGGTATTGTCTAGAAACATCACCAAGCTGCAGAGACTCTGAGTGCACCTGCACAGCTGCCATGCACATTGCTCTGACACTCATCCATGTGGCACATTCTTTATAACTTACTTTTCTTGACTATAATCCTTGCCTACACATGTGAGGATTAGAGTCAAGAAAAGTAAAGATATGGAGAAATCTAAAGAAGTATAACAAAGAGAAATACAATCTAGACTTGATATTTTGCTTCCTGTCGTCTGAAACACTTTCCTGCCACCTCCTTTATGAAGTGTCAAAAAATATCAAGAATATGAATGGCGGAGAATGCAGTGACCACTGAAAGGACGCTTGTGGTTGCCTTTTACCACTTCCTGAATGTCTGCTCTATCATTTAGGTCTAGGCTAGTTTATTTTGCCAGGTTCTAGAAAGAAAGGCCTCTGCTGGGTTTATCCGTTTCTATAATAGAGGCAGAGACTAAAAATACATTTCAACAGAAAGAAAACATTCCTCTTAAGTTTTATCTGGCACACTTCTGTCAACTATGAGGCCGCTGTGGGCAGAGAAAGAGTAAGTGCGATGGAAAATAACAATTCTGAGAGCCGTGCTGTTATACTGCGGAGTCTTATTCTCCAGGTTTCCACAGTTATTGTCCTTCTGTAGATAAGGGCGATTTCATATCAAGGTTAAAGCAAAAAGAAATAAAAAAATAATGACGGTTTAGAAAAGTAAGAAATTATTACTGGCAACATTACTAAGCTCTATGGTAGAATTTACTGGTTAAGGACCGCATGCCATACACTATATATATGGTGGGTGGTCAAGGTCCCTGAAGCCTACGCCACAATCTGTTTACAGCACAGGCTTTAGGTGGCTGACCAGGAGTTTTTACGCAATGGGCACTGTTTATAGAAAAGAGGCACCTGCAACATCACTGTTTCTATTGGTTCTGGTGGTCACTTGAATAATCTTGTGATTGTTGGCTGTCATTACTAGAAGGCAGCTGCTGGGTCTAGCTAGACTCAGTACTAGGAGGCAGCTGTTGGGTCTAGCTAGACTCAGTACTAGGAGGCAGCTGTTGGGTCTAGCTAGACTCAGTACTAGGAGGCAGCTACTGGGTCTAGCTAGACTCAGTACTAGGAGGCAGCTGTTGGGTCTAGCTAGACTCAGTACTAGGAGGCAGCTGCTTGGTCTAACTAGACTCAGTACTAGGAGGCAGCTGCTTGGTCTAACTAGACTCAGTACTAGGAGGCAGCTGCTGGGTCTAGCTAGACTCAGTACTAGGAGGCAACTGCTGGGTCTAGCTAAACTCAGTACTAGGAGGCAGCTGCTGGGTCTAGCTAGACTCAGTACTAGGAGGCAGGTGCTGCATCTAGCTAGACTCAGTACTAGGAGGCAGCTGCTAGGTCTAACTAGACTCAGCACAGACCTAACAGTGACAACTACCACTGTAATAGCACAGATTTCAGTTGTAACTGGGTCTGCGCAAAAAATAACCCCCCAAAAAACGTTTTTCACCATTTTTTTCAAAACTTAAAAAAAAAAAAAAATAGAAGAAGAAATGAAGAATGAAGAAAAG
This sequence comes from Leptodactylus fallax, assembly GCA_947044405.1. Lineage (NCBI taxonomy): Eukaryota > Metazoa > Chordata > Amphibia > Anura > Leptodactylidae > Leptodactylus > Leptodactylus fallax. Next base: position 3,601,181 of record CAMRHE010000132.1, read on the forward strand.
CTCCAAAAATCACATCGCTAGCCCAACAAAAAAAAAAAGTTACAGTTGATAAACATATGAGTGCTAAAAATGACTAAAGCATGTAAAAGGGGTTCTAAATGTAATGCATGGTTGGACAATGACCACGAACGAAAGCATCATAAGGCCGAGGACACACAAGGTGACTTTGCAGTGTTGGCCACATCCCGTCCCATGTGTCCCTAACCTAAGCGTAGTTTCACAAACAACGTTTTTTGTAAAAATACCACTGCAGTTTTTTGAGCCAAAGTCAGAAGTGTGTCCAGCAGGAAGAAGTATGAGTCCTTCCTTTATATTTCCCAGTCCTGCTGAATCAACTGCTGGCTTCAACATAAAAACTGCATCAAAAACTGTCACAAAATCTGCAGTTTTTTCCCCAAAAAAGCTAAGTGTAAAATCACCTTTATATTAATTTTAATGTACAGTATGAGATGGACACCACTTTTTTGTGACGTTATACGCATGTTATGTGCCTATGTTACTAATAAAATGACAGACAGCCCAATGAATGCAGGGGCATTCTGACATGCCTGGGAGATTTGCCAGCTCATCCGGGAATCCAGGAGGTCACCCATTTTTTTATTTTTTTAGGAACCTCCTGACCATTCCAGCAGTTGTCAACTATTTAATAAGATTGTCGGGAATCTCAGTTTAGCTGCTGTTCTTTTAAGGTTACTGTGCCAACCTGTGAAGCATCTGCAGTTTACAGGGCTCAAATTAGCAGCTGATGAGGGATATTTCAACCTTGTTCCTTCTCATCCAGGTGCTTGCTATTTGGTCATACTTTAGTGAGGCTCCCATAACCCTGATCATTTGTGCTGGATTACTCTAATATCGATCATTGGCCTGGTACTGGAAATCCACTTGTCTTCTGATTTTGGCTCTGATGTTACCTCTCGGACTGACTTTTGGCTTGGGCACATTCACTCTTCTGATTCATCCCCCTGGTTTTGATCTACCTTGAACTGTATGTCTATCATGGGTTCATCACTGCTCAGTTTGTGGAGCATTTATTTCTTATACCAGTTCCTGTGGTGATAATTTAGGCCCCAAATTCAGCACAAGCCGGCGCTGGTGAAGACATTTGGGGGCCCGGCATTTATTTCTCAGCGCTGTGAGAGATTTAAACAGCTTGTTCTACTGCTCTCTGTTGTCAGCCAGTTCCTGCAATTTCTGATATTTGCCACAGAGATACTATCATAACAAAGGTGGTGCTAAGCAGAGGGCAGGTGTCTGGCATCTGTGCAACGATGACCTACCACACATGGCCCCTCTGGCCAGTGATTGGCTGGTGTTCATTGCCAGAAGACGAGACAGGTAGGAGAGGATCAGGACCACGCCACTGAGGCAATGGGGAGAAGAGGCTTGTAACTCTTATTTTGTTTAATTTTAGACCCTTCCTTGCCCGGTGCTAATGTTTTCTTTGCCTGTTAAACTACTTTAGAGCAGAGTACTGCACATTATCACTCCTTTGGTAATAAAATGACCAATAATATCTTCATACTTACAGATGGTTTAATAATGGCACATAAGCAATACTCCACTGCAAGGCATAGTAAATGCAAAATGTCCTCCTCCGTCCCCAACATCTCATAGATTTAATAGCATTTTAATTACAGACAAGCGAAGATGGTGTTATTTAGTAATGTCTCTCAGCTGCATGATCTTTACAGCTGAAAACATTCCCACTGAAGCTCAGACAGTTTGATCTGTTTATTGGCTTGGTACTTTTCCACACGGCTGTTTTTTTATTCTAATGGAAGCTTTCACTGCTATTTTAGTTTTATTGTGACATTTGCTTTATAATTGGCTAATTGGCTTCCTATGAAGTTTACTCAACATTGGTATTTGGGTGCTGCCACACAATGGGGCAGATATACTAAGAATGGTGTTTCGTATGTCGGTCTTAATAAAGGGCCCCACAGGTGCAAGGCACCTCTGGCCTCTTCTTAATTCAGGCTCACATATGGGTTCCTAAGTGGCATAGATTTCTGGTATAACTCATGACTGAAAACTGGCATTGTCCCTGCCCTGGCCCCCGCTCCACCCCACTATGCCCACATTTGGACAGAAAGCTGGTGTACATGTGTTAATGAATTCCCACCAATGTCTACTGCAGAACTGTAGCTATAATCGGTGCTAGGGCCGCAGGTGCTTTTACTTAAGAAAGTGAAACATTGATTGAATATAGGCTTTTCCTCATTACTGGCCATGTAGTTTGGATGGTTACTGCAATGCCAGTAATAAGAAACAACCTATAATCAATAAGTGAAAGGAGAGGTGGCCCCAGCAGATAGTGCAGCTATAGTGCAGCAGACATTATGTGGCATGACCCCGAGAGTGCATTTTCCCTGAGAATGCATTTTCATGTTCAGATTTTCCTTCCATTACATCCACATCTGGTCTCGGCTTCCAAAACTGCGTCAAAATCTAAACATGTAAATGCACCTTCTGGAGAGTCAGCGGCTGTGGGTAAGGTCAAGTTCACACTGTCATTATTCAAGTCCATTGTCCAGCAACGGCCTGAAAAGCTGATAGAATGACTAATGGAGATGGAGAGTGCCCTATCTGCATCCGTCTCCATTCACTGAAATGTTAAAAATAAAATGAAAGCTTTCTTCCGTCTTTATTTTTTCAACAGAACAAAAAGTTTCCATCTTGAAAGAAAGTTTCCATCTTGTTTTTAACTCTACAGTGAAATGAGATAGATGCAGGGTTCGCCATCTGCATCAGTCATTCTGTCAGCTTTTCAGTCTGTTGCTCTGATTGTGTGACACATCAAAATAATGGACTTCCAAGACAGCTATGTGAACGTATCCTAAGCCTAGATGTACACTTGTGAAACTTGATCTGTTTGTGAGCTGGGTTTATTGTCCCGAACAGTATGGTGGTATACTCCAGGCATACTGTTCAGGCCAGTAAATTCAGCTTGCACACAAACCGAATTTCACCCAAGAAACTTGGTTGTGTGAATCTAAGCATACTCCAGGCATACTCTTCAGGCCGGTAAATCCAGCTCATACATGGCCATGTTAATCTGGCCTTAAACTCACAGTTTACCACTAAGAGCCAGGTAATACCTAGACTTACCACTGTTTCTAGTTGCAAATGTAGATGTGGCAATGTGGCAACTATCTACAATCCAGGAGTGCTACCTGCTACTGCGAGGTTTATAGCGCCATTTAGCTGGGGATCTCCCTACCTCTAGAAATGTCAACTTTTACCTGTTTACAAGATCTAATAGTGGATTTATGAATCTACCTAATATATCAAATGCCATTTAATTTGACATTAAAGATTTTTTTTAATTAAAAAAAAGATATGAGCACGTGAGCTGGGTCTTACTGTGCTGAGTTAGTTATACCAGTTGTTAAACTCCACTTTTACTGCCTTGAAAATGATTGACTGTTACTTGGAAATGCAATAGCAGACTTTCTTGGTTCAGTACAGTTGTCAGCTAAAAAGAGCAGTGCAGGCAGGGGGGAACCTCGGGGTGTAGACAGCATTCTAGAAACAGCGTGGATTGAAGGGTATGTGACTGGAGCCACATCAATCTCAATCATAACACAAATTGCTCAGACTGTAGAAGGAGTAGTAGAAGGAGTCGGAACACTGGAGTGACACTGAAGCTTGTCGTAACGAATCAGAAAGAGAGCAAGAAGCCGCCAGGCAGGCCAGCCTGTACACATCAGCAGAAGGATGGAATGCACCAGGAAGGTTGGCTAAACTCTCAGCACCTTCTGGGGTGGTTTTCAGCACAATATTCAGTTGCCTGAACAGACAGTGTAAGTTAAACAGAGCAATGAAGCCAAAGCAAACATCTGTACGAGGCATGTGTACTTTTTGCACACGTAAGGAAACACTTTTACAACTGCCCTTTCTAAAACAAAAAGTTACCATGTAAACACTGCCAACAGTAATAACCTTTACTATGGATATGGTGATGTCATTGAAAAACTGTACGAGGTCAGTATCACAGCAACATGAAATATAAATTACAGAAAGTACTGGAAAAGTAAATAAAATACAGGAATCACCCTAGAAAAAAAAAATCAATATAAGAAGGCTCCTTCAAAAGAATATTTGAATAAAGTCTCTCCGGGTCATAATAAAAATGTTATAATAAATGCATAATGCAGAAAATGCAATTTTTGTTGTATGTGCCTTTTTTGCTCAAAAACTGTGACTTTTTTAATGTTGTGCCTCACTTGCCACTTTTCAAAAAAGTGGTGGAGTGGGTCGCCTTGGCTTGACAAATTTTTTATAAGTTATGCCAGAAAATTGACGCAAGTTATAACTGAAACCTTCACCAGTTTTAGATTGTCTTAGGTTTAAGTTCCAGCGTGTGGGACCTCTCGCAATTTGTCTGAATTATTAAAAAGGCACAGCCTCTTAATTCTGGTGCATTTCGCTCCAGTGCACAAAGTGATGAAGACCAGCACACAAAGCATCAGTCTTAATAAATCAGCCTCACTATGCTTGGGGAATCTAAGACATTCCTCCCCTGCAGCTCAGGAGGGCCGATGTCTCAGACTACCAAAACAAAGTTGGCCAGATTTACTAATAGATAATGTAAACTTAGACTGACAGTCTGAAAATACACCAGATTTATCACAGTGGCTGATATATCTGGCGTATCTTTAGACTGTCTAGTCTACATTTATACCACCTTTTAGTTGGCTTCTTTAAAAGGGTACCCGAGTTTTCATGAAATGTTGAAATAGGTCTTGCTGGGCAGTCTGTTCTATGACTGTATAACCCTTCATACAGAAACACATCTTACATTTGTCTCTCAAGCTGTGAGAATGTACAATAAGGAGCAGTCTGTCCCCTCCCCATCCATTACTGATACTGTTCTGACATAAGAATATATACAATAGCAAACACATAGCTGAGAAAAGCCCAAGTGAACATAATATAGGAGATCCAGGAACACTGGACTGTAAATACAGGACAAATAAATGCAGTCAAGCAGATAAAATACAAGAAAAAAAAAACAAAACACAACAATCTACGACCTGCTTACTGTCTGTGAATAATATCCCATCTGTAACCACAAAAGCAGCCAGATGTTGATACAAGTACACAGAAGACTTTTCTTACATTGTAATCTGTGACATTTACAGAATCATCAGCCTTTGCACAGAGCAGTTTGCAGACATGCTGTAAAGAGAATCAACCCCCCCCCTCCATTCACTGTGTGAAGAGAGAAATGGACGGCGCCCTACACTCTCTGTCTTTCTGTGTTGCTTCTAAGTTGTTTCTATGGATGTACTTCCTAGGTAACAGAGGAGTCATCTGCAAATTACATTTTGGTCCAGAATCACATGTTCTATGAAATGAAACTAAGTTGTCTAAAAAGTTAGTAACCATTTAAGCCAGAATTTTTCAACACTATTTTGTTGCACTTTAAGCACATTACACTGTGTTCCAAATTATTATGCAAATAATATTTTCTCATATTTTCCAAAATTACCTATATGAATTGCAGTCATTGTAATTTTCCAGTCATCAACTATTCGAGTATAATTGAAAGGTTTTTGAACAAACTGCCTATGATAACAGTATATTTAAAAAAAAAAAAATAAACACTCAAAATGCATGTTTTAAATTATTATGCACAGCAGAATTTGCAACCTTTTCATTTTTATTAAGAACAAAAAAATGGTCATTGTGAAATTATAAGCATTAGCAGGTTATTACAAACTGAAATCAAACAGTTTTCAAGCCAAAACTTTATTCTAGGTGATGTTACATTTGCACATAGGACCCCTTGTTCGAAAGAAGCTTCTGAAGTCTCTCGTCCATTGAATTTGTCAGTTTTTGGATGGTTTCTGCTTCAATTGTTTTGCATGAGGACAGAATACCCTCCCAGAGCTGTTGCTTAGATGTGAACTGCCTCCTGCCATCATAGACACTCCTTTTGATGATGCTCCAGAGGTTCTCAATGGGGTTGAGGTCAGGGGAGCATGGGGGCCACACCATAAGTTTGTCCCCTTTTATGCCCATAGCAGCCAGAGATGCAGATGTGTTATTTGCAGCATGAGACGGTGCATTATCATGCATGAAAATGATCTTTCTGCGGAATGCATGGTTCTTCTTCTTGAACCATGGCAGGAAGTGCTGTTTGAGAAACTCCACATACATTATGGAGTTCATCTTTACCCCTTCAGGGATCCTAAAGGGGCCGACAATCTCTCTCCCCATGATTCCAGCCCAAAACATTACTCCACCTCCTCCTTGTTGGTGCCGTAGCCGTGTTTGCATGGGGTGTCCATCAACAAGCCATCCTCCACTCCATCCATCTGGACCATCAAGCGTTGCACGGCACTCATCGGTGAACAAAACAGTTTTGAAGTCAGTCTTCATGTATTGTTTGGCCCACTGGAGCCGTTTCTGCTTGTGTGCAGTGGATAGAGGAGGTCAACAGAATGGCTTACGCACAGCTGCAAACCTCTGAAGGACCCTGCACCTTGTTGTTCGGGGGGACATTGGAGGCACCAGCAGCTTCAAAAACTTGTCTGCTGCTATGACAAGGCATTTTTGAAGCTGCTCTTTTAACCTGACGTAATTGACTGTTGGAAAAAGTCCTCAATTTTCCCTTATCAGCACGCACACGTGTGTGCTGTGAATCAGCTACATACTTCTTGATTGTGCGATGATCACAATGAAGTGTCCTGGCAATGTTGATTGTAGTCATGCCTTGACCTAAACACTCCACAATTTGTTGCTTCTCAGCAGCTGACACATCCTTTTTCTTTCCCATTTTGGCTGAAAATGTAGGCTACTTAATAATGTGGGACAGCCTTCTTAAGTAGTCTTGCCTTTAATTGGACACACCTGCCAAACTAATTAGCACAGGTGTCTGCAATTGCTTTCAGTGATATAAAGAGCCCTGACACACATCACCATCATTGAGTTTAACTGACAAACAAAAAAATTCTTACCTTATCACTCCTAAACACTTTTTGCATAATAATTTGGAACACAGTGTATGGTGCATTTAAGCCACATCCCCTTTTCCTGAGAATCTTTAGCCCAAATGCACCACATGACACCATATTTATGCTAGTTGTAACCACAATAGAAAATCTGGGCTAGTGAAGCAAGCTCCCATAGTACAGGTGATATACACAGGGGAGGTAGTAGGCGAAACAACTCAGGTGCTGGTTCCAAACAAGTGACCCTGAGCTGGAACCAACCTGGAAACTTGAAGTTCGGGCTAAACAAAACCCAGCCAGGAAACATGCACATACAACGTCCACAGATAATACCTTTAAGGCTAAGGCCCCACGTGGGGCCTTAGCTTAACAAAGGAATACACTTAGTATTTTAACTATGTATTATGCATTTATTATGAATTTTTTATTCTGAACCAGAGGGTCACTTTAAGATATAGTCCTTCTACCATTCTCTGTTGCGAATGTATTTTTGCAGGCTATGTAACAATTGGCAACTTGTAAAGCTAAATGTTCTATGGCGTTTACCTTGCCACTCCCTGATTCTGGTCAGAATGCTTTTAAAGAATAAAAAGGAATATATTTTTACAGAAAACTCCCTAAAGAGCCTAAAACTGAATTATGGTTAGTATTAGCAGATGGCTAGACAACAGCATAACCTAGAATAATGGTAAGCGACATAATACCTGTCAGGGAGGGCTAATCTCTAAGCGAGTCATCCACATAGTTGTGGCTACATTAGCAGCCTACAATTGATTTGTAAAAAGTGTAAAATTATGTTTTGCTCATTTCCAGTTGCATAATCCAGGTGTGAATGACTAATAATAGTTCATTATAGAAGTAGTACAGGCACACAGATAATGGGAGACATACAGTACCAGCGGCTTTTAGCAATTCCCAGCAGCTCTGGAGTATTTTTCAGATGTTCCCACAGTCAATGGTAGTTATTTCATTAATAACATAGTAGTCAGGATCTTCTATTTTAAGCCTACATTCACTCTCAAATTCTACTTTAAAACTGTAAAAATAATCTGCATGCAGAATATAACTTGAAGTACATGAAATTTACTGTATCTTTTACTGATCTTGAGTTACAGCCAGAATACTATAGCTCCGTGATGGCAAACCAATGGCACGCGTGCCAGAGAGGGCACGCAGAGCCCTCTCAGTTGGCACGCGCGCCGTCGCCATGATCGCTCACTAACAGGATTCCCCATTAGTGAGTGATCACTTCTTTCAGCTATATGCAGGGCCGCTCCGGACGCAGATGAGTTACATACAGTGATGAAGCAGGAGCCGTCCGCGGACAGCCCCTGCTTCACCATTGTGTTTGAAGCACATCCTTGTGTGCTGCAGTATCTGGAGCTGCAGGTGCGATGTGATGACCTCACTCACATCGCGCTTGCAGCTCCCTGAACAGTCCGGAAGAAGAGACCTCACAGAGCGGCAGCGGAGCGAGTAGGGGTGAGTATCAGTGTTTTATTATGTTAAACTGGTGGCAGATGAAGGGGGGACATCAAACTGAGAGCAGATGAAGGGAGGACATCAACCTGGTGGCAGATGAAGGTGGCACATTAAACTGGGGGGAGCTGAAGGGATACATTAAACTGGGGGAGATGAAGGGGGGCATCAAACTGGGGGCAGATGGAGAGGGGCATCAAACTGGGTGCAGATGGAGAGGGGCATTAAACTGGGGGCAAGTTGTAAGGGGGCAATAAACTGGGGGCAACTGGAAGAGGACATTAAACCGTGGGGGTAGCTGGAGGGGGACATGTCTGCTTCTAGTTGCCCCCCAGTTTAATGTCCCCATCCAAGTAACCCCACAGTTTAATATCCCCCTCCAGCTGACCCAGTTTAATGTCCCCCTCTAGTTGCCCCAGGTTAATGTCCCCCTCCAGCTACCCCAGTTTAATGCCCCCCTCTAGTTTCCCCCAGTTTAAACTGGGGCACCAGGAGAGGCGACTTCATACTGTGGGGCAATTGGAGGGGAACATTATAAAATGGATGAGAATGAGTGGAGTCAATGTAGAATTGGGTGGAGCTAAATTTGCTGCAGCGCGCATAGCCTAATCACGGGTATTTTATGTAATACCCCTCTGAACATAACATATAACCAGGAAGTTTATTGGCTCTGTGAACCAGACGTTTACCATCGTCTAGGTTGCAGCTCCAAAAGAGTTTCACCAAACACTTACACAACACATACACAAAGCCATCAATAAACTTTACATCTGACCTTGTCTCTGTCCTGTCCATACCTTTATAGAGTAAAAGCCTCTCTAGCGATATCCGTTACACGCTAAAATAATAGCAATAACGATTATTACTAGAGATGAACGTATAAAACATTTCTGACAGGCGGAAAAGTTCCATCAGTCACGTAACAAATTTTCACCCATTGAGTGTCACCATATAAAATTGCAGTTTTTGGCAGCTTTCAGATGGATATAATAGCAGGTGGTGATGGGGGGGGGGGGGGGACTTATGAAACCTCTGCACTGGGCCCACCAATGTGTTAAAACGGCTCTGGTTATATGTGCAAATGCAGACCGCGGCTTACACTGACTGCAGAGTGTAACCTCCGCCCCAACGCAAGTCATCAATGCCTGTGATCAGAAGAAGAAGGAGGACGCTCTTCGTGGGACTGCAGCCATACTGGGTAAGTAGCATAAACTACTGTGTGGGGGCCCACTCTGGAGCATATAATACTGTGGGAGGGGGGAATCAAAGTGAAACATATAATACTTTGTGGGAAGCCTACTGTAGAGCATATACTACTGTGTGGGGGCCCAGTGTGGAGCATATAATACTGTGTGGGGGCCCACTGTGAAGCATATAATACTGTGCAGGAGCCACTGTGGGCATATAATACTGTATGGGGGCCACTCTGGAGCATATAATACTGTCTGTGGAGTGCATTGTACTGTGTGGGGGCCCTTCACTATTTATATCACACAGAATCTGTTTTATAGCAGACGTGATATTATTACAGGCTGTAATAACATCGCACGGTCACTATAAAACAGATCCTGGTTAATTTAAGGTTAAATTGCTGTGTTGGCACTTAGCGATAATTTAGTGGGTTTTGGTTTGCAGTTAGGGCACTCGGTCTCTAAAAGGTTCGCCATCACGGCTATAGCTGATACTCCTGCACCGCTGTATTCATACTGTAAAGGTACCCATGCACATTAGACTAAAGTTGATGGAAAAGGAAGATTCCAACCATAAAAATTATTAGATGGAATCTAACAACGAAGTATCTTGACACACCGCTTTCTGCAATACAGTTGGCCTTATCTGAAAGATTTGACCAATCCTACTATGTAAGATCTTTCATCCTCCTATGAACTAAAATATGTATTTTTATGGCAGCAGAAGGGTCATTTAGTGGATCAACCAGCTTTTATCTAATGTGTATGGCCACCCTATCACAAACCTGCGGCGCAGAAAAGTAAATTGCATTTAAGTAGCTCACAAAGGCTGTTATAGGTGTGTCTGTCAACATACTGCTGACTGGTTCCCGTAGTAACCAACAGTAATTCAAACATAGTTCTGGACTACAATACAGTCTGTAAATCAGGAGGAGTACAAGATAAATAAGAAGACAATGTGTTTACGACAGCTATTCCTCTTGAGTCCCACATACACATACACTTGGATTGACCAAGTGTGAATGTATCTGAATGGCAAGAGTGGTGTAAGACACTGCCAGACTCTTCTGGCAGCAGCTAGGGTGAACAAAAAACCTTCTTTATTCTGACATGATAATAATAATAATGATGATAATAATAATAATAATAATAATAATAATAATAATAATAATAATAATAATAATTCTACATTTTATTCATATAGCGCCAAAATATTCCGCAGCACTGTACAATTTGTAGGGTTCAAGTACAGACAATAAAGATACATTACAAAGAAATAGTCAATTCACACACTGGGACTGAGGGCCCTGCTCACAAGAGCTTACAATCTATGAGGTAGAGGGAGCGACACAAGAGGTAGCAGGGACGGCATCGGAGGTATCTTTGGTCTAGAGAAAGGGATAATCGGGAGGCCCTCCCATACACAAAAGATAGTCATATGGCCCCAACGAAATTGACAAATTCTCCCAACTTTTCTCTAAAGTGTATGGAGGCTTTTAGATACACTAAATTCTGTCACAGAGAGATATTCCAGTAGTAAACTGTAATTTATTAATTTTACTTACTTGTATAGCGCCAATATCTTCCGCAACACTTTACAGACAGTGTCAATCACTTTCCCATATAGGGCTCACAATCTAAATTCACTATCTGTATGTCTTTAGAGTGTGGGAGGAAACCGAAGTACCTGGAGGAAACCTTCACAAACACTATAATCAGACAAAATACCTTATGTCCTAATCCTTAATAAAAAAAAAAAAAAAATTCAAATTAACTTTTTGGTGAGCCAAAGGTTAATGTATTCTTTTGGTCACTATGAGATTCTGATCTCTTCATACATGTATATTTTCTATTAACCAGTATCTATTTACAAACTGAATGATATACATGTAAGGGGCATGTGCACAAGTAAAATGTAATAAAGTGCAAGCCAGCATCTGATTGGCTATGACGGGCACTACCACACTTTCTGCACTAGGTTCTATTCACCACACCTTTGTGTGTCAGATCCATAAGAATTTATGGAATGCCTTTGTGTTCAGTGCTGATAAAATATCACACAGCCACAGAAAGGGCACATCCACAATAAGCGTCGGCATTGCTGCTTTTACCAGCATGGAATAAGAGTTAGTGTGACATAATGTTATGTAAGGCGCTGAGAACAAAACAAGGATATGGAAAAGTCTCCTAAGAAATTCTTCTTTGTGTGTTTGTCATACAGAGCTATACAAATGACTTGTTCACATGGTACATTAAACTGCTTTGTTTGTTTTCATGAGTCTTACTCAGAATTGGATATACATGAGCTCCCAATGTCCCAAAAGCCATACACTAGTCAATAGCCCTACCTTACTGGTCAGGTAGTTTCCACTGCCCTATCCAGGGTATGATAGAGGGGGGAAAGCTGAGCTCTGCGACATACAGAAAGAGAAGCAGTACTATATCATATATACAGTTATATGATAAGCTGAGCTCTGTGATATATAGGTGTATATGATAGAAGAAGAGAAGCTGAGCTGTGTTATATATATGGGGTATATCACAGAGGGAGAGAAATTGAGCTGTGTGATATATATATAGGGTTATATGATAGAGGAGAGAAGCTGAGCTCTGTGATATATAGGTTTATATGAGAGATGAGAGAAGCTGAGCTCTGTGATATATAGGGTTATATGATAGAGAGAGAGAAGCTGAGCTCTGTGATATATAGGTGTATATGATAGAAAGAGAGAAGCTGAGCTCTGTGATATATAGGTTTATATGATAGAGGAGAGAAGCTGACCTCTGTGATATATAGGGTTATATGATAGAGGGAGAGAAGCTGAGCTCTGTGATATATAGGGTTATATGATAGAGGAGAGAAGCTGAGCTGTGTGGTATATAAGTTTATATGATAGAGTAGAGAAGCTGAGCTCTGTGATATATAGGTTTAAAGAAATTTTGAGTAAAAAAGCAGAGTAAATCCTGACAGGACTCCTAGGAGAAACAGTGAGAGTCTCGCTGACCCCATACAACTTCACACACTGACATATACTTAAAATGTATATATATTGTAACACAATGTACCTTATGTAATGTATAATGTATGAACTCAGCTACTGAAGCACTTCTGTCATTATTACAAAAGAAGATAGATTTTCTCCAGATTTTTTATTTTTTATTTTTTTATTAATAAAGGTTAATAGGGCAAAGATTGTACATTTACTGTGCATTTTATGCATCAGCTCTCAAATCAGTTGAGGTAAATTGTAAAAAATTAACTGCCCTCAAAAAAGTCTTAACTGTTTCTAATCTTATTAATAGTAGAGAGAGAAGTTTAGTACTGTACATCTTCCTTAACCAATCCCTTTCTCTTAGTAGGTCCCCTTAAAAATACACTCATTACAGCTGTCCCCATGCTGAGAGCCGCTATGATTTGTTGTGGTCGGAGGGGACACTTGGTGGTAAGCGTTTAAGGCTGCACCACCACAGGGGAATTTACAGTACATATACTGTGACATGCACAAGCTATCTATGTAATGCTCAGACTGGCTTCAGAGAGATAGATGTTCTATGCAGGTGTTCTCTGACTATTTAAAAGGAGGTAACAAATGAGGTACCTCAGAATTTCTTACCTGCACAAATAAGAATACCTGAAAATGTGTTTTCTAAACCAGACAATGCCTTAAAGGCAGAGGCGTAGCTAGCGGAGGGGTGCAGAAGGGGCGGCTGCCCCGGGCCCACTGACATTGTAGAGCCCACCGCGGGGCTGCCATTAATACATCTGCTTCAGACACCGATCTAGTAAAAACGCTTCCTACAACTTGACTGTCTTGTAAACCGCAAGCCATTTCAGGCCTGCAGCTTACATGACAATGAGAATGTCTGGTTCTTGGCACAGGCGGTGCGATGACGTCACAACTTCGTGCCTCCTGCGTTGAGACGCTGACTTCCTGTGCGTGGACCTTGCGCACAGAGCGCGGGTCAAGAACAGAAAGCAGCGGCTCCATTCGTCACGATCACAGGTAGGTGAGAATAACTTATATTTTTTTGTTTTAGCTTAGTTGTGGGTATTTTAATAGTATAAGCGGTTGTTAGGAGGGGGAAATATAACTATAAGGGAGGGGGCATTATGAACATAAGGGGGGTCATTTATATAAGGGTTATTACAGGGTATTATGAATACATGGGGGGAGGTTATTTATATAAGGGGCCATTAGGGGGCATCATTTATATTAGGAGGCATTATGAACATAAGGGGGTGGTCATTGATGTAAGGAGTCATTAGAGGTGCATTATTTATGTCAGGGAGAATCAGGGGCATAATATGAGGGGGAAATTAATTTAATTAAGGTGGCACTTAGGCTTTATTAAGACTAAAGCCCCACATAGCAGGCTGCTGCAAAAAACAGTCGTGGTTTTGGAAATCACAGCATACCTATGGAAACGCTGGCGGTTTCCCCATAGATAGAATTGAAGCAGAAAGTCCGCAGAGGAAACCTCTGCGAACTTTCTGTGCAAAGCGCAGCAGGAAGAACAGCGCTTTTTTGCTGCGGGACGCCACGTGGAGCCCCGGTCTTAAGGCGTTTTCCAGCTCATTTTTAATTGATGATCTATTCTCAGAATAAATCATCAATAAGAGATAAGTGACTCCCCACTGATCAGCTGTATGAAGGGGCTATGGCGCCTGTTTATATCACACGCTGTCTGTTTATAGTGACCGTGTCATGTAAATCCAGCCTTGTCACATAGACGTGTATAGGACGAGGCTGTAATTACATGACATGGCCGCTATGAGATGAATGACACTGTGTAAACAGAGAAGGGGTCACGGCGCTTACACAGGTACCACAGTTCATTCAAATGGCTGATCCTGGGGGTCCCAGGTATTGGAACTCCACTAATTATTTTTACGTTATGTTTACTTTTTAATTAGGAAACACCTGGGGCATTATTAATAAGGGGCACTACTTAAAGGGGCGCACAGGGAAGTTATTAATTTAAAGATGCATTTGTGGGTATTATTCATAATGGGGGGTTATATTACAGTGCCTTGCGAAAGTATTCGGCCCCCTTGAACTTTTCAACCTTTTGCCACATTTCAGGACACAATTGTGAAGTGGAACGAAATTTATTGGTTATTTTAAACTTTTGTAAAAAATAAAAAACTGAAAAGTGGGGCGTGCCAAATTATTCGGCCCCTTAAGTTAATACTTTGTAGCACCACCTTTTGCTGCGATTACAGCTGCAAGTCACTTGGGGTATGTCTCTATCAGTTTTGCACATCGAGAGACTGAAATTCTTGCCCATTCTTCCTTGGAAAACAGCTGGAGCTCAGTGAGGTTGGATGGAGAGCGTTTGTGAACAGCAGTTTTCAGCTCTTTCCACAGATTCTCGATTGGATTCAGGTCTGGACTTTGACTTGGCCATTCTAACACCTGGATACGTTTATTTGTGAACCATTCCATTGTAGATTTTGCTTTATGTTTGGGATCGTTGTCTTGTTGGAAGATAAATCTCCGTCCCAGTCTCAGGTCTTTTGCAGACTCCAACAGGTTTTCTTCCAGAATGGTCCTGTATTTGGCTCCATCCATCTTCCCATCAATTTTAACCATCTTCCCTGTCCCTGCTGAAGAAAAGCAGGCCCAAACCATGATGCTGCCACCACCATGTTTGACAGTGGGGATGGTGTGTTCAGGGTGATGAGCTGTGTTGCTTTTACGCCAAACATATCGTTTTGCATTGTGGCCAAAAAGTTGGATTTTGGTTTCATCTGACCAGAGCACCTTCTTCCACATGTTTGGTGTGTCTCCCAGGTGGCTTGTGGCAAACTTTAAACGAGACTTTTTATGGATATCTTTGAGAAATGGCTTTCTTCTTGCCACTCTTCCATAAAGGACAGATTTGTGCAGTGTACGACTGATTGTTGTCCTATGGACAGACTCTCCCACCTCAGCTGTAGATCTCTGCAGTTCATCCAGAGTGATCATGGGCCTCTTGGCTGCATCTCTGATCAGTCTTCTCCTTGTTTGAGATGAAAGTTTAGACGGACGGCCGGGTCTTGGTAGATTTGCAGTAGTCTGATACTCCTTCCATTTCAATATGATCGCTTGCACAGTGCTCCTTGGGATGTTTAAAGTTTGGGAAATCTTTTTGTATCCAAATCCGGCTTTAAGCTTCTCCACAACAGTATCACGGTGTGTTCCTTGGTCTTCATGATGCTCTCTGCGCTTTAAACAGAACCCTGAGACTATCACAGAGCAGGTGCATTTATACGGAGACTTGATTACACACAGGTGGATTATATTTATCATCATCAGTCATTTAGGACAACATTGGATTATTCAGAGATCCTCACTGAACTTCTGGAGTGAGTTTGCTGCACTGAAAGTAAAGGGGCCGAATAATATTGCACGCCCCACTTTTCAGTTTTTTATTTTTTACAAAAGTTTAAAATAACCAATAAATTTCGTTCCACTTCACAATTGTGTTCCACTTGTTGATTCTTTACCAAAAATTAAAATTTTATATCTTTATGTTTGAAGCCTGAAATGTGGCAAAAGGTTGAAAAGTTCAAGGGGGCCGAATACTTTCGCAAGGCACTGTATATATTTTATAATTGGGGTAGCAGCAGGATGGGTGTGCTGGTGAGGCAAGGGTCAGGTGCCTGAAAAAGTGAGAAGCCAAAGATGTCTGTGCTGCAAACTTTACAGAGACTGGAATAAATGGTCATGGCGGTCCAGATGGAAGAGACGGGGAATATGAACGATTAGTCAGAGACGTCACCGGTAAGTCACTAAATGTTACTGCCCTGTATTCACCTAAATCTTCTGCAGTGCCCTGTGTAGATCCGATATATACCACTATACGGTCACCGTCTAATGATAATATTGGTATACCTAAGTTGGGCGCCCACTTCGACATGTTCTCCCCCACTGTGCTGAACCCCTAGCTACACCTCTGCTTAAAGGGAGTCTGTCACCAGAACTAAGCAAATCAACCCAGCCCCCGCAGATGAATAGGTTGAGGTAACCTGTATCAATCTGTGCTTTCTCCTTGTGAATTGGCGCTTCTGTTGCAGAAATGTCGCTGTTTTTGTTAATATGCAAAGGAGCTCTTTGGAGCACTGAGGGCGTTGACACTGTGGTGCAATGGGAATTCCCTTGCTGCTCCAAAGAGCTAATTTGCATATTGACAAAAACAGTGATATCTTGGCACCAGAGGCACCAATTTACAAGGAGAAACTATCATTTGATTCAGGTGACCCAAACCCATCGGTCCGCAGTGTTGGGTGATAGGCTGGTTTCTGGTGACAGACTCCCTATATACTGTAGTGTGCTGTACCATAAAAAGACTAAAGGACAATGCTTGAAAGCAGTAGCTTATCCAGTCTCTTACTCCATGTTCACATTTGCCTATGTGTTAATCGTTCAGTTCCATCGGGGAACCAGAACAACGGACACATGGAACGCTAAAACAGCAGACACGAACGGTGACCAATGGACTCCACTGACTATAATGGGATCCATTGGGTGTCCGTTCTTTTAAACTAAAACTACCAGACAAAAAGTTGGACTTGCAGTACTTTTTTTATCCGGCAATTTTTGACGGTCACTGCGACAGTCTCCAGAGACTTGGTGCAGATGTGAACCCAGCCAACCAGTAATATAGCTCCTCAGTTTTCCATGGAAAAAAGGAATAATGGCATTCCAAGACCAAGAGTCTGAGCATAAGCAAATGCAGATCTATGACCACCATTATATCACACTCTGGAAAATACAATAAGATATCACATAAAGGCTCCATAGCTTTTTCACTTACAGGACTACTGTATACACTTAGCTGTGGATAGTGTTTTCAGTAATAGCACACCATAGACAGACCATGATCTCCCAACAGGTCTAATATGGCTGTGCAGTAAGAAGACAATAGTAATGTATAGGACCGCACAGGATCTACAATCCTGCAGTATTTACACTGAGCATGCTGCCAGCGGGGAGGGGGCTTGTCAGGAGTACGCTGTATGGTGCGCTCATAGTAGGCCAAATGCTGCTTTGTTTTACACAACTGTCACATTTTACTCATTTGGAGGAAAACAATATGCCGACAAATGACACTGTGTTTATTCGGAAGCTCCTTAAAGCAGAATGCTACTGAAAGCACACGGTGTCACTGCCAAAATGTCACCATCATTTTCTCACTGAGGCAGAAGACCACGCAGTACAACCTTCTACAACATGAAATTCTAATGAAAAATATTTTTCATGTTCAATATGTTTTAAAAAACAAAACAAAAAAACAACACTTAAAGGGAACCTGTCAGCAGGTATTCACATTCCACATCAGCCCCAGAAATATATAAAGCAGCTAGAGAATATGAAAACTTTCTCCTTCTTATGACCCAGCGTTGTTGTGATGTGTGAAAAAAGAAATTTTATTCAGTATTCTTATTACTTTTATAAAGCCAAGGGGGTGGAGAGTCAACTGAATAGTCAAGCTCTCCATGCCCCCTGTGGTTTGATTAACGTCACTACACAGCTTTTATGTGCCATGGAGATGTGCCTAATGGTCATGAGCTTCTGATTTTCTTGCCGTCTGATTCTGCTGGCACACGTGCAGAATGTAATAGAAGCCGGTGAATGTACACCCCACTGAACAGTGCATGAACCAGAATAAAAAGCACACCGCTATCAGGTGCTGTTCAGGAAAGCTGTGTAGTGGCGTCAATCAAACCACAGGGGGCGTGGAGAGCTTGGCTGTTCAGTTGACTCTCCACCCCCTTGACTTTATACAAGTAATTAGTATACTGAATAAAACATCTTTTTCTACACATTGCAGCAACCCTGGGCCATAAGAAGGGGATAGTTTCCACACTCTGTAGCTGCTTTATAAGGTACTAGGACTGATTTGGGTGTGAATTCCAGATGACTGGTTCCCTTTAATCTAAGGTGAGAGAATTATAAAAGCATATATTATCTGGAGAGCTGATAATATAATTCACACGTGTAAGGCTAGGTCCATATCTGCATCGAAGTTTGTATGGAAAACCATGGTCTATAATGTTATTCCATACATTTCTGAGGTATACTAACATACAGAGAACAAAGGGACTTCTGGCCTCCCCTGGGCTAAAGGAACCCTAAGGACATGCTAGTCGTTTCCTAGCGCATACGCTAAACAAAGACCATTAATACAATGATAGCTTTTGGCTTAATGATCAATTTTGGACATTTTTAAAGAGGACCTTTATGTCCTCTGACATTAGAGGAGTTATATACTGCTAAAAAGCCGACTGTGTGCTGAAGTTAGCGCACTTTCAGCTTTGCCGGTATGTGCCCTGGTTGCAGAGATATCAGTTCCGTTAGCTTCAGCACCGATAACACTGCACTGTCAGAGGGGCCGGGTTTACAGCTCAGTGTCTTCACTGAGCGGTGAGGAACACCCATCTGACTGTACACTTCTGTAGCTTTGTGCTGTCAGGAGGGACGTTTCAAGGAAATCATGCCAGACCATAGAAAGTTCCTGTATTCATGGTCATATCTGTTGGCAGCTGATCTAGACAAAATACTGTCACCACTAAGATGGTTAGAGAAAATCTTAATATTTATATTTGCAAAAATATTTAACTTCTAATGGCCTGCAAATTTAAATATATTTATGTTTGTGGAGAAAACTCCTTAAAAAAAGACCTGTCCCCTCTATTCACATTGAATAATTGTAATGCTCATAATATAACAATTCTGGAGCAAAAACTCCTACAGTTGTATGAATAAACTGACAACTGGGAGTTACCAGCTAAAAGTGTGTCCCTTCACAGCCTGACACAATCCAATCAGTGTAGACAGTATCAGACTGTGCAGGCCCCCCCCCCCCATGACAAGGGGAATGGTAACACCCAGTTGTTAATTTACTCATAAATGTATTCATTTCCAGGGTAAAAAAAAAAACAAAGGAACACAACAATGCAGAATGAAGGACAGGTGCTTCAGAATTGTTATGGGGATAGATGACAGATCTTGTGTAAGAACATACACTATATCCAATAGAGGAAGAACAGTGGTACGATAGTAAACATCTCAACATGTAGATATAAACAAAAGCCACAGTCATTGGTGGAGAGGTTAAACTTAGGAGCATTGGTTTGGACGAAGAAACAAGAAGCAGACCAGAGCCACAACGTATAGATCTCTTTCACAAATCTCTCTCTGCACCATGACGTGACAACAGAGACTGCAAAGACTGAGCATAAATGAAAATAGACATCGAGATCAATGATGTCAATGCCAACATGCACTAGTGTGTGAAAGGTGGAGCTGCCTGACATTAAGATTGATGAACTTGTATAGGGTCCCTCCAAATTCTCTGCTTGGAGTCTCATTTTGCCTGCCTGGCCTCCCTAACCTTTGCCGATGGCTTTCTGATCAGAGCTGAACACAACATAATAGAGGATAAAAAAGATCATATAATATTACATACCACAAACTATAAGCATGAAAGGGAGAACACAATGAAAATGCATCTAATAGTACAAAAGCTCAAAGGACATGAGACAGGAATGATTTATGAAGAGTGAAACCCTTGGAGGACTGACTTCGGTTAGCAGCCTATATATTACATCAGACCTTATAAAAGGTGATACCAACAAATAAACAACCAACGTAATAATCTGCTATATTTCAGAAAATGTGTGTTTGGGACACATACTCTATTATATGAATTACTAATGTGCTGCCAGATTATAAGTATTGCTCAGATAAGGTTCTATAAGAAAGAAATGATATTGATTTTCATTTATAGAGAAAGTATGATCAATAAGAATGGCCTGGAGTAAAGTAGACTAGTTATTGAGACAGCTTTCCATTGACTTGGTGCAATATACAGAATTAATAATCATAAAAAATAGCTGTGACTCCTAGTAAGGGTAAATTCACATTTGTACGGGTTTTCTGTCTTTCCGTTCTGTTATAGAAACAGAAAAATGGAAATCCCGGCATGAACGGATCTGTTAAATGACAGACATCAATGTATTCTGAGGGTCCCTATCGACTATAATTGGGTCAGTTGGGTGTCCATTGTCGTACCCATTATTTTGCTGGACGAGAATATCTCAAATATCTCAGATTTACTTAAAGGGGTTGGGGTTTGTATAGTAAAAAGTTGTACAATTTTCCAATATACTTTATGTACCAATTCCTCATGGTTTTCTAGATCTCTGCTTGCTGTCATTCATTCTGCTTACTGACAGTGGCTAAAAATCAGTTCATGGTCATGTGATGTATAGTCCATGGTCATGTGATGAACACCCGTTTAAATTTATGTCACCATTGGCAATTGCAGATTTTTATTTTGTCTTTGCTCAGTAACTCATTTTCTATGCTTGACTGTGTTTGTCTAACTATGAGGAAGGCCTCAGTGGAGAGGTGCCCACAGTTTTTTATGGGGCATAGCTGGGGGGGACAGTTTCAATAGAATTGATTATATGCACCAATCTCAGTTTCAATGGTTGCACCAACTCACATGCAACATGGTAGCTCAGTGGTTAGTACTATTACCTCACAGCGCTGGATCCTGGGCTAGAATCCAGTTAAGAAAACATGTACATGGAGTTTTTATGTTCTCCCCCTGTTTGCGTGGGTTTCCTTTGGATACCCCAATTTCCACACTAACATACTGATAGGGAATTTAGATTGTGAGCCTTATATGGGACAGTGCATGTTGACAATATCTGTAAAGCACTGTGGAATATGTCAGCGCTATATACAGTAAGTAAACAAAATAGATAATACTTGACTTCAGTGTTCTTCTAAGTTAGGAGACAAATTGTAAGATACACAAAGGTCATTTTTACAAACATTGGCATGGACTAAACCAGTGGTAAGACTATGCTCTGGCGGGTGAGGCTCACATATACATAAAGATTGAGAAGCGGTGCCCTACTATATATTTATACCATGATTAGAGAGTAGGAAAGCCACAGAGTTAGACCTCATCCATATGGCTCAGTTTCAGCTCCATAAACCTCAGGATTGTACAGCGACATCCAGAGTCCATAAAACTGTATGGGGTCTTAGAGGATCTCCATATACACTCAACTACATAGAAAGACAGAATACATAGATTTCTTCACATTGAAATGATGAAAAAAAATTGTGCTATGTTCTATGACTTAGTATGGCTGCATCCAGGGGTAACATCTACCAAAGCTGAGCCATGTGAAGCACCATACAGATACACCTGGAGAGCCTATGGCTCCTAAGTACTGAGCAGCTGGGGATTAGGTGTCCTGTGTACAGCCAGTCACATTCCCTGCATCTTCCCTATTACCGTAGGGCGTGCAGACATTAATACAGCCTGCAATCTGTTGGGGAATATGAAGGAAAAATGCGGAGCCCTGCTGATGTTCAGATTTACTACAGAATCACTTAACAAGTCTGATGTTCTGCCTTTACTGTGTATCAGAGGTTGCGGCATATTTGGTTCTCTAATATACAAACATAGATTTGCTAGAGGGACTTGTGCTTTTGAGCTCAGACCCATGTATAGTGTTCAAGGAGATACATTTCAGTAAAGCAGATTGTTACACCACTTTTTTGGTGTAAAATAGTCACAAATCAGTAATTTGCAACTACTGTATATAATGCCAAGTGGTGTTGTTGTACCATTTATTTCACAAAAGTGGCGTAAATTATGGCACTATCTACACCAGCAAAAAGATGGCATTGATTTGTGCCTAGGTGCAAAGATGATGGGAGTATGCCCCTAACTCTGCACCCCATCATTAATGAAGCGTGCCCTCCGTTGGCACATGGGACATAAAGACCAGCATACAATACCCTAGTCTAGATGAATAGGTAAGATCTGTGACTAAAGTTTTAACTACAGAGTCTATAGGGAGTCTTGGGTAGCCTGAGACACACCCACTGTCTCATCATTGGCTCAGGCTGCTGATCTCTCCACCCCCTGCAGCTCTGCTCCTCAGATTGGCTGCTGTATATAAACACAAGCCCATCAGAAGATCACTAGAAAGTCAGAGCATGGAGAGATTATTTCTATTACAGCATGGGTATAAAATACAAAATACTAAACCACCGGTGGGGAAAAAGATATTAGGTCTCTGCTACACATATATTGAGAGAAATAAGATAAGGTGGAGCCTTGATGGTCACATACGAAGGGACCCTAACAGGTAGCTTCTAACAGGTAACTTCTGCTCCGTCTACTACAAGGGCAGAATAATGATAAAATACAGAATAATAAACCACCAGGGAAAAAGAGGATTATCAGGTAAATTCTGCACATACACTAAGGCAAATGAGCTTTACCAAGGTGAAATCTGGAAGGTTGCTTAAATATTAAGAGAATGATACCAGATTTATCCTCACTGAAGCACATGTGCCCAGCACCCACTGCACTGGATTTAGGTAATCCATCTTTCGTATAGGTCAAGCAACCCACAAGAAAAAAAGAAAAAAATAATACAAGGAGCCTTAAAAGCAGCGCTGGCAAGTAATCAGACATCTCTGGGACGATGGGAAGAAGAGCAGGGGTGAAGCAGACGAGACCTCCTCGGCTCCTTCAATGGCTGCCTGCAGAGGGGACACAATGTGACTGCATCCAATATGAACATCTTTGTGAACGGCAACACATGGGAACAGAACAGCTCTGCATAGATCACAAGTCAAAGGAAAAGGAAAACTTTTCCTTTTTATGATTCTGTAAATTATTGCATCATTTTGGAATTGGAAGGATAATTTATATGCACAAATACAGAATTCTATATGGGCTGCTTGCTAAAAATAAATAAATCAGTAACAATGTATTGCCGTGAATAGAGGGCTTCCAACCAGGCAGAAATCTAAGGCATTTAATGTTTCCTACTGGCATCTAATGTTATATTACAGAGCTCCCTATAAGACGGCTGCACTGCCTGCTATTTTTCTGAGCCAGTCTCCTGACTTCACAGTTTTCCAGTCCTGCTATGAGGCAGTGAGGTAATGCTGCATTAAATAGCTTTACATACAGGTCATGTCTCACTGTGACATTATGGAATAAAGTAGGAAGAGATAAAGGAAGATCCTAAAAATGCCTCAATATTGTATGTAAAGTTCATACCACTATATGTGTGTGAAATACTAACTCTACCATAGCAGTTGTGTCTTAGTGGACGAATGCCATTAGTCTGCTTTCTGAAAAACTCCCAATAATTTCCTGTTGGAATCTAATATTGTGACCAAAATGGAAAGAGAGGGTAACTCTAACTAAGCTGCCACGCTGTACTGGAATCTAGGTCATACACCGTGTCATATTTGGACCTGAATAATATAATATTCTATTCATTTCTATTTGGCTAAATATTTTATTGCATAAAAGATGGATGACAACTAATATGGCCAACATTACATCTCCCACATATGTTGTACATAAACAGTAATGCGTCTTCTCTTGACCTTATCCATTAAAGGGTTAGTCCAATTTTAAGAATTTTGCCTACAAGCAGTGAATAGGATATTATTATACACTCACACACACTATATATATATATATATATATATATATATATATATATACATATATACACACACACACATACTGTACATACATACATATATGTATATCCACGCCTGTCCTGCACTGATGACATCACAAGCATCATTCACATGAAGACTGAAAGCAAATACTGGCCTTAGCCGCCACATGTCACACATACAAGCACCACCAATAACTGGCTGCAGCAGCCACATAAATGATGTATGCATCGATATCCCTGTAGGACTGGCAGGGACCACCAGAATTGAGGTGCTAGAGTGACAAGAAGAGTTAACAGAGGAGTCCTTGTTTTTTGTTTTTATTTTATCATTCATTTTCTTGCTTGTAGGCAAATTTCTTAAAGTCCCAGACAACCCCTTGAAGTGGTGACAACCCTTGTGTTAGCTGATATGACAGTCGTTTAAGTTGTCATCAAGTTTTCCTAAAAACATTAAAGGGGCTGTACTCCTATGCATCTGCTACTCAGGACCTCCCTCTATGAAACATAGCGGCATGCAGGAGCCCTGGCTCTGACACTTTTCAGTGGGTCATTCTCTATCCAGTCTTACATTGTCATCACTACTTGAACAGTATCAGGACATGCCTCATCAACAAGGGTAAATGGTAACATCCAGTTTTAAATGTATTTATACATTTCCAGGAGGAACAACAGAGGAATGATATAATAAAGAATTCTGAGAAAAGATATCCAGAATTGTTTTATTTGGGTTAGGTAGATATTGAATAAAAAAAAAGACATGTCAGGAGAGCAGACAGGTCCTCCCTACAGGGGTAGTCTGTCATGAGTCCACCCTTAAGAAAGAAATGGAAAAAATATTGAAACATTTTATATATGACGACAATATAATGAGTCGTTTTTACAAGTGTTTATTTAAGAGGAAATTTTTTTATTTTAAACATTTTTTTTAATTGAATTAAAAAAAAACATTATAAAAAATATGTCTTCTTGATAATAATATTGTCATATTATTTCCTACAGAGAATCAGGGGCTTTGGGTAAATGAACTAGAGTCTAGTCTGGGAAAGAGATGAAGAATTTACACCCTTTTAAAGGTCAAATATACCCTCAGGTGGGTAATCCGGGAGTGTACCCTCCAGATTTGTTTCAGATAAGGGTTAATTAAGTATGCCCCCTCACCCGGGCTATTAGCCACTTCCAGCAGTAGCTAACCAAAAGACTCCTAAGCTGAGCACACAGGGGTGTCTGATATTGGGATAACAGTCAGGGCCACCATATTTCAGCACTAGTTCATGTAACACAATACATACCAAGCGTTTCTGTACAAGTTGCTGTAATCGTACACTTACTTTCCACTTTGTAGTACACATCATATGTAATGTTATGTAGATCTAAAAGCGTTGGTAGGACTTTGAATACATTACTAAAATAGCCTTGTACAGTACTGCTTACGTTTCCTAATATACACCCTTTTAAACAGTGGTTGCTGATCTCAGACACGGTGTCTGCTATGGGGGAGGTGGTGAGTGTTGGTTTACATACATGGGAAACGTCTATTTCCCTTTAGGCATCAAATAGTACACATACATTGTCAATGCTGGATAGATTTTTAGAAGTTCTCCCAATAGAAGAATCTTCCAGCCGTCTTTTCAACTAGGACCCCAAGCAGTTTATGATATCAAGTTCCCAACTATCATGGTGTAAATGGAGCCTGTAGGAGTAAAAGTAACATTTATATACAATGCATCACTCAGTGAAATAAATACATAATAATTAATGAATAAATAAATTAGCAAATAAACCAAGAATACCAGTACAAATCCAAGTTCTCCAGGAGTCAAGTCCAATGCTCCTAACGTTGGTGGATATCAATGATACTAAAACATTCTTGGTGCCAGTAAAATCTGGTGACACGATTTAAGTAATGTCGGACAGAGTGGCGCTGAACCACCTGCCTGATTCTAGCAACATTTTCCACCCCACGACATGATTAAGAATTAAGCCAAAGAGGTCCATATTAGATATCTTACAGTATTGATTTTCTTATCTCTATGTTCCCTCTGAAGAATCTCATGACTATAGAACGGCTGCTAATAAAAATCCAACCCTGGTTCTAGAATTTGATCATTTGCTTATGGAATATAAAAATAAATTCTTCAGTATATCCTATAGATTTATCCATGTAGATGACTTTTTCTTCTTTCATGCTACTTTATACAACAAACAATAGTCATAGAAACTGAAAGGTATGTAGTCTCACAGGCAGTCACAGGTAGAGAGAGAGACCTCTCCTTCTCCTTGATGAACAACATTGCTAAAGATGACAACAGACAAAAAAATTGTATGAAAGGGCATAAATTCCGCATTGTGGGAACCATGTTTAATAGCGATGTAGAAAGTGGTGTTACCTGCACATAACTAAGATCTGTACAAAGCGAATATTCCAGCAGTTCCCATTAGCTCTCCACAAAGCATGAATAAAACTTGCATTAACCCTGTAGCCTCAGTGGTCAGCACTACTGCCTCGCAGCGCCGGAATCCCGGACTCATTCTGGCCAAGGGCGACATCTGTGTGGGGTTTACATGTTCTTCCCGTGTTTGTGGGTTTTGTTTTTTTCTCCCAGACTCCAAAATTATTTGGAATTATCTTGTGAGCTCCAATTGGAACAGGGACTAGTGTGAGCAATGAAAGTATCTGTACATTGCTGTGCAATATGGATGTACTCTATAAATGAATACAGTAATATCCAAGCAATATAATGTTATTTTATGAGATTCATTTACTTTTGAGATTATAATTAATTTACTTTTGAGACTGTACCTTACATATCAGATTTTTGCTGTGGATCAAATATCTATTGCATACAATGAATCCAAAGCCTAGTACCTGCTTTAAGGGCAATGGTCCTAAACTGTCCCCTTTTTCTTAGTCTATTATGTAAAATAAGGAAGTAATGCAATATTTTTAGTAGATGTATTAATAGTTGCGTGTAGCTTCACATGTCAGAACTTTCTGTAGTCAGACTGAGACTGTAAGCCTGCAGGCAGGGTCCTCTATCCTATTTGTATCAGGCTAGTCATCTTGTTAGTTTTGTGTATATTGTACTTGTCGTTGTACTCGTGCTATGTATGTAAACCCCTTCACAAATGTACTGCACCATGGAATAGTGCTATAGAAACAATATTAATAAATAATATTAATAATTTATCAATGCAGTCCTACATGTAGCACCGGCTGAGACATCACAGTAGACGATGACACTATAGTAGTATTCCTCCCTAAAGAAATGACTCTGATGCCTTTCCCTACTAAGATCGTGTCTACACACTACCCTTAGCCTGAGTACAACCCACTGTATAAATAGTAGCAACTGACCAGACAGTATTGATGAAACTGTAAAACCCTTCCCTGATGACATAAGTAAACACTACACAATGATGTCATCATGGACACTACTGTAAGACTGTCTATAAGTACCAGTTCACACAATGAAATCATGAGGGCCTGTATACTCATAATGGACATCTGTCTGATCACTGTATGTATTGAAAGACATATGGTATATACTATTCAATCTCCAGCTCTATTACTGAACCCAAATGATAGCTAATGGTAGTAGTTTAGTACCTAACCCCCTAATAGAGCATATGGTCAGAGGCTTTATTATGGAGATATCCATAATCATATGTTAAACATCATATTTTACAGTGCTTATTGAATCAATTGTAAGCAAACAAACAGGAAAATCCTAGATCCAGTTTATAATTTTAACATCCTAGGGAACTAGAAAAGGACTGGGGACAGTTTTTTCTGCGCTACAGTCCCTTGTAGACAGAGACGCCTGCCTACCAGACACAAGTGTCATCAGTAAATGGGTATGGTGCTTACACTGCCTCCCTGAGCCAGAGGCCTCACGTACTGAATGCAGGCAGCATTTCACAACATCACATGGGCTTTCCCAGTAGATAAGATCACCATTTATACTCCTACATTATAACCTGTTACATGGGCTCATCTATTTTATCCATGTCCCTATCAACGTATGTAAGAAATCAGCTAAAAGAACCATCTGCAGTATGATGATGGATAACAGAGTAAGTAGACTATGCTCCTATGCAGAATAAGTAATAGATAGATATAGGATTTAGCTGTAGGTATTCCCAGTCATATGTAGGGGCACCCACATATCATACGTAATCTCCACCCTCCCTTTTCATTCAGGATTTATTTCATGCCAATATGACATCACCCATCCATAGATGTCATCCATCAAGGACATTCTCAGCCTACCTTTTTATATAAGCTCAATGAAACAGACGGATTTTACGTGCCCCCCGTTATCTGATAGTATAAAGCCAACCATATAAGGGTTAATCTTGCCTTTCACATCTTTACATGAAAGGTGTTCAGAAGACAGACGTAGGTCTGGATCTTTAAAGCGCACAGGATCTGCATAAGAAACTGTGTATTCCTTTCATGCTCCCAGCCCCGAGGCCATACATTCCTGCCATTTGAAGATTCAGCTACTTCCAAAGCCTTGCTTCAGCAGTCAGAGACCGGCGGAGCTGGCAACATCGCCTGCTAGTGAAAACAGATCCGTTTAAGTCACTACATTATGTTGGTATACAAGTCTCATACACCAGGGTCACTGGATTTGACCATGGAGATACAGCCAAGACACAGAGAAATAACAACGTAGATGTGAACAGACCCTAATATTACACAGTATCTATATATGTACATGCTAGTTCAGTCATATTCTTACCGTACAGTAAAAAGTTCACTAGACAATATATACAAAGTAACAACATATTCTACTAACAATATATAAGATTACTATTCCGCGGTAACAATACATACTACAAAGGTCACCAGTGGCGTAGTTTTCTGCAACAAATGATACACCGGTGTGATCTCCCAACCATCAGTGATACAGTGTGCAGTTACCCACAGCTCCCACTACTGCTTTCCACAACCTGAGTCCTTATGTGTATGGCAAGCCCAACAAATCCATACACATACAATGTATTCCAGTCCGATCAAGGCTCCCAGCCTGTCCTCTGCAGCATTCACAGTGCAGCTCACTTACTTTGTATGACTGAGGTTGCTGTCACTGCTCCATCCACACTGCTGCTTGCCTGTTCTCACTCTCCCCCACACAAGAAGCACCAGCCTCAGCAGCCGGAAGCTAATTCCAGCTCATAGCTCTCAACTCAGGAAATAATTCCCAGCCCCTCCTTCCCCCTTCCCTATATCTTCTTTGGAATGAATAGAACCTGAACAGTGTGGAAAGGCTGTTGGCACCCCCTGCTGGACACTGGACATACACCATGCATGCTATAAATGGAGCTTATGACATAATACTAACCATTATTCTACTGGACTTGCATGGAGAGCACTGGCTACATGACATGTTAAGGGTTGGTTCACACTAATGCATAGGATGAGAACAACGGACTTAAACGGCGATAAAATGACTGATGCAGACGGGGGACTCTAATGTAAAAAATGGATGTTTTCTTTTGCCATGTTTGTTTTATTTTTGAATGGAAGAAAAGTTGTCCAAACAGGAAGAAAGAATGGCCGTCATATTTTTCACATTAACAATTTTCATACAGTGATGGGAATGGGCACAGATGAAGGAGTCTCCGTATGCATCAGTCATTCTATTACTGATAATGTGAGACGGATGAGAGCAATGGACTTTACTAACAGCTGTGTGAACGGCGCCCACTAAAAGAGAACCTGGCACATTGAAAATGCAGTGCAATCTGCAGGCAGCATGTTATAGAGCAGAAGGAGCGGAGCAGAAAGTTGCATGACTTGTCATTTATTCATCAATTTCTGCTCTTTCCTAATATATTCATGTAAATCTCATGAATATACAGTTGTGCTACAAAGTTTACATACTCCAGCAGATTTTTGGGTTTTTGGCCTTTTTTCAGAGAATATGAATGATAACACAAAACCTTTTTCTCCACTCATGGTTAGTGGTTGGTTGAAGCCATTTATTGTCAGACGTCTGTGTTTTCTCTTTTTAAATCATAATGACAACCAAAAACATCAAAATGACCCTGTTCAAAAGTTCACATACCCCAGTTCTTAATGCCGTGTATTGCCCCCTCTAACATCAATGACAGCTTGAAGTCTTTTGTGGTAGTTGTGGATGAGGCTCTTTATTTTCTCAGATGGTAAAACTGCCCATTCTTCTTGGCAAAAAGTCTCCAGCTCTTGTAAATTCCTGGGCAGTCTTGCATGTACTGCACGCATGAGATCTCCCCATAGTTGCTCAATGATATTGAGGTCAGGAGACTGAGATGGCCACTCCAGAACCTTCACTTTCTTCTGCTGTAGCCAATGACAGGTCGCCTTGGCCTTGTGTTTTGGATCGTTGTCATGTTGGAACATCCAAGTACGTCCCATGCGCAGCTTCCTGGCAGATGAGTGCAAATTTGCCTCCAGTATTTGCTGATAATGTGCTGCATTCATCTTTCCTTCAACTTTGACCAAGTTCCCTGTGCCTTTGAAGCTCACACATCCCCACATCATCAGTGATCCACCTCCGTGCTTTACAGTAGGAATGGTGTTCCTTTCATCATAGGCCTTGTTGACACCTCTCCAAATGTAACGTTTATGGTTGTGGCCAAAAAGTTCGATTTTTGTCTCATCACTCCAAATTACCTTGTTCCAGAAGTTTTGAGGCTTGTCTCTGTGCTGTTTGGCGTATTGAAGGCGAGATTCTTAGTGGCATTTGCACATTAATGGCTTTCTTATGGCAACTCGACCATGCAGCACATTTTTCTTCAAGTGTCTCCTTATTGTGCATCTTGAAACAGCCGCACCGATAGTTTTCAGAGAGTCCTGTATTTCAGCTGATGTTATGTGTGGGTTTTTTTTTGCATCCCGAACAATTTTCCGGGCAGTTGTGGCCGAAATATTGGTTGATCTACCTGACCGTGGTTTGGTTTTTACAGAGCCCCTGAGTTTCCATTTGTTAATCACAGTTTGGACACTGCTGACTGGCATTATCAATTCCTTGGATATCTTTTTGTATCCCTTTCCTGTTTTATACAGTTCAACTACCTTTTCAGGTAGATCCGTGGACAATTCTTTTTCTTTCCCCATGACTCACAATCCAGAAATGTCAGTGGCTGGAGGAAAGATGCAACAGTCTGTCTGGATCCCAGAAACTCACTCAGCTTTTATGCACACACACAGATTACAAGCAAACAGGTCAAAGGTGAGGATGTTACCTTTAGTAGCCATTCAAACCCCTTTGTGTCAACTTCTGGGCATGTTATCAGGCCAAAATCACCAGGGTATGTGAACTTTTGAACAGGGTAATTTTGATGTTTTTGGTTGTCATTATGATTTAAAAAGAGAAAACACAGAAGTTTGACAATAAATGGCTTCAACCAACCACTAACCATGAGTGGAGAAAAAGATTTTGTGTTATCATTCATATTCTCTGAAAAAAGGCCAAAAAACCAAAAAATCTTCCAGGGTATGTAATCTTTTTAGCACTACTGTATTTAGTCAGCCACCAATTGTGCAAGTTCTCCCACTTAAAAAGATGAGGCCGGCCTGTAATTGACATCATAGGTAGACCTCAACTATGAGAGAAAAAATGAGAAAACATATCTAGAAAATCACATTGTCTGATTTTTTAAGAATTTATTTGCAAATTATGGTAGGAAATAAGTATTTGGTCACCTACAAACAGTGCCAGACGTGTCCCCCTGCTTAAGCCAGTACATATCCGGGCCCGTCTGAAGTTTGCTAGAGAGCATTTGGATGTTCCAGAAGAGTATTGGAAGAATGTCATATGGTCAGATGAAACCAAAGTAGAACTGTTTGGTAGAAACACAACTCGTCGTGTTTGGAGGAGAGTGAATGCTGAGTTGCATCCAAAGAACACCATACCTACTGTGAAGCATGGGGGTGGCAACCTCATGCTTTGGGGCTGTTTCTCTGCAAAGGGACCAGGACGACTGATCTGTGTACATGAAAGAATGAATGGGGCCATGTATGGTGAGATTTTGAGTGCAAACCTCCTTCCATCAGCAAGGGCATTGAAGATGAAACGTGGCTGGGTCTTTCAGCATGACAATGATCCCAAGCACACCGCCAGGGCAACGAAGGAGTGGCTTCGTAAGAAGCATTTCAAGGTCCTGGAGTGGCCTAGCCAGTCTCCAGATCTCAACCCCATAGAAAACCTTTGGAGGGAGTTGAAAGTCCGTGTTGCCCAGCGACAGCCCCAAAACATCCCTGCTCTAGAGGAGATCTGCATGGAGGAATGGGCCAACATACCAGCAACAGTGTGTGCCAACCTTGTGAAGACTTACAGAAAATGTTTGACCTCTGTCATTGCCAACAAAGGATATATAACAAAGTATTGAGATGAACTTTTGTTATTGACCAAATACTTATTTTCCACCATAATTTGCAAATAAATTCTTTAAAAATCAGATAATGTGATTTTCTGGATATGTTTTCTCATTTTGTCTCTCATAGTTGAGGTCTACCTATGATGACAATTACAGGCCGGCCTCATCTTTTTAAGTGGGAGAACTTGCACAATTGGTGGCTGACTAAATACTTTTTTCCCCACTGTTAGAGGGGAGGCTGTCAATTACTTAAAGGACCGCCCCCTTGACTTCTCAGCATAGAAAGAGCAGAGATTTCAATGCATTATACTGAATCTTTTCCTACAAAACTATATGTTAATCTGCTCAGCTCCTTCTGCTCTATAACATGCTGCCTGCAGACTGAACCGCATTTTTCCTGTGACTGGTTCCCTTCAAAGTCACTTTGTATCCGAAAGTCATAAATGTCAGATCTAGTGTATGCCTACCACAAATCTATCACATACTATCACAAACTCTGGAAAATAAAGCTCAGAAAGGATTTAGACACCCTAAAACAGTGGACAGCAACCAAGCCATAACTTCCTGGGACGGCAACTTCCATGATTGTTCAGCCCCCATTCTGTAGGCCTTTGGTACCTGCACATACTGATCCCATCCATAATTTGGTAGCGTGTGAAGAACCAGGTAACTGTACACATCACTCAGCCTCTTCCATAGTAGCACAGTGCGCTCTGTGAACTAATGCACAAGCAATGGAGGAGGCTGAGAGATGTGTACAGTCACTCAGTCCTCACATGCTGCCAAGTTATGGATGGGATCTATGTATTGCAGGTGACACAGGTCTGCCAGAATGGGGGCAGAGTGATCATCAGTAATAAAGCACATGGCACAGAGGTGGGAAAATAATAATAATAATAAGTTTAAAACAATAAGTTTAATGCCCCATTAGTGTGAGGCACTAATGGGGCATTAAACTATGTGAGGGCACTAATCGGCTTTAAACTCTGTGAAGGGGCACAAATGGGACATCATGCTGAGTGAGAACTTCAATAAGGAGTATTATATTGTATACAGGGACACTAAGGAGCATTATACCGTGTATATGGATAATAAAGAGTATTATACTGTGCATAGGGGACACAATGGATCATTATACTGTGTATAAGGGCAATAAGGCTCATTATACTGTGTATAGAGACACTAAGGGGCATTATACTGTGCTGTACTATGGCGTTACAATTTTTGACCTGCAATGGAAGCTTCTAACAGAGCATCCAATGCAAATATGAACACAAATTTTGTCAGGTTCACAATGCTGTAATATTCAGGTAATCTACTCTCTGTATTACAGACCTATTATAATATTTTTTATGTAGGGATCAACAACAATAATTATTGCGCAGCACACCAAGCACCTCATCCTAGATTTTTTTTTTAAATTTAAACAGGCACACCATACAAAAAAGGTTGCCTACCCCTGCCCTAAAACCTCATGCACAAGGCAGTATTTAATATCAAGCAGTATCAGTCGGCATGACAACCCCGATTCTGGCAAACAATGGAAGGAACATGTTATTAATGTCCCTCAGTATTGCAGTTCAGGCTTTGGGCCTCTTAGTACACAATCACATGTCATAGAAAATATTAAAAAGCTGATTTATACATTCCCACAGTACACTAAGGGCATTTTGTATATTACTCCTGGTAGGTTTCTTTTTATTTATAGCCTTGTATGTATAACAAGTATAGCAGGCTTCTATCCTATAGTTCTCACTTTATGAGTCACACATGTGAATAAGATATGTAAAGATTTATAAGTGAAGGAATATATTATAATGGTCATCATAAATTGTGCTGTACTTATATACATACATGACTTATTACATAAACCATGAAACACAACTACGCTAATACATTCATGCATATATTCAATGTGACAGTGAATATTTTATACCTGCCACAAGTAAAACCATTCTCTAATTAAAAATACATATTGCATTATATTAGCAGCTATGATGAAGTTCTATGTTCAGGTTCACTACATTGTATGTGAGGCGGGTTCAGGACATTTCCAGGACATTCTCCTATTTGGTTGTATTTTAGTATATTTATTAAATGTTAAATTTTATCATTGATTATCATTTGGATTTACATTATTAATTGATAATCTAGCTATCATATACAGTGGGGAAAAAAAGTATTTAGTCAGCCACCAATTGTGCAAGTTTTCCCACTTAAAAAGATGAGGCCGGCCTGTAATTGTCATCATAGGTAGACCTCAACTATGAGAGACAAAATGAGAAAACATATCTAGAAAATCATTGTCTGATTTTTTAAGAATTTATTTGCAAATTATGTTGGAAAATAAGTATTTGGTCAATAACAAAAGTTCATCCCAATACTTTGTTATATATCCTTTGTTGGCAATGACAGAGGTCAAACGTTTTCTGTAAGTCTTCACAAGGTTGGCACACAGTGTTGCTGGTATGTTGGCCCATTCCTCCATGCAGATCTCCTCTAGAGCAGTGATGTTTTGGGGCTGTCGCTGGGCAACACGGACTTTCAACTCCCTCCAAAGGGTTTCTATGGGGTTGAGATCTGGAGACTGGCTAGGCCACTCCAGGACCTTGAAATGCTTCTTACGAAGCCATTCCTTCGTTGCCCTGGCGGTGTGCTTGGGATCATTGTCATGCTGAGAGACCCAGCCACGTTTCATCTTCAATGCCCTTGCTGATGGAAGGAGGTTTGCACTCAAAATCTCATGATACATGGCCCCATTCATTCTTTCATGTACACGGATCAGTCGTCCTGGTCCCTTTGCAGAGAAACAGTCCCAAAGCATGATGTTGCCTCCCCCATGCTTCATAGTAGGTACGGTGTTCTTTGGATGCAACTCAGCATTCACTCTCCTCCAAACAGGACGAGTTGTGTTTCTACCAAACAGTTCTACTTTGGTTTCATCTGACCATATGACATTCTCCCAATACTCTTCTGGAACATCCAAATGCTCTCTAGCAAACATCAGACGGGCCCGGATATGCACTGGCTTAAGCAGGGGGACACGTCTGGCACTGCAGGATCTGAGTCCCTGGCGGCGTAGTGTGTTACTGACGGTAGCCTTTGTTACGTTAGTCCCAGCTTTCTGCAGGTCATTCACTAGGTCCCCCCGTGTGGTTCTGGGATTTTTGCTCACCGTTCTTGTGATCATTTTGACCCCACAGGGTAAGATCTTGCATGGAGCCCCTGATCGAGAGAGATTATCAGTGGTCTTGTATGTCTTCCATTATCTAATTATTGCTCCCACAGTTGATTTCTTCACACCAAGCTGCTTGCCTATTGCAGATTCAGTCTTCCCAGCCCAGTGCAGGTCTACAATTTTGTTTCTGGTGTCCTTCCACAGCTCTTTGGTCTTCACCATAGTGGAGTTTGGAGTGTGACTGTTTGAGGTTGTGGCCAGGTGTCTTTTATACTGATAACAATGTCAAACAGGTGCCATTACTACAGGTAATGAGTGGAGGACAGAGGAGCCTCTTAAAGAAGAAGTTACAGGTCTGTGAGAGCCAGAAATCTTGCTTGTTTGTAGGTGATCAAATACTTATTTTCCACCATAATTTGCAAACAAATTCTTTAACAATCAGAGAATGTGATTTTCTGGATTTGTTTTCTCATTTAGTCTCTCATTGTTGAGGTCTATCTATGATGACAATTACAGGCCGGCCTCATCTCTTTAAGTGGGAGAACTTGTACAATTAGTGGCTGACTAAATACTTTTTTTTCCCCACTGTATTCTTTGTCGTGATTCCTCTCCATATCTGCCAAACTTCTAATGCAGGGGTCGGCAACCACCGGCACGCGTGCCAAGAGCGGCACGCGAGGCATATTTCCCTGGCACGGCGACCTGAGTCCTCACCCAGCAGTTTCAATCGAACCAAACATGGCCGAAAGAAAACTGCTGAGTATAATAAGCGGAGGCTCAGGAGAAGTGATGAAACATAAAAAAAACAAAACAATGTAAGTCACCTTTCCTTCGCTCCACAGCCGCTCTGTACTGTGCTTCTGTCTGACGTAAGAGACCGCTGACAGGACCTCTGGGGTCACTTCCGATGTCATTATGCATAATGACACGACATGACCCCTGAGAACCAATCAGCTGTCGCTGACCACAGGCAGAAGCACGAGAAGAGAACACAGCGGCCATGGAGCGCAGGAAAAGGTGAGTAATATTGTTTATTTTATGTTTGTCACCTCTCTTGGCCCTCCACTTATTATACTCTGGGGTCTGAAGAGACCCCACAGTATAATAATAGCTAGTGAGTGGCGAAAATGATAAAAGTTAGAATATTATACCGTGTGCAGGGGCTGCTATGAGACATAATACGGTGTGCAGGGACCACTATGGGGCATAATACTGTGTGCAGAGGCTGCTATAGGACATAATACCATGTGGAGGGGCCACACTATGGAACATAATACCGTGTGCAGGGGCCGCTATGAGACATAATACGGTGTGCAGGGGCCACTATGGGACATAATACCGTGTGCAGGGGCCGCTATGGGACATAAAAGGGTGTGCAGGGGCCGCTATGGGACATAATACTGTGTGCAGGGGCCACTATGGGACATAATACGGTGTGCAGGGGCCACTATGGGACATAATACAGTGTGCAGGGGCTGCTATGGGACATAATACAGTGTGTAGGGGCCGCTAAGGGACATAATACGGTGTGCAGGGGCCGCTATGGAACATAATATGGTGTGCAGGGGCCGCTATGGGACATAATACGGTGTGCAGGTGCCGCTATGGGACATAATACGGTGTGCAGGGGCCGCACCATGTGAACGCAGTTTTACATCAAGCTAAAAGTTCCAGTGGCCTAAGAATATAGCTGCATCCAGATACACAGTGTGTTTCCACCATAAGGATGCTGCCATACGGTGCTCCTGGACACACACATTTACCGCTAATTGGGGGCTGCACATGTACTTTCATTGCTTCTGATCGGATAGTACAGGTGCATCCCAGGAAATAGCAGTAAACGCATGTGTCCTAAAGCATCTGGTGGCAGCACTTCTGTGTTATGGTTTGTGGTATATGACTTTAGTTTAGGGGTCGTCAGACTTACAATTATTGACCGGCACTCCAAGTACCTCATCTTTGATTTTTTTAATTAAAATCGGCACGCCGAACAAAAAAGGTTGCCTACCCGTGTTCTAATGTATGCTTTAACTCCATATCTGCACACCTGTGACTTCTATGCATACTCACTGTAGGTTACTACACAAAGGGAGTCATCACTACTCTGAAGTATAAATGATTTATTTTCAGATAGGTTACCTACTGACACGACTCTGCAGAAAAGACTCCTAGATCTCAATTCCCTGGAACCTGTAAGCATCACTTATAGGGGTGTAAGAGTAAGGAACTAAACTTAACACCTCTGTCTCTTTTCTCCTCTACATTCTTAAGCTTAATCCATACAGTTTATTTTTAGTGACACAAATGTGCTGCTAACCTCACTTGTGAATAATAGACACACATATATATCCCATTACACAGCTATGATTATACCTGCAGTTCAGCAATAGAATATGTATGTACTCCTCGAAAAGATGGTTGTTCAGAGGAAAACTGAACAAGAAGCTCCACACTAGACATGTATTATAAGTTTTAACAGTTTAAATAGGAGTCCTGGAGGGAAAGGATTTTTTTTTTTCTTATAAAGGGTCATCTTGACAACCCTTTTTCCACATGCCCTGTTAGGGCTATGGATGTCATAGTGTAGATTCCTAGCTCAGGATGTCCCTGTCTGTGCTATAGCAGAGACACAAACAACCAGCAGAATTGGTTCTGGTGGTCTTCATACGTTATTATTTATTTAACTTATATAGCGCCATCATATTCCGCAGTTCTTTACAGATATTGCCAACACTGCCCCATATAGGGCTAACAATCTAAATTGTGACATGCTCAGGATGAGGAAACTTGAGTACCTGGAGGAAACCCACGCAAACATACAAGCTGTCCTTGGTTGGATTCAAACCTAGGACTCCAGGGTTGCAACCAGGGTCGTTTTAACACACTGATGGGCCCAGTGCAAAGGTTTCATAAGTGGGCCTGGTTCCTGGTTATGTTATGTTCAGAGGGATATTACATAAGAATACCCCTGTGGTTAGGCTCAGAGGGATATTACATTATCCCTCTATGTGATAATCAGAGAGCAAAAGTATAGTATGCTCTCTGATTGATGGGAGAGGGGATAACATGGACAGAAGTCCCTGCTACCCCTCCCCCTGGAGTCACATACAGGTTATGCACAGACAATGATGATTTATCATCTCTGTGCAGTTTGCAGCTCTGCTCCTTCCCCCTCCTTCCTCCTTCACCCAGCTCTAAGAGACAGGAGGGGTGGGACACTTTAGAGCCCCATATCTCAGGATCCGTTAGGGCTATGAAGATGACACTAGATTCATTTTAAAGATGAGAATCATGATAGCCCTTACAGATTCAGAGCGATTTGCTGTTAAAAACTCTGTCGGGAATTGAGATCTGCAATGGGATCTCAATGCCGAACATCATTTTCACCAGCGAATTGCTCTGGATCTGTAAGGGCTGTCATGGCTCCCTGCTTCATTATTGTATGCAAATGGGGCAGCCCGGCGGGACAGCGTATGCAGGCTGTCCCAACGGAGCCCCTGCTACCATAGGGCCTGGTGCAAGTGCACCGTTGGCCCTATGGTTAAAGCGGCCCTGGATGCAATGCACCGATGTTAACCAATAGCCACAAACAGGTGCATCTAAATAAATTAGAATATGTTTGAAACGTTCATTCATTTCAGTAATTCAGTAATACAATTCATAGTCAACAGTCTTCCATGATTGTGTATCCTACTGATCCAGACTGAGGGACCATTTAAAGGCTTAGGAAACCTTGGCAGGTGACACACTGAATTTACAATACTGAACTTTTTTACAATATTCTAATTTTCTTAGATTTGGGTTTTCATTACCTGTAATCCATAATCAACATTTACAGAAATAAAACACTTGAAATAGAACACTCTGTGTGTAAAGAATATAGAAAATATAGGAGGTCACTTTTTTAATTTAATTACTGAAATAAACGTTTCAAAGATATTCTAATTTATTGAAATACACCTGTATAATACTACACTACTTCTTTAGTGGACGCTGCAGAAGACATGATCAGCCAATGGCAACTTCTATAGATATCTACTAAGCATATCTGTTGATTATTTCTGTTGTTCTACAGGAGCAGAATAATGAAAATAAGGGAAGCAGTGAATACATGGTGTGATGGATATGATCGGCTCCTGACTAGAATGGGTCTGTAGGGTTTCTATTATGGTGCCCAACATTTACCATACAAAATAGAGCAGCATGCTTCCCAACTTTGTCCAGCCTCTTCTTATGGAGACAGAGGCTTCTAATTCAATTGTGAACATGGCCTTAGCTGTACTACAAGCTAGCTGCTATATGTACAAGTGGCTACTTCCTCCTATCTACTTGACTATGTCTACCTATGTAACATATGAAGGTATGCTACTAGGATTAATTAGTGATTTAGAACATTTGTTTTCTTACCTTAATATCCCTAGAAATAGTAACTTCTAAATTTTCTCCACTTTTTCATGATCACCATTAATTCCATCTGTTACAGAGAATAAAAACTATGATATATGGTAAAACATTTTAATTTTGTGCTATAGCTGAAGACTGAACATAGAATTAGGTTCAATAAAAGAGCATATCTAACAGACTGATGTCCACTCTGGGTGCTCAACAACTTCATATATATGTTAAAAAGAAATGCAAGAAGATCAGAACAAGAAATAGGGGGTATATTCATAAATGGAATGTAGATTTTAGATTATCAGAATAGGTTATTTGGGGAAATTCACAGCATTTACAATAGCAGAAAAGCGCAGGAGATTTTAACAAATTTCATCCACATGCTGCGCAATATAAATTCACATATTTCAATTTACATGACATATTTTCGCCACCAAACCTGACCACAAATTACACAGTAAATCTGTGACAGATTATTTTCTGTAGCAGTATACATCCCTTGTAAATGTAGTCTGTAAATGTAGTGGAAGGGGAGTGTGTGCAGGTTGCTCCTAATCAATTAATAGAAGGGGTTTGGGTGTCAGACCCCACAGATCAGATACTGATGACCCATCTTGTAGATAGGCCATCAGTATGAAAAATGCATTTGGGATCATAAAGAAAATCCTTTAAAGGGAGTCTACTACCTCCCCTAAGAATATTCAACTGTCACCGCCATGTTACAGTAATAAATAACATATTTTTGTTATTTATGTTACTTTTGGGAAAAAAAAACTTGAAGTTTTATGAAAATGAGGCAGTTAATACACTGGGGGCGGGCCTTCAGCTCCCTGGAGCACTGCTCTTGCTGCTCAAGTAGGATAAATGATGTCATAGCAATGGGAGGATCAACTTTTTACTGCACGGGTGGCACAAACAGGAGATGGTAGGGGTCTAGGTAGCAAGAACAGTGCTCCAGGAAACTGAAGTCTCGCCCCCAGTGCACCAATTGCCTCATTTGCAAAGTTTTTTTTTCTCCAATACCTGCAAGTGACATACATAACAGAGGTATGTTGTTTATCACTGTTACATGCTCTGTAATATGCTCTGTATGTTTGGGGGAGGGGGTAGACTGAAAGTTTGTTAATAGCTGCTTAAGGTAATTTACAGAGTTTCTGCATAAACATACCTTTTTCCTCATTTTTGTACTGCTAGGGGCAGACTCTCCGCACGTCTCCTCCCCCTCTGGCAGTTGAAAATCCCTTCTTATTTCCTTCCGAACTCCCGAATCTTGCCCTGAACCACCCAGAAGACGTGAAAGCTATTTATCATGGCATTTTAGGGGTTAAACTGCCAGAGTCAAAGTATTTTCTGACTCCGGGGCTAGGCCCGGGTCTTGCCTGTGTAATATAGCCACAATGTGGAAATTATGCCACAGGCACAGCTCTTGAGTCTACGACATGAAAGCGCCATGCTATTACATCACTGAACGTTAACTATACATTCAACGCGATCTAATAATATGGCGCTGAGCATTAAGAGGTTAAACATTGCGCCATGTCATGCTCTTGAGTTATCAGCACTAAGTTACATGTAAAATGTGATGTATTGTGCTATTCCTACCAGGCACTAGTAATAATAGCATGATCATGTTATCTGCTACTAAAACTACAGCAACAGCGACATCTGCTGGCAATTCTATCACTGGAAAAGGGTTTAGTGTCTTCAAAAATGCTTCGTCAAGGTGGAGTCCTGTGAACATGTTCTGTATAAATGTATTATGATACATGACTAATTCTACTTGTTTTAGAGCTGTGTTCACAAAGGGCAATTTGTTGTCTTTTACACCAAAGCCGCCACCAACATTTCTTTTTGAAAGTCCTTCTTGCTCCCTCAGGACCGGATCCCATTCTTTCCCTAGCACTATATAGGCTCATTTCCTTCACTTACCTTACCTTTTTATTCTTGGGGTGGTTTAGTTGTTTGCAGTATATACTGTAGTCATTGTGAGTATATACACATGCTATCATGGTTTACCATCCATTTCTGTTTGAGTAAAAACAAATATCAGAAAATGTCAAATTCAGGTTTCACTTTAATTTTATGCAACTATCTATATAGATAAAGATAGTTCTGTAATAACCACTTTTTCCCACACTAGCCACTAGAACATGTAACAGAGTAAAATCTATGGTTCTCTATGGGGTCATCATAAAAGGTTGTTTCATGCAGGGCATAAGGACATCATTGAGGGAGTCTCCAGCTCCACATCATGGAGCACCACCCTGCTCTGGTGAACTCCATTCTTCTTAGTATTCCTTAGATGCCCATTCATCTGAATGGCCATCATTATGATACTACATTCCTAGCCACTACGTGGCTGGCTGCAGCTTCCCTCAGCAA
This sequence comes from Leptodactylus fallax, assembly GCA_947044405.1. Taxonomy (NCBI): domain Eukaryota; kingdom Metazoa; phylum Chordata; class Amphibia; order Anura; family Leptodactylidae; genus Leptodactylus; species Leptodactylus fallax. The sequence goes on from CAMRHE010000132.1 coordinate 3,643,637, forward strand.
AATATCAGGAGCAGAAGGTGCCAGAAGCAGGACCTGGGCTGATCAGCTGATTAATCTGTAATATTGTGGAGGCACACTATTACTATGAATTCAACACACTGTCAGCGGTATACAATACCGCCGATCTCCAAGGACATGAAAGGTCCTATTTAAGTAAAGCACAGGAAAGAATTGAAAGAAGATAAGACAGTTCAGTAGTTGAGCTTCAGTGGCATACCTGCGAGAGAGGAGTCTCCTTCTCCTCCACTGTGCACTTTCTTGGGGTTGTCTTGAACACATCACAATGGAGACATCAACTATAGTCTATATACAGGTACAGTTTAACAGGCAATAACATCAGTATTTGGTTAGTGTAGTATCTACAATGAAGACTATATACACACTGTTTATACACGTTGGACACTCCAACCCACAACCACATGTCTGACTGCGCCAACACTCTTGGAACCCCAGGAGACTACTCCACCACTGGCTGCCCCAGGTGTCCCGACATGACTCAAAAAGGCCCCCTAACTTGGCCAACTAACCACACATCATAGGAGCAGCACAAAATGTCATCTGTCAAGAACTTCCTCTTTCTATGTGGCTAACTAACTTGGTCTGTAAGTCAGACACGAACTAGGTCAGAGAATGGTCAAGCACAGCGCCTACTTGTGCTGTAGGAAACCAGGAGGAGCTGCTTTATGCATGGCACTGAAATTAACCGTCAGTCACCACTAACACTATACTCATCAGTTGTCACTACTCCATGGTAGCTAGCTTCCAGTTATCCATCATCTGTCTCACACACCTGGGTAACCTGTCACCCAACACAGGACAGTCTCCTATCCCCCATAAACACAACTCCCTCCTGCACAATAATCCCATGCCAAGTCACAATCCAAATTTCAGGTAACACTCAGCTAACTACCAACTCTATCTGGTATGTCATGGCTCCACTCCATCAGGGCGCCAATGCCAATACATGACCACATGTACCATGGCACATTCTCAAGTATCGGCCCTAGTCCAAGCACTCCCCAAACCACCTTGCCACCTTCAACATTCACAAGAAATGCACCGAGAGAGTCACCTGCTTTTACAGGGGTAGCTATGGTTGCATCCACCATTCTGTCACATTACAGTGAGGGATTCTCCTGCTCAAACAAGCCTTGCACCTGCCACACACGCATACATACATCACCAGCTACTCACATATCGGTTTTGCAGACGGGAATCTGTTCCCAGGCTTGTCACTTAACAGGGGTCTGATCCCAGCAGGCATTGCCCATGCAGGACACCCCCAAGAATGGGATTTGTCCTTACTTATGTTGATCAGCACACAAACTGCAAACTGAGCTATGCTTTTGCTACCAGGCCTTATAAAACCTCGCCTCACAGAACCAGACAGTGAGAAAGCCAAAAGCCCACCCAGTATGATGCCTAATGGAAACAAAGCACACACCAGTCATAACAAACATTAACCCCTGTGTCACTTAACACATGTACAGGTATCATCCAGGCATCTGAATTCAGCGCACTGTCGGCTTTCCTGCTATATGCCCCAGGGCTAGAGATATTGGTGCCTTTAGTTTTCTGCCCAGAAGGGCGTTCCTGACAGTCTAGCCACATATACATGAGGACGTGAAATACTACTCATTTAAAAAGACTAAAGCCTAAAGGGGTATTCTGTTTATTGCAAGTTACAGTCCATATGATAGGAGATAACTTGCCGATCAGGGGTGACCCAACCACTGGGAACCCCAGAATCACAAGAACATTCTCTTGTCTGAATGGAGTGGCAGGTCAAGCACATGTGTTGCTAAATGTTTGTCTCATGGTGAAGCACAACGTTTTAGTCAGATGGTATTCAAGTCAGAATTTTGAATCATCTCGTAAGACTCCATATTTATGATCGTCCATACAGCTGACTCATAAATATGCCTAAAACTACAAATTGGATTCATAGTTTAAGACAAAGTTTGACAGTATTGATAAATGTTCCCCTATGTCTTACACTGAACAGAACAGGGCACATTTATCAATACTGTCAAACTTTCGTTAAAAAAAAAAATCGTAAACCCTAAGCTTGCACACTCAGTCATGTGCATGAGTCCTAAGGCTGCTTGCACACTACCATGTGCAGGGTGCCGGCTATGATTGAACGGCATGGCCATTGCATGGTGTCATCCATGTGTTGACCTTGCTACTACGGCCCCATTAACTTAATGAATAGGAACCGTGGAAGCACGGCCGCAAAGCCAGACAGGAATAGGACCTGTCCTGAGTTTTGCAGCCCGGACTGTCGGCCCGCACATGGAACTGTGTAATACATGGTTGTGTGTGTGGGCTGACAGAAATGAATGGGTCAGTGTGTAATCCAGGAAAAACCCGGCTAGCACACTGAACTAGCAGGTAACGGGCCTTATTTACTTACCAATCTCTGCTCCTGCCTACAGCCACCTCTGCTTCCCCTTCAGCCCTCCAGGGGCCCCAAGCGTCTCATATCACATCACTGACGCTGACAGCGATGTGATATATGACGCATGGGGCCTCCTGGAGGGCTGAAGTGGAAGCGAAGGTGGCTGTGGGCAGGCAGCAAGAGTATCGCTCGGCAGTTGCCTGGAGCCAGCCCTGTGAAAATGTTAAAGGTGAAGACTTACACTGCATTGTATATAATAGTAATAATACATTTTATTTCTATAGCGCTAACATTCCGCAGCACTGTACAACTTGTAGGGTTCAAGTACAGACAAAAAAGATACATTACAAAGAAATAGTCAATTCACACAATGGGACTGAGGGCCCTGCTCCCAAGAGCTTACAATCTATGAAGTATATATGTATGATATTGTTACGTGTTGTTGCTGAGTCATTCCATGGTTCCCAGTCTAGAATGTTCTAAATGCAGGCGGCATGATAATCCATTCTCTACAGGTTGTTATCTTGGGGTGGATACTTTACCCCCTTAAAGATCGGGCCAATTTTTATTTTTGCATTTCTGTTTTTCCTCCTTATATTCCAAGAGCCATAATTTTTTTATTTTTCAGTTCATTGAGTCGTATGGTGCCTTATTTTTTACAGGACAAATTGTACTTTGTAATGGCATCATTTAATTTCTGGGCAATGTACTGAGAAGCTGGGAAAAAAATTCAGAATGGGGTGAAATTTCTTATGGGCTTAATTTTTTGCGGTATTCTATGTGGTAAGAATTACATGATATTCTACAGATCAGTATGATCACTGACATACCAAACTTATAAAGAATTTTTAATGTTTTAATGTCTTTTTTAAAAATTTTTTACAAAAAATGGTTGCTTTGCCAAATTCTGACACCCAAAACTTTTTCAAATGTACATATACAGTGCTGGGTAAGGCGTCTTTTTATGCGGGACAAGATGTAGTTTTTTACTTATCCCTTTTAGGGAATGTCTGACAGTTTGATTCACTTTTTATTCAATTTTTCTCAGGAAGTGAAGTGTTATTTTTTTTTCCACTATAGTGTTCCCTGTATGGGATAAATATTTTTATATTTTAATAGTTCAGGAATTTTTGGGTGCAGGATACCTAAAGTGTTTATGTTTATATTTCTTTATCTATTTCTACTGTATATCCAATCTAGGGAAGATGGGGCAATTTGAATTTTTATATTTTTTGTGTTTTGTAATACTTTTAAAACCTTTTTTTTTACTTAGATTTTTAGACTCTCTAGTAGACCGATCACCCATACAATATACTGCAATACTAATGTACTGGAGTATATTGCAAGAGCCATTGACTTCTTATTGTGATGGGCAGAGTATAATAGAATCATAACAATGGCAGGCCTGGAAGCCTTCAATAGGCTCCTGGCTGTCATGGCAACTGATTGGCACCCTCTGATAATATTGGGTGGGGCATCAATCGTTACAATATGGAGACCAACTGCAACCGCAGCATCTAAAAAGTTAACAGCCACGACGGTGCTCTTAAGCTCTCTCCATACAAGCCCTTGCAACCAATGACGTACGTACATGTATATGACTGGTCGTTAAGGAGTTAAAACAAACCATAATGCGCATGTTTGTATATGCACTTGCTAGGAAATGCACTAGAATGTTCTGTAGACAGCAGTATTCACTATTGGCATTAGGTGTCACTGTTGTGCTTGATATAGACCTAGCTAAAGTCAGTGCAGCTGAATGAGTACTGACAAAGCACATATCAGTTTCGGGGTCACTAAGTCTGGTGGGTTCCTAACTGGGTTATCGCAGATGGGCGGGGAAAGGACGGATTCTGTGTGTGGGAGAGAGAGTCTTTCCTTGCAGAAACTAGGTGTCTGAAGATGACAAGTGAAGCTTTACTTTGCCAAGTGATTTCATGTTCTCAGAATCTAGTAAGAAAGCAAGATGTTTTGCATTAAGCCTTTGGCCGTTTCCCTAGATGGAATAACATGTCCCCTGTGCAACCAGACAGCTGTGGTCCAGCAATTCTAATGCTGCTGGCGAAGACCTTTGCTTTTGTTTGGACCAAATTGTTGTACCATTATTAAAGGGAGTCTGTCACCAGAACCCAGCATATTAACCCAGCCCCACAGAAAGATTAGGGTCGCCTGAATCTAACAGTGCTTTCCTCTCGGGAATCGCTGCCTCTGTTGCTGAAATATCGTCAGGTTCATCTGTATCGAAGTGAGGTCTTTGGAGTAATGAGAGTATTGCCACTTATCTCTTTGGAACAACAGCAATGCCCTCATTGGTCCAAAAACTTCATTTGCATACTGACAAAAAAGATGGTATCTCGGCAACAGAGGCCGAGTCACAAAGAAGAAACACTGATTCTGGTGACCCTAAACCTATCAGCAAGGGTGGGTTCTGGTGACAGATTCCTTCTACCTATTGCTTTACCTAGAAGCTTCCTCACCTGAGTAGTTTTTTTTTTTTTTTTTTTTTTTACACCTTCCCCAGCCTCCTTTCTCAACACTGTGTATCCTGGACAACCCCTTTAACCCTTTAATGACCAGGCCATTTTTTGTTTTTGCATTTTTGTTTTTCCCTCCCCACATTCCAAGAGCCATAACTTTTTCATTTTTCAGTTCACAGAGTCACATGATGGCTTATTGTTTGCGAAACAAATTGTACTTTGTAATGTCACTATTCAATATTCTGTGCAATGTACTGGGAAGCTGGAAAAAAATTCAGAATGAGGTGCAATTGGAGAAAAACTGCATTTGCGCCAAATTCATATGGGTTTAATTTTTACACCATTCACTGTGTGGTAAAAATGACGTTACCTGTATTCTGTGGGTCAGTACGAACACGGCGATACCAAATTTATATAGTATTTGTAATGTTTTGATACCTTTTAAAAAATTAAAAACTTTGCTAAATAGAAAAAAAAATTTTGCGTCGCCATATTGTGTCACCTGTAACTTTTTCATATTTACATGTATGGAGCTGGGTAAGGCGTCTTTTTATGCGGGACAACATGACGTTTTTATTGATACCACTTGGGGAAAGATCTGATGGTTTGATCACTTTTTATTAAATTTTTTATAGGAGACAAAGTGTTGAAAAAACCGCTATTTGGCCATTTTGATTTTTTTCCCCGCTACACCGTTCACCATATGGGATAAATATTTTAATAGTTCGGGCATTTTGGAGCACGGGGATACCTAATGTGTTTATGTTTACTTTTGTTTATTTACTTTTATATCTGATCTAGGGAAAGGGGGGTGATTTGAACTTTTGTGTTTTTTTTAATTTTTACATACTTTTAAAAACTTTTTTTTTTATACTTTTACTTGTATGATCAGACTCCCTAGGGACCTTGAAACCTAGGGAGTCTGATCGATCATACTATTCACTGCGATACTACTGTATCGCAGTGAATAGCAAAATGCCTTCACTGCTATTAGACGATGCCTCTGGCATCGTGTAATAGCTATACTGAAATGACAGGCCTGGGAGCCTTCAATAGGCTCCCGGCTGTCATGGCAACCAAGCGCCGCCCTCCAATGACGTTCTGGAGGGTGGCGATGAGGTAAAAATGGCGGCGCCCTTGTCGGCTCCACAATTTAGACGCCGCGGTCGCGTTTGACCGCGGCATCTAAAGGGTTAACAGCCGCGATCGGTGCAGGCACCGATCGCTGCTGTTAGCTGCGGGTCCTGGCTGTATTATACAGCCGGCACCCGCGGTGTATGGAGAGCGCTCAGCTCCTGAGCGCTCTCCATACATCGTCATGCGACTCAAGACGTACTATTACGCCCTGCGTCGTTAAGGGGTTAAGGACATGGAGGATCACCTCACAATCCCCCATTGCTACTGTTCTGACACTTCTCACAAAAACCAATGAAAATTCATTAAAAAATATTTTTCCACTAACTTTTCATTGGTTTTTGTTGTCTTCTGTGATATCACATTGCTGCAGCAGTTTAACCAATTGTAGGTTAACTCTGCTGCATCTGTAGGAATGCATCCTAGCCTGAGTCTTAAGGAATCACATGGTAAGGTGCGGAATACATTAGGCATCTAAGTTCCAATGGTTCTATTTTGGTGTAGATATATCTAATTGATCAAGGTTTATTAACTCTTTCTGGGAAGTAATAAAAAAAAACAAAAACTGCAATTTTGCTATTGCCTTTTTATGCTATAAATTTTGCTTAACCCCTTCCCGCATTTTCTCGTACATATACGTTATGGAATTACCGCATTCCCACATACATGTACATGATGGTGATTGCATGCGATCACCACAGGAGCCCAGCTTTTTAACCCTTAATCTTAGGGGTTTGTCAATCTGACACCCCCCACCAACTCCTCGCAGTACAATTGCGGGGTGCGGATGGGTTGCTATGGTAACGGGGGGATTAAGAAAGGCCTTTGTGACTGCTATAATAGACTTTTTCTATTAGGACCTGCTAGAGGCATGTCCTAATAGAATGCCTGCTACAATTCAGTAACAGGTGCAATCCACTGTAATACATATGTATTGAGCAGGTGATTGAGCCCCCAAGTGGTAAAGTACACTAAGGGGCCTTGAAAAAAAATAAATAAAATAAAATTAATAAAATATTTTTAAAAAGTAAAAAAAAAAAAAAAAAAAACATTTTCCCCCATAAAAATGTTTTGCATGTTTAAAAAAAAAGAAAGAAAAAACATACACATATTTGGTATTGCCACATCCATAACAACCTGACATATAATATCATTACACTATATCACCTGCACAATGAATAGCATAAAAAATAAAAATAATTCCAAAATCATAAATTTTCTTTATTCTGCCATCCAAATCTATCAATAAGTCTCTTGAATCCTTAAATGATACCCATGAAAACTTTTACGTAATCTTGCAACAAAAAAAAAGCCATCACACAGCTCCACTGATGAAAAAAAAAATATATGTTATGGGTTCAGAATATAGCAACTCAAAAACAAATGCTTTTCTTAAAAAAAAAGATTTTTTTTTTTTTAATGTCAAAGTAGCAAGACATTAAAAAACCTATACATATGTGTTATTGCCATTATGACACTGATACGCAGAATAAATTAAGTCCGGGGCCCTGCGTGGCGTAAACGACGGGGTGGAAAAGTCGCAGAAAAAAAAAGGCAGCGTTTCACAGTTCCTGAAAAATGAATCGCATCTAGCGAATCCCATCCACACATTGTGGGAAAATACGCATAGCGGACACGCTGCAATTTCCAAAACCGTTGCAGTTTTGGAAATTGCAGCATGTCAATTATACCTACTGAAACGCAGGAGGTTTCCCTATAGGTATAATTGAAGCAGAAAGACTTTCTGTGAAAAGTGATATGGAAAAAACCAGGATGCGTTGCCGCCGCATTTTTTCCCACTGCGGCCCAATACGTGCAGTCTTAGCCTTAGAATGTTATTTTTACCATGCAATGAACAGCGCAAAATAGTGCAACAATCAATGTTAAAATTGCAGTTTATTTTCCATTGTCTCTCAGAAAGAGTTAAAAAATGTTAATCATTAAATGATTTTTGTTGTAACAATGACGCTGTTAAAAAATTCAACTAATCCTGCAAAAAAACAAGCCCACATATGGCTATGTCAATATAAAAATAAAGTTAGGGGTTTTGCAATATAATGATGAAAAAATGAAAAATAATGCAAAGGCAAAAATAGCCCGAGTCCTTAACCCCTTCTCAACATCCGCTGTAATAGCATGACAGATGTCGATTATTTAAATATGGCGGACACTCAGAACCTGAGTGTCCGCCATAGCCACCGGGTCTTTGCTGTATTATCCAGCAAAGACCCGGCGCTAATGCCCACGATCGGTGCCCGCACAAAGTTGACCGAGGCGACATTTTCCTGTCAGTGCATGGGCGCTGCCATTTTGCGAAGGATCGCCAGCGCTCGCAACGATATCTGGGGACAGCGATCCATTGCCATGACAGCCGGGAGCCTATTGAAGGCTCCAAGGCTTGTCTGGCATTACCTTCTATTAAAGTCTGCTCTATGCAGCCTGTAATAGAAGTGCCAATATTTTGCAATGCATTAGCATTGTAATACATTGCATTAGTGATCAGACCCCCTGGGATTCAAGACCCCTAGAGGGTCTAATAAATACAGTATTCAAAAAAAAACCTAAAAAAATATAAAAACTAGAATACATATAAAAGTAGTAAAAATTACTGTTAAACACATACACATAAAATGCCCGGTCTACAAACTTATGAAAATATTTTTCCTGTACGGTGAACATAGCAGGAAAAAAAAAAATCTAAAGTTTCAAACCGCTGTTTTGCCTCTGATAAAAAGTTGACTAAAAAGTGATCAAAGCAATAGCAATTCCCCAAAATGGTATAACTAAAAAGTACACCTGGCCCCGCAAAAAAAACATGCCCTATGCATCCCTACACAGAAATATAAAAAAAGGTGCGGGTATCAGAATATGGCGACTTTAAGAAAACATTTTTTCTGCAAAGTTTTGGATTTTTGTTAACCACTTCCGTACTGCCCATAGACTATATACGTCCAAGGGGTGGTTATCTAGTTCTGTAAGGACATACCGGTACAAAATTGTGCAGCTACTGAAACGGGGAGCCGGCTGTAACTTCAGCTGGAGCTCCCAGAGAGAAGGCAGGAAAGGTTTATTCCCTTCCCGATCACTGTGTATACAGCATTCAATGAGGGCTGTATATATACAGTGCTATGGGCGCCGCCATCTTGTGGCCGCCCTCTGACCCTGCGGTCACGTGATCCACTGGGTGCAGCGTCTGCAAGAGCTGCTGGGTCCTACAGGATCCAGATCAGCTCTATAGTTTTGTTCAAGTAACGTGGAGGAGGCTGTATTCCTCCTGCAGCTGGGGCTAAATGTACAGGAAAAATCAGCCTCTCCAACAAAAAAAAAAAAGTCATCAGATGTCCCCAAAGGTCTATTATGACCTTATGGGGACACAATGCAAAAAAAATAAATAAATAAATTAATTAATAGAAAAGTAAAAAAAAAAAAAAAGTAAATAAAATAATTAAAAAAATAAATAAAATAATACACCAATAACACGCCCTTATTACAGGTTATAGCCCCACCCCCCGACAACACCATAAAAAAAAAATATTACCATAACGGAGAGGAAAAACTATTTTATAAAGTTTTTTAGTAGCACTTTGTGTTATTAAATAAAAAAAAAAAGAAAAGTGAAAAACGGACAGGTTTTCCATCCTCTTTTGTTTAGATTTTCCCGGATATAAAAAAAAAAAATGAAAACACATGCAAAAATAAAAACAACATAAAAATAAAGTCCTATGTGTCACCGAAAAAAGACGCAGAAATTAGTTAAATAACGCAAATGATAAAAATGTTACAGCCCTCAAAACCGCACATACCAAAAAAACCCGAAAATGAGTCTGGTCTGGAAGGGGGGTAAAGCATCTGGTACGGAAGTGGTTAAGGAGTTAAAATGGAAATAAAACTATATAAATTTGGTATCCTCAGAATCGTACCGAAACATAGAATACAGGTGACATGTCATCTTGGCTGCGTAAAAACATCTGAGACAGGGAGATGGGGAAACCCCTTTAAGGGTTTAAATAAACTGATAAATGTATTCACTAGGTCTATACAATATCATTGATATCAAATTTGCATCATAACTAATTTTATTTTCTTCCGATAGAATAGTGTGAGAGCTTATTTGTTGATGGATGTTGACTGACATTTTATTGATGCCATTTTGGGGAACACTAATTACATCTCTTGGGTACAATTGATTGACATCTTGCTCCCTGATGTCTAAAGGAAATGTCAGTCATGTCTAGGGGCTATGAATAACAAAAGGACGGTATGACTAGGCTGAAGTTGACCCCCACACTTCCAAACATTTAGCCAATCCTGACTTCGGATCAAAAAAATGCAATTTGTGCCCTCAGCCTTAGGGCAGCAGCACACGTGCTAGTCAGATGTAGCGGCTTGAACGTCATGCTGGTTACGGGACTCCTAGCAGTATAGTTATCTATGATGCTAGGAGTCCCTGCCTCCCAGCGACATACTGTCACATATCAATTACAGTACAGGACAGTATGTCGCTGGGAGGCAGGGACTCCTAGCATCATAAATAACTATACTGCTAGGAGTCCCGTTCCCAACATGAAGTTCAAGCCGCTACATCTGACTAGCACACGGGCGAAACACGGTCGTGTGCTGCAGCCCTTATGCTGCATTCACACGTGTGGTCACTGGATTTACCAGCCTGAAGAGGGAGCCTGGAGAGGGATTCCTATATATATATATATATATATATATATATATATATATATATATGTATTTGTTATAGTTTGTTGCTGGGGTCTATAACTATAATTTTAGGATTCCCTCACTCAGCATAATATTTAGGCCAACAGACACCCCGTTTCACAGGTGAAACTCGGTCATGTGAATGTGGGGTTAGGCTAAGGTGCCATGTTGTGGAAACGCAGTGGAAATAAACGCAACGTTTAACATTACCAGCAAAGTAAATGAGATTTTGTTTAATCTCATCCAAACATTAAGGGGAAAAAAAAAGCTGTGTTTTCAAAAAGCAATGTTAATTTTAGGTGTGGCATTGCAAGCGTTTCCCAAAATATTTAATAAGGTAAGAAAAAACACAGCAGAAAATTCAAATAAAAACACTGTGGAAAAAAGCAGAATTTTTTAACTGTGTTTTGGTACATGGGGCCTTAACCTTAGACAGTTTCAGTAAATCTGGCCCAGTATTTGTTATGCTTTAATTTCAAGAGGGTCTGACTTCTTGAACCACCACCAATCACGTGAAAAATGTTCCTAAGGCTGAAGCCTCACGTTCCAAAAACGCTGCGTTTTACAGTATTTGCAAAGTGGATCGGATACTGGTTAATCCCATCCACACATTGCAGAAAAAAATCCGCAGCGCAAAGGCTGCATTTTTGTAAATCACAGCATGTCAATTATACCTACGGAAACGCCGGTGTTTTCTGTATAGGTATAACAGGGGCAGAAAATGCGCCGGGTTTTTTTCCAGTTTTTTTTTGCTGCTTTTCGCTATGTGGGGCCTTAGCATAAGTCTCTTGGTGTGACTGGAGCTGCCATGGGACAGCCGGAGATAGCGGAGCACTGTACTCCGTGTACACCGTCAGTCCAGAAGAGATGAATGGCGTGGCAGCTCACACACAAGCAGGGGGGCCCCGGACCATACCAGCCAGCTCTCCCAAAACATCCAGGAGGCTCCCCCAAAAAAGAGGTGACCTCCCCGTGTCCCAGAAGAGTGGGCCAAGGGTATGATCCTGCATCCGCCAGGATCCCTATACATGACATGGGCACTGATGGGCTGTAGTAGAAGGGTCATTGTGTTTTTTTGATCCAAAGTCAGGATTGGCTAAATGTTTGGGAGAGTGGGGGGTCAACTTCAACCTAGTCATACCGTCTTTTTGTTTCCCCATGTGCCAGAACTCCCAAATCTCTGCTGACCATAGATGGCACGTGTACTGGGAAACCCCACCAGCAGTTGGTATCAAAATATACATTTAGTGTGATTTTTGACAAACCCAAACTGTGTGACCTGTGATATGATAATTCTATAGGGAAATATAAGAAGGGGCAACCTATAATATCCCCATGTAAGAGAGAAGAGACCTGAGGGCGCCCCCCTATGGTGAGCCGAAGTCCTGACTACTCCAGCAACAGGTGAGGGTAAGGCACACAATTTTACTGCCAGGTCCTCTCTGCCTCCCCCCATGCGGGCCATATACTGGGTATGAGCTATTTATACACCCGGACATATTGCGCACTTTCTAATACCCCAAGCACTTCGCGCTTCTCCTCACACCTGACACCCGGCGCTCTGACCAAAGCCCGCGCCAGGAACATCCGATTCGGTTCCGTTCTAAAGGGGTGGGATTCGGATCCATTAAAAATCCTGGGTACCAGCTGACTCACTCTCCCCCTGTTCTCGCGATTCAGATGGTACCTATCCTGCCATATAAAAGCAGCCGGGGCGTGTCCGCGTTCTCAGTCAGCACTGAAGCATCGTGACGAGTGAGTGTTCAGCGGGCATACAAGTCTTCATCATGGCGAACGCACTATCACCTATGGAGATTAACCCTGAGGTAACTACTCCTGGCTATAAGCGTTTTCTGGCAAGTTCTCTCGGTCTAGGAGTCTCCTAATCCTGTTGCTTTCTTTTGTCTTCGCAGATGCTGAATAAAGTGAGTGGAGATGTCTGGGCTGTGCCGCCCGGGGCTCAGCATCCTTCTCCATGGCTGATGTTGCGCTATTAATAATGGATGACCCGGATTAGGGCGCGGTCGTTGCCTATTATTTGGATGTGCGGGCGGGTCACTCGCTTCTGAGCTGCCATGACTTGGCGATTCTTAGTCCTAGGTGTAAAGTTTTAATGGTGGTTGATCATAGATGGGTGGTGACTAGCCCCCACCCTAATAACTGGGGGGGGTGACTGACTTTTAGGCTATGATTACACAGTAGCTCTGGGTGTGACACCTTGTGCATCCTAAATTACTGATGTGTAAGTGTAGGGCTGGGTTCACACAGTGCAGTTTTCTAATCTGAAGGATTTGTTCATTTGCAATGGGGTGTGCCCAAAGTCATGGTGTAGCCCTTGCTTTATGGTTGTGAGTCTCAGTGTTGGTCATCATTGTTACAAAGATGCTCAATATCAGGAACAAGTTCAGTCAGTCTTGGGGTGTGTTCACACTTGTGGTGGTCTTCTGATGCATCATAGGAACAAAGACAGATTTGTGGTGATACACAAGAGTAGCTCTTGAGGGCCCCCATTGACTAACTATAATGGGGGAATCCATTTAGTATAACTTTTATTTCCCCTGACTTTGCCAGGTGAAAGTCATGTTTGCAGTACTTGGTTCTATAATTTTAGATGGACTCTGTACTGTAGGCTGGTCAGAATGTGAATGTAACCTTTGACGCCCTGCCTTTCTACTAGGCCTGGGCTCACGGTGCAGTTTTCATTAAATTGGGTGTCTTTACTTGCTCCGGTATTGGGAACAGTTCAATTTTACGGACTAAGGCAATGGTGACTGGCTGTGGCACCTGTCTGGCCTGAGATCAAAGGGTGTCTGACTGGAAGTTGTTGCAATGCAGCTTTGTCCCAAAAAAATCCAAGAATTTGTGACCGTGTAAGCTACAGCATGACAATTTACTTTATCTGCAGTGGCCAAACAATAGATGATGGTGGGGAGGGGGGTTATTTTCCCTTGTAGCCCTATCTACCTCCCTCTACATGTGGAGATGCCTATAGGGGTTATTCTGGTGTCATCAAATATAATTTGAGAATTATTGGTAGTTTTTGCCCATCTAGACCCTGTAGCAGCTTCTTTGGTGTAAGATCTCTGCTTGCTGTCACTGAATTTGCTATTATCCTCTCTACTGGTGCACATCATATTGGTTATTGGAGTTGTGTGCATCTGTGATCATGGACATTGTCTAAACGCTCTTGATATTGGGCTGTTCAGATTCTGCAGCTAGAATGTATAGTCAGTGAATCCAACACCAAATCTGAGGCGAACTTCACCTTTGTCAAACTTTTTTTGAAAGATGGTTCAGGGGAGTGGATTGGAGGCTGAACCACTAGACATCCAGTCTGATGAACTTGTTAGTTCTACGGCTTGCTTTGTAGTATAGATTTGTCAGCTGTATCAGCCAAAGTCCATAAAAAAACTAGAAGCTGTGCAAATCTGTATCCCTAACAAATAAGGCTATATTGTGCCATATAGTTACCATCTGGTAAAACAGCACCTTTGATGGATCCTGGTAGTCACTATTGTGCCAGGCACCATTCAGATCATACAATGGATTTGAGTCTTAGGCTTTTGTTCCTCTTAAACAAGAATTGGGATGAATATAGCCTGAACTTGTTGAAACTAGATACCATCTCAGGTTAGTCCAGGTGCCTTATACATGCTATTGGCAGAATACAGGTGGTGGTTACAGAAGCCTTTGTATTGGCACTGACTGCTTACATGCACAGTCATAGTGGTATACAGTTACCACCTCTAGGGGGCTATAGCCTGGCTGTTGGCACAGCAGAAATGTAATGACCGGACATGATGACTCATAATAAAACCTAGTGGGTGCTGGTACCAAGGTCAACGGTGCACAAAATAAAAAAATGCCATCTAGGAGGAATCAAATGGTATGTACAGTATCTTGAAAGCAGGAAATTGAGGTACAGTTTTGAGGGTGTTGGATGGGTCACCAGTCAAGTGAGTTTTCCCACCCATAATTTCCATTTAACAATCCTGGGGAAGTTCTCATATTCTGTCATTCCTTTATTCCATTTAGCTGGTTGTCAGGAATTGGCCCTGTCTTTTGTAGAAATGTAATATTGATCTGAGCTCCTCCTTAATGGATGGAGTCAATTCTAGGGTTACACTGCAGCAGTCCTTCCCATCATGGCTGTAATGTCTTCCGGATACAGATGAGCTTGCAGATTATAATTTTATGGCCTTAAAGTGGTATTCACACAAACCTAACTAGGTTTCGATTTCTAGACAATGAAAAGTTAAATGTTCTTGGAAATGTAAATATACATAATTAAAAAAAAAAAACTTGCAGAGTTTTAAAGATTTTTATTAACCATCTTGGTGGCGAGTCTTTTGTATTGATAGGTTGCCAGTGGATATGGCCATAAATGCAGCAATTTTGTGGCAGGTTATCAGGCAGGGACACTAAATCTATACGAAGATAAACTGTCCACAATAAGGATATCATGGCTGGGTTTATGATAAGTCCCAGACCATAGAAAATTCCTGTATTCATGCTCATATTCATTGGCAACTGACTAAGACAAGACTGAGATGATTAGAGAAACTCTATAAAACAACTTGCAGTTTTAATTACTTATATTTATAAAAATGTTAATCATATTTAAGATTGTAGTGAATTAAGTTTGTTCATAGGGGGGGAACTCCTCTAAGTTGACCATGTTTGGAAAACTAACCTCTTGAGTATATGTCAGTCTTAATACTTCCTTGAGATCATACACTTTCTTCTGTGTCCATCAGAATGATGTGGATTTCTGCAAGCACTTCCACTAAATGTTTTCTTACTTGCAGTTGTTGAATAAAGTGGGTGTCTTGCCAACCTTCAAGTTTGTGGATGTTTTGGGATTTGAGAACGATTACCTGAAGTCCTTTTCCCATGAAGTCTGTGCATTGCTTCTGCTCTTCCCACTCACTTCACAGGTAGTGTGACCACTGTATAGCCTCTGGGACATGCTAACTCTTACTAGGCGGGTGTACAGATCCAAATGTTTTTGTGTCAAAAGGGCTGGTAGAATTACATGGTTTAGGGTTTTTGGTCAGTTTTCTTCATGAAACAACCCTGTAAGCAAAATCTTGTCCATGTGCTCTATTAGAGTGTCCAAGGGAGGGACCATCGGAGATGTTAGGTGGAGCCAATCTGTACTTGCACTTCACACTCGTGTCATTGTTAGTACAGGATTAGCTGTGTAATACGTTTCCACAGCTGCTTGCAGACTTGCCTTTTTAATACTAGTTGTCTGTTGGGCTTCTGAGATCATGGTGGTTAGCTGATAACCCACTTCTGAGATGACCCATAAACTTAATGTGAATTCAATTTTAATGGATAGCTCAATGACCCAGCCTTGCTTTTCCTGGGTCCATGTGTGTATACATATAGGGCATTATAACAGCAGCGCTTCTAGTCCTGGTTGGCTGATGGGCCTCCATGCCACTTCTGTGCCCAAAGTGTTTGTAGCTGTGAGCTGCCTTAATTCCCATTCATGACATGCTCTTGACCCATGCTGTGAGTGGAAGCTTCATAAACAGTTAAGCATTTGGTAGAACCAGCCAAAGTGCAATACTCTTGTAGACTGAAGCCCAGATTGCAAAAAGCCACGATTTGCCACAGCAGAAACACCACTGCAAAAAACTGCAACGTTTTACTGTAACTGAAAAGTGGATGGGATTCTGGCTAATTCCACCCACACACTGTAGAAAAATAATCGCAGCAGTAATGCTGCGATTTCAAAAACTGTTGTAATTCACAGCATGTCCATTATACCTATGGAAACTAGAGTTTTCTGTATCGGTATAATAGGACATAAAGTCCATAGTGGGGGGGGGGGGGGGAGAGAGCTTGCTGCATTTCTGCTGTGGTCTCTTCTGCAGCACTTTTTTTTTTTTTTTTTTTTTTTTTTTTTTTTTTGACTCACAACATGGGGGGCCTTAACCTTAAGGGGGTCTGTTGGGCGACTGATAAGTTGCCATGCAGTGATTGAAAACTCTGAATACCAATACTACAGATTACCACCTGCTGAGGTGTGCCCCTTCTCACAGGTAGTGACAACTGTCTGGTGCTTCACTTTCTTCACTGCAGCTTTGGTCTGAAGCTGGAGTGTTGCACCTCCAGGTGGTGTCTGATGTAGGAGGGCATATGTATTACACACCTGTGGGGGGGGGGGACCTCAGCTGCAGTAAACTGCAGTGCTGATACCAGTCCAAACTGCAGATTACATGGCCTTAAAGCCATTTTCACGCAATACATTAATTAGTGGTCATAAATAACAAAGGCAGATCTGAATACCAATTGACAAGTCTAACAGGTGCTGTGATTAGCTTAATGTCATTTCCTACTGACACTCCCTTAAACCCTGGACAGCCCCTTTAATAGACTGCATTATAGATGTATTGCAATGTACTATGAGTAATCAAGTGATTGCATGTTTAGTTTTTGTGGGACTAAAGTTGAAGCCTTTATTATAAAATGCTTATGTAATATAAGTCATGTGGTTTTGATTTGACCAATAAACACTCAGCCCAGTGTTGTTGCATGGCTCTGATGGAAAACTAGTTACAGCTCTTAGAATATGGCACATAATTGTAATGTGTATCCGAGTAACATTTTTTTTTTTTTTTTTTATAGCATGAAGCATTCAGGAAGAAGCAAGATGATGAACAAAAGGACAAGGAGCCCGATGCCAAAGTATATTTCATGAAGCAGACTCTTGAAAACTCATGTGGAATAGTGGGGCTCATCCATGCTGCAGCCAGTAATAAAGACAAGCTAAGTTTTGGTAAGTGACCACAATCCTTATGACTTGTTGTGAGGGGTTGTCCAGGGACTTGGTTTCCTTGACTTATCCAGCAGACTCTTCATTGTATACCTGCCAGCTCCCATAGCACAAGTAATTCCCCAGTGAGAGGGAGGGGGTGTAGCGACCCAGGGGGTCAGTGCTGCTTCTGATCACTTGACCAGTGATCCAGAACCAGGCTGGAACCCCTGGGTCCACGAAGAATCTGCAAGATAATCAAGGTAAATTTTAAGTCCCTGGACAATCCCTTAACTGTACAATATAATAGGCAGTAATAGAAATGACTGGCTTAAAAGGTGTTCTCAGGATTAGAAAACATGATGGCTTTTTCAAGAGCTACCCTTCCTCTTGTCAGGTACTGACTTTGTCACATGGCCATGCTGCTGCTCAGTCTCATTCAAATAAATGAGATTGAGCTGCAACATTGTCATATGACAGGGTTCTTTAGTATCATGTGAGGTAAATGCCCATCCCCCATCAATCAGCTGTTCTCAGCAGCTGATAAAGAGAATATAGTAGGCAGCAGACAGCTCTGTTATGTGCAGAGGCCAGACCTGGTTCTCCAGATCAGTTCCCATTTAGTTGAGTAGGACAAGTCTGCTTCCTGTTCAATTATGTGTATCTACTGCTGATAACTTCTGATTTATGTGGATAACTCAGATAATCCAGAATCCTTTTTCATGAGATGTTTAATACCAAATGAATATTAAAGGGGTATTCTAGGCAAAAAAATTGTCTGTAGTGCTATAATGGGTTAAGTCACCCAAATACCTTTAGCAGTGATTTCTGGGTTTCACTGGGAGCTCCTGGCATCCTCTGCACTTGTTTACATGGTGTAGCTTCCTGCTGTCTTAGCTCATGCAATGCATCATGGTAGTTGTAGGCTGACTGACACTCCCTCCCCCTTCCTGTCTCCCTAGCGATCCCTCCCACTACTAGCTCTTCCCAACTAACTCAGCCCACCCCATCATACTTGCCTGTCTTCTTGTCCAGACTTCCTTCTGTGGGGAATGCTTGTCCTTTAACCCTCTGCCGACATGTGTGCAATAGAGCTGGAGTCCCATCATTGTGCTGTAGCAAGCACTTCATCTATTGTTCAGGCATGGGAGGCCAGAAGAGCCCCCCCCAATGCCTGTGCAGTAGAGATGGAGTGCTGGCACTATTTCACACATGCTGGCAGATGTCAAAAGGAGGAGCCATCCCCACAGAAGGAAGTCTGGACAGGAAGACAGGTAAGTATGATGTGGGGGTGGTATTGGTGACATTCCGTTTCCAGAAACAGCAAGACAGAACGTCACCAGATAATCAGAAAATGTGCCTACTGCTCCAGGGATATGGGTAAATATACATTTTTGCTAAAGTAACTTAGAAAGTAGGCAGGGGGGGGTGTTTAGATTAGTGTAGAAATTGCATTTTTATCCCAGACAACTCCTTTAACCTTCAAAGACTGATTTTTGTTACAGATCAGGATTCTGCTTTGAAGGACTTCCTGGATAAATCTGCTGATGCCTCTCCTGATGACCGGGCCAAACTTCTGGAGGAAAATGAGGTAGGGGGTCTTATTCAGTTCTGTGGTCTGATGTAAAAAGTATTGGACATGTTAATCTCTAGCATAACAGATTTTATTAGTTCTGCACCACTTCCATGCCACGTGACCTCTGTATGTAATGACATGAGGGCAAGGGCCACACGTTATGCTTATCACACAACTACATAGCAAAGCATAGGATCAGTAATGTTGGAGCAGTGTAACTTGCATATTACAACTTTATGATTTAATATATTAAAAGTTGAGCCAGCTTTAAAAGAAATGGGAAAGTGTTCATCCCTACACTTTACTGTCAGTCTGTAAAAACATTTACCAAAATGTGAACACTTCGTCTGGAGAGCTTCTAACACAAATGTTGTCTCGCCTCTTCAGAATAGGGTAGCTTAGACTTGCTTCTACTCCATTAGCAGACTAACACGTATTATATCACCTGACATAAGGGACAGACAATTGGCTAACTCTCTTTTCATCACATCTACTTTTTTGTGCCTTGTCAGAAAAGGGGTATGGCTTAAAGTGTTGACTTAAAATGTGACACATTTGTTGTACACTAAACACACTGCATTGTCTAACAGTTTGTGAACTTGCATTCACTTGAAACTATAACTATTAAGATGTTTTTGGGCACTTAATGTTCATTTTGACAAGTCCCCTTTCTCATCCTTCTAGACCTTGCGGTCTGCCCACAATGCTATTGCAGCTGAAGGACACTGCAGGGTAAGTGAGAATGTTGTGGTGAAAATGTCAAACTTCATATGAAACTCCTAAAGAGATCATTGTCCTGTACTATTGACTTATTGCAAATATCTGGGGATCTTTAGTTTGGATGTTCCATTAGAGCTCCTGGATATCATAGCATTGGCACTTACAAGAGCCAATGTGGTAGGAAAAATAGAAAACTGCAGCAGCCTGCACAGAAATGTCATGGCTCAATAAGAGGGTCTCTATGAACATAACTACACTTGCATTTGTAGACAATTAAAAGTTAAACACACTTCTGAATATAAAAACTCTTACCTCTTAG
This sequence comes from Leptodactylus fallax, assembly GCA_947044405.1. NCBI lineage: Eukaryota > Metazoa > Chordata > Amphibia > Anura > Leptodactylidae > Leptodactylus > Leptodactylus fallax. The sequence goes on from CAMRHE010000132.1 coordinate 3,663,740, forward strand.
TGGTGACAGTCTTTGGTCTTGATAGGTTAGCAATAGATACCACCATGAATGCAGAAACAAGGTGATGTACTCATGCAGGAACAGTGCATGCATAAGAGATCATGGCCCTCTAACAGCTGTATGTGGTATTAAAGGGGTTTCAAGGAACTTGGAAAACTGTGTGGGGTCTGAGGCAGGTGTAACATAAAGCATATTCTCCTGCCCCAGCACTTGAGTCCACTGCCATTGTCACATGCCATGTTTCAGTCCCTGGAAGTTACTGACCTAATTCGCTGGTCCCTCTTCAGCAGCTGCTGAAGCCACTGATTGGACTCGGTAGTCACATGGGGCACAGGGTTTCCATGGACTGAGGCACAGCACACAACAGAATGTTGGCAGACACCTGCCTCAGGCCCCAATTGGAAGTCTTCAAAATTCCTTGACAACCACTTTAAAGCTACCTGAGTCTTAATCAAAGGTTGAAATATGTGCAGGGTCTTGCTATCAGGGGTAATGTCATTGCAGAGAGAATGTACAGGGACTTAGACCATGTATGCTGAGAGAATTCCAAGTAAGGGCAGTCTGGTTGTATACACCTTCATGCATCCTTAGAACAATCTGTTTTTCTGCTCCTGATGGCCCTGTTATGGTTTCAGCATACTTTACTCTTCTCCCTGAGGTAGGGGGTGTGTACAGAGCAGTTCGCACCCCATCAACTACTGGCAAAGTTACACATACAGAAATCAGTTGCAAAAACCCCATTGAACTTGCTACATGAGATTGGACACTGGACGCCAAATGCAGGTTATGATGCAACTAGAAAGACTTGCGCACAATCTCTAAGGCTGCTCACTGTCTAACATCCCATCAGCAATAATTAAAAATTACATAAACTCCTTCAAGTCACTGCAGTTTCTCATAGCCAACAGACTCCTGTCTTCCATCTACTCACTGTCTTCAGCCTGCTGGTTTCAAAAGAAACTTGGTAATGGTGTAAATGGCAAACTAGTAAGAGGGGAGACATGAAGTGGCAGGAAGCTTACTTAAAATTACATTTTGGTCCAGAATCTCCAAAATGAAACTGTCTGAAAAGTCAGTGACAATTTAAGTATTATGTACCAGGTATTAATCTTATGTTGCACTTTAAAAAAAATTTTATTTTTTTGTTCCCAGCCTAATGAAGATGGTGTTCACTTCCACTTTGTAGTCTTCGCAGCTATGAATGGACATCTCTATGAGCTTGGTAAGGAGGCTTTACCAGCTTTGTGTAATCTAAATACATTCGGGCTGTGTCTTAGCCTCGCGGTTTTCCTGAATTACAATATTGATGGCCTTTCCTTAAAAATGGGGCTGTCACTCTTGGCATCCTCACGTTCTTTGAAGGGGATGCAGAGCCCAGGCAAGTTCTGCAGTAATCTTTCCTCTGACCCTTACACCTGTGCTGGGTATTGCATTAGACAAATCTGATGCCATTCCCTTCTGTCACTTGTCACACAGAATGGTAGTATGTGCACTTAGCATGTAGACCAATAAGGAGGTTGCAGTGTAACTGGTTCGTTGTTTTGTTTTGTTCCCTCCCCCCCTCTATACCTCCATGCCATCTGCCAATACATTTCAATGACCTTTCATGTGCCGATGCAGCATAACATGCCACTAGAAACAAACACAATCTGCTCTCCTGGTATGTGCCCCACTGCTGGAGACATTGGTGCCATTAGTTTCTGCCCCAATATCTCTCCAGTGTCCGAGGTGGGCCTTACAGCCTAGCATCATTACTGGGCTCTGAGGAACCCATCCCCAATACTCTTCCATAGCCCTGTACTGTCAGGTGTTCCTCACAGCCAAGAAATGACACTAGGCTGTAAGGCCAGCCCTTCTGACAGTGGAGGGATATTGGTGCATACCCCAGGAAAGCTTTACTTTCTACCAGTATGTAATAGTGCACATCTGAGGACATGAAGTCTTTAAAGTGAATACATTCCCCACCCCACTTTTGTCTATTCTGCCAGGGACTACTTTGACACTCTAATCTCATCACCATCCTATATATGCCTTTTTGGATTTTTCCTCTTTTCCATCTAACTCCTTGCTGAAAGTTTCAAACCCCACAGGTGTAATGCCATTTCATCCACCTCAGGTCTACAGCTGCTTGACTCTCACTGACTTGTATCTACTTTTCCTTTGTAGATCATTAGCTCGTGGACAAGGGCTCCTATCTGATATATCTTGTAGAATCTAACACTTGATAGCATTGCACAGTATGAAGTTCTACAGCAGGGGTCGGCAACCTATGGCACGTGTGCCAAGAGGCATATTTCCCTGGCACGGCAGCGGACTCCTCGCCCAGCAGTTTCGATCGGACCAAACACGTCCAAAACGAAACTGCTATTATACTGTGGGGTCTCTTCAGACCCCCGAGTATAATAAGCGGAGCCCCCGGGTAGATGATCAAACATAAAAAAACGTTACTCACTATTCCACGCTCCGCAGCCGCACTGTACTCTTCAGGTGCTTCTGCCTGAAGTCAGCTGATAGGGCCTCAGGGGTTGCGTCTGCATCTGACATCATTACGCATAATGTCGCAACGTGACCCCTGAGACTCAATGAGCGGTCGCTGACTACAGGCAGAAGCGCCCGAAGATACAGAGCGGCTGCGGAGCGTGGAATGGTGAGTTAACATTGTTTTTTGTTTCATCACCTCTTTGCCCTCCACTTATTATACTCTGTGGTCTGAAGAGACCCCACAATATAATAGCTAGTGAGTGTGCAGGGGCCACTATAGAGCATAATACCGTATGCAGGGGCCGCTATGGGACATATACCGTGTGCAGGGGCCACTATGGAGCATAATACCGTGTGCAGGGGCCGCTATGGGACGTAATACCGTGTGCAGGGGCAGCTATGGGACATAATGGCGTGTGCAGGGACCGCTATGGGACGTAATGGCGTGTGCAGGGACCGCTATGGGACGTAATGGCGTGTGCAGGGACCGCTATGGGACGTAATGGCGTGTGCAGGGACCGCTATGGGACGTAATGGCGTGTGCAGGGACCGCTATGGGACGTAATGGCGTGTGCAGGGACCGCTATGGGACGTAATGGCGTGTGCAGGGACCGCTATGGGACGTAATGGCGTGTGCAGGGACCGCTATGGGACGTAATGGCGTGTGCAGGGACCGCTATGGGACGTAATGGCGTGTGCAGGGACCGCTATGGGACGTAATGGCGTGTGCAGGGACCGCTATGGGACGTAATGGCGTGTGCAGGGACCGCTATGGGACGTAATGGCGTGTGCAGGGACCGCTATGGGACGTAATGGCGTGTGCAGGGACCGCTATGGGACGTAATGGCGTGTGCAGGGACCGCTATGGGACGTAATGGCGTGTGCAGGGACCGCTATGGGACGTAATGGCGTGTGCAGGGACCGCTATGGGACGTAATGGCGTGTGCAGGGACCGCTATGGGACGTAATGGCGTGTGCAGGGACCGCTATGGGACGTAATGGCGTGTGCAGGGACCGCTATGGGACATTATTCTGAATAACGGTGTGTTTTCTGTATTAAGGATGTGTTTTTGCACAGAAAACTCAGGCTTTGTTTTTTTTTTTTTTTTTGTGCAAAAATGCACCAGTTTTACATCGAATGAAAAAGTTCCAAATATAGCTGCATCCAGATACATAGTGTGTTTTCACCATAAGACTGCTGCCATACGGTGCTCCTGCACACATTTACCACTAATTGGGGGCTGCACATGGACTTTCATTGCTTCTAATCAGAAAGTACAGGAGCGTCCCAGGAAATGGCAGTAACCGCATGTGTCCTAAAGCATCTGGTGGCAGCACTTCTGTGTTATGGTTCGTGGTATATGACTTTAGTTTAGGGGTCGTCACACTTACAATTATTGACCGGCACTCCGAGTACCTCATCTTTGGGTTTTTTTTTATTAAAATCGGCACGCCGAACAAAAAAAGGTTGCCTACCCCTGTTCTACAGGTTATGGTGCTGTAAAACACTATGAACTTAATAAATGTTTTGTTTCCTTCAAAGATGGGTTAACTGGAAAACCTATTGACCATGGGGCCACTTCTGATGGAAAACTACTGCAGGTGAGAAACTAAAGGATTTATCACTTATGCAGTTTAATCCATAAACAGACCTAGTGAGAATTTTGTGACTAGACTACTGATGTCATGTTTGCCTTTATTAGATAGGAGTCCTGTACACCAGTCTTGGTGATGCCCCCCAACTAAGCTAACACTGCCTGAATTATCAAGGGGCTCTTAACAGTTCAGATACACATCATAATGGAAATGTACACCAGTCAGGAACTGGCATAGCTTTCCTATATAACTCACACCAGTTGTGTTTTTTTTGTAAACTTTAAGTTAGTTGGGAGGAGACTTCTCCAAGCCTATCCATAGAAAGTGTGTAGCAGGGCACAATAGGGAGTTGGCATAAAAAGCTCCTACGCCAGAGATGTAGAGGGGAATAGCTGCCATACATCAGTTTCCTGGTACAGGGAGTAGTAAATTCCTTCCCATATTGTCAGTGGGCTAGGCTGCAGTGATGTGCAATCCAAAGACACTACAGATTACCAATGGCAGAGGAAAGTGGATTCAACAGTGAGTACACTTGTATGGTCAGGAATACGAGAGCTGTAAATGACTTGCATAGTGCTAAAGCTATGGGCTGTAAAACAAACGTTTCAAACAAGTTCGCATTTCATAGACTAGTATGAAGTTATGGTATCTTAAACTCTTCATAAATGGAAGCAGCAGAACTTGTTAGGTTCTGTTCACATCACATTTATTGCCTGTTTAATATATTCCAGGACCTATGGTAAAAGATGCCTCCAAGACTGGCTTCAGTCACTCCTAGGTTTTTTTTAGCTAAATGCATTCACAATTGCTAGCCAATGGTTGGCTTTCATGCAACTAGCATTACCATAGTAAAACTTTTATTGGATGAATATTTTACCCTTTCAGTGAAAGGACAATCTTAAGACCCCTGTTTAACTCCTTTCATCAAACTTTATTTTACCCTCTTCCGGAACACCATTAGACTATATATGTCCAGGTGGTCCCTCTCTTGTTCTGCAAGGATGTACTGGTACCGCTTTGCAGTTTTCAGCAGCTACACAAAATCATGCAGCTGCAGAAACGGGGAGTTGGCTGTAACTACAGCCGGAGCTTCCCTAGAGAAGGTTTATTACCGTCCCTGCCTTCCTGATTGCTGTGTACACAGTGCTCAATGAGCACTGTATACACAGCTATGGGCACCGCCTTGATGTTGCTCCCCTCTGACTTGACAGTCACATGATCTGCCAGGATCAGTGTTAGAGCTGATGGATCCTACAAGACCCAGGTCAGCTCTGTACTTATGGGCAGAAGGCTGTATTCTGCCTGAAACTGGGAGTATATGTATCAGCCCCAGTTACAGGGGAAATCAGCTTCCCCAACGGTCTATTATGACCTTATGGGGACAAAATAAGAAAGTTTAAAGTAAAATAATTTAAAAAAAAAATACACCAATAACATGCTCTTATTACAGGTTCTAGCCCCACCCCAACACAAAATAAAAATTACCATAACTGAGGAAAAACTATCTAATAAAGTGTTTTAGTAGCACTTTGTGCTATTAAAGTGAAAAACACACTTTTCCCAGATATAAAAACATAAAAATAAAGCCCTGTCTCCAAAAAATGCAGAATAACACAAATGATAAAAATGTTATAGCCCTCAAAACCACACCTACAAAAAAACTCCAAAATGTCTGGTCCTGAACCAGAAATTAGCCTGGTACTGAAGTGGTTTATTAAAAAAAAAAAAAAAATGCACCCCTGAGACACTGAAAAGGGCCTGCACCCACCAACCACTTTATACTCTGACCACCCTCATGCAGTATTACAGTGAAGTGTGCAAAGTCTGTTACAAGCAGAACTTCATATTCCAACACCACCTACAGCATCCAGGATGTCTAGCATTTGGGTGTCACCTGCAACTGTCCTCGCATGTATATCCTCAACTGACCACTAGTACTAAATAGACCAAAAATCTGACACACATGTTTGTTCATGCCCATATAATGGAGTAAATGGGTGCAGAAGGTGACTGGATATGAAACTGAACCTTGTTAACATTGTTGCTAAAGAGACAAGATGAGAAGACACACAGCCAACTAGGATCTTGATTTACTGAAGTGGGTGACTGCTTTCTAAGGGTATGTTCACACAGCAGAAAATGGTCTAGCCACCATGGTCTAGCCACGACAGGATGCCAATGCACTGCATCAGCATTCTGTTGCAGCATCCTGCTCAGGCCCGGATGAAAGGGCCTAATCAGGAGGGAGTCTTGAGCTGTGGCAAGATCAAGCAGGATTTTTTATTTTTTTTTGCATCCTGCATCTTGAAAACAATGGGAGATGGATTCTGGAAGGAATCTGCTCCAGATTTGGGGGTAAAATCTGCCCCAAATCTGCAGCATATTCCTCCATGTGAACACAGCCTTATAGTCTTATAACTTTGTGCATAGGTAACAGCTACACTGAAGTTAGTAAATGTAATTTCCCTTTCTCTTCCAGGATGCTGGCAAGGTCTGCAAGCAGTTTACAGAGCGGGAGCAGGGTGATGTTCGTTTTTCATCTGTGGCTCTTGTGAAGTCTTCATAACTTGTTTCTGTTCCAGATAAAGCTTCTTGTAGTTTAGTTACCAGTTACTGCCTTGTTTACCCGTTAAATGTTTCACCAACTTACTGCTCCAGCAAGATATGGTGTAAAAGTGCTTTTCAACTCGTGATCTTGGCTTTGTAGATATTTCTTGCTGTGATTTTTGTGCTTTACAAAAGTTTCACCTCTTTGCAAACATACAGCACTTACTGCAAGACTTGCGCTGAATTAAAATGTTTGTTTTGGAGAACAAGAAGTTATCATTGTGTCGCTAGGTCAAACCAATGTAAGCTGATGATGCCGTGATCACTGCAGGAGTCTTGCATTTATGGATGTGGGTGGATAGGATTTGAGATTTATCATAAAGTGGTCAGATTTTTAAGTCCTAACATGTTTTTAAACAGCCATTAGAGGACCTTTCACCACATCTGCCAAGTTCATCTCTGCATTATCTAATAGGAGCTGCTCCACTGATTCTGGCTCAATTGGAAAACAAATACCTGATATGCTGTTTAGGCTCTAGTGGGCAATGTCAGAGGAGTAAGCAGAGGGATATGAGTGTGGAACAGAGACCCTTTAGATGCCCCAGTCATTGGGTCTTTCAGTGCTTGCAGATGTTGGAGTATATCACAGCTGACATCCTCTGCTGATGGCTCCAGCTCAACTCCTGACTTCATGACAGTGTTTAAAAAAAAACAAAAAACTCCCCAAGGTCTTTTGACCAGCAGGGGGACAAGTTCATGACTAAAAATAATGAATTAGGTTTTTCAAACACATGTACTTCCACTATCTAGCATGATATACACTGCCAGGGCCAGAAGGAACTGTAATAGTGGCAGTGACCAGCACCACCACTATATAGTTCAGAGCCATATGAACAGGGCTGTGGAGTCGGAGTCGGTGCCTATTTTGGTGGAGTCGGTATAAAATGGACCGACTCCGACTCCCAAAATATATAATAAATTGGTACAGTTAGTAGTACAATGCAGTATGTGCTGAATATATTTTCATAAGAATTTGGGAAAATGATGAAATGTTGAAAATGATGAAATGTCCTGTAAAGGTCTGTTCTATTCCTCATATAATGATGGGACTGAGTTCTGAGTGAACCTATAAGGTTTAGCCCAGGGCTGTGGAGTCGGAGTCGGTGCCTATTTTGGTGGAGTCGGAGTCGGGAAATTGAGGAGTCGGGGCTTTGGCGTACCGACTCCACAGCCCTGCATATGAAGGCTATGTTTGCAGAGCAAACTGTACAGAATAAGTGGTATCATTATGAACAATGTTCTGGGAAACAAGATGAAAATTCAGAATTTTTACAGGCTGTTTTTGTTCACTCTGCAGCCAAAATGACCTGTCACCTGTATTCTAGGCAGTGATGTCTGCCATTATATAACTAAGGTCCCCTTTAACATTAGTGGCCAAAAGATTGTTATGCAGGGATATGTAATACACTAATGAGAAGCAATAATCTCAAAGCATCTGTTTGCAGCTGGGGTCTCCTCATTTTGGAGGACTTGTTCTTCCGTGGCTGCTATTCTCAGCTGATGCCGTTTTGTGAAAAACTAGCAATGATCTATAGGGATCTACCTTCCAAAAGCTGGCACTAGAGCATGTTGCCCACTCTTCCACCAAGGAGGGTTTATAGTATATCCATATTCCTTACACACTAGTACATAAAGATGCATCATGTGCAATACACTTTATACTGGAATTTCTTTACATGTTCCACACAAATATGCAATGTGTAATTGTGGCCTTATATACTATGGGACCTACACTGTGTGTCTCAGACTTCAAACAGATTTCTGTCATATACCATATTGAAAAGACACAAAAAAAAAAAATATTGTGGCAGGTTACACAAGATGCCATCAGGGCCTTTTTAAATAGATTAGTGGCCCCCTCCCCACAAACTAATGTCTCTTTAGCGCCCCCCCCCCCCCCCCAGTCACTAGTAGTATACTTGCCATGGACTTTACTGTATTGATGTCTGTGGATCGGCACTCATGTCTCCCTGCAGCAGAAATGAGCAGCTGAATAATGGAGCACCAAGGCTGACAGCTCCATGCTCTGCTTATTCAACTCTAAAAGTGTCTTAAATGGGTTAATTTTTGGAAGCTGGTTATCTGCAAATACATCCACAGCAGTACTAAATACTCATTATTTGCATGCAGTTAATCTATGGACAAACTACATTTCCCATTATTCATCTGCCTCTTCTCACTGTGTACCCCTCCTTTTACCACTCTCCCCTGAAATAACAGGTGGTAAATCACTGCCATCTGAGGTCACATTGCTGCTGTGACATTTTGTGTGCTGGCTGGACTACTCACAGGGAAGGGTGATGAGCTTGCAAACCAGCGTCACTGAAAATAAATTGACCTTAAAGGGGTTGTCTGGGATAAACTAAAAATTTAACGCTAAGCTAAGCCCCTGCCTAGCTTCTAATTTACTCCCTTTAAAAAAAAAAAAAAAAAAAAGGTGTATATTTACCCATATTACTGAGGTGGTCATGTGACTGCCCCAGGCACATTTTCTGATTTCCTGGAACGTCACCAATTCTCCTCTCCACTTCCCCTATCCCCATCATACTCACCTGTCTTCATGTCCTCTTCTGCTGGGAGTCACTTCCTTCAGCAGAGCCTACACAATAGAATTCTGGCAGAAGTGAATAGGCGAAGTAGTGAGCATCCCACGCATGTGCAATAGAACGAGTCTATGGCGCAGATAGCGGCACAGACAGTGGCGTAACTAGGAATGGCTGGGCCCCAAGGCGAACATTTGACATGGGGCCCCCCCAAGCCGCCGCCCCAAAGCCGCCACCCCAACCCCCCCCACACACACACACACACAAACCGCATTCCTGCGCACACTATTATGCCCCATAGTGGCCCCTGCACACGGTATTATGTCCCATAATGGCCCCTGCACATGGTATTATGCCCCATAGTGGCCCCTGGACACGGTATTGTGCAGCATAGTGGCCCCTGCACACAATATTATTCCCCATAGTGGCTCCTGCACACAGTAGTTTGCCCCATAGTGACCCCTGCACACAGTAGTTTGCCCCATAGTGGCCCCTGCACACAGTATTATGCCCCATAGTGGACCACCCATGAACGATTATTATACTCTGGGGTCTTTTCAGACCCCAGAGTATAATGATCGGAGACCCAGGGGAGGAGAGAAACATAGAAAACACTGAAACTTACTCTTCCTCGCTCCGCTGCACTCCCGTGCGCTACTTTGGCCATCTTCAATGTCGGACCGGATCTCGCGCGATCCAGGCCGGCGTCGCGACGCATAATGACGCCGGCTGACGTCTGGGACGTCACCAAACAGGCCCGAAGCCTGCGGAGCGGCGGATAGGTGAGTTACAGTGTTTTTTATGTTCGCTCACCTCCCCTGGGCCCCCGATCGTTATACTCCGGGGTCTCAAAAGACCCCGGAGTATAACGATAGCAGTGATTGTGGAGTTCGCGGTAGCGACTGCCACAGGGCTCCGGGCCCCGTAATGTTCCGGGCCCTGTGGCAGTCGCTACCACTGCTACCCCGGTAGTTACACCCCTGGGCACAGAAGATAGTGATCTCCAGAACAAGACGACCGGTAAGTCCACTGGCTAGCTAGGGAAAAGGGGGGATGAGAGGTGTGATCTGACTGAACAGCAATGCATCATGGTAGTTGTAGGCTAAGACAGCAGGAAGCTACCCTTGTAAACAAATGCAGAAGATGCCAGGAGCTCCCAGAGAAACCCAGAAATCGCTCAAAGCACTGCTAAAGGTATTTGGGTGCACTTATTAACACATTAATAGCACTAACACCTTTTTTTAAAAAATTTTTGCCCCAAAAACCTCTTTCAAATGCAGATAAACTGTGCCAAATATAAATATGTAGGAAGTGTTTTGTATTGATGGATCTTGCTATTTGCCCCAAATTAAAAAAAACAAAAAAAAAAAACCACTGGATAACCCCTTTAAGGATACAGATAGAGTTGAAATCAGTACCCACTGTCTGGAATAGCGGAAAAATCCCACTCAGTCTGGGTTGGCTGTGGGGACCTCCACTACCTAGGGCTCCGTGTGGATATATTGTTTGCCCTATGGTAAAGCGACCCTGGATGCCATATGTATGGAGCAGAGGCGTAGCTAGGGGGGGGGGGGCAGAGGGGGCGGCTGCCCTGGGCCCACTGACTTTTTGGGGGCCCACCCCTGGACCGCCATTAATACAGCCTTTATTTCTAACTAGATCGGTGTCTGCAGACACCGATCTAGTTACAATATGTCCTGGTGCTTAACTGTCTTGTAAACCGCAAGCCAATACAGGCCTGCCACAAACCACAAACCGATGTCTGCTTCTCAGCACGGGCGGCGCGATGACGTCACAATATCGCGCCGCCCGCGCTCAGACACAGACGTCCTGCGCGTGGACAGGGAAGAAGCGCCGGCGTCTCCGTTCATCATCGCAGGTGAGTATGACTTTTTTTTTGTGTGGGTATATTAATAGTATAAGGGGTAGATAGGAGGGAGAAATATAACTATAAAGGGAGGATTCATTAGGGGGCATTATGACGATGGTGGGTCCATTATATAAGGGTTATTGGGGGATCCTTTATATAAGGGTTATTGGTGGGTCCTTTATATAAGAGTTATTAGGGGGTATTATTAATACAAGGGGGAGGTTATTTATATAAGGAGCCATTAGGGGGCATCATTTATATTAGGAGGCATTATGAACATAAGGGGGTGGTCATTAATATAAGGGGTCATTAAAGGTGCAGTATTTATGTCAGGGGGAATCAGGGGCATAATATGAGGGAGCAATTAATTTAATGAAAGTGGCACTTGGGCTTTATTAAGACTAAGGCCCCACGTAGCGGGCTACAGGAAAAACCATGGCGGTAACGTGGTTTTTCCCGCAGCGCTTTTCACAGAAGGTCCGCAGAGGTTTCCCCTGTGGACTTTCTGTTTTCAATACAGCTATATGGAAACCGCCAGTGTTTCCATAGGTATAATTGACATGCTGCGATTTCCAAAACCGCAACGGTTTTGGAAATCGCAGTGCGTCTGCTGCACATATTTTTCCGTAATGTGTGGATGGGATTTGCTAGAATGCCACGGTTTTTTTCTGTGGGTTTTCGCCACAAGGGGCCACATCTCATCCCCATTTTGCAGTAAAATATGCGCAGCGGAAACGCTGCGATTTCCAAAACAGTTGCAGTTTTGGAAATTGCAGCATGTCAATTATACCTACGGAAACGCCGGCGGTTTCCCTATAGATATAATTGAAGCAGAAAGTCCGCAGAGGAAACCTCTGTGAACTTTCTGTGCAAAGTGCTGCAGGAAAAACCGTGATGCTTCGCCGCTGCGGTTTTTCCCACAGCTGTTTTTTGCTGCGGGATGCTACATGGGGCCTTGGCCTTAAGGAGTTTTCCAGCTCATTTTTATTGATGATCTATCCTCATAATAAATCATCAATAAGAGATAAGTGACTCCCCACTGATCAGCTGTATGAAGGTCCCCGGTGCCTGTTTATATCACACGCTGTCTGTTTATAGTGTCCGTGTGATGTAATTATAGTCTTGTCACATAGATGTGTATAGGACGAGGCTGTAGTTACATTACATGGCCGCTATGAGAAGAATGACACTATGTAAACAGAGAAGGGGTCACGGCGCTTACACAGGTACCACAGTTCATTCAAACAGCTGATCCTGGGGGTCCCGGGTATTGGAACCCCAATAATTTTTTTTCCCTTGTTTTTTTTTTCCCTTTTCAATTGGGAAATGCCTGGGACATTATTAATAAGGGGCACTATTTAAAGGGGTGCACAGGGAAGTTATTAATTTAAAGATGCACTTAGGGGTGTTATTCATTATGGGGGGTTATATTATATATTTTATAATTGGGGGTAGCAGCAGGATGGGGGCTTTGTGTAGGTGAGGACAATGTGGGTCGGGTGCCTGGAAAAGTGAGGAGCCAAAGATGTCTGTGCTTGCAAACTTTACAGAGACTGGAAGAAGTGGTCATGGCGGTCCAGATAAAAGAGACGGGGAATGTGAATGATTAGTCAGAGACGTCACCGGTAAGTCACTAAATGTTACTGCACTGTATTCACCCTGTGTAGAGCCCGCTATATACCACTATACGCTTGCCGTATACTCATAGTATCGGTATACGAACATGTCCAAGTTGGGGGCCCACTTGGACATGTTCACCCCCCTGTGCTGAACCCCTAGCTACGCCTCTGGTATGGAGCCATCCTCCTATGTGAGTGAGGCCTATTGGTCAATAATGGAGGGACATTAAAAGGGTTGTCTATGTCCAGATACTGATGGCCTAGGTTTTGGAATAGCTAGGGTGAACTCTATAGCGACTCTTCAGCCAAAGTCGCACCAAACTATGCATGTAACACATGGATTTCACAGTAGATTTGTAGCAAAATCTATGGCAGAAAATTTGGACATACAATTTGTAAGCAAACCAGCCTCCAAGATGTATGACGTTTGTGTAAATATGTGACCAGTAGGGGGCTCATATACCTCGTTGGTAACCCTATTATGGCTCCTTACAAAACAAAAGAGTAACATGAGCTTTTAAGAAGTCATGTCAGAGTTAATGGGGCTTTTCCTGTTGTATTTTTATGGATCAGATGTCACTGAAGTGCATGTTACTACCACTTTTATGTGTATACAAATCCAATTCTTACAGGTGGTGTTATATATTTATTGTCCACTGAGGGGCAGTGTGTTCACAGGAAAGTCTTCAGTATAACAAGTACTTTGGGCAGACAAATCGCTTAAAATTAATTTTATGCATCTTTTTCACATTTCAGTACAAAGCTGAGATCTTCAAAATGAAAAATTAAATATTAAACAAAAAGGTTTCACTGTGGGTAGATGAGTAATAAAATATCTTCACAACTAAAGACCATATAGACCACATTCCTTATTATTAATAATAATACATTTTATTTATACAGCGCCAACATATTCCGCAGCACTTTACAATTTGTAGGGCTAAAGGACAGACAAAATGGGACTGAGGGCCCTGCTTAAAAGAGCTTACAATCTATGAGGTAGAGGGGGACACAAGAGGAAGCAGGGGTGGCATCGGAGGTAGCATTGCCTATACAGTCGACAAGCCTTTTTTATGAAAATTTTCATTACACATATAAATAAAGCTGTATGAGCCATCAGCAGCCAGTTTCATTTCTTGTGCTGATGGTGCCTGGACATACAAGCTTACAGTCTGATAAGGCATCATGTCCTGTGGGGTAATAGGGTGAGTGAACAGTAAAGGGTTAGTTTTAGGGAGCCTAAATGTGGAAGGATTTAGATTAGTAATTGTGATAGGACTGTCTAAAAAGATATGTCTTTAGGATGCGCTTAAAGCTGTAGAAGTTAATCTAATTGTCCAGGATAGAGCATTCCAGAGAAGTGGTGCAACTCGGGAGAAGTCTTGTATATGAGCGTGGGAGGTTCTGGTAATAGAGAATGTTAGTCTTAGGTCATTGTCCAAACAGAGAGCACGGGTTGGGGTGTTCTCTACAGAGGAAATGTATTGAGGTACAGCATTATGGAGAGCTTTGTGAATGAGGGTGATAATGGTGATTGCATTATCAAGTGTTTTAGAAGAAGGCTCTTAAGCTGGACATGCACATCGATTTTTCATTGGCCAAAACGGGATTCCATGCTTTACCCTGTAAGACAAATCAGCAAGGGGCTGCTGGTACGTTACCACTTTATTGTAGGTTGCACATTATATCATATAGCTGATTCAACCAGAGCATTGCCCTTCCTTGTCAAAGTGGTTCTGCAGCAGTTGAGATGTATATTAAAATATATAGTGCATGCAGTGCTGCAGATTTTCAGTTATATCGAGTATAAGGCTAAGTTCACAGGGTGCGTTTTTGCAAAAACGCACAGTGTGAATGTGGCCTCAACAAGTCTCTGAGCCTCTACATTGTATTATAGAGAGGATTGCCTAGACTGAATACAGCTGAATTCATCTCTCATTTAAGAGAAATAGCTGCATAGGGGTCTACTGTTTCTAAGGTCACATGTACACAGGCAAATATGTTTCATAAAATCCAGGCCAGACCACATTCAGTCCAGGAAAAGCGGGAAATATGGTTCAGATTTTCTGGACTGTATTTGTCCATGTGCAAGGGCTCTAAATGGAGAAAAAAAAGTTCTCATTTACTGACAACAAACAAATTTATTGAAAATAATGATGAAAAATATTTTAGAAAATTGCTGCAGAATTTTTTATTTATAGAATGATTTAGCCTTATATTTAACTGAGAACCCCTTTAAGTCTATGGCCCCACGTAGTGAAGCTCTTGCGTTTTCTCAAAGTGTTCCTTTGCGGACTTTCTGCCCTATTATACCTACACAGAAATCGCCAGCATTTCCGTAGGTATAATTGACATGCTGTGATTTTCAAAAAACGCAGGGTTTTTTGAAAACGCCGCTTTTCCGCTGCAGATTTTTTTTTCTGCAGTGTATGAATGGGATTAGCCAGAATCCATCCACTTTGCAGGTACTTTACAGTACACTGCGTTTTCACAACGTGGGGCTTTGGCCTAAAGGAGTTTTCCAGGCTAAATAATTGAATGGGCTGTGCTTAGTATCACAGCTCAGCCCACTCCCTTGAATGGGACTGAGTAGCAATCTGGCCATGTGACATGAGCATAATGTCACATGGCCTGTAGAGCAGAAGTAGTGCTACTAGTGCTGTTCTGCTGAGGAGAAAAAGGAGGAATATAAGATTTTTTTTTCTGCACAGACATTATGAGATGATGCTGTAGTAATACTGTGTGTGTTCTGCTCCTCAACATACTACTAGTAATCTGCCTCCTGCACAATTAACTATCAGGGATCACATGACCTGTCTAAGAGTCACATGACTGACACCATGTTGTCCGTTTCAAACTTCGTTACGTCCCAGCTAAGGTGGATAGGTTATCAGTATCAGATCAGTTGGGGTCTGAAACTTAAATACAGCACCAATCAGCTGTTTCAGCTATCGGAGGCCATATGCAAGTTATATGGCTGGAAGCAGCTCTGCTCCTATTCAAGTGAATGGGAGCAGACCTGTAGTTCCTGGCACCACAGCTACAGTGTAAGCCAGGAATCTGTATGCAGTGTAAGGAGTGCCATACACTGTAGTGGTGGTGCTGGGAACTGTAGCTCTGCTCCCATTCACTTGAAGAGGAGCAGAGAGCTGTTTCTGCCCTTATAGCTTGTATATGGCTTCCTGCAGCCGAATCAGCTGATCGCCACAGGGTCAATATGTCGGACTCTGACTGATCTGATATTGATGATCTGTGGATAGGTCGTCAATATCCAACTTTGCCCATTCATGGACAACCTATTTATATACATATATACAGGTGCATCTTAATAAATTAGAATATCTTTGAAACTTTTATTTCTTTCAGTAATTATATGAAAAAAGTGACCTCCTATATTTTCTAGATTCTTTACACACAGAGTGTTCTATTTCAAGTGTTTTATTTCTGTAAATGTTGATTATGGATTACAGGTAATGAAAACCAAAATCTAATAAAATTAGAATATTGTAAAAAAGTTCAGTATTGTAAATTCAGTGTGTCACCTGCCAAGGTTTCCTAAGTCTTTAAATGGTCCCTCAGTCTGGTTCAGTAGGACACACAATCATGGAAGACGCGGATTATGGATTGTATTACTGAATTACTGAAATGAATGAACGTTTCACAGATATTCTAATTTATTGAGATGCACCTGTATATATATATACAGTGATTAATAGTAAATGTTAGGGTATATAACACATTGACCTATACCAATGACTGAGGGTTAATGTTCTATGTCTGTCATTTATTTATATAGTGGAGGACTGTACAACCTGGATATAGAAGAATAAGATGTCATAGGTTATAGTGAGCTTTCAAAACCTATGGAGATCTTATGAAAAATATGGACTTTGTAATGTAGAACTAGAAAGGAAGCACAAGGCATGACTGCAATGATATTTTAGGGTTCTTACGCGAACCACTAAAAATGTCCGTATTTTCCCAGTGAGCAGCTCTTATTTTAACCATAACAGGTGGAGAGCTGAGAACACACAGGGCTAGGACTGGAGCAGACAGGTGGCACCCTAGAGCTGCAGCTGCTCTGTCATGTTAGGATGACTCTCTGGACCGAAGAGAGGTCACATCAGTCATATTTTTACCGCTGCATGACTCAATCCATGTCATTCTTTACCCCTTTCACACAACCCACTCCAGGAGGTCAGATGTATAGTGAAGGTTCACCTTGGGCAAACACATATATCAGGGAAATGCATATACCGCAGTCCTGTCATATGTCTATTATTGGAATAGCTCTGATATAACCAGTATTCTACTAATGCACGTGCAGTAGGGACCTTCTAGTTTGCCATTCTGCTCTTATTTTTCTGATCACTTCTGCTAATAAAGCTAGATAGAGATTGATATAATAGACATGTTTAGGGAATTCCTGTAAGAAATAAGCCTAAATCCACCACTGAGTCCCCTAAAATAGCAAAAAAAAAAAATTGCTTAAAGGAATTGCCCAGTTTGTAAAAAAGGAAATGAGCCACAAGTGTTGTAAAATAACAAAGGATACACTATGTGCGTCTTCAATCCACTGCCGATCTACTGCAGACGCACTGGTTGTCCCCTGTAGGTTTTTCTGCACAAGCTACCAGCCATCTTGCACATCACTACTGTAGCCAATCAGTGGTCTTAATGGTCACATGTTATACCATTGACATCATGGTAAGTACATATGTCATCACTGGAAGCTTATACACAAAAACCAGCATGGGACTGCTGGGTCATCTGCACAGGATCATGGAAGAATGAAGAGGCGAACAGTGTGGTTTGTTATAAGATCTGTGGTTTGCCACTTCTCCTGTTTTACTAAATACTTGTGTTCCTCGTGAAGTTATAATTCTGGAGTATCATGTCTAATAACTCTGCATTGTACCTTTTGTTATTCTACCTAGGAATTCATGACTAAATTGACAACTGGGTGTTACCATTCTCCATGTCAAAGGAGCATGTTTCTATATAATCTTCCACTGTTAACACTGGATTGGACAATGGGAGACTGTGTATGGATACACCCCTGAATGGTAACACCCAGTTGTCAATGTATTCATAAGTTACTAGAATAACAGAGGAGTCACGCAGTGCAAGGAGCTAAGAAAAAGACGCTTTAGAATTCTGGGGAATACACGTATTTACTAAAACAGACACTTTAGAAGAGCTTACAGGACCTTTTAAAGTAAAACTTCCTCAATTTACTGTTACAGATTGTATAGAGCAATCTTAAAATGGTGCACTGAAGTCAAGGAAATGACAAAATGTGTGGTGCTCTTGGTCCAGTCTACCATTTTGCCTGGATGTATATATATAATTTTTCTCCCCACTCATTCTGTGGTCAACTGAGCAGATTCCTGTTCAGGGCAGTAGCTATAGAGGGTGTAGAGATCAGGCTGGTTTTAACACATTGGTGGGCCCAGTGCAAAGGTTCATAAGTGAAGACCCCAAGTACAGAAAAATATTTTTCATGTTACGCTATGCCCCTAACCCTGCCCATTCCCTCCCTGTCCCTTTGTGCCTCTACACAGTTTAATGTCTCCTTAGTAATTCCTACACAGTATTATCCCCCTAAGTGCCCCCTCACAGTATGATACTTACTTTGTACCCCACACAGTATAATGCCCACTTAGTGATCCCCACACAGTATAAAGCTCCCTTAGTGTCCCGCACATAGTATAATGCCCCTCAGTAGACTCCACATAGTATAATGCCCCCTCACCCCCCCAATAAAATGCTCCCTCAGTTATGCCCCACATAGTACAATGGCCCAAGAGAAAGTTGAAATTGGGACTTGCCCACTGCCATAGGGCCTGGTGCATATGATGTGCACCATTTGGTAGAGATAGCATTTGCACATGGAGCCTGAGGGGAGTCAAATTTAGGACTATTGTCATGTATGCCTCTGCTACATAAGAAGACACCAGTATAATCAGTATAACATTTGGCACATGGTAGGTCAAGGGGGCTGTTCATGATTTTGCATTGGGCCCCAGCACCTTAAAGCAATACCTGTTAGATAGTAAAAAGGTATTAGGAGGTGAGTCCCTGACACAACACTGGTAATAGTTTATATACAGTAGTATCATGTATTATAGTAGTATCGTGCAGTAATGAAGCCTTCAGCATATATAAGTCAGTGCATACTTGTACGATGACCAATGTTCCACAATAACATGGTCCGGCTGACTTTGATGAATGGGATATTAACCTGGCATATGTGTATAGTTAAGTGCACGGAAAATATACAGTAGTCATATTTTTCAGTAAGTTTAGAAAAGCCTTTATCCATTTTGCTAGATGTGGATTATGTTCTCACATTATGTTACACATGTCAAGTTAACGGTGTTTAATTCTAATTATTATATTATTACACATTATCATTTTAACCCCTTCCCGCTGTTGCCATTTTTTGTCTTTGCATTTTTGTTTTTAACTCCCTGTCTTCCAAAAACCTTAACTTTCTTATTTTCCCATTCATAGAACCATACTACAGCTTTTTTTTTTGTGGGACAAATTGTACTCCATAATGGCAGCATCTAATATTCTGTATTATGTACTGGGTAGCCTGAAACTGGGACCATTAGATCACTTACCATAGACTAAGGTAAAATTGTTGTATTACTAAAGCTCAATAGTAATATTCCTATGGCAATCCAGAGAAGCTTCAGAAGGCTCCTAACTGCCATAGGAACCCAAATGGCTCCCACAATCTTGGCACACGTAAGTAATTCAGAAACCTGAAACTTGACTTACCCATGCATTTTTTGTGCAGTTTTCTTTTTTTTTTTTTCTTTGAGAAAGCCAGGAGGGGACTCAACAGTAAGTCAAAGAATAATGTGAAGACTGATAGTAGGTGGCAACTTCTTATGTCTTACCACTAATTGGAGCCAGCTCTGAAAGCAAAAGAATATATATATAAGCGGGTCCGTATATGGCCCTTGACCCTACTACAGACCACACTTAAGAATGATGTAATGAAGAGGCAGCAGTGAACTTCAAATAAACTTTTCGCCAACAGGGGACACAATGCTTGATGGTTACACTGAAGGGCACGTAGATTAGTGGTCACAGTCTAAAAGAGATACAAGCTTTGGTGGTTACAGTCACAAACAGATACAAGACTTGACAGGTACACAGTCTTTTAGAAGCATAGACCTTAAAGGGGTTGTCCAGGCAAAAATGAACAACCTTTTTAACGTTTAAATCAACTGCGGGCAGTGAAAGAAATAAAAAAAAACGCATACTCACCTTTCAACGATGCTCCGGTGTCCTCCCATGCATCCCGGTTCTTCTGCTCCGGTGGTGTCTCCCAGGTCTCTTCCAGCGTTCCGCTGAAGCCACCGATTGGCCTCAGTGGTCACGAAGCCTCAGCAGGCCCCAAGAAGAAGACTCGTGATGTCACAGATAGTAACATTGGAGGCCCTTCGCTGATTGGCCTCCGCAATCTTCAGTGGAACTCCAGAAGACGCCACCAGAGCAGAAGAACCCGGGACGTGAGGGAGGACACCGGAGCACCGTGGAAAGGTGAGTATTCGGGGTTTTTTTATTTTTTTCACTGCCCCCACCTGATTTAAACGTTAAAAAGGTTGTCCATTTTTGCCTGGACAACCCCTTTAATGGTGGCAGTTCACAGGTGGACACATGATGTAATGGTTATATTCTCTAAATCCATGGTAAAGGCAGCCTACTGAAAGTGGATCCAGACCACTTTCTATGATCCAGAGATACTTCTAGTTAGGCTGGGGCCCCACGTTGCAAAAACGCCACAATTTGGCGTTTTACAGTACCTGCAAAGTGGACGGGATTCTGGCTAATGTCATCCACACATTGCTGAAAAATATTTGCGGAAATACTGCAATTTCAAAAACCATCATGTTTTTGTAAATCGCAGCATGTCAATTATACCTACAGAAATGCTGGCGTTTTCCGTATAGGTATAATAGGGGCAGAAAATCTGCAGAGGAAAACGTTGTGTTTGTGTTGTGTTTCCGCAGCGGTCTTTTCCACAGCACTTTTTGACTGCGGCTTGCTGCGTGGGGCCTTAGCCTTAAGAGGATTCTTTAGATACGACAGTCAATCAAGGCCACAATGCGGTGAAGGTGAAGAGAAAAAAGGTGGCATTTTATCGACCCTCAGGATCGCAAGGCCTTGCCTATTTCTGGCCGGACCCAACTCTAACTCTCAGACCAGATCAGTTTACTGCTGCAAAAGTCATTCCCATACAGCCCGCCACAGCCATACCTGTCTTGTAATCATCTTCTGCTCAGTATACCACAACTACCATGAGGTCCACACAGCAGTCACATATATAGTTTGACTCTACCCCTGTACGGAGCCCATGTGAGGGTGGGTTCACACCTGCGCTTCAGTCCGTCCGTTGCCAATCCGAGTGAAAATCTCGGTGAACGGGATTGGCATCGGATACAGACAGGTTAGCGATGTATTGGTTAAAAACCCATTCATTTGAATGGGTTTTTAAAGCAATGCGCGGGTGTCTGATTGCACCCTCTGCGCTGCAAATCCTTTTTTTTCATCGGAAACAAAGTCGGACATGCAGGACTTCGTGTCCGACAAAAAACAACGGCTTCGCAGCGCAGAGGGTGCAATCGGACACCCGCGCATTGCTTTAAAAACCCATTCAAATGAATGGGTTTTTAACCAATGCGTCGCTAACCTGTCGCTATCCGATGCCAATCCCGTTCCCCGAGATTTTCACTCGGATTGGCAACGGATGGACTGAAGCGCAGGTGTGAACCCACCCTGACACCACACTTCAGCATTCACACCCGTGACCAGACAACTGTGTAGCCCACATATAAGGCAGTGTATGTACTATAACAAGCAGCAATCTGTTAGGCTGCTTCCACATTGGGTGGGCTAAAGTAAAACATACGCTATACACCCAAGAGTATTTCCATGATTAATCTGTATGCCATCTATGTCCATTCCATGTGTCATCCTTTTTTTTTGTTACAAATGCAAAAAAAGGATTCTGTCTTCAATAAGAGCTGAGTGCTGTACTTCGGCTATCTCCTACCTAGTGCCAGGAGTATTTCTGCTATGCTTATTGTATACAGTAATACCTCGTACACTCGCGTTTCCGAATTTGCGAATTCACAGATTCTCGATATTTTTTTGGCAACTAACATATATAGATTTTGCTCATTTTTCTCAGATCTGTGAAATTTAATAAAAAAAAAACACCTTCGCTATTGGGTAGTAGCGTCCTGTTCGTTACGTACCCGGTAATTAGTTTCATTTTACTGTGAGTGTATAAGAAAAATGAACGAATGTATTAATATACAGTACTATACAGTATACTTTAGTATACTGTACAGTACTGTAGGGTAAAGTTTATTGATATTTAGGGGTTAAACATTAGAAATCGGCATTGTAAGCGCTTCTAAGCGCTTGTACCAAACATTCGCGATTCCTCGCGATCCGCGACCCGCTCTGTAACCTAACCCCGCGAATGTACGAGGTATTACTCTATATAAATACATGAAAATGAGGTTCATGGTGTGCATTGTGATCAAATTGTGTAAGTCCATATGCCGGTGACATGGCAACCTCTTTTTTTTTGTGTTTGCAATTCTATTGCAGCTATGGCAACCTTGCACCTGCACATATAGTTCATATTGTTTGGTAGTGCTAACTATTTTTGTGTGCTTGTCGCATTGTATACTTGGTATACACTTACTATATACTTCCACATATACATAAGATTGTGATTGGAGATAATGTAATGGCTGACCACTTCATAAACGTTGTTTCACTTACTATTGAAACATTAGAATAAAATCAGCCATTTCATCCAGCCTTCATGTTGTGTGTATAAACAGTTAAAAGAGCGACTTTCTACTGGATAATCAGTGCTGTTAGTATTGGTGCCTAATATGATAATTAGGCTCTGTACCGTCAAGTGGGTGGTCTCAGGGAGGCACAGGCAAGAGGGCGTGAATCTGAACTGTGACACTACCCCTCTCTGATTGGAAAGTACTAGATCTCAGAATCAAACCCCATTGGTGTTTCTGGGCCAAGACCACCAACTTCATAGTAGAGGGTCTAATTTCATATTGGGAACCAAAGCTAATCAAACAGATTGCGCAGAATTGATGGAGCCTTGAGAAAAAATTCCAACTGCGCCTGAATCAGTGGAGCAGCACCTGTTAAAGGAGACAAAGAGTTAAAGCGGGTTGAGGTGGTGATAGGTTCTCTTTAAGTCAACCGGACAATCATGATACCTAATACTAACTACCTACCTCTATACGAACCTGGACCTCTTTTGAGGCACTATTACAACTCCATATGAAACAAGCAGTAGAAAATCCCCTCCAGACTGACCGGAATACACTTCCTAGGAACGCAACCAGACACTTTAATAAGGGTGCATGAGCAGGTCTGTCTGTCCATCATCTGGTCCTCCAGCTCTGTGGCTGTGTACAACGTGGAGCATTTAGGTAATTAATGTAAATGTTACGGGGGAGGAAGCAGCTGCGGGAGTTTTGCTGCCAATAATTTTTGGGAACATTTCTCTAGTATAAATTAAGTATATGGAAACATGTGGAAAGATTGATACCTATTTATAAGACAGCTTTTGCTTTTACCACACACAGCTATCTTTCCTGTACAGTACATTAGGGACTTTATTCACACAAAGTTTAGCTTCATGAGTTGGTTAGTTATAGCGCTAAGGTTCTCAATGTCACCATGTAGATGGAGGCAAGGAAGGAAATCTTGCGTCATTTTTCTCTTTTCTGGCCAATAGTCTTAAAATATGTATATATGGTATGTCCCCAATGTTAAGGTCTCATAGTCATAATCTACAGCATAGATTTGTTGTAGATAAACATTTAAAAAAAATTTTTTTGATATTCTTCAAATATACTTTGTTTAGGGGAGTCTATCACCAGACCCCAGCATATCAACCCTGCAGATAGATAGGTTAGGGTCACCTGAAGCAAGCAGTGTTTTCGGGTATCGGGGCCTCTGTTGCCAAGATATCGCCATATTTGTCAATATTCAAATGAGCTCTTTGGAGCAATAAGGGTTACCATTGCTCCAAAGAGGTAAGTAGCAATGTCCTCATTGCGCCAAAAAGTGCATTTACATATTGATATCTTGACAACAGAGACACCAGTTCACAAGAGTAAAACACCATTTGATTCAGCTATCTATCTGCAAGGCTGGGTTCTGGTGACAGACTCCTTTAAGGCTATGCTCACACTGCTATAAGAGGTTCTGTCTGGCGTCTCAGTTGGCAGTTCTTTCAGATTTGATGGGAAGAATAGTGCAGCATGTAGTGTTGGAAGAGTGAAGAAATCAGGCGATACCTTTTAGAGGCTAACTGAGTATATTTGATAAGTAAACGTTCAGAAGACTAGCTTCCTTCATCAGATATGGTGTTATACAAGAACTGAAAATTCACAGATTTTTTATACCCTATACACATGGTCTTTAAAGGATTTTAGAGTCCTTAAAAAAGAACAAAACAAAATGCAATCTAAGTAGAGAAGTTATTTTCAACCGGTCAAAAAACAATCTGGAAAGTTCTGGTGCGTAACAGAGGGATCTGTTATCTGTTTGCTATCAGGAGGTGATTTGTGACCCTCACAGTTCATGCATGTAGTGTTGTTCTTCCTGTCAAAATGACTGGCATCAAATTAAAACCCTCATGGACCCCATTATGGGTCGTTATGGGTCCTCATAATGGGATACATCACAGGGATGTTAGTGTCATGGCTTGTGTTGAGAAAAAGTGGTGTGCAATATTTATATAGGGCATGTACCCAACTGATGGCATTTGAATCACAACCTACAACCCCTTGTAGCAGACTGTAAAGATAAAACCACACATCAGACCTCCTAAATAATTTTATAGACTCCAGGTCAGATCAGATCTCTTTTACAAAGACTTCAGGTTCAAGTCCCCCTACAGACCCCAGCTCTACTTATAGACCCTTAAAATTACAGACCCCAATTTCCAGGCCCAAACCCCACATAACAATGTATCATCCAGAACCCCCCCATAACAAAATCAGACCACCTTACCCCTTATTTTACTGTGGATAGAAGAGGCTCATGCTCATGATGATAATGATAATGGCAGCTGAAGGACAGGTATAGCAGAAGGGGAAAAAACGTGAGCTGCTTACTTAAATAGCAGTATTTTTAGAGCAGCTATGTAGATGGCACTTGGTCTATGCAGCTTCTTCTCTAGTGAACTCCTATTCAGTACAGGTAAGGTAAAAACAAAAGCTAAACATATTTCATTTTTAACCCCTTCCTGTCGCAGCCATTCTTCCTTCTTTCATTTTTGTTTTTTTAATTAGGCACTTTCCAAAATACAAACTTTTTTTACTTTCCCATATACAGACCTGTACGAGGGCTTATTTTTTGCGGGACAAATTGTTCTTCGTAGTGGAACTATTTAATATTCTGTACAATGTTTTAGGAGGTTATAAAAAATTCAGAATGGAGTAGAATTAGACAAAATCTGCATTTGAGACATTTTCATATAGGTATTGTTTTTTACAGCATTCACGGTGCTGCCGTATGTTAGCTATAGTCTGTGGGTTGGTACAATTATGTCCATGCAAAATTTGTTTATTTACCTTTATTTTGAAAGGAGGGTGATTTGACATTTTAAAATTTTTTATTTTTATGGTTTCACCTTTGCTGCTAAGAAATTCAGCTTTTATTCTAAATACAAATGAGCTGTTCGGTGAACTCAGGGCACCTGCTGGAGTATCCATTTTCTTATATTCTCGCCACCCAGTGCTGCTTTCATAACAAAAAGACATATTCCATGCACAGTGCTTTGCAGTGATCACAAAAGAGGATGGTGCTCCAGAAGGAGTAGTCCCGCCCTGTGTGCACCAAATGGCTCATTTGCATATGGAATAAAATTGACATTTCTTAGCAGCAAGATTGCATTTTGACACAAGAAAGATATGTTCATTATGTCACTAACTGCCACTATAACAGCATGTAAGGGGTTTAAAAGTTTTTTTTGGTGGTGAGAGAAGAATACTGGACAGATCTTGGTATTTTTAAATGTTATGAATTATATATTTTTTTTTCTTGTATAAAGTAATAGGTCATCTTTCAGTGTAAGGCCTATAGTATTAACTTAAACTCCAAATGTTATATCTCGAAGTACTTGGCACTTACAAGTGTTGAAGAGTCACTATATTAATGAATACATGTGAACACAAACATTAGCTCAAGAAGATGGATCAGTAATGGAGATGAATGGACTGGGATGAAAGCCAATGCGATGGGGGGCGATATATATAATTAAGGTTAAGGCCATAAACACGCTAAAGAATTTTTGTTAATAACTTAAGCTTTGTTTTACGCTCGACACTCACCAGAGGATTTACTTTGTACTGACCTCCTTTTTTACTTACAGATCTAACCACCAATTTATGACTTCTTCGTATCTCTACTTACTATATTCCGATTAGCCTAGTGTTACAAACACTTAATAAATTTTTGAAAATCCATCACATAGTTGAAATCTATAGTCTAAGACAATCCAAATATTTATTTAAACATGAAATAATGTATAATTGGCAGCGGATCAATCTTTTTATTTATTTTCTTCCCCTGAAGCTCTAGCAGATGTGGACAAGTTGTTAACTGGGTTAGTTATGTTTAATATGGATCCATTACACATAAAATATAACAGCACTGTACGCCTGCAAAGGATTACATTGCAAAAAACAAAAGATAAATGACATCCCCAGAAGCAGATTTCTTTACCTAATTATTTATGGTATTTCCAGTCATGTACAGTAAAGCAAGTAAAGACATTGTGGAAAAGACTAACATGTAATGGAAACTAAACTGTAAGGCAGACTACTTACTAAGTCTGCCATAAATATAGGCTGGGGTAAATTCATTGGGGTGTTATGAAAGTGGAAAGAAATAAAATATGAATGCATACCCATTAATAAATAAATAGATATAATACATAATTTATAGATTTTATATTATCAATAAGAATGTGACAACTCCAAAATCTATCTATCTATCTATCTATCTATCTATCTATCTATCTATCTATCTATCTATCTATCTATTTGTCTGTCTAAGCTATCTATCTATATGTTACTGTATCAATCTATCTACTATATGAATCTATGTACAGCTGCAGGTAAAAGTAAGAGTGTATTCACATCTCCGTCAGGAAATCTTAACGGGGATGGATCCATTATATGATGGACACAGACAGATTCCGGAGGACCCGACTTATTATAATGGGGCCCGTTCAGTATCCATAATTTTGTCCATCACTTTGCCGGATGATAAAGTCCTGCATTTAGTACTTTTCGTCCTTGATTTTAGGTGAATTCTGTAACAGGGGTCCTAACAGAACTACAGATGCAGATACGAACATAACCATAGGTGAAGTCTAGATAGATTTCTGCATTTATTACTATTAAAATGTTGTCTGGTTGGGACCAACAGTTGTACTTTCATGTCTTTTATTGGGCACATTGAATAAACAGCCAAAGTGCATGGAGTAAAAGTCAGTCCACCCTTGAAGTTAATAACCTGTAGATCTCCATTAGTAACAATTACCTTCGTGAAACTTTTCTTATGGCTACAAATATGATTTGCACAATGTTGAGGAGAAAATTTGTACCATTACTCCCTGCAAATGTGTTTCATTTCATGAATATTTCTGGCATGCCTTGCATGGATATCCTTCTGTAGGTCATACCACAACTTTCTAATAGTGGACACAACAGTTTGTTGTCTTTTGTAAAATCTTCAGTAGGTCTTTTGCTGTTACCATTGCGTTCTCCCTCACCTCTTTCAGGATTTCCCATTGTCCTTGCAGTGATAGTAGCAGGACACCCACTTCTAGGGAGAGCAGTAAGAGTTCTAAATTTTCAGCATTTGTAGACAACTTGTCTAACTGTGGATTCATTTGCAGCCAAGTCTTTAGAAATGCATTTGAAGCCTTTTCCCAGTTCATGCATTTCTATGACGCGTCTTATGAGGTCTTCAGAACGTTGATAGCCTTGAGGCATGGTTCGCACTAACCAATCATTCTTGAAAAGAACAGAATTGTCAGTACCCAGCTTTGTGTGCTTTTATTTAATGGGTAAAGCACCTGTGAAACCCACAATTTCAATCACAACTGAAACACCTTTTGCTAAATAGCTGTTGGACAAGTCATTAATCCAGATTAATTTTAATTGTATTATTAACTTTGTTAGATTATATATGTCTGTAATACTCGGGGCTAAACTGTGATTTTTCGCTGTGTCATCCTGCAATACCTGAAGTAATGCAAGTGAAAGGGGTTGCATTGTAACACTAAGGGTACTGCAACTTTAACCATCAGTGCTCAATTTTTTTTTGTGACTCAATGTGACCTTATTCTCCTGCATTACTTCAAACCCCAGTCTTATTATAACTTATTGGGATAACAGTCATATTATATTTATTAGCAATCACTGCTAAGTAAGGTAATTTTGAAGGGTTCACACACTTTTTTTGCAACTTTATGGAGGGTGTGCTATAGATGAGACGCAACCTCCGCCAGGCTGTGCACCTGGAAGAAATCTACGCCAGCTCATAACCAATGGCGCCACCCATTGGTGGAGAGGGCGGTGCTGAAAACATTTTTTTTTTGCTCAATAAAATATTTGTGCAAAAACATTGCAACTAGAGATGAGCGAAGTATTCGAAAATTCGATTCGGCAACAATGCCGAATTTTGCAATATGATTCTATTCGTTCCGAATGAAATCGCGGCGAATTGCGTGCCAAAAACAGCTATTTTTTGGCTGAAGAGAGCCAGGGTGGGTGGCAAAATGGCAGAACCCCTTGGATGCTGCGGTCATGTTTGACCACGGCATCCAAGTTGTTAATACCCCAGATCGGTTATGGAGCAGGGTGTTAGCTGTCAGTTACAGCTAACATCCTGCTCCATAACCGATCTGAGGTTTTTACAACTTGGATGCCGCGGTCAAACATGCCATGTGCACTTGTGAAGGGGTTAAAGAGATGTGACATCATAGGGCTGGCTGCTGATTGGTTGCACGCATGGCATTGTGGGTGATCCCGCGTTCCCAGAGTTCCTTGCCCCATGTAGAGCAGCCATTTTGAACTAAATGCGAATTGTTACCACGAAGCGTGAGGAAATTCGGATTCGATGCAAATTGAATATTTACATAGTACATAGTTACATACATAGTAGATGAGGTTGGATGAAGACATCAGTCCATCAAGTCCAACTTATAACCCTACAGTCCCCTACAGTGTTGATCCAGAGGAAAGCAAAAAAAAACCCCATGAGGTTTATGCCAATTGCCCCATTTCATGGGAAAAAATTCCTTCCCGACTCCAATCTGGCAATCAGCATAAAACCCTGGATCAACGTGCCCTTAAAATCTAAAACCCATAACCTGTAATGTTGTTCTGTTCGAGAAAGGCATCCAGGCCCTCTTTGTACTTGATCAATGGATCCACCATCACCACTTCCTGGGGCAGAGAGTTCCATAGTCTTGTTGTTCTTACTGTAAAGAATCCTCTTCTATGTTGCTGGTGAAACTTTCTCTCCTCCAGTCGTAGAGGATGTCCCCTTGTCAATGTCACTGGCCTAGGGGTAAAAAGATCATTAGAAAGTTCTTTGTGCTGTCCCTTCATGTATTTGTACATTGTTATTAGATCTCCCCGTAGACGTCTTTTCTCTAAACTGAATAACCCCAAGTTTGTTAATCTATCGTTGTACTCCAATCCACCCATTCCCCTAATAATTTTGGTTGCCCTTCTTTGCACTCTTTCTAGTTCGATTTTGTCTTTCTTGTATACTGGGGCCCAGAATTGTGCACAATAGTCTAAGTGTGGCCGTACCAGTGATTTGTATAGAGGCATAACTATGTTCTTGTCATGAGAATCTATACCTCTTTTGATGCATCCCATAATTTTATTTGCCCTGGCAGCCGCTGCCTAGCACTGGTCACTAAAGGTAAGCTTATTGTCCACCACAATCCCCAAGTCTTTTTCATTGGCAGTTTTACCCAGTAGTTTACTATTAAGTACATAATCATACATTTTATTTCGTCGTCCAAAATGCATAACCTTACATTTGTCAATATTAAACTTCATTTGCCAAGTCTCGGCCCATGCTTCCAGCTTCCTTAGATCCCCTTGTAATATTCTACTATCCTCCTCATTTTTGATTACCTTACAAAGTTTAGTATCATCTGCAAATTTCCTGAAATTCAGATCGAATTCCACTTCTGCAGCTTCGATTCATTCATCTCTAATTGCAACCTTTTTATGCATTGTATATCAGGAAATGGTGTACAAGGCATAATAAATCTGCCCTTATCTATCTTTCGCTCTATTGTCCTCCTATGTGCAGGAGTGGCTATGAGAGTGCACATAATCTGGACACATCACATATTAAAATGTAGCACCCAATCCAAATTATTGCTAATTTTAGTTGTCAATCAGTGTAGTGGAGCCGGTGAATATATGACCTTACTCTGAGACCAGCCTGAAAGCCAGTAAAGAGCACAGTGCGAAGATCAAAGAAGGCACCTGCTGTAGCATTGACAAGTAAGGAACAAGACTGGTCAGACTGTGTTGTGCTCATCAAAGAGACTGAGTACAATATGACCCTCTTTAAGACTGCCAATATTAACCTCTTCAGAAACTAAGCATAAGCAATTGTGAATCAATTTATTCTCCTTTGGTGCAAATGAAAGTGACAACAGGTGCCCTGGAAAGGCAACAGTAAGACAACTCCCTAAAAGGGAATTATTTTGCTGGTGGTGACCACAGACAATTATTCTTTCCTTATCCTTTCTGACTGATTCTTCTCTAGTTTTACGTTTTGCTGGTAGCATGAGACAATACTGGCAGATCATTCAGATTGCACAGGTAGGCCTGTTACTCCATGATGGTACATCCATATGTGCTTTTGCAAGAAGGTTTGCTCTGTCTCCCAGCACAAGAGTCTCAAGAGTATGGAGCAGATACCAGGACACCAGGACATGGGCTATTACACGAGGAGAGACAAACATGGCCGTATAAGGGCATCAACCCAGAAGCTGGACTGGTATCTGCTTCTTTGTGTGAGGAAGAAGAGAAGAAGCACTGCCAAAGCCTTACAAAAGGACCTCCAGCAGGCTACTAGTGTACATGTTTCTGTCTAAACTGTGAGAATCAGACTCCACAAGGGGCTGAGCGCCTGTAGTGGCACCTAAGGTCACAGCCTAGCACCGAGCGGCTCGATTAGTATTCAATAGAGAACACCCAAATTGGCAGGTTTCTCACTGGCACCTCATTCTCTTCACAGATAACAGCAAGGTCTTTCTGAGCACATGTTATAGACATGAAAGAGTCTGGAGGCACCATGGTGAATATTAAGCTGCCTGTATCATCAACTGGTTTGGCAGTGGTTCAGTGATGGTCTGGAGAGGCATATCCTAGAAGGGTGGAACAAACTTCCACACGATAGCCAGTGATACCCTTACTGCTATTATGTACCTGGATGAAATCCTTAGAGCCACTGTCATACGTTAAACTGGAACAGTTAGCCCTAGGTTCCTGCCTAGCCTCTTGTGGTCTATCTGTGGAGGCAGTTCATGGATGACCTAGTCAATGAGACCACTGACTGACGCTCACATTCCCCAGATTCAATTGAGAACCTCTGGGACATTATGAGTGGGTGCATCTGACACTGCCAGTTAGCACCACATTTTGCCCCTGATCCAGGTCTGGGAGGAGATCCTCCAGAACACTATCTGTTGTCTCATCTGGAGTATGCCCAGTAGAGTAAGTCCTCTTGCTAACCACACTTTCTTCACGTAATTGACATCTCCTTTGTGATGTCAAGGAATGAGGGGACTGTGAAAAAGATATCATTCACACCCATGAGACATAATTAGCAAGGGGACAGTGTCACTAGGCTGAAGCTGCTCTTGCCCCAGTGACTACTTAGGGTAATTTCCATAAGACTTTTTATGCTTTCAAATATTTATAACTTCACTTTCCTGCAACAGAAAGATTACAGAGAGGCAGGAATGGAAAGGAAATTTCTTGATCCTACACATGATGGGGACAGTATATGGTGAAAAAAACACCTAAGAGGTTCCCTTTAAGTCAAATCTGCCTGTGATTTAATTTTTTTTCTTTAATTTTCCGGATGATTTGGAATCCATCCAATGTTTCTGGTTTCCATTGACCATCGATACATAATTTTGTTCTCGACAAATTATACCTGTAAAGATTTTCAGCTTAAATCTCTCCAATGTGTGATTATTTTTATTACTTTCACATTTTTTCATTTATTTTTTGAGCAGTGTATATAGATGTTGTTATTACATCAGTTACTTCATTGCAGTCTGTTGGTTCACTGTTGATAAGCAATACTTAAGTAAATGAGGAAAAAATTAAATCAGCAATGTTTGTACTTGAGTGTCACCACCTTATACCATGTTACAATTGCACCACAGCTTCAGACGTTTAGACTATGAGCAATCTTGGAAAAAATATTGACGCCAGCTTGAAAATGACAGCTTCTTTGTTTAACAAGAAAATGTTAACATTTTTACAAAGGTCAAGTCCAGCTCTTAATTCTAATGAAAAATGACTTAAGGTATGGATCCCCCACAGAGCCCTGATCTCAGCATCATCCAGTCTGTCTGGGATTACATGAAGAGACAGAAGGATTGGAGTAATCCTACCCCACAGAAGATCTCATAGATTGTAAGCTCTTGCGAGCAGGGCCCTCAGTCCCACTGTGTGAATTGAATATTTCTTTGTAATGTATCTTTTTTGTCTGTATTTGAACCCTACAAATCGCAAAGTGCTGTGGAATATATTGGCACTATATAAATAAAATGTATTATTATTATTATTATTATTATTATCTGTGCTTAGTTCTCCAAGATGTCTGTAACAATCTCTCTTCCTTCAAAAACTGTCTACAAGTGTACCTAGAAAAATTGATGGAAGGCAAGGTAAGGGGTCACACCAAATATTGATGGGATTTACATTTCTCTTATGTCTATTCACTTTATGTTAAAAAAATAAATTAACTATTAACACTTCTGTTTTTTGCAGCATTTTTACTTTGAAGAATTTTTACACACATGCCTAAAACTTTCGCATATCACCTTATATGAAGAAACTGGAAAGCTGATCTAACACTATGTAATAAAGAATTTAGAAAGCTGAATTTGGAATGTAAAGACTAAACAACAGTTCTTCTACCTTGATATTTATGTCTTAAACATAAGATGTTATATAAAATATTAGATATTTAGTGCCAGCTGGCCCCAAAACTCTTTGTATCTGCATCTCTACCAGACTTTATATATTTTCTGGCTTTAGAATTTTATATACATATCTACATTTCAGAACGCATTACCATTTTGTGATGTCATATTTTATTAATGTCATTTTCTTATTGGCCAGAATAATTCATTGCTCTACTTGGGCTTTTAGGCTTAGTATTCCCTTATGATAAAAAATGATCAAAAGTCCAGTCCAGCATAAACCGAACATAAACTGAACTTTAAATGAATTCTAAATGAACCTGTTTTCTCTGTCTGCACACACAGATGTATTACCTCATAGAAAGAAAGAATAACATAGAAAAAAATTAAAACTTAAACCTAAATTCCAAGACAAAAAAGTATATTTTTATAAGGGCGCACTTGGAGGGCTGGAAGAACACTTGAAATACGTAACTCAGATTAGAAGATGTTCAGAAGTCTCTGTGGTCCCGGACACCTGAGCTGTCACACAGATTCCACTGTGAATAGCATTCTGCGACAGGCTGTGTAGTGTTTTATATGCAAGTTAAAGAAGCCAAGTTATGTATAACTTTTACTAAACAACTATTGTTGTAGCCCAAAGTATATGTGAATCAATGAAAATGGCACCAGATATGCCCATAGCCTTTACATTTTGTTTTAAAGGAGTCTGTCACCAGGGTGAAGCATATTAAACCAGCAACCCAGATAGGTCAGGCTCACCAGAATGTAATGTCTTTTTCCCCATGAAAATTGGTGTCTTCATTGGCAAGATATTAATTTATTTTACAATATGCAAATGAGCAATCTGCTCATGTCACCACTGAGACCCAATCACAAATGTCAGAAGGTGACCCCGAGCGCATGATGTCAACAAGGAGACCAAGAGAGAGCGCTGGATGCTGCGAGGGGGCTCAATAGAGGTGAGGGAAGGTGTTAGGGTGTCCGCAACTCTATACTCTAGGGGTTAAGAATAGAGAACTTTTCCCCTTATTGTTCCCCTTATCTTTCCTGAGAATGGCAGATCGCTGAGAACAGCAGAACTGTTGATATTCCTCCCAGACTCTGAGTCTGTATTCTATCTGTAAACTATACAGTCTGTCTGCAGAACATTTCATCCTGTGTCTTCTGTATACTGCGTTATAGAATATAATACAAATTATGTTTTAACCCTTACAGAAGGTGAGTATAAATGTTTTGTTATTTTTTACACCTCCCCTGGGCCTCGAACTTCAACTATATACTCTGAAGACACCCCAGAGTGTAATAATTTCACTCTCAGTTCTATTTGAACTTGTTCAACCCAAAACGAATCAGGGACCAGTGCCGCCCAAACCTGAAACAAAACAAATCTTGGAAGGTTCATACATCTCTAGTAACAGTGTCACTGTGGAATCTACCAAGTATCAATGACAAATTATACCAGCGCAATAAACACTGTAGACAAAGAGCTGATAGTAGAGATTAGGTACATAATTATCACAATACAGCAGAGCACTAAACCATAAAATCATTGTCTATGCTCCTGTAAAGAGGGATATATGGGAAAGTTATGAACATAACACTATCATAAGGGAAAAATCTCATTTGGCACCTTTGGCATAAAAAATACTTTTCAATTCTCAGATGATAGAAAAAGGGACTAAACTGTGGTGCACACAACACAACTGTATGCCTCTAACCCTTATCCATGCCCCCTTTCACCTTGCCCAATTCCACCCAGTCCCTTTATGCCTCCACACAGTATAATGCCTCTTTAGTGGCCTCCACACAGTATAATGCCCTCTTAGTGCCTCCATGCAGTATCATGCCCCCTTGTGGCTCCCACACAGTATAACATGCCTTTGTAGCCTCCACAAAGTATAGTGTCCCCCCAGTGGGCCTAACACAGTATAATGTCCCCCCGATGGCCCTCACACTGTATAATGTTCCTCATGTGCTTTCACACAGTAAATTGTCCACTTGTGGCCCACACACAATTTAATTTCCTCCTTGTGGCCCCAAACAATATAATTTTCCCTTTGTAGCTCCCACACAGTATAATTTCTACTTTGTGGCCCCCACTTGGTATAATGTCTCCCTTTTGGTCCTGAACTGGTATAATACCCCCTTGTAACCACCCACAGTATAATGCCCAAGTAGCCCCCACAGGACACAGACTTGAAACTGGGACTTACCATCCACTGCCCAGGACAACTTAATACTAGGGCATCTCTAATCTGAGAGAGGTCTAATACTCGATAAAAATCAAACAGTTTCTTGGCTGAATGGATTCAGGCTGATGTTTTTTCACGCAATCTTGAATCCCATAGAATTGAACGGGACCAATCTAAGGATTCTTTCTTTGTATCTCTTTTTGACAAAACATGAACATATCCATATATAAATTTGTAGACAACTAAAAGTAGTTTTTGCAAATATAAATAATTAAAAATTTTGCAGAGTTTTAAAGGGATTCTATCATTAGATTTAGGCAAATTTGCCTAATAACATGTTGGAATAGCCTTTAGAAAGGCTATTCTATCCCTACCTTTCTTTAGCTTTTCTGCTACGTCATTTTTGAAATAAATACTTTATTCTTATATGCTAATTCTGTGCACGGAGCACAGGGGGCGTTCCTCCTGTGCTCCGAGCATAGCACCGTCATATCCAGTATTCATATCCATATCCAGTATTCCGCCTCCTCTTGCTGCCTAAATCTAACGATACAAAAAAACACGGTCATGATTTCCTTATTTTGGACAGGTCATCAGACAGGGACAATACATGTGTGAGAAGATAACCTGGGCACAATAAGGAAATTGTGGCTAGGTTTTTGACAACTGCCAGACCATAGAAAGTTCCTGTATTCAACGACATATGCATTGGCAATCTATCGGGACAAAAGACTATCATCGCTAAGATGGTTAGCGAAAATCTATGAAACTGCAAAATTTTTAATTAC
Organism: Leptodactylus fallax; assembly: GCA_947044405.1. NCBI lineage: Eukaryota > Metazoa > Chordata > Amphibia > Anura > Leptodactylidae > Leptodactylus > Leptodactylus fallax. The sequence goes on from CAMRHE010000132.1 coordinate 3,699,726, forward strand.
TTATATTTGCAAAAATGTTTAACTTTTAATTGTCTACAAATTTAAATATGTTCGTGGGAAAACCCCTTTAAGTAGCTGCTAATGCATGTGCGGTGGAATTACAGTAATAGAGACTTGTGCAGGACAATAGAGGAGATATGTGTGTTGCATTTTAAGTGCACTGTGGCTGATACATTTGTAAGGGCACTATTGTAATTGTAACTACTCTGGCACTGCTAAAGGCTTGGCACTACTTTATAGGCACTAGCACAATATTTTATCTAATCCTATATGGGCTGATGTGTATATACCTCTCTCTATCCATTGTGAACTCATATAAAGGAATTTCTCACATTGGAGGTAAAATAGGAGTGAGGACGGGGCATGTACAGTACACACACACTCAGAAGTTGACTGTTTAAAGCTGTAGTCCATGATGTTCGATTCATTATTCACTCAACAAACCCAGGGGATATAGAACAGGATTTTATGGCAGTTTTTTACATTTGATATATGGCCTCTCAGACCACAAAGTCTGACAAAGTTAAAACATTCTGCACATATTATCTAGCAGCCAGATGGCAGCAAGGGGTCAGGTTGGCTTCTAAAGTGATTTTCCATTGGGACTGGGAAGCAAAGAAACTGTTTGGCATTTGATGAAGCAGGAAACAGACTACACTGGATGACAGATAAGAAGGTACTGGACCCATGTATAACAATGAGAATCCAGACAGAGAGGTTAGCCGCACTGCTGCATAATTTCATCTCAGACAGGATAAGTGTAATTTTCCCAGGCTGCCAGGAGTGAAGAAGTCAACACAGATATACAAAATGTTTAGCTGAATATGTAACATAAAATCATTTCTGAACTAAGCATAAATTATTTTTTATAAAAAAATATATATATACTATATTACTATATATATGTAAATTTAAAATGTATACATATACAGTATACAACAGTGTATGTATATATATATATATATATATATATATATATATATACACACGTGGACAAAATTGTTGGTACCCCTCAATGGTCTCAGAAATAACTTGAATCTGACAAAAGTAATTTGCCAAACTACATGTTAACAAGCTACAAAGCTTCTGGGAGAATGTCCTATGGACAGATGAGACAAAAATCGAAATTTTTGGCAAGGCACATCAGCTCTATGTTCACAGACGGAAAAATGAAGCATATCTTGAAAAGATCACTGTCCCTACTGTGAAACATGGAGGAGGCTCTGTTATGTTCTGGGGCTGCTTTGCTGCATCTGGCACAGGGTGTCTTGAATCTGTGCAGGGTTCAATGAAATCTCAAGACTATCAAGGGATTCTAGAGAGAAATGTGCTGCCCAGTGTCAGAAAGCTTGGTCTCAGTCGCAGGTTATGGGTTATCTTGCAACAGGATAATGACCCAAAACACACAGCTAAAAACACCTAAGAATGGCTAAGAGGAAAACATTGGACTATTCTGAAGTGGCCTTCTATGTACCCTGACCTAAACCCTATTGAGCATCTTTGGAAGGAGCTGAAACATGCCGTCTGGAAAAAGCACCCTTCAAACCCAAGACAACTGGAGCAGTTTGCTCATGAGGAGTGGCCAAGATAGCTGTTAAGAGGTGCAGAAGTGTCATTGACAGTTACAGGAATATTAAGTTAAGGGAACCATCATTTCTGTCCAGGCCTGTTTCATGAGTTTTCTTTTTTTTTTAAATTCTGTTGAAGCATGGTTGAAAAACAATGTCTGACTTTCATTTGTTCATTTTCATAGAATTTTTAGATATTATTACTTTTGTCAGATTCAAGTTATTTCTGTGACCATTGTGGGTTTTTCTTAAACGAGGGGTACCTTAACTTAATATTTTGTTGCATAACCTTTTGAGGCAATCACTGCAATCAAACGATTCCTGTAACTGTCAATGAGACTTCTGCACCTCTTAACAGGTATTGTGGCCACTCCTCATGAGCAAACTGCTCCAGTTGTCGTGGGTTTGAAGGGTGCCTTTTCCAGATGGCATGTTTCAGCTTCTTCCAAAGATGCTCAATAGGATTTAGGTCAGAACTCATAGAAGGCCACTTCAGAATAGTCCAATGTTTTCCTCTTAGCCATTCTTGGGTGTTTTGGCTGTATGTTTTGGGTCATTATCCTGTTACAAGACCCATGACCTGAGACTGAGACCAAGCTCTGACACTGGGCAGCACATTTCTCTCTAGAATCCCTTGATAGTCTTGAGATTTCATTGTACCCTGCACATATTCAAGGCACCCTGTGCCAGATGCAGCAAAGCAGCCCCAGAACATAACAGAGCCTCCTCCATGTTTCACAGTAGGGACAGTGTTCTTTTCAAGCTATACTTCATTTTTCCGTCTGTGAACATAAAGCTGATGTGCCTTGCCAAAAATTTCGATTTTTGTCTCATCTGTCCATAGGACATTCTCCCAGAAGCTTTGTAGCTTGTTAACATGTAGTTTGGCAAATTACTTTTGTCAGATTCAAGTTATTTCTGAGACCATTGTGGGTTTTTCTTTCATTAAACGAGGGGTACCAACAATTTTGTCCACGTGTGTATCTCCAATGTCAGAAGGGCGAGCCTTACAGCCTAGCGTTATCTCTGTTACTGGGGCGCATACCAGCAAAGCTGAAAGTGCGGTGAATGCAGCGCACTGTCAGCTTTCTAGCGGTATATAATACCACTGATTTCAGACGACATGAAAGGTCTCCCTTTATGACTCGGCAGCTGTTTTACCATTTTCAGTCTCTGCCTTTCAAAATTTATAACTTTTTTTATTTTTCCCCTGACATAGCCATATGAGGGCTTATTCTTTGTACGCCGAGTTAGGGGTACATACAATGTTTTGGTTAGCTTTTATTAACGTTTTTGAGGAAATCCACAATTCTGTAATTTTTTGGTGTTTTAGTTTTAGGGCGTTCACTCTGCATTAAAAATTACATGGCAGCTTTTTCTGGCAGATCACTATGATAATGGCGATACCATATTTATATTGGTTTTATTATGTTTTACCACATTTACTAAATAAAACACCATTTTGTTAAAATAAACCTGGGGCCAATGTACTCTGCTGTCCCTAAATAGGTTATTTGAGATTTTGGTGGAGGTCCAACTCCTATACACTGTGCAGTGGCCAAGCCATGCTTTTACAGCTTAGTTCCCATTCGCTTGAATGGGAGCTGAACTATGATAATGCAGCCAGGCCACTACACAGTTTTGGAGCTATCTTGACATAAATTCAGCAACATTTCCATCTTGTGTGGCCCCAGCCTTTATGTAATGAATAGCCTACAAGACATAAAACTCTTTTATGTCTTGTACGCTAGCTTCATATAACACTAATCCTTTATGAAGCTAAGTTTACATATACAACTTCTGTCTTTACTATACTCTGGATGACAGCAGAAGCTCTTCGTAATGTAGATGTTATTTTTTATTAATCCTAGTTATATATTGTACTTCCAGTTTGTGAAAAGTAGGCACAATGTGAATGTGCATGAAGCCGAAGCTGTCATTTGTTTCAGTGAGAGGTCATAATATTTCCCAGCTAAGTCAGAAAATATTTCATGGTAGGAATGTGGAAACCCTGCTGGGATTACACGATTGCACCGTCTACGATGATGATGTCTATATTCAAGAATATATGGTGTTAAAGGTAAACTCCAGCAAAGACCATGATCACATTGGAGTGGTGGCTTCTGTTTCTAACACTCTGCCGGAACCCTTGTATTAGATACCAAATTCATTTGACAAACTCAATGATGTGTGTCATTTTAACTTGAAGAATAGCTTACTTGGCTGTCTCCAGCACTCTTATAGACATTGAATAGACAGGTTAGGCGTATGCTTGACCACCTCTTCTATCAAATTCATCCTTACTGTGATTGTGAATAGGAAAAGGGAGGTCTTGGAAGCTCTATTCTAGGTATTGCAGGAGATCACAGCAGTGGGATGCCTGTGGATATGGGATAAATGTCCACCGAATACAATAGGCCATCAATATAAAAGTTTTAGAAAAAAAATAAAGCTTGGGTCACATGTGAAGAACATACTGATGATTTCATTCCTTGCTTCATGGCAAAAGCTGCCTGAAATTGTGGTTTACCTTCAGGAATTACTGCACATTCCCGACAGTTCTCAACCTTTGCGTTGAAAAGTTTGCGAGGAGCAGATGAGCCACGCAGGAATAATGACATGCTGCTGGATCAAAACCCACAGCACAGGTCACTTTGTGTTGCAGATCTTAGGCTAGTTGCAGGCGACTGAGTGTATTTTGCGGTCAGCAAACTAGTAATTAGTCTTCAGTTTTTGCAGACAGTGTGTCTTCAGTGTGTCTTTAGCATCAGTGAAGTAGATCCGCAAAAACGGACAGTGTGTCATCAGTGTGTGATCCTAGTTTGCGGATCCACCATAAAAAAAACACAGGTGACATCTAATTATATCTCTAGCTTATCCGCGAAAACGGATGGCAAACTGACAACACCCTGAGTACATCAGTGTACTGTCCCAGGTTTTTAGTCTCCCATAGGCTTCTATGGGCGAGTCCGTTCTGCAAAAACTGAACAGAATAGGGCTTGTTCTATCTGATGCCGCGCAGAATCACGGCTCGCACTCTGATCAGTGAAAAACATGGTCATGTGCATGTGCCCATACATATGAATGGGTCAATGTGTTATCCGCGAAAAACATGGATAGCACACGGATCTGTCCCACGGTCTTCTGCAAGGGGCCTAAGTCACAGCATGTGGATGAGTTTTAGTGATATTTCATCCACTATGTTGCTACTGTACATTGCAGCAAGTTAGCCTTGATCAAATCTGCGGTGGTTAACCTGCTGCAAGTACTGCCCATGTACCCCCAGCAAACAAATGTTACTCATAATGACTATCTGTAATCATCATAATGATCGGATGGAAAATCATAGCATGTAAACCCAGCTTAAAGGGGTTATCCAGTATTGGATAGGCCATTAATATTAGATCTTTGGGGATCTGACACCCAGGACTGCCACAGATCGGTTGTACCAAGACAGTGTGGCTCTTGGTGTTTACATACTCACTCGCCATACAACACACAAACTGTAGCAGCGGGTGTACATACTGCAGCACTGCCTCAGTACTGGTGCCAGGTGTCACCCCTGCAGAGCTAATATTGATGGCCTATCTGAATCTCAGAATCTGGAAAACCTCTTTAAAGCCTCATGCACATGACTGTATTGAAAAATGGAATGGCATCTGTGTTGGCATTCCGACCCTATCATTACAATAGAATGAGCCACAGACAGGTAGATAAGTAGACCATATTTTGCAATTTGGTCCTACAGTCTCCACATGGATCTATAAAACCTATGGATGTCTGTATGGGGGCATAGAAATGAATAGTTCCACATACTATAAATTATGGTCGTATGCATGGGGATACAGATATCACTTACAGATATCACTGCAGGGCTATAATATAAAGTTACCTTCTTTTTTTTCCACCATGTCCATGTGAATTTTGCCTTTTGTTATTGACAAGGCCTGTTTTTCAGTCTGTTCTGAATTTTGTTGAAGGACTATTAAAAGTGGTAAATCCCTTTAGTTTGAGTTATATAATAGCTTAGTTGGTTGCAGACTGCATTTAGTTGAAGCAGAAGCCGAGGACTGGAGATCAGTAGAGAACAGACTGTTTTGTGCTCCCAGTTCTCCATCCTGACCACATGATTGTTGTAGCTCTATGCTATTTATGTGTTTTTCTTCCTTTTTATTCTTTGCACCCATAAAAATAAGAGCATAATATCTTTATACACGGCGTGATTAATAAGCTCCACTGTACTACATTTCCTGTAGGCTTTAGACTTCTCCACTACATAAAAAATGTGGACATAAAAAATAATCAGACATGTGGTATCTCAGGGGATTAGAACTTGGCTGCGATGCTAAATCCTCTGCATGAGGATTGCATCAACCTAAACCTTTCACATTTCAGACACTATGCTCCCTGTTAAATACAAGTGACCCTACATTTCAAGTCACAAGTCATTTTCATATAGATTATCAGCATGATATCTAATCTAGCTCCACAAACACGCTGTTGGGAGGAATGCTTGACACAGTGGTGAATATATATTATGTCCTCCTGTGGTTGAATGTATATATTCACGGTGCACAGCTGCTTCTGGCCTCTATACAGACAAGGCACATGCTTTTTTTTTCATATTTACAGTAGAATATGGGATATGAATATATGCATTTTTATGCCTATGTCCAGTGGTGCACTTAGAACAGAGGTCAATATGGGCCCCTCATTATGGTACTAGGTAGTGCCACCCAGGACAGAAGAGTCAAGTCCTTGTTTTGCTCCTTTCCATTACCCTTGGGCCATTTAAATGGTCACTGTCATGTCTACAAACTTTACTTCAATCTACATTATAGTACAGGAAAATACAAGAAACTGTGTAATATGGCTTAGCAAGGAAAAATGCTTCTTTCTCCATTCTGTTTCCATCCTCCCTGCTAAACTGACTTTCACTCTGAAATATCTTCTATATTTGTCTCAAGACAGACTGCATTTCACTTCTACCAGGTTCCACATGTCCACAGAAGTCTATGAAGAGGGTTAATGGAGGATTGAGACTCCTAACTTATTCTTGAAGCTTCTAGGGGAGACTACATTAGTACTTATGAAGCATGCACAATTTTTTTTTGCTGTTGGATTTGTACAAAGGTACAGTAACAGGACCTGTGCACTACTATAGCAGCCTTATTACTGTTCTGTACCTAGTGATGCATTCCTTAAAAAACGCAATCCAGTAAAAAAAAAAAAAAAAAGATTGCCCCCTCTATTTGAAAGTGAGTGCAGTGTTATTGAATAACATACTGACAGCAATAATGTGAAGTTATGTGCTCCGCTCTGAAGCACTGACCTCCCCTTCAATGCACACAGTGAATCTCATCTACACCAGAAAATTGGTATAGATGTTGTGCACCTTTGGCACGCAGCCCATAGTTGCACCAAAGAGGCACCACTTTGTTCTTTCTGCGCCCTGCTTGCCACTTTTTAAGAAAGGATCAAGGCGGGTCTGAGGCAAGGACGCTTTGGCCCAACAGATTTATTATAACGACTTAGACCAGAAAATTTGTGTGAGCTATACCTAAAATCTAGGCCAACCCCTGACTGGTTTAAATTTCATTTCTAGCACACAGGACCTCCCGTGATGTGCTAGAAATATTAAGAAGCTGAAACCTCTTAATAATTCTGGCACATCTCGTACTAGCAGAAGAATGAATAAAGACTGGAATACAAAATGTCAGCCTTAATATATTCCCCCCAGTGTTTCCAGTATAGGAGGTCAAACTTACAAAGTCTACTAGACACCTACATTGTGATTATGACCTCTTGTTCATACTGCATACATTAGAGGAGCAGTGAGAAGGTCAGTGCTCCAGAGGGGAGCACATAACTTCACAATAAAGTTGTCAGTTATTCAATAACACTAAGGCTCATTTTCAAATATAGGTTACGAAAACATTTTTTACTAGGTTACTTCTTTACAGATGGTTTGCAGATATATGAATGATTTCCTCTGTACAACTGAACATTTGCATTGACCCATTTGGTGAATTGAGTAATATTCTACAGTAGCAGCAGTCACATCTTGTGACCGAAAAGAAATGTGAAGCATTTACAACCAATTTTCTGCTCCGTCATTACAATGATATAATTTTAAAAAGTATGTGCTACCTGGGGAGTTATTCAGATTCAGACACAGTGGCCCTCCACTATTTGCAGGATTTCAGACAGGACTGGTGGGGAGGAGGCCATTGACAGATGTTTTCAAGGGGTAGAGGGGCTGGGAGCAAACAGCAGAAGGACATGGGTCCTGGATGAGTGCCAGGACACTTGAATCTGATTGAACACCCAAAGTAGTACTTGGAAACTGTGTGTGTAGTACTGTAGGGGGATTTGTTTACCCATACACCAAAGATGGCCACATTATCACCCATGTATGCCAGAAAACTGATGTAGACGTGTTAATAAATTCCCCCCATTATATACACCTCTCCTTCCCCCCTCCAGTCCTCCATCTATATACATTGGGGATGATTTATGATAAATCTGGTGGGGCTGGCGGTCCCCACCCACATGCTGCCTCCTTTTTGGTAAGTGGTGAAGATGGCACAAAATGTCAGCTTGAACAAATGTGACTTTCAAGCCTTGTATGCCAAAAAACTGGTGTATACAACATGATAAATCTACCCCATTGGGTCTGTTTTAACGTCCGTCGAAAGGAAATCTGTTTGGCGGTCGCTAAAAATAACATGTCTGCTTTTCTCAGACATTTGGCACATGATAAACATAGTGGTTGTGTGAATAGGGATTTATTATATGCACAAATTATACCACTAATAACCACATCACCAATTTTTATAGTAAAACGTACGGTTTACTTCTTTAGTAACTCTAATGTTGCCCATATGGGTTATCACCCAGCTTTGCCAGATACAGATAAAATTTACAGTTTAGACAACTTAAGGGGACAAATACTGTTTAACATGAACAAAACGATGTAAACCTGACTATTCCAGAAGCCAAAACCTAGTCAATGTTAAAGTGTGTAATTTAAGGCACATAAATCCAGCAGAGCCCACATGATTTATGGCAGGACTTAGCTGCTGCAGGATTTATTTATACATAGACATAAAAGCCCAGGTCTGGTTAGGTTTATGAGCGCACAAGGCTATGGCAGACACTTGTTGCAGGCTATTCAGGTGCACTGTCTGCCTTAATGATTCTCCCATCATCCCCTGTGGCAGACACCTGAGTCACTGCAGCCATCCAGACACACAATGCCAGGCCTGCACCCAGGGCACCTCTGCTGTGTGTGTGCCCAGTAGGTCTGTGCTGCTGTGTATGCTGTGCTGTGCCTGTGTTAATTGTTCCACCCTCTTGTGGGCTGCAGCACTGAGTGCCTGGCTCTATGTGAGCATGTAATGAGGCATGTGATTGCTGCCTCTGCTCCAGGAGGAGGTGGCTTCAGGATTTGCATGGGCTGAAGGCAAAAGCTGCAACAGTCTGATTATTTTTAGCTGGTGTGTGGTACAGATCACGTTGCACAGAGCAGGGAATTGCTTGTCTCTTGCACTGGGAGCTGGAGGAGATTGTGGATCCCTTCTCCTGTGCTAGATCAGCCACCTAGAGAGGAAGGCACACTGCTGCCTGGACATGGCCAGCCCTGCACTAGATCTAGAGGACATCAGCCAGCCACAGGAATCCCCTCCTGATGCTGCCTGCAGAGAAGCCCAGAAGTGGATTGAGGTAAATCATGATCTTTTTACTGCATCTGACAACCCTGGATGGAAGTTGCTCCAGAAGCTTCTACTGTTTCCAATGTGTTCCTAATATTGACATCTGCATAGTGCTGTTGTGTATTGTGTTTGTTTTATACACATTGTTACTTCTTTCCCTAAACATCCCTTTTGATGCCCATTGTGCCCACTGATCTTCACTATATTGATGCCCTTGTATACTGTAGTATTTGCCTATGAAGGTGTGCTGTCAGACCACCAGCTATTTGCAGCAGTCCATTGGTACAGGCTGGAATAGCTATTGTTGTGTATCCAGTAGCTGGGTGACAGACAGAGGAGCTTGCACTGTTATTCCAGCTGACACTAGCTGCTGTTATTGTTACATTGTACACATGACTTCCATACAGCATATCCTTATCCTGTCCAATGCAGCTTGTATTTTACGTATACCTCCTGAAATGCTCATAGTGCCCATGCATGACATAGTGACAGCTGACTGCAATATCTGCAGCTATGTCAGCGGACAGTTATATATGACATTTATTATAAGTGTCTTATTTCCCTTGCAAATGACTGGCAATGGGGACTGCATACCTGCTGTGGCTATAGCCCTCTAGCTGACAGCTCCTGCACACAGAGCCCTATTCATCTGTGTTTAGAATGGGAGACCAGGGAAAAGAGGGGGCACAGACGCTTCCTGGCTGGAAATACTCTGTTATTCCTCTCTGGGTTTTTTTTTTTTTTTTTCTCTACACTTTGCCTGATACTTCATCCACTTTATCAGGCATTCATGTGCCACTGACTTGTACAGCTGCAAAGGGGTAAAAATTGGGTTGGGGTGACTATGGGAAAAGAAGAGCCTATTTGGTCCAAGTAACACAAGCATTATTGTGTGATTGATTGTAACGTCTGTTGTTCGCTAGGACTCTGAAAAGACTGCAGAACTTTCCATTGCATTGCTACTGTGAGGCAGCTCAAGCTTCAGGCCCTTCGTGGGACTGAATTGTTTCTTTTGTGAGGACGCAGGCGGAATGCAGATTTTTTTTTTTTTTCTTCTTTCCCTCTGTTTGGATGTAGTCAAGTGCTTGGATTCGTAGGCATGAATGTGTGATCCAGATTATAGTCACCAGCCTGTTTACTGTAATCTAGATTATGTTGTATACATTTATATTACATATATTATTATAGACTATATACATGCTTTATTATATTGTTATATGCAGTATATCATTACCATGAGGTCAATGCAAAGTGTTAGTGGCGAACAACCTATAGGTGAAGCATTTGACAGACTAGGACACCTGGTACCTATAGGTTGTCCTTTGCCTCTTCCTCTTACCTGTTCCTTACATTTTTTTTTTCATGAAATCTCCCAAGATGATCCAGGTTTGGAAAAATCATGCAGGTGCCTTATAGGGAAAACTTTTTTTCAAGGCTGGTCATCTCATGTCACTGATCTCAGGATATATCATGCCAATAGGAAAGGTAAGGAAGGGCACTTGTCAAGCCAAGAGGTATTATTTATTTATTATGCTTACTTATATAGCGCCATCGTATTCCGCAGCGCTTTACAGACATTGTCAGTCACTGTCCCATATAGGGCTCACACTCTACATTCCCTATCAGTATGTCTTTGGAGTGTGGGAGGTAAAGTAAGTAAGGACACATCTGTACCAGCCACAGGTTGCCAGGGATACAACCTAGTGCTGGGATCCTCATCTTATGAGGAATGACAATAGTCTTATCCAATGTGGGACTGTCCAACCAGTACCAAAGGTACCTTCTGGTGGGCCCAGGCTCTTACACAATATTGGGCCTGCAGAAGGCACCTAAATTTTCAGGCTACTATGGTCTATTTCATAGGGGTTCTTGAAGGGCGGACCCCTAGAATCACCTTATCTTGGGGGAAGGGGGGGTCAAGGAACCTCAATCCAACACTGCTTATATATGGGTACAGCTGATGGTTTAAATATAAGGCTTCTACAATGGTGCTGCTTACTAAGTTAATAAGTAATGTATTAGACAGTTTGGTTGTATATTATGACTATAAACTGGAATGTGCATGACTTGGGCAGCACAGTGATACAAGCATTTTGCAAACCTTCCTATAATTTCTTCAGATACTTACATAGTGAGCAGGCAGTGGTAACACAAGTACAGTATCTATGGTATAGAATGTGTATATGCACTATGAGACTCTTTCCATGAAAGTTAGAAGTGGCTCATGGACAGGTCGTCTGAGTTGTATCAAATACCAACGTCTGTATAGAACTTTATTTGTCTTTATGTAAAGTAGGAATAGATACTGAGACTTGGCACAATATTTTATTGTATAGATTATAAGAATGTGTCAAGTTTATAGATCCTAAAATATTCTGGGTTGACGCTGATTTCACATGTGATCCTGTTGACTTCTATTGAACCCACTTGACCTCCTTATTCCAAATCGTGATAAATTTGTAGCCTTTTAAGGAGTGGTGACATAATATGGCTATACAGGACACAATGAATTAGTACATGCAGATCTCTAGTTTATGAAGATCTTAGGCAGTGGTAAAACTTGAAGCTCATGGGCTTGAAGTGTATTCTATAGGACAATTGGACTTTTTGGGTTCCCTCTGGCTTCACAACCTAGGTACAATTGTTATCTATGCTCTCTCTATAGTTACACCCCTCATATATAGGGGGGAATTCCTGGTATACCAGAAGAATATTTATTATATAAAACATAGGCTTTGGATTGTCAGAATATGTAAGAAGACCAGGTGAACCCACAAGTTTCCTTGTTATTGAATCCCACAAAAGTAAGAATTTTGGGATCAGAACACAAAAATTCCAGCCAAACTGAAATTTTGACATAAAAAATGGCATGTTGAGCATTTACTGTACCATGTAGTGATCCAACATGCCTTGTTACGAGGCAAAAGTGGCCAAAAGTAGATGACACTGGATAGCTGTACGAGGAGTCACAGGTGACGCTGCACAGTTTCGCTTTGCTATATTTGTTATCGTCCCACCGGTCTCCAGAGCTGGAAATAGTGTCAGTGCTGGCCTTGTTGTAAGGCATGACTTGGTCAGTGTGGTGTCAGACAGAATGTTCCAGGATTATTTTTGGTTTTCTTGCTAACCACAGTAGAGGAATGTGGTGAGAGGAACAGGAGTTATTTGCTTGGCCTTTATAGTTTTAGTATAAAGCTGCAGTTTTGGGATTCCTGCAAGGTTTCATGTGTATGTGAGAATATCATAGCATTTCTCTGGTCTCCTTGGATGGTTTTAAACTCCTTCGGGCAGACAGGACAAGGGAGAGCGGTAAGAGGAAAGGAGGGGGGCTGGCAATGTTTGTGAATAATAGATGGTGCAATCCTAGGCACATTGTGATTAAGGAGCAAACTTGCTGTAAGGACATTGAACTATTAGCTGTGAGCATGAGACCTTTCTATCTACCAAGGGAACTATCACATGTCATCGTGATAGCTGCATATGTCCCCCCCTCTGCGAAAGCTGACGCTGCCTGCGAGGTCCTACAAGCCACGCTGAGCCAGTTACAGTTTTTGCACCCCCAGGCCCTCCTTCTTGTGTCTGACGATTTCAACCACGCCTCTCCATCATCCACACTTCCCAGTTTCACACAGTATGTAACCTGCCACACAAGAGACAACAAAACACTGGACTTGTTCTTTGCCAACGTGAGGGAGGCATATAACTCATCAGCCCTACCGCCCCTGGGAAGATCGGATCACAACCTAGTACATCTCCGACCTGTGTACAAGCCACTTGTACGTAGAGAACCAGCTGTCACCCGCACAGTGAGGATATGGTCCGAGGAGAGTGATGAGGCTCTGAGGGATTGTTTTGACACAACCGCATGGGAAGTTTTGCAGGATTCGTATGGAGAAGATATAGAAGGACTCACACACTGCATAACGGACTACATTAATTTTTGTGTGGACAACACAGTACCCACAAAAGTGGTGAGGTGCTTCTCCAACAACAAACCATGGATTAACTCTGATATAAAAACACTACTTAAGGAGAAAAAGATGGCATTCAGGACAAGAGATGAGGAGGAGTTGAGGGAAGTACAAAAGGAGCTGAGGAATCAAATCAGGCAGGGAAAAGCCAGTTATAAGGAAAAAATGGAAAAGCAAATGGAAAGAAAAGACATAAGGGGGGGTCTGGGAGGGGCTTAAATCAATTTCGGGTCATAAACAGTCTGTCTGCCAGATTGAGGCAGATGTTAACTGGCTTAATGAACTAAACCTATTCTTCAACAGATTTGATCACACACCAGCTCCTCCCACCACAGCATGTCCTTCAGCTCCCCTCACCACAATGACTTCACCCCATTCACCCCATGTGGCTACTTCCCAACAGACCAGTAAATCCAGAAATCTGTCTTTATCTGACCACAGTCTGACCTTCACACGGGCCCAGGTGAGGAAGGAGATGAAAATGATCAAGGCGAGGAAAGCCGCAGGGCCAGATGACATCAGTGCAAGGCTAATTAAGACTTGTGGGGACCAGCTGTGTGGTATAATTACATATATGTATAATATGAGCCTGAGGCAGGAAATAGTCCCTGAATTATGGAACTCTTCTTGTGTGGTACCAGTTCCAAAGAAACCTCACCCTATGGACCTCAACGACTACAGACCTGTAGCACTGACATCCCACTTGATGAAGATCTTAGAGAGATTGGTTCTCACACATCTTTGCCCTCTAGTGAGCCCCGCTATGGACCCTCTCCAGTTTGCTTATCGACCGGGCATTGGGGTAGATGATGCCATCATCCACCTTCTGCACAGGGCTCTGTCTCACCTGGAAAAACCAGGGAACACGGTGAGAATAATGTTCTTTGATTTCTCCAGTGCTTTTAACACCATACAGCCCAGATTACTGAGAGACAAGCTGGGCCTTGCTGGAGTGGACCACCACCTCTCCAACTGGATCCTAGACTACCTCACAAATCGACCTCAATACGTGAGAGCCCAAGACTGTGTGTCAGATACCGTGACCTGTAATACGGGGGCACCTCAGGGTACGGTTCTCGCCCCTTTCCTCTTCACACTGTACACTGCTGATTTTAGGTGCAACTCATCCAGCTGCTACCTACAGAAGTATTCTGATGACTCTGCAATAGTAGACCTCATCACAGACGATGATGACAGGGAGTACAGAGAACTGAACCGGTTTTGTGGACTGGTGCCACCAGAACCACCTGAAGATTAACGCAGGGAAGACCAAGGAGATGGTGGTGGACTTCCGTAAAGGCAGATGCCCTCCAAAACCAGTGGACATCCTGGGGACGGGCATCGAGATTGTGAACACCTATAAGTACCTGGGTTTGCTCCTTAATAATAAGCTGGACTGGGCAGATCATATGGAGGTCCTGTACAGGAAGGGCCACAGCAGGCTCTACCTGCTTAGGAAGCTGAGAGCCTTTGGAATCCGGGGGGCACTTCTTAGGACTTTCTTCAACTCGGTAGTGGCATCTGCCATCTTCTTTGGAGTGGCCTGCTGGGGGAGCAGCATATCAACCAGGGACAGAAATAAACTTGACAAGCTGATTAGAAGGGCCAGCTCTGTCCTGGGGAGCCCACTGGACCCAGTGCAGGTGGTGGGTGACAAAAGGATACTGTCCGTGGTGAGCTCCTGCGGGAGAATAACTCCCATCCCATGCATGAGACCGTGATTGCGCTGGGCAGTACTGTCAGTGACCGACTGCTCCACCCTAGGTGTGAGAAGGAGCGCTATCGGAAGTCTTTCCTCCCCACCGCGGTTAGGCTGTACAACCAACACCGACCTAAGCGGAGATCATTACACACAGAGAACTGAAATATCTCTCTGCTTGTTAAATCCCCCCCCCCCCCTGCTACGTCCTATCTGTCTGTCTGCTATTAATGTAGTGCCTCTCACCTTGGAACATTCCTGTACATGTTGTATTTGTATTTGTATCTGCTTATCTTATCTTATCTTTGCTGCTGTAACACACTGAATTTCCCCACTGTGGGACTATTAAAGGACTATTATTATTATTATTATTATTATTATCCTAAATGCAAATATAAATCCAAGGGTTGTACTCCTCTGCTTCTAGGAAATCCTAGTGGTTGCCATTATGACTGCCCTTGGAGAATATCCACATGTGGATTTTTCAGTGTGGAAAATTTTGTACTAGCAGAAAAGTGTATAACCTTAGAAACCTTATCCACACATTGCGCTATAAATGGGAATCGTAACCTGCGCTGAGGTGCAGATTTTACATCCCAGCATGCCAATTTATGCTGTAGATCTTCACCACAGATTTCACTTTTTGATGGTGTGAAATATGTGTCAAATGCGCAACAATTACATATGACATCTGCAACAAAAAAACAGGTTTTTTTTTTTGGTTTTTTTTTGCTTCTTTGTAATTTGGTCAGATAGCTGTAGATTTTCCTCGGGTGAGTATACTTTGGACATACTCTTAGACTGGGCGCACTGGGTGAAGACGCCGCTGAATTCCCCTGATGTCATGTATTCCTGAAAACCGAAATTGCATGTTTTTGAACTACAAAGGCTGAAAGCTGCAGGTAAAATCTTCACCAATAATTGTCATCCTGCAGGTTTAAAGGGGTTACTGGGACTTTGCTTTTACTCACTTCCTTCTTGGTTCCTGCCTGGATCTGACTGATGGCCTCATGATCAGAGCCAGCTCCTGAGTTGTTCTGGCTCCTCACTCCTAAATGCTCACGGTATTATTTGTAATATAGGAATGGGTGTTATAAGAGTCTGTCACTAGAACCCAGTATATCCACCCAGCCCTGCAGATAGATAGGTTAGGGTTACCTGAATCAGTGGCTGTTTTTTGCCCTTGTGAATGAGTGACCCCCGTTGCCAAGATATTGCCTTATTTTGACAATAAACAAGTGAGCTCTTTGGAGCAATGAGGGTGTTGCTGCTTATCTCTTTGGTAACGTCATTGCTCCAAAGGCTCATTTTGCGTATTGACGAAAACAATGATGGCTCATGAACTGAGGCACCGATTCACAAGGGGAAAACACTGTTTCATTCAGGTGACTTTAACCTATATGTCCATGGGGCTGGGTTGATATTGGGTTCTGGTGACAGACAATAAACAACCAATTTGGAATCCATAATGGTGGCTTAAGACTAGGTTTACAAGGTGGAAAATGAAGAGAGATTCCTCTTCATTTTCTGCCGCAGAATCGCCATAACAGAACGCTAATGCCCCTGCATCGGCATTCCGTTGCGGCATTCCTCTGCTTATTAGGCCCGGATGAATGGGCCTAATCGGCAGGGACTCCAGAGCCACTGAATTCGCTGCAAGATTGAGCAAGACGCTGATGTTTTTCTGAGTCCTGCTGCAATCTCTGCCTCCCATTTAAAGCAATGTGAGGCAAGTTCGGGAAGGAATCTGCCACGTATTTGGAGCGGAATCCGCTCCAAAATCTGGAGATTCCTTCGTGTGAACCTAGCCTAATTCTTCCAAGAATTGGTTCGGTATAAGTTTCTGTTTGCATTCGCACCAAAGCTTCTAGTTCATCTAGTATTTTGCCTGATTTTACCTAACAGGAGAATATAAGATTCTAATGTGAGGACTCTTCATGTGTGTGTGCTACTATTGTGTATCCTGCTAATACGTAGGAAGAGAAGTGATATTATATGATTGACAGGATTTTCATTTATTATATTTTTTTCTGTTTTGTTTGCAGTGAAGAAAATGAACAGGAAATGATAGAGTGGGTTTGTGTGTTCTGCTCTGTGTAGTGTTCATATAGTAGAGGTTATAAACAAGGCAAAGGCCCGCTCCCCCGAGGTTTCATGAGGATGGAATTCAGAAGTATCATATCTCATTTTTGTGTCCATAGAATGGGCTCATTGTTCTCGATACACAAGTGTTACTGGCCATATTGAAGCTCGACTTCTACAGCTACGCTGTGTATCCCAAGAACTTATGAGGAACCCCGTGTAAAATCCTATGTTGACAAGTGCAGAAAATGTGAACATGATGTGTGGACTGGTGAGATCTATGCAGTATAGTAGTGTGGCTTTTCCCTGTTGTCAAGCACTGCATTATTAATATGGTGGCTCCGCTTACACAAGCCTGGTGTACATTTCATTTGGACTAGATCACCATTGCAAGTGCACAATAAAACACAAAACTAGAATAGATTCCTATTTACACTTGGATGTATTGTGCAATTGGTAAGCAACCAAGTTGTCAGTCAGCTCAGCTTAAGGTTAGGGTTGTGTGGTGACATGTCACAGGTCTCAGGCATACATCAGTGTCTCACTCTCTGCATCTCAGCTACTGAAAGTGAATGTAGTTGTTGCGACTCGCAAGTTACTGCGACATGACGGTTGTCATAAATCCAGATTGGCTGGATATTTTTTAGGCGGTTGTGTCGCAGTCATTCCTATTTCCAGTCGAAGCGTGACCGTATTCATTATTTGCATTGCAGGCAGAATGACTCTGCCATATTTGGCTGTGCAGACCTAACCGATAAAGGTTGTCTTACTAAGATAGGTCATATGGTCAGGGACTATCAAGGCTTAGGGATGTCATAGGAGGGGTCCCTGTCCAGGTCTTTTCTCAGAGAGCCACAAAGCATCAGCGGCTTCCAATCTGGCTTATTCTGCCCATCTCAGTTTCGAATGGCCGGTGTGTAATGCCATATTTTTGTTGTAAAATATTATGCTGGCGGTAACCTAGCCCAACCATACTGTAGGATTTCAAAAGAAGGATCTGCTGTGACCCGCTATTGCTGGTCTAGCTTTGTTACAATAAGGGGTTGTCTTTGTGAGAGGTTACTGCCTGAGACTCTTCTAGCATTG
Organism: Leptodactylus fallax; assembly: GCA_947044405.1. Taxonomy (NCBI): domain Eukaryota; kingdom Metazoa; phylum Chordata; class Amphibia; order Anura; family Leptodactylidae; genus Leptodactylus; species Leptodactylus fallax. The sequence goes on from CAMRHE010000132.1 coordinate 3,717,847, forward strand.
ACCACTTTAACTGAAAACTTTAAGGAATCTGTCCAGAATTGGAAAATAGGGCCTGTATCTTTTCCAGAGAGGGCTTTATTCCTATCTGCGCCCTATGTCTGGTATTACACCTGAGCCCCATTAACATGAACAGGGATAAGCTGCAATATCTGACAACGCTCAATGTGCAAGGGGGTCTCTGCCCAGACCTGGAAAATGCTGTGTGCATTTTTTCCATAAACAGACGCTTTAAAGAGGAATTCCACAAAAACTATGCCATGCATGTCTGATAGATTTGGGACGTGCACCTGTTTCCAGAACTTGGATCCCCCCAACGCCTATCTCTTCTGATGAGGTGGTGTCCAGACAGAAGATGAATAGAGAGGTGGCCTGGGGTAGAAGGACCCCAGTTTGGGAGATGGGTATTGGTCCTAAGGTTGGGAATACTGATTGAACAGTCGTAATACAGGGAAGATTGTAGCTCATGCTGTATGAAAGAAGGAAGAACAGGCTTTACAAGCTACATGCAATACATGTTGGAGATGTTACATACTCCTTTGCCTAAGGGCACACAGTTTCTTAATCTCAACCTTTCTCACAGGTCATGATGGGAAGATTTTTTTTTTTTTTTTAATAAAGTATCTAACCTCATGTCAATAAAAAAAAAAAAAAAAAGTTAAAGGGGCTTTCAGGGATTTAAATATTGATGATGTATCCTTAGGACCCCCACATATCATCTGATTGCAGTGGCGCAGCTTCTGCTTCACAGGTCACTGATGTCTCCTCACGTGACCTCTGTGCAGATCAGTCCCACTGAAGCAAATGGGTCTGAGATGCAATACCAAGCACAGCCACTATACAATGTACAGCATTGTGCTTTCATTAAAAAGGTCACATGACTTATCCAAACACTGTGGCGTCTTCAACCACATGGTTCTGTTGGGTGACTGGTGTCAGACCCCCCCCCCCCACCAATCTGAGGATAGGTCATCGATAGATACATTATATATATATATATATATATATATATATATATATATATATAATCACATTGTCACAATGCAAAGACAGTTCTGGCCCCAATAGTTAACCACTTTAGCTTTCCTACATCTGCAGCTCTATAGATATATACTACATCAATTTTTCAACAAAGATGCTATTATGTCTTTACGGTCTGCATTGGGTTCTGCAAATCTGATCCATAATACATCTAAATTAAAAAGCATTTTCTAAAGCTGATGGATTGTTCCCGAGAAGCTGGAGCAAAGAGGCACTTGCCGACTTGCTGCCATTTATCTGGGGCAAGTGACGTGTGGTTTGATAGCTACATTATATACAAGATCACATTCTGTAGGTACAAAGCTCACCCTACACAAACTTGCTCTTTATAAGATCTCTTCTGAAATCTCTGTATTCAGCATGTGCTAGCAACAAAGTCAGATGTGAACATGGAGAATTGTGTTTTGCACCGTTATCAGCAATAACAATCTATAGAGCCTTTGAATAGCAGGATACCCTTATAAACCATCCACAGAAATTATGCACGTTTCAGCGTCTGTAGGGTGTGTGTCAGCATTGTGCATGTGATCTCTATAAATCCATGTTCTACAGAGGCACCTGAGCTGCACACAGATAAAATGATACTGGCAGTCACACACTGGATGATGCACGTACAGTACACCAGTGTCTGAACAGAACTGCAAGCAATGGAATATAATTAATATATCCTACATATACTGGTTCCTGGTTTCTCAGTCCTGGATGTCAGCCATCAGTAGGATACCAAGAGGTCATATGTTGCGGAAGAGCTGTTTTTTTTGTTGCAGATAGTGTTTAGTTTTTTTTTTTAATACTTCCCTTTCTGTTAAATTCACTCCTGCTTAAAGAAAGAAAACAAAAACAGCAAAATCTACAACAAAAAACATAACTTTTCTGCAATGTGTGGCCTCAGCCTTAGGCTGGATTCACACTGTAGTTTTAATGCAGTTTTTGAAAAATGATTTATTTTTTACGTTCAAAGCCTGTGATCAGGAAGACAAGAAATACGAAGGTTCCTCTACATGAGGATGCAATACAGACTCAGAGACACTTTATTATTCTCTCCTACAAGCCATCATATTTTTTCTCTCTTTGTAAGCCTTGTTTGTACAGGATATAAACTTGCGACTCCTACAGTTTGCTGTGACTGTCAGATTGACTTTCCATCTGCTAATTTCATCTGTCAAAAGATGTCACTTCTATTTCGGAATTTGGTACATTTCTTATTGTTTCTGTTCGGATTTGAGACCATATTCTATTCACACTAGATGTTCTACATTAATATTAAAATTAGCTTATTAGCCTTTTTTTAAAGCCCCATTAACACAAGACCTACCAACTATATTATGTGTATGTGTCCTTCCACTCTTGACAATGGACAACACTGACTGCTGAACTGTTTTTCGTTGGTTATTTTAATTATCTGAGTACTTTAAGACTCCTGTCTATCTGTAGTTACCAAATGTACAACCTTTCTCTCTGCCGGTTTCAATATAAAAAATGCAGAAACCTGACGGACACCCGGTGGACCCAACGTGGGTAACCGCTGTTTTAGCGGACTGTTTGTTCAGGTCCCCCAGTGGAACCAAGCGACGGAGAGCCCAGCGCAAGTGTGAACCTAGCCAAAAACTAATTTTATCATTTGAACACATTTTATACAGTGGAACAAAATAGAAGTACTTAACAATACATGCATACCTGACCAAACCAAGTGTGCATGTGTATTGGAGAATTGGGAGGAATATCTGTCGGTTAAATGTTTATTGCATGAACACCTTAGCATACTTTGCATTTTACTTTCAGGGCAAGTGTTGATAAAATGGCAGATGCCTTCTAGTTCTAAGATGCTATTTTGTTGTATGCTCAGTAAACACCCAATGCCAGGGTCAGACTGTATCACTGTGAAGACAATGTCTGCTGTTTGCCCCTGTTCATACAGTGCGTCAAGCTGCGTTGAATTGTGCAGTAGGTAGAGAAAGAAGCAGGGGTCAGTTCTTGCCATGGTTTCAGCACAGAAATGGAGTAGAAACTTCAACAGGTGACCACACAAGCATTTGCCATGGTGGTGTAAACTGCAAAACAATGGCAGAAATGAGGGTCACCCTTAGATTTCCGTCACAGATTCCACTTTGAATATGCTTAGGATTTTCCCCAAGTGAATATATCCATAGCACACAGATCAGAATCTGTCCATTATAGTTCTCCTACATATATGTTATCTCCTGTTTCTGGAGAGGGTGTTATAGAATGACTTCATGTTTTTAGGTGGAAAATAGTTCTGTTTTGATGACATAATGGTCAGGGTGCGTCTGGGAAAGTTACAAGTGGGCTTTGGTCATCTAATTTTAGACCCACCTTACATTGCAGTTCCTGTAGACTGAAGCGAGACAATGGCTGGACCGTCCCCAGGGAGGTTATGTTGTGGTGCCAGTCAGCATATACCCAGCAGGCAGGATAACATACTGACTATGCATCTTGTTTCATCCTAGCTATGAACAAGGCCAATCTCTAAGCTGTACAAGTGGCCGTGTTCTTGTATATACGACTGCAAGCAGAGATGTTTAGCTTACAAGCTGAAATGTATAGTCTGCACATGAGATGCGATGTTATTTCACATGTGTCAGGAAGCTGAGAGGACTAGTCGTATATTTACATGTTTACAGTCATGCATGCTTTGTTATAATGAAATGGAAGAATTGCCAATATCTCTGTATATTAGATTATTCCTATTTCCTTATGAAATGTTATTCTATGCAGAAGTCTTCATCCTTATAACTTACCTTTACAATTAAAATGTACTTTATCTGAAAAGAATAGTGAAAAAACTTTATTAATACTCTTGATTAAAACATATTCTATGATTTGTGTCTACAGCTTCTATGCGGGTCTGTGTGTCTCCATGGTTACAGACAGCACAAAGAAAGCTGTGTAGTCAGATCCTGGAATCATAGTCCCATCTGCTCTGTACTATTTGGTATGGTATATTTGTTAGGTTATCAAGAAGTCGTGGAATCATGGAAGTGGGTATAATTACAAGATCAGATACTCAGGGTTGGATTCATAAAAAACTGTGTATGATACGCCAGTCTTGATGTTCCATGCAACAGCGGAGGAGCCACAATGAGGCCTGTGCCTGGTTATTTATTTGACATGTCTTGGTGAAATAATAAAGGTTACTATAAATTACTTTGCTTTAGAAATGACAATTTCTTCAGATGTCGCAGGTCTCAGTCTGTACAATTGTGTAACTTAAATTCCTGTTGGTTGCACCTCCAGCACCTGGGGAAATCAGAGAGGTTATTCCGATGGCTGTCAGTACTTTGCCCCCCTCCCCTTGCTCTTCCCATTCATGAATATTCTGTTGACAATGCTAGTAGTTATTCCGCTGCAGCCGAGGGGAATTTAATTTCCTTGTGGCTGCACTGTGTTACAAGGACTGCTCCCGCTTCTACAGGAAGCAATTCGGGTAGTAGAAGTATATTAGACTATTACCGAATGAGGTTCTTTTTTTGGAAATTGCAAGAAGCAAGGTGGTTGAGAAGTGTTAACAATGGTGTAGAAGAAATGCTTAAGAGTAGAGAAAGACACTTGGTATATCCAAAGAGAGCTATAAAAATACAAGCAAAAAGTATTACATGCACAAATACTTCAGCCATGTTCATGCCCCAAGGAATTTCTCCTTTTAGAGAGATGTAAGAAGTTTTTTTTTTTTTTGTGTATGTGTATCTTTATCATCTTATTGGTTCTGTTATTCTAGAAATTAACACATCCTTAAGTCAAGTAGACCACTCCTGAACATCTTGCAATACAAAAATAATCCTTCAGTAGATTCACTTTAGACATTACACACAGAGAAGGTGCCTGTCAGTCTATCTTAAGTCATTTGCATGGAGTCTGTACCTTGCTAGAGACCCCATAGCTCCATACTGCGGAGCTCTAGCCAATCTGCGTGCTTTTAGTATGTTGCTCCTGTGGCACCACATTATGCAGGCATTTCCCCTACAAGTGATAAATATCCCACTAATACAGCATCCAATGTAGATTGCAACATTTTTTTTTTTTTTTTCACTCTGTATGTATCTGACGGAAGGAAAAACACGGTTGCCTCTAGGGTGAAGTATGGGGCCTACAGAGATACTGTCAAACCCAATAGATAGTTGTGGGTACGATTATAAGAGCTGTGTAAAACTTGCAGTTTGTACAGAGCAGTAGTACACATATGATAGGTCAACTCTAGAGTTGTAGAGAGCAGGACCACTAAAACAGCGATTACACGCAGACACTGGCAGACCCCATTGACTGTAAAGGGGTCTGCCATTTTCAAACTAAAAGAGGTGGAGAGAAAAGCCCTCCGTGCAACGGAGACTACAGCACAGCTGTGACCCCAGCCTTAGTGAGAAAACCTCTTTAAGGCTGAGGCCCCACGTTGTGGAAACGCAGCGGGTTTTTTTTTTGTTGCAGATTTTGCTGTGGTTTTTGAGCCAAAGTCAGGAGTGGAGTTAACAGAAGAGCTTCCTGTATATTTTCTATTCCTTTTTAAGCCACTCCTAACTTTGGCTCAAAAAACTGCAACAAACGCTGCGTTTCTGTGACATGGAGCCTTAGCCTTAAAGTCTCATACACAACACTTAGGTTTCATGCACACAACGGTGCATTCCATGGGTGTTCCCATATTTATAGAGCTTGTCTTATCCAGATGAGTCAAAATCGATTGGAACTACCCATTGACAGACGGAAAAACCTCATACTGTCCATAGTCATAGCGGATAACTATCTTCTCATTGAGGGTCCAACTGCTGGGGCTGCAGTCTCTGAGTCCCCTGTGTGTATGGAGTGCTTGTGTACTGTTCATGCCCAGCCACTGCTTCTTTCACTTTTGTGTTGTACATGGCCATCTCTGTCAGTCCCATATTAGTGATGAGGATGGCCGCGCATGCACACTGCTGCTGCTTTCATATGGGGAGCTTGGTGACCCATATTTTACTGATTTTTGTGGGCCCTTCTATTATTAATGGGGAAAAAAAACCCTTTAGGATGAGCCCACACTGCAGAAAAGATGTATTTTTTTTTTTTTTTTTTTTTTAGCCAAAGCCAGGACTGGATTTATAAGCTTCCTTTTATATATCTCATGCCCTTTAAGCCACGCTTGGCTTTGGCTCAAAAAAACACAACAAAATTTGCAATATAAAACACAGCTTTTCTGCATTGTGTGGCTTCATTTTTTATAAAAATTTTTAAAGGTAATACCATCACATATTTGGGTTATGACACTGCTCCACTACTTTCTCTATATGTGCATACACTACATACATACTGTCAGATGACATGTTAGTATTACATCATATGTAGATTGTGTAGGTGATAACATGTTTCTGGCACAGTGTCAGGGTGGATGATTACTCTACAAGAGGCAATCCATCATCCGTACTTGTTTTCAGTACATATCTCCATGGGCTCAGTATGGGTGGCACCGCACTGTGTGGGAACGGTAGCGCTTTCATGTGGTGAAAGGTATTGGGTTTATTATGTTGCTACATCTCATAACTAGAACAACTGGCTGCAAGTATGTTTTCTTAACGAATGAACATGCTCGGCATGTAGGTGGAAATCACAAGACAGCCTTGTGGATTCTACACGCTCAAATACATGGCCATTTTCCTCTTCCAGGCAGTCATAAAGTCAACCTCCTACCATTTATCACTTGGGATTCCTATAGTGGTCCATGAATCCCGTTCCATGTTGGCCGCTATACCTCATTGCTCTATTGGTAATTTTATTTAGTCAGAATGTATATTCCGCCATCACACTATATAGTTATATGAAGCTTTCTAAATTTCAGTGTCTATATCTTAGCCATCCCTTTTCTTTCTTGTGTTTTATTGCTCAGAAAAGAGTATGAATCACTGGTTCTGTAGAACCAAAGATGTCCTTAAAGGGTTTATCCATGACTATGATACTGAGTTTCACTTGCTCTTCTCAAAAAGTGACATCACGTCAGTTGGCCACATGGCCATGCTGCAGTTCAGTCCCATCCAAATCAATGGGGCTGAGCTGTACAATGGCAATGTGACCAATGGATGTGATGTCTTTTCCGGAGGAGAGAAATTGGAACTCAGTTTCATAGTCATGGATAAACTCTTTACGATTATACAGTGTAGTGTTTTTGCAGTGTGCAAAGATGTTATGCTGTGTAGTGTATAGCAGAATTATTTAGGCAACTGTAAGTGTGGTTTTTTTGGCTAATGTATGGTACTATTATTTCAGCAGAGAGGTAGCAGCTATACTATACTATCCTATCCTACAGGATCAGCCACTCTCACTCCTAGTATTATACACACACCCTGCTGTATGTGACAACACGCACTTCTCATATGTTGACTACAGTAATATTGGTGGACATTTACTAAATCGCACTGATCTCCTCACCTCTAGGGAGATGTATAGTCTGCTATAGCTTGCCTCAGTAGTATCAGCTGATCTCCGACCACTAGAGCAGCTGTACACTCTGGTTTCACACATAAAAATGACAGCGTGGTGAGTTTTTACCACATACCAGTCCAACTCAATGTGCAAATTTTCAAGGTCTCCATAAATTGTGACAACAAACCTTTCGTCACTGCTGCCAGCTGTGGATTTGTGAGCCACAAGAATGTCATATCATGACTTTGACCCTGAGGAGCAGGACATGACTGGCAGCAGCGGCTGTGGGGGGACATTCCTATACTACTGCATGTTTCACATGGGTCTCACAGTGGTTGCAATCGGTAAATTGTGGGTAAAAATAAGACCCCCCCCCCCCCCCCCCTTTTTTTTTTTTAAATGGGTGAAGATTCATGACCTCTACTTATAGAGGGTCCACCCAATAATGTATGTGTCACATCTATGTCAGACATAGTAGGGAGAGCCAGCTTTAGATGCAGTAGCCTCTGTACAACTCTGGGAACCTGTCCTGCAGAGCTACTGATTTAATAGGCGATTTCAGGAGAGGATATCTCTACTTCCAGAAACCCCAACTCTGCATCCTTCAATACGTGCCACACCACTGATTTCTGCGCAGTTGGAATTTCTCCTCTATCCCCAATGTTCCTGAGCAATCTATGACGTTATGTTCATCACTCAATACGCTAATTTGATTATCTACTGTCAGGTGGGCAGTCCAGAGCTGGATCAGATGTCTGGGACCACCCACCTGACAATAGATGGCATACTTAACATATTGGGTGCTGTAATTAACTGCATGGATTGCTCAGTAGCTGTGATGGCTAGAGGGGAAATTCCAACTGTGATGGAATCAGAGGAACAGCACCTATTAAAGAGTGCAAAGTATTGTATGGTTGCCCTAGGAGAAGGTGGAGGTGAAAAGGGATTATCATCCTTTTATAGATATGCAAACCAAACTCTAAGAGTACACGGATTGGATTGTTTTGGCCAAGATACAATTAAAGCAGGGTTCACACTGCCGTTGGATTCCGTTCTGAAGGTGTCTGTTAAAAAAAAACAAAAAAAAAACGGACACCTATCATAACAGACATTAACGGACACTAACTGATGTTAGTGTCCGTTTTTTTTTCACTGATCCAAATAATGGATCAGTTAAAAAAAATGGACACATTAGCATCAGTTAGTGTCCATTTTTTAACACTGTCTTTTTTGTTTCTGCTTTCTGAGCATGCGCAGAAAAAAAAACAGACATAAAATAACGGACAATAACTGATGGCTATCAGTTACTGTCCGTTACCCATAGAATTCAATGTTAAAAAAAAATAACAGACACTTGCTGTCCGTCAAGAATCCGTTTTTCCAAACGGACAAAAAAGTCCTGCATGTAGGATTTTTCGTCCGAAAAAAAAAAAAAACGGACTTCTGACAGATTGGGTGTAAACGGACACAATATAAAAACCCATTGAAATGAATGGAAATTTTAACGGATTTCTGACGGTTCAGCTAGTGTCCGATGCTAAAATCTTGTAACGGACAATAGCAACGGACACTACTGACGGTCATCAACAGTAGTGTGAACACCCCTTAAGAGGGTTTCCTGGAAGCAACAAGTTATTTTTGTGAGCTGCTTATGTGTGTTTGGGGGTTTTTTTTGTGATTATTTTTATTTTTTTATTAGGCCATACCCTGAAATCTTTTTTTGGGATCCATAGATTTTGCCTTGTTGTGTTTAGGTACAGTACCTTAAGTATTGTGCTAGCTGAAGAATGAATGCTTAAGAAATGACTATATGATTGATGTAAATATGTATCTCATGTAAGATGCAAATCCCTTCATAAGTGTATTATAGACAGGAAGATGGTATAGAGCCACGTATGGTCTCTGTACAAGAGATAACTGTATAAAGTATTATAACTAAAGAAGCAAATAATAGTGTATGCATATAACTGTATGGGCAAAAATAGTCCTGAAAACCTGGCTGTGCCCCAATGTCCTATACTACCCAGACCTAGCCCCTCTTTATGCATCGTGTTCATCTTTATTCAGTATTTATTACGGTCGGCTGATGAAAAACAAAAGTGACCTTTACTGTAGTAAATAGGGCAGCGTTCCCATACTGTAGGGTCAGGAGAGCAGCATTGGTTTCCTATAATCCCAGAAGATTTTTACACTCTGTTCCTGCAGTTGGGTTTCTTGGGTTGTATAGTTTACATTGTTGTTCTCTAGAATATAAGTTTGATGAACATTCCCTTTTACAAGGCGATTTTATGGGACCGCTCCTCGCACGCAGCAGCAACAATGTGGTGTGTAGGAAGTAAGCACAAGCATCCAGCATTGAATAAACTGGTCCCGGATTGTTTTCTCTACAGCAGACTTATTAAAATAGTTGGACAGCACATGAGGATCCTTTGGCCCACCAAGTAGTTTCTGTTATCCTTCTGTATCTGTTTTTCCTCTGTGTGACTAGAGATTAGCTTCTGCTTGTGAATGTGGATTAAAGTGAATACCGTCATGTCTGAGACCATTCATCTCTATGTACTATTAAAGGATTGACATAGAGATACACTAAACTACTTTACTTACTGTAAGTATCTCAGTATTACTTCCAGCATATGTAGGTTAAACAATAAAGTATTGTCATGAACGCACAAGAAAACTTTTCAGGTTGTCATAGTACATTCAATACATTTTCAAGAAGACTACTGATTTCTTTTCTTTTATGAGAACGTTTCCAGTTTTTGGCCTTTGACTGCTGTTATATATAGCAGTATACTTTCCCAAGCCCAACAGACCATTATACATTTTGGACTGGGACAAGGTGTACAACAAGGGATTACCTCCCCTAGATATAGTTGTTCTTAGGCTGTATTCAGATAGCTGTGCTGTCCGAATCTCATCCGTCAGACTATACCACCGACATAGGCCCTTAGTATGTGGATGGTTTAAGACTGAGTCTAAAGGGAATTTACATTTTTTTATGCAGCCACAGTTTATGGTTATAAAAAGATATCCATTCAGGTGTCTAAAACTAATTTTCAATTACGGAAATGTCTGAAACAAATCTTCTAGGTACAGTATGAACATATCCATATAATGTGCCAAAGACATGTAAGCACCCTGCACTGACACTGGCATTCTGTGGGTCTCCATGATGCATCATATTCTGGGCTGGTGAATGGCTTTGTAATACAGCATGACTTGGAGTAGGCTATTGGTGGCGTAGTATGGATCCATACAACACAGATCTGTTCTACTGCAATAAGCATAAGTCCAACTTGTTAATGTTTATCAGTCCGGTTACATATACAGCTGCATAAAAGCTGCAGAAATCTGAGGTTCACTCTTGGATTTCCATTCTAGATTTACTGGGGATGTGCTGCTGGGTATACAGGATATTTGTGCGAGGATTAGCTGTAATGTCATTTATTGGAGCGAGCCCTCAACTTGTTCTGTGTAGAGGAAGTAGCATTCTACTTATTTCCTTAGTTTTACTTCCTTTCTTTTTTTGGAGAAACAAAAGGGGAAAAAAAAAAAAAGTTTCCGTTGCAGGTGAACACATTTGTGGAAACCCCATTGATGTGATGGAGCTGCAGGTTATAGCTGGATTTGGCACAGTATCCCCACCGAAATCCAGGTCAAATGAAACATGTGAACAGGGTCTAAAAATTTCAACCAACTTCAAGAAGAATTGGAGGGGGACAAAGAGGTGATCTCCTGAAGACATCCTGTCTATATATCCTGTTATGGCATATTGACACACGCCATTCTTATATTACATATACACAGACAGCCATTTATCTGGAGGCTTCCATGTGGCCACAACTTTCCCTGCCAAAATCCGCTGTTTGCTGAGGGTGATGGGCGGAGGACATGTGACAACCCCTTTAAGGAGATGTCAACAGGGCTCTGATCTAAGTCAAATGGATTTAGAATAGGGAAAAATAATTTAGATGCCAATTTATAGAAGGGTTTAGTAAAGTTCAGTAACAGGTGGAAAGGTCACAAGGATAAGTGATTTCCCCTTTTCAGATCAGAGACGTAGAGCATGGTGGCAGGGGTGTCCCCCACTGCTTTCTAGCTACAGTCTAAATATATGACAGCAATTTCACAGGTCCAGCTCTTTTTAGGGGGTTAAAGGTTAGGGAGAAGTCAAATCACTTGACCCTGTTACTCAGCAGAACTCTCTTCATTCAGCCTTAGTGCCAACAGCTGAGACTGAGACCTGTAACCGGGATTCAGAAATAATCTACTGTACGCTGCAAGATTTTACCATAATTTACAACCTCCAGATGCTCGTGTCATTTTATAACTAGTGTATGGAGATATATTATACTCGCCCCACATTAGTCCTTGTGTGTCCTGTGTAGGGTGCTGTACCCAGATAAGTTGTAATGACCACACAGGAATCCTAGAAGGAACTTCTAGTTCACAATCTATACATGAACCCACTAACCCCTTGCTAGTGGCGGTATTCAGAGGCTTTTCTAAGGATAAGGACCTAAGGAGGTTTTCTAAGGATAGGTCATCAATATGCGTTTATTGAGGGTCCAACACTGAGGACCCCTGCTGTTTGAAGAGTCTACAGCACTCGACTGCTGCGGTCTGTTCTCTGTACTGGTCCCATGGTGCAGCTACAGTTTAGTCCCACTGTAGTGAATGTGGCTGAGCTGCAATATCAAGCTCAACCCGTATGATATGTATAGCGACAGCAGTCATGAGGGTGGACATTTTTGGACTGTCCTGTCCGTAATTCCATTTAAAAAAAAAAAAAAAAAACCTGAATGTACCCACTGGGCAACAAAGTCTAGTTGCCACTTCATGCCTCCAGTCTTCCGTTATACCTTCATCATATACATTCTTTAATATAAAGACGTCTGCCGTTGGCCATGTAATATATCCTTCCTGTTGCAATTGCAGAATATCTCTGCTGTAGAATGAGCAGAGTCATGTGAGGTTTGGCATGTAACCTTGAGTTTGTGAAGTAGCTCGGCTCTACCACAGACTTTGTTTACTATGATATTGTGAGTTATGAGCCAGGGAAGCGTCTCTGCTCTGGATTGTAAGATGTGCTCTGGTTTTACTCGCTATACTGCAGACAGTTCTGCTTTGTGTCACAGGGAGGATTTCTATTGTAAATGGCCATTCAGTATAAAACCTGACCTACTTCTACCGGCTCTGACATTAAAGAATCCCTATTTGCTAAGCAATGACTGTATAACACGAACTCTGTCAGAGAGGCCACCATACTCTTCTTTGTTATAACCTCATCTGTGACTCCCCTAACCTCCTGCCCACTTTGGCAAGGGCAGCGGGGGTAAGGAGGGGGTGTCTCAGAGGTCGCACCCTCCTGATTAGATGGCAGTGCTACTTTTAAGGTTGTGGTTTGACCTGAGCCCTGGAGCCTGAGAAGACTCAGAAGGTCCCGCTGCTCTATATGAGAAGTACTATTAATGTGTCATAGTTTGGCCCTTATTACAGCTTTTGCTCTGGGGACCAGAAGCTTCAAGTTAACCCTCTGGTATCGAATGAGCAGTGCAGTATATGAATTTTGATCAAGCCAACCTGTTGGGTCTTTAGTCATCTTCAGTTGGCCGAAGTTAGACTTGGCATCAGAAGGAAGGAAACAGCAATCCTATAAAGTTGGCCCTGATGATGATTTTGTCAGTCCAAGTGTTTGTGCTGCGCCCCTTGTTTCCTTATACAGCAGTCTAATGATTTAGTCCCTGCAAAATGTGCTGGACATGTGTTTTTCAGCTGTAAAACTTGGAACTTTGCTTTGTGTTTGTGTATTTAAAGGTTGTCATTTTATACTGTATCTGAGCCGGGTCCTCTAAATGTAAACTTGTATTGGAGTCTTAACAATCTAAGCAGGAAATGTATGACAAGTAACATGGAGTATTTATTAATAACATCCCTTTAAGAATATTTATTCTCACAGAAGTTCTTTTCTTTGTTCTTGTTCCATTTTACTATTTTCTTACACTGGTAGCAGCGATTTATACTGCCTGCTGCTACTACAGAAGTGACATCTTAAAGTGGATCTGTCATCTCTCTTGTAAATACTTGTATTCTTATTAAAATAACAATTCTAAAGTGTCTTTTCTTAGAACTCTAGTTTATGTGTAGTTTGCTGCTCCAGTGTTATTCCTATCAGAAAATTAAAGTAGCACTTCCACAAAAATATATTATCTGACCCATTAGAAAGGTGCATAATGTAAATTATTGTAAAGGTAGTGGCTGTATTTGGGCGTTATCCACTCCTTTCTGTTCCTTAGCTGTGTCATGTGACTCTCCAACTCCACAGCAAGTTGTGTGCTGTCAATTGGAGAGTCCTGGTGTAGGTCACATGATACCACTGAGGATCAGAAGGAAGTGGATAGCTCACAAATGCAGCCACTAGTAAGAATGTTATATTCACTATAATTTGTATCATGTACTTATCTAATAGGTCAGAGAATACAAATCTTTGTGGAAGTGTTACTATTTACTATTTAGATGGAGGGGTGGGGCCCTCCATGCTCTGACAGTGTCCAGTCAGTGCCAGTATCAGACTGTGTAGGGACACACACCTTTGACAAGGGGAATGGTTACACCCACATGACAATATACACTATATGGACACAATATGTATGTCAATGGTATAGTCCAGCCAGTTCCATTCTGGCTGGCAGTGTCGGACTGGGTTGTCTAGGGCCCACCAGTGGAATTGTTTCTAGGGGCCCACCATCAGGACCCCTGCAGATCAGCGGTACCGAGACAGGGCGGCTAAAGATAATAACATGTCGGGAGCCATGCTGCTCACCCACTATACCATGTGCACCACTGCACTACCTAAATCTACTGCTACACCCTGTATGGCAAGTGAACACCATGACTCCTAGAATTGTTACCAGTACCTGTAGCCACACTGTCCTGGAAAAACTGATCTGCAGAGGTCCTGGCTGTTGTATCATTGCAGATGTAATATTGATGGCCTATCCTAAGGACAGGCCATCAATATTAGAAAGATGGATAAATCCTTTAAAGAGGTTGTCCAGGAATTGAAGCAACCCATGTGGCTGGCGGGAGGTGTAAAGTAAAAAATAAATAAATTAAAATGCATACTCACCTGTCCCCGGCGCACCGTTGTCCGCTGCCAGTGTCCATTCAGTCTCAAGCCGGCGACTCCTTGCTGAGAGTCCTGCACCTCATGTGACCACTGAGACCAATTAGGTACAGGATTTCCAGAAATGAGGCGCCGCCATGAGGCCGAACAGACACAGGCAGGGAACAACTGGGTGCTGGGGACAGGGGAGTATGCTTTTTTTTTTTTTTTTTTTTTATTATAAATTTTCTTATTTTTACAACTGCCTGGCGGCCGCCAATCTGTTCTCTCCAGTTTATGGACAACCTCTTTTAAGGGGTTGTCTGGGCCAAATTTTTTTTATGGCCACTTCACTGGTCCCCCCCACACAGTGGCCTCTTCACTGGTCCCCCATACTATATGTGGAACAGTAATGGGGTCATTATATTGTATGGGAGAAGTGATGGGGGCTAACATTCTGTGTGATGCATATTAAAGGGGTTGTCCAGGATTAATCTTTTTTATGGCTTAAGCTTAAGATAGGACATAAATACCTGATCTTTAGGGGGCTGACACACAACCCCATTAGCTGTACGGAGCCACTTTCGGCGCCTGTTCTGTACACAACACAGGGCCAGAAGCAGAAAGCTCCATCCACTGTATAGCAGTCAGACGCCTTCACTGCAGCTCAGCTCCTACTGACTTCAATAAGTGCCGAGATACAGTGAAGGTGCCCGGCTAATACACAGAGGATACAGCGTTCTGCCTCTGGCCCCGTATTGTGTACAGGACAGGCGCCAGAAGTGGCTCCGCACAGCTGATCGGTCCGGGGTCGGCCCCGTACAGATCAGGTATCTATGGCCTATCCTGAGGATAAACCATGACAAATTATGCCTGGACAACCCCTTTAATATACCCTCTAATGTGCCACACTTTAAAGAGGTTGTCCAGTATAATTTTTTTTCTTTTTTATAATTAGTCCGGGGGAGGTGAATTCCCCCCCCCACCCCAAAAAAAAACAAAACATACTAAACATACTCACCTGTCTCCGATGATCCAGTGTCTTTCCAGCATGGTCCGGTCCTGCAGCTCTGCTGTCTTCTTTTTGCCGGAAGTCCTCACTGGCTGTGACGTCCCAGGTCTCTTCCCTTAGGCCGCTGATTGGCCTCAGGGGTCACGTGACGTCACAGGTAGTCACGTGCAGAGGGAACTTCAGCTGGAAGAAAACAGAACTGCAGGACTGAACTGCACTAGAAGACACTGGGAACAGGAGAGAAAGTTTTTTTTTTTTTTTTTTTTTTTTTTGTGTTGTTTGTTTTTTTCGCCTGCCCCGGCGTAATTAAAAAAAAAAAAAAAAAAAATTTTATCCTGCGAACCCCCTTTAATATACCCCAGCCTACTGACCTCCATCACTGCCCCCCCCCAACAATATAATGGCCCCATCAATGGTCCCCATACAGTATAGGGGACCAGTGAAGGAGCCACTGTATGGAGTATAAGCTCTACAGTGGCCCCCACCCAGTATTATATGCTCCCAACAGCCCCCCCCCTCCGCTTCGGTGGTATTATTATACTCTGGGGTCTCCTCAGACCCCAGAGTATAATAATCGGAGACCCAGGGAAGGTGATTAAAAATAACAAACATTCATACTCACCTTGCCTTACCTTTCCTTGGCATCCTCGCTCCATCCTGTCGTCTTCAGCGTCTTCAGGCCCTTTTCTGACGTCGCTGCAGAGGCCTGAGATTGGGCCTCAGCGGTCACGTGGGGGCGCATTGACGTCATTAGGCGGCCGCGTCCTATGTGACCGCTGGGGCCTAATCACAGGCCTCAGTCACATGACGGAGAAGCGCTGGAGAGAACGCTGTGCCCAGGAGAGGTGAGAATATGTTTTTATTATTTTCAGTCAACTCCCCTGGGCTGCCATCTATTGGAAAGGGGCCTGCAATATGCCAGAGCCCCTCTCCAATAACAGTATGTATAGTGGTCGGGGAACCAGGCATTCCCCGACCGCTCTCATAGTGGTCCGGGGCCAGGCCATCTCCGCGGGCCGGGTCCGGTCGCTCCCCCTGCGACCGCGATCGTTACGCCACTGGTCAGGGGCCCGATCGGGATGGTCAGGATCCCAAGCGGGCCCCTGACCAATGCATCTGTATTGGTAACATGAGGACTAATAGTCGGGGCTCGGGGCCCTCCGGTGGATTCACCGGTTCCCCGGTGGGCCAGTCCGACCCTGCTGGCTGGAGTATAATGTAGTAGGAAGATGTGTCTGTGAGCTGTGTGGACAAAAGCCTATGCAACTGCCCTTTGCCCTGAGATAGGCAGAAGTAAGCTGTTGTTAACTGCTAGAAGTTTGGAGTTATCTTTGTGCCATTTCTTTGAGTCTAAGGAAATTTCTATCCAGGGCTGTGGAGTCGGAGAAAAAAAGTTACTCCGGCTTCAATTAATTTTTTTTTAATGCAATTATTAATATTGTATGATTAAATGTATTGTTTGATTTCCCATTAAAGTAAATATGCAACAATCACTGGGTTTTTAATGAATTAGAGCAGCTTTCTTTTTCTGACTGACCATGGTGGTTTGGCCTACTGACTCTACAGCCCTGCTCGATAAACAGACTGTGCTTTGGTCTGGACTTGCAATCACCAAGTTCACCTCACACCCCACGTTAAGTAAGAACTGCACCTCCATTTTATGTGGAAGTTGTTGGTTGCTGTTTGCTTTGGTTACCAGTAAAGTTGTAAACTGTCTCTCCTGCAGCTTGTGTCTCTTGAGTCCTTTAACTGCAACTACCATCATGTGCATGTCACCTTCCATCCGGCTCAGGAGGGCTGGAGACTACCACCACCATCAGATACCCTACAGAATCCCTTATCCCTGCATCAACCCAAGAGGAGGTCTGGAAGAATTGGTTGAGTCAACAAGCCATGCGACAACTCCTCCTCCTACTAGTACTATTACTAAACCCAGCCCCTGGAAATCCTCCAACAGGTTGCTTCATGTGTTTGGGAATTTTTGCCCATTCATCCAGAAGAGCATTTGTGTGGACAGACACTGGTGTTGTAGGAGAGGCTTGCAGTGTTTGTTCTAGTTCATCCCAAAGATGCTCAGTAAAGTTGAGGTCAGGGCTCTGATTAAGATTTTCCTCACCAAACTCTCCCAACATGCCTTTATGGACTCGGGGCATATTTATGCTGGAACAGTTCTACTGTCCTATTCTCTTTATTTCAGCTGCTTAGAACAGCAGATAGAGGGGGGTGCTGGATGTTGGACCTTCGCCAATCTGATATTGATGTTAGGTCATAAATATTTTTAGCCTGGAAAAACTCTTTAACACTTATTGTTGCAGATGCTACAGCTGAGGACTCCAAAGCCTTCAGGGACAGGTGTATGGTGTGTACTGGATACGCTTTAGGTACTTGATTTGTTTGGGTTCTGGAAGGAAAGTTATCTTATGTTTCCAGTTTGTTTGTAGGCTGAGTTAACATCTGCGTTGTAATGTGTCATAGGAGAAGGAAAGTGGAATTTAAGCTGTGATTCACATGTCCTACAACAAATGCTAATGGAGCCCAAGAACTCATTGACTTAATGAATTTAGTCATTTTTCCTGTCATTTTATTGTGAGTGCTGCACTTTTTTTTATTTTTTTTTTTATTTTATGTCAAATGTGATGGAATCTGCGATCAAGGAAGCCTTATTTGTTTTTCAAAGAGGACCTGTCACCTCACCTTATAGAGAAATGTGGAAGTCTAAGTAATTCTATGTATTAATGGGAATGCATCAGGAGTGTCAATCTGCTGTAACGGTAACCAATGCATATAGTAAGAAAGGTAAAAGAAGAACATATCACTTGGTTTCAAGACCTATATGAAAAAGTTGAGAGCAAAGAACTAAATAATAAAATGATCATGAATAAACCATAAAATGTCATTGTTGGGGTGTCCTGGTGGCCATCTTGAGAATCTTTACCAGGCTAGGAAACTCATTGCACAACATTGGTTAAGGGCCACTCCACCTACTGTCTCTGAATACATTGCCAAATTATAGAACATTATTAGGCTCAAGAAGGGGATTTATTACAAGCGGAAAGCAGAGCGTAAATTTCTGAAGATATGGGGCATGTGGGAAGAGACATTTGGCCTGCGCTCCTGAACCCATGGGAATCCTGTTTTTGTCTGAGGAGGGCACTTCCGTGCTCTTCATTTATAAACACTTTACTATGTATAAGAATGGTGAAAAAGGGAGGAAGTGGGGCCCATGACGGCTCAGGATCACAGCACGCCCGGCAGCACAACATTATATGGTACTGCTCATTGTTTTGTCTCTTTGGGGAGCCACGGGGGGTTGTTCTCTTCTGTTTGTTTTTTTTTCTGTCCTTGTATATGGGTGGGTGTGGGGTTAGGTTTTTGTTTTGAATGTCTTATTGTATTACCTGTAATTGTGTGTGAAAAATTATTTTTCAATAAAAAATAAAATATCTGATTAAAAAAATAAAATGTTATTGATGAAAATTGACCGTCTATACATTGTTGGATATGGAAGTGTGAAAAACAGCTAGAAGGCCCTCAGGTCTATTTCGGTAAATGTATTTTTGTTTCTTTGCTTGGTAGGTTGCTAAGTGTAACCTCATATCATGGACCTGAGCTATGAGCTCATCTCTAGTATTTTCTAGAGTGAAGGTCTTTCCACCAGTTTGGTATAGTGTGGGTGGTTTTTTATTTTGTGGTGCAGGGAATCCCTGAACATCTTAAATGTCTTATAGAAATTTTTCTTTTTTTTTTTTTTTTTCCAGACAGTTTCTATTTCTTTGCCATGAGATGGACAGCAGCAGAAATAGTCCTCAATAGATCTCACTTGAACTTTAGTTTTCCCTCTGCTTACTATAGCAAGTGAATGGGGAACTTGTGCTAAAGCGATTTGCGAAAACCTGATAGCTATGTCACATGATGGGTGTATGACTGGAATAAATACTGTATTAGAAGTCTGCTCTTAGGATTAATATAAGGGAAGACTACAAGCTACCACAGTGACACAAACTCACTTTTCTCCAGCTGTGAAGTTTTCAATGTATCTGTATTTTTTTTTTTTTTTAAGACAATTGCAGGATGAGACCACACTGGTAAGGCTAGGTCCGCATCTGCAATTTTTATTCAATTACTCAATTTTTATTTATTTTTCTGGTTAAAAAGTGGAAACTGCAGGAATTTTTCATCCAATATTTTTTACAAAATCTGTGCCACAAGCTCCTGACAGGGCCTCCTACACCGATGTCAGTGTAGCCTAAGCCTGCCATTTAAAGCAGTTGTCTGATTTAGAAATCCTATTTATGAACTTTATTAGGGCATTTATAGAGGGGGGGGGGGTCCACTTTTTACGATGCTAATCCATTAGCAAGATTAGAAAATAAAGAGAATCTTTCCCTCTCTGGAGGTACGGCATTACATAGATAACCCATAGTTTTGAATGTACACAGTATAATTGTTGTTTTATCCTGGTGGTGGCGCTGCTTGGAAAATTGAACACTTACTACCACCAGTCTTCCACAGAGATTACAGCTGATCGGGGCAGGGGGACAGTGGATAATAAGTTTATTGTCAGGAGATACATTTAACAAGTAGGGATTATTTAAAGTTGAGAACCTCTTTAAAGGAGTGGTCCAAACCATTGAAATTGATGGCTAACCCCTAATGATCTAAAGTTAGTGGCATATCCTTAGATGACACATCAATTTTAGTAACTTGCATAATGACTTTTGATTTTCTAACAGTATTTGTGTCATTACTAGTTTTGGTAATTTTCTTTATTAACAGATTTTGGCTCTTTTCTGTGAAATCCAATTTCTTTCCCTTTTATATGTTCTTCCCCAACAGAAATACTCACTGCTTCAAACTATCAGAATGGGTGCAATACAGAGAAGCTGAGACTGGGGGGGGGGGGGTAGGAGTGACTTTAAGTACAATCACTTTAAACATATATTACAACATAGAACTATTGTTATGACACCAAGGTATTCCCTTTATTATTTCGGGAGATATCCTCAGTTGAAAACACTTTGACATATTTACACTGTGTTCCAAATTATTATGCAAATAATATTTTCTCATATTTTCCAAAATTACCTATATGAATTGCACTCATTGTAATTTTCCAGTCATTAACTATTCGAGTATAATTGAAAGGTTTTTGAACAAACTGCCTATGATAACAGTATATTTAAAAAAAAAAAAAATAAACACTCAAAATGCATGTTTTAAATTATTATGCACAGCAGAATTTGCAACCTTTTCATTTTTATTAAGAACAAAAAAATGGTCATTGTGCAATTATAAGCATTAGCAGGTTATTACAAACTAAAATCAAACAGTTTTCAAGCCAAAACTTTATTCGAGGTGATGTTACATTTGCACATAGGACCCCTTGTTCGAAAGAAGCTTCTGAACTCTCTCGTCCATTGAATTTGTCAGTTTTTAGATGGTTTCTGCTTCAATTGTTTTGCATGAGGACAGAATACCCTCCCAGAGCTGTTGCTTAGATGTGAACTGCCTCCTGCCATCATAGACACTCCTTTTGATGATGCTCCAGAGGTTCTCAATGGGGTTGAGGTCAGGGGAGCATGGGGGCCACACCATAAGTTTGTCCCCTTTTATGCCCATAGCAGCCAGAGATGCAGATGTGTTATTTGCAGCATGAGACGGTGCATTATCATGCATGAAAATGATCTTTCTGCAGAATGCATGGTTCTTCTTCTTGAACCATGGCAGGAAGTGCTGTTTGAGAAACTCCACATACATTATGGAGTTCATCTTTACCCCTTCAGGGATCCTAAAGGGGCCGACAATCTCTCTCCCCATGATTCCAGCCCAAAACATTACTCCACCTCCTCCTTGTTGGCGCCGTAGCCATGTTTGCATGGGGTGTCCATCAACAAGCCATCCTCCACTCCATCCATCTGGACCATCGAGCGTTGCACGGCACTCATCGGTGAACTAAACAGTTTTGAAGTCAGTCTTCATGTATTGTTTGGCCCACTGGAGCCGTTTCTGCTTGTGTGCAGTGGATAGAGGAGGTCGACAGGATGGCTTACGCACAGCTGCAAACCTCTGAAGGACCCTGCATCTTGTTGTTCGGGGGACGTTGGAGGCACCAGCAGTTTCAAAAACTCGTCTACTGCTATGACAAGGCATTTTTGAAGCTGCTCTTTTAACCTGACGTAATTGCCTGTTGGAAAGAGTCCTCAATTTTCCCTTATCAGCACGCACACGTGTGTGCTGTGAATCAGTTACATAGTTCTTGATTGTGCGATGATCACGATGAAGTGTCTTGGCAATGTTGATTGTAGTCATGCCTTGACCTAAACACTTCACAATTTGTTGCTTCTCAGCAGCCGACACATCCTTTTCCTTTCCCATTTTGGCTGAAAATGTAGGCTACTTAATAATGTGGGACAGCCTTCTTAAGTAGTCTTGCCTTTAATTGGACACACCTGCCAAATTAATTAGCACAGGTGTCTGCAATTGCTTTCAGTGATATAAAGAGCCCTGACACACATCACCATCAATGAGTTTAACTGACAAACAAAAAAAATTCTTACCTTATCACTCCTAAACACTTTTTGCATAATAATTTGGAACACCGTGTATATACAGCTGTAGGCTCTCTCAATCTTGTATGTGTTTTCAACTGGGGATATATCCTAAAATAGTAAAGGTAGAAACTTGGTGTCATATGAAAGATGAGCATCTTGTCTTTCATATGTCACTAGAACCATATTTTTTTATTTTTATAATGCCTGAGATATAAGTGTTTAAATTGACCCCCTCTCCCTTTCCTATCCTTAGCTTTTCTGTATTATAACAGTACTCCCCAGTACACTACCAGAAGCAGAAAGTGGCTTTTAGCACAGGATTTCACAGAAAGGAGCCAAAATCCATTATAAAAGTATATTACGAAGAATGACACAAATACTGACAGAAAATCAAAAGTTATTTAAAATTTTAGTTACACTTTAGTTATGTACAGTCATGGCCAAAAGTTTTGAGAATGATACAAATATTAATTTTTACAAAGTCTACTGCTTCAGTTTTTCTAATGGCAATTTGCATATACTCCAGAATGTTATAAAGAGTGATCAGCTTAACAGCAATTACTTGCAAAGTCAATATTTGCCTAGAAAATGAACTTTATCCCCCAAAACACATTTCAACATCATTGCAGCCCTGCCTTAAAAGGACCACCTAACATGGTTTCAGTGATTGCTCCATTAACACAGGTGTGGGTGTTGATGAGGACAGGGCTGGAGATCAATCTGTCATGATTAAAGTAAGAATGACACCACTGGACACTTTAAAAGGAGGCTGGTGCTTGCCATCATTGTTTCTCTTATGTTAACCATGGTTATCTCTGAAGAAACACGTGCAGTCATCATTGCACTGCACAAAAATGGCCTAACTGGGAAGAGTATTGCAGCTAGAAAGATTGCACCTCAGTCAACAATCTATCGCATCATCAAGAACTTCAAGGAGAGAGGTTCCATTGGTGCCAAAAAGGCTCCAGGGCGCCCAAGAAAGACCAGCAAGCGGCAGGACCGTCTCTTAAAAGTGTTTCAGCTGCGGGATCGGGCTACCAGCAGTGCAGAGCTTGCTGAGGAATGGCAGCAGGCAGGTGTGAGTGCATCTGCACGCACTGTGAGGCGGAGACTCTTGAAGCAAGGCCTGGTCTCAAGGAGGGCAGCAAAGAAGCCACTTCTCTCCAGAAAAAACATCAGGGACAGACTGATATTATGCAAAAGGTACAGGGAGTGGACTGCCGAGGACTGGGGTAAAGTCATTTTCTCTGATGAATCCCCTTTTCGATTGTTTGGAACATCTGGAAAACAGCTTATTCGGAGAAGAAGAGGTGAGCGCTACCACCAGTCTTGTCTCATGCCAACTGTAAAGCATCCTGAAACCATTCATGTGTGGGGTTGCTTCTCAGCCAAGGGAATCGGCTCTCTCACAGTCTTGCCTAAAAACACAGCCATGAATAAAGAATGGTACCAGAATGTCCTCCAAGAGCAACTTCTCCCAACCGTCCAAGAGCAGTTTGGCGCTCAACAATGCCTTTTCCAGCATGATGGAGCACCTTGCCATAAAGCAAAGGTGATAACTAAATGGCTCAGGGAACAAAACATAGAGATTTTGGGTCCATGGCCTGGAAACTCCCCAGATCTTAATCCCATTGAGAACTTGTGGTCAATCATCAAGAGACGGGTGGACAAACAAAAACCAACAAATTCAGACAAAATTAAAGCATTGATTCTGCAAGAATGGACTGCTATCAGTCAGGATTTGGTCCAGAAGTTGATTGAGAGCATGCCAGGGAGAATTGCAGAGGTCCTGAAGAAGAAGGGTCAACACTGCAAATATTGACTTGCTGAATTAACTCATTCTAACTGTCAATATAAGCTTCTGTTACTCATAATATGAATGCAATTATATTTCTGTATGTGATAAAAACATCTGACAAACACACATAAAAACCAGAGGGCAGCAGATCATGTGAAAATATAATATTTGTGTCATTCTCAAAACTTTTGGCCATGACTGTAGTACGTAAAGCAATAAACTGAATAATCTAATCTAATCTTGAGTGTACAAGGAAGTGCTAAAATACATTTCGTACTGAATTTGCTACTAAAGGAGCAGCTTGTGAATCCTTCAATAGACCGCAGGCTATTATTTATGGTGGCTGGTATGTTCTGTAAATGTATTCCAGACTTCAGGTTTGTCTGCTAAAGGATTTGCATTTAACATTAAACTGAACAAACTCAAAAAATCCATTACTGATGTATGCGTGCTTGTTATAGGGCCAATATGACATAAACCAGAAGACTAAAGATTCTACTTGTTGCATACATTGGTGTTTGCCAATTTGCTTTTTCTGCATTTGTTGGTCTGTGATTGGTGGCTCTTACTTGTCAGGTATATGTCTATAGGACAGAATTAATTTAAGTTGTGAGACTACTCTACATAACGGGAGATGGTCTAACAAATGTTTCCTTACTTAATTCTGACAAGTGGAACATATTATTATAGGATGTTGTCATGAGATGACAGATTTGGTATTCTCTGATATCTTGTATTTTTGGAAATTCCAAGCAGCTTTACTCTCTATAGATCCAATATCCCTCAGTGCTTAGGTTTTGCTGGTTCTCCTAAGTGAGAAACTAGCAGGTAGAATGAAGCTTGGCTTCAGCCCTGGGAAAATATACGCTTTAAATGTTTGCTGCTGAATGGAAAGGGAACCTGAGACCCATCCTGGATGCTCTGAGAACAAGACGGCTTTGTGTAGATTTTTGCAGATTACAGACACAATGGAAATGGTTACGTTTCCGAATGTGGTTTCAAATTTGTAACCTCAAAGTCTGTGTGTGGGGCTTTATCTGTGACTGTATGGAGGGCTGGTCTCCAAAGCTGGCTGTTTGTATAAGGCAATTGAAGTGTATATACACAGACGGCATGGGTTACAGGCTGGATGGAATATTTTCATATATACTTTTTTTTTCTTTAGGATATATATGTTTAGCTAGTGTTGCAGCAGGAAGCTACATCATCATGGCATCTGAAAGTCCATTAAATAAATGAGGTGTTAATACAGGCACTTTTGCTGGTTTCTCTTAGGAAAGCCATGTTTGCAGTCACCACATCCAAAAGTTTTCCAGTATAATATATTATGTCAGGTTTCCTATATACCCTTCACCTTGTGTGAACTGGTCCACTGCAGTTTCTCTCCTTCTTTGCTGGTGTCATGAAGTGACGTCCGGGGGAAGTAACTCGACAGCAGTTGGCCATCGGATTCATGTGCCCTCCTTATGACCCATAAAGCATTACTAGAAACTATAGCGGGAATGTAGACATAAATTATATTTCGTTACTATAAGGTGAATTTTAACAATATTTTTTCCATAAAAAATTTCTTCAATTTCTTTTCCTCCTTGTGAGTCTATGCCATTGTTGCCAAGATATTACAGTTTTTGTCAATATGCAGCTGAGCTCTTTGGAGCAATGAGGGTGTTACCTCTTACCTCTTTGGAGCAATGACAACGCCCTCATTGCTACATAGCGTTTGTTTGCATTGGAGGCAGCCATTCACGAGTGGAAAACACTGTATGACTCTGGTGACCCTAACCTATCAATCTGTGGAGCTGGGTGGGTATGCTGGGTTCTGGTGACCGTCATAATCATACCTCCCAACTTTCAAAGGACAGAAAGAGGGACAAAATGTGCGCCACTGCAAATTTACCCCCACCCACTTCTATGTTGACTCCGCCCATTCTCATCTATTTTTCCATGTGCGCCTACACAGTATAATGCTCCTACAGTCACCCTAACATTATATGCCCCCATATTATAATGTTCCCCTCCAATTTCCCCACAGTATTAAGTCCCTCTCCTCGTGCCCCAGTTTAAACTGGCAGAAATTAGAAGGGGGCATTAAACTGGGGCAGCTGGAGGGTGACATTAAACAGCGGGGGTAGTTGGAGGGGGACATTAAACTGGGGGCAACTAGAGACAGACATCTCCCCATCCAGCTACCCCCACGGTTTAATGTCCTCCTCCAGTTGCCCCCAGTTCCCCCCTCTTGCTCACACATGCTGTTTCTTCTCTCCTCCTTACCTTCCATTACTATCGTTTCCAGCAGCTTCCTCTGTGTAACATCACACTGTCCCACAGTATCCAGAATAGCTCCGCCCACACGAGTCTGATCACGTGGTCATGACGTCATCACAGGTCCTTTAGCCCACTAGGATTTATCATCTACCTTTACCCTACCATTTAGCCTTTACCCTTTCCTAATAAAGTTTAACAGCAAAACACTTCAGGGACATAGTGGGACTTCAGGGGCATAGCAGGACAAACTGTAAGCTATCCGGGACGGTGGGACATCAGTGTAAAATCGGGACTGTCCCGCCGGATGCGGGATGGTTGGGAGCTATGGCCATAATATTTGTTCCATATTGTGGCTACAAATCCTGCAACAGGTCTAATGGTGCTATAAATTTGCATCCTGGATTTGAAGTAATAATACAGCTCATAAAATATGGCTGAACACAGCTTTAGGGTGTACGGTATTCGTAGATGCTGGTTTTGCATCATGAAAAATCATGCCACAAAACTGCCACGTATGAACATACCCTATGTTGTGACTGAAAACCTATACTAGTCTATAGTACAGTGCCTGTGCATGATTTTTTGAAAACCCCATCCACATGTTTAAAAAATTAGCACATGGTGTGGACTTTCAAATTGAGAGTCTGCCGTTCTGGTTCAGTGTGAATTCGCTGCTACGCAATGGGTGAAAGCCATGGCAAATAACACATGAAGTTTCCCCTTGGGTTTGTCCCAGATTGGCGGAGAACACTGAAGTAACTCCATCCATGTGGCCTCACTCTTATTGATGACCCTGGCCCACCCTCATTCTACTTTAACATTACCGTAATAAACTACAGTTTTACTAAACAAGGATTTAATTTCCATATCTGGCAAAGGTTGCATTGGGCACGGTATTGGGTTATTGTGTCTTAGGGCTAGGAATGTCATGTCTTGTAGCTAGTATTGAGAGTAACAAACCTCTAGTTAATGGAGAATTAGAGGAAACAAATTAAAGTGGTGATTAAGCAATTCTGTGTCTGTGTAATATGGGTCCAATTGAAACCATGTGTACACTGCAGGGGCACATCTGGAATATGAGGGGGAGGGGGACGTCAGTCAATGACAGTAAGTAATAAAGTCAAGATTGAGTTACGTCATTTTTAAGAATTGTAACCATGTCTCTGTGTTCTATTCACATCTTCCATTTCTTTCTATTCCGCACAATGAAAACATTAAAAATTGTATCATAACCAAGAGGATTAAACTGATACCAGTCCTGCTGCTCTGGACGATGGAAACCAGACGGAACAAATTCTTATCCAATTGCACCCCTTAGACCCTATTTTTGCAGTATTTCTGACACCTAAGGCGCTGTGTGTTCCACATGTCATGAGTTGTAAGAGACATTAGTACAGACTACTGGGAAGTGTCCAGAATTGACCATTGCTTTTTCTTAGACTTTTGCTGTTTTTTTTCCCAATTTCCACATTGAGCATTTTAAAGCTTTTGTAAACCCTTTTTGCAGACTGTGGAAAGGTCATGTAAAAACCAATGAGAATCACACATGTAAATATCTTTAATTTTATTTGAGGAGAAACCCTCCTGGGCACTGAACACCTGCACGTTCACTCCGTGACTGGAAATTCTGCAATTGACATTTTAATTGGGTTCCATCCCTGGAGAGCGCGCTTCAGTTGTGTTCATGATAATGTACTATGCGATAGTCTGGCTTAGCTATGTCTATTAATAATGGATAATAATTTCCATTCTAGGAAGTACCGGTCTTTTATTTTGGCCTGTTTTTGCCAAAAAATCTGGATGGAAATCTAGAGCTGTGCTGCAATATTGGTTATCTAGTGAGTTATTGTTCCCTGTTGTCACATTAAGTGACCTTTTGGATGTAAGCAGAATCATAGGAAATTTCTGGGTGCTATGCAGTAAAATATTCTGGGCATCTGCTTAATTTTCTAAAGGCTTGTATTTGGCAGTACCACTTATAGTGCCCTCATGGTGGTCTAGCTGTATATATAGTAAATCAGACTACCTGTCTATTCCTGTCACTAATAATAAAAGAAAAAAGTAAAAAAAAAAAATTTTCTTAGTTGAGAATTATTAAAGGGGGCTGAGTCAACTAGACAGCTCCTTTTTCTTCATGAAGAATAATTTAGGACTTGGCCTAGCATACATATGCTCTGTGTGGAAGAGGAACAAACTGCTGACACACACATATAGTGGCCGCTTATCTCCTCGAGAACATGTTGCAATCCAATTGACTGAACCTTCTCTCACCAGACATTTGCTGTCAGGGAAAACTCAGGAAACCCAATACACATTAGATAGTTGAACACTTCAGCCAACCATTTAATGCATATGGCCACCCTAATATGGGAGAAGTTCAAAACAGAGAACTAACCTCTATGATGTCCATATATCCTACCAGGACTAGGATTATTGATTGGACAATCCCTAAAGAGGTTTTCCAGCAAGTTAAAAATCTGAGTAATAAGACTTAGAATGGAAGTCCTAACGTACATGTACTCGCCTCTCGCTGACTTCCTGCCACTTTAGTTCCAGTGCTGCCTGGGTCTCCACTGGTCTTTACTTCCTAATGTCTCGATACATACAGGAAATGCTTGGAGATGAGACGGGTCACCACTGCTGGTAGTGACTGACTTGGTAGACATTTGTAGAAATTTTCTGGGTGTCTAGTAGTGACATCAGAAAGTACAGCCCAGCAGGAATTCCCCTCCCTTCTCCACTCTCCTTTACAATTAAATCACTCCCACATCCAAGGTCACATGCTACTCTGAAGTTTACTTTGCTGGCTACACTGCTCACAGGGAAGGGTAGCAAGCTTGCAAACGAAAGACCTCAGCTGATTGGTGCAACCTGTTATTTTACCCATATTTAAAAAAAAAAAAAAAAAAAAAAAAAACTGTATTAACCCCTTTTAAATATATATTTATATTCACTGGAAAACCCCTTCACACTACACTCTTAGTGCTTTGAATGTCAAGCTACAGCTAATGTCTTCTTTGGGACCTAACGTTGCTGTTTATTAACAGACTACCAGAAGAAATCAGATTTATATGCCTTTTATGGTATTTGGAAAATTGAGTTATAACTGTTATTACTGGTCATCATCCTTGGACATCCACCATCTCCTAAATATAGCTCAATGATGGCTGCTTTACAATATTAAAACACTTCAGATGAGAGGACAGTGTTTTTCCTTTATTTCAGAGAATATTTCTTGTCGGAATCTTTTCTATGGAAGAGCATTTACTTTAGTGTGAGGTCAGATGAGGTACGTTGTGGTCTTTATTTTCTGTTTACTCAGTGCAGATCTATCCTGTTAATTCGTGACTATCTGGACCAATTGTACTCGTAGAGTTTTAATCAGCATGAGCAACACTCATTAATTTTAATTAATTTGCCTTTACCAAGAGACATTTTTCTGACCTCCTTCTTGTTCAACTAATTCATGTTTTCCGTGCGTAAGGACAAGTGACGGTAGAAAGTAGGTTTACGAGCATGTCAATCACTCATTCCTGAGTATTTCCATTTTGTGTCCCACTTTACTTCGGCAGCTTGTTAATTTATCCTCTGTCTCTTGACGTGACTGGAATCCTTTAGGAAATGTAAGTTTTTCAAGAACAGATGAGTCATTCTTTAAATTGTCTCTAAAAGTGTAAGATGATTGACGTGGATTGCGCAGAGCATATTTTGATGCAATGCCAAGTCCTGTTTCTCGAAGAGTAAAGTTTCCAGTATGTCCCACAGTTGATCTACGTGTTCGCTGTGTGCTCAGTCCTAGACTGGTCTATCGTGTCATTTCTTGTACAATTTGGAGTAAAGGTTTTATAAATTGATTATTTTAATTCAATAGGATGAGAAGTTTCTCTAAAGGTCTAAACATTTGATATTTGTTGGCAGATCGAGCCCATTTTTAGAGACCTCTGTCGGCTATCTTTAGTGTCATACATCTTCAGTTATCAGATTTTACCCAAAATGTTTTAATCTGTTAAGAAAAATTTAAAGTCTACATTTCTCTTAAAGCGGATTTTGAAAATGAAAATTGATGGCTTTCTTATATAAACTATTAATGTGAGATTGGGAAGATTTAGATCTCTGTACTCCCCATTGATCTGCAGAACGAAAAACTTGTGCTAGGTTCACACCTGCGTTGGAGTCTCTGTAGGACCATTATAGTCTATGGTGTCTGTGGGTAACCGCTTTTTAAGCGGTCAGGCTCTCCGTCTTTCGGGTCCCCATGCGGACGCGAACGACTGAAACCCGAACACTAGTGTGAACCTAGCGTTACTGGACTTAATCCATCATAGTCTTATAGACACTGCTTTTGGTACTGCAGCTCAGCCCCATTCATCTAAACGACATTCTTCTGACTGGAAGAGTGTCCTGGTGTTCAGGCCTCCAATGACCACACATAGCCTATCCTAAGGATAGTCTAACAATAGCAAAAGAGTATTGCAGAGAGAAACATTAATGTAACATTAGTTAGATATGCTATTACTGTCTGGTGGTTCAGACTTCTTAGGTCCCATATGTTACAGGAATAAGAGGGCTACAGGCTCTATTCACATCTTTGAAGCTGAGGTACAGTATGAGGTACAACCCAATGGACAGGTGTGATATATTATATATATATATATATATATATATATATATATATTAGACAGCCCCACTTGTCTTTCATCTAGAAACTGTAAAACCACTCAGGAAATGGTTATCTAAAGTCTGGATACTTACTATGTGCCATGACATTATATACAATATACAGTACAGACCAAAAGTTTGGACACACCTTCTCGTTCCAAGAGTTTTCTGTATTTTCATGACTATAAAAATTGTAGATTCACACTGAAGGCATCAAAACTATGAATTAACACATGTGGAATTATATACTTAACAAAAAAGTGTGAAACAACTGAAAATATGTCTTATATTCTAGGTTCTTCAAAGTAGCCACCTTTTGCTTGGATTACTGCTTTGCACACTCTTGGCATTCTCTTGATGAGCTTCAAGAGGTAGTCACCTGAAATGGTTTTCACTTCACAGGTGTGCCCTGTCAGGTTTAATAAGTGGGATTTCTTGCCTTATAAATGGGGTTGGGACCATCAGTTGTGTTGTTCAGAAGTCAGGTGGATACACAGCTGATAGTCCTACTCAATGGAGTGTTAGAATTTGTATTATCGCAAGAAAAAAGCAGCTAAGTAAAGAAAAACGAGTGGCCATCATTACTTTAAGAAATGAAGATCAGTCAGTCTGAAAAATTGGGAAAACTTTGAAAGTGTCCCCAAGTGCAGTGGCCAAAACCATCAAGCGCTACAAAGAAACTGGCTCACATGAGGACAACCCCAGAAAAGGAAGACCAAGAGTCACCTCTGCTGTGGAGGATAAGTTCATCCGAGTCACCAGCCTCAGTAATCGCAGGTTAACAGCAGCTCAGATTAGAGACCAGGTCAATGCCACACAGAGTTCTAGCAGCAGACACATCTCTACAACAACTGTTAAGAGGAGACTGTGTGCAGCAGGCCTTCATGGTAAAATAGCTGCTAGGAAACCACTGCTAAGGACAGGCAACAAGCAGAAGAGACTTGTTTGGGCTAAAGAACACAAGGAATGGACATTAGACCTGTGGAAATCTGTGCTTTGGTCTGATGAGTCCAAATTTGAGATCTTTGGTTCCAACCACCGTGTCTTTGTGCGACGCAGAAAAGGTGAACGAATGGACTCTACATGCCTGGTTCCCACCGTTAAGCATGGAGGAGGAGGTGTGGGGGTGCTTTGCTGGTGACACTGTTGGGGATTTATTCAAAATTGAAGGAATACTGAACCAGCATGGTTACCACAGCATCTTGCAGCGGCATGCTATTCCCTCCGGTTTGCATTTAGTTGGACCATCATTTATTTTTCAACAGGACAATGACCCCAAACACACCTCCAGACTGTGTAAGGGCTATTTGACCAAGAAGGAGAGTGATGGGGTGCTACGCCAGATGACCTGGCCTCCACAGTTACCAGACCTGAACCCAATCGAGATGGTTTGGGGTGAGCTGGACCGCAGAGTGAAGGCAAAAGGGCCAACAAGTGCTAAGCATCTCTGGGAACTCCTTCAAGACTGTTGGAAGACCATTTCAGGTGACTACCTCTTGAAGCTCATGAAGAGAATGCCAAGAGTGTGCAAAGCAGTAATCAAAGCAAAAGGTGGCTACTTTGAAGAACCTAGAATATAAGACATATTTTCAGTTGTTTCACACTTTTTTGTTAAGTATATAATTCCACATGTGTTAATTCATAGTTTTGATGCCTTCAGTGTGAATCTACAATTTTTATAGTCATGAAAATACAGAAAACTCTTGGAATGAGAAGGTGTGTCCAAACTTTTGGTCTGTACTGTATGTAAATTTGGACTGTCACTTTAGGTCCACTGCTAGGACTGTCTCCTCCGTACGGCATCACAGTTTGACACGGTTTTTGTTTTTGATCAGAGGTGCCCTTTTGGTTAGATTCTTTGCTTCCTTTTATCTTCTCTTTTGCCTTACTTTCCATTTTGTACTGTATTTTTGCTATATATGTATCTGTATGTCTTATGTTATATGTGGCCGATCATTCAAAAAGTTTTGCTTTCTTTAGAATTTAAAATTAAGTCCTTGAAAGGACTTTTTTTTTTTTTTCCACCACACCACTGAACTTTTTTGTGGGAAAACCGGCTTCCAGATGTTAAATGAGGCGGACACTGAAAGATTGTGCAAGTTTGTGAGGTTTTTTTTTTTTTTTTGTCTATTTTTACCTTTCAACAGACAGGATGAGTATAGATGATTTCTCAGTGACAGACATCATAATTTTGTTCTAGAAAAATAAAACCTTGGTGAAATAATCTTCTGTTCTGAAGCTTATATTGCGTGTGTCTTCCAGGAACAAGCGTTGTGGATAGGGACATATTCAGTATATGCTAAAATTTTAACCAGGTGAACTGAACAATCTTGTGTGCTTTACAGATGTGGACTTGGATTCCTGTCGTAGCAGATGGTGTGCATTGTATTTAAAGGGATAGCGAACTGTATATGAGAATAAAGAATAAATGTTTTAAGTTGACCATATATCAGTCAGGGAGGGTACAACTACTGGGACCCCTAGCAATCGCGGGAGCATGCAAGTTCCCCTGTGTGCTTTGTGTGAATGGAGCATTGGTTTGCATGTATGGCCACCATTCTATAGAGGCGCCAGAGATTGCTGTCATAGCAGTCCCATAGCAGTGAATGGACCAGTGGCCCAAGAATGCTCTCCATCATGCATGGAACACACAGTGGGAACTTTCAGTTCCTGTTCTCCATATTGCTGGGATTTTTAGTGGTTGATCCCCATCGATCAGACAGATAACAGATAATGGTTATCAATGGGAAAACCACTCCAATGACTTTTTTGACCCTTTATATTGTTAAAAATATAGACCATCCCCTCAATAATAATAGTTGTCTATAGACCATGTCTTTCCTTATCCTGTTTTCACCTTCTGCAGTAAGTCACATTATCACAGAATGACATTTTTTTTTTTTTTTTTTTTTTTTTAAAGCATGGGTTGCTATAGACATGAGGACTCTTTCTACTGCCTATACTGTAGATACTATTCAGATCTACCATGTGACCTCAGATTGATTGATTAAATACCCACCCCATGATCGGCTCCCTACAGTCCCCCTCTTGCACGTACTGCCCATAGTTCCCCCCTCACTCACAGTCAGGTCACCATACCCCTATTACTTTCCCCATTGTTATCGGCAACAGTTGGTGCAGCTTCCAGGACCTATGGTGCTATTATCCTCACAGTCTCAGATCCTGACAGGTGTATAGTATTATGAGCTCTGCAGTGTACTAGATAGGGGTACAAGTACTAGACAGGGGCCACAGTATCAGCAATAACAGATTTTAAATCCACTTCCGTGACTATGTTGCATAGCTAAAAAAAAAAAACAAACAAACAAAAGCCTGAATGTCACTTTAATCAGGTTCATTATCGATTTATAATTTCTATTTATAGATTGTACAATACATGCAATGCAATGTACCATATAGAGTATGTCACAGTATGTGCCAAATAATTTACAATGCAGAGCCCAGTGACTGGAATGCTATTTAGTATGTGTTTTTCTGCAGTGGATGATGCGTGAAATGGTTGCGTAGTATAATTTTGTGTGCTCGGCAGGAACAAGATGCAAGTGCTTGCTTTGCAGGATGCACTTTACTTGGCAGCTCTTAGTCATTTTCTTTCTCTGGTTGCTTTTAACAAGTGGAAAAAGCCACCTGGACAAGAAAGATGTATGAGAAAGACATGGCATATATTGATAGTTACTGGAGTCTTTCTGTATCAATAGATTCGTTCAGGATTCAGCTCGTAGGATATGCTGGGATTCGTAGTGTTTCATCTGTGGGTCATGATGTTGGCTCATGACTCACATTTTTCATATGCACTTAAGTGTAATGATTATTTTCTCGCCATAGTTACAGATTTCTAGATTTTTTTTTCAAAAAAGGAAATAGTTTCTAAAAACTAATTATTAGACCCTTTTGGACCACAGTGTATAAAA
This sequence comes from Leptodactylus fallax, assembly GCA_947044405.1. Taxonomy (NCBI): domain Eukaryota; kingdom Metazoa; phylum Chordata; class Amphibia; order Anura; family Leptodactylidae; genus Leptodactylus; species Leptodactylus fallax. The sequence goes on from CAMRHE010000132.1 coordinate 3,752,606, forward strand.
AGATCTAGCAGAGGGGATTTGACTGTAAATCATAATACTGGTATGTTGTATGGAATTTTGTGGGTAGTTTTTGCCCCTGCTAATCTCATATATAATTCTGTGCAAATGTTTTAGGCAGGTGTGGAATAAAATGCTGCAAAGTAAGAATGCCTTCAAAAGTAGAACTATTAATGGTTTGTTTTTCTCAATTAGCAAAATTAAGTGAATGAACATAAGATAAATCTAAATCGCATCAATATTTGGTGTGATCCCTCCTTTGTCTTCCATCAGTTCTACACTTGCAGACAGTTTTTGTAGGAACTTGATAGAGAGGTTGTTCCAAACTTCTTGGAGAACTAAGCACAGATCTTCTGTGGATGTAGGCTTGCTCCAATCCTTCTGGTTCTTCATGTTTTCCCAGACCGACTGGATGATGTTGAGATCAGGGCTCTGTGGGGTCTGTATCATCACTTCCAGGACTCCTCCTCCACAGGTCGGTCACACATAATATTGATGGGATTTAGATTTCTCTTATCTAGATCTATTATTGAGTTCAATGGCACCTACATAAAATCCGACTTCAGTAAGCGGTGTGTGGGTTTGGGGCAACGTAACAGATCAGCTGAGCTCTGATGCCTTTAAAAATGTTAAACTTCAATGAAATTTTGGACTCTGTTGGATTAAAAAAAAAGATCATATCACTAAATATCTGTGTCAGGTTGTTGGATGACTTGCATTTCCTAAATCATCCGTCTGCTCTCTACTATTTGCTATTAACATACCCCTTGTATATTTCACGCTGTGATTCAGTCCTCTGCTGTAGAGTATATTTGGCTCTCATACTGTATATTCATTCCATGCATCTGTGTATGAAACCTTAGACCGTCCAAAACGCTTTTTCTGCACTGTTAATAATTACCCTCCACCTATGACTCATTTGTTAGTCGCTCTTCTGCCAAGAGTCGCAGTAAGTAAAGTGCCCACACGTCCAAGATCTCGACCTTTCAAGAATTGAAGACTGAATTGGCATTGTGAGACATCAATGAGGATATCTGCAGAGCCAAGTATTCTCAATGGACGGGAGCAGGAAAAATCCGGAGAGACAGTTTTAAAAGTCACCGATACGTGTAGAGAAGAGAAAAAGATCCACTCCATGTACTTGTCCTAATACTGATATACTGCAAATTCCTTGAGAATATATTTGAAACATTGTGAGCTGAGGACAAGTGTTACATATGGCATACTCAAGAAACTGACATGACCTCAAGTTAACTCTAACCTTACACGTTACATTGTAATACAAAAGGCAATGGATTGACCTTAAAAAGAACAAAAAAAAACAAATCTATATCTGAGTGGGAATTCATCATTCCCTCTGTTAGTTTTTGGATGGTATTGAGGCACAAGTTTGGCCCAAGGCCCTTTCTTGCACCAAATGTGCTCAACAGGCCCCAATCCATGCATCACCAGCGACAGTGTGAATGTGAGCAGGACAGTGCTCCATGTGAATGGAGTGGTGGTGCACATACGTGACCACCGCTAAACTCACTTATATAGGGATGCCATGCCGATAATCTTCTGTATCCCCACAGAAGTGAATGGCGCAGTGGCCCATGGTTGTGCACGATATAGAGCACTTACGAGGACTTTCCAGCCCCTGTTCTCCTTTCAGGATCTCCAATGATAAGGAACTTTTAGTCCCTGTTTTGTGGCCATATTTTACCATCTGTATTGTGGTTGAATCCCCTGTATCTTAAAGGTGCTCAATACCAACTCATGTTGGCTCAGTTTTGACTCAGCTGACTAAAATATATGAGAATGACGCAAGGCTACCCCTAACAGATTAAGTTGGGAGAAAGAAGAGAGGGCAATGTTACATTTTGTATGTCTGATCCTTTTATTCTCAGGGGACATATGTCACTACCAGAGGTGTCTTGACTACAGCTTGCCTCCTCTCCCCATTCAGGAAGCATGCACAGTTCAAAGAGCCAGGCATCTATGTGTATGAAGAAGTCGGGAGGAATAGCTGTTCAGCCATCAGCTACTGAATATGTATTGCCAGCTTACGTTCACTTTATTAGAGCTCCAGAGGGTCTAGGTTTTTCAAGTGTCATATGTGGCCATTATAAGGTTGTGGTGGAACCAAATATAGCTGTGAACTGCTGATGCAGTAAAACCCTCCCTGGTGCTGTCTTAAAGGAATTGTGTAAAATAAAAAAAAAAAATTGGTGCTTATATATCACGAAACAATACCTATTGCTATCCATGTGGGTGAATTTGTAGGTCAGCCATATTGAGCTGCACAAGGATCGGCTGCTCATTTCGGGCACAGCCATGGCTTATGCTGGCCAAAAAAGTTGAAAGTACTTGTTTTACCAGTATAAGGTGCTTGGCCAATTTCCCTATTGCAAGACCATGGCAATTTCCAGTAAAATGAATTTGCACCTTGTAGAAGATTAGTGCTATGAGAAATTTGTGCAGGTCGGATTTACCAGGACAAGAGCTGAATGTTTGGAGCGTTATATTAACCCTTTATGGGCTGTTTTTCTATATGCCACTCTTCTTGTTTTGCCTTGTAAAATATATACTCTACAAAACAAAAGTCTGAATATTTTTGAATTAAAATGAAGATTTTTCTATCCTCTTCCTCACTTAAGGAGAAGGGGTGCGTGCAGTCAACCTTATAGATTAATGCTCTAATATGAAAAACATTTGCAGGGACTTGTTGTAGGGACAGATTAGGCTTCTCACGCACACATAGCCAACGTCTGCTTCAGTGTCTTGGCTTGTCCAAGGAAATTATGCTACTGTTGTATTATTATTATACTTGCACTACAAAATACTGTCTGTAAACTGCAAAGTGGTGAAAAATATTGTATGAGGTTGCTCCATTTTATAGGGAACTTCTAAACATTACCAATTTAGGAAAGAAGTGACCGGCCATTGGCCAGGGCAGCAGTGTAAGTCAGGGGGAGGCATTACTAATACAAATGGCTGTTCATGTCATTGTGGGAGAGTTATTATCACAAACCTAAGGTTTGTGACTTTTTAATACAATTGTTGCAACTGGTTTTTTTGCACCTCCCCTTCATGAAAGTGGAGGCTGCGCTATATTTAAAGGGGTTCTCTAGCTTCCAAAAATGATCTGCAAATACATCCACAGCAGTACTCACTATTCCCTTGTACAGCCTTTTCTTGGCTTTATTTCACTCGAGACTCCTTGTATCACTGTTATTTACATGCAGTGAATCTGTGAACAAACTACATTTCCCATGATGCATTTACCTGCTCTGCCCTCCAATGAAATCACACGTAATAAATCACTCCCACATCTGAGGTCACATGATGCTGTGATGTTTTGCTTGGAGGTTCACTCCCCCTTCGCCCTGTGAGCAGCAAACACAGGGATTGAGAGTATATTTAGCACAGCGGTGGAGGCATTTGCAGATAATTTTTGGAAGCTGGATAACCCATTTAATGTCTTTTCATGTCGATGAGGACGTGAAAGGTCCTCTTTAATGTACAAAGTTTTAGCCGACAGGTGCCAGACTATTGTCATTTGCATATAAGCTGGTTATTGTGCCAGTCCATGAACGATCAATTTGTGAAAGAACATTCCAGGAATTGTCCTTCTCTGGTGTCACTGAACATGTATGGCCTATGTCTAATGGCCATTATGGACTAAAATGTGTATGCTCCGTCCACATAACTATTCTCTTTTATTAACCAAACTGATACATAGAAGTCGTATCTCGAGCTTTACAGGTGATATTATATCATCACAGGGACGGAGCTTTATGGTGATTAATTTCATAGGAGCATGGATCCTAGGCATGAAGGTATTGGGAATTTTAGGGAACTTTTATTTCTGCTGGCTTTACATTAGTGCTTGTGAGACTGGAGCTGTATAAATAGTTACAGATCATTCCGCCTGAGTGTGGGAAATGTTTTGTGCAATTAATTATTTTTACAATTTGTTGCCACGTCTAGTAATACCCCAACTCTTCCCATGACCTTAGCAGATTGCCAGGAAGACACATTTGTTTTTAGTATAGACGACGCCACATTTGGGTGTTTTGTTGAGTTTGTTTGTGGCAACCTTGGCTGTTTCCAGTTAAATGAGTCGGACTAATAAGTGTTTGGCATTTTCTAAATGTCTTTTCTTTCTCGGGGTACAGAATTAACCTTTGTACTCATCACGTCCTGAGCTCTATGGTGAAATGTGAGGCATGCGTTCTATTTTTGTGTTCTCGATATACTTAGCTCAATGCTACTAATGGGTCACATGATGATCTATTAGCCTGCATTTGGGGTGATTTAAGGAACCATAAGAGATGATCATAGTTTACTTATAGTGTCAGCTTGTTAGAAAGATATCCATCCTTTGACAACATGACAGTATAAAGTATACATCATATCAATAGTCCGGTGTCAATTACATCCTACCTTTTTATGTCTTAATTTTATCAAACTTCACAGGGACGATTACAGGGAGGATCAAGGTTGTGACTTTATTTCCTTCTCAGGCTTTGATTAGAATTAAGTGTTTCAATTAAAGTTAAAGATCTTTCCTTCACTTACTGTCTGAAGCCTTGAAATTGTATCTATAGTTGCCAAGGGATATATTTGTATCTTTCTTAACAATGGTGTATCATTTGCAGAACATACTCACAGCTGTTTTTGTGTCTCAGGGTTGTATGGCGCACAAATAGGGCTGCTGAAGAGGAACATAAGCGTGTACTGTACCTCTGTATGCCTTCGATATCTCGTAGAAGCACGTGGTTGATTATCTCAGATTCCGTAATGTCCAAAAGAAAACAAACCAACAGATTTATTAAAACTGGCGTGTCGTACTGCAGTTTTAAAAGGCGCCTGTTGGGACCTTTATTAATAAATAGGGCACAGGCCCTTGTACCAGAATAATAATCTATGCCAGTGAGAAACTGGTGTACACTTTCTATATGGCTCACGCCATAATAAATATGGCATGAGTTATAATAAATATGTTTGGCCAAAATGTGCCCGGCCTGCCCTGCTCTCCTGACATTCACAGAATGGGGGATTTGTCACATCTTTGATGCAAGAAAGGGCCTTGCCCCAAAGATGCGCCATGTTATCACCCATCCACACCAAAAAACTGGAATAGATAAGATAATAAATGTTCCCCCCCATTGTGTTTGTGGCATGTTACATTCAATGCTATAAGAGTTGAAATTTTTCCCATAAATTTGCTTGTATGGCAGAACATGGAGGTTGTATGGTTTTGAACTAGAAGTAATACAACCTTAAAGGTTTTTTTTTCTTGTTTTTTTTATTAGTAAAAGGACAAAATTGAGTAAAAATAAGAAATACTCTCATCCCCTCCACCACAGTTGCTTTTCCAGTGCTTTCCAGGTTCCCTGCTGCTCTCTACTTCCTGGTCCTTCATGGCATGCAGGAAATACTCCCTAGCCGATCACTGACTGGAGCAGATCACTGCTGTGGCTTTTCATTGGTGGAGCAGTCACTTCCTCAGTTTTAAAAGGAAGTAGAGGGGACCCTGGAAGCCTCAGAATGGCAGTGACTTGGAATCAGCGAGGTATATGTTGTTTCAATTATTTTTTTTTTTTTTTTTTTTTTTTATTCCTCTTTGCCCCTTTCCTTATGAAAAACTTACCCAGTTGGATAACCCCTGTAATGAAGGTGTAAAACCTGCACTGTTGTATCGGGGCATTGTATATTTATTCAATAAAGTCTCATTATGAGAATCATTCCTACCAAATCTAAAAGTACCAGCATGGTCAAAGGGCAACTATGGAGATTCAGCTTACCATTACATAGAACTCTTACCCTGTCCTGTATATGGTGCATCGGTAAGCCACTGTATTGTCCACTAAAAAGTAAGCTATACTATTAATGTAATAGATAAGCAGAGCAGAGTAGACTTATATTATTGTGTATATCTACTACATGTAATCTGCTTGTGCAATGTTTTATCAGTCTTTGCTATGTAGGAGACAATACAGCATGTGGCTGTGAATCTCTTGATAGCTTTCAGCATTTGAAAGCCTTTGTCCATGTCTTGTTCAGACTACAAATAAAATCTCTGGGATCTATAGGATAGTATTGGTTTGTGTTTAATGGGTGAGCACATGTAAGGTTTATAGCTGGCGTAAGTCTTTTTATGCTGATGGAAATGACCAGCCTCTGTTTTATGGCTGGTATCTGTATGAGGTTTATGTTTGCTATTCAGCAAGTGGGTCGATTCCTTTCCATTGTGGAAAGCATTTACATAAGAACATCACGCCAAGCTATACAAGGTTAACCAGTTCAGTCACTAGGCAGACTATTCAGCTCATGGGCAGATTTTCTGGATTGGGATCACAATTTGTAACATAGATGTTATGGAAGATTGTAGGTGGCATAAACTAGACCTAACAGACAATGGGCTGTCACAAGAACCCAGCATAATAACCCAGCCCCCAAGATAGATAGGTTAGAGTCACCTCAATCAAAAGTTTTTCCCCTTGTGAATCAGTGTCTCCATTGTCAAGAATTCCCAAATATGCAAACGAGCTCTTTGGAGCAATGAGGGTGTTGCCGCTTACCTCTTTGGAGCAATGGCAATGGCCTCGTTGCTCCAGAGAACTCATTTGCACTCAAAAACAGTGATATCTTGGCAGTGGAGGCACCAATTCAAAAGGGAAAAAACACTTTTTGATTCAGATGGCCCTAACCTATCTGTGGGACTGGGTTGAAACGCTGAGTTTTGGTGAAGGACTCCTTTTAGGATTGCCATTTTGTATGCCAGTCTTATTAAAGGCCCTGACTGGCTCAAGACATGCCTGAATTATCAAGAGGCTCCGTCGTCTTAAAAATCAGGTGCATTCTTGTACACCAGAATGGAAGTCTACCCCAGTCAGGATGTGTATGTTTGAGTGTATAGATATAGATATTTTTTTTTTTTTTTGGTGCAGACAGGGTGTGGTAAAAGGGTCCCAGAATAGAATTTTTCCAATACATATGTAGACTTTTATTTCTTATCCATGGTATTTTCTTAAACGGTATTTTAGGGTATTGTAAATCTCCCATCCAGTAATACTTTACATAGTGATTTAGCATTATACTCCCTGATATAATGTGAACACTTGGCTCCAGTATGGAATATTTGTGTGACAGACAGATATAGAAGTGTAAAATCTTGCAGATGTTGCATATATGTATTTCATCCAAGTCCCTGCAGTCTCCTATTCTAAGGCTGCTCTGATTTAAAGAGACATCACGTAACAGGAAATATGGACACTTGTATAGCCAGAAATAGGATTATCTAACACATGATGCTATGTTGGAGCATGGCACACTTTCCAGATGATTCACAATATCCTGAAGCTAGTGCAGCCAGGAAAAGTGTGTTTAAGCCCCCTTACCTGGTTTAGCGCCAATACAGCCGGTGCAGATGTGATGAGTGAGATGTTGATGAGAAATGTTGAGCTTCAGATAATACATCACGACTGTTTGGGTTTTGGTCTTTGGACCGTAAGTAGTCTTTTTCTATAAACTTATTTAATATAAAAAATTATATGCCAGCAATATATATAACAAGCAAACTGCTATGTATAGTCTTAGAAGCATTAAAGGGATTTTCTAGCCCCAAATGTAGTTTTCTTATTGCTGACCTATGCACAGGATAGCTCACCAATATGTGATCTGTGGGGGTCCGACACCCAAACACCAACCAGGTCATGTGTTCCAGCAGCCTCCAGATGATGGAAGCTGGTGCAATGGCTACAAGAGGAATGGGATATATATATGAAGTACTTATACTTCTACCTTTTGCTCAATCCACTCCTGGATTTGGCTAAAAAAAAAAAAAAAAGCTGCGTTTCTGCAACGTGGGGCCTCAGCCTTAAAGGGGTATTCCCACGAACATAACCATTTTTAAATTTGTAGATAATTAAGTTAAACATTTTTGCAAATATAAGTAATTAAACATTTTGCAGAGTTTTAAAGATTTTCTCTAAATATCTTGTGGACACAAGTTGTTGTCTTGATCGGTTGCCAATGGATACGACCATGAATGCAGGATCTTTCTAAGGTCAGAAAATCAACAATGGTTTTTTTATCGTGGCCGGGATATCTTCTCATTACATGTAGTGTCCCTGCCTGATAACCCAGCTACAATAAGAAAATCATGGCTGGGTTTTTGACAAGTCCCAGACCATATAAAGATTCTGCATTTGTGGTCGTATCCATTGGCAACCGATCAAGACAACAGACTGTCACCACTAAGATAGTTAGAGGAAATCTTTAAAACTCTGCAAAATTTTGGAGTATTTATATTTGCAAAAATGTTTAACTTTTAATTATCTGCAAATATAGATATGGTTATGTTCATGGGAATACCCCTTTAAGGAGAAGTATGGAGGGTTGCTTAATTTCAGTCTTGCTTTTGCTACTCACAAAGTGCTCTAGTGCACCATAAAAGTGTACAGCATTTAAGCCTGTCATGCCTCTTATTGGTCCCAGTGCACATGGAAGGCTATAATAATCCGTAAACACTCTTTTAATTAACCTAATAAGAAACAACTGTGGCTCCTATGAGCTCATGTACAGTATTCACATTTCTGAAGATGATACGTCCATTATTGCAAATCCCCTGTAACGGGTGATTTACATTATCTAGTGACCAGATCTAAATCCTGTAATATGTCCACCCAGCAACCATGACTGAAAAAGAATATTAGTCACATACATGACAAATTACTGACACATTAACAAGTACTATGCGGATTTGTGCACCTTTCAATACCATTTTATAGCAATGTATCAACCTACAAAGTTGAGAATTTACAGTACTGCTTCTTAATGCATTGCCTTTTTTATCCTATAATCCCACTATTACAGCCTGTATTATAGTCAAGAGCTGCATTCTGTTTTGTACTCTTCAAAGCTGAAATCTTCCAGTTTATCTATCTGTTTTTCTGTCTGTATAGGTATACATACAGTGCTGGCCAAAAGTATTGGCACCCCTGCAATTCTGTCAGATAATACTCAATTTCTTCCAGAAAATGATTGCAATCACAAATGCTTTGGTAATAATATCTTCTTTTAATTTGTCGTCAATGGAAAACCACAAAAAGAATTGTCAAAAAGCCAAATTGGATATAATTCCACACCAAACATAAAAAAGGGGGTGGACAAAAGTATTGGCACCCTTTGAAAAATCATTTGATGCTTCTCTAATTTGTGTAATTAACAGCACCTGTTACTTACCTGTGGCACATAACAGGTGGTGGCAATAACTAAATCACACTTGCAGCCAGTTGAAATGGATTAAAGTTGACTAAACCTCTGTCCTGTGTCCTTGTGTGCACCACATTGAGCATGGAGAAAAGAAAGAAGACCAAAGAACTGTCTGAGGACTTGAGAAGCAAAATTGTGAGGAAGCATGAGCAATCTCAAGGCTACAAGTCCATCTCCAAAGACCTGAATGTTCCTGTGTCTACCGTGCGCAGTGTCATCAAGAAGTTTAAAGCCCATGGCACTGTGGCTAACCTCCCTAGATGTGGACGGAAAAGAAAAATTGACGAGAGATTTCAACGAAAGATTGTGCGGATGGTGGCTAAAGAACCTCGACTAACATCCAAACAAGTTCTAGCTGCCCTGCAGTCCGAGGGTACATCAGTGTCAACCCGTACTCTCCGTCGGCGTCTGAATGAAAAGGGACTCTATGGTAGGATACCCAGGAAGACCCCACTTCTGACCCAGAGACATAAAAAAGCCAGGCTGGAGTCTGCCAAAACTTACCTGAGAGAGCCAAAAACTTTTTGGAAGAATGTTCTCTGGTCAGATGAGACAAAAGTAGAGCTTTTTGGGAAAAGGCATCAACATAGAGTTTACAGGAAAAAAAAAAGAGGCCTTCAAAGAAAAAAACACGGTCCCTACAGTCAAACATGGCGGAGGTTCCCTGATGTTTTGGGGTTGCTTTGCTGCCTCTGGCACTGGACTGCTTGACCGTGTGCATGGCATTATGAAGTCTGAAGACTACCAACAAATTTAGCAGCATAATGTAGGGCCCAGTGTGAGAAAGCTGGGTCTCCCTCAGAGGTCATGGGTCTTCCAGCAGGACAATGACCCAAAACACACTTCAAAAAGCACTAGAAAATGGTTTGAGAGAAAGCACTGGAGACTTCTAAAGTGGCCAGCAATGAGTCCAGACCTGAATCCCATAGAACACCTGTGGAGAGATCTCAAAATGGCAGTTTGGAGAAGGCACCCTTCAAATCTCAGGGACCTGGAGAAATTTGCCAAAGAAGAATGGTCTAAAATTCCAGCAGAGCATTGTAAGAAACTCATTGATGGTTACCGGAAGCGGTTGTTCGCAGTTATTTTGTCTAAAGGTTGTGCTACCAAGTATTAGGCTGAGGGTGCCAATACTTTTGTCCGGCCCATTTTTGGAGTTTTGTGTAAAATGATCAATGATTTGACTTTTTTTTTTCCATTCTCTTTTTTGTGTTTTTTCATTGCAAGCAAAATAAATGAAGATATTATTACCAAAGCATTTGTGATTGCAATCATTTTCTGGAAGAAATTGAGTATTATCTGACAGAATTGCAGGGATGCCAATACTTTTGGCCAGCACTGTATGTATTTACTGTGCGTCTAATCTTCCTATTCTGGAAACAGCTACACCTGTCCATAACTTTATTTGTATACAGGGACGTAGCTAAAGGTTCCTCTGTCACATAAAATATACCACTATCCTAAATAGCACAAGGTCAGTAGGGGCCCCATTACAGATTTTGCATTGGAGCCCAGCACCTTCAAGTTACACCTCTGTCTGTATATAATATATTTTTTTTTTTCCTGCCCACCTTGGACATAGCCTTGTCTACAGGAAGAATCAACCCCTCATCCTATATGAGGTGCCTCCAGCTTGCCCACAGATGATATCATGTATTTTTCATCTGATAATCCTTCTATTTATACTTTGTTTTCCTTGTAGTTGAATCATTTGACTTCACAGCTCATTTGAAAGTACTACATAACTCTCTGGATGAGGAATGTGAGTTTCTTCTTGGCTTTGTAGACTAGGTGGAAGGGAAATGGAGAAATCTATAGAAAGCATCATTAAGGCAAATCTGCTTTGCATATGGCTTAAAGTGAACCCACCTGTTTACACGTCAATGGTATTTGAGTGGAAGATTATGTGATTGAGAAGGGGCACGTAACTTAGATACATAGCATAGATACATAGAACAACTCCGGAGATCATATGATGGCAGTAGGACATGTGCATTGAATCCTGTGTTCCATAAAATTATTGAAACTGTATATGGACTCCTTTACAAGGTTTAGTGGAAAAGGTGCTTATACTAGGAAAGACATTGGTCTGCATTTTTATACCGATAGACTCCTTTTAATGTATTCCTATTAGATATAAAAGTTTTCAAACCAGTAATGGTAACACATAGGGACCTTTAATAGGAGCAGAACATACCTTTGTGCTACAAACTGATAAAGCAATGCAAATATTATAATCTTTTTATAGATATGCAAATCCATCTGTAATCCATCCATTGATGGCGGGGCCTGATATGCCAGATTTGTGTACAGACAGGTGTGAGGCAGAGAGTCAATATTTCATTCACAGATGAAGGGGCTGCATTGGGCAATGGTTCCAGTGGAAAGTCAGAGCACTTGTAGCTGTCTGTAGGCAAATCTGACATATAAGGTCCCCCTGGTACACTTGTAGCCTGCTTTGCATAGATGGATAGATGATTATCTCTGCATCACCTGACCAGAACTGTTACCCCATTACTGCCTCCCTTCCCAAACCAGCCATTGTCTGGCCTTCTGCTAACCTACTTCCCACTCTGGCCCACATTTAAGGTAACCATTTACTACATAACCCTTTAAGGGTCCAGGAAAGCTGACTAACACCTCTCCTTGGAGCACTATCAATAAGGTTATTGGTTGTCAGTAACTTTCATATACACTGTTGTTCCAAAGTTTTAGGCAGGTTTGGAAAGAGTATAGCAAAGGTAAGAATAATTTTAGAAATAAAAGCGTTAATAGTTTATTTTGTTCAATTAACAAATTGAAGTGAATGAAGGAAAGACCAATCTAAATCCCATCAACATTTGGTGTGACCCTGCTTTGCCTTCCATGAATTCTTCTAGGTACTTGCAGACAGTTTTTGAAGGAACTCGGCAGGGAGGTTGTTCCAGACATCTTGGAGAACTAAGCACAGATCTTCTGTGAATGTAGGCTTGCTTCAATCCTTCTGTCTCTTCATGTAATGCCAGACAGACTGGATGATGTTGAGATGAAGGCTCTGTGGTTGCCATATCATCACTTCCAGGATTCCTCCTCCAAAGGGCGGTCACATCAAATATTAATGGGATTTAGATTTCTCTCTTGTTTATTCACTTCATTTTGTTTCAACAAAAATAAACCATTAACACTTCTATTTCTGAAGGTATTCCCACTTTGCAATATTTTTTTCACACCTGCCTAAAAACTTTTGCATCACACATCAAGTCAGTCATTAAGTTTTATATAAATGATCAAGTAGAAATTTTTAAGTTATTTTTTTTTTTTTTTTTTAGAAAAATATTTTATGTAATTTTCATATTTGTATAAGGTTTAAAGTTACAAATGACTGTTTTGCATGGGAAGAATTGACAATGTGTTTTTGTATTTGATAAGCTTAGAGCAAAATGTCCCTATATTTCTTTCAGAAGAGCATAAAATACGAATAAATGTCAAAAACTCAGAGGGCGGCCATAACGGAGAACAATGTGGTTCTGTATTGTTGAATCTGGTTTGCTGTTCTGTAATGAAATAAACACATCTCTTTGGCAGAGAGCTGCTGAGGGATGGGACACTGGAGACATTGAATCCATAAAGTGTTGCCATCAAAGGCTTTTTTCCCATTTCTGATTTTTCTTCCTGCTACGAGCACTGTAATTGTGCATATCAAAACACCCACCAGGCTCACCCCCAACAGCCCGTCTGTGTACTGGGAATCCTTGGACGCAAGCCTTATTAACCTCAGATGGGCTAATAGAACAAAGCGTGGAACGTCTTTTGTGGTTCATGTCTTGGCTGTGTCATGGTATTCTTGTTTTTTAAAGAATTCTGGCCTTGCTTGTTGTACTTAATATCTGGGTAAAGATCAAGAACCACTCCCTCTATATCCCACTGTAACCCTGTGTCTGGAGCTACTTACATTATAATTGACTTTTGCTTTCCTTCGTATTGTTAAGCAATATCTTGGCACTCAATGGTTGAAGTGAACGGAGCCTCATAAATAATGGCTCTGCCGGCTGCCCTCCATGAACCCAACTATTCTGCTTCTTTGCTGCTGCCATGTAAAACATTTCATGAGAGGAAACTAGCTGAACCCACTGGTTTATTCTCTGCCAAGAAAAGAAAGCAAAGTAATTTTACAACAAGAGTGCCAACATGCTTCATTCTCAGAAGGCTTCCGAAGAAACTTGCCCACCATGAGACCCACCAAGTTCGACACGTTGTTTCACATTCTTAAAATCTTCATTGTTTTTGTTTTCCTGTTTCAGCTTTAATGGACTCCCAAGTATAATCCGGGAATTGATTAAATGGTTATCACAAGTATAAAATAGATTTGGCAAGTTTATGGTCCATAGACAGATGATCATGAGATAAGAAAGAGATGAAAGATGAATGGCTGCAGACCAATGGTTTAACAAGTCTTGGGAGGAAAACCACTGAGAACTAATCATACAATTACATTGGATATATCCAAGAATCAGGCTCCGGTCGCAGATGAAGATGGGCTTTACTTTTACTGTTTCTGCTTGAGTTTTTGATTTCTCTCATATTCTGCATCCATTTATAGTTTCTCACATGCAAATCATGGAAGACTGTGAAAGCCTATGAACCCACAAACTGTGTGAGATGTGACAAAGGATACAAAAAAAGTCTTAAATCATCAAAATATAAAGTAGTTTGTGCACAATTTCCAAGTTAGGGTCGGCTAAAAGAGTGGAAATTGACCCTTATTGTCAACTTTTCGGTACCGTGAATGGGAATCTTTAGGAATAACTTTGACTTGATCATTTTATTCTAAAATGTAAAGGATTGTACAGGATTAGAACAATATGCATGACTTCTTCCATACGCGTTGCCATGTCTGTACACAGATTGAGTGCAATACCAGACAAGACCAAATCCAGGTGACCAGGTAGTTCTGGCATAGATAAGTCCTGGAAGTGATGATATGGCCCCGACAGAGCCTTGATCTCAACATCATCCAGTCTGTCTGGGATTACATGAGAAGACAGAAGGATTGGAGCAAGCCTACATCCACAGAAGATCTGTGCTTAGTTCTCCAAGATGGTGGGAACAACCTCCCTGCCGAGTGCCTTCAAAACTGTCTGAAAGTGTACCTAGAAGAACTGATGGAAGGGAAAGGGCGGTCACACCAAATATTGATGGGATTTAGATTTATCTTTTCTGCATTCACTTTGCATTTTGTTAATTGTCAAATATAATCTATTAACATTTTTAGTTTTGAAAGCATTCTTACTTTGCAGCATTTCTTACTTTGCATCTTTTTTTCACACCTTCCTAAAACTTTTGTACAGTTTGTACATTGGAGAACTTAGTCTTAGGACTTTATCGCTTTTTTTTTTTTTCCAGGGATATCTATTAATTAAAATCTAATGTCCTTGACCATCTTAGTACCCGAGGGCATGCTTTCCAATCAGAATAATCTGCGTTGCCACCCTATATGTGCATACAGTATGTGCCAATTTTGTTGCTTTTAATTTCCATGAACTATTGACGTGTAGTTTGCTGTAAGGAGATGACTGACATGTATGGATATTTAACAGACATGTGTTAGCAGTTATAAAGTAGTGATAAATGTCTGACATTGCCAGTATTCCCTCATTGTGGTGTATAAATAGAAATCTAATAAGTGAGATCTTTCTAATCGTGGTGTGAAATGTTATGCAAATTATAACTTGAGAAGTGATTTGTCATGTTGGATTGTTTAAGTGTACAATGGTGGGTTTTGTACAGTTATCTGGAGCTTGTCATTTATTTATTCTTATTGCTTAGGAATGAAAGCAATATTTTTTAAAGGGGTTTTCAACAAGTAGATATTGATGGCCTTTCCATAGAGTCCATGCACATGACCATGTGTGCATCCGAGTTTGCGGCCGAGTTTATCACGAAATGCAGTCGGATGTCATCCAAGTGCATTCCATGATACATTCGCGTCTGTGGGGCTTCCATATCCATTCCGTGCCGTTAACACTTATCATTGTAGACGTCCTGTTCTGCTCCGTGTTATCAGAATGAAATGGATCCGGAAGCCCCATAGACATGACTGTATCACAGAGTGTCATCTGACAGCATTCCATGATGAGCTGTGCCCCTAACTTGGATGCACACTATTGTGTGCATGGTCCCTTAGGATAGGTCTTCAGTATCAGATCAGTGGGGTTCTGACACTCAGCACCCACACTGATCTGCACAGTGTATGGAGCTGGAAAACGTGTATATGTGTGCAAAACAGATTAGCAGTGTCCACCGGAATGCTGCAGCTGTCCTTGGGTACTGCCATTCAGCTCCTGTTTAATATCTGCCCTTAGACAACCCCTTTAATTTCCTTTTTGTATTTTTATTAGAACGGTATGGTAATTTTATGCAAATGGTAGATTAGTATACTGTACACTGAATGTAAAGTGTCCCCCAAGCTAGGCCTTCTAGTGATCAGTTGTAATCTGACTGTGGGGTAACCTTGTAGCCAGGGTAAATGTATACAACCGTGTATGGATCCGTGTGCTATCCTCGCATTCCATAGACCAATACACTTTAGTGAATGAGGCTGGACTGTAATAGGCTATGTTTTGGCTCTTGTCCTAAGTGTTCAGTGTCCCTGCAGCACCTCCACAGGGCAAATTAATCATTACACATTGCTGATAAAAATCCTTAAATCATAAGAAACAAGACCATTCCTTCAGAGCAAGAGACGCTCTTTGTAACCACTCCTCAATGATAAGAAGTGAGGATTCTGAGCAGAGAATAATCCTCTCTATTAACTCAGAAATCCCTAAAACAGCTTGTGAAATTTTGTACATTGGACAGCTCCTTTGCATAAGTGTTTCCCCCAAATATGTCACCAGTTTCTCAAATTTTGATGTACTTGGTAAAACATCAATCCTACAAGTGCAGAGAGTCCTATGGATCTTGGTTATGTTACCAGGTTGCAGAGTTTGTCCACTTGCATGGGTTAAAATTCTCAAAAATGCTGGATTGCAGCTCATGTTATTTGTAATATACACTAATACTATTAACAAGCCTATCTGTATGGGTATAAATGCTTGCTTTAGCTATATATTTGAGACTCTGTAGACATTGTACGGATGTAGAAAAGCTGAATTAGCGTCTTAATACCATGAAAGAAAACCTACTTGGTTACCTTAACAAAGTAAAATATCTGCTTTGTTATATTTGCTTAATTTGTGATTTTATTGGTATTAAGATTTTCTACTTTAGAATCGTTTCTTCAAGGAGACAGTATGGTGCCACATGGAGACACCATATGGCGGCACACAAAGTGCCTATGTCTCTGTAACAGGCATTGACGCCTGCGTGAGGCTTCAATGTAAAAGTAAGCAAAAGTTGTTTCTAATCTAAAACTCATTTGTCTGCGCTGTTCTGCCTCATTGACTTTGAAGTAAATCAGTTCTCAGAACCCTTACCGATATGTAGCTTGACTGTTCATTTCTAGGGTTGGCCTAAGAAGTGTTGTGACTATTACATCATGGAAACTGTGATGGTAGCTGCTTTGTTCTAAGCTTGTGATTAAGGATGTAGTATGAAGAATGTTAGGAGTCTATTTTCTGATGTGTAAAGTAAGTGCTTTGCGGCGTCCACCATCTCAAAGCCCCCAGGCACCTGGATTACATTCAGCTTTTAATTGCTCAGGTTGTCCTGTCTTGGTGCTGAAGTTTTCTTCCCTGATCTGTTACCTTGTGTTCCATAACAGGCCTGGGAACCGGTCCCTGCCAGAGCGAACACGGCCAGGCTCAGTATACTTGGCACGCAATGCCAGCATTAACTGCAGAGGCATCTAAATGTAATCCATACCTGTAATTATCAAAAAGATTTTAGACTCTTAACTGCTTCAGGGCATGGTTTCCCTTCTTGCCAACCTATTGTTTTCTGGTCTAATTGAACCATTTGTAAAAATTTGTAATCTCCTGGTTTACAGATGGAGCAACATTGGTTTGTTGTATTGGTCATGACGGAATTCACATTGTCATTCTTTAGTTGCTGCTGTACTTTTAGATGCTTGTTTGTGCAGATTTATTTCGAATTTATATTTAAAGTTTACTTGCTCATCCTTTGGATCATTGTCCAAAAATGTATCGGTCATAACCTGCAGCCCATATATTATTATTATTATTATTTATTTTATTTTTTTATTACGATTTATTTTATTTAAGTATCATTACATTTGTGTAGTCATGTTATGGTTTGTCAAGCTGGGTTATACTTTTAACCTGATTTAGTCAAATGTGCATAATTCTATCAATCACTCCTTGCTGCACAGGTTATAGAAAAGGGGTTGTCCAACCCCATAAAATGCTTTACAAGCCCCGTACAATTTCCTGAGCTCCAAAGACTTACAGATGCAGAGTTTAGATTGTGAGCCCTATATGGGACAGTGTTGACAATATCTGTAAAACACTGGATTATGATGGCACTATATAAGTAAGAGAAATAAAATAAAATGAAGTGTTAAAATAAAAAAATAAAAAAAGTTGTACTCTCTGCCATTCCCATGCCTACACTCGTTGCCCTAGTCTCTGTGCACTGAAATTCAGTGAGTGGACATAGCATGAGACTGCTGCAACCAGTTACTGGCACAGCCAGTGCCATTCTATTGCTGGAGCTTGGTAAGGAGTACCAGGGAAGTGTTTGGCACAGGAATGGCAGAGGGTTTTTAGGGTGTGTAGGGTCAACTGTTTGTTTAAAGATGTTTTTTTTTTTTGTTTTTTTTAAGTTGCAAGTAGGGAGATTGGTAACTTTGAATATTTAGCTTTTACAGTAAGCATATCTTCAGTCTAACCAGAATCCTCAGTCTGGAATAGAATGTGGAGATATGCGATTGTTTATTTCTGCCTGGTGGCCAACTGCATATCCAGAACCACTGGTGTATAGATACAATTCAGTATGTTTAGAGCCATGTATTACAACGTACTTAGCTGGTTCCATACCTTCATCAGGTATGGAAACAGTGGCTCTGTTGAGGTAGGCTTTGGTGAGTGTTATTCAGATAATGGGGTAGTGTTATATTAAGGTTAGCTAAAGTCAGGTTCTTTAAAACTGATGAGCTACCCTTAGGAAAGCCATTAATATTTATTCTATGGGGGTCCAACTCTTGCCACTTTGCCAAATAGCTGACGCTGTGGCTCTTCTGGGAGTATTATGTTCCCTTCTTTGTTAACCAGACACCACTCAATACTTTTAGTAGGGGCTGTGCCTAGTATTGCAGTTCGGCACATTTACCTGAATAGGACTGAGACGTAGCACCAGGTATAGCCACTACTGATATATCATGACCTGTGAAACATCGAAAGGACCGCAATTGCCGCAGCTCCTTCAAACAGCTGATCGGCAGGGTTACCAAGAAACTGAACCCCACTGATATGATATGCCAAAAGAAGTAGAAAACACCTACCCTAAATGTTTCCTTTCCCTTTCGTTGGCACTAAGTGATAAAAACTCACAATTTACCATCATAGTTTAATCTCACTTCACACTGTTATAGAATTTCTCCCAAAGCAGAATTTTGTAAGCCGGTGCTGATAATATCAGGGATAGTTGCATTAAAAAAAAAAAAAAAAAAAAAAAAGATATATAATCTTCTTGTGTTCTGTTGATGTAGCGGAGGTGAATTTCTATAACTCTCTGGGCTGCAGGGTTCAATAATGCATCTGTAGAAGGCCACTTCTCTATCTGTGCTTATACTATATGTTCTACTAGGCTAGGAACCCTAATATGTTGTACTATTAGGAATAGATAGTTCTTCTGTTGTGGAGCTGTAGAGTACCAGATGGAAATAGTTGGAGAACTTAAGTGATAGTTTCTGCTGTTTTTTTGCTTTTTCTTTTTTTTTTGGAAGGCGGGATGAGTAGTGTATGCTTAAATGTCAGTCGTGCTTTTTTCCCTCAGGAGAGGACAGCCAGAGGGGAATGATCCGTGTCAGGCGCGCTCAATCCCATACAAAGAGTTAAGGCGGTGGAATTTCACACGTAATCGTTTCAATTATGCAGCATGCATTCTTTTGGAATTTTCTCACTGATCTCAAAAGACTGTTGTGCTGTATGCCAGTGCCTGTCTGATGACTGCGCAGACTGATCTTTCCAGTGAGATACTCTAGATTGGGGACACAGTCACTAGAAGGAATGACGTCCTGTCAAGGGGGCCCATTTATAGAGACCTTTGAATTGGCATGTGTAGATGCCATGACAGAGATTTTTTGATCAATATTTACTGAGGGTTTTTTTATTTTTTTTGAATAAAGGGAATCTGTCTGGTCCAAAAGGTGTCCCAAACTGATATGAGTGCATTGTAGGGGCCTTAAATAGGAGCAGTGACATACCTAAGTGGTCACAAGCAATGCAAAAATAATTGTTTTATGGATTTGCAAATTGGTCTTGGGGACGAGCCAGATTTGTCTACAGACAGCCATGATGCATGCAGAGGCTGAAGGTGTCAATTAAAGATGTGATATTGGGCAGTGATTCCAGAGGAGAATCGGAGAACTTGCAGCTGTCTATAGGCAAATCTAGTAAATTGGGTTCTGCCTTTGAAGCACTTGCAGGCTAAATCCTATATCCCTAAAAGATGATTCTCTCTACATTTTGGTGATAAAGATAGATTTCTGCTCCTATTAAAGGCCCCTACATGGCACTTTTATTGGTTTGAGAGGCTTTTTGGACTTGACAGACTCCCTTTAAAGATTGAAGAAATCAGGCGATACCTGATTTCACTCTTCCACTACTTTCAATGGCTAACACGGTGCAACATTATACTACTATCCCTTTAAAGATATTTGCAAAAGTCCACATATCTAAAATGTAGAGTATAATACCAACATCAACAAGTTCCCCTAAGATAAGTGTTACTAGAGATGTCTGCTCACCCTTCTATAATAGGCATATTCAGCTGAGCCAAACATGTAAGTAAATATGAGGAGAGGGGATCTAATGTTATAACCACTGACAGAACAATTTTTGACATTTTCTCTAAATTCTGCACCTCCTTCCTTTCCATGGCTTTGATCAGATAGTGGTTTAGTATTCAACCTGAGCAGTCCAGGAGGGAGACATAAGCCTGGATCAGTTTGAAGAAGGGTATCTACATCCAAATTTGTCAATATAATAGAAATGTATTATAGTTTTATGATCTAGTGCTCTTGTAAATGTATACAAATCATACCCTTAATTTTCAATAATGGCTGTCTTTATGTACTGATACATCAACATACTAACACTTATTGATCCAGAGTATAATTTATTGTAATTTTGGTGCCACATTAGATAGTTTTTATGCTTTTAGATCCCATTGTTGATAGATTATAATTAAATTTTTTGTTGTTATTTTGTGTAATTCAGATGTGAACCGGGCCTGACATGATGTATCCAAAGTTGTAGGTAACTCCTGTCTTGATCCTGTATTTTTACATAGACCACGTTACCAGAAGTCAATAATCTACTGCCTCAATCTGAAAACATCAATTGGGGTCACCATCAGTCAGTACATTCTTCATGTGGATTTGTGAGCCCAAAAAAACAGACCCTAGTGGTCAAATGTAAAGCTAACCCATGAGTTTTAATATTAGGATACCCACATTGGTGGTGTGCTCATAATGGGCTATATCAGTGACCTAATCCTGATGTATTGTTTAATAGGGCTGTATGGGAATGGAAAAATCATGCTGCTTTCTTCTTAAATTGTTACCGTACGTGGCTGCTTAGTGGTGTGTTTGGTATTTCACTTAAACCACAGTGGTGATCCACTTCAGTATCTGACATAACATGTAAAAGGTTTGGCGGCCAGAATGAATGGTGATGTCACAAGTGACAGAAGTGACTTCACAAGGGGTGGGAACACTATAAATGTGAGCTACAGGATTCTCAGCTGCTTCACAACCAAGGATGTCCCTTGCTGAGGGAGTGGTGCAGCTTCTGTTGTGGCTTCAGAAGAAACAATATCACAACCTTGGTGACATAATTGATGTTATCAGGGGAGATTGTTAGGGACATAATCTGATTGGTCCTCTGGGGGGCATCAGTGCTAGTGGTGATGTCATATACATAGCCGAGTACTGTCAGAGGGGGCGTTCCTTACCGCCCAGTGATGACGCTGAGCTGTAAGGAACGCCCCCCCCTGTACAAGTCTATGGACTAGTACTGTCAGGGAGGGCGTTCCTCACAGCTCAGCTTGAGCTATCAGGAACGCCCTTCTGACAGTGAACGGTGAAATTTAGACCCCCGATATCTCCAACCCCGGGGCACATAACAGGAAAGCCGGCAGTGCGCTGAATTCAGCGAACTGTCAGCTTTCTAGCGGTATGTAAAATCGCATATACATGAGGACATGAAAGGTCCTCTTTAAGCACCAGGACCCACAACCACTAGACAGCTGTAACAACTGCATCTGCAAATAAGCTATGGCCTCTGCCCCAGTGGTGGGGTATCTGTTAAAGGGGTTTTCTGTCCCCAGATGGTTTTTCATACTGATGACCTATCCACATGATAGAACATCAGTATCTGATACGTGGGGGTACATCACCCGTACGTCGCCCAGCTGTTACAGAAGCAGTTGTAGTGGACAGGCAGCATATGCAGGCTGTTCCTATTCAAGCAATAGGATTGGAGCTGCAGCTCCATCCACTGTATAGCGGTGGTTCCAGAGAGTTGCAGGCTGCTGAAACAGCTGCTCTGTGTGTGTTGGTCCCCCAAAAATCAGGTTTCTGCATATACAGTCATATGAAAAAGTTTGGGCACCCCTATTAATCTTAATCATTTTTAGTTCTAAATATTTGGGTGTTTGCAACAGCCATTTCGATTTGATATATCTAATAACTGATGGACACAGTAATATTTCAGGATTGAAATGAGGTTTATTGTACTAACAGAAAATGTGCAATATGCATTAAACCAAAATTTGACCGGTGCAAAAATTTGGGTACCCTTATCATTTTATTGATTTGAATACTCCTAACTACTTTTTACTGACTTACTGAAGCACAAAATTGGTTTTGTAACCTCACTGAGCTTTGAACTTCATAGCCAGGTGTATCCAATCATGAGAAAAGGTATTTAAGGTGGCCAATTGCAAGTTGTTCTCCTATTTGAATCTCCTCTGAAGAGTGGCATCATGGGCTCCTCAAAACAACTCTCAAATGATCTGAAAACAAAGATTGTTCAACATAGTTGTTCAGGGGAAGGATACAAAAAGTTGTCTCAGAGATTTAACCTGTCAGTTTCCACTGTGAGGAACATAGTAAGGAAATGGAAGACCACAGGGACAGTTCTTGTTAAGCCCAGAAGTGGCAGGCCAAGAAAAATATCAGAAAGGCAGAGAAGAAGAATGGTGAGAACAGTCAAGGACAATCCACAGACCACCTCCAAAGAGCTGCAGCATCATCTTTCTGCAGATGGTGTCACTGTGCATCGGTCAACAATACAGCACACTTTGCACAAGGAGAAGCTGTATGGGACAGTGATGCGAAAGAAGCCGTTTCTGAAAGCACGCCACAAACAGAGTCGCCTGAGGTATGCAAAAGCACATTTGGACAAGCCAGCTTCATTTTGGAAGAAGGTCCTGTGGACTGATGAAACAAAGTTTGAGTTGTTTGGCCATACAAAAAGGCGTTATGCATGGCGTCAAAAAAACACAGCATTCCAAGAAAAACACTTGCTACCCACTGTAAAATTTGGTGGAGGTTTCATCATGCTTTGGGGCTGTGTGGCCAATGCCGGCACCAGGAATCTTGTTAAAGTTGAGGGTCACATGGATTCAACTCAGTATCAGCAGATTCTTGAGAATAATGTACAAGAATCAGTGACGAATTTGAAGTTACGCCGGGGATGGATATTTCAGCAAGACAATGATCCAAAACACAGCTCCAAATCTACTCAGGCATTCATGCAGAGGAACAATTACAATGTTCTGGAATGGCCATCCCAGTCCCCAGACCTGAATATCATTGAACATCTGTGGGATAATTTGAAGCGGGCTGTCCATGCTCGGCGACCATCAAACTTAACTGAACTGGAATTGTTTTGTAAAGAGGAATGGTCAAAAATACCTTCATCCAGGATCCAGGAACTGATTAAAAGCTACAGGAAGCGACTAGAGGCTGTTATTTTTGCAAAAGGAAGATCTACAAAATATTAATGTCACTATTCTGTTGAGGTGCCCATACTTTTGCACCGGTCAAATTTTGGTTTAATGCATATTGCACATTTTCTGTTAGTACAATAAACCTCATTTCAATCCTGAAATATTACTGTGTCCATCAGTTATTAGATATATCAAATTGAAATGGCTGTTGCAAATACCCAAATATTTAGAACTAAAAATGATTAAGATTAATAGGGGTGCCCAAACTTTTTCATATGACTGTATATATATTATATTTGAGCTCAGTTTTTTTTTCTGTCTTCTTCACATATCGGTGAAACTCAGACGTGTGCAGCCCATGTTCTCTTCAGGCAGCACACAGTCCCATTCATTTCAATGAGTGCATCCAGCCGGCCTTTTTTTCACCACTGTCCACAGTGAAGTGCACTACTTTGTTCTGTTTTGCAGATCAAGTATCCCCATTGAGGTCTGTGAAAATCATTGATTGGTTGTCATTTTTCATGGACGTGAAAAACACATTGATCATAAACAGGACACATTGGACTGTCGTGGGCGTAAAACTGTGTTGCCAAACTGTCCGTATTTTTGCATTAGCAAAACAAATAGGCATGTGTGAATAAGGCCTGATGATGGGAGGCTGCACATGTCCGGTCACCACTTCACTGCACACTGAATATTATTGTATGCTCTGTTCAGTAAATGTGCAGATGTGATCATATTCGTGGGTGTGATCGATGATAAAGCGTTTAAAGCAGGAGATGACAAAACCTGGATCATGGTTTGTAAGGCCCAGAACAAATGCATCAGGCCATGACGTACACCTGATTGAGACTGAAAGGGCTTGTGCTGTAGTAAGCGGAATTGCAGCGTGACATACAGTTAATGAAACGTTCAGGTTCTACACAGAGGTAATGAGACAGAAACCCTGTGTGGGAGGCACATGGTATAGGTGCAGTTTATTAAAGCAGGGAACGGTTCCGGGCGTCCACGCTCCTTTGTCCTGTTAAACTACAGAAGAGTTGTGAGAATAAGAGCGTTCCAAAAATCTGCAAATCTAAAAGCGATTTGCTTAGCCCAGCTGTTTTCTTTCAAGATGTTTCCAGAGTTCCAGAACGCTAGCTTCTTGCTTCTCCCATTAAGCATAATCTCCCTGGGATAACAGTCATGTCTTTTTAGGTTTAATGGATGTCTGTAAGGCTATGGTCCTGAGCCTGGTCAAGGGGAGCAATCTGAAACCTTGTCAAAAAAATCTCCTTCAGTTTTCAGTTTGGGTGGAAAAAAGTGTCTGACAATGTTTAAATGGTGGGAAGTCAAATAGAACGCTAAAAAAAGACATCCACACCAGGCTTTCCATGGCCTAATCTGTATATTAAGAGGGATTGGTGTCTCCCTAATCCTTTAATAGATCCATCACATCTTTTGACTATAATCGGATTACTGCATTCGGTGTAACGTTATATTGTGAGCCTACCTCTTGGAAAGGTTTACTAAGCAGAACATGGTGGCGCTGTGTCAGTTTATGTTCTTACCTGTCCACTCAATGCAATGAATAAGGACTGTAGAATGACATTAGAAATAAAAAGTAAAGTAGTTTTACACTTTGTGCAAAGTCATCATAGAGGAGTGAGACCGACAACAGAAACTGTGCTCTGCGTCACAAAAAGAAGAAAATTAGCAAAACTTTTGGATTTGTTCTTTCCCTTCAACTCATCTTCTGTCTTTACCTTAACGGATACTGTGGTATGTCCAAGAACCCGTCATCTGAGGTTATAAGGGCATGGGAGGGGGAACTTAAACTGGACTGTTTACCACTTCCATCAACTCCAGCTCTTGGCATCCTTTAATAAATTGGAATTTTTTTTCTGTAGCCCCCGCCTTTCCCAAGCAATCAGTGCTTTTAGTTTCAGCATCTAATATGCTAACAGAACAGAGTCTGTCAAGTGAGTGGTGTCAGGCAGGAGCAGGCAAAGGGGTGGAATTTAAAGCTCCTAGTCATCTACTCCTCAACTTCTCACTGCTGGAGATACAACTCAAATAAAGGCACAAGGATCCACATATGGTGAAGTTGCTGGATTTTCAAAATTCTAAGTGATGTGATAAGGCCGAGACATTTGCTGATACGGATGTGTCCGTCCTTACTTTTCCTCTTGGCATGAGGTATCTTTAGATGAGTGAGGTGAGGCAATCCTCTTAGAAAGGTAAGGAAGGACCGTTCTGTAGGAGCTGGTACCATTGAGCTGCAGGACTGGAAGCTTGTAGTGTACATATATAGAATACAAGTATATTCTGTACTCGTGGTAAGAGTAACTAAAAAAAATAAGTAAGCAAAAACTAGTAACTCTAGTAATGCAGGACAAGGTAGAGAAGAGGCTTTCTACAGATTGTTGTTGTCCCAGGACTCAGCCTATCACGTGGATACTTATCCTAAAGACAGACCATTCATTTGTATTACTGGAAAACTCTTCTAAATTATGCCCAGAGTAGGCCAAGACGTTACGTAGGTGTCTGCCAAACAATTCTTTGGCCAATTTGTCAGTACGACAATTCCATTAACATGCATATGTTGGGTAGCTGTAGGGAGATGTTGTTTCTTCTTCCAGAGGCTGCCAGTTGGCGAAGGGAGTCTTATAGGTTAAGTAATGCTTTCTGGGAGAAATATTATGCAAATTAGCCCTTATCCTGGAGGACAAAAACTTCCTCTCCATGCTGTATTCACATGACCGAGCCAAGACTCTAGCATGTGTTTAAATGTGATCCGTGCAGTATTCACTATTTTCACAGACCCATTCACCTTGATGGCTGAATTAGGAGTTAGTGAAAATGGACTCCATAGTCCAAGATCTTAAAATGATAGAGCATGTTCTATTATTTCCCAGATCACAGATCTTACATGGTCAAGGAAGTGGTTTGTCTGAGATGGCAGTTAGTGCCACCTATTGAAGGTAGCTATCCTAATGGAGCTTGCAACATGTTTTATGCAAATCCAGAGTTCTCTCACAAAGTTGGTACCATTTAGGGAAGCAATAAAATCATCCAGGTAAAACCTCACCAGTCCATTTTTTTGGCTGCCATTTGGGAGAGATCAGGGGTTCCTCTCTGATCACTTCCATAGATATTGGATTGTTGGCAGATCTTTACATATTCATTGAGATCCCTTGACAGAAGTCTTAAAACAGACACTGAAATACCAATATACATTACGTGTGATCCGTGCATTGAGTATAAGGATGGCTCCTCTAGGGCGGAGGAGCAATGTTTGTTTATACATTAGACTATGTGAATATGTACAAGATTCTGTATGAACTTGGAGACCGAATTTTAGCATACTATGTTTAGTACACATGTATTGCATTGATAAAGGAGTCCTATAGAAAAAAGTGTAGGACTTTAGTTTAGTAGCTGGTTTGAATATTTTTGTAGTACTTCGCTGGCAGATACAGAATTTATTTCATATTTCTTAGAAATTAATTTCTTCTATTTTTATAAAGTTTCTGTTGCTTTTCTGCTGTTATCGGTCCACACCAACATAACTTATCTTGTTTTGGATATTCATACCAACGCTTGTTCCAGAAATTCTTTGCTGCAATAAGCGTCACAAGTTTTTCAGCGCTGCAGAACTTCCAAATCAGGTCAGGAGTTTATGAAAACGGGTATGTAATCCACTGAAAACATGACTGATATCTGCATACCATTGTGTTTCAATGCCACAAACCAAAAATGTGTCTAGCGGCTCCCTAAGCAGTTTGTGGTGAGACAACTCCCAGAATCAATGCCTGGCTTGTTGCTTTAAGAATCTAAGACCATTGTACGTCTAACCAGTGATTAATGGAAACCACAGAAGTTGTGACTTTCCGGGAAGGTCTTCTCATTTTCAGTTTATGTGCTCTGCACATGTAGGTTTACTAATTTTATTATTTTTTTCAAATTTTAATAGTAATTTCTTAAATTTTAATAAATACTTTTACTTCCAGAAGAACGGTGAGTTTTTTACCGGAATTCTAAGTTAAAGGGATTTTCTGGGACTTGTTGTACAATAATCATCTATACTTAGGATAGGTCATCAATATATGATCATCTGGATCTGACTCCTGGCTGTCAGATGAGTCAATCTATAGCTGCTGCTATACCATGTGATCGATGAACGTGATATATTTTGGCACAGGGGGAGGTCACAGTGCTCTTGAGCAGCGCTCTTCTTCAAGCTACTGATATTTGCTGGTCTTGGTTGTTGGATTTGTGCAGATCACTTGTTAATGACATATCCCAATTATAAGTCATCAATATGTAAGTAACAGAAATCACCCTTAACAGTGGGGAATCCCATTTTTGTGGCTTCCGTTTTTTTTTGTTTTTTTTTTAGAAGAGCAGAGATCTGCCTTACTGAGGACGTAGCATGATTTACATGGATAGCCCATTGGTTTTAGTGAGCACTGTGTAATGCTTAATTTCACCTGTGGTGGCGCTGCAGGAGACTTTAAACACTTGCTGGCAGATTACAGGTGATTGCCTGGGAACATCAAGACAGGTTATGGTTAATTTATTTCTGGGGGACCCTTCTAGCAAAAAAAAAAAAGTACTGTAACACTCCCTTTCCCCTGGGCATCAGTTTATTTATAGAAATTAATGCAGACCCATAAAAGCCCTTTAAGTGATTTCTGCTGAGGCCACTGGAGATGCTCCAGGGCTGCAGCTGATACAGCCACATAGCGAGGATGCAGAGTGTATTATCACTGAGCTGAATAATGGATGAAGTGGTGTTGATGGAGATGGCAGGTGTTAAAACAATTGTAAGTAACCATACGTTTGTTCTTTCAAGTCATGTTAAAAGATGAGCACTTGATATAGGACTATGCATGGGGGAGAGTCAGGAGCTTGGAAATGTTATCTACATCAAGTTTGGCGATGAAATAAATACACATATTTAAGATATATATTACCTGGTTCCCCTGAACTAGCACCAGGAATTTTCCAAAATTTCATCACCTTATGACACTAAATAATTCAGTGGCTCCAAACACCTGAACAATATGATGATCTGTGGTGGTCAGCCTCCCTGATCCGTTCTCTCATCCCTTCATTTTCATTCCTTTACCTACTTTTCTGTGTGCTTTACTGCTCCACATAACAAAGCACATGTTCAGGATATAATGCCGTTTCAGACTAACTTTATATGTCCAGGCACCGTCTGCACGTTAAAGGACACGACTGGTGACGGCTCATACAGCTTTATATGTGTGTAATGACAGTAATCTCTATTAAAAAATTCTCTGACCATTGTATAAGCAATGCTACCTCCGATGCCGCCCCTGCTACCTCCTGTGTCACCCCCTCTACCTCATAGATTGTAAGCTCTTGCGAGCAGGGCCCTCAGTCCCAGTGTGTGAATTGTGAATATTTCTTTGTAATGTATCTTTTTTGTCTGTACATGAACCCTACAAATTGTACAGTGCTGCGGAATATGTTGGAGCTATATTAATAATAATAATAATATTATTATTATTAGCCTGTCGCTAGGACCCAGCATATTCCCCCAACCTGCTGATAGATGGGTTTAGGGCACTTGAATCAAACAGTGTTTTCCCTTGTGAATCGCTGCCTCCATTGCTGAGATATCGCTGTTTTTGTCAATATGCAAATGAGCTATTTGGAGCAACCACAAAGTAGAGACTTAACACCCTTTTGCATATAGATATAGATCCTGCTTATTGCTGCCGGTGTAATAATTGGAAACTGTTCAGTAAATTTGTCGTGTTCTTAAAAACTCTCTAGAGCGACCTACAATAATATATTCTGTCCATAGCACAATCTTGTTCCAGACCTCCACCAGCTGTATGTAACCACACATTTATTTATATATATCAATGTAAAAAGAAAACCACAGTGTAATGTGTGTAGGAAGATGTTTGTAAGACGTCTTCTGATATCAGTGCCTGCATTCCCTAATCTCTCCTTTTCTGAAGCACATTCAACCTCTCTACATGTTATGTCTATGGAGGTAGGACAAGGGAGTGTCTGCTGGGCAACAGCTGCCACACGTGCCCATCATGATTGGAAAGCAGAATGGAGACTAGTACAGATATACAAATGTATGGGATGTTTGAGATTTATCCTTCTTTTGATGGAAATATCTGTCATCCATTGTCTCTAGTCAAGTATCTGTGAAACTTTTACTTATGGTGTTGGAATTTCTGATGCTGTTTTGCAGGGTTGGACTGGCCTTACAGGGTTCCTTGGGGTACTGTGATGGGAAATGGCTCTGACACAGTACTATCCTCTGTTTCAGCAGAGGACAGTCCAGTGAAGCTGACTTGTTAGCCATACACTTGTCACTAGGATGTATTTCTTTATAGGATGATTCGCAATGATATGTCCTGTGTTTGCAAACTAAGAGTCCATTGGACCTCAGGCAGGTTTTGTTATGATCAGACTGTCTCATGAAAATGCATTATTCCATAATTTAATGGTTGAGAAGTGGCTGAAAAGCAATGTCATTGCAAGTTTCTTTTTTTTTTTCTCCAAAGGACATACCCCCCGCCAACTTAATAAGGTTTATCCTGCAGATAAGTCATCAATATCAGATATGTGAGGATCTACCACCTGCCCCCATTAACTTAGCTGTTCTCAGCAACTGATTCACAGAGAACGGCGCTGGAAGATGATAGCTCTGTTCCCTGTGTAGTGGTAAAACTGAGTCACTGAAACTTAGGTCCCATTCAAGTAAATAGGAGCTGATCCGCAGTACCAGTCCTGGCCACTACACAGAGAACAGTGCTGTCTGCTTCCTGCTCCATTTTCTATGTAGCAGCTGATATTGGTGATCTATCCTTGGGATAAGTCATCAATATTGTTAGCCTGGAGGACCCCCTTAAGGTATTTGTATCACAAGTTTGAATACACCTCAATATAAATACAGATCCCAGACCCCTGAATAAATTTCTACCCAGACCAGACACCCTAAGCTAATACAGAACCCAGACTAGACACACTACTTTAATGCAGACCCCGGAGAAGAGGAGCAGACTATTTAGTCAGGACTCAGGAAACATGCATGGCCTTGTGGGAAGCCAAGTGGTGCCTCATTTTAGGTAGCCCCCTGAACACCCTAGAAGAATTGATTTGAATGATTTATTCTGTTGTATTCTAGACATTGTATTCCATTGTGTGATTTTTATATTTTTTTTATATGGTAATTGTGATTTCAATATTTTAGAAATACATGAATTAACAATTCACAGTGAATTATTTATTTCTATTAGATTGTTAAACTATTATAATAATTCTATATTTTTGTTTCCATTTTTCAGCAAGTTACGGGTAGAAGTTTTGGCGACAAAGACTTCCGTACTGGACTGGAGAATGGAATCCTTCTGTGCGAGTAAGTCAAACCTTTTTTTTTTTTTTTTTTCTCGTTTTTTTCTTTTCATATTTTACAAGAAAAAGTTTTGTGCTGAAATTCAGACATAGTCCAGACATATACAGATTTTGTGACAGAAAACATGTACATGAGCTGTGGTTTGTATTCTTAATGATGCCGGCAACCCTGGACGACACTCCCACATATTAAGAGCTATGGAAATGGGGAGGAAATTCCCAGGAAACCATAAATTCTATGAAACCTGTCTTCATTATTTAATGCAAATAATTCTGCTGCTTTGTGTAGTTGAGGGATAGAAAAGAGTCAAGTCAGGAAAGTGTGCTAGAATAATAGTGGAGCTGTGTAGACTAGCAGTGGATTGCAGTATTCCGTTTTTATATAGATGACCTAAGTTTGGGATAAGTCATCAATATCAGACCGGTGGGGATACATAACCCAGCACTCTTGCTTATTAAATTAAAGGGGCTGTGGTATTCTGGTAAGTGCTGTGGCCTCTTCACTGTATGGCATAGCTCTGTACTCTGAAAAGTGACTGTGCCTGGTATTGTAGCTTAGTCCCATTAATTTGAATGGGGCTGAGCTGCAGAAGAACCACGTCACTGGTGTATATAATGTCACAGTCCCTATGAAGAGGCCGCAGGTCTCGCCCAAGCACCATGGCCTATTCAGTCATCTGTGTGAGGGGCAGGAGCAGGACCCCCACAGATCTGATACTGATGACCTATCTTTAAGGATGTCATATATATAAAAGTCTCAGAAAACTTAATAAAATTCTTATGAAATAGATGTTTGATACACTTAACATATTATCAGAATGAACCCCTGAACTCTGAAAAACCAATGCATTCCCAAAATTGGTAGAGTAAGATTGGATTCACACTAGCGCTTGCTTTTCGTTCGGACTTTCCATCCCCCATTCTGCTTGTAAAGTGTGGAGAGAAAAGTCCTGTAAGCAGGACTTTTCTCTCCGCTTTTTTCAGGCGCAAACCCGGCGGCCCTCATTATAGTCGGTTTCCTCGGATAACCGCTTTTTAAGCGAATTGGGTTTCCGTTTTTCGGCAACGGAACCCAGAGTGCAGGTGTGAATCTAGCGTGAGGGAGCTACACATCTTTATAATAAGGCATTGTATGGTGAGTTGGGTAGAATAAATGATATAATATGTACTTTTACCACACAAATTCTTCTGCTGTAATACAAATAATTGTAGAATTGGATTTGGAAAATTGATGTAATTACCAAACTTTTGCTGCCACTTAAACTTCTGATATATTAATATGGCTTAGGATATGCTGTCATCATAGGGGGCCAAATGCCGAATCCCTTTGGCATTTTCTTTGCATAGTGCTATTCTCATGCATGTGCTATTTACAGAATGTCTCCGATCAGCACGTCACTGCTGTGATAGGAATACCCCTTTAATTCTGCTTATTGCTTCTGTTGGCAGCTTGTCAACAGATATATCACAGACGTATAATGGAGTAGTTTTCTGTCCAGATTACTGTGCGGTGCTTGGCATAAAGACTATAGTTCTCATGTGAAAATCACAAGGGCAAGCGTAATCACTGAACATGCAGGCAATGCTGGAATATCTGAACTCTGATTCTAGAGAAGTGTGCTTGCAGGAATGGTATAGGCTATTACTCAGGAACTGCAGGAAGATCAGTAATAGCTAGATCAGCAGAAGATCTCTCATATATATATATATATATATATATATATATATATATATATATATATAAGAAAAACCCACAATGGTTACAGAAATAACTTGAATCTGACAAAAATAATAATATATAAAAATTCTATAAAAATGAACGTCAGACATTGCTTTTCAACCATGCTTCAACAGAACTTTTTTAAAAAACTCATGAAACAGACCTGGACAAAAATGATGGTTCCCTTAACTTAATATTTTGTTGCACAACCTTTTGAGGCAATCACTGCAATCAAACCATTCCTGTAACTATCAATGAGACTTCTGCACCTCTCAACAGGTATTTTGGCCACTCCTCATGAGCAAACTGCTCCAATTGTCTCGGGTTTGAAGGGTGCCTTTTCCAGACGGCATGTTTCAGCTCCTTCCAAAGATGCTCAATAGGATTTAGGTCAGGGCTCATAGAAGGCCACTTCAGAATAGTCCAATGTTTTCCTCTTAGCCATTCTTGGGTGTTTTTAGCTGTGTGTTTTGGGTCATTATCCTGTTGCAAGACCCATGACCTGCAACTGAGACCAAGCTTTCTGACACTGGGCAGCACATTTCTCTCTAGAATCCCTTGATAGTCTTGAGATTTCATTGTACCCTGCACAGATTCAAGACCCCCTGTGCCAGATGCAGCAAAGCAGCCCCAGAGCATAACAGAGCCTCCTCCATGTTTCACAGTAGGGACAGTGTTCTTTTCAAGACATGCTTCATTTTTCCGTCTGTGAACATAGAGCTGATGCGCCTTGCCAAAAATTTCGATTTTTGTCTCCTCTGTCCATAGGACAATCTCTCAGAAGCTTTGTGGCTTGTCAACATATAGTTTGGCAAATTCCACTCTGGCTTTTTTAAGTTATTTCTGTGACCATTGTGGGTTCTTTCATTAAACGAGGGGTACCAACAATTTTGTCCACGTGTGTGTGTGTGTGTGTGTGTATATATATATATATAATGTGTGTGTGTGTGTTGTGCTATTCTATTCAGAAAATTTATGTGGTACTATAAAATTATGAAGAACCACAAATTTGTTACAATTATATTTTTAGAATTAATTTCCATATGTAATAATTCATGGGAGAGGCCCCAGTTTAGTCAAACTCCCACATAGTCTTTGAATTCAGTTTCCTGAAGACAATAGCTCCATGCTGGGATTAGCTGAACCACAGCTGCAGATCTATAGGTTGCCCTCATTATGATATGGGGGTTCTGCATTGCTTCTATTATGTAATCTGTATTCTTATGTCCGCCTCTTCTCCATACGTTCCTAGCTGTGTGGGTGGCGTATTTTTTATTTTTTTTATGTGTACACCAGATCTGGTCTCAAAAAGCTGTAATTTTCGTCTAATTGTTGAAAGTAATTAGAGACTCCCTCTCATCCACTGAGCTGCTATGAGCTCATGAATTGAGCAGGTCTGGGGCAGGCATGTGGCTATATAATAAGGACGGAAATAGGGGAAGCTTTTATAGACCTTTCTTTACATTGTGGTTTAATTAGGCCTTAGAGGTAATTGGGTTCTAAGGATAGAACACTAAGAGCTGTTATTGTATGGTATATTTAGTTTCTATGTTTGTATTAGCCTGTTTAGAGGATTAGGTAACATGATTGATGTTACTAGAAGGTAGCTACATTCTAGTGGTAATGTAATTGTTGCACATTTGTAGGCTGTGCCAAAGCCATAGACCATGCAATATAATAAACCAGTATCATGGTAGCAAAGAATCATATAATTACATACAAAATATGTACTAATGAGATTCATAAACATATTTTTCTTAAGTTGTTGATCAACATGACTAAAATTAAAAATAGTTGGGCACAAAGAACACCAGTCTTTCTCTTCTGCCTCCAATCATCATGACAAAGGCAAGGCAAGACTACTTTTAACACTAGAATAGTTTCATCTTAAGGCCCCACATTGAGAAAAAGCTGCCTTTTTTGTTGCATATTTTGCTGCGTGTTTTTGAACCAAAGCCAGGAGTGGCTAGTGCAGAAGGGAGAAGTATAAGAGCTTCCTATATATTTCCCAATGTGAGCGCCACAGCCTCTATAGACAGCTGATTGGTGGGGGTCCTGTGTGTTGGATCCCCATCGGTTACATATTGTTGACCTATGCTAAGGGTAAGTCATCAACATGTAATAAGTCCTGGAACAATGCTTTCAAAGGAAAATTTAGAAAAATATAATAAATCGCTCTTAATATAAAAAATATCCAATATTCCAAGATATAAATATTGCTTACCTATACTTAGAATGGGCCATCAGAGTTCGATTGGTGGGGCTGCAACCCTCAGGACTCCTGCTGACCTGCATGATGTTAGCATTTTATTGCTTACAAGATACAGAGGCTCATTTGTATAGTATAGGAATAGAGCCAACACTCCGTATGATATGAGGTGTGCATGGAGGACCTTTCCAAGTCAGTGCACATATAGTATATATCCACTACACTCTCTCTTATATTCATGCTTTAAATATATTTGTTTAGTAACCTTCCGTAATAATCCAGGCAATAGTAACGTGAAAACATTAAACAGAGAATGAGGCCATAGATAGAGTAGCTGGACCCTTCAGTCTCTTAGGAACTTCCCCAGCAGTATCTCTGCTTATTGGTCCAAAGGCAAGTAGTAATGTCTCCTGCTTAGCTTGGTAACATTGTTTAAAAGGTATTTTTGGAACTTTGGTATTGTTGTTCTCAGGGCTGTGGAGTTGCCTCTGGTTCCTCTATTTTTCCACAGTCCTGCTCCGACTCTGACTGCTTCATAAATGGCTCACAGCCATAGTCAGCCAGAAGCATTAAATTCATTATAAAGCCAGTGATTGAATTCCTATGAGTGTAATTATACCTAACAAACTATGGATCTAATTATACAATATCAATAAATGTATAATATAATTAAAAATAATCATTTTATTTTGAAGCCGACTCTAAATTTTTTTTCTCACTCCACCCAAAATTGGCCTTGTCTCTGACTCCACAGCCCTGGGTGGTCTATCTGTAGACTAGGTATCAATATCAGAGCAGTGTTCGTTCAGTAAGTCGCTGAAGGCATTGCAGCACTTCAAGCACAGCACTGTACATCCTATAGTGGCGGTGCCAGGTACTGCAGCTCTGTGCGGGTGAATAGAACGGAGCTGCAGAGACTCTACAAATGCAAATCTACGTGGCTGTACCTGGTAATCAATGAAGAGGATGGAATGGTCATTGAAGCACCATGGCCCCATCAGCCAATTGATCAATGGGAGTTACAGGAGTCTAACCCCCACCCATCAGATATTGTTATTGTTTTAATGGTGCATCTAGGGAATCTTCATTTATTCTTCTTAAAATGGAAGAAAATCATTGAAAAGCACCTAAATTCATAGGCGCCAAATTGGGATTGGTGAGAAAAGGACACAGCACATAGAGAGCAGTGTTTTCTGAATTGCCATCTGAGTGTAGAACTTTCTATCTGCATTACTTCTAGTGGACACACATGTTGCCTTGAAGCAAGATTAGCATATTCATCAAGGTCATCTAGCTCTCATTCATGGCAGCCGGCCAAGACCATATTTCCAGAAAATTTCCAGTTGGTGGGGCCATCATGCTGGGATGGAGTGACTTCCGACAGTCCAAGGCTCCGTTTGGGGATAAGATACAGTAGCACACCATTTCTGTTGGCGTGAGGCCAAAACTTTCATCATCCAGCAGACAAGTGTCTACTGTACCATCTTATCATTAGCTAATCCTTTGACAGAGAGGCTTTCTTAAAGAAGTACTACAGCCTGCAAACCTCTTCAAAGGCTCCACTGCTCTCCCTTTCTTAACAAATTGGCAGCTGTTGTTACTTGTTGGCCTCTTCATGTTTATGTAAATGTAGACATTTTTCACTATTTTAGACATTGCACAATGGCAAAATGAAATAGCTATAGCAGCAGGCAGGAGATTAAAGAAGAACCTATAAAGCATATATTTTACATTCAGCATTAGTGGACTAACAACCCATATCTTGTGGAGTTCACTGCATGGTCAGTGTGGTAGAAATAGTAGTTTACAGCAGATCAGAGATGGATTATCACAAACATTTGAGGACATCAGCAAAACCATGGAGATAGTGCAGAATATTGGAATTGCATTTTACACCAAAAAAGATACTAGTAGTTGAGTAGGGACAAGACCCACCAACGGCACGTTCATGGAGAACCAGCCCAATGTAGAGATTTTTAGATCTATGTGGCAAACAGGTTCCAGAAGAGAGGGCTGTTATTCAGAAGTTGTTTAGTTCTGAAGGCTACCCAAGCAGCCCAGGTTTTCAATTAGAAGGCATGAGATCTCTTTCCATCTAGTTGGCTCCTCCAGCCTACAGATCTGATGTATTGTTCCTAGCCACTAGGAAGGCTTGGAAGCCACGGTTGAGTTGGGAGGAAGTTTGTCGAAAGGTTGAAGGCTGGTTCAGGTTTGGCAAGACATACATTTTCTAGTGACTGTTTAATTGACCTAGAACAGTTTTTATTCACTTGGGTTTCAACTGTAAACCACAAAGGTTGAATGAGATGACATTGCCCCAAGTATATGTGAGAGTGCCAGCATATTGGAGACTTCTCCAGCAAATTTTAGGTTCAATGCAGTTTCTCTGGTATCTTGTATGTCTTCCTCAGAGAGGGTGATACCAAGTTGAGTCTCCAAAAAAACTAGAAAGAGGGTCACATTATCGTGTATGAGTGCAGCTAATTTGTTTGGTCTTGGCCTGGTGGGCATCTATTTTAAGTCATAAATTTTCTGCAGATATGACTGCAGCGCCTTGAAATCTATAAGAAGTGTTTAATTGTGCAGAACAGTTGACTTAAGACTGGAGGAAATGGGCATTCATATAATCACGCCATAGAAGTGAGACACAAAGAGAGAGACGCCGTATAGCACATCGTAAAGAGTCTTTTTAGCATTACGTCAAGGGGATTTTTAAGGAATGTAGCGTATAAAGCTGAGAAGGTAATTTTTAAAGATCAATTTGCTACTTTTATGATCTGCAGTAACAGACTACACATCGAATAAAGTTGACGGGCAGAGATCCTGAGCGAAATGGTTATTCATTTCTAAAGTTTAAGGAATACCCTGGGAAATTACACTTGGAAATGTTGATCCTTCTCGCTGCACCAGCACTTGTCTGGCCAAGGATAAAATAACCATACAGGCTGATCATGTTGGATGGGGAAATTGTGCAAACCTTGTGAAGCCTCTCTGCCATGTTCCAATAAGGAAATGAAAAACTGAATAGTTTGCTGGTGAGGTATATGGATGAATTAATTAACCACAGAGACTGGCGGTATTTCATCACTCCATTATGTGATTGTATCCAGCCTGACATAAGATGATGTTAAAGTACTTATGTGACGGCATTTACACTCTTATTATATGTCACCTTTTCAACTTAAAGGGTATAGTCCAGGCTTTATATAGCACTCATCTTTCTTATGAGTAACGCCTCATGATGTGTAAATATTAAGTATAAATAGTAACTAAAATGTCAAGTTGCTGCAACAGGTAAATATCCATTTTTAATTAGTGGAATCCTAGTCCAATAAGAACGTTGTGTACATACAGATTTAAAGTAAAAGTACACTTTTGGTAAACACCCTTTAAAGGGGATGTACTTTTTCATACTGTATACTTCTATTTCCCATGAAATAACAGTTTTGGAGCAACTTTCCTTAAAACTATACAATAGCCAGTTTTTCTTAAAACTCTACATTGGGCTTTTACTCTGTTAATCTTCTGGAAATATATGAATAAATTGGCAACCAATGGGGGGAAGGGGGGTCCCTACAGTGATACCCTTGAATCAATGCTGCCAGTGCCAGGGAGTATAGGAACACTCCCCTTTTGACTAGGATATTGGTAATACCCATTTATAATAATGGAGGAATAACAGAGGGACAGCACAATGCAGAGTTAAAAGAAAAGATAGTCCAGAATTATTGTTTTGTGAGGAATATATGTATTTACTAAAACTGACATGTAAGAAGAGGTTACAGGGGTTTTCCGGGCAAAAAATAATGATGACCTCTGCTACGGACCAGGTTACTGTAGATTAGTTCCCATATACTTGAATGAGAGCTAAACTGCAATGACTCAGATCATCCACTACACAGAGAACGAAGCTGTCTGCTTCCTGCTCAAGTCTTTGCATATCAGCTGCTAAGAATAGCTGACTGGTGGCGGTGCCAGATGTTGTACCCCACCAATCAGATATTGGTCATCAAAATTTTTTGCCTGAGAAACTCCTTTTAAAATGGTTGTCCAGGAATTGGAGAAACTCTGGAGGGGCTCAGGACAGTGCCGTGCCTCAGTCTAAGGAAGCTGTGGACCCCACGTGATCGCTAAGGTCAGCATTCACATGAAGGGACTGTGGACATCCACTACAGTTTGAGAGTGCTTTGTGCTTTTTTTTTTTTTTTTTTTTATTAATGTTACACCTTCTCTGGGCCCTTTTGGAGTTTACCCAATTCCTCAACCTCTTAAAAACTAGTGCTACACATTGTGGAAACAAAGCGGAAAAATATGCTGCATTTTTCAGTCCCAGCAAAGTGAATGAGAATTTGTTTAATCTCATCCAAGCGCTGCGGGGAAAAAAACACTGCAGAACTTACAGCATGTTAATTCTACCTGTAGAAATGCTGAATGTTACCCATGGATCAGGGAAATAAAAATGCAATAAATTTTGCAGCATTTTTGCCACTATGTTTCTGCTGCATTTTGCAACGTGTAGCCTCAGATTGTTCATCCTTTGTCCTGTGTAATGTTCTGAATATAGTCAGGTTTTACCCAGATAATCCCTGTGCATATGCCTATAGAGTGCCATGCTGAGACCAGACCGTTCAATGAAACGCTCATGAAGTCCATAGTACAGTATGTATGGATACCAGTTTAATGCTAGACATTTATCCATAAAATGAGTAAAGTCCATAGCTCAAGCTTGAGCTATGAATAAGAGCCACTATCACAGATTTTGGTGGTGGTAGACTCCCTTTGATTGGAATAAGCATGTAATGTATTCGTACAAATAATGGACACTTTAGGCTGTGTTCAGACATCACGGATGTTTTTTCCCATGTGCTTTTGACACGACTTTCACAGAACGCTGACATGTGAACACAACTTTGCTTAGATCTAATTGCGTAATTTTCCAGGTGTGTGATCTTTATATATACAGTAAGCCTCGGGATCTTCTGATCAGAGCCAAGTTATAATCCATTTTAGGTGGTAACCTCCTACATGTGATGAATTTAAAGCTGACACCTGTAAAATATATTATCTTCACTCAACATGCCCAGAACATCATGCAGACAGCTGCTTAGTGTGTAGGACATCATTGCTTTCGGAGGATTGCTGGTTCTGTAGGTTTCTTGTTGGTGAAGCCATTGTAATATTTACTTTGCAAACTTCCCTTTAGGCATGTACTAAATAAATAATTAAATGTCATTGTGTCCTGTAAGACTGAATGTTCTCATGATTTTGGAAAAGCGATGCTAGAATGAACCTGGTTTTCATGAGTCTGATCAAATCCGCTTTGGCATCTCCTTGGGAACCAATATCCTGGTTCTTAGCCCGTTCATGTTTCTGCTATGCACTGTTGCTCACCTTCTACAAAGGGGATTTCATGTGTACAGTTGGTGGAGGAAGAGTTTTCTCAGTATCAGACTTTTTAGACTATAAAGTGACCATTGATATTTTTATTTGGTAAAAAATGTTCCTTCATGTTATTTGACTGCAAAATGTAGAATTTATCAGATTATTACAGTATTAAAGCTCATCTGTCAGATCTTCTATGTTGCCCTATGTGAAAGCAGTGTGAGATAGAAGGGGAGACTGTCAGACATATTTTAATTTGGTATTTTCATGTAAAAAGATGTTTCAAGGGATTTTCCAGCCCTGGAAAAAAAGTTAATAGGACTTTAAAGGGGTTGTGCCACAAAGAATATTTATCCTCTATCCACAGGATAGAGGATAAATAGCTAATCGGTGGGGGCCTGACCACTGAGACCCCCACCAATCTGAAGAAACTGGGAGTGTATTACCCCCACTGAGCATTCAGCCTGACTGCAGCTGCCATCTCCCATTCACTTCAGTGGGAGCACCACAGAGATCAGTAGTACAACACTCAGTTATCCCCGGCCATCCGGAGTGAATGAGACCCATGGGTACATCCCATTCAGCCTGGGTACTACTAAATTTAGTCAGTGGCGAAAGTTGGGCAACATGAAAATTGGAGATAATATATCCCGGGATTAGGGGTGTTCTCAGTGGGCAGACGCCCACCAGTCAGATATTTATCCTCTGTCCTATGGATAAGAGAATATTCTTCGTGGCATAACCCCTTTAATGGGTACATATTAACATAGAAAAAGTTACTCACCTCTCTCCACAATCCCCCACTGTTTCATGACGAAGTCCCTGCTGAGCTCTGTTTCATGGATGTCCCTCAACACCAGGGAAAATGCTCTGAGATGCCTGTCCAGCCAGTCTCTGAAAATTCCCCTGGTGTTGAGATACACCAGAAATGCAGACCAGTGGGCACTTGGGTAGCATCTTATTTCAATATCAGGTTGGTGGGGCTCTGACTCCCCCTAGTGATCAGCTATTCTCAGTTCTCACTGGTGCTGGAACTTTACAGTGGACAGAGCCAGTAGCAGCACCCGTTCACTGGATAAGCTCCTAGCAATTTCCTGTGTCTCAAAAATGGCACCAGGAACTAGAGACCAGCAGGGAAGGTTCGGAATAGCAGTGGCAGCGGACTGGTGATATATGTTTTTGCTTGTTATTTATTTGTTTTACACGTTCTGCCCCTTTTGGTATACATTTTTATCTAGATGGAAAACCTCATTAATCTGAGATCTACCACAGTGATCAGCTGGTCACACTGAGCTGATTTTACTGGGGAAAATTGTCCTTGGCCAAATGTATATTATTACATGCGGCCATTCAGATGAATGACTCTTCATGGACAATACATGGACAGCCTACATTTTCCAAAGTGAGAGTCATTTATTTTTAACAGTTCTGAGCTCTGGCACTGTTCACTTTTGGATATCTACATACACAGTGCTTAATGTATATAGTGTGCGGTCTGGCACTCTCTTTGCACATCAAGCTATAAATCTGAAGCTGTTTTTATAATTTTACGATTTATAGAGGTTCCACCTCTGATGCACCCATGCTTCATGTTACTGTGCCCAAGCCTGAAGGTCTGGATAACATGTGGAGGAGATCTTCCTGGCAGAATATGTCCTACATACTTATTTATTGAACTACATGGAGGAGAATGCAGATGTTCTGGAAGACTGTACAGTCAATACTGGGCCCTGCATGGTTTTGTCACTATATTTAGGTAATGTTTTTAGTTGAGCTTTGTTTTCCAACGGAGACCCCCAGCGCAGATGTGAACCTAGACTTAGGGTATGTTCACAAGGAGTTTTTTGCAGGCTACTTCAGAAATTAGGAAATGTTATTGTGTGTGTGTGTGTGTGTTTTGTTTTTTTTTGTTTTGTTTACTCCAGCACGTTGTATGGGCCTGGAAACTTCACTTTAAAAAAAAAAACACTTAGCGGTTTTTTTTGCGGCTTTTGCAAAAACCACAGCAAAAAAAACACACAGCTTTTTTTCCACCTTCCAGGTGAAATCCACCTGAAGATAGGTCATGTCGCTTTTTTTTTTTTTCCTCTAGCTGAAAGAATCAGCTAGAGGAAAAAAATCTGCTTCTGACTCCCATTGAAATGAATGGGAGGTGGATTCCAAAAACTCTGTGGTAATGGTTTGTTGTCGTGATTGGTTGCCAATGAATAGGACCATAAATGCAGTAACTTTCTATAGTCTGAGACTTGTAAGAAATCCAGCCATAGGTCATCGGGCAGGGACACTACATGCTCCATAGTTTTCAAACTATATATAAAAAAAAAAAAAAAAAATCCACTTGCACAAATTAATCACCCATATTCTGTGATGCCAATTTGATGATATTGATCAAATTCTCTATAGGAAAAAAAAATGATAAAAGAACCGGTTAGTACATGGTGGGTTTCCCTTCAGCCTCACCACAGAGTAGAATAAGCATTAGGCAGCTGCGGAAAAGCTACTTTTTTTTTTGCTGCTGTTTTTGAACCAAAGTCAAGAATGGATTTAAGAAAAGGAAGAAGTATAAGCACTTCCTATATATTTCCCATTCCTTTTGAAGCCACTATTGACCTTGGCTGAAAAAGAACGCAGCAAAATCTGTACCAAAAAAAGCAATCATTCTGCAACGTGGGGCCGTAGCATTACATTGCTTTTCATACTTGGCAAGAGATGCTCTTTTTACTTGCTCCTCACGCTACAGCAGAGACTATTCATTTTTAAGGCTAAGTCCCCACGTAGTGGGGCATCGCAGTTTTTCCCGCATCACTTTTCACTCTGCAGTTTTTTTTCCTCTGTGGACCTTCTGCTTCAGTTATACCTATAGAGAAACCACCGGCGTTTCCGTAGGTATAATTGACATGCTACGATTTCCAAAAATGTGATGATTTTGGAAATCGCAGAATTTCCGCTGCACATATTTTTCTGCAATGTGTGAATGGGATTCACTAGAATCCCATCCACTCTGCAGAGACTGTAAAACGCCATGGTTTTTGCCGCGGCGTTTACGACACATGGGGCCCCGATCTAAAATGGGTTTTGTAATCCAAACAACGTCTTTAAGAAATATCACACTCCCATCTCCCTGTGTGAATAGGCCCTAATT
The DNA here is from genome assembly GCA_947044405.1 of Leptodactylus fallax. NCBI lineage: Eukaryota > Metazoa > Chordata > Amphibia > Anura > Leptodactylidae > Leptodactylus > Leptodactylus fallax. The sequence goes on from CAMRHE010000132.1 coordinate 3,795,827, forward strand.
GTTTAACTTTTTTCTATGTACTGTTTTTTTTTCTCTGTTTTTAAGATTTTATCACATGAACCTTATTTATAGTCCTGTTTTTCTGCACTGCCCAAAATATCCTAAACAAATAGAGGAAAAAACCTGGACACAGAATATTAGCCATGACTGAATAAGTCTATTTATTACATTACAGACCAATACATTTTTTACACATACATTCTTCTGCCAGGATACGGCTTCTGTCTGCCTGCCAATAAATGGCTTACTGCTGCCCCTACATAGAGCTTTCTGTTAAAATCAAATCTGGAAAGAGTGATGTCATAGTTGGACAGATAAGTTTTAATCTGCCCAAACTGGACCCTGCTCGAACTGAATATCCATATAAGACTAATAATGTCAGGGCTTTACAGATATTAACTTGTTCTTTAGTCTTCCTTGTAAAATGCAGCAAAGCAAGCTTGTTCATTAAAAACCACTGTGCAATGAGATTTGGTGGCATAACCCTTTGTTATCCAGGCTTCTTGCTGAATACATACCACTAGTGAGGACTAAATTTAAAATCATCTGGAAAAAGATTTCATTCCTCAAAATGTCTTTAAGTAATGATAAAGCTGTGCAGAACGTCCCTCGTATATAGATGTAGCAGAGCTGAGTTAGTTCTCTGTGCCAAATTTTGTTAGGAATGCATATATACTTCAATGAAAGATCATGAGAAACTGACAAATTCAGCTCTGCTACATCTGTATATCTCATTTCAAGAGTGGGAGCGATTCCAGCAAAACGTAGGATAGCAAAGTCCAATTCAGATTCCCAGCTCCTAACCTGAGAGTCCATCAGCAGTGAATAGTGCTGTAGACACAGACTGCCATAAAGCAGCCGGCACCTGCCTAATAACCCAACTCCGCTCATAAAGTCATGGATTCTAAGAATAATATAATAATAAACAAAAATAGATTTATTAGAGGTTGACCTAACCTGTAATAAAAGTACATATAACATAAGCTGGTTTAATGTATATAGTGTACAAACCAATCCATTGATGCAGCTAGGCTTTCTAGTTTATGTAGTTCTCTGCTATATCCTTGTATTTATATATGCTGGCTAAACTAGAGTGGTTTGTTGGTGTGGTCCCTGGTAGCCATCGTCTGGGGCAAGCTTTTACCGTGCTCTTATCTCGGCTATAAAGTGCAGGATCACAGGTATACATCATCTGATATATCAGAGTGAGCAGTGATTGCATGTGTATTATGAATGTATTTCAATTGAACAGCCGCTTTCCTTAAAGGGGTTGTCCAGTTTCAACAAATATTGTTATTTTTTATATAATGAAATGTTCTACAATTTAGTGTCCGCACAATAATACCTAGTAATAAGCTGTGCACCTGTGTGTATATCACATGAATTGCAACAATCAAAGATCTAGAAAACCGTGAGGAATTGATACAGAAAGTACATTGGATTATTGTACAACTTTTCATTATACAAATTATAACATACAGTCATATGAAAAAGTTTGGGCACCCCTATTAATCTTAATCATTTTTAGTTCTAAATATTTGGGTGTTTGCAACAGCCATTTCAATTTGATATATCTAATAACTGATGGACACAGTAATATTTCAGGATTGAAATGAGGTTTATTGTACTAACAGAAAATGTGCAATATGCATTAAACCAAAATTTGACCGGTGCAAAAGTATGGGCACCTCAACAGAAAAGTGACATTAATATTTAGTAGATCCTCCTTTTGCAAAAATAACAGCCTCTAGTCGCTTCCTGTAGCTTTTAATCAGTTCCTGGATCCTGGATGAAGGTATTTTTGACCATTCCTCTTTACAAAACAATTCCAGTTCAGTTAAGTTTGATGGTCGCCGAGCATGGACAGCCCGCTTCAAATTATCCCACAGATGTTCAATGATATTCAGGTCTGGGGACTGGGATGGCCATTCCAGAACATTGTAATTGTTCCTCTGCATGAATGCCTGAGTAGATTTGGAGCTGTGTTTTGGATCATTGTCTTGCTGAAATATCCATCCCCGGCGTAACTTCAAATTCGTCACTGACTCTTGTACATTATTCTCAAGAATCTGCTGATACTGAGTTGAATCCATGCGACCCTCAACTTTAACAAGATTCCCGGTGCCGGCATTGGCCACACAGCCCCAAAGCATGATGGAACCTCCACCAAATTTTACAGTGCGTAGCAAGTGTTTTTCTTGGAATGCTGTGTTTTTTTGACGCCATGCATAACGCCTTTTTGTATGACCAAACAACTCAATCTTTGTTTCATCAGTCCACAGGACCTTCTTCCAAAATGAAGCTGGCTTGTCCAAATGTGCTTTTGCATACCTCAGGCGACTCTGTTTGTGGCGTGCTTTCAGAAACGGCTTCTTTCGCATCACTCTCCCATACAGCTTCTCCTTGTGCAAAGTGTGCTGTATTGTTGACCGATGCACAGTGACACCATCTGCAGCAAGATGATGCTGCAGCTCTTTGGAGGTGGTCTGTGGATTGTCCTTGACTGTTCTCACCATTCTTCTTCTCTGCCTTTCTGATATTTTTCTTGGCCTGCCACTTCTGGGTTTAACAAGAACTGTCCCTGTGGTCTTCCATTTCCTTACTATGTTCCTCACAGTGGAAACTGACAGGTTAAATCTCTGAGACAACTTTTTGTATCCTTCCCCTGAACAACTATGTTGAACAATCTTTGTTTTCAGATCATTTGAGAGTTGTTTTGAGGAGCCCATGATGCCACTCTTCAGAGGAGATTCAAATAGGAGAACAACTTGCAATTGGCCACCTTAAATACCTTTTCTCATGATTGGATACACCTGGCTATGAAGTTCAAAGCTCAGTGAGGTTACAAAACCAATTTTGTGCTTCAGTAAGTCAGTAAAAAGTAGTTAGGAGTATTCAAATCAATAAAATAAGGGTACCCAAATTTTTGCACCGGTCAAATTTTGGTTTAATGCATATTGCACATTTTCTGTTAGTACAATAAACCTCATTTCAATCCTGAAATATTACTGTGTCCATCAGTTATTAGATATATCAAATTGAAATGGCTGTTGCAAACACCCAAATATTTAGAACTAAAAATGATTAAGATTAATAGGGGTGCCCAAACTTTTTCATATGACTGTATATATATTTTGTGAACCAGGACAAGCCCTTTAATGATCCAGGGGGTCTCTTTACAGATGTCTCATATGTACCTTGTGGCTTCCTTGTGTACCCCAAAGTGTCATGTTCACAAAGTAACACTAATGAAGGAGCTAATTCCAATAATAGGTATTAAATACCTAATATTAGCAATATTGGAGTAGGTTGACCCAGCCATACTCAAAGAAAACCGTTCTTGACTGGAGCTCTACTTTGTTATCCTGCTTCTCAGGGCTTATAGACATGACACCATGGTTATGGATCTTGGTACCATTGGTGTATGTCTTATGGACCTATATGGTATCTCTGTGTAAAATCAGAGGCATAAAGGGAAGTATTGTATGGGTTTATAGTTTTACATGTGTATTGTATTCTGTCATGTGTCGGAAGCCTAAGAGAACTCTATGAGGATGTTTGCTGCCAAGCAACCTCGACAGACAAAGCCTACATATCCCCTGGGTTTTGCTGCTATATTGTAAATATGATAACCGTTTCTCACAAAACTATATATCAATCTTCTCTATAATATGCCACCCACAGATCGCATTGCGTTTTTCACAGGTTCCCTTTAATTCTGGCATTCAGTCTGATCACATCCAGTATAGTAAGGTCCTTAGATATTTGGATAGTTTGTTGCCATAATAATTTCATTACTTCGAGAGCCTGTTGTAATGTGTTACAGTTGCTATTTCCTTCCTTCCTTAGTTACTTGGAACAATTTCTAACACATTGGAATCCCAATTCTTGCAGTTCTGTCTCCGTACCCGATTAGAATTAGTCCAGATATCCAAGAATGTAAAGCCTTATTGACCTTGTCCTATCAGTCTTTTTGTTGTTTTGGTTTCCAAAAGCAGGACAAGTTATCAGGGATTTCTAATCGCCATTTATTGAGAGGACGTTTTTGAGAACATTTCCAGCAGAGTTGGATGATGTTGGCAGCACTGGAGTAATCTCTGTTACCCTGCCAGAACCAGCTGCTTTTCTAGTTCCCAACAATTAGGGAGGAATCTCGACTTGTACTTGAATCCAAGAACAAAATTCCCACCACACCTTAAAAGCACAAAACAACACTCTGCGTGAAGTATACTTGTTGTAATGCAGATGTAGGTAAATCGCGGATGTTGTATCATTCACTAAGATCCTTCTGGGACTGGCAAGGGATGCTGGGAAAGGAATCTCTGCAAAAATAACTATTTAGCTACTAACCACAATGGTATAGACATAGTACTAATGGTAGTATGGAGGACACACAAAGGCTAGAGTAGCCAGTCAGCATGATTTGTCATATCTATGTATGGAAAAATGATGGCACCAGTAGTAAATCTCTAGGTCTACGTGATCCATGCAGCTTAGCGGGAGCATTATCCACTCCACACAAGAATCCAATCCAGAGAGTAACCAAGGCACTGCTGGACCACACTTAAGGTCATAATTTCACATCTTTATTACATCTTCAAGGAATAAAAGCACAAAACGTGATGCTTTGGACATAAGGGTATTTTCAAACCGTATCATATGATAGTCTATGCTTCTGTACCCTGTGGATGGAACACTGCACAAAACCTATGGTTGACATTTTATGTCTGGTTTAAGGTGAACAATACGCAGGCAACAGATATGTGGATGAATTATGATAGCTGTCGTATTGTATTCTATGGACGTGGAGAACACCAGTCTTTGAATATACATAGCTGATACCTGGGCAGCCTGGGGGCTTCTGTTTCCGAGCTGGGGTATTGTACGTGTCACATACAATTTTTCCATATAAAGTGGTGAAGCCCTTTAACAGGGTGCGAAAATATGTATGTAATATTTCCAATCCTTCAATATTCTTGGGGCACAAACCCAAAAATCAAGGTTTCAGAACTTGTTTATGGGTGACAAAGTGTGTGGCTAACCTGATATCCCAGGGAAACAGGAAATAAATGGTCATAGCCAGAAATGGACTTTTATACACATGGTTTGTGATTTATTATGCACCACCACTTTCGGAATTGGCTATAAGTGAAGGGGGATTTATACAATATCTGTGAATATAGATGCATGAATACTGTGTATTATACATATGCAAATTCATACTGTATACAGTGATTTTATAAGACTATGAGTTTATTTTGGCTGGTGCCGATGCTTGGATACATTCATGAACATTGGTATACCACTGCCTATCCCTGCCAGAGAAGTGGTCATAATGTGCTGGCCCTCTTCATTAATGTGAATAGGAGTATAGCTTCTAGGGAAGAATTTCTCTGATACACGAGTCCAATAGAGTCATTAAGGCAGTGCACAGAGGCTGTACGGCTCCATGCTAAAGAAACTGTACAGGCTCCATGCCAGTGTGAATGAGCCCTTAGATCACTTGTGTAGTTATTAAACACTAATGTATCTGACCATCTGCTTCTGTTCTATTGTGATGTTAATGATAACTCGATATTACATCTGGATGTATAAAATGTAGTAATGTCATTATAATAAAACCACTTTCTTGGCAGTGTTTGTAATTTTTATTATATATGATATTGCAGATTGTTGAATGCAATCAAACCAGGACTAATAAAGAAGATCAATAGACTGCCCACACCCATTGCGGGCTTGGTGAGTACAATTTGCTATGTTTATTTTGTTGTTCATTTTGTTGAAAACATTTGTGCAAATATATTGTGATATACAGTTCATGGACTAATGTGAACTGTAGCTTAGCTTAAATTTCTTGTGAAATGCCAAGGTTTAAAGATTTGTCTAGAGGTAAGACCCTGATAAGTAGTAGTAAAGGAGCCAAGCGGAATTATTGTTTTACATGCTTGCCAATGAGTAACTTTCCATATAATGCATAAATAGTCATTGCTTTCTACCATTTTGTGAGTGTGGTGTCCATACTGAAGTTATATGTGTTGGCATAACATGAGATTGGCCCATTTACAAAGTCTCCCAAAAGAGTTATCTTATCCTGCCTAATGCCAGTTTTAGATGGTGGTCATTCAGATGAAGTTCCGTTTTCCATCCTTAGCTTTTCTGTAAATTTTTTTTAAAGATTTAATTTTCTTACTTTGCAAATTCAATACATTATTGCCACATGCTATCAAAACCTTCCACATGTTGCCATACACATAACCACCACCGGGTGGTCACATGTAGACATATTGGAGATTTATCATGCTTTGTACTGTTTTTATGGCAAGAAAAGTCACATTTTTATGCAAGTTGGGTTTTTGTTAAAAAAAAAAAAAAAAAAGTGACTTTTTTTTTTTTTTTGCACTGTTCTGACCACGTTCCTGAAAGGGGGCGAGACATGGGTTGGACCACGAACCCTGTCAGATTTATGATAATTTACAACCGTTTCAGATAACTGAAATCTCTATCAGCCGGTCATCTTGGGTTACTCGTCTTTGGGGTATGCCAAGCCAGAAGAAGTGGGAAAGGACATATCTGTACATGGATTACTCAAGTCTGCCACACCTGTCCTCCATTCAGGCTTATAGAGTGAGCACAACAGGGAACCCCCCCCCCCATGACATACACATACCCTAATAGAACATATGGACCATGGTTGTCTTTATAGGACAACGTCTTTAATAAAGTGTCTGTAAACCGGGTATATATCAGTGATACCTCTGTGATATATTCTCCAATGTAAATTAAATTTGGATCATTTTCCTCACCTTTGAATAATCCTTATTTGGGTTGAGATTTATATCAAAATAATAAGAATTCCAATTGAAAAACTACAACATAATGCGTAAAGTGGGATAATATTTGATGGCACCTTCGCAAAGGAAACAATATTTTCCAGATGTGTTCAGGTATTTGCATGTGTTTGTGATATCAAGTTTTCATCACATTTCACAAAAAATACCTACGGAGCTGAGAAGAGAATAGAGCTCAAAAACTTAACTTCATGTGCTTTGTTTTCAACATGTGTATGGAACGTTCTATCGCAACCAATACACAATTCACACTTGCACTAAAATTTTTCACTCCCTATTTCTTCTGTTGAATTGGACTGCATCATTTATACCAAAAGGGCTCTGGAATTCAGTTCTGCTGCAACAGAATAGCTCATACTTTTGGAAGGAGTTGTCTCAATACTCCGTCCCCTGTCCATATATTGGATTACAGCGTATGGATATCATATAGGTAGGCTCACCTTTGTTAGCAAGTGTGAAGAGCCTAAAGTGGCTCTATTCCTGCTTTGATGCTGTCCTAGTCACCCGCCAGTTTCTGGTCACTCTTGACAAACAGGAAATGACTGCGCTACAGGCTTCAGTGGTGACTAGCCTCAGACAGTGATGGTCTGTGCAGCATTTTCTATGTGTTGTGAGGCACCAAGCACTACGGGTTGGTGGAGGACTCAGGCCGCAATGATGGGGATCGGTGAGGTTGAGTACCTTGCCGTCGGTGGCAATATTAGTTAACTGCCAAGGGGCTTACAGGGTAAGGACACTCACTCAGGTTTTGTTGATGAAATTTTTGAATTCAAAACCAAGGGTGATCATAAAGGGTGAGTCGGAACTCCTTGCATCATAGTAATCTATACTCTATATCAGGGGTAGGCAACCTTCGGCACTCCTGCTGTTGTAAAACTACAACTCCCAGCACGCATACTTGCTCTGCTGTTCTTGGAACTCCAATGGAAGTGAATGAAGCATTTTGGGAATTGTAGTTTCGCAGCAGCTGGAGTGCTGAAGGTTGCTGACCCCTGCTCTATAAAATACAGAACAGTAGAGTCCCGGAGTCCCAGTATCCTATCCTGACTACATTTGAAGTGAACAACCTGAACATGTGTCCTTACCCTTAGGGGCCAGACTTGCAACAATTTGCCAATTGCACAAGTGTAAACAGAACCTTAAAATGTAACTGTGTCCAATTGTATAACTGCCCTGGTGCATTCACACAGTAGTGTGTCCTGCTTGACGCCTCACTCAGACAGGAGAAGGGGACCCCCATTCTCTGGATTGGTGAAGGTCCCATCAGTTGGACCCCTACCGATCAGAGAGTCATCCCCTATGCTGTGGATAGTGAATAACTGTTAAACTTGGGCTAACCCCTTTAAAATGGTGAGCAATTGATTTACAAAGTAATGTCACTGTTCCTTTGCCTGTCCCTTTCCTTTCCTATTTACAAAGGTCTATTCCATACTATCGTTTGACCTTTCAGCACTTTACTTTATGGCATTATGCTATTACACAGTTGCCACCAATTAGCTGTTAATGAAGTTAGCATACAGGAATCCCTTGTTGATGTGATTTCCTACGGGAGTGTGCGACATTGACAGTGATGTATGCAATAGTCAGCGTTCGCTTTCAAAGCAATATCCAATCACTTGGTCTTAGTAAATTTTTAAGACATGCTGCCAAGATGCTCCGCAGTTACCCCTGATCTCCCCATTAACACATTTAATGTTTACGCCTGTGTTTGCAGATTTCATGTGATAGAGACCTGGCACATATAGGTGTTACATGCTGTACACGCAGTGTTCGTAGTTATATCAGCGCTTCTATAGGTTTTAGAGCTTTACTGAACATACAAGATGAGCAATTTCCCAGCCAATAATACATGTAAAATGGATTCTATACTGTGACTATAAAAACTGTGACAGGGTATGTGTATACCCTAAATGTACCACCTTAGCACACTTGCCATATATGCCACTTATACAAACCCTGTAACCTGTAGAATCCCTTGACCAGCAACTGTGTGGAGTTAAAATATTTAAAAAAAAATTTCAATCACCACCTGGGTGATCACAGAATAATAAAACTGCTAGACCTTCTGTTCTTATGCTGTAAATGTATTATTTCAGCCCCCACAGCTATGTTAAAAGCTATACATGAACGTGGGCTCTCCATCTGCTGCCATTGTTCACAGCACCTACTCACATCACCTCGCTCCAGAGAATTTTATTCCTTAAAATTCCAAGGTTTGACATTGTTTGACACAGTATGACACAAGTGTGTTCCTGTTTGCCATACACTTCAATCACGGCCTATATCAAAGGCATACTGTACATAAGAGATGAGGAAATAATAAGTGCACTATAGCAGGAAATTGCTGCTATGGTACAGGCAGTATGTCCACATTGCAGCACAGCTTTGGATGTTGAGATAACAAAGCTGTAGAATATTGTATTAGTCCCTTACGTTACAAAGGGTATTCCTATCTTACACATGTATTGCATATCCACAGGGTATGCCATAAATATCTAAACAATGCAGATCCCACCTGTTGGATCTGTACCTATCTCCAGAATCACGGCTCTCTTGACCCTCTGCCTTTTGCATACACATTGGCACTGTCTCTGGCATTCTATATTGAATGTAATTTTAAACGGGTTGTCCAAAAACCAAAATTAAAGTTATATCCTTAGAATAGACCGTTAATATGAGATTGGTGTTGGCCCATGTTGTTTGCTTGGTTTATGGAACCAGAAACAGCGCCATACACTGTACGGTGGCCCAGCTGCGCTATTGCAGCTCAGCTCCCATTCGATGCAAAGAACCAGAACAACAGATACATGGACCGCTACCACAGCAGCCAGATACAAAGCCCGACAGACCTCATTAACTATAGTGGGATCCGTCGGGTGTCTGTTCTTCCAAACTGAAACCAACAGACGAAAAAGTTGGACTTGCAGGACTTTTTCATCTGGCATTTTTTGGCACACACTGCGATGGAGACTCTAACACAGATGTGAACATAGCCTGATCTGTGCGAGAGCTAGGGCATTCATTTTGGGTCTTGTACACCCGCTTTGAGTTAGTGTCCCATTGAAGACCATTATATGTTTACAATATTTTAACCTGAGGATCCACTGTTCTTCTTTTTTCAATATTCAGCATCTCTCCTGTTCGTGGGCGGTGTCTGATCTTGATGCCCAGCCTTATTTAAATGAATGGGGATGAACTGCAATACCATTTACAGCCATTAATAAGAGTGGCACTATTTCAATTGGCAAAGAAGCATTTTTCTCCTGCTAATCTCAGAAACCTCTTTAGTGTAAATATGTCCTAAAGGGGTTGTACAACTACTTTTAATTGGTGATCAATCTTCAGGAAATAAGAGTTATATGGACGTATAGGTGGTTGCATGGACATACTATTTACAGTGTTTGTGTTTGTAGTATACAGACTACATACACTCCATAGACCATTCAGTCATTGGCACAGACTTGTGGCCTGATATTAAATTTCAGAGATATTAAAAGTAAGTTCTGCCCAAAATGGCTTTCATGTCTTGTGGGATCTTCATGTGTTTCTTATAACAGTTTGGTCCTAGAGCTAGGATCCTGATCGGCTTCGTCTATATACAGAGTTGGTTGGGAATCAGTATGTTGGCTGCTCAGATCCACTGCAGTGGCCATAGTGTTCTTTGTAGAAAGGGATTATATGGACAGGCCAAGGCCAGCTGAACAAGAGCCACTTCTATGTAGAAGGTCCCAAACAGAGGGACCCCTCTATAATGTCCAAATGCCTTAAAAGAGCAAGATCTGAAACTGGACCGCACATCATTTACAGCACATATATCTTTTTACGTGACAAAGGGGTGTTTGCTTTCTACTTATGCACCCATGAACAGCTTTAACCCTTCCTGGGACAGAATTATTAATATTGTCTACTACTTAGACCATGTACACATAGACCAGGAATTCTAAAGATGCGCAAAAATGTGACTTATGCTGGTTGATAAATTTGGTGAATCTTCATACTTTTGCCTAGCTTTTCACCATCTATTAGTATGATTTGCACCAAAATTTTGTAGAAAATTATTTTCGACGTTTGTTGGCACATCTTAAAGCCCACGCTTTAGTACCAACTGGCATAGATTTCTGTTCTAGCTCGCTCTAGGAAACTGGTGTGAGTTTTAGTAAAGCAGCTGGGCCAATCCCAACCCCACAATGCCCACATTTGTAGCATGTGGCAGGTGAGGTACAGATCGGGGCTTGAGGTGCACATTGGACACAAGAAAGGGCCTTGTGCCAAATGTGCACTTCCAATATCATCCCTTTGCACCAAAAAACTGCTGCAAAGGGAATAATAAATTCCCCCAGTGTTTTTGGCCTTTGTGAAAATGCAGCAGAAAATAAAATGCTGTGTTTTACAGTCTGGGCAAAGTGAATGGGATTGTATTTTATCTCATCCACACATTGTGGGGGCAAACAACATTGCAGCATGTTAATTTTCCTGTAGAAATGCTGCATTTTTTCTCCATTGACTTCTATGGGGTGAGGAAGAAACGCAGCAAAAACATTGTGTCATTTCAATGAGGAAATACTGTGGAAGATAGCAAAATGCAATTGCAGCAAAAGCATGTGTAAGTGCAATTTTTTTCTGCAGAATTTTCATGGTGTTTTCACTACGTTTTTTTTCCACAGTGGTTTTTAGCTGTGTTTCTGCATTGTGTGACCTTACCCTAAAACACATAATGTGGTGCACAGTGTACTCCAGGTATTTGGTGTGAACTAAGACAGAATACTGGCACAGTTTGCTTAGTAAGTCTCCTTCCTCCATTGAGCCTTATATCACACGCCATGTATGAGGTCATGTATTGCTTAGTTGCAAGACATTCATTAGGATGCAAAAATGGACCCCCTATCCACTTGAGATGTGTCCGCTACAAAAACTTCAGCATGAGAGCAGTAGGTTTCTATAAATCCCATTGGCAGACCTGTCAGAAGTTTTGGCAGTGAAGCCGTTTAGTTAATCCTGGGGGTCCCTTTAGACACTCCGTTTAGACTTTGCATGACTTGACGTTGGTGACATTGGAAATATTTTCATTGGCACTTTCTAATTAGAAATGATTTACAGGAAGCCCCAAGAATATGTGGTGATATTATTGAGGTCGCAGCAGTAATGTGGGCCTTGACCTGCAATGATGCCTCTATTCACATAAACATACTTCTCTACGTAGTTGTCCTTGAATGACATGGAATATTTCCTCGGAAACACAGCGAGCAGTGTTAACAAAAATGGCACCTGACCTTTCGTAAAAAGCTGGCATTTGTCACCATTAGCACAGTGCTGTCACCAGACTATAATGAGTGTGAAGTGTCTTCATCCTTCTGGTTATGGAGTCCATCCAAAAGGATTGTTCTCCCCCAGAGCCCAGTCTCGCATACCACAATGATGGCTTTGACACATCAAACTCTCTATGATGTAGAAGTCTTACGGTCTCATCCAGTATTTTATTTTGTTTGCCACAAATGAAATTGGAGTTAAAGGAATTTTCTGTTTTTATCCAAATAAAGCTTTGTTTTTGTATTAAATAACATTTCTACAACTTTCTGTTCTAATTCCTTAATGTCAGTGAGAACACTGGTTATTCCATCCAGAGGTAGCATACCCCATAGCTAGTCCTGTTCTCAGCTGACAAGTAGTAACAACTGTATCCAATCTAGACAGTGCTCTGTGAGCTAAACAGACCGATACATTGTAACAAACTATCGGAGAGAGAATTGGGCGGCTGATGCTCAGGTGTTTAGCTCACAGAGCATTGCCTAGACTGGATACAATATTATCCACTTCTTAGGTCTAGCATGCCTCCCAAATTTCAAAGCGCAGAAAGAGTGACCAAATGTGCTGCGACTGCCGCAGTGAATTTATCCCCACTCACTTCCACTTTGACTCCACCAATTCCCATCCATTTCTCTTTGTGCCCCCACACAGTATAACGTCCCTACAGTTACCCTAACATGATATGCCCTCAAATTAAAATGTCCCCTCCAGTTGCCCTCACAGCATAATGTCCCGCTCCAGCTAAACCCACAATTTAAAATCCCCCTTCAGTTGCCCCCACAATATTATGTCCCTCTCCTGGTACCAAACAAACATTATAAAGCTAACACTCACCTCTCCTCATCCCCTTGCTGTTTCTGATTTTGTTGCCTTCAGGGAGCTCCAGGCACGATGTGAGTGATGTCCCTACATCGCACCTACTACTCCCAGAGCAGAGACAGGGGCCTAATGGTAATGCAGAGAGCGGATGGATCCCTGCTTCACCATTGTATTCAACTCATCTGCGTCCTCTATGTCCCCATACACATACCTGTGTATGATTGCGACCAGTGAGACTGGGGCAAAACTTAGGAGAGGTCCTCTACCTGTCTGTTTTGCGACCAGGAGTCACTAAATAAAGTGAATGGGTTCATGGAGGCACGAGTGGCACACAGGCATCATCCATGTGTCGTCTGTGTCGCTTTACATTGGACCTGGCAGATGCACATGTTTGTGTACATGTAGTCTAAATCTCTGAATATGTTTTTAGTTACTGACTATAATTTTACATGTTCGGGGGGGTTATGTTGGACATGAACTAAAAATTTAGCTTTATCAGGAAATAGGCAGAAACCCCACTTCCTAAAATGCTGCCTGTGTTCCTTGGTGTTATTTCTGTGGGTGCCGTGGGTCATTCAGAACTCTCTTTAACCCTTCATCTGTATTATAATTATACTGTATATATTGTCTCAATGGGCTGAATATTATTCAGTACTGCTGCTGTGGGGTCTATAAATCATTTCTCACCTCTTCCAGGTGGCAGCAGGTCCAGTCTTCAGTTTATATGTCCCCCGGCTGTTTGTGCCAGGTGACTGCTACAGCCAATCACAGGCCTCAGTGGTGACCTCTTCACAAACAGCATGTCATAGCAGTCATGTGCCATTAGTGAAGAGGTCTCTGCTGAGATCTCTGATTGGCTGCAGCAGTCCTCAAGTGCAAGCGGGACATCACTAATGATGTCACCCAGGGGACCGATATACAGGCGAACAGAGATTATGACAATCTATCATAAGGAATTTGGTCTGGATTGGGAGTGGTCTTCTCATAGAGGTGGTCTTTTGGTGACGTTTCACTGTAATTTAGAATTGGTGCAAAGTTTGTACTTCATTACTCAATGTATTCGTTAGATTTAAGCTGTGAAATGTGAACATCAGAACAATACTTTAGATGTCTCCAGCACTCAGCCTCACACTACTAGTTAAATACCATTAGATATATATAGTCTTACGTCTTCCTGATATATTGTGTTCTTGGCTGTCATTATGTGCTCTGTTTTGTTTATATATGTAAGACTTTAATGTATATTGATTCTCTGTAATCCACATATTGATTTACATGCAGACCTGCCCGCGGAGTGTGCTTAGCAAGCGACTGTCAAAACTGTTCCTATTAACTCTGCTGGTCTGTATTTCTAAAGTAGGAATAAGAGAATTAAAGAGAACCTTTCACGTCCTCATGTATATGTGGTTTTACATACCACTAGAAAGCCGACTTTCTTTCTCTCTGTCCTCGTCCATAGCCGAGTACTGTCAGAGGGGGCATTCCTTACAGAACAGTGATGACGCTGAGCTGTGAGGAACGCCCTCCCCAGTACAGAGCTATGGGAGAGTATAGTCAGGGAGTATAGTCAGCGCAGCTAGACTGTCAGGAACGCCTTTCTGACAGTGAACGGTGAAATTTAGACCCCCGATATCTCCAGCCCCGGGGCATATAACGGGAAAGCCAGCAGTGTGCTGAATTCAGCGCGCTCTCGGCTTTCTAGCGGTATGTACAACCGCATATACATGAGGACGTGAAAGATCCTCTTTAAAGGAATTTTTCAGAGTACATCACCAATGTTTTAATGGTGAGGGTGTGACCTTCTGGGGCTCTATTATACGCGTCATAGTTGTCTCTTTATGCTACACCCTGTATGCCTTTCTTCCTTTCTAGGGCAAAAAGCTGATGAATTTATACATGCAAAGGATCAATTCCAGTTAGTTACCAGGTGCCATGTGGTCATCATCATTGCTTCAGTAGGAGAAGAGAAAAAATGTGGACATCACCTTAGATGTTCAAGCAACTGCTATTCCTTCCAACCTTACACTGTCCTATATGCATGCATGCATGCTTGTGCCAGCTGAGTGTCTGTAGAGAGGGGCAATACATTTTTGCCATACTCCTGTAAAGAGAATTGGGCATGTTGGAAATCCAAAATCTCAATCCTTTTTTCACCCCAACATCTACTATTGGGAAGGTGAGGGGGGCACTTCCATATACATAGTTGGTCAGCCATTCCTACTGAAATTGGCAAATTCTGCCAACACTCTTCTATTTTGTATGGCCACCATGTCATTGCCAAATCCCAGTGGAAGAAAGGATCCCACAGGGACAAAGGATACCATATGGTGAAGTCTAACATTGCTGATACCCTCCAATGCTCCTTCATCCTTGTTCCATTTGCATTCTAGGGAGAATTGGAAGGTACCTCCACCTGTAACACAGCTCCCCCCTTCCCCCACTAAAAAAAAAAGTTCAGGCAACTTTAACATTCTTCTCCATAGTGTGTTGTGTAGGGATCATGACCGTAATGGTTGCCCTATGGTTATTGGTGCATACAGCCCATAGCGGATGCTAGACAGCTAGTTGCGGAGCTGTTATCTCACGCTCTGTTTGGCAGTGACAGTACATATCCTCCTTTTGCTGGTCTGTCTCCTTGTTGGCAATGGGTGAGAGAAGATCTATAGAGCTATAGAAAGGTGAAATTAAATGAATAGGCCTCGTGTGTCCTTGTCTGTACATCTAATGCTACATAAGAGATACAAATCAAACTACATAACTTTATTAATACCAGAACTTATGTATTAGTGCTGTATGAAAGTTATGTCCTGGAAGGAGAAGTGTTTGGGTGGTAATCTCAAGAGCACTCTGTGACATTCTCAAGTATCCGTGATACATACAGTCCAAATACATTTGCGCCGGAGCTGGCAGAGCACAGTCCAGCCTGTACTTTGTCTCACTGCCTGTACTGTATGTGTATATAGTTATTATGATGTATTGCAGCATTGTGTACTTACAGATATCTAGTTTTTAATAGTAATTGTAGGCCTTTAAACCTAAAACAACCTAGAAACCTATCTGTATATTCTGCAGGGTTAGACACAGATGGAATCGCTAATGTTAACGGCTTCCATGGGAACAATACAATACAGTAAAAGTCGTGAAATTTGTTTCCTTGTAAATCACTTGTTGCCATGAAGGGGTTAATGTACCCACTAAATATGAAGGCTAATGGGGATGATGACGATTTCAGGTAACCCCTGATGGATATGTCCTATTAAAACAGACAAGTCCAATACTTGGGTTTTAGTGTCAAGTTAAATTTGGTTACATGTTTACATAGCTTGAAGGGGTTATGTAGCAAAAATGAGTTATACCCTATCCATAGTATAGGGGGATAAATGCCCCCTGGTGGGAGTACGACCGCTGAGGTCCCCAAAGTTCATGTGAATGGTGGTGGTGTACCCTGTTGCGAATATATCGGTGGATGCACCAATTTCTATATATGGGATACATTGTAGATAGCTGAGTACTATTCTTTGCCTATATTTAGTTAGTCCTCCCATTGAAGTGCATGGAGAAGGGGCCTTCCACTATATTCACAATCTGGGTAAAACATCCCAGTTCTTGAGATCAGTGGGTGTCCCAGGGGCCGGGCCCTCACTGATCAGCAGTTTATCCCTGTCCTATGGATAAGGGATCAATCATTTTCATGGTATAACCCTTTTATTTTCATCACTGTTAAGTCATTTACATTATATGTAGTTAACACTACCTGCATATGGTTCAGCTGTTCTCTAATCTACATTGGGTGATGGGACCCAATGGTCAGAGCCACTTTAAACCTAGGGAAAATAGTGCCCTTGTCCCGGGCCTTAAAGAAATTGAGGCCCTCCCAAATTCAGCAGGACAGTCAGCATTTCAGGTGCTGTCCTTCCTTTCCAAGTAGCGGGTCCTACCAGTGGGTTTTTTAACTCCTGGTATCTTGACATGTACAGGAGGTATGTGGAGATGCCCATTCAGCCTAGCTGAGACAGGTCACCTCTGTGGCCAGTGATGGGTTGAGTGGGCATCTCACAAGTACTATTTGTGTTTTGAGACATACCAGAAAGTAAAGACCAGCAGGGATCTGGGCATCGTCAGAACTGTGGTATGGAGGGATCATTGAGAGGTGAGTATTACGTTTTTTTTTCTTATGTTTCACCTGTTGTAAATATATTTTTATTTCCATGGAAAACCCCTTCAATACGATACCACCTGATAATGTCCCCCCTATCTAAATCTGTGTTTCGTAGTAAATGAATCTCCTTCCAAGATGCTCCCGTAACTGTACCTAACTTTCCACCTTGAACCATTCAGCGCAGCTCCCCAAGCTTTGAAATTCTAAGACTTGCCTAGTTTTCAAAGAGAAAGCAGAGCAGATGTTTTCTATAAAGTAACTTATTACTGCGCATGAAGCAAGGACATCAAACAAAACTTCATGTGATATTATAAATTATATGCGAGCCATCGTCCGATGTAATCTATACTGTAGCAGACAGTAAAAAATGTTGTTTATAATGGTAGACCCCAACCTGAGGAATTCCTGCTGTGGCCGGTGACTTCCTTGTTTGTACAAACCTGACAGGGGAACATGCCAGCGCGGCCCTTGTACATAACAGCCGGACGTTGGAGTCTGCCAAAAATGTGTAGGTATTGGTTTTATTTTCCTTTTTTCTTAAGAGGAAGAAGGGGGAGGTGAAGTCTTATTAATGGAGAGGAAGGGATACTTGTGGTGTAGAGCTTAAGAATAAAAGCACTATTGACTATGCAAAAATTCAGTAATGCCGTATGTAACGTGATCCATCGCTTTGTAACCTCGTGGTGGCAGACCTGGTCAGACCACCCCATGTGCTTGCTCATCACCAACTCTTATTAACTACTGCTCCATTCAGATTTAACCTGGACCTCCCCCCCCCCCCCGTAAACTTATTTCTCAAGGACTGACACCAAAACCCTGGATTAGATTTATCAAGGTAATGAAATCTCTCTGAAACAAAAGAGTCTTTGGCTCTCCTGAATGTATGCAGCAGTTATTAAGCTCAACATTGGCTCGGCTTTCATTTTTGCAGCTGGGAGACATTGATACAGGCTCCCGAAGTATAACATCTGGAGCAGCTGGGATGGTAGACTGTACATGCAAAGCCTGGATGGGGTGTCCATTAATAGTAAAATCAGTTGTGCTCCCACAGTGTACTGTACAAGGAGTGCAACGTAATGTGTAACAGTACATTTCTCATAAGATCAGGAGGAAAGCCGCAGGAAATGGTTTACAGACGAGCATAACCTTTCCATATACATCATCATAGGTTTGATTCTAAATCTCTATCCCCCGAGATTCAGAAGATATCAATCATGACATATGAGCGCACATATGAATGTTTAGCGTAACTGTGAACCTATGTAAATGTGTGCAAAATTCTATCCCCAAATTGGAAAATAATAAAAAACTTTAATTCTCTTTTTTTCATCTGCAAAAAAGAGTTGTTCAGTACCATATCTCTAGCTCGTGTCCTCTGAGCTTCAGCAGGTTCTACCGCTTGAATGGAATAGGTGCAAATGACCGTGACTTTTATATAGGGGCATATGGGGGATCACCAGGACCTGGGAGCTCCCCACACACGTTAATTCTCTCTTTAGTGTCCCCACACAGTATAATGCCCTACACATGGGGCCAGGGAGTGAGCATTGTGTAGGCTTCTCAATACTTACTGCTCGAAAGACCCCCTTCCTTCTCTGCTCTGGTGCTGGTATACACTACATCAGAACACTGCTAGCGACAGGAGCGGATAAGGAGCTAGGAATCCTAAGAGTGGTGAATATTAAGAACTGTACTCACCATTTGCTTCCTGAGTCCTATAAATAACTAGTGAGATTTTCCATAAGTAATGATGGCAATTACCAGTGGAGCCGGGTAACCATTGAACCACTCCTGATGTTGATCATCATTTGGGAGAGCGGTGGCCAGCCAGGGCTAGAAAGGGGGCAGTTTTAACTGTGAAACTTCCCCCTTGTGTATAACCCTGCTTTCAGATATTTTTTTTATATTACATGCATGGACAGCCTGGATAGGCATTGGCTTTGTTTTATATTGCAGAACAAGTCCATTCAGATGAATGGCTGCAAAAACACAACCCATGGACAATGTGGTGCTGTTTCAGGAAAAAAATCAATACCTATGAGTGTTCATAGGTGATTTTGAAGGTAATACACCTGACTGATCACTACTTTAGGCAAACCTCACACCCATTACAAGTCAACAATCAGTTAAAGTGGTGTTTCCATTTTGATACAGATCTGGCCGAGAAAGGCTGGAAGTCCCGACCACCGGGTCAGGAGGTATGGAAACACCCAGAAGTACCTGTGCTATGCAGCTTCAGTACCTCCCATAGAAGTAAATAGGAAACGGTCTAGCACAGCATGCTCTGCTGTTTCTATAACTTTTAGGGGTGTTATGGAAACAGAATAGAACAAACGTGTTGTGCTGTTTCCGTAATTCCTGAACCACGTCAGGCAGTCAGAGACACAGGCATTCAGATGAGAATACCCTCTTAACACTGATTTACATACCACTTTGACTTGGAGAATTTGGTGGGCCTATGGCCACAAGTCGCCCCACTTTTAATTCTATTACACACTTGCCTAATATAAGTCCCAGGGATAATGAAATAATTTCGTAATCTGATGGTATAACAATATACGCACAGTTGTTTAGTTGTAGGAATCACCCAGTAATAACATACACAGCCAAGTATTTTAGTTCCATGTTCCCTTCCATGTATCCAAAAATGGGATTGAATCTCAACTTCTGAATAGAAATATTTCCTTTAGCAATTGTTTTCTATTGTCCTTCTGCTGGTCTGGGTTCCTGTTATTAGAAGAAAATTTTGGAAGGAAATATGAAGCCAAGTACACTTGTGTAAATATGCCCTTAAGCAGATCCCTCATGTTTTCTCAAAGGTTCATTGAAAGTGACCCTACACTTACAGAAGTTCATTCTCTGAACTTCCATTGTCCCAAATACTCAGGATAGCAATAAAGGAATGGTCTATCCTCACAGGTTTGAAGATCTGCCAGCCCATACACTATATTGGGAGAATCGACTTCCTTATTATTTTCATACATTTGTCAAAAGTAAATCCTAAATTGCACAAAATGATTGATTCAAGCATTCCATCCAAGCTATTTTGGTCCAAGATGTAACTTTTCTCTACTCTGAACCTATAGCAGAGGTGTAGCTATGTATTCCTTCACTTGGGGCAAAGGTTCAGGTATCTAATTCTATACCTGTAATTCTGTACCTAAATATACAGTAGTGACTTTTTGGTGCCACCCATTGCAACCAGCACCTGGAGCACATGCCCTGGTTACCCTCCACCCACAGTTGAGCCCAGGCCTATAGCCTGCTCTAGATTTGAAGATGCATTAACCTACATGCCCAAGGAGCTACTATAGGTCACTCATCCATTGGTGGTGCAGCAGTAGTGAATGTCCCAGATGGCTGTGGTGTGAAATGGCCATGAAAAATGTATATTTATAATGGCGGTTTTGCCCCCGAGGGGGCGTCGGTTTTCATGCATCCCTCATACATTTTTAGTGTATTGAAGGATCCGTGAATAGAACATGATTTTATTTTTAGATGGCTCATTAAAATGGACCGTCAAAAAAATTGGTCATGTGAATAGCCCCGATTTACATACAGTGAATGTAATGCAACCATTAAAAAGAAACGGCAGTCACACGGCCGATTTTCACTGTAGGCTTATAAGTAGATACCATGATAGATGATGGACCTGTTACTGACTTTGCATTGAGCCCAGGAGCTACAGCTTCTGTCTTCACACTTTCACTTGAATTGATACTCCCTGTTGATACATTTTCAGAATGTCATACTATTAGATACTATTAGACGCTATAATAGACATATGTCTTATTTGCCATCATCTTAAGTGCCCCTCTTTGGCCATGAAAAAGCTGAGAGATAAAACATCCCTGACATTTCCTTAGAAAGAGTCGTTGTTAAGACTTGAGATTTTGCTCTTATTTCAGAGCTCGCTGTCGGAGGAAGGGATTAGACGTGCTACAATTAGAGACATGTTAACCTTGGAATAACTTCAGAGATAGTAACAAGTCTGCAGAGATAAAATGGTATAATAAAATTGGCAGTATTTAAAATGAAGTATTTTCTGTTCCTGTATTTCTTTATTCTGCCTCCTAAACACACAGTGATCATAGGGATTTGAGGGAAATCTACTTAATGCCTACAGCACTAATGGACATACATCCGCACCTTGTTGCTGGTAAGGTTTCCATTTTAGCTTAAAGGCTATTATTAGCAGTCATACATTGTAATTCGTCTTGTGCTTGTGGATGGAAGCAGCTGTTGTCTTTCTTACCAGTAGCCGAGATTAGGTTACAGGTTTCTAGATGCAATAGGCAGATACTATGATTGTAAGCAAAGCAGCTTCTGTGTCTGTGGGAGCTCAGATCTGGAGCGTTAGAAAAAATAAGGCTCCATTTACATTAGCATGGTGGCTTCCATTTATCACTGTAGCCAAAACACAGGGGTCAGTACTCTACAAATTACATTGACTTAAAATGGGGTCCACGTTTTGACAGAGAAAAATAGTGCTTAGGATATGTTAATAATGTGAGATTCATGGGGGTCCAACATGCAGCCCGCCACCAATTAGCTGTTCTCCACACAGAGTACAGAGCTGAAATCAGAGGGCTCCGTACACGGTGTTCCCCACAATCACATATTAGTGACCTAAGATATTATTTATTTTTATAGCACCATTAATTCCATGGCGCTGTACTTTATTATATTAATTCCATGGTGCTATACATTATTATACTAATGCCATGGTGCTATACATTATTATATTAATTCCATGGTACTGTACATTATTATCTTCCATGGTGCTGTACATTATTATATTAATGCCATGGTGCTTTACATTTGAGGGTTTATATACAATACACAAACTACAAAAAACAAGTACAATAGTCACAGTGACCAACTCTACAGTGGGATATAGGGCCCTACCTGCAAAGGCTTACAATCTATGAGGGAAGGGGGATAGAGACAGTAGGTGAGGGTAGAAGCTGTTGGGATGGTGGTGAGGTGGCAGTAATGCTATTGAAGGTTGTAGGTCTTCCTGAAGAGATGAGTCAACAAGTTCTTCTTGAAGGTTGTGATTGTGGGGAACAGTCTTATGTGTCATGGTAGTGAGTTCCAGAGTATGGGAGAAGTCTTGGAGGCGTTTGTGTGAAGAGCAGATAAGAGCATAGCAAAGAAGGGGGTCTTGATAGGATTGTAGCTTACAAGTGGGGAGGTAGAGGGACATTAGGTCAGTGATGTATGGAGGAGACATGGTCGGTCATGTATATCAGTGTTAGGACTACATTAAGCATTAGCAGCTCATTTATTGTAGATATTGGATTACTCCTTTTAAAAGAGGATCACTGGACATTTAACCAGGGTTTCCAATTTAACAGAAAATAATTTGTCTGGAGTCCACCATGTTGACACTTGAAAGTTGAAGGTATTTAAATGGTTAATACCCAACTGTGATGGTGACTAGAGGAAGACTTTACTTATTGGGAACCTATCAGGTGCCTTATGGGCGCTAAAACACCCACAGGTCCTTATAGACCCTGTGGTTTAGTGTCCCAAAAATCCCTATTCTAATGCTCTCCAGTGCTGAAAAAACCCCAAAACCTTTATACTTACCTGGTTCTGTACTCCGGTGCTTGTGCAATCCTTCACTGAATCTGGTACACTGAATCGGTACACTACAGCTTCAGTGAACACGCGCGAACCCTGAGACATATACAGTACGCAATGATGCCAAGGTGTAGCTTTTCAGCATTGGCAATACCAGAAATGAGTCTAGTGAGTCTCCTCAGTCTAACTATAAAGATTTATTTTTCCAGTGCAGCCATGGGCAGAGTTAGGATAGGGTTTATCAGGATATTAATGACAAATGACGAACATTTTTTTGTGCACTTTTCTCACATAAAGGATTCAAAGCACAGCGAGAGTTGTGGAGCGGGGGGAGTCAGTAGCTGCCATAAATGTGCTCATCCCCCAACACCCACTAGGCTTACTTGTTCACGGGAAGTCATTGGACCGATCAGTATATTTTTGGAGTGTGGGAGGGAACTGGAGAGACTATACAAACTCCATGCAGATGTTGCCTTGGTCCATTTGGAACCCAGGACCATGGCTAACCACTGAGACACCATTAAGCCCAGTCCATAAGGTCCTGTGGGTGGGTTGGTTCCCCAAACAGTCATGACAGCTTTTTTTTTTAAAAGGATAACATAAGTCATCCAAAACACTTGCATTTACAAAATGACATGACATGGCATAGTATTACTAAATGTTTAAAATGTGTATATGGTCCATATGTTCTGTCTGCAGTGTATAGGGGTCATAGTTTGATGTATATTGGCACTCTTGCCCTGTTCATGTGCACTTCTAACACCTGTATTGCTTGTGCAGCCTTGTACCTCTCAACTCCCCTTAAGCATGTATATGTGTCCAAGGGTGGATGATTTTTTGTTTTATTGGAAAGGGAGACAAAATATTACCAGCCCTCTGACAGTGTCTTAACTACCACTGTAATAAAGATTGGGCATGTTGCGTTTCGCATGTGACATCTGCTATCAGGAAAAGGGAGGAGTTTGTTGAGCGGCCAACAATGACCTAATGTGTGTAGGAGCCTTTACTAATATGGCCCGGTGAGATGCTCATATACTTGTACTATAGGTGTCCTTATTTCAAGGGATCTGTAGTGGTGAAAATAGCCCTTTAAACAATGAAGAAATGTCTTTTTAGTTCTGAACATCAAAGGGGTGACTGGCAGCCATTGTACAATCCGTAACTGGACCCATAACTATCATTTATAGTACTGCTCTCTGTATATGGGGCAGAGGTCTGCAGCACCTATAGTGGCTCTGCTGCAGAACATAATCCATTACAAATAAACACTGCACGTATTCATATTCTGGCCATATTAGTTTTCAGACTGCCGGTGTCCTTGTTAGTATGACCCTTCCTGTGGGTGCAGTTTTTACATGTATCTGTAGTAATAATCTTTGGATTTGCACAGCTCAACAGAAGTATTTGCCATTTTATATGAGGAGGAAAAACAAAATGCATTTATCTTTTTGGATGTGTAATCTAAAAAAAAAAAAAAATCTGACCCCATATATAACAAAACACATAACCAAGTCTATTCAGTGCGGATTTATCTTTTGTGCCTGGTACAAAGATAATAGGGGAATAAATGAGTGTGGTTTGTAGAAAAAAGCCCTTTGTCCCCTTCCACAGATCCGTCATGCAGATGTGTAAGCCAGGAATTTGTTGTTTGGAAGAAACAGCGATAACATTTTCGATGTCCTCCGAGCGATGTGTAATGAAATATAAATAGCATAGCAAGACCACCCGGCCCCTTCATTTATTGGAAGCTGCTGAGGTTTTATTTTACTGCTTATCAGAAGAGCTAATTCTGTGTAGCAGGAAATCACCATACCGAGCTGAGAACCGGAATATACTTGAGGACTTCACAACGCCAAGATTGATATAAGGCTCCCGATGCTATTATAGATGCATGTACACTCATTGCCAAAAGCAAGAACACAATATCACACTCGGACAGAACTGTAGGATTGCTGCAAAAGTCAGAATGCAGTTATGTCTTATGTAAATGATTACAGATATGATCTGCTTAGACCCTGGGATATGACACTGTTCCAAAGGTGAGACCCACATCTATAAGACATTTATGGAATAAAGTGCAGATATGTCATATCTGAAATACCTGAAATGGGAATACCTCTATCTAACACTTACTGTAGACTTGGTAACCGTAACACAGAACCAGTTTACATTATCTACATCTTCATCTTCTCTAGCCGCCAACGTTCCCATAAAATTTTATTTGTCAACCAATATGTTATTGCTTCCAGGTGTTGCATATTCTTCTAGCAAATAGGAGACACCCTGAAAAGTGACAGAGAAGCAATATATAAAAAAGTTGACTTAAAAATAGAGATGCGATTCAGTAGAGAATTCACAAAACAGAATTCTTTATGAAATCTTTGTCATAGGTAAAATAATGCCTAAAGGGCTATTTACGCTTCGGGAAAATGAAGAGAAATTTAAGCTGGCTTCCGCCTTGGATTCCTCTCCATTTTCTGTCCCACAACTTAAAGTTGAAGAAGTGTTTACACTTGCAAGCTGATGCAGAAGATCTTCTGCAATCTGATGATAGATGCTCCGTGTTTTATAGCGTCTTTTAGTCTTTGAGTCTGTGCTGGTTTTAGCATGTAAGAAGTGTTGTAGTTGTAGAACCTGCACTCTGAAGCAGTACTATGAGAATGTCCTGGCTAGTGAGTGACATCACCACAACTGTATAAGGTGGAAATTTGTCTTCCTCCAAAATAAATGCATTTTCTGTTGTCATGTATTTGTAGCTACCCTGTAAGATAAAGCGGTTTACTGACTTCCAGACAAAATTTAGGGAAGGGGTCAAAATAATACCTGTCCTAGGCTCCTTCTACCCCAGCTGCAACTGCCTGGTCCAAAGCATCGGCCTTTTGTTATGGCAATGACATAGGTCCCCATGTGGCTGCTGCAGCCAGTCACTGACCTTGGCAAATGGTCAGGTATGTCATCGCTGCAGAGGAACTGGAATCCCTGCAGTGTATCAGGTACCAGACCACCTGCATATGACCGCTAAGCCCAGTAAACAGGGGCAGCAGCAACAGGGGGCCAATCGGCATCATTGATGGAGCACCACAACAGAAGGCTGGTACTATGGACTGAGGAGCTTCAGCAGGGACAGTGGGGTGCAGGCCAATACTTAATTTTTCTTTTGCAAACTTTGCAAAATAAGTGAATGCAAAGCATTCATGATTTTCAGTACCCCCATCTAAAATTCCTTTCCTTTTGTTCCTTAATGGCACCTGATTACAGACTTTGACAAGTGCTCTAGTCACACAGGGATGTTATCTCTATGTTTCAGGAGATGTTCTTTAAAGATGGCGGCAGCCTGTACTTGTTAGTAGGGTGTGCATGGAGCCTCTGTGTGTTTAGAACCAGTATGCATTGTGTGGAGCCTGAGCTGGGAGCTACGAGAAGTAATCTCTAGGAAGGGGACAGTGTCGTAGGCTCAGGAAGAATAAAGCGCTAAAGATGATCTCGAGAGACCGTGCCAGCTAGGCAGCTGTAATCTGACCTGCAGGTCTGTTGGGTATCAGCTTGGATGAAATGCAGCAATACTATTTCACTATGTGTACAATTAACCCTGTATATATCAGTACAGGATTTCTTTATTTAAGGATCATTTCCCTCAAAAAATAGATCACATATAACAGATATATAACAGATAAACCATTGAGGTGTCCTCTGCATCTGAATGGGACTGAGCTGCACATGGGCCAGGTGACAGATGAATGTGACGTCACTGACCTGTGAAGTCGAATCGGCGCGCACCTGAGTGCTGCAACTGCTTCAGACAGATGATCCGCGAGATGTTAGATCTAATATTGATAGTATCCTAATCCATGACAACCCCTTTCAGAATCTTTCTACTTTACCAAACACGTTGTAGTCCAATATGTAATTTATTACATCAAAACCCACACAGCTATACTGTTGCAGGTGGCATTAGGATTTATGCTCCTAAATACATGGCAGTAAAAGCTGCAATTAAGTAGATGATTTGGGGTGAGATCTGTGGCGCCATATATTAAAGGTGCCAACCTGGGGAGCCCTTCACAGAGGGTGATTCTTGAGCAACGTGTCATTGCGAAAATGGGACTGGACTTTTGTTGGGTAGTATCAACAGTTGGATGTTAAGAAAGGCCATGATCTAAACTCTGTTCCCAACCCTTACTTTTTTGTATATACTAGACAGGCTAGAACATCCCTTTCCCCCATTACAATATTTGACATGCAGACTTGTCATACAGTCAGAGGTTACTGTATACTACCACTATTCGAGCACCAGTAATGCCACCATACAACATCCATACATTGGTCAGACACCAGGTGTACAACAGCGTTCTGCAGAGTATTATCACACTACAGTCTATACAGAGAACAGCGGACTCATCAGGCAAGATCCTAGACAAAATATATAACTATTAAAGATGACTTGTCACCTCTCCATGTATGTGTTTAGTATATACTTGTATTCTCCATGAAGTAACAATTGTGGAGCATTTTCTTCTGGAACACTACGTTGCACCATTCCTCTGTTATTTCTCCTTCAGTATGTAAATAAATTGGCAACTGGGTGTTTCCATTCTCATTGTCAATGTGCCTTGTCCCTATACAGTCTGATGGTGTCCAGTCATTGTTGACTGTATCAGACCTTTCCAATATCCACTGTAATAGTATGGCAGATGTGGGGACTTTAAACATACTTCCCTTTCAGGCGCTAAATGGGTGCCATAGCTGCCAGATCTTTGTTGTTTTACACAGCGGAGACCAGGCAGCAATGCCCATGATGAGAGTCCTCTCTAATATCTGGCATTAACCCTTCAAATGCTTCACTCAAATGTGACCAAGGCATCTGAAAACCAGGGGTTTATGGACAAATCTCCTGCACCCGGTGAATTGCTCTCACTTCCACTGGGCTCCCATGTGGCACATTGCCAAAAAAGGGGCATGTTGCTTCCCATAGTGGTTGGGGCTAGGAAATATTTTGATGGTGTAGAAAGTCTCTCTGAGTCCTACATGTAAAAGCTGGCAAGTATGCATAGACTACTTCCCTTGGTCCTCTCACATACACTACACCCTATAGTTTCTCCTCCTCCTTATATAGAGTACCCACCATTTCCCCCTCTTTCCCTGTTTTCCAGGTGAGTTGTTACATCTGGTATACTTTTGGTGGTTTGTGACCATTTGGACAGGTTTAGTGGATGTAGTGACACTGATGGTGGATGCTTGTTAAAGAAGATTTCTACCACAGTCATTGACCATATATTAGTAAATCAGAAGTTAGAGCAGTAACCAAAGTCTGGTAGTTGTCCCTATTCAGTAGTGGCAGCCATGTTTAATGGCACTTAATGTTGTCACCTTTTCTTGGACTTCTCAGAAAATGGCGGTAAGGCATTGCTATAGCGAATATGCTGACAACATTAGCGCTGGTGTTTGGTTTCTTTGGTTATGGTGGAAATAACCGTAAAATTAGGAATAGATAGATAGATCAATCAAAATTGATTCAATATATGAACATGCTTCTGACAACTCTATACATACAATTATATGTTGCGACAACCAGATATCTTCCTCTGGGATAACCATTAAAATTACAGTAGAAAGTGAAATCCCAGTAAAAAAAAACTGCATTAATTTTGTTGTTTGGGTTTGTCTCGTATTTTATCTTCTACTGAGCCTGTAAATATACTGAGAAACACAAGCAGCGTGCTGACACATACCTGACAAACATCATTACTTCTAGAAGAAACCGTGTTATCTGCAGGGCTGATCTGCAGTGAAATGTCTGGCATGACTTTATTGCCTTTGGAAAGAGACACTTGGTATGCAGCGACTGTGCCAAGATCCGCAGTCCTAGATATTTTATTTGTGTGAAGTTTACCTGGGTTGTCTGGACACCACAATTAAATATCTTCTCTCTTTGGGTAGCTTCATCGGGCTTGCTCCGTGTACCTAGCTGAAGTGGTATACAGCTACATTTGCCTTTATGTACAGTCTATATAACTTAACCATGTATGCTAAAGCTATTCCTATTGAAGTTACTTTATTTTGTTATCCTTATATAGCATCAGCTTATTCCATGGGGCTGTACTGAGATCCTCACCTTTCACATCTATTCTTTTCCATGATGGGGCTCACAGTCTAGTTTCTCTATATTGCATACACATAATGGGGCCAAAGGTAGCGAATTAACCAATCATTTTTCACGTTTTTGTGTGCTGCCATAGTTTTGTAGTGTGCACATACATAGTTGCCAAAAGTTGCTAAATTTTTCCAGGGACACGAAGCATGAATGACTGGTGTGTGGCCTGCTGAGGAGTTGGTTTGTTGGTGAATGACTTGCCATGGGACAGGATTTGTCAGAATATATATTTTTGCAGCACATTTTGTCTGCAAAAAAACAGCGACATAATCCAGCCAAAATGAACTCAAAAGAGAACATTGCCGTAGAAGTATGGCAGCAACTTCCTCCACTGAGGCATAGCCCAGCATGCATATATATTAGGGATCAGTAGAGAAAGCTGTCAGCTGAAGGACCCATTATATACCGGTAATTTATTCTCTATAATAACTTGTAATTATTGTATTTAGACAAATATATTACCATGGATATGCACGTAATGGCAGGGGGTTATGAGATCTAGCCTGACGTCTCCTTTTCTTGCCTTTAATGCCTAGACATACAGTATATAGCAGCTATAAATCTTTTTTTTTATTGCTAACATTGAAACTAGATGGATTTCTGAGAATCTTCACAACCTGAGAATTCCTCAGAGAATTGTGGATCAATGAGAAGAATCTTCTTGTATAAAACAATTGCCACACTTTCTGATATATTTTGCCATTGCATGGACAATGATGAATTAAGTTCCCTAGACTACAAAGGGCTCCTACTGATATTGCAGAGCTGAACTGGTCATGTCATTGCTTATGGCAGGATTGTGATTATAATGCAGTCCTGTATCACATCACAGACCACATAATGTGATAACTGGCAAAATCGCAAACTCAGCTTTGTTACATCCGTAGTGATGACCATGTGGAATCTGTTAATTCGTCTTAATCCAGGCATACGTCTGATATCTCCCATACAGAAGTGATGCATGTAAACTAAAAAGCCTTATTTTATCAGCACCTACAAAAATCTGTGGGTCGAAATTTACACAGCGCAGCCAATTGGCAGCCGCACAAAGGGCCTTGTAAACATTTCAGCTATTAACATGAATGCAGATTCTTTTAACTGCATTTTAAGCCTTGTTTTTGTCTATCTGTCAAATTAAGCCAAATTAGCTTTCATTTAAAGCCAATAAACTGTGATAATTAGCCAAAACTAGTAATCTTATTATTAGTAGGAGCGAACTTTTTTGCTTTGTGAGCAGGAATGTTAAACCTGTTTAGCGGACCTAAGTTTAAATAAACTTTTATCTACTTTGAGGGCTTTTGATTTTACTGTGTGGGGTCTAGAGGTGTCCATACTGCCCACTACAGTTTATATTTCCTTTACGTCAGACCATACTTTATACCAGGGGTCTCAAACCTGGGGCCCACAGGGCTCCTGAGACATTCTCGGCACAGCAGAGCGCCGGCGTGTGCCAGTGCTCCTTAATAACCTCATGCCGGGGCACAGTGTGTTGGAGCGGAGGCATCTGTTTCCCGCACTGCAGGATTGCTGCTTGAAGGTGAGTATGCTTTTTGGTTTGGAGGACTGCACATTATGTTATTACTGGAGGGACGAGTCTGCAGAGTCACCAAGTATGGGGGATACTATAATTCTATGGGACCATCGGACTTTATTTAAGGGCAAAGTTACTATTTTTCTATGGGGGCTTGCAAATTTCTGGTAAGTTTAAACCTACTGGTATTATTTTAATAATGTAGTATTGTTATAGTAGTTCAAATAACTCATTTATTAACAATATTGTATCAAATTTAAAAGGAATTCGGCCCAATTTTTTTCTGTGTGCAGCCGGCCATTCACCTGGCCAAGTTTGAGACCTCTGCTTTATACTATTTTACCACATAGGTGAATTTCTCCTGAACCTCCTTGATTCCAGGACATATACCTATTGTGTCACTTAATCAATTTGGCATTTGGCTACTTCTGAGAGTGTTGTCTCAGGAATCCCTGATTTTCACCCTTTAACCCCTATACAGAGATTTGGTCTTCCTGCAAGGAACCGCCAGTGGCTATCTTTAGAAGTAGTCCTAGTTTACCCAGGGAAGTTGAGATAAACCAGTGCATAGCACTGAGGGATCAGGCAAGAGAATACTCCAGGTACGACCTAGGATTAGGACTGGCAAATACGATCATCATGCTAACTCAAGCAGTGGTTGGGGCAGGTGGCACAGGGTCAATACTGTACTCAAAGTAGAGATCAGGGCAGGTGGCACAGAATCTGGTATAAGAAGCAGATCAGAGGTCAAATAATAAAAAAAAAAAAAAAAAAAATGGGCAGAGTATGAACCGTGTGGCAGACAGGGCGATGACATAGGCATGCACAGTCAGATGAAGCAACATGTCGGACATGATTATAGTTTTGTCTTAAGTTCACCATACATGTTAGATAGAAGTAGGTTGATGTTACAAAAGAAAGAATAATAATCTGGTGAGTGTCCATTACTCCAATGTAGCCAATCACATTTAGTCCAAGTTGGACGTTACATCAAACGGCATATATTGACACTGGGCGCAGTAAAATCAATCTTTCAGGGAGCGTTCTTTAATGGAAAGATTGTTCACTGGAGACTATTGGGCGAAAACTTTAAACACAGGTGACTTCTTTTTAGACAATGACTGTCTGTCTTTGTCTAAGACTAGCTCTCATTGTTGAATTTCATCCAACAAACTAGTTTTGGTTGAAATAGTCCCTTTTGATCAATTTTATTCTAATGTATATGACTACCTTAATGCATAAACCATTTTTGCACTTGTTGATCACATATTTATAGATTTTTTTTATTATTTGTTCAGTTTTTGTTCTACATCAAGTCTCAAAGAGGCACTAAAGAAGTTCTTGCTTGTGTATGAAGCTTGAGTTTGGATAGGGAGTGATGTTCCAGGGAACCAGAACCAGTAATCCTGAAGCCAAGGTGCTGAAAGTCTATCCCCTTGCACATATTGTATGTCTTAAATTCTGTGACAATGTATAAACATTTTGTTGCAGATTACTTCAAACTGTCTTCTTACACAAAGAACTTAATCCTAGGACTATGTTCTCAAACTCTAACATTACCTTATATAGTTCCCTTTATACCTTAAGCACATCACAAACATCTGGGATGTTTTCGAGGTGGTGATCTACATAAAATATCAGTGTAGGACTCATGATTCAAAGCAACAATATTTAGACAACTTGACGGGTTCTCCGGAAATATAACACCCCTAGTGCACTTCAGATTTCCAGGGTTATGTTTAGCTGTTCTTTATGGCAGCAAGAGTGTGAAGGGTAGAGATGATGGCAGCTAGAATGTCATTTTGTTTTTAGTGTTGAAGAATGTGAACAGGTCCTTCTGAATATAACACTCTCTGGATTGGATATCTTGAGTAGAGGAAATATGTCGGGACCAAATTTGTTTAGTTCTGGGTGATAGGAGTAGGAGAATGGAGTTAAAGCTGTATACATGTAGATCTCCCTAAAGTGTTCCTTCAGTGTGGTCTACTGTTTGGACACCTTCAAGTGTATGCAGATTATTTCATGGAAACTGCGTTCTGCAATTCAACTACCAATCGTCTACTACTTCTGCCACTTTTGGTCTCCTACATAAAATAAATGTAGTCTTTTGGATCTACATTTGAATACAGGACAGTAGTGCTGCGATAGTTTAGGAATTCTTGGAGTCATAAATTTCTGTAATACTTAATGTTTCGTTTAGAAGAGTGTAGTTGGACTGGGAAATGTGGCAGTCATGGATTTTTTTTTTTTTTTTTTTTTTTGGACTGAACATGGCTTTCCGAATACTCCCTTAGTCCCATCTCCCTTTCTGATGGTGGACTGATGTAGTATGACAGGGAAAACCTGCCTTATTAGTACTTGCCCTCTGACCCATACATTTCTCCTATAAAGAAGCAGACAGCTGCTGTCCGTTCATGATGTTTGCCTACAAAGTCTACTCAAGATCAGCTGTTCTTGGTCTTGTATAAACCTTTAAGCTGCTTAGATTGCTACGAAAATAATGAAAAAAGAAACCTTTGTCATTCTTATGACACACCGTAATTGCACCAAAGGGATTTTTATTTTTTTTTTTTTTTTTTATTGTATAAAATTATTTGTACCTTTTTAGTAATATGTGATACAATGTGCTTATTATGTAATTTATTAATTTAATTATTATTATATTTGTATTATAGTACATCTTTTGTCAAAAATAGCACCGATTTAGTGTAAATAATTAATTTGAGGATTATTATTTAATTATTTATATTTTTTTTTTTTTTGTAGGATAATGTAACATTATTCTTACGGGGCTGTAAAGAACTTGGTCTGAAGGAATCGCAGCTTTTTGACCCTGGTGATCTGCAGGACAACTCAAACAGAACGACAGTCAAGTGTGTATCTACGTCTACATGTTTTCCATGTATAATGACCATGACGTTGAATAGATTATAGACAGGGACGGTGAAGTATAAATGGTTGTAGTATAAACTGTGAGCTGAGCTAATGGTGTCTTATGCAACAAATACTAAATACATTTCACACCATGTACATGAACACATACACACCAACTTCGCTTCCCTATACTCATGGCCTGTTCAAAGTTGGTGAAGGCCCCTGGACAAACTTATTAATAAATATAAAATATATACATTCCATTTAACTCCTATTTATGTTGTGATGCTAGTTCATGTACAGTATATCTCACACAGGGCAAAAGAAAATTAAAGGGGTTATCTATTTGTTCAAACTTGATAGCCTAATTTTAGGATAGGCCATAAATATTAGGTCAATGGGGGTTCAGCTCTCAGCCACCCCGCTGATCAGCCATATGAAGGGGCCGTGGCATTCCCTTCATTGTTTATTACTCACATCACTGTACTGCAAGTAGAAGCTGTGTCTGGATTTACAGCTTAGTCCCGTTCACTGGAATTGGATAAAGCTGTATTAAATTGTAAAAGCAAGCTTAGTCACTACTAAAAGTACCCAGCTATCCCTGGTAAACAAAGGGGACGTGGTGCTTGCCATAGTTGCACAATCCCAAGAGCCAGACCTTCACCAAGCCCACAACTTGCACCAACATTCAGGGGCATAACTTGAGAGTTTGCAGAGGGTATTCACACCTATGAGCCTTAGGGAGCCCATAAGGTGTCTCTTCCCAATATGAGGAGATTAGTGCTATAAACTATATACTGGGGGGGACCAGGATCTTCATGTTACGCCTCTGTTAACAACTCATACCCAGATATACTAGTAATGTCAAACTATTTGACCCTGTGTATTACTCTGTGTATACTAACATGTTGCAGTAACCTTTCTACCACAGCTTTGTGAATCTCAGCATTGTACAGTCATGGCCAAAAGTTTTGAGAATGACACAAATATTATATTTTCACATGATCTGCTGCCCTCTGGTTTTTATGTGTGTTTGTCAGATGTTTTTATCACATACAGAAATATAATTGCATTCATATTATGAGTAACAGAAGCTTATATTGACAGAATGAGTTAATGCAGCAAGTCAATATTTGCAGTGTTGACCCTTCTTCTTCAGGACCTCTGCAATTCTCCCTGGCATGCTCTCAATCAACTTCTGGACCAAATCCTGACTGATAGCAGTCCATTCTTGCAGAATCAATGCTTTAATTTTGTCTGAATTTGTTGGTTTTTGTTTGTCCACCCGTCTCTTGATGATTGACCACAAGTTCTCAATGTGATTAAGATCTGGGGAGTTTCCAGGCCATGGACCCAAAATCTCTATGTTTTGTTCCCTGAGCCATTTAGTTATCACCTTTGCTTTATGGCAAGGTGCTCCATCATGCTGGAAAAGGCATTGTTGAGCGCCAAACTGCTCTTGGACAGTTGGGAGAAGTTGCTCTTGGAGGACATTCTGGTACCATTCTTTATTCATGGCTGTGTTTTTAGGCAAGACTGTGAGAGAGCCGATTCCCTTGGCTGAGAAGCAACCCCACACATGAATGGTTTCAGGATGCTTTACAGTTGGCATGAGACAAGACTGGTGGTAGCGCTCACCTCTTCTTCTCCGAATAAGCTGTTTTCCAGATGTTCCAAACAATCGAAAAGGGGATTCATCAGAGAAAATGACTTTACCCCAGTCCTCAGCAGTCCACTCCCTGTACCTTTTGCAGAATATCAGTCTGTCCCTGATGTTTTTTCTGGAGAGAAGTGTCTTCTTTGCTGCCCTCCTTGAGACCAGGCCTTGCTCCAAGAGTCTCCGCCTCACAGTGCGTGCAGATGCACTCACACCTGCCTGCTGCCATTCCTCAGCAAGCTCTGCACTGCTGGTAGCCCGATCCCGCAGCTGAAACACTTTTAAGAGACGGTCCTGCCGCTTGCTGGTCTTTCTTGGGCGCCCTGGAGCCTTTTTGGCACCAATGGAACCTCTCTCCTTGAAGTTCTTGATGATGCGATAGATTGTTGACTGAGGTGCAATCTTTCTAGCTGCAATACTCTTCCCAGTTAGGCCATTTTTGTGCAGTGCAATGATGACTGCACGTGTTTCTTTAGAGATAACCATGGTTAACAGAAGAGAAACAATGATGGCAAGCACCAGCCTCCTTTTAAAGTGTCCAGTGGTGTCATTCTTACTTAATCATGACAGATTGATCTCCAGCCCTGTCCTCATCAACACCCACACCTGTGTTAATGGAGCAATCACTGAAACGATGTTAGGTGGTCCATTTAAGGCAGGGCTGCAATGATGTTGAAATGTGTTTTGGGGGATAAAGTTCATTTTCTAGGCAAATATTGACTTTGCAAGTAATTGCTGTTAAGCTGATCACTCTTTATAACATTCTGGAGTATATGCAAATTGCCATTAGAAAAACTGAAGCAGTAGACTTTGTAAAAATTAATATTTGTATCATTCTCAAAACTTTTGGCCATGACTGTATACTGAAGAGTTTACTGGTGCAGTGGAAAAAGTTGGCTTCTCATGACCCTGTATCAGTGGGCATGTGTGCACAGATATCCTTGGCACCTCTCTGCTGCCTCTATAGCTTGCAGCATATTTAGATAGTTTGCAGAGGAATGTCTCTTGTGTGATTTATTGCTCCCCTGCTTCTGGAATAATTTGCAGTGTACCTATGTGTATGCGTAAGCCAAACTGTGGGGCCAAGTCTTATTCAGCCTGTGCTAAGAGCTAGCAACATTATTATTCTATTTCTACAGTGCAAGAATATGGCTCAGCAATGCTTTTTAACTCTCCAGCATAAATCTAGGTTATGAAAGAGAAATGTAAATTCAGAGAACAAAAGTAAATTATGATTCTTAGAGAAAACAGATTTTTTTTTTAATTGCATTCCATTTGCCTTTTTTTTTTTTTTTTTTTAAATAAATTTGCAATAATTCAGATTTTTTAAGAACACTTAGAATTTCCATTACTAGATTCAAACTTTTGTATTTGATGTCTAGAAGCCTACAATCTAAACATTCCTATGTGGCATTACACATGATTTCCACATTTTATTTTTTTCTGCTTGAAGTGACTAGATGTTCACTAGAGAGGAATCTGGCCAAGATGAGTTGTTTTTTTTCAGCATGGCCTGTGATAATTTATTCAGTACTACGGCACACCCAAAAACCCCTAGGACCGGCACAATCACTAAAACAGGGGTTTCCTGTTCCGCCTAACTGCAGTTACTTGTGTTGTGATCACACATGTACATTTCTGCTCCATTTAATGCCTCAGGTCCAGCACTAACCTCTGAATAGTCGTTCACATGTGTGACCACTACTCTATTCAAGCTCCTTCCTTTCTAGTGCTGTTGCAGTCCCTGTGTTGGGAAGGGGGTTCAAATCCTACTTTTATTCCTGCTACTGTCGATAGATGATAAATGATTTTCATGGTATAACCCAGTTAATGTTCATATGTTCCTTAAATTAGCCTTAGGCTGGGTTCACACTGTTTTTTGCAACATACTCGTCGGAAAAATCTAAGTATTTTGCCTGTGGAAACCATGGCAGAAAAGCCAAAGTGCTATAGTTTCTGTGCTGGTTTGCATGCGCTAATCAGCCGCATCAATGGGAGATGGAAATGATGAAAATTGGGGCAGGACGCTTCTTTTTTTTTCATCAGAAAAAAAAAACTCAAAAGCAGTGTAAACTCACCCTTAGACTACATTCAAGCAGCATAGTTCTGGGGTACCATCTGCCGCACCACAAATACCATATTATATTGTCAGACGATGTCTAATACTGGATTCCTTTTCTTCTTGCAGACTCTCTGATTGCAACAGGAAAGTAAGAAACGTGAGTATATTAATACTACATATCTTATCTTTATCTATCTAAGCAATATATAGATGTGCATGTTTTAGGGATTATCACCAACAACTATAATAATGGTATCCTGCCAAGGCTCATAGTTCTACAGCTGAAGAAAGTTAGTTACATAAGACCTAGATTTATGGGACCGAAGATACTGATGAGCTCTCTATAGGATAGGTCATCACTATCTGATCCGTGGGGTAAGTATGATATCCAGACCCCACACCAATCAGCAGATGACCTATCTGGAGGGTCATAAAACCCCATTAAAACTCTTGACCCCCCCCCCAATGAGGAATCTGTTACAGCCCTAAATTTGCCATTTATCATACAATGCATGTGGCAGAGGGGTCTTGGGTCCCTATAGGATTCACCAGGTGGTGACTGCTACCTCTACACCCTCTATAGCTATATGTCAGTCCAGGAAGGACTAAAGGTGGCCATACATATATGATTAATATTGGCCAAATCCATGGATGAAATAGACAACCATTTAATGTGTATGTGCCTTGCAGTTGTCCCCTGACAGCAGATGTAGAGGCAGAGAAGGATGTTAGGCTAGGTTCACACTTGCATTGGGCCCTCCATCGTTTGGGGTACACCAGGGGACCCGAATGACAGAGAGCCAGATTGCTAAAACAGCAGTTACCTGCAGACCCCATAGACTGTAATATACTTATTTTCACATCTGCATCAGAGTCTCTGTTGGAAACCGGCATGGAGGACTTTGCTCTCCTGCTGTTTCAGTAAAAAAATGGTGAAGAGCAAAGTCCTCTGTGCCGGTTTCCGTGGCGGAGTCTCCAACAGAGACTCTGACACAGATGTGAAAACAAGTGCACACTCAAATGAGTAAAGTGTCAGAAGGAATAGCTGTTGACCAAGTGATTGTTTGGCTGACAGCTATCTTAAAGTTATGGCCAGCTTCAGGGTGTTTCTGTTTCTTATAGTACTTTATTCAGCACTTTGGTGTGTCTACCGCTTTATAAGCAGCTTGTATTCTGCTAGAAGTTTGCATTTTCATCCCTGCATACCTATAATAGGATTCCATTCACTTCTCAATATAGATGTAAATGAATACATTTCCCATAATATACAAGTTCCAGGGTTTAATCTGAAATCCTAGTATGTGTTGTTTTGCTGTTCTTTCCTGCTACTTGAGGGTGTTGAGGACAGGGCTGAAGTTGGGAAACCCTCGGCAATGTTCCTCCTGGTGGACAGCACTTTTCAAACACACATCATTTGATCTGATCGGATTCCTTCTGGCTCGCTTCTTATCTGGCAAAGCATTTCTGACAAAGGAATTACATTTCTGGTGCCTGAACTGGAAGAGATTAGAAGCCGCCCATTCTGGCAGCAGTAAAAGTACTGCACAAATGGAGGCTGCCAGCAACTGAGCAATTATTCCTTTGCAGTAAATCATATTAAATGATGTGCCATAACTCGCCTCTCAGGGTTCATTGGGACAAACCAATTTCTAAAACCGAGCCAGCGTCAGTCAAATACTTTCTGCCCTGCAAGGTCAGATCCTGACTGGGCTGTCATTCTCCTCGTAACTTTCCATACTGGATTTGACTTTTTCTCTTTCAAAGCAATGTTCACATTTGTCAACAGGAGGGTTTTTACAAAGGGATTGAGCACTAATCCAATTGACTGTAATTCTCTGTTGATTTATGCCAGGAGAAGTACTAATGAATGTAATAGTGCTGGGAAACAGAATCTGAATGACTGGCTTCTCCGCAACTCTGACGCGCTTGCTGTGACTATGTCTTTATATACATTATGGCCCAGATTTACTAATGGATAGTCAGTGCAAATGTAGGCAGTCTGAAAATATGCCAGATTTATCACACTGACTGATCCTGGTGTATGTACCATAGTTTAGTTGGCTTACTCTAAACCAGAATTTTACGATATGGTTTTGGCCCACTGTGTCGCATATAAGTCATGTTTCCTTCTCTGAGAATCCACACTCAAATTTTTTAG
Source organism: Leptodactylus fallax (assembly GCA_947044405.1). Lineage (NCBI taxonomy): Eukaryota > Metazoa > Chordata > Amphibia > Anura > Leptodactylidae > Leptodactylus > Leptodactylus fallax. The sequence goes on from CAMRHE010000132.1 coordinate 3,834,979, forward strand.
CAAGTTGCAAAAATTTAGCCCAGGCTAGATGCGTCAAGTTTACACCAATGGTTAGTCCTAACTACAATAGTAAATCTGGGCCTATATATGTATCTAAATCACTAGAGATTAGTGAACGGTGCATGATAGATCAATGAGTGAAGGTGAAGAGGGCTTTAGAGTCGGAATCAGGACAAGTTTTGGGTGGAGTCTTAAAAAAACAATTCTGTCTTCAAAATAAAGTGATTAATTATTTTATGAAAAATTATAGTTATTATATAATTACATGCATATCTTATTACATATTTCCTTTCATCGGAATATAATCACAGACTTTTTTTTTTTTTTTTGAGATTTAGAGGGGCTTTACTGCTTCTGCCTGGGCTGTAGAATAATAGGAGTCTGAGTTGGTGGTTTGGCCTATGGACTCCAAAGCGCTGGAGGGGACACTGAATGTATCAGTGGAAATGCCATAGGTCAAATAGAAAAATAAGGCAAGGAATGGCTTAAAATGAAGCAACTAGCCCGTCTAGAGGGTGCACAGCAGACCTGTCATACATTCTGGCATTTTCAGGACATGTTGGGGAACTACTAGTCACGCAAGGACCACAAACTTACCAGGGGCGTTTCAACTATACATGAAAAACTTCACAAGACAGATAGTACTTGGGGATTTGACTCCCTATGCACTGTGTGGTGTTCATTATATAGTTCTGGCTTCCAGCTGCATTTAGTTTTAGCCATAGTATATCATTGGACTGTCTTTTTTTTTTCTTTTGTTAATAATAGGAAACCTCACCTTTACACCAGAAGAAACTTGTACTTTTGAAGTAAAATATTCATTTTTGTGCTTTATTTGTGACTACAATATTTGTTGTGATTTTTATGTATACTGTATGACTGCCATACATTAATTGGCGTAGCGGATGTAGGGAATCGGGTATAGCTGCTACTATGAGGCCGAGCACTAAAAGTAGCTGTTTGTTCACTGAAGTAAGGTGCAGTTGTTGTTCAATAGGGATCATTGTAGGGGAATGTGAGAAAGTTAATGCAGGTCAGAAGACCGGTAAAGTAAGAAAAAGAAATGAGGTATGGACTGGAGAGCCAAATAATAATGAAACTGTATGGTCACGATTTTGCTTTATGTTCAGTTTATGCATTGGGAAGGCTCCCTACACATTCTGAACATATCTATTGGCCCATAGGTACCCAGTGTATGCAGAGAGTGTCCTTTTTGGCATACACTGGGTGTTATGGTCAATGGGTAATATATGGCGCTTATGCCTATGTAGCGATGTACAGTATGTTGGAGGCATACATCATTGAACAACCTAATGTATGGCTCAGGCAATAGCACAAAACTAGAAGTAAACTGAGCCTAAAAGGCCTTTCAGGTATTTAAAGAGAGTGCCCTATTCCATGTTTTGCTAGGGGCTACCATGGTTACTCTGTACACCCTGGTTTATGTCTGCCCACTATTGCTTAGATGACGTCATCTAAGATAATAGAAATAATCTAGGTTGTTAGAGATGACTTGATAAAGTCCTAGTATAAATATTTTAGTAAACTAATGGCGAGAAATAGTCACATCTCCGGCTCTGTTTCCCTGTGGCCCTCACTTGTGTATACCATGTTATGTAGAGGCGAACGCCGCACACATAGCAGCTACTCATTAAGAAAGCTTATGTTATAGTGAAGTCATTGACAGAACATTACTCAGCAGCTGTTTAATATTGTCAAGTTGTGTGAAATTCTTCCAAATTGAGGCCACATAGACCTCTCCAGCCCATCTATCCTAAGCCGTATGGCACCATCCAGTCTGAATAGTACCGAACCTTTCAATTCAGGTATGCAGGTCTTGAGTTTCCTGGTTCTTTTTGCCATCTGATGACTATATTTCATGCAGGGTATCACTGTAGTTTCAGCTGCCTCTTCTATTAACCGGCTTATTCCAACTAATTTAAGATCATGTTTTATGCCTGATCCATTTCCTACATCTGTTTCTTATTGATAGAAAGGGGCAGTTGCAGAACTTTAAAGTGAACTCCCACCTTTCAGCATTATGCCGCTTCTAGATTCACAATTCTGTTCTAAGGAATTTATTAATATATGTAAATAGTGATAAATGCTCCAAATCCCTTTTATAGACTTAGGTTTACAAGATAACCTTCTGCCTGCCTGCAGCTGCCACTAGAGGGAGCTTTTATATGCTACAGTGCTCTGCTATTTTTGACAGCCCCATAAATAATGAATAGGCTCATGCCCAACCAATGCTCCACTTAAACTTCTGCTCCCTGCCGGCATACATACACAAGGGCCATGTTTGCACTGGGACCCTATTGTAGTTATCATGGGGGTCAAGTGGTGGAGATATGCTTGCATTGGCATTGTTATTTTTATTGCTCCATTATAGAAACAGCAGAGGAACAGGACTGGTCCTGAGAAGACCGCCAGAAGCGCAAGACCATCTTAATTGGAGCCGTATAGGAATTAGTGGGTGGTGTTTTGAAGAATAATCTTGTGCAATTTCTAAAGACTTTACAGGAACGCATTTTGGGGGATGCAGGCCCCTTTTTCAAGCCAACAAAGAGTCTACTCTTTCGGGGTATGCAGATTCCTTCTTCAAGCCAGCAAAGTACCTTGAAACCCGTTCCTGTAAAGTCATTAGAAATAAAACAAGATTATTTTTCAAAACATCGCCCCAGTGGTAGCCATGGTGTTATTGACCAACTTTTTACCAGACAAAATAATGCAGCATGCTCTGCTATTTTATCTGGCATTTTTGATGGATTCTGCAAAAAAACATCCACCAATACAGTAGATGTAAACATAACCTTTAGAAGTTTGGCTACAAAAAAAAAAAATTCTATGCAGAATATCAAGCACTGCCAAGAGGAAGCTTTTTGTTCTTTAATGTACTTAGTGTATATGCCCTGACGTCTGACAGTATAGTTTTGGTGTGTCCTATCTATATCGGGAAATGGGTGTGTTTGTGTTCTCTATAAGGAATCCCAAAATCCCAAGGAAACGTTAGCCCAGTCTATATATGTTGTGCAGTTTACTGACTGGGTTTCGAGTTTTTCTTTCTTACTGACTGCAATTATTATTTTTCAGCCACTTTCAATTTTCATTTTCCTAAAATTTTATTTTAAAGCTCATTATTCTTCTATATGGCTACTGGCACCGGGACTAACACAGAGAACAACAATTGTGTAGTGCCTGTAGCAGTTCAGCTTCTATTCACTTCAATGTGAACTGAGTTGCAATAACCCAGTCCAGCCACTACATAGATAACTTTTTTATTTTTCTATCAACATAAGGCCTTTTTTTTTTTTTTCATGATGAGTTGTATTGTTAGATGGCTCTATTTTGGGTTACATATAATGTCTTGTTTAGCTTTCGTTAATTTTTGGGTGTCGTTTTACTTTATCATTCTGTGGTAGAAATGACATAGTTACATTTTTCAGTGGGTCATTACGGTGATGCCATATATAGATTTATTTTATTTTTTCAAAGAATGAACTGTAGTTTTTATGGCAGCATTTTTGGTACATATGATATTTTTTGTCATTTTTTATTCATTTGTTTTTTTTCGTGGGGGCACGTGTACTGAAAATCAACAATTCTGGCATTGTTTTTGTTTTTTTTTCTTTTTCTATAGTGTTCACCATATAGAATCATTAAATTGAAATTGAGTCATTGAAATTTTATTTTGTTTATTTTATGGAGGTCAGATATAGAAAAAGGTATTTTTACGTTTAATTTTTAGTTTTTAAGATCAAGGGATTACGTGATTACCTGTACAATATATTGCATTAATTCTGTTTTGCCGTTAGACCATCTAATTAACAATTATTGTTATGTCAGGGTTACTATTGTTCTGTCCAATAGAGGGTTGCTCATTTTATTTGTTGTTTTAGAATTTTCCAGGTTGAAGGGTTCTATATCTTAGGCGCCCGAATTGCCCTTAGTGACTGCTAATTGACGATACCGCAAGTCAATTGCCGCTTACTTACATTTACTATTACTGTGCTAGGAGTGGGTTTCGTGTGAATGATTATCAGTATATTTTTTTTTTCCCCTTATTATACAGCTTCCTTTTATTGTTGTACAAATGAATTGTCATTCAATCACATATTCCCTGTCCAAATGAGAATGGGGTCCCAGAGTCCCCTGTGTGAGTGAATAGAGTGCATGCATTATCAATATCATTTATTTCTGTGGGACTGATGGAAAGCTGTACTAGGCTATCTCCATTCTCATGATAGCGGGATCCCAGCAATGAGTAGCATGTTCAGTTCATACTCTATGGACTCACTCTTCCTTGGATAAGCCTTAAGAAAAAATTCCTGGACAACCCTTTAAATACTGAAAATGTGGTCAATATATTCACATGGATGAAATATGTCCCAGTTAATGTCACTAATAATTGACATGACTGTCTGAAGTGACCATCAGCCATCATGTGCTAAGTAGTAGTTTACTTGACCGCATGATGGGCTAGTTACATTTTCATCATTAATTTGGCAGTAGGCGCAAGATTGTCAGAATTTCTGAGCTTCAGGATAATAGGACTATATTAGGCTGTCTCTCAAAGTGTACCTAAACAGTTGAAAGATGTTTCAGTCTATATTTGCATACATGAGGAGTAACACTATTTCTGGCTATTATATGACTTGTATTCTCCGTTTTTTTTGCAGTATGTCCTTGTGCAGGCTCTGCAGTATTTCTAATTCTTAGCTGTAAGACTAGAGACTAGCTGCAAAAATGTCGCCCAAAGACCGCAAATACAGAAACATGGAGTTTCCGCTCACTCAGAAACAGCATGAATGACATTATAGAACTGTACTGAACAGTATTAATGAGAATAAAGCTGTAGGGTGGGATAGGCAACTTACCATTAACTGCAGCAGCATGTCTGTGCCGCTGTCTCTGCTTCTCTCTCTTACTTAGCTCCCCCTCCCTAATCCAACTCCCCTTTCCATAGACATCTATGAGTAGCTGTAATTTGATACTACATTGAGTTGGTAGTCTGTGTTGGGTGACCAAAATGGATTCTGAAGGGATGTTAAAGGGAGTCCATCATTCGCAAAACCACTTTTAAGCTAATGGCATGTTGGAATGGCCTTTAAAAAGGCCATTCTTCTCCTATCTTTCCTTATTTTCTTCTACTGGCCGATTCCAAGATAATTTGTTTCTTCATGTATGTAAATGAGCACCACGGAGCACCCAGGGCATTCCTCCTCTTCTGCGAGCCCCCACCTCGTCATCGCTTATCACTGCTCCTTCGTCCGTTGCGGTGACTCCCCTCTTGGTCTTCTCTGTATCTTCTTTGTTGTAAGTCCTCGTATGCAGCGCTGTGTGCATGTGCAATCGGCTCTGCCACAGTACGCTCTTGTGACAGACCACCGGAAAATGGCGGCCTGATTGCGCATGCGCAGTCGCGAGAATTTGCTGCCATAAAGCTCTGCCGGCGAGAACTGTGAAGAAAGAAGACCAAGAGGGGAGTCACCACATCGGACGAAGGGGCGATGACGAGTGGGTGCTCGCAGAAGAGGAGAACGCCCTGGGTGCTCCATGGTGCTCATTTACATACATGAAGAAACGAATTATCTTGCAATCGGCTGGGAGAAGAAAACAAGGAAAGGCAGGAGTAGAATGGCCTTTTTAAAGGCCATTCCAACATGCCATTAGCTTGTTTTTGGTAATGATAGACTCCATTTAAAGTGAGTGAGCAGTTCAGGACGAAAGAGTAAGGTAGAAAAAAGCCTGATATGTGAAGAAAGAAGTTTTTTTTTAAATACAATATACTACAAAGTTTCTTATATTTATTAGTACTATTAATTTATGTAAAGTTTGCTGAAAGGTTAGTGAGCATGTAAAATATTTACTCACTGGTAATACTGCAACATGTTCTGTGTATCTAACTTACTAAGATGAATATTTAAGCTTTAAGTATACTATACATTGTGTCAGGATGGTGCCCCATGGGACCCTGTGACTTATGAGCTGTCTGTGAACCAGTCTGCCTGGGCGGTGGTAATAAGTGCTTGATAAAGTGGTATGAGTGGTGTTGACACGTTGACTTCCACTAAGAGTCAGGCTTATCAAACTTGTTTGAAGGATGAGTTTGACCTAGACCATGCATTCTCCACCCTTCCTGTTCAGTATCAAATACATGAATGTGATCTATGTTAACCTTGTGAAAGCCATCTGCAGCACATAATGGAATAATAAGCAGAGCTGTGTATTTTGCCAGTAATTCCCATGCACCAGTGCTGAAACATTACGTTTTATGCTATACAGCTGGCAGCATGTCATTCATCTGGACATTTATCAATATGGCAGACAATGGTGTGAAGTCATATCACATTTTATTCTTTATAATACATTCCTTGTGTTTCTATACTCAACTATGAGCAAATTCTGGTCAACTTTTCATGGTTGAACTTCATAAATCTGAATTTTGTGGATCCAAATATTTATTATTACTCTGAATTTTTCTTCTTTTTTTTTTTAATACGATCTGTGTTTTGTTTCAGGTGCTAGTCACTGTTTATTGGCTTGGAAAAGCAGCAAACAGCTGTGCTTCCTACAGTGGAAATCACTTGGATTTGAAGGAGTTTGAGGGTCTGCTGGCACAGATGAGAAAGGTATGGTATAGATTAAGAATGTAAATTTAGAGATGAGAGCCAATCCAATGAGTAATATTATTAAAGAAATGAGACTCAATTGACCTCTATCATTTCTAGTTTTTTCTTTCAATCTGGAGTATAAATCCTGCAAGATTTTCCCAAGAATTAGCAGGACATGCCGATACTTGCATGTCGCAGTCTGAATAATGCCAATTCATGCTCTTTTGTGGCTAAAGAACACGAAAGTTAAACCACTAATGTAACTGTGTAATACATAAAGGGTACATAAATACGTACATCTGGCTAAGTACACTTTGTTTATAGAGTCTTTTGTAGGTGAAGTGTCCCAACTGCTGAGAAAGGGACAAGAAAGGGTTAAAGGTGTTTTCTGGGATTATGATATCAATTGCTGTGATTTCTTATATTTACCAAGCACAGCACCATACATTGTGTAGTGGCTGTGCTTGGTATTGCAGTCCAACCCCATCCATTTGAATGGGACTGAGCTGCAGCATGGCCGTGGGACCAATGGATGTGATGTCACTGGCCTGAGAAAAGGAAGTGGAACTCAATATCATAGTTCTAGAAAACCCCTTTAGGTCAAACTGGTCACCAACACTGCAGTACAGGAAGGAGTTATCTATGAGGTGCCTGCAACAGGAAGGGGCAGTTTTGTCAGCAGCAAAGACTCCTTTGTGGGGACTAAGTGGGAAACTTTAGTCCTCTTTGTGCCCCTTACTAAATGTATCTATTGCAGTTAATCTGATACGATATGTTGGTTTATACCCTAATATGTAAATATAGTATAGTACATACTCCATAGCTGAAAGTTCAGGTGAAATGGTTCCAGTGTAAGGTAAAATTCTGGCTCCATGAGGAGCTTACTTTGTGAGTGATTCTGTTCTCTTTGAATTCCATTGAGCTGTACAAGTCTGTATGTAATAATCTCCCCCTAGTGGTGACTGCAGGCAGACAGAATTTTTTGTGCTGTTTTCCACAAAAGTAAATAATGGTATATAGCTAGAATATGCCTTAAAGGGATACTCCAACTCATATTTGTATTATTTAATAAGGCTGCCAATCACAGGCTTCAGCAGTTGTGTGCTGTTTTTGAACAGGTCACTGCTGGGAACTTAGGCGGTTTTCACACGGTAGTGTTTGGTCAGTGATTTTGTTCAGTGATTGAGACACAAAATTAGGAGTGGAGACTACACAGAGATCAGGTATAATAGAAATATTTGTACCTGCTCTCTGTTTTTAACCCACTCCTAGTTTTGGCACACAATCACTGATGAAAATCACTGACCAAACACTGCCGTGTGAAAGCAACCTTAGTCCCAGGGAAAGGTGAGTATTGGGCTTCTTGTGTTTTTAGCCCCACAAGCAGATCTATGAAATTTTAAAGAATTAGTTGGACAATCCTTTCAAAGGGTTTTCCCAGAATCACCATATAGATGGCCTATATAGGCCATCCATATCATATTTTGGGGACTTTGGCAGGGGCACATAGAGTCAACTACTGATCTGACATTGGTGGCCTGTTTAGTTTGCTAAAACCAAACACCCCTTTTATGTTCCTGTTGGTGGGTTGCTAACACTTTTACACACACAGAAGGCTCAAGAATACTTCGCACAGATCTCTTGCACAAAAACTTTTGCTAGGTAAGGCAAGTACTGACACTCCTGACTCAGACTATGGAACAATAGTTTTTTTTTTTTTGGTTTTTTTTTTATTTAATAACATATTTTATGTAGTTTTTTTCTTAAACATTTTAGAACTGTTTGGCTTTGCAGCTGGCAGGTACAGCGCCTTGCCTTGAACTTTTCAACCTTTTGCCACATTTCAGGCTTCAAACATAAGGATATAAAATTTAAATTTTTTGGTGAACGAAATTTATTGGTTATTTTAAACTTTTGTAAAAAATAAAAAACTGAAAAGTGGGGCGTGCCAAATTATTCGGGCCCCTTAAGTTAATACTTTGTAGCGCCACCTTTTGCTGCGATTACAGCTGCAAGTCGCTTGGGGTATGTCTCTATCAGTTTTGCACATCGAGAGACTGAAATTCTTGCCCATTCTTCCTTGGAAAACAGCTCGAGCTCAGTGAGGTTGGATGGAGAGCGTTTGTGAACAGCAGTTTTCAGCTCTTTACACAGATTCTCGATTGGATTCAGGTCTGGACTTTGACTTGGCCATTCTAACACCTGGATACGTTTATTTGTGAACCATTCCATTGTAGATTTTGCTTTATGTTTGGGATCGTTGTCTTGTTGGAAGATAAATCTCCGTCCCAGTCTCAGGTCTTTTGCAGACTCCAACAGGTTTTCTTCCAGAATGGTCCTGTATTTGGCTCCATCCATCTTCCCATCAATTTTAACCATCTTCCCTATCCCTGCTGAAGAAAAGCAGGCCCAAACCATGATGCTACCACCACCATGTTTGACAGTGGGGATGGTGTGTTCAGGGTGATGAGCTTTGTTGCTTTTACGCCAAACATATGGTTTTGCATTGTGGCCAAAAAGTTCGATTTTGGTTTCATCTGACCAGAGCACCTTCTTCCACATGTTTGGTGTGTCTCCCAGGTGGCTTGTGGCAAACTTTAAACGAGACTGTTTATGGATATCTTTGAGAAATGGCTTTCTTCTTGCCACTCTTCCATAAAGGCCAGATTTGTGCAGTGTACGACTGATTGTTGTCCTATGGACAGACTCTCCCACCTCAGCTGTAGATCTCTGCAGTTCATCCAGAGTGATCATGGACCTCTTGGCTGCATCTCTGATCAGTCTTCTCCTTGTTGAGATGAAAGTTTAGAGGGACGGCCGGATCTTGGTAGATTTGCAGTGGTCTGATACTCCTTCCATTTCAATATGATCGCTTGCACAGTGCTCCTTGGGATGTTTAAAGTTTGGGAAATCTTTTTGTATCCAAATCCAGCTTTAAACTTCTCCACAACAGTATCACGGACCTGCCTGGTGTGTTCCTTGGTCTTCATGATGCTCTCTGCGCTTTAAAACAGAACCCTGAGACTATCACAGACTTGATTACACACAGGTGGAATATATTTATCATCATCAGTCATTTAGGACAACATTGGATCATTCAGAGATCCTCACTGAACTTCTGGAGTGAGTTTGCTGCACTGAAAGTAAAGGGGCCGAATAATATTGCACACCCCACTTTTCAGTTTTTTATTTTTTACAAAAGTTTAAAATAACCAATAAATTTCGTTCCACTTCACAATTGTGTCCCACTTGTTGTTAATTCTTCACCAAAAAATTAAAATTTTATATCCTTATGTTTGAAGCCTGAAATGTGGCAAAAGGTTGAAAAGTTCAAGGGGGCCGGATACTTTCGCAAGGCACTGTATATATACTACATAGCAGGCTGCAGAATACTGATCACTTACAACAGTTCAGTCTCCAGCCCTACTCTCTCCTCTCATGAACCATCTTTTAATCGATTTTTGACCAAATCAAACTTCAAAGGGGCTGAAGACTGAGTTGTCAGGTAGCCAGTCTGATGGATTTGCTAGTGAACAACATACTGCAGCTTTCAATGTATTGTAATACATGCAAGCTGCAGAACTCCTCTAAAGTTTAAAATTTTCAATAAAAAAACCTATTACAAAAATGATATCCAGCACGAAATGAGCCCAAAAATATGTAAAGATAGGCTTTTAAGCAGGGTCGGACTGGCCCACCGGGGAACCGGTGAATCCCCCGGTGGGCCCCGAGCCCCGACTATTAGTACTCATTTTGCCAATGCAAAGGTCAAGGGTCTTATCGGGACGGTCAGGGGTACGACCGGCTCCTGACCATCCCGATCGGGCCCCTGACCAATGGACAGTGGCGTAACGATCATGGCCAGAGGAGTACGGGGCCTGCGGCTAGCTGGAAATGGCCGGGGCCCCGGACTATCATGATAGTGGTCGGGGAAGGCCTGCTTCCCCGACCGCTATACCTATTGTTAATGCAAAGGGGCCGGCCCCTTTCCATTAGATGCCAGCCCACTGGAAGTGACAAAAAAAAAAAAAATACTCACCTGGATGTCCTGGACTCAGCATCGTCTCCGGCACTTTTCCGGCCTCACTGCAGGGGCCTGTGATTAGGTCCCAGCGGTGACATGGAGCGCGCTAGCGTAATGACGTCATCGCGTCCCACGTGACCGCTGAGGTGCAATCACAGGCCCCAGTGGTGACGTCTGGGACACAGGACGTGGAGACCAGGGGACCAAAGAAGATGGTAAAGACAGCAGGACAGAGCGAGGATACCCCAGAGAGGTAAGACAAGGTGAGTATAAGTGTTTGTTATTTTTAAACACTTCTCCTGGACCTCTACTTATTATATTCTGGGGTCTGAGGAGACTCCAGAATATAATAATAGCACAGGCTCTGGGGTTGGGGGGTCCACTGTGGGCATATAATACTGTGTGGGAGCCACTGTGGGCATATAATACTGTGTAGGGGCCATTCAGGGCATATAATACTGTGTGGGGCCACTGCGGAGCACATAATACTGTGTGGGAGCCACTGTGGGCATATAATACTGTGTGGGGGCCACTGTGGGCATATAATACAGTGTGGGGGCCACTGAGGGCATATAATACTGTGTGGGGGCCACTGAGGGCATATAATGCTGTGTTGGGGCCACTGAGGGCATATAATACAGTGTGGGGGCCACTGAGGGCATATAATACTGTTTGGGGGCAACTGAGGGCATATAATGCTGTGTTGGGGCCACTGCGGAGCATATAATGCTATGTTGGGGCCACTGCGGATCATATAATACTGTATGGGAGCCACTGCGGAGCATATAATGCTGTGTTGGGGCCACTGTGAGCATATAATGCTGTGTTGGGGCCCACTGTGAGCATATAATGCTGTGTTGGGGCCACTGTGGAGCATATAATGCTATGTTGGGGCCACTGCTGAGCATATAATGCTATGTTGGGGCCACTGCGGAGCATATAATGCTGTGTTGGGGGCCACTATGAGCATATAATGCTGTGTTGGGGCCACTGTGGAGCATATAATGCTATGTTGGGGCCACTGCGGAGCATATAATGCTATGTTGGGGCCACTGCGGAGCATATAATGCTGTGTTGGGGCCACTGCGGAGCATATAATGCTGTGTTGGGGCCACTGCGGAGCATGTAATGCTGTGCTGGGGACACTGCGGAGCATATTATACTGTCCAAGTATTGTTTACATGCTGGGTGCTGCGCAGCTCATTCACCATGTTCTTGACAACTGCGGTTGTGGGTACTAAAGCTGTATCTCTTTCAAGTATCTGAGATATCGCTGCAGCACCACTATCAAGAATTTACTCTAGGGAGGGGGTAGGGGGATCCTGATGGGCAGCCAATGGAACCAATCCAGTTGCAGCTTGTTGCTGCAAGCGTCACTGACGTACTGATGCTGTGCGCGGCGGCGGGTTTCTGCATAGGAGCCCAGACCAGCAGTGTGAAAGGTAAGTGCAATTTAACCACGCAAACAAAAAAACAACTTTTCACCCTATTTTGCCCCCAAATCTTTCAACTTCACTGACAACTCTGATAACTACAACCCCTAACAACTCCAGATGCTCTGGGTCTGTTGAGAGTTGTAATTCCCCCCCTCCCACCCCAGCTAATTTCTCACTGTATTGTTATGCTGGTGCCTGCTCTAGGGCTCCAGCATAACAATTCCTAAGTCGCAGAAACTCCAATACTGCTATAGGGGAGACCAGTGAAGGGGCCACTGTATGGGCATATAAACATCAATATTCCTCCCTGTACAGTGGCCCCTTCACTGGTCCCCTATACTGTATGGGGACCGTTGATGGGGTCATTGGAGGGGCAGTGATGGAGGCCAATAGCCTGGGGGACATTAAAGGGGTTGTGCAGGATAACATTTTTTTTTTTAATTACACTAGGGCAGGTAAAAAAAAACAACAAACTTTCTCTTCTGTCCCCAGTGTCTCCCAGCGCGGTTCGGCCTGCAGCTCTGTTTTCTTCCAGCGCAAGTTCCCCCTGCACGTGACTACCTGTGACGTCATGTGACCCCTGAGGCCAATCAGCAGCCTAAAGGAAGGGACCTGGGATGTCACAGCCAGTGAGTACTTCCGGCAAAAGAAGACAGCGGAGCAGCAGGACCGGACCGGGCTGGGACCTGCTGACACCGGAGCACCGGGGACAGGTGAGTATGTTTAGTATGTTTTTGTTTTTTTTAGGGGGGGGGATTAACTTCTCCCGGACTAATTATAAAAAAGACAAAAATTATACTGGACAACCCCTTTAAAGTGTGGCTCATTAGGGGGGTATATTAAAGGGGTTGTCCAGGCATAATTTGTTATGGTTTATCCTCAGGATAGGCCATAGATATCTTATCTGAACGGGGCTGACCCCGGACCGATCAGCTGTTCAGAGCCACTTCTGATGCCCGTACTGTACACAATACAGGGCCAGAAGCAGAAAGCTCTGTCCACTGTGTATTAGCTGGGCACCTTCACTGCATCTCAGCACTTATTGAAGTCAGTAGGAACTTAGCTGCTGTGAAGGCGCCGGGAAACTAAACAGCGGATGGATCTTTCTGCTTCCGGCCCTATGTTGTGTACAGAACAGGTGCCGGAAGTGGCTCCGAACAGCTGATAGGGCCGTGTGTCAGCCCCCTACAGATCAGGTATTTATGGCCTATCCTGACCATAGGCCATAAAAAAGGTAACTTTGGACAACCCCTTTAATATGCCCACACAGTTTAATGTCCCCTCCACAGGATGTTATCCCCCATCACTGCTCCCACACAATATAATGGCTCCGTCACTGTTCCCCATACAGTATGGGGGACCAGTGAAGAGGCCACCGTATGGGGGGACCAGTGAAGTGGCCATAAAAAAATTTGGCCCAGACAACCCCTTAAAAGAGGTTGTCCATAAACTAGAGCGACCACTGTGGCGGCCGCCAGGGAGGTGTAAAAATAAAAAAAAAAAATTCAAAAAAAGCATACTCACCTGTCCCCAGCACCCCATTGTCCCCTGCCTCTATCTGTTCGGTCTCATGGTGGCCCCTCATTTCTGGAAATCCTGTACCTAATTGGTCTTAGCGGTCACATGAGGTGCAGGACTCCCAGCAAGGAGTCGCCGGCACGAGGCTGAAAGGACACTGGCAGCAGACAACGGAGCGCCAGGGACAGGTGAGTATGATTTTTAATTTTTTTATTTTACACCTCCCGCAAGGGACATGGGTCGCGCCAATTCCTGGACAACCTCTTCAAAGGATTTATCCATATTTCTTATATTGATGGCCTGTCCTTAGGATAGGCCAGCAATATTACATCTGTGATGATACAACAGCCAGGACCTCTGTAGATCAGCTTTTACAGGACAGTGCGGCTACAGGTAACAATTCTAAGAGCCATGCTGTTCACTTGCCATACAGGGTGTAGCAGTGGGTTTAGGTAGTGCAGTGGTGCACATGGTATGGTGGGTGAGCAACATGGCTCCCAACATGTTATTACCTTTTGGCGCCCTGTCTCGGTACCGCTGATCTGCAGGGGTCCTGATGGCGGGCCCCTAGAAGCAATTTCACTGGTGGGCCCTAGACATCCCAGTCCGACACTGCTTTTAAGCCTTGCACATTTTGGGGAAGACAGTGTCTAATAATAATGGATACATGTGAAGTGCAGTATTGGGGGAGAGGCAGAAACTTGGTGCAGAAGAAATGTGTTACTGTCAAGTTGTGGAACAATGAGGATACAATTATGAAATCTTTTTGGAGAGAATTTTTTATTTATTTCTATATTTTGCAACTTTTGGCTGTATTTTTTGAATTATTTGTGAACATTCCTAAAACAAATCACTTGATGTTTGATGAGTATTGTGCAATATTAATATTGCGAAGGAATAAAACTCATCTGGTCTGGTCTTGCTTGGCTGCAGATGGTTTAGCATTTGATGGATTAGAAAAATAGAACCACATACCTTAATGGAAATACATGATGAAATATTGTTTGTTTTTTTCTGTATTTGTCTTTCTTCTAAACTCATAATGGGAGTTTGCAGACTTCACTACTAGCATAGGGCATGGACGAAACTCACATTTTGTATATGGGTGGAAGCATTTTGTTGACATCACTGGTTATAAATGACCTCCTTCAGACTGCCTTCACAATGATGAGATCCTACAATGCAGGCAGGTCACTAGATGTGTCTGTATTTTGCTTTTCCTGTCTGTGCTGGTCTCTAAGTGACGCTAGAACCAACAAGACCTTTATTTTTTACTGACCTTTCCTCCAAAGGATTTCCCTCCTTGGCTGAATACTGCTTGCCCTGGGAAAAATGTAGCAAGACAAGACGGTCAAAGGCGGCCATTGTTCTTGTACTCAGAATGTGTGGGTCAGCTAAGAGGGTTCTTGGTCCCCTGCAGTTATGAGTTGGCAGAGGCTGATCTTGCTTTGTGCATTTTATATGTTTAGTACTGTACTGTCACTTTAACATAACAGTAAAGGGATGCTGTATTTACATTGTGAAATATATATATATATATATATATATATATATATATATACAGTACAGACCAAAAGTTTGGACACACCTTCTCATTCCAAGAGTTTTCTGTATTTTCATGACTATAAAAATTGTAGATTCACACTGAAGGCATCAAAACTATGAATTAACACATGTGGAATTATATACTTAACAAAAAAGTGTGAAACAACTGAAAATATGTCTTATATTCTAGGTTCTTCAAAGTAGCCACCTTTTGCTTTGATTACTGCTTTGCACACTCTTGGCATTCTCTTTATGAGCTTCAAGAGGTAGTCACCTGAAATGGTCTTCCAACAGTCTTGAAGGAGTTCCCAGAGATGCTTAGCACTTGTTGGCCCTTTTGCCTTCACTCTGCGGTCCAGCTCACTCCAAACCATCTCGATTGGGTTCAGGTCTGGTGACTGTGGAGGCCAGGTCATCTGGCGTAGCACCCCATCACTCTCCTTCTTGGTCAAATAGCCCTTACACAGTCTGGAGGTGTGTTTGGGGTCATTGTCCTGTTGAAAAATAAATGATGGTCCAACTAAACGCAAACCGGATGGAATAGCATACCGCTGCAAGATGCTGTGGTAACCATGCTGGTTCAGTATTCCTTCAAATTTGAATAAATCCCCAACAGTGTCACCAGCAAAGCACCCCCACACCATAACACCTCTTCCTCCATGCTTCACGATGGGAACCAGGCATGTAGAGTCCATTCATTCACCTTTTCTGCGTCGCACAAAGACACGGTGGTTGGAACCAAAGATCTCAAATTTGGACTCATCAGACCAAAGCACAGATTTCCACAGGTCTAATGTCCATTCCTTGTGTTCTTTAGCCCAAACAAGTCTCTTCTGCTTGTTGCCTGTCCTTAGCAGTGGTTTCCTAGCAGCTATTTTACCATGAAGGCCTGCTGCACACAGTCTCCTCTTAACAGTTGTTGTAGAGATGTGTCTGCTGCTAGAACTCTGTGTGGCATTGACCTGGTCTCTAATCTGAGCTGCTGTTAACCTGCGATTTCTGAGGCTGGTGACTCGGATGAACTTATCCTCCGCAGCAGAGGTGACTCTTGGTCTTCCTTTCCTGGGGCGGTCCTTATGTGAGCCAGTTTCTTTGTAGCACTTGATGGTTTTGGCCACTGCACTTGGGGACACTTTCAAAGTTTTCCCTATTATTCGGACTGACTGACCTTCATTTCTTAAAGTAATGATGGCCACTCATTTTTCTTTACTTAGCTGCTTCTTTACTTCTACTTTTCTGTAGGACTATCAGCTGTGCATCCACCTGACTTCTGAACAACACAACTGATGGTCCCAACCCCATTTAAGGCAAGAAATCCCACTTATTAAACCTGACAGGGCACACCTGTGAAGTGAAAACCATTTCAGGTGACTACCTCTTGAAGCTCATCAAGAGAATGCCAAGAGTGTGCAAAGCAGCAATCAAAGCAAAAGGTGGCTACTTTGAAGAACCTAGAATATAAGACATATTTTCAGTTGTTTCACACTTTTTTGTTAAGTATATAATTCCACATGTGTTAATTCATAGTTTTGATGCCTTCAGTGTGAATCTACAATTTTTATAGTCATGAAAATACAGAAAACTCTTGGAATGAGAAGGTGTGTCCAAACTTTTGGTCTGTACTGTATATAACGTTTGTTTCCAAGTTGTTGGTCAGGTAACTTGCAAATTATTACCCCCTCGTCCATTATTACAATTCTACTTCTTATTTAGGACACCTGTCATACACCTTCATCACTGTACAGCTATATATGACTGTGTGTGTATATATATATATATATATATATATATGTGTGTGTGTGTGTATGTTTTATATATATATATATATATATATATATATATATATATATATATATGTGTGTGTGTGTGTGTGTATGTATGTGTTATATATATATATATATATATATATATATATCACTGTACATCTTTTTTTTTTTTTTTTTTTTTCTAGGAAAATGAAGAGATTGAAAGTCCTAAAAGAAGTATCCGAGACAGTGGTTATATAGACTGCTGGGATTCTGAGAGAAGTGACTCTCTTTCCCCCCCAAGACATGGAAGAGATGATTCCTTCGATAGCTTGGACTCTTTTGGTTCTCGGTCACAACAGACACCATCACCAGATGTTATCCTGAGAGGCAGCAGTGATGGTGAGTACAAGTGCCACAAGCTCTTCAAACTACTGGTCGGCAGGGTCCCAAGTGTTATACTTTATTGATCTAATGTTGATGGTCTGTACTAAGAATAGGTTCTCTACATCATAGTCCCAGAAAACCTTTTAAAATGTTACTTATATTGCATAATTTTCAATGGTTTTAATTGTTTTGTTTGGCCACTTCCACTCAACAGGAAACAAATACAAAATTGCACTTTATTCTTATAGCACATTCTTCTTCTTTTCTACTTTTACTAAACTGGTAGTCACCCAGACAGGAAATGGTTGCCAGGGAGTCACACCCTGGAAAATATTAAAAATAAATACACAGATTCTAAGTATTTATCAGACAATGAATACAATACAGGTCTAGCTTTGACATAAGTGCAATAAAGTGGGATTTTACATGTACATATAGAGAATTGGAGCCAATATTCTGCTCTGAATTTTGGATGTCTAGAGAAAGTTGTATGATAGCAGTGAGAACTAGCTGGTATTCCTGGGCACTGGAGAGGTGTCAGGAGAGCACTTATAGGACAGATTTATTTTAGAACTCAAATACCTGTGCTTGAGCAAACATCTTCCAGGCACCTTTCAATTCTAGTCCTGCCTTATATTTACCCAGCCTTTATTTTATTTGTGCAGGCTAAATCTCTTGGTGAAACTTTTGTGAATATGACAAGTCCATGCATTAAAAATAAAATGTGCTACATGTGATGAAATGTCAGTAGGGGGATTAGACGTTCTCAACTGCAAATTGTTATGAGTTTCCTCATAGAATTTCAATATATTCTTTGTCTCCACAATATGTTTGGACACAGTACTGAGTAAACTACTATTGGTTCATTATTTAAGGAGTTGTCCACAACTTTACCATGGATGACCTAGGCAGCTAATCAGCTGCCAAGGGATAGGTTATCAGTAGTAAAGTTGTGAACTACCCCTTTAAAATTATCATAGGCAAAGAACACCCCATCACACTCCAGTAGTTATTCATCTATGAACTATGATGTGTTACAATGTAACATTCAATGTAATTTCACAAGCAATTAAATAGCTGCAATACCAAAAACAGCCCCCTGACAAGAGTGGTGGTGTTTCAGAAAAACAGTCCCTTCTTATATTTTTTTTTTGTTGAACATATGTTTTTAAGAATTTTTGATAACTTTATTTTTAATTTTCTATGTCACTATCTACATTTACAAAAATACTATATGACAATTATACTGACAATTCCGTAGGTGTTTTCTTTAGAGCGGTCACCTCTTTTATCACAGAGGGATTACAATAGAAGATCACACCTCTATAGAAAACACCACTGACCCATCATTGCATCCACCACTGACAATAGATGATGTCACAGCTTATCTATTCCCCTCACTGAACAGAGTATGCCTAGAAATCTCTCCCATAGACCTCAATGAGTCAGCTCCAGACTCTTGCTGCCTATGGAAATGTCTCAGAGCAGTTCAGGCAATATACCAGCCCCGATAATCATGTACAGAAAATAGAATAAAAAAAAATCTACAGCCATGAAATAAAAACAGATTAGAAAAAAATTTTATATTTCACTATCTGCATTTAATAAGTAAATACAAGTTGGTGATAAATTTCTTTTAAGAATTTATTAAAGACTTGGATATTCTCTCAGACAAAAACACTCTTCTGTGAGATATAAAATAACAAATACATACGGTGGAGAAATAACACTCATCCTTCAAAACCGTCAAAGTTGTTGTTCTGAAATTTTACTCTTTGTTCTATGTGACAACGCTGATTTAGAATATCCGATTCTTTGGTTATACAGCTCTTATGCGGATTTGTATGTCTCTATGGTTACAAATAACACACAAACCATGTTTAGTCTGGACCTGCTATCATGTGTTCCTTCCGTGTGCTTCATCTAATACTGCCTCTAGGCTAGCAAGGAGAGGGAGAAGACTAAATTGCATTAAAAAGAATCTGTAACCATAGAAAATGCAGTGTAGTCTGTAGTCCGCATGTTATAGTGCAGGAGAGGCTGAGCAGGTGGATATAGAGTTTTATGGGAAACATTAGAATAAATGGTCATTTATTGATTTGAGTCTCTCCTCATTCTGGATTTAGGAGACAAGTGAGCGGTCCTAGTCAGTGACTAACAGCCTTCCCTGCAGGAGTCTATATAGAAATATTTGTCAGAGCACCCACTGGACTCCTAAGCCTACAATGAGCAGATATTTAATGGAATAAATTACAAGGTATACCTCTCACAAATATTTATCTATTGATTTATCATTTTTGTGAGAAGTATAACTACATGTAATTTATTTATATTAATACTATATTTTAGTGAATAGTAATATCATAATTTATTTTGTATACATTGTAGATGGCTGGATAGATAGACAGATTTACTCCCCCTTCTGATTATGGACTGTTCTTTTCACTTGTCCCTATAAAGAATCAGAAGTGTGAATTGTATCCTTCTATCTGACACTGTATACTCATCAACCCCATAAAACAGCAACTTTATTGTATACTATTCTAAACCTTGGTCACTCTCTACATAAACTTACACAGTGCTGTAATGTCCTTATTAAAGCAGCAGTGGCCAAATAGCTGAGGAATGTAATAAAGTTGAAAACGGCATAGAAAACAAACAAGCAGCAGAGGAAATAAGACCTAGTGTATACAATATATCTGAAGATCGAGGATTGAGGCTTGGCAGGAAGGCTTGCTAGGATACCCGACATGGAAACAAAGCAAGGTTAAGTGGTTTTAGTATAAATCTGCCCACACAAGAGTTGGGTTTCAATGTTGACATTTTCTCAAAACATAATGAAATATTTAGAAAGCACTTATGTCCGTGGCCTGCAAAATGAGCCCAGAATATGCACAGCAGGAGCTGGAAGGGCTGACGGCTTTAACAAGTCTCTGTATACGTTCTGGCAGATTATTTGGAGTCCGTTGTGGATCTGGCTTCTACAGAAGATTCCCCTGACATCTTTTATATAAGATCTATAATATAATCCCCTACATTCTTGTCTTCTTATTCACTGTGGGTTAAAAGAAGGTCTTCATTGTAGACTTTTTGAGGCAAACTCAACACCCTCAAAACAGATATGAAGAATAGACCTTCTGTTGACCGATACCTCAATGTGTACTGTACGGTGCAAATGTTTTAGACATGGATGGAAAAAATGTTGCAAAGTAAAAATACTTTGAAGTGATAATAGTTTTATTGGTATAATTTAACAAAATGAAGTGAATGAAGAAAAGAGAAATCTAAATCCCATCAATATCTGGTGTGAGCGCCCTTTGCCTTCCATCTGTTCTTCTAGGTACACTTGTATAAAGTTTATGAAGGAACTCGGCAGGGAGATTGTTCCAGACATCTTGGAGAACTAAGCACAGATCTTCTGTGGATGTAGGCTTGCTCCAGTCCTTCTGACTCTTCATGTAATCCCAGACAGATTGGATGATGCTTAGATCAGGGCTCTGTGGGGACCGTCTCATCACTTCCAGGACTCCTCCTCCAAAGGGCAAAGGTCACACCAAAAATTGATGGAATTTAGATTTCTCATTTATTAATTCACTTTATGTTGATAATTGACAAACATAAACACTTCTTTTTCTGAAAGTATTTTGACTTTGTAGCATTTTTCCATGCCTGTCTAAATGCTTTGCACAGTACTGTAGTACTTGTCATAATGAATCAGACCAAAGACAACATCTGCAAGGAGTTTGTATGTTCTCGCCGTGTTTGCGTGGGTTTCCTCCGGTTTCCTCCCACACTCCAAAAACATAAAGATGGGGAATGTAGGTTGCGAGCCCTATATGGGACAGTGACTGACAATGTCTGTAAAGTGCTGCGGAATGTGATAGCGCTATATAAGTAAGCAAAATTATAATAACTTTCCATATTCAACTTTTTTTTTTTTTTTTTTTTGTATGTGATCTTTAATTTTTTAGGGAGGGGAAGTGATTCAGAATCTGACTTACCTCATAGACGGCTACCTGATGTTAGGAAAGATGACATGTCTGCCCGACGAGTCTCCTTTGGTGAAAACAAAATAATAGTGCCTTTTAACCAGTACCTCCCCAACAAAAGTAACCAGACTTCATACATCCCAGCTCCCCTGCGCAAGAAGAAGGCTGAACGGGAGGATTATCGAAAAAGCTGGAGTACCGCCACTTCACCATTAGGCGGAGAAAGGCCATTCAGGTAACTGTCTATTACCAAAACCACAGTAAGATGCTTCCTATATGGCTTATTTCAATTTAGTTGTGTTGAGAATATGTACAGTAGTACCATGTGTACCAGTGCTGGTGAACAATACTTATTAAGGATTCAAAAGCAACTGCACTCCTGTGTATAATATGGTAATGATTTATTTATGTGACGACTAAGGCTAGGTCCACATTGCCGCCAATGAAGTCCGTTGTTCTGATCTGTCATCATTGGATCAGAGCAAAAAACTGAAATGCTGACAGTATACTTCTGCATCCATATCCATTCACTCTAATGTAAAAAAAAAAAAAAAAAGCTTTCTTCCGTCCAGTTTGTTTACTTTTCCACATGGAAAGTTAAGATGTGTCTGACTTTTTCTTCTCTTTGAAGCTTTCTTCCATCTTGTTTTTTACTTCTCAGTCTTTTTTTTTTTTTTTTTTTTACATTACAGTGAATAAGGGCATTTCAGTCCATTGCTCTAATCCTATGAAGGATCAGAACAGACTTCAATTATGTAAATTTACCCAAATAGATTTGTTTTATTATTTTTTTATTTATTTAAGATTTTACTCAGCTTTTTCTTGCGTTTAAAATGAAAGTTCACCCTTAAACAACTAAAATTTTATGTTGGGGGAAGGGGGGCGGGAGCCAGTTATGACTCTGGTGTATTGTGGGATTTCAAAGTTTATCCTGCTCTTTTCGTAGAGACTTCAAAGTTGGGCATCTGTTTAATAGACCCACCCCAATACTTGATTTCCCTTCCTTTCTCGATTCTATTAGCTGTGAGAATGTAATATAACAACCCAAGAAACCAGACTTCATGAATGGCAAACACTGGCGGTGACTTCCAGCAGGTCACACTTGGTTGACAATCTGGCTTCAGTCTTAGAAGAGTGATCCAAACCCCATTCACGAGTCTGGTTTTCTAGTTAATTATTTATGGGGTAGTCTGGATCTATTATGTAGTAGAAAACGTACCTCTGATGTATGTTCTGATTCACTGGAATATATGGCCCTTGGTGTAAATGGATTATTGCTTTCCGTCCCTGTAAATCTGAAGTCCAGATTGTGATGGCGGTAGTAGGCAGGAATTATATTCAGATTCTGGAGGCATTACAGTAACATATGTACACATTCGGAGGTGACTGTTTTGGTTCAATTCCAAGACGTTTTTTGTGGAAAGTAGTATTCTATAACATCCAACACATTTTTCTCAAAAACAGACCTCTCTGGCATGCAGACAGGATAACATAAACCATGTTCACATGGTTTATATAAAAACTGTATTCATACAGAGACATGACCGGAGTACAAGCGAGCCCTCTTAGATTTAATATGACTGTAAGCACTAGGATAATAGATAGTCGACATGGTTACTTGCTGATTTATATTCCACTAATGCTGGAGTTATTTTGTAGATATTCATGGCTTGACTTTTTTTTTTTTTTTTCTCTTTTTAATTCGTAACCGGCCTTCCTGTCTGACTACAGTAAAACTTATACCTCATAAGTGTATTAGGCTGGTTGGACAATGATAGTAGTAATCTCTCCAAGTAGCCTCTCTAGGTGGTCTTCTGAACATGTGGTATCATAAAGTCTAACCCCAACCACTTATTCATGTGGGATTGCAGTAAAACCAATATTTTACCCCCTCGCCATTGCTATGTCACAGTCACTGTTACAGTAAGCTGAGATTTGTAGATTTATTTGACATGGTTTTCATACTAGGCAGCTAATGGTCGCTGGTGAACCTAAAGAAAAGATTAGTGGTTTAACAAGATGAAAGAGATTTTCCCATCTCAGACATATATGTGCCATAAATGTGTTATAAATATGGGTTTTATCTCTGGGACCAGCCCCTATTTCAAAAATGGTGGGCAGGAACCCCTTCCTGTGTCTTATGTGGTAAGGCTAGGTTCATATCTGTGTAGGAGTCTTTTGGAGGACTTTTATTTTCGCCAGTTTCAGAACAAAAATGGCGGAAACCCTACAGACATCTGGGGGACCGCATTAAAGTCTATGGGGTTCACAGGTAACCGCTGTTTTAGTGATTCAGCTCTCCATTGTATAGGTTCCCTGATGGACCCAAATGATAGAGAATGTGCAGATGTGAACCTAGCCTAAGGGGTGCATGGACCACCTCTCCATTGACAGCAGCCACTGGACCCTATTCTCAAGAATCGGGAACAGATCTCAGTGGAAGGATTCGCATCTATAAGACATTTGTGGCATATTATCAGAGATCGTAGTCCATGAAAGGAAATCGCTGTAGACCACTATCTTTCTAGTTTGATGGATATTCGCATGAACAAACCTTTCAGTAGTGACAGATAATCTTTTTGGTTTCACAGGACACACTATACAAATGTGAATACTTGTATACATATATTATACTGGGCAGATAATCTATTTGGCAAGGTCCAGTTCTAAGCTAGGATTTGGGAAATGAGGACTTTTATCTATGAAATTTAAAGCATTTGTCTTACAAAGGCAAGACTAGAAGACAAGCTGGCAATCCAATGGTCACAATGTGTCCAGCTTCCGAAACCATTGGCGATCAGTTGTTGTTTCTGGAAAAATCTTTACTTATGGTGAACCATGTAATGCATGGACTGGCAGGGTCCACCAGAGCAGGAGCCACTCTTACCAGAAACAGGACCTATAAAACATGTAATAGTGGTAATGTGCAAATGAAATTTAACAAACCTTAAAACCCCAGCTGGTTTAACTTGTTCTTTACATTGAGACAGCTCTAACATTGTCATTTTTGATGTATAATAACTTATTAGCCCAACTCGTCCAGAAACTATTGAGGAGGAACATAGTGAGGGACACAATGAGGAAGACGGGACCACTCTAGTGGCTCCTCTTAAAGGGCTTCCTGGAAAAGCCAACAAGCTTAAAGAGCAATTTGAGCAACAAGAAGAGGATCAGCCTGATCCGAGTGATGTAGAGGTTCGGAAATTAAAAACCTTTCAAAAAGTTGGAATTAAGGTCATGCCTGCAGCAAAGCGGTATAGCAGGTCAGCTACACATTGGAATGCCTGTCTGGAGTGCAGCGTTTTCACACTATTGCCTGTCTATGTATATGCGGAGCCTGCTGTCTTGTATATAGAAGCATGTGTAACATGAAACTTATCCTATGGAAGACAGCTATGCAGGTCAACAAATGCATGTGCACCTTGATAAACTCTCAGTTAATAGCAAGCTGTTATGGATTAGATATGCATGTATTGTATGACAGATGTCTATTGTCCATGCCAAAATGTAATGTCAATGTTGTAAAAATATACTTTTTCAAAATGAAGACGCCTATACTTACATTCCAGTATGCTTTTACTGGTATAACAGCAAGTTGTTTTATGAAAGCCTGTAATTTGGCCATGGTTCTCCACTCCATAGCCTTGTAACGGATTGGCAGTGTACATCCATGAATGCCTCTCCATTCAAGAGTGGGATACAGTACCTTCGGGGGGTTCTTATTGATAAAGAAGACCCTACACTTCAGATAGATGTTTACAGCTATCTCTGCTGACTCCCGAAGTCACATGCATGCTTGGCTGAGCAGTGCATAAATCCTGAACAAGGAAAAGGGAGAAAACCACTGCCAGGAGGAGTCCTTGTCCAGTTCACAACTTATCTCCCTGAGAACAAAGGGTTTGTAATGCATTTGCCTTATCCTTATCTCCCTCACATCTGCTGGTGGCCCCATACACATTAATTGGTTGGTCTAATTTGGATAACCTGTTTCGGGGTAGGTTCACACTGCATAATTTGGAGCTCATTTTGAGACAGATTTCTCCTCAAAATGCCTCATTGTTTTCAATGATAGACAAAGACAAATACAGGACGCTGAAAAAAATAAGTGTCCTGCTCAGTCTTGTTGTGGATTCTATGGCTGATTCCACCACATAAGCTGCGGCACAAGACACTGCTGATTAGCGCAATTCATCTTAGCGAAATCAATGAGTAACGGTCACAACGGAAAGCACGGGGTCAAAAAATGGAGCGGAATCCAAAGAGGAAATCCACCTTAAATTCCTCTTCATTTACTGCTCTATGAACTCCAGCAATTAAACAAGTTATGTTCCTGGGAAAACCCTGTAACTGTCATGTTCCCTGTAGTGTCATGTACCTTATGTAATACCTCCAAAAGATTATTGTGACTTTTTGGATGATAATCTGAATTAAAAAAAACAAACAAACAAAAAAAAAGGCAAAAATATTAAATTAATTTCTATATCACAACTAGCATTGTGTGACCATTCGGGACTCCATCCCCCATTCAACTTAAAATATGCAGAGAGAAAAGACCTGCAAGCCGATTTCGGGTGGAAACCCGACGGACCCCATTATAGATGGGGACCACAGGTAACCGATTTTTAAGTGGGTAGGGTTTCCGTTTTTCACGTCTTCAAGCGGACCTTAAGAACGGAAACCCGAACGCTAGCGTGAACCTAGCGTCAATCTAAATGTATTTATGTAATCATATAATAATATTTTCTTGCTGATATTTCATTTAAAGTTGCTCCACAGGTTAAAATACTGCAGGTTGAAAAGCTATTTTTCAATGTTTGTTCTGCACCATATATGCTCCATATAGCCCTCTGTTGGGTTAATCCCCTGCTAAATTAAATTGGTGACATGTTATAAACTTGCTGAAGCCAAGCGTGAGATTAACATGCATTTTGAGGTTTATGCTTTTCATCCTTTGTTTTGCAGAAATAGCTTTATTATTAATTACATTAATCATCTGTGTTTATGTGGGCATGGCATGGGGTGGGTGAATGCCTGCAAATAGCTCTTGCCCATGTTTTTTATTCCGAGTGTTTTGGAAATTTATATCACTTTTTAAACCAAGTTTCTATGAATTAGTTGTGTATACAGGAATCAAAAATAACAAAAAGTACTGGGAATCTAGTGTAACGCTAAAATATAACAATATACTATTGAGGAGCACAATTTGATCTGATGAAATCCTCCAGCATATGGAGACCTAAAGAAATGTATTTTTCAGGAAATTGTCCTGTTTGTATCACTTGTTTGTCTGTCGGTCACAAGAATAGAGTACGTCATATCTAACTACTAATGTTCTGCATGTGGGACCTGCTTTTTGCAGTTTGAAGTGATATTATGCCATTGGGGTAGCTGTATAATGTCATTTTTAACTGTCTCAGTCAAAAGCAGTCTTTTGAAGACCATGAACCAGACATAGTGCTTCAGAGAGAAAACAGCAATCTGTCTAATGTGGATTCTGAGGAGGAAGAAGAATGCAGAGTTCCAGATATTGAGCGAGATGACCTGGCCACACGGAGGGCAAGGATGAACCAGCCTAAAATTTCAACCCCTTTTAACCAATATATACAGGGCTCCTATATCAATAAAACCAAACCATCTCAGGATGACACCTTGACTTCCACCCCTGCTTCCCCTAAACATACTGCAGATAAAAGGTAAGCGCAAAGTCCAAGTCAGTGTAAACTGTGTGTGAATACACTGATCTGCGGTATATTAGTGAGCTACAAACCAAAATAATCCAAGGAATCTTTAGTTTTTGCTCACATAACTCTTATAGAATGCACGTGTGTTTCAGAGTAGCAAAGTTTGGCCTTGCCAAAAGATCCTGGAAGATCTCAAATTATTGTGCGTTTCCAAAAATAAAATACATCTGATAGAATTGGCAATGTTTTCTATGCGCGGACATAACATAATCGGGCAGAAAATGTAGCCCGTATCATAACTATAATCTTCTGAATTTCACTGTGTTCAGCAAACTTGAAAGCCAAGACCGAACGCTAGAAACGGCTGCTGTCAGTGTCAAAGACAATATAGTTCAAAGACCTGTAGATGTCGAGTCAGACCAAGAAGAGGAGAAGATTCCAGATATACAACGAGATGATTTGGCCAAGCGGAAAACTCAGGGAGCAGCCTCACATCAGAAGGAACCAAAAGCTTTTGGAACATCCTCAATAACCCAGGCTGACCTAGAAACCTGGCAGAGACTTAAGCTTTCTTCTGAGGATAGGTGTGTTACTTTTTGAGTGTGAATGGTTATTTTCCATCTGCTTGATAAAAAAGTAATCCCAATAAGATTATGTATTCTGCAGAATTAAGCATTGCCTGCTGACATATGGTATAAGCAACCATAATACAGTTACACCATAATAATTGTCCATTAACATAAATTGCCCTATACACTTTTCAGCAAAGTTGGCTGAACCCATATATTTTGGTGGCACCAGCTGACTGTCTTATGTGTTTTTAGGGTGTGGTGCTTCTGACTGTTGACAGCCATTACCCAAAAACCCAAAACTTTTTACCAACGCAAACAACTTTTTTGTTTGTCCATGGGGTGTGACCATGATGTCACAACGTATTTAGTAGATGTTGTCTACCAATTTTACTGTTAGACAAGTGATGCATGTGGTAATGAGGAGTAGTAGTGTTGGGAAATACTGCCCTCAGTAGTCTGTCTTCTTGGCTAAATTACTCCAGTCCTTTTAAATAACCCCTATTGTGTTTTGAGCACATGTGGGAATATCTAGGCGGCCATGCATTTGGTGAGGTACACCTATGGAGCATTAGACCTTGAAGAGAATAGCAAAGCTTGCTAGATATTAGTTAACACTGTTGGTGTGGTTTTCCCAACTAACCCAGTTTAACAAAACAAAAATGACTTCTTTCACATTAATTTCTTGTTTCTTCTCTTCTTGGAACCAAAGTGAAAATAGTCCCGTTCTATCCCAAGATAACAACCAAAGTTCTAACATTGATTTGGCCAGAGCAGCCAATGATGACTTTGGCAAACGCAAGTTATCATTGCAAGAGAAGAGGGCCAGAAATAAGCAAAAATTTGTTCGCTTTGGTCCAGTAACTGAAATTGATCGACAAAAGTGGGATAGGCTGTGTATTGCGAAACCTTCTGATAGTGAGGCCAGTGCCCAAGATGAAAAGATCTCTGAAATAACATGCACCAAAGCGGTGTTAACAGACACTTCAAAAGTTGAAGTCTTGGAAACAACTCCTGTCTTACAGTTGAGCCCAAGGTATATTACAAAGAGTCGTCTGCTTCACCGTTTTCATCGTTTTCATTTTTTGTGTTTGACCATAGTTCATATGTGGACTATATTTGTCTTGTAAAATTATGTGAACCAGATTAAGAGTAAAAAAAAAAATCTCTAAATAGCCTGGAAAATGTTACTCTGATTTGTGTTACTTTTATTGTAGAAGTCTTATTCCATATGGCAAAATAATTTCTATAGTCCTATACTAAGATATGTAATGTCTACCTATAAACATCCAGACTAATTCTCATGTTTGATCCCGTTTCTGGTGTACATGTTATAATTAACCATTGCATATATTGTTATGTGAGTAGGCCTGCCAAACCTGAGGTTTGTAGATTACCAGATGTTTCTGCACCTCCTGAAAATGAAGCCGGTGGACAATTCCTAGATACCAAGCGGGATGACATGTTGGCACGCAGAATGGGAACTTTTCAGAAGTGTGCCAGAGTCAATAATCCTTCACCTGCTTCTGATGACTCACATGGACACGTAGATCATGGAAAATCATCAGAACAAATGATTGAAGTGAATGGACATAGCCAACTATTGCAAGAGGATAACCAGCAAGTGTGAGCTTCTTGTGTGCTGTGTACTGAACTGAATAATTTGTGGTGTGATCCAAGCAATAACTCACCAGTGCATGCTTTTGCCACGATTGTATTTTTTTTTCTTTGTTTGATAATTGAATTTTAATACTAATATCATTGAAGTGACTTCTGGGTTTGATTTGTGGAGGATAACATCCCTAAAGACAAAGCATGTTGTGTGCTTTCAACGTCACAAAGTTCCAATGTCCTGTCACCTGTCCCTGCAGGACTAAGATACCACCTTGTAATGCTGCTAAAGCAGACTGTGCAGGTTCTTGTACCAATCCTGATGCAGAACCTCCTGCTACTGTAGAAGACGCCTGTAAAGAAGATAGGAACTTACAGAAGGATAGAAGTACCCCAGACCCAGAAAAAGACGATATGATGGTCAGAAGAATCTCAGTTAGCCAGCAAAAGCCCTCGACTATAACCATGAGTCACTTCCTTCCAGTGCCATTTTCTGCCCAACAAAAAACTGAGGACAAAAGACAAATTTGTCCACAAAAGGAGAAGAAACAAATAAGGTCAGAAATAATTTTTGTTGCGGAAAGCAGTGAGCCTTTTGGTGGGATAAAATTTGTAGAACATGTTGTCAAAGTGTTGTTTCGTCATTGTGTGTTCAGTTGAATTTTTATTCAAAACCGAAAAATGATGTAATTGCCTAAATTTTAACATCTTCTAATATAGTGTTGTATTGATTATAGTGGTTTTCCATGTTGGACAATACCTACTTGTTAGAAGGGTCCCTTGATAAGAGCAGATCAGAAAGTCTTCCCTTGCTGGGACACCTAGTGATCTGTTGTTTTCTACAGAAACTTGGCAGCAAGTGCTTAATTTCCCTGCAGTGCCACCAAAGGAAAAACGAAGCATTACAGAGTGTCCATTCAGATAAGTGCCTTGTCTGTTTTGCAGGACTGGACACATCCTCCAGAGAGACTCAATTTTTGTAACAACTCTCTATTCTGGTCAAGGAATAAGAATCCTCTCTCTTAACTTACAATGTTCTAAAAGAGTCTGTTGAAACCTCTTTGAGATACTCACATAAATTGCAGTGAAGTGTGGTATTCTAAGATGGTGGTCTCTTACATAAAGATGGCCAGTGTACGTAATCTATTTTGGAACTGGAAGTCTGACCTTTATAAGTTTGATCTGGTCTTCTCAAAGAGGTGGTATTTTGGCAATGGTTTACTGCATACGATGATGGACTTTCTAAAGTGCACGACCCCTTTAATGTACCTTGCAAAGATGCTTTGTTTAAAATGTGGGCTCATAAGCCTTCAAATGAAAGAGATTCTCTAGTAAATGTAATATAAAAAGTATTTCAACAAAACGACTTTGGTTTGCATGTTTTGTCATGTCCTATGTTATGCGTGTTCTCCATGCTAATAATGGTGTCTGTTTTGTATCTTATGTAAAACCGGCTAATATTTTTTTTTTACTTTCTTGTAAATACTTTTGTAAGATATTACAATGTCACATGCGATCCATACTCTATAACAGTGTCTAAAATTACTTCCATAGCTCCCTCCAAGCAATCACTATTTTGCCACCTCGTACTCCCCAAACCCCTACCACCTCCAGTTCTGACAGTCCATCACAACAGATCGAACCGAGCAAAGCAGAAGATTCCTCTGAATTTAGCAATGATGATCTGACAAGCAAACAAATGTGCAGCCCCATTCAGAGTACTCACATATGTGCAGAGCCTAAGTCCCAGCCCGAAGAATCTCTTGAAAGGCCTGACCTTGACTTTTTGAGGTCAGATAATGTATCATCAATTAGTTTTATGGCTTATGTTTTTGTAAAACAATATTTTACTTGTGTATATGTATGAGGATGTGTGCAATAGTGTAAATAAAATGGAGTAGTGAGTTTGTTAGGTGCAATAGGGCTGAATTTCTTATTTAGCACTTTGAGTTGCCCAAAAAATACAGCCTCTCAAAGTTCTACAGACAACCATGGTACAGCAGCTGGATATTCGGTCACATGGAATGCACTCATCCTATGATTGTTTGTGCCAGTCTTAGTGAGATACAGACACCACAGCTGTTTCTATTTCACCTATGGATTTTAATATAGAGGAACCTCGTGTTACTTTCCTACTTTGAGTGGTAACCAAACCGCCTTGTCCACTTTCCTAGGATAAGTGGAGTTTTTCGGATGGTGTCTGATTCTCCTTATAGAGGCCACCAGTGGACAGTAGTCAGACATATAGGCCAGGCAATGCTTCCTGGGAAAATGGGTATACAAATTAGCTCCCATCCAGCAGGAAGAAACAGCCTTTTTAGTGCCATCTGCCTTCAGTAGGTGGCAAAAAGAGACAGCTTTTTGTCTTCTGGTTAAACACACATACACTGTTATTACACATACCGTACATATGTCATAAAGACTGTAGAATTATTGTACCATTTTATGTATGTAGATCTGATGTCTTCAGTTGGTTGCATTGGTTTAGTTTGGTTGATATGGATATCGTATATAAACCACATAGTAAATGTCAAATAATTGTAATTTCAGGATTTTTAACTAAGTGGCAGCACAAGGATATATTTACCATAAAAGCTGCCGATAGTGATAGAAAGCTGCAGTGACACAGCTCACCATGGTTCGCTCGCTTCTCTATGGGCTGTGTGAAACTGCACGAGGCTTACCTCTAAACCGGCAGTCATGTTCACAAAAAGGGAGAGAGAAGTCAGCCTGATGGTTGTGTTATCCTTCCTCTATTACAAATGATGGAGAGGATGGTGCTTATGATACCTAACCTAGCATGGGATTTCCATTCTATACATACAGTAGACATATGGACAGTCCAGATATACTGTAGCTTTCATCATTGTGAGGATGTTCTCTTATTTCTTCTCCCCATAAGTGTATCTAATTCTATATTTGGTTTCGTAGATTCAGCAGCTCACGGTCTGCTCTGTCAGATGATGCAGAGTAAGTTCATTTCTTTGCTTGGAGAGTATAACAACCTAGTGCATGTCTAAAATAATAAAATAATAAGAATAATAATCATTATGCATCTTCCATATACCTCAGTACTAAGCAGTATTAATGACCAGTAACATGGATAAGAAACATTTAGCATGAACTAATATATTCAGAGGGCTGATATTTCTTGTGCATGATTCTTGGTTTCCTTGGCTTCCTATGCAAGGTTTACGGCGCAGGAGCATTTTCTTTCCTATATTCCTCTTAATTGCTGAACAAGGATAAAAATATATATAATGTGCACTTGTAATTCTGATTTGAGAAATGTACTGTCCTAGGATTTTTTCTGCTGCTCAAAGAAAATGCTACAGAAAGAGTGTGCATGAACATGTGTTTTATGCTTTTAATAGTTATGTGCATTTCTTAAAATAAAAATGTTCCCAGAGCTTTTCCCTATTGAAAATGCAGTCAGGGAAGGATTATAGAAAGGGCAAAAAGGGCAAGTGGTTCCAGAGCCTCCACCAGCTAGGCCCTCCATCCCTGTCCTCAGGATGATTCATGGCAAGACACAACTATTAGTGTCTGAAAACCTAAGATCTGAGCACTATGTATTCTATTATCTCTTGTGGCATTATTAATATGCTATTCTATAGCGCAAAGCGCAATTTATAAAACATGGATAAAACAATATTGGGATTTATCAAATAGTTTTGGTCAAAACATTTACATAATGTGCACCTGATCATAATCTATAATAACTATTACGCTAGGTTCACACTAGTGTTCGGCTCTCCATCGTTCAAGTCCACATGGGGACCTGAAAGGTGGAGAGCCTGTCCACTTAAAATGCCACATTTCAACCTTGTCCCTTTGCTGAGGCAAACTACAAATTTGAAGTTAGTAACAGGACGTCTAAGTTCCATCTCCTTGGCTTTTCCCAGACAACCCAGGCCCACCCCTTACCTGCGTGACACCATAAGTCATGCCACTTTATCAGGCCAGGACATGCCCAAATTTGCTTGGACTGTTGTCAAATATGCACTGATTTCTGGGACCCAAGGAGACCTATAAGTCCCTCTGTCCCATATGAGGAATGACACATTATAGTTTGGGACGCCCTGGTTCAGATTTCGCAGTGGACTTTGTTACCCTTCTGGATGGCAGAGATATATAGGGGAAAAGAAGCACCTGACCCTTTTGTTCTGGGTGAATAAACTGGACACCCTAATGGATTACCCATTTTTATCTGTGTCCCCATCTCTTCTATGTATGCCACTTACTATACAAACGCAAAATCCCAGTATTGGAAATACTCACTACCTATATAGTATAATCATATGAGTTAAAAACAACAAAATAACATGTACCTACATATCCTCCCACTGCTGCTTCCAGCATTGCACTGTGGTCTTCTCCTCCAGGACTATTTACCAGTAAAGTATACATACATGTCCTATACGTACAGCACCGCTGCAGCCACTCGCTGGCTTCAGCAGTCTTATGCCGTATACTGCCAAGGCCAGTGATTGACAGCATAGGTGATGTGTATACGGACATGTTACCACTGCAAGCATCTAAGCAAAACCTGACTGGGAGGGTCAGAGTAAAGCACTGGAGAGGATAGGTAAGTATAGGTTGTTTTGTCATTTTACCTCTTTCTCTGAATTTGGGCATTTTCTATCTATAACATTGACAGCCCTTTTAAGAGCACAAGCTGGAACTTCAGGGTTTGAAGAAATCTTGCTGTGCTATTAAATCCTGCCATTGATGTGAATTGTTTGATGTCCGGGAAATACCAGAATGTGTGCAATTTACTATAAAGCGAATGAAGGCGTGCACATTGGTAGACATGGCAATCTGCTTTAGCTGCATGGTAAGCTTCAAAGGACATTACCAAAGTGACCAATTTGTGGGTGTGCGGTATCCCAAGCCTCAACCTCAAATCATACAGCCTGGGCTTCAACTAGTTATGTTGCAAAGGAAGTGTTCTGCACTCTATCATTGTGGTTACCAGATGAGGGTAGTCAGACCCGGTCACTGTGTCATGTCTGTGTGAATGAGCGGACATTGCAGTTAACAAGCTGCTAAGTGAAAGAGCAAAGATACACTGCAGAGAAGACAAAGACGCTGTCAGTCTAATCTGTGGTTGACATTTCCGGTATGCAGGCTTCTTCTCCTATACTTTCCAGTCAAGTGGGAAATCACTATGAAGTTGGCAGTATGTCCTAGTAAAAAAAAAAATGCAACAGCAGTCTGTTAAATGTAAAGCACCTTACATTGCTTTGAATTGGCCTGAGAGTTGGGCTCGGTGTACACGAACCTGTGCATCATAGGGTCCGTGGAGAATCTGCATGGATAGTACATGAATGCTATTTGTGTGCCACCCATGCATCCATGGGCATATTGATTTCCTGCAGTGAGCATGGGCTGAAAAACTGACTGAATAAGGCCTGTCCTGAGTTTTGCCCTGGGTTCACGGCCCCCTACACAGTCCAATGATAATACAGTGCTGTCTCTATAAGGCCATAGAAAATAATGGGTAAGAGTGCCAGACGTTAAAAAACATGGCTAGAACATTGAAAAAAGCACACATTCATGTGCATGGCGCCTAAGCCACTGAGAAACCCAGGCTGGCAGCCCCAGGTGACCCATATTGTACCAGCTATAAAAAAAACCCTATAGTGGCAACCACTTTATTATTATTATTATTATTATTATTTATTATTATTTATATAGCACCATTAATTCCATGATGCTTTACATTTGAGGGTTTACATAT
The DNA here is from genome assembly GCA_947044405.1 of Leptodactylus fallax. Classification (NCBI taxonomy): domain Eukaryota; kingdom Metazoa; phylum Chordata; class Amphibia; order Anura; family Leptodactylidae; genus Leptodactylus; species Leptodactylus fallax. Next base: position 3,869,841 of record CAMRHE010000132.1, read on the forward strand.
GGTACACAAAATATACAAAACAAATATTTTACTAACAGTGACCAACTGGCACAGTGGGATAGAGGGCCCTGCCCGCAAGGGCATATGCTGTATTTACTGCTTACTGAGGGTGGTGCCATTGTTTGCATATCCCTTAAAAAATCCTTAAGGAGTGGGATTTCTTTGTGATGTGGTGAAACCACTACTGCTATGTAAATCACTGCAATACTGCAGGAGTTTCTTCCAATGCAGTTCTGACCACACCGTATCTGCGACATTTAAATACCCCGACACACAGGACCTGTGGAGTTCCTAAAAACGGACAAGTCAGTAGTGCGCCAGCAACTGCAGGTGAGGTAGGGAGACCTGGAAAGGAGAGAAAAACGTCATGGGTACTCTTGAAGTACTTTGTAAAAGATCAGTGGTTACAAAGCAATTGGTTTTATGGAATTATACAAAATTGAAAAACTGGCCAGGGAGAGGATACAGAGATGACTGTGACAACTGGGGTAAGCTGTATTGTACGGAGTGCTAGGTCATGTTCCCTAGTGGCGTCTGTATTTAGTTAGGGAATTGTTTGGCCAAGCACAGTACTGTACATACTCTGGTTCTAGCAATACACCTCTGGTTGTCAGTCTGCCTCAAGGAGTATGTGGCTGGAATATTGGTAGCGACGTTCTATAAAGCACCCTGAGGTTTCCCATGTCACAGCATTAGGTGTCCCCCAAATGGCCCTGGAACACTGCACTGTATGTCCCATTTCACATGGTACAAAATAGCCTCTGGCTTCTTGCATCAATGGTTTTATAGAACATCTTTCTAGGTGCTGCATGTGTATCATGCTCTTATATATTCACCCTCCTAATATATGATATCTGGGAGTGACCTCATTCCTCCTGCCTAAAACACCATCTGTCCTGCAGTGGCAGAATCCTTCATTCCCACCTGCCAGTATAGACCTGTAGGATGGCTTCATGCAATGTGATGTTCTAGTGTATTTATACAGGTGTGCATTATCGACTGCCACAAAGCTGCTCCACTTCATGACTTAAGAGTATTTGGTTACAGAAAACGCTATTCAGCGTACTTTATTAATTTCTTGTGAACTTCAAGATCTCTGCTTGCTGTTATACAGTAGGATCTTTGGTTACATCCATGGGATAAAAATGTGGGTACACATCCACAGCTCCTTACAACGCATAGCTGTGTAACTGTAAGGGTAAAAAAGAACAACATTTTCACCACATATCTCGCCAATGTATTTTCATGTTTTGCATGTGGCTTTTGTGGTGGATTGGACCATGATTCACTGTAGATTTCACTCCCGCTACAGTAGAAGTGGTGAATTCTGCTGTAATAATCTATGACCAAGCCACAGAAGAAATGCCATATTGTGGATTTTAACCCCCCCCCCCCATCACAGGTCATATCTCACACCAATAAAATTCTGCAGCGTGTGGATGAGATCTGATAAGACATCATGCCTTTGCCTTGTACTAGCTTTCTCTCCTATCCACTTGAAGTAAAGAGTGAATGTTTTCTATGACAGCAAGGCAAGATTTTGAAAACTGTGAGAAATTAATAAAAAAATAAATCTCAGCACAATTCTGCCCTCTGTTCTCTTTGACAAAGCTCAGGACCGCCCACCTGACAGCAGAGAGCATAACTAATTACACTGATTTCTTGGGAATGGTGGGGCCGACTGTGCCGAAATCAGTGAAATCATTGCACCTATGCAATGAGGTGGAGGTGGTGAAAGGTTCCCTTTAAGCTTTTCCTATGCCTGTATTTATGTCATTAATATTCCTTACAATCTGTAATCTTAGATTTTTCCTTTCTGCATTTCTTAACCGGCTCCCATGAGACTGACTGTATATATTTGGGACATTCTTACCTGAGGGCTTGATACAATCTGTAATACAAGATGTATGTTTTTATCTATACACATGTATGTTGCTTTGTCACTTGCTTTTGCAATTCACCCAGGCAACCTAAAAAAATGCTAGTAGTACGTCATAAGAAAGGTTTGTATTGGGTTCTATGTAGGGTCACCTCTAACTGTTATCATTCATAATATTTGGTTACAGTCAGATACCGATCTCCTACTTGCTAAATAATTCTTGCATGCTTTACTAGACCTTCAATGCTTGTTAATTCCTTTTCTTAACAAATATCTCCCCCTACAGGGTGACTGGTGCTGGGTTCTAATAGGAAATGGAACTGCATGTTTCTTCGTCATGTAGCACCATCTAGTGGTAGATTTACAGAATGCTTGCATTTGGTTATTAAATGATTGTCTTTTTCTGTTCTGTGCAGGAGTGTAAGCATGTTGGACATGAGGTATGAAGATGAAGTAATGATACCGCATAGTAGAGCTCACCAAGAACATCTGCAGTTTGTCAATGATCTTCTCAAAGAGGAGGATGACACGTGGCAGGATGTAGGTAGTTTTAGCTTAATTTGCACAGAGTACATTGGAAGGAAACAAATTCATATACTGTATATTCTACTTGCTCCTGCTAACTTACATTTGGTAGGGTGGCAAGAAGTGCAAATGAATGGCAATTTGACTGCAGTATCAGACTACACAGAGTTAGTTTGTAGTCTCTTACTATGGAAGTACATTATTCTGGATCCTAACTAGTAAAGACTGGGCCCTATAGCAAGCTTTTGACTGTGCCTCCCCTCCCGCACATCTTCCCACACACGGTATAATGCCCCCTTTACTGTCCCTCACGTGGTAAAATGACCCTTTTACTGGCTCTTACACCCCCTTCACTGATCTCACACATGGCATAATGCCCCCTTTACTGACCCCCCCACACACAATATATTGCCCCATTTATTGCCCCTAGTAAAGTATATTGCCTCCTTTATTGGCCCCCCACACAGTATACTGCCCCCTTTACTGGCCTCCCCACAATAATAGCCCCCTTTTACAGGCCCTCTTACAGTAATTGACGCCTTTACAGGCTCCCACACTGTAAGTGCCCCATTTACTGGCCCCCATGTAGTAAGTGCTCACTTTACTGGCCCCCACAAAATATACTGCCCCCCTCATTGGCATCAAAACAGCTAGTGATTGACTGTAGTAAATTCGTGTTCACACGCCAGAAAATCACTGTACACCAGTAACAGAGATTGCAGGAGATCAGTAATAGGAGTCTTACTCCCTTTTTTTTTATTTTTTATTTTATTTTATACTATTGTTAGGATTGAGGATACAAAATTCTCAGTTGCAAATTGGAAAAATAAACTGCATTATTATTGCTTACTTTACCAAGCCAACTCCATGACCCACAGCTCATGTCATAGGCCCTCTGCTGCCCTAGTTGTACCTTCTGGTTGTGCACAGTCACTTGCCATAGTGATGGCATGACTGGTAACCATACATGACTAATGGATGACACAACAGTATAAACCAGGGGATAGGCCAGCAATGGAGAAGTGGAATCCTTTTCACCTTCACTCCATATAGACAGATTTTTAGTCTTGACTTCCTGCTAAGGTTTGCTCTTTGCTCCGCAGTGTGCAGATTAGCCCAATCAGTGTGCATACACTGCTGTGTGAACATACCTTAAAGATTGCTTTTACACCGCTCTATTTCACACTTAAATCAATCAATCTTGGACATTGTTTTAGGACCTTGCCCGATGGAAGACGCGCAGGAGGAGTGCATCACAGGACTTGATAAAGAAAGAAGAAGAAAGGAAAAAGATGGAGAGGCTGCTGAGTGGAGAAAGTGACTCCTCAGAAAGGAGGAGAAGCATCAAAACCTATAAAGAAATAGTGGAGGAGAAGTAAGTCTGCCATGTGCTAGTACTTTGTATATGTACAGTACCGTGCAAAATGTTTATTAAGGTGTGGGAAAAATGCAGCAAAATAAGAATTCCTTAAAAAATAGAAGCGTTAATAGTTTATTTTTGTCAATTAACCAAAAGAAGTGAATGAACAAAAGAGAAATCTAAGGCTCTATTTAGATCACATTTTTTACAACCATTTAATATATGCAAAAAACGGATGCAGAAAGCAGATGCAAACAGATGGCCATCCATTTATATAGACATCAATGTAAAAAAAAATTTGTTTTCTGTCCGTATTTCAAGGACACAAAAATGTACTATACCATACTTTTGTGTTTTGTCTACATGCTTTTTATATTGATGTCTTTGTAAACAGAGAGCCATCTATGTGATCTGAATAGTCTAAATCCCATCAATATTTGGTGTGACCCCTCCTTTACCTTCCATTAATTCTTCTAGATACACTTGCAGACAGTTTTTGAAGGAACTCGGCAGGGAGTCTGTTCCCGCCATCCTGGAGAACTAAGCACAGATCTCCTGTGGATGTAGGCTTGCTCAAATTCTTCTATCTCTTCATGTAATCCCAGACAAACTGGATGATGTTGAGGGCCATATCATCACTTCCAGGACTCCAGGGTGGTCACACCATATATTGATTTAGTTAATGCATAACTAAATGTGTCAAGTAAGCACTATTAGAAAGGCCAATTCTTAGGAACGAACACTTGTACGAGCGTTTGTTCCTGACAGTTGACTGTCTAGTAGAGTCTTTACTGTATCTGAGTTCCTCTTATTTTGTCTTTATCCTTACAGGGAGCGCAGAGAAAAAGAATTACATGAAGCCTACAAAAACGCTAAGTCAAAAGAGGAAGCAGACAAGATTTTGCAGAAATACATAGAAAGGTTTACAATAAGTGAAGCAGTTCTTGAACGTTTAGTGATGCCAAAAATTCTTGAGAGAAGTCACTCGGTGGAGCCTGGCTTGCTCTCCTCTACAGAGGACCCCAACCCACTGAAGTATCTGAGGCAGCAGTCTTTACCATCTCCTAAATTCACATCTACAGTAGAGGCAACCATAGCTCCTACCAGTGAGTCAGACTTTAAAGCACCAGGAGGTCGGACATCGCCAACAAAAAGTGTGGTCTCTAAGGCAGTGCCTATGCTGACACCCAAGCCTTACTCCCAGCCCAGAAGTACACAGCAGGTCTTAAAGACATTCAAGGTAATATTTGTGATGTCACTGACATGAGATAACACTAGGAAATAATTGGGCAGATTTATTAATTGTGTCTTTAAATGTTACATGGTCTAAAGTATTCACATTGCTTTTTTTGCCTTAGATCCATTTAACAGATGCAAAAAATATATGTAGACAAATAACCATCCATTTGCATAGCTATGTAAGGGGGCGTTCACACTACCGTTGGTGACCGTCAGTAGTGTCCGTTGCTATTGTCCGTTACAAGATTTTAGTATCGGACACTAGCTGAACCGTCAGAAATCCGTTAAAATTTCCATTCATTTCAATGGGCTTTTATATTGTGTCCGTTTACACCCAATCCGTCAGAAGTCTGGTTTTTTTTTTTCTGTGGACAAAAAATCCTACATGCAGGACTTTTTTGTCCGTTTGGAAAAACGGATTCTTGACGGACAGCAAGTTTCCGTTATTTTTTTAACATTGAAGTCTATGGGTAACGGACTTATAATGGACAGTAACTGATAGCCATCAGTTACTGTCCGTTATTTTATGTCCGTTTTTTTTCTGTGCATGCTCAGAAAGCAGAAACAAAAAAAAAAAAACGGACAGTATTAAAAAACGGAAACTAACTGATGCTAATGTGTCCGTTTTTTTAACTGATCCATTAATTGGATCAAGTAAAAAAACAGACACATTAACATCAGTTAGTGGTCGTTAATATTTGTTATGATAGGTGTCCGTTTTTTTTTTTTTGTTAACGGACACCTTCATAACGGAATCTAATGGTAGTGTGAAGCCTGCCTAAGAAATCAAAAGGATCATTTTCTGTCCTTTTTCTGATAGTAGTATAATGTTGTACCGTGTTCGCCATTGAAAGTAGTGGAAGAGTGAAGAAATCAGGCGATACCTTTTAGAGGCTAACTGAGTATATTTATAAGTAAGCTTTCAAGAGTACTGGCTCTCTTCTTCAGAATTTTCAGTTCTTGTATAACACCATGTCTGAAGAAGAGAGCCAGTACTCTTGAAAGCTTACTTATAAATATACTCAGTTAGCCTCTAAAAGGTATCGCCTGATTTCTTCACTCTTCCACTTTTTATGATAGGACATAAAAGTGGGGTTATCTACGTTTTTGTGTCCTCCAAAGAAACGGATATAAATGGATCTGTATGCAAACAAATGTCCATCCATCTGCATCTTTTTTTTTTTTTTTTTTTGCATCTGTTAACGCAATGTGTATGGGCCCTTAGTTAACCCTAAGTTTGATCAAATCTCGCGTATAAAGAAAGTTAAAAGTTTATTGCAAAGTGAGGTTACTATTAAAATGACCAAGAAGAAAAAGGAACATGAAATAAAGTTTTGAATATTAATGGCAATTTAAGAATTTATAGGAGGAACACAGCAAATAGAACCCATAAAACTTAACTTTTACTAAATAATATTAATAAATAGCACATATCCATATTACTAAATAATAATAAATAGCACATATCCAAAAAAAAAAAAAAAAAAAAGGTTTACAAAAGACCAAGAACAGGTATCTCTACCATACCTTAATATGATTTTGTCTACGGAACTACTCCGTAGACAGTATGCAAAGAAATTAGGAAGAATCTTACCGGTGTAACCATCTAATGATAAAGGAGCAGGCTTAGTTTCGGGTAAAGCATCATCATCGAAGGACAATTTCTGGTACAAATAGACTAACCCTGGTTTACTCTGAACTTCGCCCTATTAGCCTCAGATCAGTACCACAAATTAGCTATTTAAGCTACTTACTTTACAACAGTAATAATGCTTGATAAAGTGATGTCACTATGCAGTGGACAGCAGACAAGCAAATATACACACACAGTGGCGGGGAATATGGACACGCCGGCATAAGGTCAAACATGCATAATATATGTTCTTTTATCAAATGTGCCCAGATCAGTTCACCCTACTTAAGGGGTGGAGCTACTCCACTCCATACACATGACTATACATATGACCAGAGGGGGCAGTAATACCAATGTAGGAGGCTATGGCTTGAGGGCGTTGCCAAGAGAGGCATGGCTATCCACCATTTCTATTGGGTAAATCGCGGCCATGTCATCAAATCACATCAGATGCACCCACCCATGGTGGGTGGCGTGCATGACGATCAATAATATACATGAACTTAGCCAAAAAGCATATACAGAGGGAAAGGGGATCATCCATATACTATACTGCCAATACAGCAGTAAGCAGCATGTTATCTCAATTCCCCTCTATAACATTGAATTTCTGGCAGAGCAGTGAGAGAACTCGGCCCCCCAGAGAGTCATCACAGTTATCGCAGAACAGGACTAGGACTAAGGAAACGTTGTGTACACATTGGGAGGAACAATTTCACATAGCAGCATTGCTAAAGCAATGTATCTAGGGACATTCTTGAATTTACTTCAGCTAGCAGTATAGATAGGATCCTTGAGATTGGAATACCCCTTTAAGTTTTATGGGTTCAATTTGCTGTGTTTATCCCGTGGATTTTTGTGAACCCCTTCTTTTAAAACTCTAGTACCTTCTGATATTGATAGATACTCTTGCTGGTTTTTAATTTTAAGAATTTATACAAATAATACATCATCATGTACAGGGATTATTGTCTAGAACACGATGTCTGTCTTTCAACAATGAGCACTTTATCTTAATGTTGACCTTCAACAGTTTCCTGGCACAGCATAAGACAAAACAAGTGAATTCCTTTCTTGAACATTCTATGAGATTTTATGAAATATGTTTGTTTCATAAATGTGTGTGTGATCCAACACCAGGTTAAACTCCATTCAGATCACACACAGATTAAAAAAGGGATCTGTTACTGGACGGACATAAGTAGGGTATACTACGTTTTTGTGGAGTCCATCCAAAATGCTGTCCAGAACGGATCTGGATCCCGTTCGTTTGTAGAACATTGTGAGCCAATAGTTACATACACATGTTCGTATTTTTAACTGAATAACATCCTATTTTTGCTTGTTTTTCTGCCCTGACGGACCCAAAACAAGTCTATGGGGTCACTTGAACATCCGTTTTTTGGTTGATGTATCAATTTCACTGATGTTAAAAATGGATGAATAGGTTGGTTTAAAAAACGATTAATGAAATTCATCTGTTGTTTTCACTCACAGTTAGGAACTAATCCAAAACCAATGCAAAATGGATGTTAAAAATTGACTTTTTTTTTTTTTTTTACTATTGTGTGCATGAAGCCTAACACTCTCCACACCAGCTTTTCTGGATACTTTCTGGAGCTGCAGCTTACCTGCCTTTTCGCATTGTTTGTTGGCCCTCAGTGGTTAGCACTGTAGCCTTGAATCGCTGGAGTACTGGTTCTGAATCCAGCCAAGGACGACATCTGCATGGAGTTTGTTTGCTCTTCCCATGTTTGCGTGGGTTTCCGGGTACTCCAGTTTCCTCCTACACTCCCACATACTGATAGGGAATTTAGATTATGATCCCTATACAGGACAGTGACTGACAATGTCTATAAAGCGCTGCGGAATATGATGGCGCTATATAAGTAAGAAAACTCAATAATAAACCCACATTTGCTTTTGCATGTTTAGGTAGATGGGAAGATTAGTGTAAATGGAGAAGCACTTAATGGCACAGACGAACAGAAAGAAAGAAGATCTCCTATAACCTCGACCTTTGTCCCTTCGCTGACCAGATCACAGAGGTTTGAAGGTGTTGCCAGAGTAGACGCACCAGTGACTGAACTGAAGACAGATGTGTCTTCCATTGAATTCAACCTGACAAGAACGAATGTGCATAGTCCTGACAAGGATGTGAAAGTAAGGACCGCCATTATTCTGAGGCACACTATTTGCTACTACAGTTTTTCAGATTTAAGAGACATATTTTGTTCCTATGCTTTCTCCAGGTTTTCTCTGAAGGGATAAACCACACAAACCAAGTGGATGATATGGTTTCTTCTTTGACAATCGGAAATGTCCACACAGAACAGACTAAAGGTTTGCATGTTTGACGTAACATTCCCAAACTATAGTTGACAGCAAATGAAATGCTCATGTACAATATGTAGACATTTCAAGAATAATCCAAGCCAGCAAAGCATGACTTGCCGAACTCAAATGCTTGTAACGCAATGGTCAAAAACCCTGCAACTTGTTACAAATCTGGTGTACCTTTTTGAGCTTTTCACTGCTCACTCCACCATCTAGCTTGTGTAGATTTCAGATTGTGGAGCACAGCCAGCCAAAAGATGTGCCAAGGTTATGACGCACCTCTTAAGAAATTTGGCGCAAATTGTTCCAGTAGGTCTTCCAAGACTGGTGTATGAAATACCAATCTTAGTAAATCAACCCATAGATGTTTATGAACATTGTAACAAAAAATATGCTGATGGCTGTTTGTCAGCTCACAAATTCTATAACATATCCATGTATAAAATGTTTTTGTCAAAGCTGTGATGTATTTTTGTGATTTTTAGATTCCACAAAGCCTCCTATCCTAAGCAAAGAAGAAGTTACCTTACAGTCACAATCCGTCATCGCAATTGAGCCCGCTGTAAATGGGAAGGATCTAGAAGAAGAGCAAAAAGAATCGCTGGTTATTCATTGGGTAATAGTGTTTTGTGTTCACTGTTAAAGAGGTGGCTTTCATTGGACAACCTCTCATTGCTATAAGAGTCCACCAAAAATAATCTCTGCTGTAATAAACTGTAATTTTCTTGGACATTTAGCAGCAAGTATTCACTTTTCCCTGTACTGCTATAATAGTGAAGTTTAAGCATTACTTGCGACTTGTCTATATGGGTGACTTTGCAGATTGGATACATCTTTGTCTCCATAGCCATCTATAGTCAGAGGTCACTTACCTTGTTCTAAAAAGTTCTCCAAGGCTAAGTTCACATCCACCTTTGTCTAATGACACACACCAATGGGTCCCGATGGACTGTATTGACTATCTGTCATGTTGTCCATCATTTTTGGAAGTGGACTGGATGAAAAAGTCTTTTATACAGGACTTCTCCGTTCACGTTTTGTGATGAACACTCCTAATGGTGCCTCCAATGCAGATGTGAGCAAAGCCCTACATGGACAAGTTGCAGGTACATCACCAAATCATGTTCTGCAGGTAAAGGCCACTTTGTCCGCATTTTGGGACCAAAATGTAATACATTATTTATTATTGAGAGTCCTGTTTGTATGAAATCTTTATATGAGATTTAGTTCTGGGATAAATTGTAGTTATTTTTATGTTTTTTAGTCTTCGGATTCCTCTGTTAAGGAACAAAATGATACTGCCCTGTGTCAGGACAAGAGAAAATCTGAAGATGACAATGATGCACTACAGAAAGAGAAGCATGGTGCGTACATATAGCGCCTCCTCATGATGGCATGACACACCATTCACCCACATGGACTGGAATAGGATCGGGGGTTGCAGTGTTTTACCAGACATTGTCTGTCAGTGTTTTAAGCCATTTCTTATACTTTTTTTGTACATAAATGAATTTGCCTACTATGCAATGTAGTATTGTTTATTCCACTAAATAAAAGCACATTTACAATGATGCCCCAGTGTGAATCTCCAATAAGTATCCTGAAGATACTCCTGTAATATGACCAATGTCCAGGCTCCTCATGTAGACCTCTAGTTAATCCTGCCCAGGGGGACTAGATACTATAATTGAGAATATTACAAGACATTAAGATTAGATTTGAGAACTAGAGAACATCTAGACTTTATATTAGATGGAGCTAAATTAATTTTACTGTGTTTGCCTCTACTAGATAGAATTACTTAGTCCATTCCTGCTCATTTTATAGTAAATCATATATGTGGGAAGAATGCTCAGGGTTAGTACTAAAGATTAAGGAGTTGTCCTGCGAACAAGACTTAACCCCTATTCACAAGATAGAGGATAAGTTACTGATCACAGGGGTCTCACCACTGAAATCCCCACAATTTACAAGTATGGGGGTCCTGTGTACCCCATTTGAATGGAGCTTCGGTCAGAGCTGTGGCGTTGGAGCCAGGGCCAGCTTTGCATGGATGGCTTTAAAATTAAATTCTTAATTATTTTTATTGATGTTATACAATTATTAATATTGTATACTTAGATGCATAGTTTTGATGCTTATTTACTCTTACATTAAGTCAATCTCTGACTTTTTTGTTAAATTAGAGGAATTTTACTGACTCTTTCTGACAATGGCTGTCAGCCCTTTATGAAGAAGTCTGCCCGTGGGAAAATAGAGAAATCGATGCTGTGGTCATACATTCTCACCGCTGCTACATTCAATACTATGGGGCTGCCAAACATAGTCGAGCACTGTACTGGGCTATGTGTGGCAGTCCTGTAGAGTTGAAAAAAGTGGCTCCATGAATTTGCAAGTACCACTCCATTCAAACAGGTGACTCGGGACACCATTTCTCATGATCAAAAGGGGTTCCAGTGGTGATACCCCCAGCCATCAGCTACTGTTATCATCTTGTTCTGTGGATACGGCATAAGTCTTGTCCCTGGAACAAACTTTGAAAATTCAAAAAGCAGTGGATATTTCCTCCACTAAAGAGGTTATCTGTATGCTGCCCTATATATGAATCTAATATAGGGTTCTAATAGACTCAATATACTAGACTAGTATTTGAAAACTGAGATATGTAGTGGATCGCACCACACTACGTTAACTAAACACCATTGTTTAATAAAAGGGGTTTTCCAGCAGAAAAAATTGGTGTAATCTGTCTCAGGGCAGGTTAAAAAAAAAGATCAAAGAAGTTGTACTCTCCTCACTGGTCCCTACTACTGCCATTGCTGGTCTGTACTTCCTGGTTCCCTCTTTACAAACAGCAAATGCCTGCTCAGCCAATTGCTGTTACTCCCTAAAGATTACCATACACATTAGTTTGGAGGCGACAGTCAAACATGCTGATTTTCAGCTAGACCATCCAGCCATCGAATGTGTATAGTGGACTTCCATCTCGCCTCTGGGGTAGAGAAAGATCTGGTAGCTCAATTTCAACATGACTGTTCCTTTTCTTCTCAGGGAAGATAACCTGCCACCAAAAGGGTCTTATAGAGGGTTACTCCCCTCTCCCTATGGAGAACACATGCACACTTGGACAAACTGAGTATTGTTGTGTTTGAGGGATAGGGGAAGAATAATTATTGACTGCACAAACATTCAGTCAGTAGTTAACTTAGGCCAGCCTAAGGCTTGATCCTAGAATGTTTTTCTTTTTTTAAACATTCAGGATTTTTCTTGGGTAAGTGCATTGGAATTCTCACTTACAGACTACATCTATTCACATAAATTTGCCTGCTTGCTACAAAGTGATTTCCAAGATTAGAATTTTTTTCAATACGGTACCATAGATTGTGTGTCATATTGAAGCTTAGTCCTATTCACTTTAATGGAGCTGAGCTGAAATACCAGACACAACCCATGCGGCACTGTTTTTGCGATCCTGGGAAACCACTTTGAGTAGAGTTTGTCTAGGACTTGGTGACTACAGCTTCTACTTATGGTATGTGAGGAAGTACAGTAGTAGTGTAAGATTTATTCAATCTGCCCTTCTGAGTTAATGGCTCTAGTGGCTAGTAGAATTACTGTTCAGAAGGTAAACCCTTGTATACATATGTTCATATTTTTGAACATTGGATATCTCCAAAAATGGGCGATATTTTATTTGGTAAGTTATTAGCAGAAATTTTAAGTTTTATTTTTATGAGCGCTAAAGTCTATTGATTTGATTTTTTCTTTGTGATCTTTATGTTACTATATGCGCACCATTATGTTATCATGCCTGCTGCAAAAAAATGGGTCTTTGAAGAACAGCTTAGCCTGTTATCTATATACAATATGTAGCATACCTTCAGGTCACTCAGAACGGCTGTCTACCTTGAGTTAACCATTTGGGTTCTTTTATCAGTTGAAGAAAAATTACTTACAGTTTTATTGTTAATTTTCCTATGTTTAAGCACCTTGCCTTAAAACGTAACTAAACTTTTGAACAACTTTTGATGTTCTGGCAGTATTTGTGTCATTAATACATTTTGTAATATACTTTATTAACAAATTTTGTATCCTTTCTGTGAAATCCTGCATTTTTTTCATTCTTTCCCTTGTCTCTGTATTGAGAGGTGTTTCTGCCTCACTGAATGTTACTGTGTACAAAGTATGGGGCTGTGTAACATGTAGAGAAAATGAGGGTAGGGGAGGGTCATTTCAAACAGTTATATCTCAGACATTAGAAAACATACAAACTTGCTTTTGATTCTCTTCTCTCTTTAGATTATCTTCTTTCACATGATACTAAGGTTACAGTGCTATCTAAATTATTTCCAGAGATATCACTGGTTGAAAACACAGTCGGGTTTAGGATTTATATCATATATATTATACAGCTGCATATAAATATCCTAATCACGACTTTGTTTTTGACCAGTGATATCTATAGAAATAATTTAGATAGCGCTGCAATCTTAGTGTCATATGAAAGAAGAGAATCTCCTCTTTCATGTGACGTTAAAAGTTTGTAGGATATAGTGTCTGACATATAACTGTTTGAAATGACCCTCCCCTACCCTCATCTCTACTTGTTAGACAGCCCCATAGTCCATACACAGGCCGGATTCACATGTGCGCTCATTGCCCGTTTAGAGATTCCATCCCCCCCCATTCCGCTTGAAAAATGCGGAAGGAAAAGTCCTGCAGGTAGGACTTTTCTCTTCACATTTTTTGGGGCGGAAACCCGGCGGACCCCATTACAGTCTGTGGTCCGCAGGTAACCGCTTTTAAGCAGAATGGGTTTCCGTCTTTCGGCTCCCCAAGTTTACCGAAGAACGGAAACCTGAACGCAGGTGTGAATCTAGTATAACATTCAAAAAGAAAGGATCCAAAATTTGTTAATAAACTATATTACAAATTAATTTGACACAAATACTGCCAGAAAATCAAAAGCCGAAAGTTTAGTTAAGTCATGTTTTGTAGAGTTACTATTTTTAATCCATTTTCCCAACCATTACACCTCAGAACCTCCCCAAAATATCTGCCTAAAGGTTAAGATCCAGAATGTTTGGCGACGTTCCCAGTTTTTTTCTCAGTCAGGTAACTGGAGTACAGGTGAAGACTTCAAGGTGTCCTGCACGTTGTCCTGGTGTTGGGGGCACACTGCTCACCTATGTGTTGCTTTATTGGGATGTGTATGTGGAGCATTCACAACAATCACTGGGTTTGTAAAAATTTGGAAATCTATTTGAATCGGTTATAGCAAAGAACCTGGGTCATATAGTAGGATGTTAAATTCATCTTGATCACTAATAGTCAGTATTGATTTTATAGGAATTTACTAAGAATTTGGCATAATTAATCCCTATGTGTAATCTGACTTGATAAGGTTTTATTTCCTTTTTATTCTTTTCATTAAGACTGGATGGTATGTAGAGAAACTTTAGAACAACCCACCACACATCACTTGAGTTGTCCACCGTCCGGTAGATATTAGATATTTGCTGGTTATTCCAATGAACAGTTTAATGTCCATGGAAGTTTCCATATCCTCTATAGAAGGAGGCAAAATAGGCTAGACCAGTTGAAGGGTTACTTTTTTGTCCAATATTCTTTTTTTCTAGCAACAGTAGCACCACTCAAAACATATGATAGCCTCATCTGTCAGAAACCAATACAGGTTAACCAATAACTGTTATTTTTGGTCAAGAACTCTTTTGACCAACAATTTACTGGTTATGTTCAGCTTTAGACATTATAATATAAAACCAAGTAGCTTCAGTTTCTGTATCTAAAGAAGACTTCGAACCACCTTGTGTTCTAATACCTAACCCAGTGGTGGTCAACATGACCTATTATGGGAGCTTAATGTGCTGCATATGTTACTCTTCGTAGCCCAGAACAAGCATATTCAGACATGAGCTGAGTACCCTGCCACATTTGCAGTTTGTGCTCCTAGAAGCAAAAACTGCAAATAAAACCATATAATTGTGCCCACCACAGTCAGTTATGTAGAAACACTTACCTTCCACCTGCCTATTCTGGTCTGCTCTGTTCAAGCATAAATTCTGGGTTTCCAGTCAGTGGTTACGAGGGCCAACGGAGGGACACCTTGCTCCCTGCTCTGTTTTGGCTCTGGACCTGGAAAAAGAGAACAGAGAAGCCATCAGATAGTGTAGCCTATGATCTCTCTGATCAGGTAGAGGGCTCCATGTACAGGAACTCCCTGGCCCAAAAGGCACTGTACACTACTCAAATTTTTTCTGCCTAATCCTGGACCAACTCTGGACTAACTCTTTCCATTCCCACAGGTACTTCTTCTTGTCAGTTAATCTCCACATAGCTTGTCAACGCTAAGTTTTCTTAGTAGATCCAAATTATGCAGAAATAACCACACTATATCTGCTGAACTACTGAGAAATCTGTTCAGTCTTCATCACTCCTTGCTCCAAAATTTTAGATATTGGCCCCCAAGCCAATAGGTGCTTTTGCGTTTGGGAGCAATATATGGCGCTCTGGTCTTATATTGACCAGGGTACATATATCCACCAATGTCACATTGTAAACCAGTTATGCTTCTGGCTATTACTATTCAGTTAGTCCTTCAAGAAAGGTGGGGGAAGGTCATAACATCTTGCCAGCATTATCTCTAGGTCATTGGATGTTGGTAAAGTCACGAGATGGCCTCAAACTTTTGCTACTTGTCATGTGATTTATAATGACCCCAAGTATATTTTTAGATTTTGGATCTATGTTGGTATTGACCCATCTGTTCCCACTGTTGCATGTATTGAATTGTATATCACGAGGGTTATTGTTTCACCAAATTCTCTAAATCACTAGTGATGAAAATAACACTGAGGACATTTTAATGTTCAGACTAATGTAATATAGTCATAAAGCTTGTCATTCCACTTTCCTGTCCGAACACATGGGTGATATAGCAATGCCTAGGCTTCAGTCACTGGTACATAATCACCACCAGGTCTGAATACTATATGTACTATGCTAATAACCTATGCTAACTTGACTCTTTTTGTACTAGAGTTAAAAGAATAAAGTTGTTTTGTTCGCTTCTGTTTGACAGGAGAGCCGGAAGTCAGTGGGAACCCAGCAGTAAGTAATTTTACTTGGCGTGTTTGTGTTGTCGGAGTGCTCAAACTTTATTTTGCCCGACTGAAGAAGCGGCAAAATATTTCACAGCCTTCCAAGACAATAAACAGTAACGTCACACACAAGTACTTATCAGCTTTATTAGGTTGTGTTTGACTGATCTGTCAGCAATTGCTCCTTCTACCTCAGCGCTTGTTTTAATCAGCTTACTTCAGTCTAAGTGGATTCTAACCTCCAATATGTTGTTTATGCTGTAGTGCCTCTTGTAGCGGAGTAGCCATTATAGACCTGGTTTTCTGTCATATATGTTGTTTCTCTGAGCAGAATCTAAGGGCATTTTGGGGTTTGTGTCATTGTTTGTTTGCTCGTAGTTATGTTTTATATAGCATTTCCTCTAATAAGACACCTGTAGACGTACAGATGTAGCAGAGTTAACCCGAACTTCTACAGCTGGTTAAATAGCTGCAAGCGTGATATCTTATCAGAGAAGACAGTTTTAATCAATTGCAGAAACTAAGGGTTAACTCTACTACATTTGTAGATCATTGGACGACCTGTCGTCAGTTTTGTTGCCCCTTACCTTCTATAGGGCTAATAGACGTTCTAGGACGTGCAGTATCCATGTATATCAACAACACAAACTACCTTAGAAAAATAAGTTTTTACAACTATTTTGTTGTATGCAAACTATTCTCCAATTGTCTGCTGGGCATCTTTTCAGCAGACAAGTGTCTTTCGATCTCCCATCCAGTTTTGGTTGATTTCTCTGAAGCCTCCTGCATCATCCACTGTTCCCTGCAGACATAGATATCAGTCATGTATAGATGGGAGAGGTTCACCAACGAGATTGAAACTTGCCTGCTGACAAAACTGCCGATAGACCCTTGCAGAGTATTTTGCATACAGAGCAGTCTCTCTCTAGTTTCATGTAGCAGCTCTAGTAATATATGGTTGTCAAAGAATTAATGTTCCCTTTAATATTTTGTAAAAATATAGCCTGTTTTTTATTTTATTTTTCTTGTGGTAAAGATGATGACATTAGATATGGCTGCCGTTGTATCTTTCAAACTGCTGAAAAGCTAGACTCATACATAGTACCTTATCTGAAGCAAGTAGTGCGGTGCTTCCCAGTTGAGGATGACATCAACGGGCATGACGTCGAAGAGTTTGAGAAAGCCGAAAAAGGAGATAGCTGTCCTTCATCCTGTGGGGGGCGGCCAGACTTCAAAAGGAATTAGGGCGATAATCTGCATATTACACGCCCCTAAAGCTCTGTTCAGTTAATTTGCAAATTTCTAAAACAACGAATATCTCGTGAACGGGACTACGGTCTGAAATAACAAAGGCAGATTTGAAAACAGTATCACAAGCCCTACAAGGCACTGTGGATAGATTTATGTCATATTTTGAGCTGACAGACCCCCTTTAAGATGTATATTTGGGCTTCCTTAAGATACTAGGGTCTGGGGGTAACTGCTACCGCTGCACCAAGTAGACTTATTAGGATTCTAATTAATTATAATTAATCAACCAGCTGTAATAACCATATAAAATATAACATAGAACACTCTAACCTAGGTTTAGGCAATGTGTGTCGTACCCTCTACAAATAGTTTGATGACTTGGCTAAAAGACCCTCACCAATGGATGTGATAGAGGAGCTGTAGCCAAGAAGTGCTAATACAGGCTATTAATAGGCATGGTGGGCCTGAAAAGTAACCGTGTTGCCCAGGTCAACTGGTCAGAAGTCAGATTCAGTATTGTATAGTGCACTACAAAGTGAAATGCGGACTGGCTGGTTGCTATAGACAACACTACCAAAGTATGTAAGTTCCAAGATGATAGGCCAAGAAGCAGAAGGTGCGCAAGTGAAGATCTTAATAATCTTTTCACAATGGCTACATAGTATGTGGAGTGATATGGTAAAAACATTGAGGAGATTTATGTAGACTGGAATAAATGATAATAAGCCTAGCACGCTGCCCACGCCATGCCCCTGTCCATGAAAGTGACGTTGGCAGCTCAAAACAGAAAAACCATCGCACATTTTTGCGCAAAACCTGAAATGACGACTTTTTAATGCCTTGTACGGCTTTCATTTCTCTTAAAAACTGAAAGCTGTTTTGTGATTGGTTGCTATGGACAACAAAATCAGTGTTCAGAAGTCTACCCATTAAGTTACTTATCTAGGCATAGAGTCCAAGAGTCCAAGTTACAGCCTGTACACAGGCTGCACAACTTTTCTCAATTCAAAAGGCTTCAGAGCTGAAATCTGAATTCTTTCATTCCTTGCTGTGTTGTCTGTGCAGAACTTGCATTGGTGATTTACATTCTGGGAAATGCAGTATTTATATCCATCACTGTACAAGCTGGAAGGTTGGTTTCACATGGCTGTGTTCAGTCCAGGAAAAAGAGTCCACGTCTTGTCCACATTTTCTGGCCAGAAGCAACCCTGCTGAGTTGAACGGAGATGCAGAGTTGACTTCAGCCGAGCCATGTTCAGGCCAGTAAACAATATACAAACTTTTTTCCGTGTCCTGATCACCACTGTGTGAAACCAGCCATAGGATCGTATCTGTCAACCTTGTTGACTACTTATGACAACCAGCAGAACTATGAGTGCAGCTCTGGGCTATACTATAGTACACGCTGTAACACAGGATCACTACAGGTTAAGTAATGTTGTGTATTTAGAAACTGTTTTAGATTATATCTATATGCAAATTATTAGACAATGAGGGTAGTTCTATTGTATTCTCAAGAGGCTCGAAATAAAATAAAAAAACCTATAGATATAAATCTTCCAAATACAATAATATAGTTGTGTACGTGACGCCACCCTGCTTTGTGTTAGGGACAGCTGAGACTATGACTATAGATGATTTATGTTCTTTGCTAGGTGTTTCAGCCCTTTCTTAATTCCCCAAGTCGATTTTGTGCTTGGGACCCAGAAGAAGAGCGCAGACGACAAGAGCGGTGGCAGCAGGAACAAGAAAAATTACTTCAGGTATTCAAAGTGGAGTTTTGTTTAGAATTGGTACATTAAAGGGGTAGTCCAACCTAAAGCATTTATTGCCTATCCACTTTTTTAGGTTACATATATTGATGACCTATTATATCCGATGGTATGGTTCACACCTAGCACCCCCATGGTCAGCAAGTGCTGGAATTAACACAGAGAATGGAGCACAAGCTCAGCTCCATTCTTTATGTAATGGTGTTGGGCTCACACTGATCACACCCAAGGGTAGGTCATCAATATGTGTATCTTCCTCAAAATACCCTTTAATATCTAACATGCTATACTCTGTATGAGACAGCTCGTCAGCACCAGTGCCTCCTATAGAGCATTTCAATGAAATAATGTTAATACAATGTAGCTGTGTACCATATGTCCTTGTAAGCAATGTTTCTCTATCGGGAAGATGTCTGGCATCAAAACTGATGTCTTCTGTGACAAATCTACTATCATAGGAAACTGTGGTATTAATTTCCTTTTAGAGTTTGTGCCCTTAGGGGACATTGTCACCCATTGGTCTTTTGACCAATGAAGTGCATGACGTTGGCCAGATGTTATATTGGAGTGAACAGGAATTATTAACCAGTCTGTACTGTTCTTATTAAGACTGTACATGCCCTATCCATTGTGGATTTGTAGTGTTTATTCACCACATCTAAGAATTAATTGTCTTACAACTGTATATATGTAACATATATTTCTGTCTAGTTTTTGACATTTTTATTAGTGGGGCAGGTTGAATGGACTCTTCTACATGGGATGTTTCCAGAAAGTAAGATAATACTGTACATAAATGAAAAGACCACTTTATTAGAGACACCCATTTAAAAGCACATTGGACCTCCTTTTGTCCAGAAAATATTCCACCAAACACCATTAGGTTATGTTCACACAGAGTTTTTTGCAGGAAGATTTTTCAAGACGACTCTGATTCAAAGCGCCTCCAAGCTCTTATTCATTTCAGTGGGCGTCGAGCAGATTTTTTCCAGGTACAAAAAGTGCCATGATCTATCTTCAGGTGGATTTTGCCTTGCAAAGCCCATTGAAATGAATGGGAAGCGAAAAACAAAACATTTTTCTTGCAGTTTTTGCAAAAACGCATCATTTTTTTTCTTCTTCCCATTCATTTCAGTGGGTTTTTGCAAGAGGGTATCCACCTGAAGATAGATGCTTTTTGTTTTTTCACCTTTATTTAAAAAAAAAAAAAAAAAAAAATCAGTTGGAATAAAAAATCTGTTACTGACTCCCACTGAAATATAGGAGACTTGGGAGATGTTTTTTGAGGCGGAATCCACCTGTGTGAACATACCCCTCCACCTCCACCAGGCTAAACAGTTGACACCTGTCATTTATAGTTCATTGATTTTTGCTGTTTGCGCCAAATTGTGATCCTCATGGCGCAGCAGAAATCTGAATCCATCTGACCTGGTGAAATTTTTTACTTTCACTGAAACAGTGATCATAAAATTCTTAGGTACAGCTGTGTGTCCTATCACCAATGATCAGACCTTGCTCAAAGTCACTCAGATCACTTGATTTTCCCATTCTTATGTGGATTCACATTTAGGCTAGGGCTCCATATATCATAAATGTCGCAATTTTGCCGTTGCGGAAATGGTGCAGCGAAATCCGCAGTGTTTTACAGTACCTGCATAGTGGATGTTATTCTGGCTAATCCCATCCACACATTACAGAAAAAAAAATCTGCAAAGTTTTTGTAAATTACAGCATGACAATTATACCTACGGAAACGCTGGTGTTTTCTGTATAGGTATAATTTAAGCAGAAAGTCCACAGAGGAAAATTCTGACTGCGGCTCGGTGCATGGGGCCTTAGCCTAAGGCTCGGTTCACATCTGTGCTTGTACTCTGTGCGGGGATTCCATTCCCCTCTCCGCATGAAAAATGCGGAGAGAAAAGTGCTGCAAGCAGCATTTTTTGCCCTTTTCGGGTAGAAACCGAACGGAAACCACGTGGACCCCATTATAGTCTATGGGGTCCGCGGGTTTCTTAAGGTAACCACTTTTTTATGTGGATTAGGTTTCCGTTCGGGGGGGTTCCCAAGCGGACCCCCTGAACAAAAACCCGAGCGCAGATGGGAGCCTATCCTTAGGCTAGTTGCAGACTACCGTGTGTATTTTGTGGGCCGCAAACTACTAATTAGTGTTCAGTTTTTGCGGACAGTGTGTGTTCAGTGTGTCTTCAGTGTTTCTTCAGCATCAGTGAAGTAGGTCCGCAAAAACGGACAGTGTGCCATCAGTGTGTGATCCTAGTTTGCGGATGCACCATAAAAAAAACACAGGTGACATCTAATGATATCCCTAGCTTGTCTGCGAAAATGGAGAGCACACTGATGACACACGGAGTACATCAGTGTGCCATCCTAAGTTTTTAGTCTCCCGTAGGCTTCTATGGGCGAGTCCGTTCCGCAAAAACTGAACAGAGTAGGACCTGTTCTATCTGATGCAGTGCGGAATCACGGCTCGCACACTGATCAGTGAAAAACATGGTTGTGTGCATGTACCCATACAAATGAATGGGTCAGTGTGCTATCCTCGAAAAACAGGGATAGCACACGGATCTCGCCCACGGTCGTCTGCAAGGGGCCTTAAACCGATCCATAGAAATCCTGCTTACTTGATCATTCTTGGGATCATGCCTAATTTCCTTAGAGGTAGGCTTCAATTGTGAAAGTGTAGGTGTCTCCAATAAAGGGACCATAAAGTGCACACATGTAGCAAAGTTTAACTGGCAATTAACACGTTGTGACTCTCAACTCCACGAGAATAGGTTCCCTGAGTCTCCTGTGTGAAAGGATTGGTAGTGCTTATATGTGGTCACCGCTCCATTCACCTCTATGGGACAAAATGGAGATAGTGGAGTACAGCGTTCCATTGAATGGTCATGTATACACACTACTTACTAGGTGTGAACAAACACTTAGCTGTATCAACTTTATCTTATACAGTAGATACAGCTATCTAGAAGCCAGTCTCTGTCATCTTCATACCATATATTTGTCTCAATTTCCTACAGGAAAGGTACCAAAAAGAACAAGAGAAATTAAAGGAGGAGTGGGAGAAGGCTCAGAAGGAGGTTGAAGAGGAGGAGCGGAAATACTACGAGGAGGTAAGTGATATATCACAAGTCATAGAAAAATTACTAAGCCAGTAATGGCCATTGTAACAACATCTGAGAATACTTGTAGCTGTGATATTCGGCGCACAGACTATAAAATTACATGTGCTACTGAGGGGCACAACCTAGATCACCTATACGTTGTATAAATAGAATAACTACTATGAAGAGAAATAACCTCTTACCAACCTTGGTGCAAGATAAAATATAGATGCCCACAGGGACTACCAATGATCCCATTAAGAGGTTTTAGGTTATTGGAATGTCTAAGTAATCTATAAAATAAATGAAAACTACCAAACATTTATAACAATTTTGTGAAGAACAGAAAGCTGCAAAGACTTAGCAGGAATCAGAGACCAGTGTGTTAACCATGGTCACCTCTGGCAAAGGGATACTGTGCTACCAAAGATGTTAGCAGTGACTGGTGTGATGTTGGGCTGGCTGTTGGGTGCCCGTCCAGTACACAATACAGTGCCGGAAGCCAAAAACTTTGTTTCTTGTCTAGTGGCCAGCGCCTTCACTGCAGCTCAACACTCATTGAAGTCAGTGGGAGGATAAGCCATTACAAGATTAAGCCCGGACAACCCCTTTAATAAATTGTCACTGCTAGACACATATAATGTACAAGACTAACTATAGTGATAAGCGAGGTCTAATTCCTTCAGGTGCATTAGAAGACGTCTAAAGAGCTATCGGAGCTGCAGGGTTTAGCATAGAAGATCTAAGAACAGATAGTGCCACCTTATACAGAATAGCCTTGAGGCTACTGTGATAATCTAATGTAAATGTATAGAAACATAGAGAATTGTCAGTGCTATCAGTCATTCTGGAAAGATGTAATGACTAACAATATGTGTGCCTCTAGGAAAGGAAGATCATAGAAGACACAGTATTGCCACTGACCGTGTCACCAGTCAGCAGCGTCCATCAGAGTTTATCAGAAACAAATGGGAGTTCAGTCTCCAACCACAGTGAACCAGGATCAGGAGTGCAGGGACAGGTATGTTCTTTCTCTAAATATACAGCTGTATAGACATGGCAAACGTTTGTCGCCATATTGATGGTCTATCATTAGGATATCTGGTGGATGGGGGGGTCCATCTTTCAGCACACCTGTCAATTAACCTTCATTGTTTACTCTGACACAGCCCCATACTTTTGATAGTGGCTACGTCTGGCACTAGAGCTTGCAGCAACTGAGTCCTTTTAAAGGTTAAAGGGGACTTAGGGTACTGCACTTTTAGGAAACCCCTTAATTTTTTGCTGTCTAAATGCAAACTTATGCACTGAGATGTATTATAAATCCTTGTTCTATGGAGGTATATTACGGCACGCAATTGAAATCTACAGGTCCATACTTAACTTCTCTGTGCCTCTTTATGAGTATGCTCCATCTTTTTGCTCCTAGGTAAGAATATATATTGCATAAAACTTAACTTTTAATAGTATATAGATAGATAACATGAACAAGCATGTCCAAAATTTCACAAAAACAAAAGAGAAAAAAATATTCAAAGTCCAGAAAAAACAAACATGACACTAAACGACAAAAATAGACTGGCTTACGCGTTTCAAGGCATTGGCCCCTTACTCATAGTCATGTTTGTTTTTTCTGGACTTTGAATATTTTTTCTCTTTTGTTTTTGCTTTTGTGAAATTTTGGATATGCTTGCTCATGTTATCAATCTATATACTATTAAAAGTTAAGTTTTATGCAATTTTAACAAGTCTCTGGAGTGCAGGATAAGAAAACTTTATCTTTTTGCATTAACAACCTCTAGCCAAGAGGGTTCTTTTCCGTGCATTTGTGGATGATATAATACCTTTCTGATCCTAAATATAAGGATTTTTTTTATTTATGAATTATGGGGCTGAGAGATATATTTTTCAAGAATGTATATTAGGAAACCTAAAAGCTTAGTAAAGATTCTCTAGTACTGGGTAGGCAACCTTGGTGAGTTTGTAGTTTATATTAATCAAAATCATTACTGTAAGCTCTGCTTATACACCGAGCCAACAAGTTAAAGCTGCAGTATAAAGCATAAGGAAGACTGTCACATACGGATCATCCTAGCATGTGACATGGGTGCAGCTGTCAGGGGTTAATTCACTCCAGTCACTTAATCTTGCACTCACTCTTCACTCAGATGTTTCTTTGTCGGGACACCCCCTCCCCGCTTTATGAGGTGACTGTTGCAGGGAAAGCTGGGTTCCTCCAGACTTTTCCCCATCTCCTTTCTCTGATGTCCAGAAAGAAATGTGTGTCTGGCAGTTTTAACCCCCTTATCTGTCTTTTGCTACTTGAAAAGGGAATTCTGTGCACAGACCATGGGTGAAAAAACCACATGGGTTTAATGTGACGCAGCAAGATAACAATGTCTTACTTGTGAATACATAATAAATTTCACATATATACACACACATCAACAATACAGTTCATTGACAGTATATACAAGTTAGGGGTTTCATCACAGAGAGACAAATGTCAGGTCGGTTATGTTTGGTGTTAATATACTGTATGAGGACATTTTACTCACATGAGCATTTAATTCACTGTTATCTGTTTGTTTACAGCCCTGGATACAAGACCGAAATCATGTAATGGATGATTCACATGTAGCCGAAAGCAAACTACAAACTGAGCTCTCTAACAGAGAAGAAGCTATTCATAGAACAGAAGAGGATCCAACTAAAAGCAGCATGTATGTCTTCAGGAAAGACTTATGGGTACAAGAAAGGGGTCAGGGTAGTAGGACAGTTCCCTGTGGATGAGATATATCACTTATCTGGATGCAAACAAAAATATTTCTATTCACTGAAAGCAAGCCACATCCCTGTCACACCCCTTTCAGGAAAGTGGTGAGGATAGCTTACAAAGGCCATTTGCGACAAATTTTATTGCAAATAGCATTTAAAATGTTGCAAACCTGAAATTTACTACTTTGCCCGAGTGAGCTTTTAGAAGCCACTTCACAACATATATTAGTTACCAAGGCCTAATGCACACAGCCATATTTTATGTTCATGTCAAAGATCTGCGATACTGCACCCATAGCCTGTTATTGGCCCATATTGTACCTTCATGTTCCTCCCATTTTATATGGAGATCTTACCTTAGTGGGGACATGCCATATTATTGAAGTATACATATATAAAGTATATTGAAGTGTGTGTGTGTGTGTGTGTGTGTGTATGTGTGTGTATGTATATATATATATATAATATATATATATATATATATATATATATATATATATATAATATTTACCGTTAATGTGCAGAAATCAGTTAATCTAAATCAGATTAACTAGGTAATGTGCACATTACCTACTAGGCACTCGTTAAAGTGCAGATAACGACACATGTTTTGCCGAAACAACAGCAACGTCGCTGTAGGCTTACAGCGAACGTAATGCCGGCAAAAAAAAAAAAAAAGGATTGGGGACAGGATAGGGAAAGGTTGAAGACCGTTTGCTTTCAAAACCCATTCAACTTGAATGGGTTTTGAAAGCAAACGGGCGGGTGTTCGTGCTTACACTCTCTGTGCCGCGAAAAGCCTTTTTTTTTTTTTTTTTTTTTTTTCATCGGAAACACAAAGTCCTTCGTGTCCGAAAAAAAAAAAAAGCCGGCTGCTTTGCGGCGCAGATTGTGTAAGAGCGCACACACACCCCCGCCGTTTGCTTTCAAAACCCATTCAAGTTTAATGGGCTTTGAAAGCAAACTGTCTTAGCTTATGCTACGCACTGGGCAGCCGATTGTGACACATAAAAACAAAAACACAACCGGTGACGACAAGACGCTGCTGGCGAAAGAAGACTAACAGTGGAGGGAGAAGAAGAGGGGGGACGGGGTAGGGACAGCAGGACTACGAGGGAAACAAACTTCTGAACTTTAACGATCTGCAAGCCGTGAATGTGCACATTACCTAGGTAAAGTGCGGAAAACTCCTGATTCCGCACTTTAACAGAGCAAATCAGTTAATCTGCAGATTACCTAGGTAATGTGCACATTCACTGATTTTGCACTTTAACGGTAACATATATACATATATATATATATATATATATATATATATATATATATATATATATACATATATACACACACATACACACGTGGACAAAATTGTTGGTAGCCATCGTTTAATGAAAGAAAAACCAACAATGGTCACAGAAATAACTTGAATCTGACAAAAGTAATAATATATAAAAATTCTATGAAAATGAACAAATGAAAGTCAGACATTGCTTTTCAACCATGCTTCAACAGAATTTTTTAAAAAAGAAAACTCATGAAACAGGCCTGGACAGAAATGATGGCACCCCTGAAAATAATGTAATCAGTCAGTGGGCCTGTATATAGGGCTACAGATACTCACTGTGCTGTTTGGTGACATGGTGAGTACCACACTCAACATGGACCAGAGGAAGCGAAGGAAAGAGTTGTCTCAAGAGCTTAGAAAGAAAATTATAGACAAGCATGTTAAAGGTAAAGGTTATAAGACCATCTCCAAGCAGCTTGATGTTCCTGTGACTACAGTTGCACATATTATTCAGAAATTTAAGATCCATGGGACTGTAGCCAACCTCCCTGGACGTGGCCGCAGAAGGAAAATTGATGACAAATCAAAGAGAAGGATAATACGAATGGTAACAAAAGAGCCCAGAAAAACTTCTAAAGAGATTAAAGGTGAACTTCAAGCTCAGGGAACATCAGTGTCAGATTGCACCATCCGTTGTTGTTTGAGCCAAAGCTGACTTAATGGCAGATGACCAAGAAGGACACCATTGTTGAAAACAAATCATAAAAAAGCCAGACTGGAATTTGCCAAACTACAAGTTGACAAGCCACAAAGCTTCTGAGAGAATGTCCTATGGACAGATGAGACAAAAATCGAAATTTTTGGCAAGGCACATCAGCTCTATGTTCACAGACGGAAAAATGAAGCATATCTTGAAAAGAACACTGTCCCTACTGTGAATCATGGAGGAGGCTCTATTCTGGGGCTGCTTTGCTGCATCTAGCACAGGGAGTCTTGAATCTGTGCAGGGTACAATGAAATCTCAAGATTATCAAGGGATTCTTAATATTTTGTTGCACAACCTTTTGAGGCAATCGCTGCAATCAAACGATTCTTGTAACTGTCAATGAGACTTCTGCATCTCTCAACAGGTATTTTGGCCCACTCCTCATGAGTAGAGATGAGTGAATCAATTCTGCAGAAGTGGGATTCAATCTGAATTTCAGGAAATCTTTGATTCGCCACGATTCCAGATTTCCTGATGCTTCGCAGGAACGAATGTTTAGTAATGACCTTTGTGACATCAGACGGTCACAAGATGTTCTCTAGTGATGTGATTGGTTAAGCGTGTCTTTGCTTGTTAGCAGGTCCTTCCACATGAATAAAAGTTGTCCGTGCTGGAGAGGGAGACATTACCGCGGCATCCAATGGCTTCCGCCATTTTGCCGACCACCCCGGCTCTCTGCAGCCCGGAAATAGCTGTTTATTCGCCACAAAGTAATTCGGATTGAAGCAAATTTTTTTTGAACTTCGAATCGAACTTTTGAGAAATTCGCTCATCTCTACTCATGAGCAAACTGCTCCAGTTGTCTCGGGTTTGAAGGGTGCCTTTTCCAGACGGCATGTTTCAGCTCCTTCCAAAGATGCTCAGTAGGATTTAGGTCAGGGCTCATAGAAGGCCACTATAGAATAGTCCAATGTTTTCCTCTTAGCCATTCTTGGGTGTGTTTAGCTGTGTATTTTGGGTCATTATCCTGTTGCAAGACCCATGACCTGCAACTGAGACCAAGCTTTCTGACACTGGGCAGCACATTTCTCTCTAGAATCCCTTGATAGTCTTGAGATTTCATTGTACCCTGCACAGATTCAAGACACCCTGTGCTAGATGCAGCAAAGCAGCCCCAGAACATAACAGAGCCTCCTCCATGTTTCACAGTAGGGACAGCGTTCTTTTCAAGATATGCTTCATTTTTCCGTCTGTGAACATAGAGCTGATGTGCCTTGCCAAAAATTTCGATTTTTGTCTCATCTGTCCATAGGACATTCTCCCAGAAGCTTTGTGGCTTGTCAACTTATAGTTTGGCAAATTACTTTTGTCAGATTCATGTTATTTCTGTGACCATTGTTGGTTTTTCTCTCATTAAACGAGGGGTACCAACAATTTTGTACACGGTGTGTGTGTGTGTGTGTGTGTGTGTGTGTGTATATATATATATATATATATATATATATGTGTGTGTGTGTGTGTGTGTTACCATTAAAGTACGAAATCAGTAAATGTGCACATTACCTAGGTAATTAACTGATTTGCTCCGTTAAAGTGCGGAATCAGGAGTTTTCCGCACTTTACCTAGGTAATGTGCACATTCACGGCTTGCGGATTGTTAAAATTCGGAAGTTTGTTTCCCTTATAGTCCTGCTGTCCCTACTCTGTCCCTCCTCTTCTCCCTCCACTGTTAAACAGTCTTCTTTCGCCAGCAGAAAGCGAACGGGCGGGTGTGTGTGCATGCTTTTTTCGGACACGAAGGACTTTGTTTCCGACGGAAATTTTTTTTTTTAAAAAAGCCTGCTTTTCGTGGAGCAGTGGGTGTAAGCGCGCACACACACACCCGCCCGTTTGCTTTCAAAACCCATTCAAGTTCAATGGGTTTTGAAAGCAAACCGTCTTCAACCTTTCCCTATCCTGTCCCCAATCCTCTTCTTTTTTTTTTTTTTTTTTGCCGACATTACGTTCGCTATAAGCCTACAGCGACGTTGCTGCTGTTGTTCCGGCAAAACATGTCGTTATATCTGCACTTTAACAAGTGCCTAGTAGGTAATGTGCACATTAGCTAGGTAATGTGCAGATTACCTAGGTAATGTCAGAAATTAAAGCAGTTTTCCGCATTTTAACGGATCGCCCTAGTGAATCTGCACATTACCTAGTTAATCTGCAGATTAACTGATTTCTGCACATTAACGGTAACATACATATATATATATATATATATATATATATATATATATATATTTTCCTATGAGAGGTGAAGCACTTCAGAGTCATCTCAAATAGCAGCACTTGCTGTATATATGGTTCCTTAATATGGACTTGTGGGGATTGAGTATGCCATCATACAATGAAGTGTGCAATGCACTTGCCCAAATGCAGGGGTCAGCAACCTTTGACACTCCAGCTGCTGTAAAACTACAATTCCCAACATGCTCCATTCACTTCTGTGACAGTTTTAGGAAGAATGAGTGTGCATGCTGGGAGTTGTAGTTTCACAAGAAGTGGAGTTCTGAAGGTTGCTCACCCTTACCTTCATGTGTTTTGGTACAATTTAACACTAACCCATATTTTGGGAGACTCAGTGACCCCACATAACATACGTAGTATACTCATTTGTGAGTATATGTTCTTTCACCTTTTAGCATTGTTGATTATTTCACATTGTCTGTTATAAACCTTTCCTGTCTGTTATTCCCATAGTACTGAAACAGAAGAGAGCAAGTCTACGTCAGAAATGGAAATGGACCAAAAGCCAGGACAACAGCACAATGCTTCTACAAAACTCCACCTTCAGTTAGGTGAGCCATGTCCTCCCATAAACTACCAGTCTAACACCTCTCAGTGATGTAATGTATCAGTTACTTATTATATGAACATCCTATTTACCTGTGTATTAAAAGGTTTATGTTGCACAAATATCCTACAAATACACAGGTGGATTACAGGAGGGTTGCCAGGGAGCTAAATGCAATGTCTGTTCTCTGGGGATGAAACACAGGAGATTTGTAAAAACTTCATAAATTCATGATTAAGATCACAGGCTATGATGTATAATAATAATAATAATTACTTAGACTGTACACTTTATAGTTCTTAAAACTTAAAGATCAAATCCCAACGTATAAAAATTGCCACATAATAGTGAATCAGAAATGATAGCAATAGCTAAAGTTCTCTATTAATGTACAGTGGGGGAAAAAAAAGTATTTAGTCAGCCACCAATTGTGCAAGTTCTCCCACTTAAAAAGATGAGGCCGGCCTGTAATTGTTATCATAGGTAGACCTCAACTATGAGAGACAAAATGAGAAAACAAATCCAGAAAATCACATTGTCTGATTTTTTAAGAATTTATTTGCAAATTATGGTGGAAAATAAGTATTTGGTCAAAAACAAAAGTTCATCTCAATACTTTGTTATATATCCTTTGTTGGCAATGACAGAGGTCAAATGTTTTCTGTAAGTCTTCACAAGGTTGGCACACACTGTTGCTGGTATGTTGGCCCATTCCTCCATGCAGATCTCCTCTAGAGCAGTGATGTTTTGGGGCTGTCGCTGGACAGCACGGACTTTCAACTCCCTCCAAAGGTTTCCCATGGGGTTGAGATCTGGAGATTGGCTAGGCCACGCCATGATCTTGAAATGCTTCTTACGAAGCCACTCCTTCATTGCCCTGGCAGTGTGCTTGGGATCATTGTCATGCTGAAACACCCAGCTACGTTTCATCTTCAATGCCCTTGCTGATGGAAGGAGGTTTGCACTCAAAATCTCACGATACATGGCCCCATTCATTCTCTCATGTACACGGATCAGTCGTCCTGGTCCCTTTGCAGAGAAACAGCCCCAAAGCATGATGTTGCCCCCCATGCTTCACAGTAGGTATGGTGTTCTTTGGATGCAACTCAGCATTCACTCTCCTCCAAACACCACGAGTTGTGTTTCTACCAAACAGTTCTACTTTGGTTTCATCTGACCATATGACATTCTCCCAATACTCTTCTGGAACATCCAAATGCTCTCTAGCAAACTTCAGACGGGCCCAGATATGTACTGGCTTAAGCAGGGGGACACGTCAGGCACTGCAGGATCTGAGTCCCTGGCGGCGTAGTGTGTTACTGACGGTAGCCTTTGTTACGTTAGTCCCAGCTTTCTGCAGGTCATTCACTAGGTCCCCCCGTGTGGTTCTGGGATTTTTGCTCACCGTTCTTGTGATCATTTTGACCCCACGGGGTGAGATCTTGCGTGGAGCCCCTGATCGAGGGAGATTATCAGTGATCTTATATGTCTTCCATTTTCTAATTATTGCTCCCACAGTTGATTTCTTCACACCAAGCTGCTTGCCTATTGCAGATTCAGTCTTCCCAGCCTGGTGCAGGTCTACAATTTTGTTTCTGGTGTCCTTCCACAGCTCTTTGGTCTTCACCATACTGGAGTTTGGAGTGTGACTGTTTGAGGTTGTGGACAGGTGTCTTTTATACTGATAACAATGTCAAACAGGTGCCATTACTACAGGTAATGAGTGGAGGACAGAGGAGCCTCTTAAAGAAGAAGTTTCAGGTCTGTGAGAGCCAGAAATCTTGCTTGTTTGTAGGTGACCAAATACTTATTTTCCACCATAATTTGCAAATAAATTCTTAAAAATTCAGACCATATGATTTTCTGGATATGTTTTCTCATTTTGTCTCTCATAGTTGAGGTCTACCTATGATGTCAATTACAGGCCTATGATGTCAGTTACAGGGAGAACTTGCACAATTGGTAGCTGACTAAATACTTTTTTTCCCCACTGTAGATTTTGGCTTTTTTTTCTATTGTTTGGCTGCCTCCATGTAAAACTCACAACATGATCATATTGGCTGCAAACAGTAACTGTAACAACCAATGTGGCAAGGCATATATGGTCACATTTACAAATATGACAGCATCAATAAAATAAAAGGCAATTTTAGGATAGGTTCGCATCTGCGTCATGGAGATTCCGGTACAAGAGCCACTGAGAGAAAAGTCCTGTATTACAGTTTATGGGGTCTGCGGGTAACCGCTGTTTTAGTGGTCCGGCTCTCCATCGTTTTAGGTCCCCCGGTGGACCAGATGATGTAAACCAGTGCACATATGTAAACCTAGCCTTATATGGACACACTGATATAGAAGGAATCCATTCTACAGTGGACATTGTGCCGCCAGGCTACACTACAAAATAAGCTATTTTTTTTTATATTTATTCATTCATTTGGGGAGTAAGCAGAATGAATGACAGCAAGCAGAGATTTAGAAAACTATGAGGAATTGATACAGAAAGTATATTGGAAATTTGTACAACTTTTAATTAAACAATATTTGTCTCTCAATATTGATCTGAAAGTGGACAACCCCTTTAACTACAGCCATGGCACAGTGTTTAAATAATGTAACATAATACTAAGCCTTATACAGTATACGTTTCAATCATAATGCATTATGCCACTAACTTGATGCTAAGATTTGGGTCAGTGCGTATAGCTCAGGTTTCTTGGCACAGACCCTGGATATAAATAGTTGCACTTGTGATTTTAAATAAATTCACTTACAGTTAAAAGGTTATTTATGTAAAATATCCACATCCTATTTAAGTTATATTTTAATTAAAAGTGTTAAATCTAAAATCCTATTATTATTATTATTATTATTATTATTATTATTATTATTATTATTATCATCATCACCCTCATATAGGTTTGTGTGCCATGACCAAAAACAATGCCAAAATCTTCTTGTGTGATCTAATTCCATTTGCTAGCAATGTCACTTAGTTTAGATTTATTGAAAAATGTTAAGCTTTCAGATGTCCCTAACTGAATACCACCATAAGGTTCACTGACTGTGGTATTGATTGTACATGCATTTGATTTTTTTTTTTTTTTTTTTTTTGCCTTTTTCTCTTATTTGACACAGTTTTCATTATTATTATTAAACTGTTTTCTATTTGGCAGGAATGACAACAGAATCACATTTATCTGAGAACACTTATAACTGTGTGGATAATAATAATGTCCAGCAGAGGACGCCCTGCTTGGATTCAAAAGGGTACATTTTGGCTTTATAATCTATAAAAATATCTAAATATGTAATGTACCGTGTTTCCCCGAAAATAAGACACCCCCGAAAGTAAGGCATAGGAGAGGTTTCGGAGAATTGCCTAATATAAGGCATCCCCCGAAAGTAAGGCGTATGTTCCCGAACAGAACATACGGTATATACGATATGTGAGGCCGCGGGAGAACCCCACAATCTCTGCTATCATTATACTCCGGGGTCTTTTCAGACCCCGGAGTATAATAATCGGCGGCCCAGGGGAGGTGAGCGAACATAAAAAACTATGTGCTTACCTGTCCTACGCTTCTCCAGGCTTCGGGCCTGTTTGGTGACGTCGCAGACGTCAGCGGACGTCATTTTGCGTCGCGACGCCGGCCGGATCACGTGACGCGGCCTTGTCTAACATTGAAGAAGGCCGGAGTAGCGCACGGTCATGCACCGGAGCGAGGAACAGGTAAGCAACGTTGTTTTTTTATGTTTCTATCCTCTCCTGGGTCTCCGATCATTATACTCTGGGGTCTGAAAAGACCCCACAGTATAATAATTGTTCATGGGTGGTCCACTATGGGGCAAACTACTGTGTGCATGGGCCACTATGGGGAATGATACTGTGTGCAGGGGCCACTATGGGGAATGATACTGTGTGCAGGGGCCACTATGGGGAATGATACTGTGTGCAGGGGTCACTATGGCGAATGATACTGTGTGCAGGGGCCACTATGGGGAATGATACTGTGTGCAGGGGCCACTATGGGGAATGATACTGTGTGCAGGGGCCACTATGGGGAATGATACTGTGTGCAGGGGCCACTATGGCGAATGATACTGTGTGCAGGGGCCACTATGGGGCATGATACTGTGTGCAGGGGCCACTATGGGATATGATACTGTGTGCAGGGGTCACTATGGCGAATGATACTGTGTGCAGGGGCCACTATGGGGCATGAGACTGTGTTCAGGGGCCACTATGGGGAATGATACTGTGTGCAGGGGCCACTATGGGACATGATACTGTGTGCAGGGAAATTAATGGTTTGGATTGTTATGATGATGTCCTAGAAGATGATGACATAACTGTCATTGAATAAATTTTACTTTCTATTCGTACCGTAAATATTGGTAAATGTAACATACTGTTAATTGTTGTACATGGAAATAATGGTACGGTAGTAAGAAATTCTTGATAGGATTCACAGTTTGTATGGTTATGCTGGTTTGTGATGACAACTACTGTACAGTACCGTATATAATAAATGTTCATTTTTTTGTTCAGCAATAAATGTGAATTCTTCTTCATTGAAAAAAAAAATAAGACATCCCCTGAAAATAAGACACAGCACATCTTTGGGAGCAAAAATTAATATAAGACGCTGTCTTATTTTCGGGGAAACAGGGTATCATATAATATCTAACCATATAAATGTATTTATTATAACCATAGAAATATATATGTATATGTCTGTTTGTATGTTTATGTGTATATAGGTAATTATTATATATATATATATATATATATATATATATATATATATATATATATAATATGCAAGCATATACATCACTATTGTAAAAAAGTACCAAACCGAAATCCATCACATTCAGGTAGCTACAGTGCTGGCCAAAAGTATTGGCACCCCTGCAATTCTGTCAGATAATACTCAATTTCTTCCAGAAAATGATTGCAATCACAAATGCTTTGGTGGTAATCTTCATTTAATTTGTCGTCAATGGAAAACCACAAAAAGAATTGTCAAAAAGCCAAATTGGATATAATTCCACACCAAACTTAAAAAAGGGGGTGGCCAAAAGTATTGGCACCCTTTGAAAAATCATGTGATGCTTCTCTAATTTGTGTAATTAACAGCACCTGTTACTTACCTGTGGCACATAACAGGTGGTGGCAATAAGTAAATCACACTTGCAGCCAGTTGAAATGGAAAAAAGTTGATTCAACCTCTGTCCTGTGTCCTTGTGTGTACCACATTGAGCATGGAGAAAAGAAAGAAGACCAAAGAACTGTCTGAGGACTTGAGAAGCAAAATTGTGAGGAAGCATGAGCAATCTCAAGGCTACAAGTCCATCTCCAAAGACCTGAATGTTCCTGTGTCTACCGTGCGCAGTGTCATCAAAGAAGTGTAAAGCCCATGGCACTGTGGCTAACCTCCCTAGATGTGGACGGAAAAGAAAAATTGACGAGAGATTTCAACGAAAGATTGTGCAGATGGTGGCTAAAGAACCTCGACTAACATCCAAACAAGTTCTAGCTGCCCTGCAGTCCGAGGGTACAACAGTGTCAACCCGTACTATCCGTCGGCGTCTGAATGAAAAGGGACTGTATGGTAGGATACCCAGGAAGACCCCACTTCTGACCCAGAGACATAAAAAAGTCAGGCTGGAGTTTGCCAAAACTTACCTGAGAAAGCCAAAAACTTTTTGGAAGAATGTTCTCTGGTCAGATGAGACAAAAGTAGAGCTTTTTGGGAAAAGGCATCAACATAGAGTTTACAGGAAAAAAAAAAGAGGCCTTCAAAGAAAAGAACACGGTCCCTACAGTCAAACATGGCCGAGGTTCCCTGATGTTTTGGGGTTGCTTTGCTGCCTCTGGCACTGGACTGCTTGACCGTGTGCATGGCATTATGAAGTCTGAAGACTACCAACAAATTTTGCAGCATAATGTAGGGCCCAGTGTGAGAAAGCTGGGTCTCCCTGAGAGGTCATGGGTCTTCCAGCAGGACAATGACCCAAAACACACTTCAAAAAGCACTAGAAAATGGTTTGAGAGAAAGCACTGGAGACTTCTAAAGTGGCCAGCAATGAGTCCAGACCTGAATCCCATAGAACACCTGTGGAGAGATCTCAAAATGGCAGTTTGGAGAAGGCACCCTTCAAATCTCAGGGACCTGGAGAAATTTGCCAAAGAAGAATGGTCTAAAATTCCAGCAGAGCATTGTAAGAAACTCATTGATGGTTACCGGAAGCGGTTGTTCGCAGTTATTTTGTCTAAAGGTTGTGCTACCAAGTATTAGGCTGAGGGTGCCAATACTTTCGTCCGGCCCATTTTTGGAGTTTTGTGTAAAATGATCAATGATTTGACTTTTTTTTTCATTCTCTTTTGTGTTTTTTCATTGCAAGCAAAATAAATGAAGATATTATTACCAAAGCATTTGTGATTGCAATCATTTTCTGGAAGAAATTGAGTATTATCTGACAGAATTGCAGGGGTGCCAATACTTTTGGCCAACACTGTATTAGAATAAGAGGTGAATACACAGCAGTTGGTGTCCTGGTTAATGGCCGACCTGCAAGCACACCTAGTACCATCCCATGTTATTCCTATAACACCATGCTCCTCCTGAATGCATTACCTGATTAATATCATGCATCTTTTGTAGTTGCATGTTTTATGGTGGGAAGGTCCACCACTCAGGTACTGCCTGATCTAGTCCTAATTTACTGTTTAGGGCTCCTTGGCATGTCTATGAGTGAGCTAACTTCAATAGCCACCATGTACCACTGAACTAGGACAGAGAAGAAACATATTACCCCCACTTACTTGGTTATGAGTACCATGAATTAACTTCTTATCTCTCTCTAATATTTTATCTTGGGGAGCAGAACTGACTCCAAGGACATCCCCAGAGATATCGGCTATTCATCGCCATCTCCGACGTCCCAGAGCCAGTCACTCAACAGGTACCAATGGCCAATCGTATTAGAGTTTTTTCTTTATGGACACTGACATATTGGATCTTAATTACTTTCTGGTTTTCAGGTCTGTGAGTGGAAAGAAATTGTGCTCTACATGTGGACTTCCTCTTGGCAAAGGGGCAGCCATGATAATTGAAACACTCAGCTTGTATTTCCACATCCAGTGCTTCAAGGTTTGTGGCCTTTCCTCTATTTGTCCCTGTTTATACTTAAAGGTGATGCCCATATTGGGCACATGCCATGTGACTTTGGAGCCCAGTCATGGCCCTCAGTAGGGCTATCACTATGGAAAACACATCACTAGGACAACCAATGTCTTCAGTAAGGATAACATGCTGAAAGTATATCATACTTGGCAACTGTCCTGAATTTGCTGCGTGTGTTACAAATTTAAGTTTTGGTAAGTTTGGGCTTTTCATGGGCCAAAAAGGGAAGGGGTTTGCAAACCCAAAGGGGTAGTCGTGTTTGCCAAAACCCAACCCAAAACTGGAATTCCAGCTCAGTTTTTGGTGGTCCTGCATGTGGTTCTTGGGGCAGGGCTTAAGTGTCCCTGTTCCTTGGATTGCAAAGTCGGTAAGTATAGTATAGCACAGTTGTAGGGCATTGGGTGAGCTAGGAGAATAGTGTAAACTGGGTGTGTCTGTAATTCTGCCAGTCACTCCTCGTAATGGGTTATTGAAAGAATACATGAAACTTTAGATTTGTCAGGGCAGTTGCTGTACATTTCCTATTTTTTAAGTGACTGCTTTTTTAGTGACCATCCTTTGCTTGTTTGCAGTGTGGATTATGTAAAGGACAGCTTGGTGGTGCAACTACAGGAACAGACGTCAGGATCCGCAATGGTCTATTAAACTGCAATGATTGTTATGCAAGATCAAGAAGTGAGTTCTGTCTGTTTTTTCCTTTCAATAGTCAAAGATGTTTCTCTCTATCTGCTCAACTTTAAAGTGAATTTCCACCCTTTAACACCATAATATTCTGTGCTGATTAATCTCTCTATTGTGATTGGAGCTCAATTTTTTCTTATAATACAGAGCAACAAACCCTTTGCAGAAATATACAGTTAAAGGGGTTGTCCAGGGAGTATTTTTTTTCTTTCTTCCTCCAAAGGTTTGTTTAGTCAGCCAGCCCTCATAGCAAAGGTGGAGCGACCCAGGGTTCGGGTGCAGGTTTTGATCATGTGACCTGGTGACAGAACCCCTAGGAACAACATGCAAAAATTCTTGGAGGACGTAAGACCAAAAAAGACTCCCTGGACAACCCCTTTGAAGAATGCAATTCTGGCTGCCTGCTGGAGTTGCTTAGGCTGTCTGTCCAAAGCAGAACCGCCCACCTGACAGTAGAGAGCCTTATTCGCATAATGGGTGCTGAAACTGCACAAATTGCTCAGGAACAGTGGGGCTAGAAAGAAATCAGGACAGGTATCCCTTATTCTAGTCACTGATGGGTATCTTATTGGTTATTCATATACCAGTCCAACATTAGATACTTATCCAATAGATAAATAAAATAAAAAAAATCCTCTTTTAAAGGGTCTTAGCCATGAAAACCAATTATCACATATGTTGTGTTATCACTGGCGGATAACACGACTGGGATGCTCACTCGTCACAAGAACGGGATCCCTAAGTCCTCTATGTGAATGGAGCTGTTGCGCACATGAGTAATTGCAGAGACCCTTGTTTTAGTGGGGTTCAGTATCAGTGGGGGTCGTAGCAGTTGGACCCCCAGCAGTCGTACATTTATCATCTCTCTTGGTGATAAATGTTCTTTATGGAAAACCCTTTGCATAAAGTTTCCTTAGTGAAAGTTTAGAGTTACAGTCCTGTTAAAGTCTTCTAAGAATAAAACCTGTACTTATAAGGCAGACATGCTGAATTTAGTAATACATATTCTACCTGTTAATTCTTCCAGCGGCAGGTCATCCTACCCCATTGTGATTCCAGCATTTGCCATGAAGACCTTCCATAGAGAAGAGCTCCCACTCCCCCTTGAAGGCGGACGTCAGACAATCACTTTTACCTGCAGAGATCCTGACACTCATCTCATGTCGAGAAAGGAGACCTGTGTGTGGTGCTTGCTAGTAGACTACATGATTTGCTTAACATATGCAGACATTCATTTGCAAAACAAATCCAGTAGATTTCAGTCTAACAAACACCACAAGAGAGAGTTTTGTGTATTTGCCAAGAAGAGTTTGGTCAGGCCCTGGTTTACAAATACCCCGCACACTGGTGTGGGATGGCTTTGATAAGTGACATGCCCCGGAGGTGCCTCTCTTAACCCTACATACGGTGCATCTGATTGTATATCTACTCATAGGGCTACATCGTACGCACACGTTACGTCACATGTAACCAGCAAACACCTCTATATTTACATACATGATATTAATGATTGTGGTGTTGTGATGTGCTGAGACACTGCTTAGACCTGTGAAGTGGAAGCTCCAGGTCCTGCTTACTGGTGTCCAGTGGTTTGCACCTTCATTGTTTATGGGCTACGTAAGTGATAACCGAAGCGTTAAGTTTTAGATTCCTATGGATCGCTCCGTGAGTCTTACATACATCAAGATATGTGCTCTGATCTGGGGTCACTTCATGCAGTCCTTCCAGCATTTGAGAACCGTAGTGATGTATCCGTGTGAATCTTGTATACTTTGCAGACAGCTGATGGATGTGAATGTTCTTGGGTATAGACTTTCTAGCACAATAAAAGTACTTTGCTGTTTCGGTCTTTATAGAAACTCATGTCATAGAATGTACTCACCATAAGACTGTGTTGGATGCATACAATATTGTGACTGATGCCTTATCATATGTGTATACCACTTCTCATTTTTGCATTACATGTAGATCATCCATAGTCTGCTACATTTATTCATTGTGGCACTAGATGGCGGTATTACACTGAAGATAGTACTAGTGGCCATTGGTGCTTTGTCTACTATATAATGAGGTATAGACTGTGTTTACACTGAGCGTTGGGTTTGGCATCTATAGGGTTGATGACCTACAAGGCTGCCAGGCTTTGCATGCCACTGATGGCATTGTACAGGGCAGGCCTGGTCTCTTATGTTACGTGCACTATGACTATGATTGAATGCTGATGAGACGATTATTAGAGCTGCCTATATTTCCAAAAAGTTCACGTGAACCTTTGCTGTGTAGATAAAGGAGACACAACTGGTTTTGTATTCTGGAATGTGGTTTTCTAATGTCAGATGAATTTGCTGTTTCAGCTTGACCTTCACCTATTATCAGATGTTTCTGAATGTTATTAGGTTTCTGAAGAAAGATGTATCTAGAAGACTTGTAGGGTAACAGAACACCTGTACCTACACGTGGTACCTAAGCAGTAACTGTACTTACATACACAAGTGGCTATTGGATACCCCACCCTGATACAATGGTGTCTTCTTAGACTGTGTGTCATGACTATGTTAGAATACACCTCATAAGCAATAATATGTCTTCTCGAGCCGGTAGCAACTATTTATTTTAGCGCTGATTTATTTTTTTGCATGTCGTCGATAGGTTCTTTATCATGTGTTCACCACAGATGGTTTTGATACATCTGCAGCACTCGCTATAAGTTGCAGCATACAAACTGTGCCTTAAAATGCAAAACTGTTGCATGTTCCTGCAGGTGCAACAGATGCAATAAAGCTACGTTATTGAGGAAGGTGAGGGAGACAGGATGGGGTCTAAGCTTTGCTCTGGACTTGTCATAGAGCTCTAGCTTAAAATGTAAAGGAAAATATATTAAAATAAAAAAAAAGTTTTTGCGTTGGTTTTTATTTCTTTTTCTGATGTTTTGCATGGATCCGGTTTTCCATAACTGATGTTTACACTTTGCATGGTGTCTATAGACTTTATACCCGATTCCTGCATCGCACAAAACACGCCCAATATAACCTTTGTTTTATAACTAGGATTCTGTTCTGTGTCGGAGCGGTAGTTAACTCTTTACATCTGGTTTCCGGCTTCACTGATGATCTGTGCTTTTATATTGGAAGGGGTTTAATATTTGTCTGCGTTACGACACACGGTGCAGTATGTACATAATAGCAGAATTTCCATGCTTTAATAAACCGGTCACCAGCACTCTGTAAGCTTTTGGTTTCCAATGTTCTCTTTACCAGCTACCCTGATTCTTTGGTGTGTGTATTTTATCACGGACATTTCTTGGATTTATGGACTTTCCTGTTGAATCTTAAGGATACTCTTAAAACCCTAAAATTCATTTGTGACCGCATTTAACCCCAATATCCCAATAGTATAATTGTAATGCTTCAGGAAGCTTAAATATACAGTTATTTTGTGCGGCCTGCTCACTGAAGAGCTGCTTTAGATCCCTGTAAGAACATGGAGAGAACAAGGCGCTGCAGGACTACATAGCCAAATATCAATTGTTAACCCTGCACCTCCATTTTGTTATATATATGTGAACCCTATCTCCCATCTGTCACAATGCAGGTAATACCACTCTGCAGCAATGTGATGACACCACTATACAGCCCCCATATCTCAGCTCCCTATCCCCCTGTAATAATGAGTTTAAAGGAGAGGTTTTGAGATCTTGATCATATCCTATGCAGTCATGCCTGAAATTTTTGGTTGCAAGTGAAATTATAGAATTCAGTTGTCATGATTCCAGCATCCTCCGAACTTCTTATAAATAGTCATGTACTGTCAGGCTTACCAAATACGGGGTAGTGTGTGATTGCATTGTATATTTTGCTAACAACGTGTATTGGTGTGCAATCTGCTGATGATCCTTGTGGCAGTGATATCTTTGATTCTCTGTAATTCTGGTGTTGCTGAGTACTAATATTGTCAGTACTATTGGAAATGTATTTTTGGTGTTGTTTTTTTTCTTTTTTTTTTTTTTTTTTTTTTTTTTTAAATATTTACCAACACGCTGATGGACTTCACCAATAGAACAGGTCTACTCTTACTACATAATGCGCCATGCTTAGTGTTCGGAGATACCAAAAGCGTCAGCTAGCCACTGTGTCTGTGTTAATTCTGTCTATTGTGACGTTATACTGGTTTGGTGCATATTGCCTTAACTGAGGAACAATGTTGTGTCGGGTTCCTGTGTCCTATTTGGTTCATATAACACTAGAGAGTTGGAAAATAGTTGAATAAAAAAACAAAAACATGCAACAGCTTTTATAGTACATGTATGTTTATAAATAAACCATTGGACAACACGTCAGACTCCGACTCATATGTATTCTGTCTGCTTACAAAAATACCTAATGTAGTACACACATGAAGTGGCACTGACTTCACCTACAGTCCTGTATTGGGAGTAATTTCCATTTTGTAGCCCAGTACCACTCCTATAGGTCTTTATCTCTTTTGTAACCAGAGCCTTCAATACAAAATGTATATGTGCCATACATTCTAAGGGTAAATATTTTTCTTAAAGGAGTTTTCAGTGGCTACAGCGTTCCATCAAAGGTTATTTTCCCTTCAAGGCTATGTTCACCATACAAATGGTGATAAGAAAACTCAAAATGCATGTAAGGCTATGTTCACATTTGCATGAGGTGCAGAGTCCATCTAAAACCATGGATGGAAAAAGTCCAAAAAACCCAACATTTTTGTGAAGCGATGTCAGGGAGAAAACAACTGATATCTAATTGACCCTATTATAATGTTATCATCTGCCATGAGGTGTAATGTCTTTATTGTTCAATCTGTTCTTCTGGTCCTACAAGGGATGAAAAAGAAAATAATTTAACAATGCAGATGTGAACACACACTTAGAAAAATATTCCTTGCAGAAATATCACAATAGATAACATCCTCACCAGAATGTGCTTCTTTGTCCTGATAAAGAGAAGAGCAGCACAGAGTGGTGAGGAGGTTATCGAATAATAGCTTCTTCCCTTACTGCTTGGAGTCTGTAAACATGAGGAAACCTACAGGAGATTCACTGCGCTGAGGATACAGCAGAAGCTGTACTGCATTCTACTGGGCATGCATGTCTAAAATAGCATAACTGTAATGACGAGACCTATACATGCACCCATGCAGCAGGGGGTGCTATTTATAAGCAAATAATTACAATATTTCTGCAACAAATATTGCTTGCTTGTGGCCGTTACTGGAACTAAAGTTCAGTCCTATTCATGTGTGTTGGACCCCCTCTATTTACACAGCAATGCCTTATCCATTACTGGCCCAGAACACCCTTTATGTATTTCCCACATAGAAACACTACAAAACTACAATATAATTATTTCTCTATTTGTGTGTGGAGCATTAATACCTTGCTGTAACCTAGTCTAACAAAGCCTCTCTGCTACCTGAGGTAAATTATAGAAAGGCACCCAAAAAAAAAATACCCAACCCAGTTATCT
The DNA here is from genome assembly GCA_947044405.1 of Leptodactylus fallax. Taxonomy (NCBI): domain Eukaryota; kingdom Metazoa; phylum Chordata; class Amphibia; order Anura; family Leptodactylidae; genus Leptodactylus; species Leptodactylus fallax. The sequence continues at coordinate 3,913,045 of CAMRHE010000132.1, forward strand.
TTGGTTGCGTGATCGAGCCCCCTTGATTAAGTCACGACCCCTTTGGCAGATCCAAAAATCCCCTTTTGACCCCAGCACAATATATGACACCCTTTTTTTTTGGACCACCACTCGACACATGACCTCTTTTTCTGGCCCTGCACATGTTATATAACTCCCTTTTTTGGCCCTGCACATGGTATATAACCCCCTTTTTCTGGACCTACACACGTTATATAACCCCATTTTTTGGCCCTGCACATGGTATATAACCTCCTTTTTCTGGCATCCCACATGGTTCATATACTGCGGCCTCCCCCACAGTATATGAGCCCTTTCTTATGGCTGCACCAGTGTATGACACCCTTTTATACTACCCACACAGTATATAACCCTTTTTATAGCCCACACACAGTGTATGACCCCCTTTTTTATACCCCACCCACACACAGTTTAGGACCCCCTTTTTATAGCCCGCATGCAGTAAATGTCCACCTTTTTTTTTTACACTCCCCCCCCACCCCCCAACACATAGTTTAGGAGACCCCCTTTTTTTTTTTTTTTTTTTTTTAAACTCCCCCCTACCAACACACAGAGAATATACAGTGCCTTGTGAAAGTATTTGGCCCCCTTGAACTTTTCAACCTTTTGCCACATTTCAGGCTTCAAACATAAAGATATAAAATTTTAATTTTTTGGTGAAGAATCAACAAGTGGGACACAATCGTGAAGTGGAACGAAATTTATTGGTTATTTTAAACGTTTGTAAAGAAATAAAAAACTGAAAAGTGGGGTGTGCAATATTATTCGGCCCCCTTATGTTAATACTTTGTAGCGCCACCTTTTGCTGCGATTACAGCTGCAAGTCGCTTGGGGTATGTCTCTATCAGTTTTGCACATCGAGAGACTGAAATTCTTGCCCATTCTTCCTTGGAAAACAGCTGGAGCTCAGTGAGGTTGGATGGAGAGTGTTTGTGAACAGCAGTTTTCAGCTCTTTCCACAGATTCTCGATTGGATTCAGGTCTGGACTTTGACTTGGCCATTCTAACACCTGGATACGTTTATTTGTGAACCATTCCATTGTAGATTTTGCTTTACGTTTGGGATCATTGTCTTGTTGGAAGATAAATCTCCGTCCCAGTCTCAGGTCTTTTGCAGACTCCAACAGGTTTTCTTCCAGAAAGGTCCTCTATTTGGCTCCATCCATCTTCCCACCAATTTTAACCATCTTCCCCATACCTGCTGAAGAAAAGCAGGCCCAAACCATGATGCTGCCCCACCATGTTTGACAGTGGGGATGGTGTGTTCAGGGTGATGAGCTGTGTTGCTTTTACGCCAAACATATTGTTTTGCATTGTGGCCAAAAAGTTTGATTTTGGTTTCATCTGACCAGAGCACCTTCTTCCACGTTTGGTGTGTCTCCCAGGTAGCTTGTGGCAAACTTTAAACGAGACTTTTTATGGATATCTTTGAGAAATGGCTTTCTTCTTGCCACTCTTCCATAAAGGCCAGATTTGTGCAGTGTACGACTGATTGTTGTCCTATGGACAAACTCTCCCACCTCAGCTGTAGATCTCTGCAGTTCATCCAGAGTGATCATGGACCTCTTGGCTGCATCTCTGATCAGTTTTCTCATTGTTTGAGATGAAAGTTTAGAGGGACGGCCGGGTCTTGGTAGATTTGCAGTGGTCTGATACACCTTCCATTTCAATATGATCGCTTGCACAGTGCTCCTTGGGATGATTAAAGTTTGGGAAATCTTTTTGTATCCAAATCCGGCTTTAAACTTCTCCACAACAGTATCACGGACCTGCCTGGTGTGTTCCTTGGTCTTCATGATGCTCTCTGCGCTTTAAACAGAACCCTGAGACTATCACAGAGCAGGTGCATTTATACGGAGACTTGATTACACACAGGTGGATTATATTTATCATCATCAGTCATTTAGAACAACATTGGATTATTCAGAGATCCTCACTGAACTTCTGGAGTGAGTTTGCTGCACTCAAAGTAAAGGGGCCGAATAATATTGCACTCCCCACTTTTCAGTTTTTTATTTTTTACAAATTTTTAAAATAACCAATAAATTTCGTTCCACTTCAAAATTGTGTCCCACTTGTTGTTGATTCTTCACCAAAAAATTTTAATTTTATATCTTTATGTTTGAAGCCTGAAATGTGGCAAAAGGTTGAAAAGTTCAAGGGGGCCGAATATTTTCGCAAGGCACTGTATGACACCACTCCTCCAGTATATGTTAGGCTGCTACCTATAGTATTATTGCAATAGGTAGTGGCCAATAATTTTTAATCTCCTGTGCAGGCCGCCCTCTGCTGAAGAACGCCAGGACACTGTACGTCACATCCTGATGTTCTTCAGCATCATGACATAAGTGCAGCACTGCCTAGAGACAGCAGCAGAGGTCGGCATGGATGGGTGAATAAAAATTATCGTCCGTTACTTATTGCAATAATACAATAAGTAGCAGTTGATTTAAAAAAAATTCCGACTCCCAGTTTATTCCATGAGGCGCCGCCAGAGGCCATCACCTCAGGTTACCTCACGGAAGATGCGCCCCTTCCTGTAAGAAGAAGCAGGGTCATGACAATGGAAGGGAACTGACATGGATTGACCAACAGGGAGCACTATGTCATCATGTAGGTTTGTATGCTGAGAAGGAGACTGGGAGTCCTGTCTGCAGCTCCAAGCCTACCACACACTTTCTGGGGCTTAGGCTGGTTGCAGACGACTGTGTGTATTTTGTGGTTAGCAAACTAGTAATTAGTCTTCAGTTTTTGCGGACAGAGTGTCTTCTGTGTGTGTTCAGTGTCTCTTCAGTGTTTCTTCAGCATCAGTGATTTATGTCCGCAAAAACTTACAGTGTCTTCAGTGTGCCATCAGTGTGTGATCCTAGTTTACGGATTCACCATAAAAAACACAGGCGACATCTAATGATATCCCTAGCTTGTCCGCGAACGGCACACTGATGACACACTGAGTACATCATTGTGCCATCCTAGGCTTTTAGTCTCCCATAGGCTTCTATGGGCGAGTCCGTTCCGCAAAAACTAAAAAGAATAGGACATGTTCTATCTGACACGGTGCGGAATCACGGCCCGCACACTGATCACTGAAAACATGGTCGTGTGCCCATAGAAATGAATGGGTCAGTGTGCAATCTGTGAAAAACAAGGATAGCACACGGATCTTGCAACTGGCCTTAAATGAGGACGCTGACAGAAGTAAAAAAAAAAAAAAAAAATCAATAAAAAATGACTTTATGGAAAAATGCTTTACATCAGTGGTTCTTAACCGGGGTTCTATCGAACCCTAGGGGTTCGGTGAGTTGGTCTCAGGGGTTCGGCGGAGCCTCCGCCACGGAGGTCAAGAAACACCCGATTCATTATGTAGACTCATTATGTGGCCATGATGCAGATGATCACGTTACATTAATTGGCCAATCAGTGCTGCGGGGAACTTAGTGTGCTCACTAGTCACCGTGTGACTGTCGTAGTCGTACGTTGTGTGCTTTCTTTCTCAATATTTTAATCCATACTAACTGTGTAGAGCAAAAAAAGAAAATGGTCAGATGAATATGTACAACATGGATTCACATGTATCACGGAACGTGATGGGAGTCAGCGTCCTATCTGCATGATTTGCAATGCTAAGTTGAGCAACTCTAGTCTCGCACCGGCAAAACTGAAGGAACACTTCTTGAAGCTGCATGGAGATGGGGAATATAAGAACACAACGCTTGCTGAATTCAAGGTGAAAAGAGCCAGATTCGATGAAAGGGCCACTCTGCCTGCTCTTGGATTTGTACCCGTGAACAAACCGATCCTCACCACATCGTACGAAGTTGCTTACCTGATCGCAAAGCAGGGCAAGCCGCACACCATCGGTGAAACACTCATAAAACCAGCAGCGTTAAAGATGGCGAATCTGATACTCGGAACAGCGGCTGAAGGTAAATTATCCCAAATTCCTCTTTCAAATGACACCATCAATGACAGAATAGTGCATATACATACCTATGTCTTGAATTTGGAAAAAAATCACATTTGATTTATCACTAAAGAAGGGTTCGGTGAATGTGCATATGAAACTGATGGGTTCGGTACCTCAAACAAGGTTAAGAACCACTGCTTTACATGCTTATTGATTCTGAAACACTTATATTTTTGTAACACTTTAAGGCTGTATTCACTGATAAGTAGTCTAAAGAACTCAAAACTAAAATAAATGACATGTTGTATTCATAAACAGAGTGCATATTACCTCGTACAGTGGGTACGGAAAGTATTCAGACCCCTTTAAATTTTTCACTCTTTGTTTCATTGCAGCCATTTGCTAAAAGCAAAAAAGTTCATTTTATTTCTCATTAATGTACACTCAGCACCCCATCTTGACAGAAAAAAACCCAGAAATGTAGATTTTTTTTTTTTTTAATTTATTAAAGAAAAACTGAAATATCACATGGTCATAAGTATTCAGACCCTTTGCTCAGTATTGAGTAGAAGCCCCCTTTTGAGTCTTCTTGGGAATGATGCAACAAGTTTTTCACATCTGGATTTGGGTATCCTCGGCCATTCTTCCTTGCAGATCCTCTCCAGTTCCGTCAGGTTGGATGGTGAACGTTGGTGGACAGCCATTTTCAGGTCTCTCCAGAGATGCTCAATTGGGTTGAGGTCAGGGCTCTGGCTGGGCCAGTCAAGAATGGTCACAGAGTTGTTCCGAAGCCACTCCTTTGTTATTTTAGCTGTGTGCTTAGGGTCATTGTCTTGTTGGAAGGTGAACCTTCAGCCCAGTCTGAGGTCCAGAGCTCTCTGGAAGAGGTTTACTTCCAGGATATCTCTGTACTTGGCCGCATTTATCTTTCCTTCAATTGCAACCAGTCGTCCTGCCCCTGCAGCTGAAAAACACCCCCATAGCATGATGCTGCCACCACCATGTTTCACTGTTGGGATTGTATTGGGCAGGTGATGAGCAGTGCCTCATTTTCACCACACATACCGCTTAGAATTATCGCCAAAAATTTCAATCTTCATCTCATCAGACCAGAGAATCTTATTTCTCATAGTCTGGGGAGTCCTTCATGTGTTTTTTGGCAAACTCTATGTGGGCTTTCATATGTCTTGCACTGAGGAGAGGCTTCATTCGGGCCACTCTGCCATAAGGCCCCGACTGGTGGAGGGCTGCAGTGATAGTTGACTTTGTGGAAATTTCTCCCATCTCCCTACTGCATCTCTGGAGCTCAGCCACAGTGATCTTTGTGTTCTTCTTTACTTCTCTCACCAAGGCTCTTCTCCTACGATTGCTCAGTTTGGCTGGACGGCCAGGTCTAGGAAGAGTTCTGGTCATCCCAAACTTCTTCCATTTAAGGATTATGGAGGCCACTGTGCTCTTAGGAATCTTGAGTGCTGCAGAAATTCTTTTGTAACCTTGGCCAGATCTGTGCCTTGCCACAATTCTGTCTCTGAGCTCCTTGGGCAGTTCCTTTTGATCTCATGATTCTCATTTGCTCTGACATGCAATGTGTACTGTGAGGTCTTATATAGACAGGTGTGTGCCTTTCCTAATCAAGTCCAATCAGTTTAATTAAACACAGCTGGACTCCAATGAAGGAGTAGAACCATCTCAAGGAGGATCAGAAGGAAATGGACAGCGTGTGAGTTAAATATGAGTGTCACAGCAAAGGGTCTGAGTACTTATGACCATGTGATATTTCAGTTTTTCTTTTTTAATAAATTTGCAAAAATATCTACATTTCTGTTTTTTTTCTGTCAAGATGGGGTACTGAGTGTACATTAATGAGAAATAAAATGAACTTTTTTGCTTTTAGCAAATGGCTGCAATGAAACAGAGTGAAAAATTTAAAGGGGTCTGAATACTTTCCGTACCCACTGTATGTGTGTGTATATATATATATATATATATATATATATATATATATATATTCCTTTTATGTACACCATGGATAATATGTTTGGCATCATGCACCATATTCCTCAATAGCTATGAACCTAATAGGTGATATAGTATATTCGGTACTACTGTAAAAATAGTAACGCAGTTTAATAGTCATACTGTTCATGTATCTCATAAGGGACAATTTGCAGCCCTCGTGTATTGTCTAAATTATTACATTAAAGTGGTTGTCCAGGAGGTAAAAATAAATTTCCAAAAAATCCTCTTAGAGCGGTATGAAATAATAAAAGAAGTAATACACACTTTACCAATCCCCTGATACTTCCATTCTGACAATTGGTTGCCATTGCTCTCTGTATTCTGTCTTCAAGCAATTAAATCTGGACTCTGACGTAACCATTTAGGCGTTCATGGACCGCAGAGGTGACCTCACTGGTGTTGCTGGGTCACTACTATAGTCAGTGACGGACTGCAGGAGTCATATGTCCTTGCTGGGATGTCATCACTGGAGGTCTGCATACAAGAAAACAGCATGAGAATTAGGCAGTTGGGAGTGATGGATATTACTTTAAGACTTAAAAATTGCGTAGAACGGCATAAAATAAAATTTGCTGACTGGGTAATTCCTGTAAAACATTGGCATGATTGCAATGTGCAATTTTCAGTTTAAGCCCTATGAGGAAACACAAAAAAACTCAGTTTTACCATATGAGATTTCAAGGCAAAAATTCCACCATTCCATCCAATGTCCAGATATGCCCATGTCAATGTATGCAAGGATATATGCAATGGAAGGAAAGGTAACTCTTTAATTTATGTGTGTATGTGTGTGAATATTTGTGTGTGTGTGTGTGTGTGTGCGTGTGTGTGTGGTATATATATATATATATATATATATATATATATATACAGTACAGACCAAAAGTTTGGACACACCTTCTCATTCCAAGAGTTTTCTGTATTTTCGTGACTATAAAAATTGTAGATTGACACTGAAGGCATCAAAACTATGAATTAACACATGTGGAATTATATACTTAACAAAAAAGTGTGAAACAACTGAAAATATGTCTTATATTCTAGGTTCTTCAAAGTAGCCACCTTTTGCTTTGATTACTGCTTTGCACACTCTTGACATTCTCTTGATGAGCTACAAGAGGTAGTCACCTGAAATGGTTTTCACTTCACAGGTGTGTCCTGTCAGGTTTAATAAGTGGGATTTCTTGCCTTATAAATGGTGTTGGGACCATCAGTTGTGTTGTTCAGAAGTCAGGTGGATACACAGCTGATAGTCCTACTGAATGGAGTGTTAGAATTTGTATTATGGCAAGAAAAAAGCAGCTAAGTAAAGAGAAACGAGTGGCCATCATTACTTTAAGAAATGAAGGTCAGTCAGTCTGAAAAATTGGGAAAAGTTTGAAAGTGTCCCCAAGTGCAGTGGCCAAAACCATCAAGCGCTACAAAAACACTAGTAGTGAAGCGATATTTCGGTTCAGATCTTTCCCAGCCGGGGCCCCATGTGGCGTAAACGGCGTGATTTGCCCATGGCAGAAACACCACTGAAAAAATCGCAGCATTTTATAGTCAGAGCAGGATGGATGGGATTCTAGCAAATCCCATGCCCACTTTGCGGTAAAAACCGTGCTGCGGACACACGGCAATTTCCAAAACTGGCGCGGTTTTGGAAATAGCAGCATGTCAATTATACCTATGGAAACGCCAGCGGTTTCCCCAAAGGTATAATTGAAACATGTCTGTCTAAAGCGCTGCAGGAAGAACCGCGATGCGTTCCTGCCGCGGTTTTTCTTGCAGCGCTTTTTGCTGCGGGACGCCACGTGGGGCCTTAGCCTCAAGGTTCACATCTGATCCAAAACGTCGCTTATGGATTAAAGCTAAGGCTCCACATAGCGAGCCGCAGCCAAACAGCGCTGGAAACCCAACACTTTTTTTCCTGCAGTGCTTTTCACAGAATGTCCACAGAGGTATATTCTGCGGACTTTCTTCTTCAATTATACCTATAGGGATAACGCCAGCGTTTCTGTAGGTATAACAGACAAGCTGCGATTTACAAAAACTGTTTTTCAAATTGCAGCATTTCCACTGCAGATATTTTTCTGCAATGTGTGGATGGGATTATCCAGAATCCCATCCACTTTGCAGGTACTGTAAAATGCAGCTATTTTTACCGTGTGGTTCCACCGTGGCAAAATCGTGTCGTTTATGCTACATGGGGCCCAGGCCTAAAGGTTCACTTTTGATTTTTTTTTTTTTTCGTATTGGAGTGCTACCATTTTTTGTCTTTTTATACATAAATATATGTATGCACACACACACACAAACACATTTCCAGGAGAAGTAACAGAGTAGTGACACAACGGCATTGCTATGTCTTGAAGAAAACACTTTAGTATAGCAGGCATGTCAGGAGAGCTGACCGCTCCCCCTTACATGGTACCTAGGCGTACATTTCGGCTTCTGTATTTCTCTACCCTGGCTCACTAAGCAGTGTTAATAAATCAGATTCCCTTCAGAAATGCTTGCTCAGGACATTGGCTGAGGTTATCACTAAAGGCTTCTCCTCCTCGCACAACACATTGTGGTGACAGCTTGCATTAAATTAATGACAAATACCTTACTTTAAGATTACACATGTTTTTGCTTTTAATGCAAGAGCTAAATTGAAATCCCAAACAGGTGATTACTACATTTTGGCTTCCTCAGCGAAACAGCCATTAAGGACATTGTGATGGTCCAAGGGCCATACTTCCAGCAGGCATTTGGCTCAGGCTCGCAGGAACATGGACCAAGTTTTAATTAGATTTCCATGAGATGATGGATGTTGTTCTTTAATGCAAGAATATGTGCTACATTAACAAGACTGTCTGTTTCATTTCCATCCGCAAGCCACACAAAGACCCAGCTCTGCTAATATCTAGACATGAAGCATTACAATATTCAATAAAATTATTTCTTCTTTCAGCTTTTTTGCCAGTGTAAAATGTTGGCACATTGCCGATAGTTTTATTACACTTGTATCATTCTTTTCCAGTAATGGGGTTTTTACATTGACTTTGGGAGAGCAGGGAGCAGACCTTTTCCTGCACTTATAGCCAAAAATATTAGAAAAAAGTTTAGAACCTTAAGAAAGACACAAAGATGCAAAACTTACCAGGAAGTACCATTATTAGGAAAATCTGACTTCAATCGCTCCGTGGGATTTGTGGTTCTAAAAAAAAAGTAAGCCGTATTTGTTGAATATAAATTTGACCTTAAAGGGGTTGTGATTTAATGGACACTTATTTCCTATCCACAGGACAAGGGATAAGTATCTGATCGCTGGGGGCTCAACCGCTGGGTCCAGTTGTGAACCTAGCTTCTTTGTTGCCTGAGGCGGACTATAGAAAGACGCCCCCCCCCAAAAAAAAAAAAACAAAAAAAAACTGAGTTTCCATGCTACTAGTTTAACACACTGTTATCGTCGCACAATATACACAATACACAAAGTTATAAAACAGTTTTTAAGAATTCTTCTTCCTGTATTACTTCAGTATCAGATCAACAACACGGCATTAACAATGAAAGTAACTTCACACATCTTCTGCTTGGTGGATGGACGAGCCCACGTGGCCCCCATTCTCTATAATAGGAGCCCCGCAGATAGCTGAGTACTGGACTTCGGGTATCTCGGGGGTCTGAATAGACCCCGGAGTATAATAATAGTAGTATTTGCGGCCCGCGGCCCAACTTACCGATCCCCGCGGCCGCTCACAGCAGCATCCACTTCGCCTTCTGCGTCCCATAGCAGAAGGGGAAGCGGGGGCGGCCACGAGCAGATGCGGGGTAGGTAAATAAATAGGCCCTGACCTGCCGGGGATACTCCAACAGGTTACGGCCTATTTATATATATTAAACAAAGTTATACTCACCTGCGATGCCTTGATGCAGCTACCGCCGCCTCCTCTTCTTGTCCGCGACGTCTGTGTCTCAACGTAGGCGGCGTGATGACGTCATTGTATCGCCGCCTGCGCTGAGATGCGACGTCTTGTAAACCAGCCCAGGACAGGCCGCGCTCAGCTCTGTTTTTTTTTTTTTTTTTTAAAGCGGCCTGTCCTGGGCTGGTTTACATTAAATAGTAAAAATGCCGCCCCCCGGACAGTGCCGCCTGGCGCAGCCGCCTCACTTTGCCTCATTAGCGGTGCGCCCCTGGCTGGGTCCCCAAGTGATCAGAAGGTCCCCCAAAAGCCTCCTTGTGAATCAACCAGCATGACCAGCGCTCAATTCACTGTTATGGGGCTACCAACTGTTCTCTACTGTACTGTAATCTATGGCAGCAGCCGCAGCCCCATAAAAGTAAATGGAGCGCAGATCGTGCAAGCACACTGGTGCTCCATTCACAAGGAGGCCTTAAGGGGACTTTCTGCCCCTGTCATCCTGATCACTGGGGGACCCAGCAATCTGACACTTTTCCCCTGTCCCTTTAAAGCTGAGGCCATACATTGCAGAAAGAGGAGTTTTTGCTATGTTTTTTTAGCTAAAATGTCCTTATGGTGTTTAAAGGGAATCTGTCTTCAGAACAGTTTGTATTGCACTACAAGCACAGTCAGATAGCCGAGGTTCACTTAAATAATATACTTTTTTTGTGCTTCCCATTTGTTTCCTCCATTGCTGACCTTTTTTCTAATATACCAATGATCTGATTGGCGTAATAATAGTGTCACCACAGAGGCGTAGCTAGGGGTTCAGCACGGGGGGGGGGGGGGGGAGCGAACATAACCAAGTGGGCCCCCAACTTAGGTATTCCGATAATATCATTAGACAGTGACTGTATAGTGGTATATATCGGCTCTATACAGTGCTTTGTAGACCATTAAAGTGAATACAGTGCAGTATTATTTAGTGACTTACAGGTGACGTCTCTGACTAATCGTTCATATTCCCCATCTCTTCCATCTGGACCGCCATGACCACTTCTATCAATCTCTGTAAAGTTTGCAGCACAGACATCTTTGGCTCCTCACTTTTCCAGGCACCTGACCCACATTATCCTCACCTGTACACCCATCCTACTGCTACCCCAATTCTAAAAAATATAATATAACCCCCATAATGAAAAATACCCACAAGTGCATCTGTAAATTAATAACTTCCCTGTGTACCCCCTGTAAATAGTGCCCCTTATTAATAATGTCCCAGGTGTTTCCCAATTAAAAGGTAAAAAAAGAATTAGTGGGGTTCCAATACCCGAGACCCCCAGGATCAGCTGTTTGAATGGACCGTGGTACCTATGTAAGCACCGTGACCCCTTCGCTGTTTACATAGTGTCATTCATCGCATAGCGGCCATGTCATGTAACTACAGCCTCGTTCTATACACGTCCATGTGACAAGACTATAACTACATGACACGGTCACTATAAACAGACAGTATGTGATATAAACAGGTGCCGGGGCCCCTTCATACAGCTGATCAGTGGGTATTCACTTATCTCTTATTGATAATCTATTCTGAGGATAGATCATGAATAAAAATAAGCTGGAAAACTCCTTAAGGCCCGGCCTCACGTGGCGGAGACATTTTTTACCACAGCATTTTACAGTTCCTGCAAAGGGGATGGGAATCTAGCAAATCCCATCCACACATTGCGGAAAAATACGTTTAGCAGACACGCTGTGTGTTGCGGTTTTGGAAATCGCAGTATGTCAATTATACCTACGGCAACGCTGGCAGTTTCCCTATCGGTATAATGGAAGCAAAAAGTCCACAGAGGAAACCTCTGTGGACCTCCTGTGAAAAGCGATGTGGGAAAAACCGTGATGCGTTACCACCGTAGTTTTTCCTGCCCATTTTCCTGCGCCATTTTGTTATGGTTCGCTACGTGGGGCCTTATCCTTAATAAAGCCCAAGTGGTCACCTTAATTAAATTAATTTCCCCCTTATATTATGCCCCTGATTCCCCCTGACACAAATACTGCACCCCTAATGACCCCTTATATTAATGACCCCCCCCTTATGTTCATAATGCCCTCTAATGCCTCCTTATATAAATTACCATCCCTATCGTCCTAATGCCCCATTGGGTCCTCCTTATAGTTATAATTCCCCCTCCTAATGACCCCCATATACTGTTAAAATACCCATGGCGCTATAAAAAAAAAAATAAAAAAAATGTTATACTCAACTACCTGTGATCCTGATGAATGGAGCCGTCTCCTCCTCTTCTTGACCTGTGCTCTATGCGCAGTGTCCACGCACAGGAAGTCACAGGAGGCGCGATGCTATGATGTCATCGTGCCCGCCTGTCCATGAAGCAGACATTTGTCCCGAGAAGCAGCCGCTCCCTCTGCCCCCCGCTAGCTACGCCAGTGCATCTCCCCCTAAAATAAGCCATACCATGACCACTATAGATATAAGACCACTCATAAATGAAACCTTTCTATCATTTTACAGTAAAAGAACACCAAAGAAACATCTCCTCCCCTGTACACCCAGATATGTAGATGAGGGGCGCTGCCCATTGAAAGCTATGGAGATAAACATATAGTAATGTATCTGGATTATTTAGGTTTATAAACAACTACACATTCTGAAATGCCAGTAGAGATTCTGGTGGACTATGGGCATCACTGCCAACCCAGACATACAATCACATCCCCTGCCCCATCACCAGATAATAAAGCACTAGAAGGACCAGCCATGAAGTTCTCCATTCCTCAGGACACTGGACTATCAGTCATGATGCCCACATCCTATATGGCAGACCAGGTACATGTAGTACTGGCAGGCAGGTGCCACCTGAGGATTCTGTGACCTCTGGCATCATGTGACCTGCACACGACTAACTGACGTTTAGTCTCAACTGTCGACGGCAGAGATAGGACTGGACTACAGGATTACCTGAGCATCTATTGAGAATGGCGTCCACTGGACAAGGAGGAGAAGGCGAAAGGAAGAGAGAGGAGAAGAGGAAGAGACAAGAGGAGAAGAAAGAAGAAGGAAAGAGAGAGGAAAAGAAGAAGAGAGAAGAAGATGATGAGTGTGGATCAAAATATATAAAGAAGAGGAGAGAAGGAGAGGCCAGACTATTGGAGGATGACGGGCCAAGACCAGGGAGCAGCCAGGACCCTGCAACATCCAGCCCCTACCCTGACTTTTACATCGGTCGTCTCACCATCCATCAGGTGTTGGGTAGGGGCGCCTTTGGCAAAGTAAGTTTTATGACTTCTTATTTTTGGATAAAGGGAAATAAATAATGTTGTATTTCATTTGTTGTTCATCTGTATGCAAGCTATTGTTTCCTGTTATCAGCCAATGAATGCATATCAGTCTAACTTTAGTTTCTTCCAATTGCATGAATGTTAGGATATCCAGAAATGTCCTGGCCCACTGTTCACCCCTTCATATCTCATATCTCCAGTAACTTTATATCCATATGTGTGACTCTTTCTATAGCGCTGCACTGTAATAAGCCTCCATATTACTTAGGTCTAGTCTGCTAGAAAGGGATATCCAGTGTGATGGAAAGCTGGTCTCAGGGAATGAAGGGCCTGTTGTATATTTGCTAATATTTGGTCATCCCCATAAAGTCTCCAAGAGCAGACACCACATTATATTTGCTCACTTCTGTTGTAGGATCTGGATGCCACCTGACTGACCGACTATTCAGTCCAGCCCTCTGTCACAGGCAGCAGAATTGCCAGAAATCCTCAATGCAATAAATGTTATAGAATTTCTCCTGTAACCAGTTTTAATGAATTTTCCATCTTTTTCTTCAGGTGTTCCTGGCATCATTATCCGGCCGAAACACCTTCATGGCCGTCAAGGTTGTCACCAAGACAGGACACAACGCAGCAGTTCTAATGAGAGAGCGGCAGATACTCCTGAATGCCCGAGACTGCCCATTTCTTTGCCACCTGTATGCCGCACAACAGTCTCAGGATGCAGCGTATTTCATCACGGAGTATCTGTCTGGCGGCAGCCTGGAGAAATTAATTAGAATGTGCGGCAGTCTGAACACCGACAACGTAAGGCGAGTAAATGATGGATCAGGAGACGGGAAAAAAAGACTGAAAGTGGACTGAATGGTGGAAAGTATAGGGTGACATGACAGATCAGGTATATAAGAATGCAGAGACTGGAGGGAATACAGGCGACCATATACAGCGCCTCCTCTATCCTGCTGGAGACTGACACTTTAATAATAATGTGATATTAAAGAATTACTAGAGAAGATTTCATGTCACTGACTCTATACTCTGTCCTCAGATTCTACACAGCAGAAATAGTATGTGGACTCCAGTTCCTCCATAGACACAACATCGTCCACAGGTAAGCAGAAACTTCCATTGTAATGGTGGAAATACTGTACCCAGCTTTCCTGATCGATACCTGGTTTTGCTGTAGTACATGCCTCCAATGTCACCCCTTCCCTGGGTAGATTTGCCATTCACTTTTTTAATGTGTCATCTGTCTTCTTTCATTGCAGAGATATAAAGCCAGCAAATATCATGTTGGATGGAAATGGACACATCCGCCTCATTGACCTGGGGATTGCCCGCGACGGTGTCACCTCCTCCACAAAGATCCGTGGAACGGCAGGCACATCAAGTTATCAGGCCCCCGAGGTGCTTCTCAGACAGGAATTCGATACAGCAGTTGACTGGTGGAGCCTGGGGATTGTTGTGTCCAAGATGTCCATAGGATTCTCCCCATTTTACTATGGCGGCAACATCACCAAAGACGAGCCAAAGCTGCCATCTTGGCTGGATGCCGACCTAAAAGAACTGCTCCTAAACCTGCTGCAGAAAAATCCTGAGAAGCGGCTGGATGTGAACAGCAAGATCAGATACCATCCATTTTTTAACACCATCTGCTGGAAGGATCTGGAGAGGAGAAGAGCACAGCCGCCTTTCATACCATTCAAGGCCGTTCTGGAGAATGAAGACCTGCTGTGGCCGGAGAACCAAACCCTTCACCACCAAGATGAATTCAGCTATATGTCACCAAGCTGGACCCGGTAAGATCCTCCTCGAGTGATGATATTCATTAGAGCTTCCATGTAATGATGATCATTTCTGTTCCTCGGTCTTCTCCCTCCTGTACTTCATTCTCATTGCTCCTGTCAGTTACTATGTCTCTGCTTCTTCTTAGTATGATGGAAAGATCTCGACTGTGAAGGCGTCCACGACCATCTGGTGAGTATCCACTATGTACACCTATACATACATATCTATACACCTATATCAACAGGAAATGTTCTTTATTATAAACTTTCCCAATTATGTCAAATTCATTTACAATGTATGGATAAATACATTGTAATATAATTTTATATAATTGGGAAAGTTAATAATAAAGAACGTTTCCTCAAAAACAACAAAAGTCTTTTCCACTCCTTAGTTATGTCTGCTATTGGTAAATCTGACAACCAATAAAATACAGCCAACATTTTGGATCCCAGACTTTCAAAAACGTGTAATATAGAGCCATTTTAAAATACTGTATATACGAGACCTTTGCAGACATTCACACTTTTATAAATCCGATCAGGATACAAGTTGCCTTGTTACAGTTTCCCACTTCTCTATATTCTCAATAGGTAAAACTAACATTTCCATCTTGTGTCTTGCAGGATCAGCCCGTGCCAATGCCCAGAACTCTGTGCCTCCTGACCCATGCCTCTGCTGCTGTATGAGACCTCGGCTGCCTGCATCATCCTCTTTATCACATCTTTATGCTGCAAATGTTCCACCAAATTGTCGCCTGGACCTTGACGATACATCCTTCAATATCTGGCCTGCATCAAACATCACCCTCTCCTGAAGAGTGGCCTGTGCACATATTCCAACTCCAAGCACAGGCCAGGTAAGTTATACACCTCACCTATATATTCACAGTACATACACATAGTATAGACACATACACATAGATAGATATAAGTATAGAGATATAGATAGAAATATAGACACATAAATATGTATAGGCACAAACACATAGAAAAACAGATAGATAGATAGATAGATAGATAGATAGATAGATAGATAGATAGGTAGATAGACAGATAGATAGATAGATAGATAGATAGATAGATAGATAGATAGATAGATAGAAAGATAGATGTAGATATTGGCTTTGATCCTGAGACTTGTTCTGATTGCCATATTTGGGGTCAGGAAGGAATTTTTCCCTTTGAGGACAATTGGCTCATTCCTCAAGGAGGTTTTTGCCTTCCTCTTGATCAACTTAGCCTTAAATAGGTTTAGAATGATAGATCTTTAAAAGCAATAACTAAAATTATTCACATAAAATAAATATAGAACACATAGGTGTAGCTTTGTATGATGTAGATGAGAAAAATATACAAAAAAAAATTAAAAAAAATTCCATACTAGTTATAGTGTAGGTTATGTATTGGCATATATATATATATATATATATATATATATATATATATACAGTATGTAACATAGCAAATAAATCTGATAGGTTAGGTATCGGCTTTTGATCCTGGGACTTGTTCTGACCGCCATTTTTGGGGTTAGGAAGGAATTTTCCCCCCCTTACATGAGGACAATTGGCTCTTTCCTCAAGGAGGTTTTTGCCTTCCTCTGGATCAACTCAGCCTCAAATAGGTTTAATTCTTAGATCTGTATTGTATTTTGAATGTAGTTTTATTTATTATCTAAGTATTTACATAAATAACATAATAAAGTTAATATATATAATAGTATAAATATATAAAAAAGAAAAACAATAAGTTTAATTTGTGTTTTATCTTATATATTATCTAAATAGTAATATCAGTAACATAGGATGAATAGATATATAAGAAAAAAATAGGTTTAGCTTAAAAAAATCTAACATTTCTTAAAAATCTTTTAGTTTAAAAAAAAAAATAAAAAAAATAAAAATAAATATATATATATATATATATATATATATATAATAAACTCCTTTTATCTGTTCTTTTTATCTTTTCTTAGGTTTGGCTTCTTAAAATATTAGATAATATCAGTAAAATTATATACAAAATAATAAAAATTATTTTATTACTATAGGTTAAGTACTGGCTTCAACTCAGCTTCAACCCCCTCCCCTATTAAATAGAAATAAAATTTTATTTTTACACCTTAAATCTTTGTGTCTGTGTCTTTAATTCTATTGGATGTCCATGTAATATTCTGGTAAATGAGTAATCGTGCCTAATGTCGTCTACTCCAAAAGTCAAGATGTGCACTTCCTATACATCTAGGAGAGATTCTTCGCCTTTGTGTTAGGTTAAGTATCTCACCTGTCCACCAGTCATTGCATGATAGGAGATGATATGCATATCTGGTTGGCAGCCTTTATAGGTATCCAGCACATATGCACAATACTGTAAAAGATGGAGGCTGAAGAACATATTATAGAGTTCAATTGCCTGTATAGGGCCCAGGGATTTCTTATGGTGGCCCTTGGCACAGTTATATCCTTATATTCTGATAAGAGGACTACTCACTATTTCTTTCCAAAGTAGTTGCAATTCATATTTATGCAATTTCTGAAGCCAAAACTAGACATGGGTAATAAAGGATGTGAACTGGGAACCTATTACAGACAGATGGTAATCCTCCTGGTTATCTTCAATATATAGAAGATTTTGCATCCTGCATTAATAAACCTGAAAGTGTGTCAGATTACCCATATTAGCCATATTCATGTTGTGTGTGTTTATGGTGGTAAGCACATATATTTCTGAAGGCCCTTTTCGTATTTTACAAATATGCTACATGTGAATTTACACTTAATAGACAAGATTTTATCCTGCCAGTAAAAATGTGTGTTTCTTAAAGAAATATCTAGACAATGGCATTAAAGAAGAAGTCATATTTACATTACCAATGTACTTTGGGGGTAATTTATCATTCTCCATACATCAGAATCAGAGGCGTAGCTAGGGGTTTGGCACATGGGGTGGCAAACATATCCAAGTGGGCCTCCAACGCAGTTATACCGATATCACTATACAGTTGTAAGCCATGTACCGGGGTGGACTCCCCAGGATACAGCGAAGTCACAAAGAAAGGAAGCGATTCCAAATCAATTTAGTAAAAACACGATTTTACTTAGTGTAGTAACACCCCTTTACCATAGAGAACACTCTCAACTATTTACATACACTCAGCCAGTAAGCTGAGACCCTGGTGTTGTACAGCACGGTGCCCTCCAATGTGTGCCTCCAATATACTCCAAGCTTTTACCTATCTGCAGGCTGCAACTAACCGGCCGCTTATTACCTTTTTATCACCTTAGTCACAGCAACAATTCAGTGAGTGTGATAGGGGCACCGGCGGTATAACACAAAAGCTTACAAACTTATCAACATACCCCTATTCCCCCCAAACAAAGTACAACCAAGTAAATATACTAGTAGGTCAGCTTGCAAGCCAAAGAAATGTGACAATGCCCCTCTGAGAGTTACAACTCAATTCTCTGAGTCCTTACTACCGAATAGGTAGCTAATTCACCAGTAGTGTGGCCTGTGAAGATGAGTATGCCTAACTATTCTAACTACAGGCCCTTACTCAGTCCCACACAATTTGGTGCCAAAAATGTAATGCGGTGCGTGCACCATTACTTCTCTTACTGACCTGGGTCTGTTGGGTACCTTTAGCCTTTGTCTGGAACAGCTGGAAGCAGGGCTCATCCAGAAAACATGTGGTCTCACTGACAGGGCCACTTCTCAGCCGGGTCCTTGATAGCAATCTTCTCCTTAGGATGCTGTCTGAACAAACCCTGGAACAGTCTCTGCTTCAGCTCCACCTTGCTATATTTCTGATCCCTTAGGAATCCTCCTTCTACATGTGTATCCTTCTCCTCATAGCTCAGAGCACCCTCTCAAGATGGCTTCCACACACACTCTGCTCCTCCTTGTAGCTCCACCTCTGCAGAACAGGGTCTTCACGTCACTACTCTAGGGAATTACAGAATGACAGTCCTTCCCATTTCTGAGGTAACAGTGGCCTCTTGTGGTCAAACAACCAAATGTCAGTTTATAAAAAAAATAAACTTATCTACAGAAACAGGTACATTCGCAACATGAGGGCTGTTTCCCCATCTTACACAGTGACCATATAGTGGTAGATATTGGCTCTACACAGGGCTCTACAGACCATTTAGATGAATACAGGGCAGTAACATTTAGTGACTTACAGGTGACGTCTGTGACTAGTCGTTCACATTTCTCGTCCCTTCCCTCTAGACTGCCATGATCACTTCTTCTAGCTGTGACTTATCTCTGTAAAGTTTGCAGCACAGACACCTTTGGCTCCTCACTTTTCCAGACACCTGACCCACATTATCCTCACCTACATAAAGGCTCCAACCTGCTGCTACCCCCAATTATAAAATATATATTACGAAAATCCCCTATAAATGAATAATGCCCGTGTCTGCCCCCTCAGTTAATAATTCTTAATAAATTCTTAGAGGTTTCCCCAGAATCAGACATTTTAATGCATGCAGCAGGGGAGGCTTATAAAATAAAAATGCACTGACACTTACCTGCGTGCTCTGCTCTGTTCCTGTGCTGGACCACCTGTCACCTTCACTATTCTGTATACGGAGCGGCTGCAGCAGTGATGTCAAGATAATGGGACCTCTACAACTAATCCCTGCGCTCAGCAGTTCAGCAGTATACAGTGTTTGGCTACCCATGGTCTTGTCAACATCACCACTGCTGCTGTTCTGTATACATACAAGGTGACAGCCGACCCAACGCAGGTAAAGAAGGAACAATACATTATAACGCTCCCCTGCTGTCTGCATTAAAAGTTATCATCTGGGAAGACCCATCAATTAATAATGTACCCTGTGTTCCCCCTAATTAATAATACTCCTGCATATCCCCTTAAAGGGATTGACCAGGATAAACCATTTTTTGCAAGGAGGCTAGGAAAGATGAAAAAAAAAAAAAAACATAGTCACTTGTCCCCGGAGTCTCCCACCGTGGTCCAGTCCCTGCTGGGTCTTGTTCCAGTGGAAGTCCCTGCCGCAAGTGACTGCTGAGGCCAATTAGCAGCCTAAGGAAAGGACACGGGACATTACAGGTAACGTATGTGAGTGACGTTCCTTAGGCCGCTGATCAACCTCAGTGGTTATGCGCGGTGAGGACTTCCGCTAGAAGAAGCATTGCGGTGAGGCTGGGCTGGACTGTGGTGGGAGACACCGGAGCACTGGAGACTGGTGAGTATGGGTTTTTTTTTGTTT
Source organism: Leptodactylus fallax (assembly GCA_947044405.1). Lineage (NCBI taxonomy): Eukaryota > Metazoa > Chordata > Amphibia > Anura > Leptodactylidae > Leptodactylus > Leptodactylus fallax. The sequence goes on from CAMRHE010000132.1 coordinate 3,933,197, forward strand.
TTTTTCACCTTGCCAAAAACGGTTTATCCTGGACATCTTGCACCACATGTGGGTACTGAGGCCAATAAGCGGCCACAGGAAAGGAACTGGTGATGCATGTGAGTGACATCACTGGTTCCTTTCCTGTGGCTGATTGGCCTCAGCAGTCATGTGCAGCGCAAGACTCCCACCTGGCAAAGGCAAAATGCGTGCTGGACTGGACAATGGCGGCGGACACCGGAGCGCCGGAGACAGGTTATCCTCCTCCCTAACATCTGAAATTCCTGAACAACCCCTTTAAATCACCTTAAATTAATATAACCCAATACCCCATAGGTTAATACTACCTTACATAAATGCTGCTTCCCAATGCTCCCCTTATATTAATAATACTCCCTAATGACCTATTTGTATTACCACTGTTTGCTCCAATGACCCCTTATATTAATAATACCCCCTTATATTGTTATTGCTCCCTAATATTAAGCTACTCCCCAAACAAAAAATAAATAAATAAAAAATACTTACCTGCCTTCAATCCCCTGATGCACGGACTTGCCACCGTCACTTCTTTGCTACCTGCTCCAGGTACCGCCGGCGCCCCGGCTCTGAAGGCACAGTGTAGTGACGTAATTGCGCCCTGGGTCAGGACGCTGATGTCTTTAGCGGTTGCCAGAACACCTGGAGTACGCAAGCTCCTACAGGCCTGCGACCTAAAGGATAACAGAATGGTAAAGCAGGAAGCTATTTTTCCTGCTCTACTACGTATTTCAACTATATCAGTGTCCTGGAGAGGCCGATACAGGTGAAATATCTGTGTGTTTGGGCTCCAGAGTGGGCCCCACAAGGTTAGTGGGCTCGGGGCCACCCCTCTGTCCCTCCCCCCTTTCCCCGCTAGACATGTCTCTGCGTCACCATTTTTCTCTTGGCACCAATGACCTACCTCCTTACTGTGAGTGCTAGGCAGTGTACATCTCAATCATGGCAGGGAGGGAGAAAGAGATGGAGTGATTGGGTGTTTTTTGGTGCTATGAGAGCAATGGTAATGCCCTTGTTGTACCAAACAGCTCATCAGCCTATCAGGAAAGCCATTGTCTCAGGAACTGGGGCACCAATCAGGACGCAGAATTTTATTCATATGAACCCCAGCTATCGATGTTTATAGTTCAATAGGGTCGGCGCTGTTGACAGACTCCCTTTAACTGCAAGCAACCTCACATTTGTTATGGGGAGAACAAAATGCACTAGAATCGTGTTACTATTTATGTCAAAAATATGTAACACATAGTATGCAAGAATATTTCTTTATGTATAGAACTCAACCCCATGAATTTCTCTGCGAAAAAAAGAGTGGAGGCTGTTCTGGTCGTCCCAAATTTCTTCCATTTAAGGCTTATGGAGGCCACTGTGCTCTTAGGAACCTTGAGTGCTGCAGAAATTCTTTTGTAACCTTGGCCAGATCTGTGCCTTGCCACAATTCAGTCTCTGATCTCCTTGGGCAGTTCCTTTGACCTCATGATTCTCATTTGCTCTGACATGCACTGTGAGCTGTGAGGTCTTATATAGACAGGTGTGTGCCTTTCCTAATCAAGTCCAATCAGTTTAATTAAACACAGCTGGACTCCAATGAAGGAGTAGAACCATCTTAAGGAGGATCAGAAGGAAATGGACAGCGTGTGAGTTAAATATGAGTGTCACAGCAAAGGGTCGCACTACTTATGGCCATGGTATATTTCAGTTTTTTTAATAAATTTGCAAAAATATCTACATTTCTGTTTTTTTCTGTCAAGATGGGGTGCTGAGTGTACATTAATGAGAAATAAAATGAACCTTTTTGCTTTTAGCAAATGGCTGCAATGAAACAAAGAGTGAAAAATTTAAAGGGGTCTGAATACTTTCCATACCCTCTGTGTATATATATATACATATATATATATATATATATATATATATAATGTCCCATAGTGGCTCCTTCACAAGGTATAATGTCCCATGGCGGCCCTTTCACACAGCTTAATGTCCCATGTCAGCCCCTTCACATAGCTGAGCTGCAGTGAAGGCGCCAGGCGACTAAACTGCGGATGGAGCTTTCTGCTTCAGGCCCTGTGTTGTGTACAGAACGGGCTCCGGAAGTGGCTCCGTACAGCTGATGGGGCCGTGTGTCAGCCCCCTACTGATCAGGTATTTATGGCCTATCCTGAGCATAGGCCATAAAAAAGATTAACCCTGGACAACCCCTTTAATATGCCTCACACAGGATGTTAGCCCCCATCACTGCTCCCACACAATATAATGGCCCCATCTCTGTTCTCCATACAGTATGGGGGACCAGTGAAGAGGCAACTGTACGGGGGAGAACCAGTGACGTGGCCATAGAAAAATTTGACCCAGACAACCCCTTAAAAGAGGTTGTCCATAAATTGGAGCGGCCACCAGGGAGATGTAAAAATAAAAAAATTTCAAAAAAAGCATACTCACCTGTTCCCAGCACCCCGTTGTCCCCTGCCTGTGTCTGTTCGGTCTCATGGCGGCGCCTCATTTCTGGAAATCCTGTACCTAATTGGTCTTAGCGGTTACATGAGGTGCAGGACTCCCAGCAAGAAGGCGCTGGCACGAGACTGAATGGACACAGGCACCGGACAACGGAGCGCTGGGGAGAGGTGAGTGTGCTTTATTTTTTTTTTTTTTTTTTTCTTTACACCTCCCGCCAGCCACATGGGTTGCTCCAATTCCTGGACAACCTCTTCAAAGGATTTATCCATCTTTCTAATATTGATGGCCTCTCCTTAGGAGAGGCCATCAATGCTACATCTGCGCTGATGCAACAACCAGGACCTCTGCAGATCAGCTTTTCCAGGACTGTGCGGCTACAGGTAATGGTAACAATTCTAGGAGCCACGCTGTTCACTTGCCATACAGGGTGTAGCAGTAGGTTTAGGTAGTGCAGATGGTGCACATGGTATGGCGGATGAGCAGCATGGCACCCAACATGTTATTACCTTTAGCTGCCCTGTATCGGTACCGCTGATCTGCAGTGGTCCTGGTGGTCGGCCCCTAGAAACAATTCCACTGGTGGGCCCTAGACATCCTAGTCCGACACTGCCTATAATGTTCCCTGATATCCCATTATAACAGCCTTGGAGTTCTCACCACATATGCTATTGTCTACTCTTATCCTTTTATCACATTTATGATATTCTGCACCATCTGAGGTATGTATCAGACTGTGATCACATCTGTGATTTCTGTTGTTCTGCACGATCATAGGAGCAGAGCAATGAAAGTCGGCCTCTGGCAGATTCTTTTAACTATAATGGGATCTGATGGGTTTCCATCAGACAACAGGCATTTTACCAGACAAATAGTGCAGCCTGCGCTATTGGAGCCAGATGTGAACAGAGGCTTAAAAGGGTCCTGTAGCAGCTGAGTTGTGTAATATGAGGTCAGTGGCATCAGAAGTGTATATTGTGATGTTCTGCAGCAGCTAAGGTGTTCTGCAGGAACCCCCATTCTAGTGTTGATATGGACCTTCAGTAATAATACATTTATTATCTACACTGTGAACAGGTGATAAATGTTTGTCGTGGGATCATCCATTGAAAAATAAGAGATCCCCATTCTCAATTACAATAATAATACATACAAATAATATATAATGACATCAACTCCATAGTTCTGTTATAAGTGGAAATAAGTGAAAGGTCACAGTCAAACTGTTATTTTTTATATATTTTTATTTATTTTTCTTAGGTAAGAGCTAGGGAAAATGGGAAGGGAGATTTTTTTGTTGCTTAGGGGAAGGGTTAGGAAAAGTTTATTTGTATTTATTTTTTTGGGGGGGAATAGGAAATTTTTTTTATTTTTTTGAGAATTGGGGAAGGAATGGTTTAGGGGATTTTTAGGGGATTATTTTTAGGATTTTTATTTTTTTTTAAGTTTTCAGTTTTTTTATTTTTTTTGTGACAGTTGTTGGCTTGTTCTTGACATTTTGCCTTTATACTGGCTCTTTTTCCAGAGGTTCTTGCCTTTTCTTTTTCCTCCAGAATATGCTGAAAGAAATAAAAATATTAGTTATTTGATATCTGCTACGTACAAGTGAGCTGTGAATTCTTATATACTGCACATCGGCTCTATACTGTACAGTGCTTTGCAGACCATTTAGGTGAATACAGTACAGTAACATTTAGAGACTTACAGGTGACATCTCTGACTAATCGTTCATATTCCCCATCTCTTCCATCTGGACGGCCATGACTACTTCTTTCAATCTCTGTAAAGTTTGCAACACAGACATCTTTGGCTCCTCACTTTTCCAGGCACCTGACCCACATTGTCCTCACCTGCACACCCATCCTACTGCTACCCCCAATTATAAAATATATAATATAACCCCCTCATAATGAAAAATACCCCCAAGTGCATCTGTAAATTAATAACTTCCCTGTGTACCCCCTGTAAATAGTGCCCCTTATTAATAATGTCCCAGGTGTTTCCTAATTAAAAGGTAAAAAAAGAATTAGTGGGGTTCCAATACCCGGGACCCCCAGGATCAGCTGTTTGAATTAACCGTGGTACCTGTGTAAGCGCCGTGACCCCTTTGCTGTTTACATAGTGTCACTCATCGCATAGCGGCCATGTCATGTAACTACAGCCTCGTTCTATACACGTCCATGTGACAAGACTATAACTACATCACACGGTCACTATAAACAGACAGTATGTGATATAAACAGGTGCCGGAGCCCCTTCATACAGCTGATCAGTGGGGAATCACTTATCTCTTATTGATCATCTATTCTGACGATAGATCATCAATAAAAATGAGATGGAAAACTCCTTAAGGCCCGGCCTCATGTGGCGGAGTCGTTTTTTACCGCAGCATTTTACAGTTCCTGCAAATGGGAATCTAGCAAATCCCATCCACACATTGCGGAAAAATACGTGTAGCAGACACGCTGTGTGTTGCGGTTTTGGAAATCGCAGCATGTCAATTATACCTACGGCAACACTGGCAGTTTCCCTATAGGTATAATGGAAGCAAAAAGTCCGCGGAGGAAACCTCTGTGGACCTCCTGTGAAAAGCGATGTGGGAAAAACCGTGATGCGTTACCGCCGTAGTTTTTCCTGCAGTGCCATTTTGCTACGGCTCGCTACGTGGGGCCTTATCCTTAATAAAACCCAAGTGGCCACCTTAATTAAATTAATTGCCCCCTTATATTATGCCCCTGATTCCCCCTGACACAAATACTGCACCCCTAATGACCCCTTATATAAATGACCACCCCCTTATGTTCATAATGCCTTCTAATGCCCCCTTATATAAATGACCCTCCCTATTCTCCTAATGCCCCTATTGGATCCTCCCTTATAGTTATAATTCCCCCTCCTAATGATCCCCTTATACTATTAAAATACCCATGGCGCTAAAAAAAACCCCAAAAAATATGTTATACTCAACTGCCTGCGATCCTGATGAATGGAGCCGTCGCCTCCTCTTCTTGACCTGTGCTCTATGCGCAGTGTCCACACACAGGAAGTCACAGGAGGCGCAATGCTATGATGTCATCTTACCCGCCTGTCCCATGAAGCAGACATTTGTCCCGAGAAGCAGCCGCTCCCTCTGCCCCCCCCCCCGCTAGCTAAGCCAGTGCATCTCCCCCTAAAATAAGCCATACCATGACCACTATAGATATAAGACCACTCATAAATGAAACCTTTCTATCATTTTACAGTAAAAGAGCACCAAAGAAACATCTCCTCCCCTGTACACCCAGATATGTAGATGAGGGGCACTGCCCATTGAAAGCTATGGAGATAAACATATAGTAATGTATCTGGATTATTTAGGTTTATAAACAACTACACATTCTGAAATGCCAGCAGAGATTCTGGTGGATTATGGGCATCACTGCCAACCCAGACATACAATCACATCCCCTGTCCCATCATCAGATAATAAAGCACTAGAAGGACCAGCCATGAAGTTCTCCATTCCTCAGGACACTGGACTATCAGTCATGATGCCCACATCCTATATGGCAGACCAGGTACATGTAGTACTGGCAGGCAGGTGCCACCTGAGGATTCTGTGACCTCTGGCATCATGTGACCTGCACACGACTAACTGACGTTTAGTCTCAACTGTCGACGGCAGAGATAGGACTGGACTACAGGATTACCTGAGCATCTATTGAGAATGGCGTCCACTGGACAAGGAGGAGAAGGCGAAAGGAAGAGAGAGGAGAAGAGGAAGAGACAAGAGGAGAAGAGAGAAGAAGGAAAGAGAGAGGAAAAGAGGAAGAGAGAAGAGGAGAAGAGAGATGAATGGCAGAGAGAGGAAAAGAGGAAGAGAGAAGAAGATGATGAGTGTGGATCAAAATATATAAAGAAGAGGAGAGAAGGAGAGGCCAGACTATTGGAGGATGACGGGCCAAGACCAGGGAGCAGCCAGGACCCTGCAACATCCAGCCCCTACCCTGACTTTTACATTGGTCGTCTCACCATCCATCAGGTGTTGGGTAGGGGCACCTTTGGCAAAGTAAGTTTTATGACTTCTTATTTTTTGATAAAGGGAAAGAAATAATTTTGTATTTCATTTGTTGTTCATCTGTATGCAAGCTATTGTTTCCTGTTATCAGCCAATGAATGCATATCAGTCTAACTGTAGTTTCTTCCAATTGCATGAATGTTAGGATATCCAGAAATGTCCTGGCCCACTGTTCACCCCTTCATATCTCATATCTCCAGTAACTTTATATCCATATGTGTGACTCTTTCTATAGCGCTGCACTGTAATAAGCCTCCATATTACTTAGGTCTAGTCTGCTAGAAAGGGATATCCAGTTTGATGGAAAGCTGGTCTCAGGGAATGAAGGGCCTGTTGTATATTTGCTAATATTTGGTCATCCCCATAAAGTCTCCAAGAGCAGACACCACATTATATTTGCTCACTTCTGTTGTAGGATCTGGATGCCCCCTGACTGACCGACTATTCAGTCCAGCCCTCTGTCACAGGCAGCAGAATAGCCAGAAACCCTCAATGCAATAAATGTTATAGAATTTCTCCTGTAACCAGATTGAATGAATTTTCCATCTTTTTCTTCAGGTGTTCCTGGCATCATTACCCGGCCGAAACACCTTCATGGCCGTCAAGGTTGTCACCAAGACAGGACGCAACGCAGCAGTTCTAATGAGAGAGCGGCAGATACTCCTGAATGCCCGAGACTGCCCATTTCTTTGCCACCTGTATGCCGCACACCAGTCTCAGGATGCAGCGTATTTCATCACGGAGTATCTGTCTGGCGGCAGCCTGGAGAAATTAATTAGAATGTGCGGCAGTCTGAACACCGACAACGTAAGGCGAGTAAATGATGGATCAGGAGACATGAAAAAAGTGGACTGAAGGGTGGAAAATATAGGGTGACATGACAGATCAGGTATATAAGAATGCAGAGACTGGAGGGAATACAGGCGACCATATACAGCGCCTTCTCAATCCTGCTGGTGACTGACACTTTAGTAATTCTTTAATATCACATTATTATTAGAGAAGATTTCATGTCACTGACTCTATACTCTGTCCTCAGATTCTACACAGCAGAAATAGTATGTGGACTCCAGTTCCTCCATAGACACAACATCGTCCACAGGTAAGCAGAAACTTCCATTGTAATGGTGGAAATACTGTACCCAGCTTTCCCAGAGTCCTGATTGATACCTGGTTTTGCTGTAGTACATGCCTCTCATGTCACCCTTTCCCTGGGTAGATTTGCCATTCACTTTTTTAATATGTCATCTGTCTTCTTTCATTGCAGAGATATAAAGCCAGCAAATATCATGTTGGATGGAAATGGACACATCCGCCTCATTGACCTGGGGATTGCTCGCGATGGTGTCACCTCTTCTAGTAAGATCCGTGGAACGGCGGGCACACCAAGTTATCAGGCCCCCGAGGTGCTTCTCAGACAGGAATTCGATACAGCAGTTGACTGGTGGAGCCTGGGGATTGTTGTGTCCAAGATGTCCATAGGATTCTCCCCATTTTACTATGGCGGCAACATCACCAGAGACGAGCCAAAGCTTCCATCTTGGCTGGATGCCGACCTAAAAGAACTGCTCCTAAACCTGCTGCAGATAAATCCTGAGAAGCGGCTGGATGTGAACAGCAAGATCAGATACCATCCATTTTTTAACACCATCTGCTGGAAGGATCTGGAGAGGAGAAGAGCACAGCCGCCTTTCATACCATTCAAGGCCGTTCTGAAGAATGAAGACCTGCTGTGGCCGGAGAACCAAACCCTTCACCACCAAGACGAATTCAGCTATATGTCACCAAGCTGGACCCGGTAAGATCCTCCTCGAGTGATGATATTCATTAGAGCTTACATGTAATGATGATCATTTCTGTTCCTCGGTCTTCTCCCTCCTGTACTTCATTCTCATTGCTCCTGTCAGTTACTATGTCTCTGCTTCTTCTTAGTATGATGGAAAGATCTCGACTGTGAAGGCGTCCACGACCATCTGGTGAGTATCCACTATGTACACCTATACATACATATCTATACACCTATATCAACAGGAAATGTTCTTTATTATAAACTTTCCCAATTATGTCAAATTCATTTACGATGTATGGATAAATACATTGTAATATAATTTTATATAATTGGGAAAGTTTATAATAAAGAACGTTTCCTCAAGAATAACAAAAGTCTTTTCCACTCCTTAGTTATGTCTGCTATTGGTAAATCTGACAACCAATAAAATACAGCCAACATTTTGGATCCCAGACTTTCAAAAACTTGTAATATAGACCCATTTTAAAATATATATGAGACCTTTGCAGACATTCACACTTTTATAAATCTGATCAGGAATACAAGTCGCCTTGTTACAGTTTCCCACTTCTCTATATTCTGAATAGCTACAACTAACATTTCCATCTTGTGTCTTACAGGATCAGCCCGTGCCAATGCCCAGAACTCTGTGCCTCCTGACCCATGCCTCTGCTGCTGTATGAGACCTCGGCTGCCTGCATCATCCTCTTTATCACATCTTTATGCTGCAAATGTTCCACCAAGTTGTCGCCTGGACCTTGACGATACATCCTTCAATATCTGGCCTGCATCAAACATCACCCTCTCCTGAAGAGTGGCCTGTGCACATATTCCAACTCCAAGCACAGGCCAGGTAAGTTATACACCTCACCTATATATTCACAGTACATACACATAGTATAGACACATACACATAGATAGATATAAGTATAGAGATGTAGATAGAAATATAGACACATAAATATGTATAGGCACAAACACATAGATAGATAGATAGATAGATAGATAGATAGATAGACAGATAGATCGATAGATCGATAGATGTAGATATTGGCTTTGATCCTGAGACATGTTCTGATTGCCATATTTGGGGTCAGGAAGGAATTTTTCCCTTTAAGGACAATTGGCTCATTCCTCAAGGAGGTTTTTGCCTTCCTCTTGATCAACTTAGCCTTAAATAGGTTTAGAATGATAGATCTTTAAAAGCAAGTAATTATTCACATAAAATAAATATAGAACACATAGCTTTAGCTTTGTATGATGTAGATGAGAAAAATATACAAAAAAAAACTAAAAAAAAATTCCATACTAGTTACAGTGTAGGTTAGGTACTGGCATAGATATATATATATATATATATATATATATATATATATATGTAACATAGCAAATAAATCTGATAGGTTAGGTATCAGCTTTTGATCCTGGGACTTGTTCTGACCGCCATTTTCGGGGTCAGGAAGGAATTTTCCCCCCCTTACATGAGGACAATTGGCTCTTTCCTCAAGGAGGTTTTTGCCTTCCTCTGGATCAACTCAACCTCAAATAGGTTTAATTCTTAGATCTTTATTGTATTTTGAATGTAGTTTTATTTATTATCTAAATATTTACATAAATAACATAATAAAGTTAATATATATATAATAGTATAAATATATAAAAAAGAAAAACAATAAGATTAATTTGTGTTTTATCTTATATATTATCTAAATAGTAATATCAGTAACATAAGATGAATAAATGTATAAGAAAGAAATAGGTTTAGCTTAAAAAAATCTAACATTTGTTAAAATACTTTTAGTTAAAATATATACTTTATATATAAATAATAAACTTCTTTTATCTGTTCTTTTTATCTTTTCTTAGGTTTAGCTTCTTAAAATATTATATAATATCAGTAAAAATATATACAAAATAATAAACACTATTTTATTACTATAGGTTAAGTACTGACATCAACTCAGCCTCGACCCCCCCCTCCCCTACTAACTAGAAATAAATAGTTATTTTTACCCTTTACATCTTTGTGTCTGTGTCCATATATTATTCTGATAAATGAGTAATCGTCCCTAATGTCGTCTTCTCCAAAAGTCAAGATGTGCACTTCCTATACATATATAGGAGAGATTCTTCGCCTTTGTGTTAGGTTAAGTATCTCACCTGTCCACCAGTCATTGCATGATAGGAGATGATATGCATATCTGGTTGGCAGCCTTTATAGGTATCCAGCACATATGCACAATACTGTAAAAGATGGAGGCTGAAGAACATATTATAGAGTTCAATTGCCTGTATAGGGCCCAGGGATTTCTTATGGTGACCCTTGGCACAGTTATATCCTTATATTCTGATAAGAGGACTACTCACCATTTCTTTCCAAAGTAGTTGCAATTCATATTTATGCGATTTCTGAAGCCAAAACTAGACATGGGTCATAAAGGATGTGAACTGGAAACCTATTACAGACAGATGGTAATCCTCCTGGTTATCTTCAATATATAGAAGATTTTGCATCCTGCATTAATAAACCTGAACGTGTGTCAGATTACCCATATTAGCCATATTCATGTTGTGTGTGTTTATGGTGGTAAGCACATATATTTCTGAACGCCCTTTTCATATTTTACAAATATGCTACATGTGAATTTACACTTAATGAACAAGACTTTATCTTGCCAATAAAAATGTGTGTTTCTAAAAGAAATATCTAGACAATGACATTAAAGAAGAAGTCATATTTACATTACCAATGCACTTTGGTGGTAATTTATCATTCTCCATAAATCAGAATCAGAGGCGTAGCTAGGGGTCTGGCACATGGGGTGGCAAACATATCCAAGTTGGCCTCCAATGCAGTTATACCGATATTACCACTATACAGTGACCATATAGTGGTAGATATTGGCTCTACACAGGGCTCTACAGACCATTTAGATGAATTCATGGCTGTAACATTTAGTGACTTACAGGCCCCCAACGCATTTATACCGATATCACTATACAGTTGTAAGCCATGTACCGGGGTGGACTCCCCAGGATACAGCGAAGTCACAAAGAAAGGAAGCGATTCCAAATCAATTTAGTAAAAACACGATTTTACTTAGTGTAGTAACACCCCTTTACCATAGAGAACACTCTCAACTATTTACATACACTCAGCCAGTAAGCTGAGACCCTGGTGTTGTACAGCACGGTGCCCTCCAATGTGTGCCTCCAATATACTCCAAGCTTTTACCTATCTGCAGGCTGCAACTAACCGGCCGCTTATTACCTTTTTATCACCTTAGTCACAGCAACAATTCAGTGAGTGTGATAGGGGCACCGGCGGTATAACACAAAAGCTTACAAACTTATCAACATACCCCTATTCCCCCCAAACAAAGCACAACCAAGTAAATATACTAGTAGGTCAGCTTGCAAGCCAAAGAAATGTGACAATGCCTAAAATGTCACTTCTAGACTTCCTCAGAAGCTCCTCTCAATAGAATTTTTTAAGATTTTGCATCCTGCATTAATAAACCTGAACATGTGTCAGATTACCCATATTAGCCATATTCATGTTGTGTGTGTTTATGGTGGTAAGCACATATATTTCTGAAGGCCCTTTTCGTATTTTACAAATATGCTACATGTGAATTTACACTTAATAGACAAGACTTTATCCTGCCAGTAAAAATGTGTGTTTCTAAAAGAAATATCTAGACAATGGCATTAAAGAAGAAGTCATATTTACATTACCAATGCACTTTGGGGGTAATTTATCATTCTCCATACATCAGAATCAGAGGCGTAGCTAGGGGTTTGGCACATGGGGTGGCAAACATATCCAAGTTGGCCTCCAACGCAGTTATACCGATATTATCACTATACAGTGACCATATAGTGGTAGATATTGGCTCTACACAGGGCTCTACAGACCATTTAGATGAATTCATAGCTGTAACATTTAGTGACTTACAGGTGTCATCTCTGACTAGTCGTTCACATTTCTTGTCCCTTCCCTCTAGACTGCCATGATCACTTCTTCTAGCTGTGACTTATATCTGTAAAGTTTGCAGCACAGACACCTTTGGCTCCTCACTTTTCCAGACACCTGACCCACATTGTCCTCACCTACATAAAGGCTCCAACCAGCTGCTACCCCCAATTATAAAATATATAGTATGAAAATCCCCTATAAATGAATAATGCCCCTGTGTGCCCCCTCAGTTAATAATACCTCCTGTATGCCCTCTTAGAGGTTTCCCAGAATCAGATATTTTAATGCATGCAGCAGGGGAGGCTTATAAAATAAAAATGCACTGACACTTACCTGCGTGCTCCGCTCTGTTCCTGTGCTGGACCACCTGTCACCTTCACTATTCTGTATACAGAGCGGCTGCAGCAGTGACGTCAAGCTAATGGGACCTCTACAGCTAATCCCTGCGCTCAGCAGTTCAGCAGTATACAGTGTTTGGCTACCCATGGTCTTGTCAACATCACCACTGCTGCTGTTCTGTATACATACAAGGTGACAGCCGACCCAACGCAGGTAAAGAAGGAACAATACATTATAACGCTCCCCTGCTGTCTGCATTAAAAGTTATCATCTGGGAAGACCCCTTTAAATTAAGAGTGCCCATCAATTAATAATGCGCCCTGTGTTCCCCCTAATTAATAATACTCCTGCATATCCCCTTAAAGGGATTGACCAGGATAAACCATTTTTTGCAAGGGGTCTAGGGAATATGAAAAAAAAAAAAAAACATACTCACTTGTCCCCGGTGTCTCCCACTGTGGTCCAGTCCCTGCTGGGTCTTGTTCCAGTGGAAGTCCCTGCCGTAAGTGACTGCTGAGGCCAATTAGCAGCCTAAGGAAAGGACACGGGACGTTACAGGTAACGTATGTGAGTGATGTTCCGGTTCCTTTCCTTAGGCCGCTGATCAACCTCAGTGGTTACGTGCGGTGAGGACTTCCGCTAGAAGAAACATTGCGGCGCTGCTTGGCTGGACTGCGGTGGGAGACACCGGAGCACTGGAGACTGGTGAGTATAGTTTTTTTTGTTTTGTTTTTTCACCTTGGCACATAACAGGTGGTGGCAATAACTAAATCACACTTGCAGCCAGTTGAAATGGATTAAAGTTGACTCAACCTCTGTCCTGTGTCCTTGTGTGTACCACATTGAGCATGGAGAAAAGAAAGAAGACCAAAGAACTGTCTGAGGACTTGAGAAGCAAAATTGTGAGGAAGCATGAGCAATCTCAAGGCTACAAGTCCATCTCCAAAGACCTGAATGTTCCTGTGTCTACCGTGCCCAGTGTCATCAAGAAGTTTAAAGCCCATGGCACTGTGGCTAACCTCCCTAGATGTGGACGGAAAAGAAAAATTGACGAGAGATTTCAACGAAAGATTGTGCGGATGGTGGCTAAAGAACCTCGACTAACATCCAAACAAGTTCTAGCTGCCCTGCAGTCCGAGGGTACAACAGTGTCAACCCGTACTATCCGTCAGCGTCTGAATGAAAAGGGACTCTATGGTAGGATACCCAGGAAGACCCCACTTCTGACCCAGAGACAAAAAAAAGCCAGGCTGGAGTTTGCCAAAACTTACCTGAGAAAGCCAAAAACTTTTTGGAAGAATGTTCTCTGGTCAGATGAGACAAAAGTAGAGCTTTTTGGGAAAAGGCATCAACATAGAGTTTACAGGAAAAAAAAAAAGAGGCCTTCAAAGAAAAGAACACGGTCCCTACAGTCAAACATGGCGGAGGTTCCCTGATGTTTTGGTTGCTTTGCTGCCTCTGGCACTGGACTGCTTGACCGTGTGCATGGCATTATGAAGTCTGAAGACTACCAACAAATTTTGCAGCATAATGTAGGGCCCAGTGTGAGAAAGCTGGGTCTCCCTCAGAGGTCATGGGTCTTCCAGCAGGACAATGACCCAAAACACACTTCAAAAAGCACTAGAAAATGGTTTGAGAGAAAGCACTAGAGACTTCTAAAGTGGCCAGCAATGAGTCCAGACCTGAATCCCATAGAACACCTGTGGAGAGATCTCAAAATGGCAGTTTGGAGAAGGCACCCTTCACATCTCAGGGACCTGGAGAAATTGGCCAAAGAAGAATGGTCTAAAATTCCAGCAGAGCATTGTAAGAAACTCATTGATGGTTACCGGAAGCGGTTGTTTGCAGTTATTTTGTCTAAAGGTTGTGCTACCGAGTATTAGGCTGAGGGTGCCAATACTTTTGTCCGGCCCATTTTTGGAGTTTTGTGTAAAATGATCAATGATTTTACTTTTTTTTCATTCTCTTTTGTGTTTTTTCATTGCAAGCAAAATAAATGAAGATATTACCAAAGCATTTGTGATTGCAATCATTTTCTGGAATAAATTGAGTATTATCTGACAGAATTGCAGGGGTGCCAATACTTTTGGCCAGCACTGTAACCCCTTTAATCCCAGATTGCTCCATCTGTTTTCACACACCAAGGGGCTGTATATTTCTGCTTTGTAGCTTCAATATATACACTACACTATATACACAGCAAAGGATGTTTGTTGAAAATATAACTGGAGTGCTCAATGTCAATTTGCAGTAGGTAGTGAGGTATTATCCATGATGGAAGATATTGATGGATGAGAAGGAAATATAATTTTCCCTCATTCAGTGTCATTGATAAAACCACAGGCTGAATATGGAGAACAGTTCTAGTTTTAGTACACAGAACGGACAGTATAGAGTTGGAAATAGTCCAGACAATAATTAAATAAAAGGATTATTGGAATAAATTCCCATAAAAAAACAAAACCGACGTCAAAATGTATCTGGTTATTGAGTATCACACAAGTATCTCCCTGGATATCTGACAAATTGTGTCCTATGATCTGCAGGCATTAAATCATTAGAAGCTTTTGGACCATCCTGGGATATCGGGATTCAGATACTACTGTGAAAATGGAAATCAATAATTGTCTCATGAATGTCTCTTGTTGATAGGGATGACAGATAATGCTTATTATATCATACCTATACCACCATGCCTATTCTGGGATCTGATTCTGATCAGATTTTCAAACAGTCCTTAAGGAAATTCTGAGCTAATAGAGGGGGTGCTCACCCAATTCTTTAGTTACCCATGGGGAAGATACACAGAGAGTGTCTTACTCTGAAGATGCTGGCATATACATGTATTAAACAAAGCCAACTGATTTAAATGAAAACGGTGTAATTCTTCATTTCTCCTGTGGAGGTGCTGCAGGGAACGTGAAGACTTGTTTCATTTCTTCCTATATTACAGCTGAATGCCAATTACTTGATCAGCTCTGAGATTGGATATCATGACACAGAAAGTTTTCATGCTGAAGAAAGTCAAGGTAAACAGTGCTGCATCTGTAAGTATCACTTGAAAAGCTTTGTTCACTACAAATATATGCTCAATTTTTAATGTTCAGATGTAGCACTGTTTAACTTGACTGTGATAACTTTCTGTGCTGTGATTTCCTATCAGAAGGCTACAAAAGCCATTGAAAGAGTTGAATTAACATTCTTTGCCACAGTGTTGTTAGCGTGTTAGGAGTCATGTTAACGTTTGCTATATCTCTACGTCTATGCTTTCTAATTGCAGATCTCTGCCTGATCTACCCATTCCTTCTCCATGAATTCATAGTTCAACATAGGCAACACAAAATGGACATTAAAATGAATAACACTGCCATACAGTAACAAAATAGCATAATGAGAAAAAAGACGAGAAAAATAAAGTACACCCTCTTTATGTTTTATGGTTTATGAAGATGTCATTGTTTAAAGGCATAGTAATCTTAGTGTATGTAAACTTTTGACTTTGCAGAAAGTAATAAAAATGCCTTAAAAAATTCTCTCTCTCATTATTCTGGCATTTGGCAAATATAAATAATTTTGGTAATCCTAATTGACCTAAAATGGGAAAGGTTTATTCTGATTTCATTATTATTATTATCATTATTATTATTTATTTATATAGCACCATTAATTCCATGGTGCTTTACATTTGCGGATTTACATACGATACACAAGATATACAAAACAGATAATACTAACAGTGACCAACTGGCACGGTGGGATAGAGGGCCCTGCCCGCAAGGGCTTACAATCTATGAGGGAAGAGGGATAGAGACAGAAGGTAGGGGTAGAGGCTGTACAGATGGTGGTGTGTGGTGACAGTAATGTTATTGGAGGTTGCAGGCCTTCCTGAATAGGTGAGTCTTCAGGGCCTTCTTGAAGCTTGTGATTGTGGGGGACAGTCTTATGTGTCTTGGTAATGAGTTCCAGAGTATGGGGGATGCACAGGAGAAGTCTTGGAGACGTTTGTGTGAAGAACGGATAAGAGCAGAGCGGAGTAGGAGGTCTTTGGAGGATCAGAGGTTACGTGTGGGCAGGTAGCGGGAGATTAGGTCTGAGATATATGGAGGGGACAGGTTGTGGATGGCTTTGTATGTCAGCGTAGTAGTTTGAACGATGGGTAGCCAGTGAAGGGATTGTCAGAGGGGAGCGGCCGATGAAGAATGGTGGGAGAGGTGTATTAGGCGAGCAGCACAGTTTAAGGTGGACTGGAGGGGGCAAGAGTGTTTGCCGGGAGGCCATGGAGAAGAGTGTCAGATAGTGAGAAAAACATGCATATGTGCCTTTTTATATAGTGTATGTAAACTTCTGGTTTCAACTGTACATTGTACAGCACTTATGTACTTTATATTGTTTGATATTATGCATACTTCCCAAACATCCTGGATTCATCGGGACAGTTCCGGATTCCAGGTCCTGTCCCACTGTCCCGGTTGTTGGGAGGTATGTCTTCAGACGAACAGACTTCTACAGAGCAGCAGGAGAGTGAGGAGAGGTAATTATCAGTGTTTTTATTATGTTAAACTTTGGGGGCAAATGGGAGGGGGGTGGAGCTAAATTTGCCATGGCGTGCATAGCGCACCATACATTCTGTTTCTCTTTCTATGCTTAGAAAGTTGGGATGTATGTATTATGGTTTGGTATAGTATGCAATTGTTTTGTTACACTACAGCCTCAGCATCTTTTGTTATGTGGCCTTTCATTATTTTGCTTCTTTTTATTGTGATCAGTTCGATTATGTCCTGATACATAAAACCATAGAATTCAAAGAAGATGGACTTTGTCTTTCTCATATCTGTTTACCAGTTTTCAGAGCTCAGCATTCCCTAATCTTTCCCCACTAGAGGGCAGCACTTACCTTTGCAATTCTTATCTTGACTGTTCTGTTTCATGTTATTATTATGGTTTATATTTAGGGCACAATTTGTACATTGAAGGGTTTACATACAATACATAAAATACACAAAACAAGTACAATAGTAACAGTGACCAACTGGCACAGTGGGACAGAGGGCCCTTCCCGCAAGGGCTTACAATCTATGAGGGATAGAGACAGAAGGTGATGTTATACAGAATTTGTATTATTCTTGCTTCTGTATTATAAAACGATAGCCTAGTCATGTAGTTTTACACATAAATGTCTGCCATACAGTACTGGGGCTGCTCAGTTATTTATTTACTGTGTGCTGCATGTTTCACCGTTGCATGACCATAAATGATATCCATTTGTTTAGGTTTGGCTGTGGTTATAGAATCAGAACAACAAAATCATAAATTTCTGCCCCAACTGCCTGGCCAGAAGCTGAACTTTGTATCAAAAGTGAAGGAAATGAATGAGTTTTGTTTAAAGCTTAAAACATCTCAATGATCCTATCTATATTGCTAGTTTATGTAAATTCAAGAGTTTTCCTAAATACAGGTGCATCTCAATAAATTAATAAATTAGAATATCTTTGAAACATTTATTTATTTCAGTAAATAAATTAAAAAAGTGACCTCCTATATTTTCTAAATTCTTTACACACAGAGTGTTCTATTTCAAGTGTTTTATTTCTGTAAATGTTGATTATGGATTACAGGTAATGAAAACCCAAATCTAAGAAAATGAGAATATTGTAAAAAAGTTCAGTATTGTAAATTCAGTGTGTCACCTGCCAAGATTTCCTAGGCCTTTAAATGGTCCCTCAGTCTGGTTCAGTAGGACACACAGTCATGGAAGACGCTGATTATGAATTGAATTACTGAATTACTGAAATGAATGAACATTTCAAAAATGTTCTAATTTACTGAGATGCACCTATACATTGCTTTAGAAATGCTGCTTCATTTGCCTGCTATGAGGAAATAATCCTACGATTGTTTACACATCGTTGTCAAGGCTCCCGGCCTGTTATCTGATCTTAGGTTAGATGATGTGACTCACTCACTGCTCCCTGGAGCTGTTATTTACTGCTCTTCCGTCCAGACAATCAGGTCAGCTAATTGTAGTTTGCTGATAAAGGCTCAGACAGTGTGTTCTCATTATGTAATCACAGAGATTACATTCAGTTTACTGCAAGTCCGTTGTCAGCATGGAGCATGTAAGTGTTCTCCAATCCTGTGTAATGTAATATATATTTACTGTGCATATATGATCTGCATTTAATTAGATTTCTAGTAATGTTAATAAATAATCTCTCATGGTAAAGGCAAAATCTATAAATATTGACATACTTCATGGTGTCCTGTTTATCAAACAGTCAAAGCCGCCTCCCCCCAGCATGTTGTAGAATACAGGAAGAGAAAAAGAGACAGCAGGCAAACTGGTGAAAGAGGGAGATGGGAAAACCCCTATAGGCTGAGGCCCCCACATTGCCAAAACACAGCTTTTTTTGTTGCTGATTTTGCCTGCTGTTTTTTGAGTCAAAGCCAGGAGTGGATTGAGCAGAAGGTAGAAATATAAGAGTTTCCTATATATTTCCCATTCCTTTTAAAGCTATTCCAGGCTTTGGCTCAAAAAAAACACAAAAAATTTTGCAACAAGAAACAGCTGCATTTCCGCAACATGAGACCTCAGTCTTAAGGATTAAGCATTTTTTGAAGAAAAATTTAAAAAACACCTTTTTTTTGTATCATTTACCTGGTTTTCAGAGTTTTTATTGTGCCCAAATACAGCAGCCAAGTGTGGCATAGAAGTCTATAGCAAAAAATATAAATTTTTTTCTGTAACATTTTGGCAGTGTTTTTAAAGTGTGCTGTAAATCAGTTCCCTTTTTTTTTCCCAAAGAACCATTAGTTCTGGGAATGGCGGATTCTGCCATTTTTCCAATAGCTTTCTCTACAGAGCATCAAACAAAACTGAAAAAACTCATGGTACAACTGTAATAAATTAAAAAGGCCTAGGAACTGGGCAGATAGCGGGGCGGCCAGAGAAGCTTCGGCCCAACATATTTATTATGGCTCAAGACAATTTTCTGCCAAGAATTCTACTGGAAATCAACACCAGTCATTTTCTGACAGATGAAAAACACTCTGCATTCAGGATATTATGTCCATGATTTTTTACAGAATCTGCAAAAGGGGCTCCTAACCCCAAACTCAGATGTGAACATAGCCTAACCAGCATGATGATGCATACCATGGGGCAGATTTACTATGCTGTCCAATGCTGTATATAGTGTAAAGACTAGAAAGGTTAGTCTAAAATGGGGATCATTCATTTGCATCATAAAAGTGTCTAAAACTTAGTGAGGTACTAGCCCAGATTTACTAATAGTTAGAGTACACTTAGACAGACAGTCTGAAAATGTGCCAGATTTATCAAGAAGATGGATCCTGGATGATAAATCCGGTGTATCTTTAGACTGTCTACATTTATACCACCTTTTAGTTGGCTTAGTTTGAGCCAAGATTTTAAGCACATTTGTTGCATTTAAGGCTGGATTCACACTTGCACTTGGTTTCCGTTTGGGGATTCCATCGCCCATTCTGCTTGAAAAATGCGGATAGAAAAGTCCTGCAAGAAGGACTTTTCTCTCCACATTTTTCAGGCAGAAACCGGGCGGAAACCCAGCAGAGCCCATTATAATCGCTTTTTAAGCAGATTGGGTTTTCATTTTTTGGGTCTCCAAGCGGACCCAAAGAACGGAAACTTGATTGCAGGTGTGAACCTAGCGTCAAGCAGGACCCCTTCCTAAAAAGCTGAACCCACATATATGCCTGTCCCCACTGGCCCGTACCTTTACTGATACAGGCTGGCTCTTGCACGGCGAGATCTCAGGAGCCGACCTATTCTTCTGACAGCTGGGAGCCTTATAAAGGCTCCCAGACTTCTCATTGCATTATAGCTATTGAGGCTGGTCTATGACCAGCCTCATTAGCTATGTAGTGAATCTCCCATAGACTGCAATACAGTTGTATTACAGTCTATGGGACTTGCAATCAAATTGTTGCGGATTCAAGTCCCCTGGAGGGGGGGGGCTAATAAAGTAGTAAAAAAAAGTTTTAAAAAAAACTAAAAGTTCTAAATCACCCCTTTTCCCTAGAATACATATAAAAGTAAAATATTATTGTGAAACACGCACACATTAGGTATGTCTGTATCCAAAAATGCCCGTTCTACAAACTTATAAAAATATTTTTTTCATATGGTAAACGCCGTAGTGGAAAAAAAAAAAATCAAAAGTGGCGTACCCCCATTTTTTCGCTGTTTCGCTTCTGATAAAAATTTTTATGAAATGTGATCAAAGCAATAGACATTCCCCAAAATGGTACAACTAAAAAGTGCACCTGGCCCAGCAAAAAAGACGCCCTATGCATCCCCGTAAATGGAAATATAAGAAAAGGTTTCAGGTGTTAGAAAATGGTGACTTTTAAAAAAAAAAAATTTTTTGCAAAGATTTAGATTTTTGTTAAGAGGTTAAAATGTAAATAAAACCATATAAATTTGGTATCCTGAGAATCGTATCAAAACATAGAATACAGATGACATGTCATTTTGGCTGCAGAGTGAACGCCGCAAAAACCAAGCCCTTCAGAAAGTCGCACAAATGCACTTTTTCTTCAAATCAACCCCATTCTGAATTTTTTTCCAGCTTCCCAGTACATTGTACAGAATAATAAATGGCAGCATCATATAGAACAATTTGTCCCTCAAACATTAAGCCCTCGTATGGCTCTGAGAACAGAAAAATAAAAATGTTATGGGGTTTGGAAGGAGGGGAGTCAAAAACGAAAAACGAAAATTGAAAAATGTCACCGGCAGGAAGGGGTTAAAATTTTTTCCATGTTATCTATATTTAAAAGAACATATATAAAAATCCTGCTGTCTGGACTCTTACCACTAAACCAAATAATATGCAGAGACTTCCTGTTTTCTGTAGGAGATTTCTTTGCAGCAGTCACCTCACTTATCAGCACTCTGATGATCACAGCTATCATGTATATGTAGATAAGGCACAGAATCCACCAATCATAGTGATTTTGCAACTTATCTAATCCTCCTTCTGTGCAAGGTCACAGAGCATGCCTAGAAAACTCTCGCATAGAAGTGAATAGGCTCTGCTCCAGACCATTGTGTCTATGGCCCATGGTCCATTTCCTGGAGACAGGAAGTCACACACAAGTCACAAGATTTTTTTAGGATTTTTTTTTAATACATAAATAATAACATGGGAAAAAAAAAAATCACCAAAAACATCTTTAAAAATATGTTTAATATAAAAGTGTGATTTTAAAGAATAGGTCATTTCCTGGAGACACTTTCCCTTTAACCTCCTGCTCTGTGTGATTGTCATTGCTAAATTACTACTTGTTAGAGCAAGACCTTACAATCTGAGAAACCCTAGGGTGGCATCTGTTATATGTGACGTAAACCTCACTGTATGGTACAGACCCATAATACACTGGTATTACAAGTCTATGGACCCATACTGTACCTCCTTATACAATCCAATTCATAGAGATGCAAAGGTTTTTCTACAGATTCAGTATGAACTGTGGTATATATGTTGCTGGATTGCATGCACTATTACAGACATTCTTCCCCAGTAACATTGCTTCCAATGGAGACTACTGTAAGGATCAAACAGCCTCAGCCACACATTTATAAGACATACCATGGGGACTCCTTCTACTGCTGTACAGCTCTAAGGCCTCATGCACACACATGAAAAACTGAACTTTGACAAACAATTTGTTTTTTTACATCTGTCACACGTCAATTTTTAGAACAATGGAAGTCAATGAATATATACACCATGATTAAAGTCTATTAAATAAATAGGACCTGGAGAACCCAATGCAAATCTATGGGACAGTTTTTAACATCCGTTTTGCAACTATTGTAACAGCTTAATGGACACTAAAACAGAGCAGCAAAATTCTTAAAAAAATTTACGGACAATTACAAATGGATAATAAATAGACATTAAAAATGAACAGCCACAAAATGAATAAAAATATGTGACACGCTGATGGAAAACGGACATTAAGGAGTGACAGTTTTATCCGCTTTTTAATGTCCCCTTTTTCACTGTTGTGTACATGAGGCCTGAGACTGGGCTTTTCCATAACATGCTTTTTATCTTTTTATTGATTATGATATGGGAAATTCAGTATTCATCATTTCCCGAGTGGTCTGTTATTTTCTTTTTTTTATTATTGAAGTCAATAGATATCAAAAATCAAAACAAACAAACAAAAAAAAAACAGATACAGACTGATAGGTGCATTCACACTAGCAGTTTCGACAGTATTTTATACAGTATATTATTACTTACTGATGGAATTGAACAATTAAGGCTACGTTTACATCTGTGTTGGAGTCTCCGTCGCAGTATCCATCAGAAATCACCAGGGCGAAAAAGTCGAGCTTGCAGGAAATTTTCATCTGATTTCAGGAAAAAAAAATGGACACCTGATGAACCCCATTATAGTCAATAGGATCCCTCAGGACCCAATACTGTGACATTTCCAGGATCTGTTTCTGTTCATTTTTCCATTCTTCTAGTCCTGAGATGGATTAGAAGAATGGATAGGACAGTACAGATGTGAAGGCAGCATCATGTGTAGTCTCCAGAATGTCTAAATGTCTCTTTTATATTGACTTTAATGTCAAAAAAACAAGGTAAAAAGTAATTTCTCTTCAGAAACATTCTTACCTAATGTTATTCCACTCAAGTCATTTGAGAATGAATTTAATCCATTCATACAATGGCATGTAACATTAGATACTTCTGTGGCAGAACATTGCGCCCAACACCAAACACAAAAAAAAAAAAAGACATGAAAAATTCCTTTTTTATACATGTTGGCCATCATACCAATCCTGCAAACTCATCTGCAAAGAAACACAAAAAAACCCTAGCGTGAATCCACCTGACTGGATGGGACTGGCAGACTTCGATCAATAATATAAAGGAATTGTTCACATCATGCTGTAATATCATCAGGTCTTCTCATAGAATCTGCAGCCTGAGATGACATTGGAGGCTGCACAATATCTGAGCTGTGTCCCCATTTATACCACTGGTTATTGCTGCAGTGTATGACACCATTGTTGTCCTCATCCTCCAGTATGCTGAGCAGAAGTGTTGCAATTGTCTCAAGAAATTGTCTAACAAAAATTAAGAAACCTCAGCAGAATAATTCTCATTCACCTCATGTATAAAAGCCCTGAAATCATAAAATAAGCATTTTATGTACAACTAGATAGAAAAACTGGCACTTACATTTTCCTGCAGTTTAGGTTGCAACGAAAATATGAGGTTTATATTATTTTGTAAAATCACTGGCATCAATATTAGAGGATTTCTAAAAATCTCTATAGAGCTAAATGCAAGAAACCTAATATACTGTCCAGTATATTACATATGGTGCACATACAGGTGAAGGTAATGCTTCCTAAATCTTACAATCTACAAATACCATG
This sequence comes from Leptodactylus fallax, assembly GCA_947044405.1. Classification (NCBI taxonomy): domain Eukaryota; kingdom Metazoa; phylum Chordata; class Amphibia; order Anura; family Leptodactylidae; genus Leptodactylus; species Leptodactylus fallax. Next base: position 3,957,276 of record CAMRHE010000132.1, read on the forward strand.
CAACATGAAACATACAAATCCATTCCAATAATAACAATAATAATAATAATAATAATCTGTAGTGTTGATCGGATATGTCGCCCTGAAATATTTTATACAAGACTGATAAAGCAGCAAAACATATTTTGCATCAAAATTCTCGTTTGTACACCAGACTCCAGTGTACTTTATTATATTTGGAGACATTGGTTTCCTAGGTTGTTCTTGTTCCACAGTGAGTATGGATTAGGCAGCTAATGCCAAAATCATCTACAAATATACCAGTGGAAAGAAATAATAATCACCATCATATTAGTCATAGTAGTTAAAATAAAATAAAATAATAAAAACATCCTAAGATAATGATGATGGTAAATAAATAAATAAATGTACATATCAATAGATTTTATAAATGCTATAACCATCCACATGGACCCTTAGCAAGGGGACATCCCAATGACCTTAATAATAATAATAATAAAAATAATAATAATAATAATAATAATTGTAACAATAACTTTAATTACATAAGAATGATAATAAAAAATCATAATTGAATTGTATCATATAAATGCTCATTATTATTATTGGTAATTGCTATTATAGCTATTATTTTTTTCTTTATATTAATTTTCTAATTATATATACCATAACAATATAATAATGATATAATATGTGTTATAATATACGTGATTAAACAAAAAAAGTACAGTTGTCGGCCTCATTTCAGAAGCACTATAATAAATATTATTATTATAATTATTATTACTATTAATGATAAGATCAATGCTTGTAACTTGCATGAAATGATGTGGCCTCCATTCTTGGTCCAGTCTTGTATCTGTCGCTATTTCATCCCCAGAAATCGTTAGCAGAAATATAATAGACACGGAGAATAGTCGGGATCATTTCCTTTCTGTTCAGTATGTTGTGGAAAATAAAAAAAAAATGTAGAAAAAAATTACCTTATCTAAGAGACTTATATATTAAACGGATTCTAGCAATAAAATATTCCTAATAGTAGCATTAATATTACCATTGTGGTAGAATTAAATATAGGCTCAGCTCCATAAATATGTCGGTACCCTTTATCTGCAAGACAGAAGATTGGTAGAATAGTTCTTGTAGAATATACTATGGGTTTTATATGAAGTATCTAAATGAGAATCTTGCATGTAATGTATAATGCATATATATTATACACATCTACGTATACATTATTCTATATATCTATCTAATCTATCTATCTATATGTCTGTCTATACATTTCCTATTGAATCGCATTTACCAATTTATCTGCATATAAAATAATTTGCTGATAAATAAAATATATAAAATAAATGGAGAAAGGAAACCTTAAAGTGACAGCGGCAGGTACTACAGAAATACCTGAAGGAATGGACGACTGTGCGGGGTACGTACATATACACAGGGCATGTGAAATCTATGAGGTAATATACTTTGCAAGCAAGCAGAAATATACATGGTGATAAATACAGAACATTACGCTATGTGTTGTGACATCATAAATATAACACAGGCAGGCAGGACTGTCTGCTGGAGCATAGAGGTATATACAATATACAGTACAGGTTGTTGTGTACTAGTAAGGTATACTGGATATACGACAGGCAGGGCTAGCTTTATTGTCAGTATGCACTGTGGCATGAAACGACGGTCATTGGGTATATACAGGTCAGGCAGGGATGTGTAACAGGGTACATATAGTGCAGACAGGACTGTTTATACTAACAGGGTACATATAGTGCAGACAGAGCTGTGTATACTAGCAGGATACATATAAAGCATGCAAGGCTGTATATACTAGCAGGGTACATATAGTTCGGGTATAGCTGTGTATACTATTAGGGTACATATAGTACAGGCAGAGTTGTGTATACTAGCATTGTACATGTAGTGCTAGCAGGACTGTGTATACTAGCAGGGTACATATACTACAGCAGGGATTTGTATACTAGGAAAGTAAATATAGTGCAGTCATTACTATGTATTCTAGTAGAGTACATATACTGCAGGCAGGGCTCTGTATGCTAGTAGAGTACATATACTGCAGGCAGGGCTCTGTATACTAGTAGAGTACATATACTGCAGGCAGGGCTCTGTATACTAGCAGAGTACATATACTGCAGGCAGGGCTCTGTATACTAGTAGAGTACATATACTGCAGGCAGGGTTCTGTATACTAGTAGAGTACATATACTGCAGGCAGGGCTCTGTATACTAGCAGAGTACATATACTGCAGGCAGGGCTCTGTATACTAGCAGAGTACATATACTGCAGGCAGGGCTGGCTCTGTATACTAGCGGAGTACATATACTGCAGGCAGGGCTCTGTATACTAGCGGAGTACATATACTGCAGGCAGGGCTCTGTATACTAGCAGAGTTATATATATATATATATATATATATATATATATATATATATTACACACAGGACTAGCAGGGTATGTGTATAGCAGGATAATCAGTACGTACATAAGGCAGCGAAGGCTCCTGTATATTACTGTAGAGGAGAACACTTGAAGTGAATGATTTGCACTTGCTGGTAGAGCTGGCAGAGGTCAATGGCTCCTTTCATTAGAATGTATGCAAAGCTTAATTGATGCTAATCTCCTCTGTAAGACTGATCACTGATCTTACATAAGATACACATTAAAGTCCCCCCTCATTCATACTCACCACAATCGTCCTCACATATGTCAATATACACAGAATGAATTATTATATACGACATAAAATGATTGTATACCATAACACAATCTTTGAATCCATAATATATATATTTATCTATCTATATATTTTTAATTTTTTTAACATTATTTAATGCAAAATATGAATACCTATATTATTCATATTTAGTATTAATATATTAAAAATAACATGGTTTAAAAATAATAGATATTTAGTAAGAATATTAAAAATGCTATAAAAACTATAAAAATATAAAACTGGTTTTGTGCTTTTCTCTCTCTCTCTCTCTCTCTATATATATATATCAAATCAGTAGGCTGCATTAAATGAACTATAGTATAATGTTGTACCGTGTTAGCCATTGAAAGTAGTGGAAGAGTGAAGAAATCAGGCGATACCTTTTAGAGGCTAACTGAGTATATTTATAAGTAAGCTTTCAGGAGTACTCGCTCCCTTCATCAGACATGGTGTGATACAAGAACTGAAAATTAACAGATTTTTATACACATGGTTTTCAAAGCATTGACCTGTTGTAAATAACTTCTCTACTTAGATTGCAATTTTTTTTTTTTTTTTTTTTAAGGACTCTAAAATGCTTTGAAAACCATGTGTATAAAAATCTGTTAATTTTCAGTTCTTGTATCACACCATGTCTGATGAAGGGAGCGAGTACTCCTGAAAGCTTACTTATAAATATACTCAGTTAGCCTCTAAAAGGTATCGCCTGATTTCTTCACTCTTCCACTAAAATGAACTATTACATGATAAATTTTTGCATTTTTGTGAAATGACATGTCTTGCAATCTTGAAATAACTATAATCTATATAATAGAATAGTATAAATAATACCTAAATATATTACAAATACAAGGCATTTTATTTGCATTTTCATTTTTTATTATCAACAATCAAATAAATGGCACACTTTCTTTTGGAAAACAAAATGCACATGTAAAAATTGTTCCCTTTTAAATAGGCATTCATAATAACTACATATAAATAAGTAAACCCCCTGAACATTGAATTAACCTGGTTAATATGCTCAGGACTGGGGGAAAATAAAAGACAACATGCAGATTCTAAGAACAAAAAAAAATAATAAAAAAAAAAATTTGAAATGTGTGAAATCCATTTAATAAAAAAAGTAACAAAAGAAATAAATAAAAACCTCAACGAATAAACAAACGGACAAACAAACATCAGAGGACCCAGATCCTTTTCTCCATAGAGAGACATTGAATAGACTAAAGGATTCCACATCATTTACTTCAACAATTGTCGACATTGTGTACTTATAATAACACCATACAACTGTCACATTAGAACACTGCTGGAAAAGACACAGAAATAGAAAGCATCAACATCCAACTAATATCTAGAGGTCTTGTGCCTTTAAAAATGAATAAAAAAAACATAAACGAAAAACAATCATCTGAGTGTGAAACAATGTAATAAATAGATTCTTATTACACCCAATGCAGAATAAGACAGACCCTGCAACACAGTGCAAATTATTCCTGCCAATGTAATGTCCAGCAAAGAATAGTCAGTATGGACGAATGTGCTAAACCAGGAGGGACAGGGTAAAAAGCAGATAAACATAGTGCTAATAATTCATTTATCAGACAAGAAGAAGAGGGGAGCGGGGTCTTCCGTGCCTTGTTTAACCCTTTCACTGCCCCCCAGTGGCCTGTCCCATTTGCAGTGAAGGAGTTAAATTATCTATACAGCTAAAAATTGTCCTTTTTTTGAGATGATTTTTTTGTGGAGGTCTAGAAAGGATCTGCTGCTGGGTGCTCAGGCTTTTGGCATCCTCACCACGCCAATTATACTAGGTGGTCATGTTAAAGCCCTGGTACCAGTCTATGATACTATCTGCTGGAGTCTGCACTCAACCTTCTTTCCCTGAAGCCAAGTGTCACCTGTGTGATCCAGAGAGTCCACCAGATGTGTTGTCCACCTGCTGGGTGAGCCTGTTTCTGAGTTGTCCTGGACAGGTAGCTGAGGTGGACAGGTGTCCCTCATCATCATCATCATCATGGTCATTATTATTCTGAGTAGACTCACTAAGAACAATAACAGCAGGCAGCGACTGACCTTGCAGATCTCAGCATTAGTGCTCATGCTGGGAAGTTCAGAACATGCTCTTGACTAGAGTGGCTTTGGTACTGTTGGGTCTCTGCAGGGAGGATAACACACTGGCGAATGGACCTCCTAAGGAGTCAGGGATGGAGGTGATGGTGCCACCTGGACCAGTAGCCCAGCCTTGTGCCCCTCCTGTGCCCCCTACCACTGCCGCAGATGACAGGCCTCCGGATCCTTGCACTCCTTTGACTTGTTCTGTTGGACCACCAGATCCTTGAGACCCTGTAGGGCTAGGGCCACCACCGCAGCTTTGGGTTGGGTTGGGGTTGTTACCTGGGCCCCCAGTGCTGTCAGGATCGGTAATCTTGGCTTCTTTGCTCTCGTCATCTCTAGAGGAGTCGGATTTTTTCCCAGAGGATCCGTTCTTGGCTGCAGCAGCTGCAGCAGCTGCTGCTCTTTCTTGCTTCCTAAACTTCGCCCGACGATTTTGGAACCAGACCTAAGAGTGGGTATAGGGGAAAGGGACACCAGAGACAGGGGAATGGTAGAAGTATGGGTCATATTAATAGGTGATGATGGGTGGTGGTGTTAGGAGGTGTTCAGGAAAGAGCAATATAGAATTATATGGTTATAGGATTGGAGGGAAGTGTGGGGAGGGGGTAGAAGGTGGAGAGAGGAAACAGGAAAGGAAATCATTTATTAAATTTGATTCATGAATATTCATTATATATATATATATATATATATATATATATATATCATAAGAATACTGCTGCCCCATCCATATAATTATCATATTATATATTATTAAATAGATTATAAATATAATAATATGTATTTATTAATGCTAATTTGCTATATATATATATATATATATATATATATATATATATCACATCACTACTACAATATCTTCTGGAATTAGGCTGTATATTGTACCTGTACTCGAGCTTCAGTGAGGTCTATCTTCAGAGCCAGCTCTTCTCTGGTGTAAATGTCAGGGTAATGGGTTTCAGCAAAGACCCTCTCCAGCTCCTTTAGCTGAGCGCTGGTGAATGTGGTCCTGATCCTCCTCTGCTTCCTCTTCTCATTGAGACCACCATGGTCAGTGAACAGCTTGTAAGGAACTGCAGGAGCCAAAGAAACATCAAGTGAGGAATAAAGAAAAACAAAAAGCTTCCAAAAATATAACAACAGCAAACAGTACAAAATGTAGCTATATACAAAAGAAGATAAATAGTTATAATGTAGAGAAAAGTACTGTGGGTGTATGAAGGGTGTATAAAACTATAAGTGATGACACACTATATAATGTCACTGAAGGTGTATTTTCTTTGCAAAATGTGGTAAAAGTAGATGTCATCTAGTGTCAGGCATCTTCCCTGTGTGGCAGCAAATTTGTGAAATCCTGATAAAGTGGGTAATAATGTGTAGGGTGATGGCCAGGTATGAGGAGTGGTGGGCAGCAGCAGCTGCAGTGGAAGTCCAGCAGAGTCCCAGCTTTTTAGGACAGTGTCTTCTGGTGTGATGAGTCTTTCTCTTGGGTTATTTAATTATTTGCTAAGCTTTACGTCTCATCCCAGAGTAAATAAATTATGCCTATCATTTTGGCAGCTTAAGATAATTTTGTTGGCGGTTCGGGTGTGACTACCAGGATAGTGTAACCCTGTAACTGAATTACTCCTCGCCTGCAATCGCTTCTAACGTGATAAATTCTTTCATTTGTGTAAGCAAATTTCGTTTGGTAAATACTAAACACATTTCCATTTTCAAATGCAATCAAGGATTCCTATATACAAGGGGAAAAGCTCCTTGCAAGGATTGGGGTGGGGGAAGAAGAGTCTGAAGAAGACCTCCTTACCTGCTGCATAAGGGCTGCTCTGGTGATCCCTGAGAGTTCCAAGGCTGCAAGATCCTGGGGTGAGGGATGGACAGCCTGAGGTGGCCCCAAAAGTGGTCCTGATAGGGTTGTACTGGAAGCCACTGGCTTGGCTGCAGGAACTGAAGTCTGCATAGGCAGATGCCAGGCTGGAGGTGTCCATGCCAGCCATACAGGACTCATAGGCAGAGGAGTTAAGGTAAGAATATTCCATTTTATACATTGAAAAGGCTCTGGAAGTCTCACGAAGGAGGTAAAGAAGAGACTGAGAGATGAGGGCTGCTGGTGATGACTTGGAGGAGGTGATGTGCTCTGCTCCACGCCTGCCTCAGCACTGGCCTCCTTACTAGCAGCAGAGCCTAGTTTTATGAAAAAGCCTCCTATGAGATGCCTTGCCTGAGGTCTCCAGAGCATAGAGTCCTCATAATAAACTTGGCTCTTTCCACTTGGACAATAGCAAAGCGGTTGGTCTTATTGCTGGCGCTTTTTACATGACAATAACTCATCAGTCTATTGGGCTGGCACTGGGGGGACTTAGCTGTCCAACCTCCCTATCATTGATTCCTGCATCTCTAATTAGAATTTAATAGCACACCATCCTCTCCCTTCTAACCAGCTCCCTGCCCTTTAATTCAATCACACTCTTTGCAAATAATGAAAGTTGGGTGACGATTCTCCCTGATCCAATTTCCCCCCTAGCTTTTAACCGATCATATATACCTTTGGCAATAAATTGAGATGCTGTGTTTTTAACTCTTATTTGCTGTGTGTTTCTTTTACCCCCCTAGCAGGTTTCATGTCATAGGAGCAGTAATGTAAGGGTTACACTGTACTACAGCTACACCAGTGCCCAAAACCACACGCACTGCCAAGGAGGCAGGGGCACCTTGGTCAGGGCACTAAGGCTCTGTATACTGGGTGCTGTGGGAAATACTATTCAAGACTTGCAATATACACATAGAAGGACCAAGAAAACCAAGAATATAGTTAGTAAGTCTGTTTGTATTCGGTTCCATTTTATATTAAACTCCCATCTATCATTCTATTCACGGATTATACAAATGCGATATTTTACAATTATTTTTATTCGATTTTAGTTTTTGCTTGTTAGTTTTGCAAAGACATGCATACACAAATACAGAGATGTAGCAGTGCTAACTTTGCATGTCCTATCTCTTAGTCATACCATGTGGTTTACTGCAGGGGCATAGCATTTCAAACACTCTATTTAAAATCGGGGAAAAATCCTTTAATATCTCTATCTAAGCACACACACATATAATATATATATATATATATATATATATATATATATATATATGTAATTTATATACAAATGGACTTGCAAAGACACAAACACAGATGTAGCAGTGCTGACTGTATGTTCTAGCTCATTGTCATATCATCATATGTGGTTTACTGCAGGGGCATAGCATTACAAACACCACTAATTAAATATATAAATATAAAGATATATATATATATATATATATATATATATATCAATTATATATTTTATAAATGAGAAATAAAGAGGTGCTTTATTCAGCTCACATACTGTAGTGTATATATAGATATATATATCTATCTATATATATCTACATACACATATATTATAACCCAGTGGAAAGAGGCAGTTAAAAAGCTTCCCGTTGCTGACATACTCAGCTCTGCTATATCTGCATGCATATGCTTTGTTATAGATTATTGCTGTTGTTATTATCATTTTTATAATATTTCATGGCTGTGCCCCCACATTGTAACCCTCTCTCTCCACCAAGAACCTCCTGCCTTAAATTGCCAAGCAAGTGACATTATTACACAGAGATGATCGTTCCCATTCCAATGCCTGGGGTGGATCTTGTGAGGAAGAAAACATTCATTATTCTCTTCATTTCCCCTGCACACAATTTCATTTTGGAGTCATTTGTATCAGTTTGGCAGCATGTACTGTGCTCACTGTGATATATCTAGATCATCCTTTCTTCTCAGGCCACCAGTGGGTGAGGCACCTGCAAAAGCAAAAAATGCTTGTGTACAAAGTGTGGGTATTTTCCCTGCTCCTAACATGTGGATAATTAGTTCAAGTGCATTCATTACCCCCATAACAAGTGCATAATTAAAGTAACACACTCATAAAGGCTTAATAGGGGCATTTAAGTGCTACACTACTTACCAACTAATTCACAGCCACAGTCAATAGGCAAAAACAAGCACATTAAGATGACACTTTGTAGCTATCGGGTGTTTTATTGCATTTGATAAAATAAAGTCTCTCACCAGAGTCCTTGTCTGAAACAAAGATGCACTTTGGAGTCACAAGGAGTCATAAAGTTAGTAGAGTTTTATGGCACAGGCTGATAGGTTTATGGCCTGGGCTGGGAGCCCAGGGTGTCTGGGATGATGGAGGAAGGCTTTGCTGGCTTCTGCCTGGCACCATGGTGGCAGGGAAGGGAGGAGAATAAATGAGGACAAGGTTTTAGTGACAAATTGCAGGATTCTTCATGTGCTTTATTTTTCTTTTCTGGTGGCCTGGACAGCAGGGGAGAATAGCTGCAGAGGCATCAGTCTTCTGCCCTGGTCCCTATGTAAAGGCCTGCAGAGACTAATGTGAATCCAAACACACTTACTACAGCCATTTATCTTTATGCATTCTTGTCCTCATGAATATCAATACACATTTTGGGCAGGGGGAGCTTTTCACCTCTGCGGAAACTAATGGGTTTATTTTTCCCCCCAACAAAGAATCGCAAACAGTGAGGTTTTCTGGAATGTGTACCCCGCGTTATGCTGTCATTGATCGGATGTAACTGCGACATGTTACTGTGCTGTGTATTACGTGCGACAAAATATATAAAATCAGCCTATGGAGTTCACAGTCATTTAATAGCCGTCAGAACAGAAACAGTCTAGAGCTTTAGTTGTTTTTATTCCAAATCATTTTCAATTTTGTTATATTTATATGTGATTCCAATGCATGGATATTAGTTTATTACAATATACACGTTTTTAATTTTGGTTTCTATTGTTCAGAAAACCACAGCATTGAGTATGTTGTTTATTACATTCGGATCCATTCTAGCAAAATTAATATAATATATATGACTCTATCTATCTATCTATCTATCTATCTATCTATCTATCTATCTATCTATCTATCTATCTATCTATCTGTTCACAGTATATATTATCTATCTACCTTTATCACAACTACAAAAATATGCAACGCAGAAAATTCTTCAGTTTTCTTAATATCTTTTGGCTGATGTGTATGATGTACCTGGCTGTGATATATCGGTATACAGTATTTCTCATGATATAGAAAATTCTGAGTTAAATGAAATAATCTCTCAAAATAAATATATGTGATTATTAAATTTTTTTTATTATTTATGTTTATTATAATGTTTTAAATATCGATATTAATATGATTAATATATCAATTGATCATAACACCTAATAATGTGACACATTTCTGGTAATTTAGTGTATATATATATATATATATATATATATATATAAATATCCACGATTTAATTATTTTTATTTTACTTTTCTTTTTGTCTATGATACACCAGCCCCTTCCTTTTACGGTTTTTATCACCTTTACATCTGTTATAGTTATCCATGATTATTTTGTCGTATCCACACTATACTATAGTGAAGAAGAAACTAAAAATACTAATAAAATACCATAATTCTGCTCCTATATAAATGTGTATATCTAAAGCTACAGAACATCTTTTTTGCTTCATTGTATCTTACATTTATAACTTGTTTCCATATTCTTCCACATTTTATTAGTGACAATTTCTTAAAGGATCTGTATTTGCTTCAACAAGAAACCCACAGTCATTACAAGGAGACTTCCCAGGGTTTATAACCAGCAACCAATGAGCTCAATTAGTGCTAATCCAGTTACTTATTCCAGTGTCCTCAGAATAACATTTATCGGTAAAGCAGAGAACATTGTGGTAAGAAACAAAAGTACTCCTGTGCTGGGAGTTGCTTAAAGCAACCGTTCCTGGATTGCAAATGTCGGTCGCTAGGTGGCGCTGTTTTCTTGGTGTGTGTAAATATATATAATGGAAAACATTACTGGGAAGTAAAGAAAGGTGGTAATAGTATCTGGATAGAAGAAACTTTCTTCAGACATATTTACACTTCTTTTACATCTTTGTAACAAAGTTCACCAATAATGCCTTGACAGGGCTATTTTTTTTGATAAATAAATCCAGGAATGGAGCTAAATGAATTTTTTGTTGGTTATTTATCATCTATCTATCTATCTATCTATCTATCTATCTATCTATATGTATATACATCATTGATTTTGTAGAGTACATTAAGTCCAAGAGTATCATCATCTGATCTGGACGCCCTGAGAACTATATCTGAAACATTATTATTATTATTATTATTATTAATTATTTAGTATGCTTAATATCAGAAAATATCATGTCACCTCATAGATTGTAAGCTCTTGTCAACAGGGCCCTCACTTATATTGTGTGAATTGATTTTTTTACACTGTAATGTCTCATTTTGTCTATACACGAATTCTATGATTTGTAAAGGAATACGTTGGTGCTATATAAATACAAATATATTATTAATTTATATTATCAAAAACACTGGAGTGGAGGAACATTTAGAAGATTATTTTTTCTGTTTTTTAATAGGTTTATGTGCTTTCTGGCAAAATTAAAAAAAATGTCAGAAAAACCATTTAAGAAATTAACTGCAGGAAATGCTAAAAAAAACAAACAAAAAAAAAAAAACAAAAAAAACATTACTTATGTGTTTAATCCCCTTCTATTCCAGTGCTGATGCTCTGGTGATCCCTTTCAGTCTTTATTTTTCTGCAGCAACAATGTATTATATATCTATGTGACTACTAGATCCAACCTTGGTCTCAGCAGTGATGCTAGCATGTATGGCGCAAGATCTTTGAGGCCTGTGACTTCAGTAATCACATGCATGCCTGGCACATCACCACTGCAGCAAAATAAACACAGACCCGCACAGAGAACAGGAGCAACAGTGTTGGAGCAGCAGAAGATTTATTAGGTGAGTAATGGTTGTTTATTTTGTAGCATTAAAATTAATTTGGTAAACGACCAAACCACCCCTTTAAGGATTTTCACATACAAAAGATATTTTTTTAAAAATGCAACATTTTGAGTATGCTGTGGGTATGTAGCATTTCCATCAACATCAATGGGGTTCAATGGGAAAAAAATGGCAAATTAATGCATAAATTCATTGGAAATTTCTGTGATGTGTAGATTTCTGTAGTAACAGCTACATGGACATTGCCTAGCACTGTATCTGTTAAACTCCCTTTAAATGCATGAAAAGATTGTAGGTGTTTGCAGTTTTTTTTTTTTTTTTTTGCACAATAGGGGCACTGTTCTCATCCTTGTATGTGAACGATTTACTAAAGGCACCAATTTACTGTACCTGTATCAAGTACTTCACTTCTTTTTGGATCCCACCCCCCACTTTGTTTCAATGTGTAAAATACACAGGAACTTTTTTCCTTTACCCCACCCGTTCCCAATGCATTTTCACCGGTCCTCCCTCTATCAGTAGCTTTCAACCTCTTCACTATGGTTCGGTGAGCATATGTGCTGTGGACTTCATCTCTGCCTTTGTAGTGTCTGTAGGTTTGTTTTTCTGTGTAACATCCATTGTTGCTATGTGAAATCGCCTGTAAGGATGAAAGCTGGGGAGGGCTTATTGCAGCCTGACAGATCCCAGCCCACTGTTTTGTTGGAGTTGTGCTTTCTACATGCGAGCCCGCACTAAAACTTGTACCAAATGGTTAATTTGATTATTCAAACTATAGGCCAACTGCTTCACCAGCCTTCCACCACGCGTCTGGAGGGGAGAAAGAAACCATCTCCGAGGAATAATCTAATAAAACTCAAGTGTGGAAAAAAAAGGCCTGTGATTTCCAAGCGGCACAAATAGAATTAGAGCTTTAGAATTCTCTACCCAAAATAGGCCCTTTGTGTGCTACGCAGAACCACATTTATCTAGCCGCAGCCCATGGACAGGTTCTCGGTTTGTTCGTCACGTCTATATATGCAAACGCAGAGAAAAAAATAAAATTATGTGGGGGCTCCATCTATCAAGGGACTATATCGTATGTCGGCTCACCCCGCAACAAAGACCCTCAGCTGTGATCCAAATATCGGATAAGATGCCAATCTCCATAATGCCGCAATAAATGAATTTCTATTGAGTATTTTAAGCACTTCTGTATTCATTGATTAGACGGTGAATTTCCTGCAGCAGATCTATTCTGTAAAGCTCAATAATATAGATTTTCTAACCTTAAATGATGCAAGAACCCTATAGATAATAGAGCTGAGTTCTATCACATACTGTATGATTCTGTTAACTGATATGGAGAAGCCTGATGTACACTAGTAGAAATAATATGCATTTTAGGGTCTATTTATAATTATACCATCTATCTATCTATCTATCTATCTATCTACCGATCTACCTATCAATGAACTGCAAAGTGGCATAATAGGGATTAAACTTTGCAGATGGGCACAAAAAGGATTCACATCTACAAAATGTTGAAAAAGGTATTGATGTCTTGCCAGCAGGGGAAGGAATTCTTTTACACCTTACAGTGAACTGGATCTATTTAAAGGGAACCTGTCATTTAAATTTTTCTCACTAAACCAGCAGGCCCTTATCGACCAAGGGTTTAGTGTCCTATATATTCCTATATTATAACTGTTTTTCTTAAGCTAGGTTCACATCTGCATCAGAGATTCCGTCGAAAATTGGCAGAGAGAAAAATCGTGCATGGAGGATTTTTTTTCTCTGTCGGTTTCAGTATAATAACAACGGACACCCAACAGACCCCATAAATTATAATCCTGTTTTAGCAGACAGGCTCTCCGTAGTTTGGATCCCCTGGTGGTCCCAAATGACGGAGAGCCCGACGCAATTGTGAACCTAACTTTAGTGTTAAAATCCAAAGTACACCTCAGCTTCACTGAACATGCTCCTGATAGTGAATTAAAGACAGACACTAAACTATCTGGCCACAAGAACCTCTTGGTGGATTAGTACCCCAAATTTAGATGACAGGTTACCCTAAAAAAGGCTAAGACCCCATGTTATAGAAACACATCAGAAAAAAAAATTGCTGCGTTTTACAGTACCAGCAAAGTGAATGAGATTCTGGCTAATCCCATCCACACATTGCGGAAAAAAAGGTTGCAGAAAAGCTGCGTTCTCAAAAACAAATGCATTTTTGAAAAAAGCAGGATGTCAACTTTTCTGTTTTCCCTATAGATTTAATATGGGATGAAATAAATCGCAGTGTTTTTGCTTTCCCCTGAATCAGCTTGGGTTTGTAAGTATATCAAGTTTGGACATTTATGTGCTTGGACAATGTATTAAGAAGCTTATTAACCTATCAGTATGTTTTGGGCTGTGAGAAGAAACCTGAATATCCTTATAAAGCTATGCAAACAATGAGAGTGCATATAAATCCATTTCATAAATTAACCCTGGTCAAACTAGAATCAAGGACCCCAATGCATGGCAATGCAACAGTTCCGAGACAAAGAGTGATTGAGTGACTTATATATACTGATCAGTTACTGTATATAACTCATCTGCCTAAGATTGTATAGGTCTCCCTTATGCCACCAAAACCAAGTCAAGAAGACCATGAACTTTGTCATGCTTTGTCATTCCTGAACTATTTCTGCAGTATGGCAGGGAGCATTATTCTGCTGAAAAAAAACACTTACATGTGGAATATTGTTGCTATGAAAGGTGTATTTGGTCTGTAACAATCTTTAGGTAAATGTTACATAGCGCTAACTCACTCCAAGTCCCCCTAATAAAGGTAGGACAATACTAACTTGCTTCCTCATCCCACCTCAGGGAGGAGAAGACCTCCTTACTCCTCCTTTTTCCTACCCAAAATTCCCTAATCAGGGTTGTACCATCAATGCAGCGCCCATTCTCCAGTGGTTCACTCCATTAAAAGGCTCACATACAGAATGACAGTAATACTGGTTCTCAAAAACATATGCATATATGTAAACCTTTGGTAGTGCTTCCAGCGGGACACTAAAAGAAAATGCAATTCATTAGATCAGGCCACTTTCTTCCATTGCACCATGGTTTAGTTATGATATTCACATTTGTTGCTGGACAGCGTGGGCGCTCTGACTGGTCTGCAGCTAGGCAACTTCATACATGGAAGCTATGATGCCCTGTGTGTTCAAAAACCTTTCTAACATAACCAGTATTAACCTATTCAGATGTTACGGTAGGTCTTCTGTGGGATTAAACCAAACAGGATAGCCTTTGTTTCCTAAACGTAAGTTCAGAAATCTCAACACTCTCATTCATTTGCATTTCCTCACATTTTCAGCTAAAGGAAAAAAAGAAGCGCCAGGACTTATCTTCAGACGTATTCTGCCTTGTAAAGCCATTGAAAGGAATAGGAGGCAGAAAAAACTTTAGAGTAAAAAAAACTGCTACTGACTCCCATTGAAATGAATGGGAGGGTTGGGGGACATTTTTTGAGGCAGATTTTGAGTGCAGCATAAATGAAGTTTTCCATGGATCAGTTTCATGATAAGTTTCCTGGAAGAGCCAGTTTTCCATACATCAGTTTCTGAATCCACATCCACATTCAGAATCCACATTCCAACTATGGGAAAATCAAATGATCTAAGCAACTTCAACCAAGGCCTGGTCATTGGTCAGCTTTGTGGCATTTTTTCATGCATCGTAATCTGAGAATGGTATGATCGAGGGAAAACTTCCAGAGAAAGGGGATCTTGTGGATGTAACTAAGATCTGCTACTCTATAACAGCAGACAACCAGCTCAAGTGTCATTGCTGCATAAGGAGACAGAAAGGCAAGATCCTAGTTGGCAAAAGAGCCCAAAAATTGGATCATTGAGCAATGGAAAGACATTGCATGGTCAGATGAATACAGATTTCTGTCCCACCATGCTGATGAGAGCGAAGCATCATGAAACCTTCATATCACATGCCAATTGCTGAAGGCCAAAAGAGGTCCAACCCGCCAATTGATGGGGGTCTCTAATAAAGTGTCTATTCAATGGAGAGATGAAAATCCACCAGTTTCATTTACAAAAAGGTTTGTGCACTCTATATAGCACCCAGTCATTTTCAATGTGGGCCCATAATGTCCTTTACCTTAACATCTCTGATACTGAGCTCCTTCACAAGATCCATTTATTTTTTCCCAATGGTTAACGTAGCATCAATATATTTCACATTGCTGTGCAGAGATTTTCATCATTCACATCAGTTCCTCACAGTCTAACATCCCTGCCTTAGAAACACACATCCAATGTCATAGGACAAGGTAACCTATCAGTATGTTTTTGAAGAGTAAGGAAAATCCCATGCAAACATGGTAATAACATACAAACTCTATGAAGATGTTAACCTTGGTTAGAATCGAATCCCTGACCCCAGAGCTGTGAGGTACAGTATCGGCCATTTGTGTCAGTGATGGCTTTTGGTGTATGCATTGCCATTATCTTCTCATTTTTTCTATGATAGATTTCATAAGCTTGACTGACTGTCTACTTTATAGAGAAGCACTGACTTCAATGTATATGATCATCATCATGCCGTATGTAAAATTGCTTGCTTTGTTTCAGACTATATGGGTAATGATTATAATGAGTATATGACTGTAAACTTTGGGTCTTCCAGAGTAAAGTTCATCATAAGGGACCTGTTGTCAGGATTCTCTATTATTATTGCTGCAGGAACCTTCATGTCAGTGATGGCTTTACATTGAGACTAATGGGATCAATGGCTACTCATTGATTGTATCGGACTCCACCCCTAACTAGAGTTGAGCATCTTGATCAACTCTCAGTATAGGGTCTTTCCTATATTACCATGTCCTAATGTTAAAAAGGTTATCTGGACTATACAACCCCTAGTGTGAAAATAATAATATTAATGATGATAATTATAAGAAATGAGCAGAATGTGGACGACTAAAGTCAGAATAGTGCCTGTGGTGGTCAGAACTCTAGTCACAGTTCTGCTTCGAGAGATTCCAGGTCATGATGATGCCCAAGAGGTATAGAAGATAGCACTTATGGGCACAGCACACATCCATAAAAAAGTATTGGGTTAAGGCCCTATGTCCCTGGCTGGTCTCAACCCTGACCGGCAGAAATATGACATATTCTAATAATAATCATAATACATTTACAGTATTTGGAAATTATTAAGATCTGTTATGGAATACTTTGAATTTTCTAGATCACACATATCTTTCTGGAAATAAAAGCAGTGGATTTAATGTGAGGGATTTATCAAACTGGGCACAAAACATTTGCCTTATTTTGTGCATTTTTCAGGTGGTTTAGTGTATACAGCTGTGTGGCTTTTTTGATGTGTTCACCAGATTGTGTAATTAATTGTGTTAAATTTATTAAAAAACATGCACCTTTTTGATAAAATTTTGAGCAATTTGTAGAACAGCATAAAGGAACTCTGAATAAAAAATCTGGTATTGATTTTTCGGAAAATTCCTATTAATGAACATATCTATGATCCTAAACTTGAACTCTCAGAGTTTCTTTCACTCCTAATAGAATTGTCAATCATTCCGGTAGAAAGCTTGTCCATGGATTATTTTAACATTGGATTAGTGAGAAAGCCTCAATACAGAAGAACCAGGTCCATCCAGGTAATGTGTCTCGCCCTGTTCTGTGTACTTGATGCATGAGAAGACATTCTAGCCCTCTCTCACAAATATTAATATCTTGCACTGGTAATTTATACATGCGAAAGTTTTTCATGGAATATAAAAGCTAAATAAACCCCCATTGTCTTCCTCATGGAGTCCTTTCTCCAGACATATACATAGATATGAGGAGAGCCTATAGCATTGCTACAATACTTTATGGTTAAAATCGTTGCACCTTTATCTTCCCTGGGACAGGAGAACTTGGTGTTTGTTAGCCCCCATTTTTATAGCACTGGTGTCTTTTTATGTTTTAGAGAATCCTTTGGGCTCCCTCAGGCTCCAGGGCATGGTAGCGATTGCTATCTCTGCACCCTTTATAGCAACGCCCATGCCTTCTCCCATATATAAAGACATGATTTATATAGTTTAGATACTCATTTATTTACTGAAATCTCTACAACACCTATAGATTCATCACAACAACAAGCCTTTACACAATACACCTGTTTCATGCCATGAAAGTGCACAACAGGACTTGATCACATCTCATGGCTTTCCAATGGTTCTATGGTGTTGAAGAGCCAGCACTTGTCTGCATGATTCAGAATGGTATGGTTGTAGCCCATATAGTTCTAGCATGGTAGCCAGCAGAAGTGGTATATTCACCAGTAAGTTGCTATGGACCTGCTGCAGTGGGGTAAAGTCATACTAGAATAGCACGGATATTATAGCAGGATAAGTTTCAGTAAATACGTGTATATTAAAGTTCTGTATGTAAAACCTAATAGAAGCGAATGTTGTAGGAGTAATAACTTACATCAGGGGCCAGTATTGAAGCCTGGTTATGTATAGATGGTATTGTAGCGTTGAATGGCGGCATGTAGGAATCTATGGTGAATACTGCTTTCCATGATAATGAAATATTTACAGGCTATGTGGAACTAACACGAAGAAAGGTTGAAAGTTTAAAAGACACTTTTCTCCTCATTCTTTGCCTTTCAGGAGTTTTCTATCTCCCTTGAAAATTTAGAAAGAATGTTTTGGAACAATGACACAAAACAGGGGACAAAATGCCATTGTGCTGGGCTAGCAATTCATGAGCAAACACTTGTCACTGACCACATAATGTCTCACTTTTACCAGCCTCATTTCACCGCAGGCAAAGTACAATGACATGGAGATGAATACAGCATTAACCCCTTTTCCCCAGCAGAGCAGCAATTTGCAGTTATCGGCGCTCATGACCTGTCACTTCTGTTGGGGGTTTTTATCACATCTCCCAAGTGGCTGGAAAGGTAATAAGGGGTCTGCAGAAATGAGGCTATGGAAGATAATTCAACATTATGAGAAATGCAAAACTGCTACTGGGATGTGCACGGCTCTTCCTCGTGGACAGTGGAACAAAGAAATCTTACAAATGAAAGAAACCAACCTAAGGCAGTTAAGACATATTTATATGGAATATAGGATACTTAGGTTGAATTCACACTATTTGTAGTGTTCCATTGTACATAGGCAAACAATCACCTGATGGAGGCCAAAAGAGTGTCCTTCTGGTCTGCTGAACTATGTTATACAAAGGCATACTGCAAATAAAAGTATATTGAGGAGGATTCATCAAAATCAGCATACTGTACGCTGGTCTTGTTGTCCCCTGTGCTGACCGAGTGTGTGCCATCTCCTTGCTGAGATAGATCTCTGCTTTCATTTACACCACAAAAATGTCATAAATGATAGCGAATCCGGTGTGGCTGATGGCCCCCTATCCACTTTAAGAAAAATAGTGAGGGTGGCGTAAAAGCACCACTTGCAACTATTTGCAACTATTTTGCAGTTTGCAACATTTTGTACACCTGCAAAGTAGCACAGATTCTTTTTCTTAAAATTGGGAGTTGCCAATGTATGGCCACCTATATAGCTATACAGAGCCATACTACCGTATATGTTGGAGACATTCATTATAGCTATACATCTGGCACTCCTCCTGGTATGTACTTCCAACACACATCTAAAGCACAGTGTACATAGAAATTTATTTTGCCACTGTGCTTATGTTTTCAGTTTTTGACTCTTTACTACTTCTTCCTACTATAGATGATCCGGAAGATGTGGGATTTACACCATCATACCATAATAAGTTACATTGTCACCATGCACCGTTGAGAATAATTCATTATTCATTCATCTCTCAGAATATAACACACTGTGGAGACAACAGAGTATACCACATTTGAATTAAAGAGGTTCTCCAGGCATAGGCCAAAAAATAAAAACTACAAAAAAATTAAAAATAAGGGTACCTGCCCTGACATCTACCTGCATCCTCTTAGTAAGATGCAAGAGCTTGTTTTGCCCCTAGGGGTATGATTGAGAAAAACAAATGTCTGCCACTGCTCTTCTCTATGTAAAACCTGTCATGGACTGGCTCACTGCTACTGTTGGAGTCAAGGTGGGGCTAAACACAGTGCTTTTTGTGCAGGCCATGGCTACACTAATACCAAAAGATGGTGGAGCAGTACAAACTCTCTTCTTAGTCTTCCAGTTATTCAGGCCCCCTCACCTGATCACCCAAGTAGTCTCCATTTTCAACTGTATGTGGGTCAATAAGGAGACAATATACAGTGTGTGGGGTAAGAGTGGTTTATATCATGTGGGGTCAGAAAAGGGAACGTTATATCATTTGGGGCTTAGTAAATAGAGCAATATACTTTGTGGGGGCCATTAAAGGGATCGTTATACCATGTGGGAGCCAGGAAAGGGGACCCTATACTATGTGGGGTCAGGGGGGCCCCTAGTCCAAAGTTTGCTTTGGGGCCTAGTCTTTGCTAGTTACGCCCCTGGCCATAACTGTTATGAACTAAACTATACAATAGAATTATCACAATATTTAACATGATCATTAAATGAGGCTTGAAAAAGCGCACCCTGCACGAAACGGACGTTGCCTAGCCATTCTATGTGCAGTTCCTCTCTCCCTGTCTAATCCTATGGATATGTTTTTATCTAGGACTGAATAAAAAGATGTTTTTATGAAAAAATCCACGCCTGGGTGAGTGCCCCCTTTATTCTTTCTTTGTATTTTTTCATGTGCTTCTTTTTCTATGGGGTGTGAGCACCATCCATTTGGGCATTATAATTATTATGCAATTCCTGTCTGATTTTATATGTTTCCATGTATACCAGTATATATAAATTAGGTGTTAGCAGTGCCACCATTTTTCTTTTTCATTATTTGTTGATCATTAAATGACGAAAATAAAATGGTGCAATTTTCTATTTTATTTAAACAGTAATAAACTGAGGTCCAAAATTATCATATTGGATCTGATATATTTAGCTATGTCTTTTTATAAAGGCCACACCAGGGGCTTAACTAGCAAAGACTGGGCCCTATAGCAAACTTTTGACTTGGGGCCCCCCACAGCATAGTAAACCCTTTCCTGGACCCCACACAGAATAACGCTCCATTTATACACACTATAATGTCTCAAAGTGACCTCCAGACAATATAATATCACATAGCGGCCCCTCCACACAGTATAATTTCACATAATGACTCATCCACACAGTATAATGTCGCATAGTGGTCCCTACACACAGTATAATGTCCTATAGCGACCCCTCCATACAGTGTAATGTCACATAGTGGCTCCTCCACACAGTATAATGTCCCATAGTGGCCCCTCCATACAGTATAATGTCCCATAGTGGCCCCCCACACTTGTATAATGTTTCATAGTGACCTCCATAGAGTATTATGTCCCATCGTGGCCCCAACGGTGTTTGTTGCAAATATTGCAAAAATTTCGGGTTCAGCAGAACCCAATTTTTTTGGAGTATACCACCCACAAACTATTTTTATAGTCTGGGGTCTGAAAAGATGTGGATTACACCGGCATCATTATGCCCCACGACGCCGGCCTCACACACGTGACGTCTGTGATGTCACTACAGAGGCCCAAAGACAGAGGAGAGTTGCACCAGAGCCCAGCAGGGGTGATTAACACTGGTTTCTATGTTTGTCACTTCCCCTGGGTCTTACTTACCGATCCTGGCTACTACACATGGCTGCCTCCGCTCCCTGCCCAGCAATGTGATATGGGACGCACGGGGCCCCCTGGAGGGCAGAAGGGGAAGCAGAGGTGGCAGCGAGCCAGAATGGGGATCGGTAAGTAAATAGCGCCTGTTACCTGCTGGGGTTATTCCAGCAGATAATAGCCTGTTTAAAAAAAAAAAAAAAGGCAGGGCCCTGTAGGCGGTACTTATGCCACTATACCACACCCCTTCAAAACTTTTTTTTTCTGGCAAGGAAAGGTTTTACACAGAGAAGCGCAGTGATGAACATTTTTTTTCTCATTATCATACCTTTAGTGGCAAATTGAGCTCCTGCATTTAACTAAGAGGATGCAAGTAGGTATCAGGGCAGGTACTCTAACATTTTTATTAGTTTTTCTATTTTCATCTATTCCTGGAGAACCCTTTAAGAAAGCAAGAAGGTTCATGGGTATATTACTCGTATGCAGTTTGATCTCCTCATTATATATTTAGAAGCATCAGCAATGAGGTTTCTCTTGCTGGGAGAAAGCCTTTAAGGCTAAGCCCCCACGTAGTGGTCTGCAGCAAAAAAGCAATGCAGGAAAAACCGCGGCAGCTACACATCATGGATTTTACTGCAGCGCTTTTCACAGAAAGACTTGCTGCTTCCATTATACCTACAGTATAAGGAAACTGTTGGCGTTTCCGTAGGTATAATTGACATGCTGCTATTTCCAAAACCGTACGTTTTTGGAAATCACAGCGTGTCCACTGAGTGTATTTTTCCGGAATGTGTGGATGGGATGTGCTAGAATCCCATCCACTTTGCAGAGACTGTAAAATGTCGTGTTTTGTTCCGCTGCATTTCTGCTGCGGCCAAACTGCATTGTTTTCACCTTGTGGGGCCCCAGCCTAAAGTAGCTTTCCTGGGGTACAGGTGCTGTGCAAAAGTTCCAGGCAGGTGTGTGAAAAATGCTGCAAAAAATGCTTTCAGAAATAAAAGTATTAAAGGGGTTCTCTAACTTACAAAAATTATCTGCAAATACACACTAGGACAAAATTGTTGGTACCCCTCATTTAATGAAAGAAAAACCCACAATGGTCACAGAAATAACTTGAATCTGACAAAAGTAATATGCCAAACTACATGTTCACAAGCCACAAAGCTTCTGGGAGAATGTCCTATGGACAGATGAGACAAAAATCGAAATTTTTGGCAAGGCACATCAGCTCTGTGTTCACAGAAGGAAAAATGAAGCATATCTTGAAAAGAACACTGTCCCTACTGTGAAACATGGATGAGGCTCTGTTATGTTCTGGGGCTGCTTTGCTGCATCTGGCACAGGGTGTCTTGAATCTGTGCAGGGTACAATGAAATCTCAAGATTATCAAGGGATTCTAGAAAGAAATGTGCTGCCCAGTGTCAGAAAGCTTGGTCTCAGTCGCAGGTCATGGGTCTTGCAACAGGATAATGACCCAAAACACACAGCTAAAAACATCCAAGAATGGCTAAGAGGAAAACATTGGACTATTCTGAAGTGGCCTTGTATGAGCCCTGACCTAAATCCTTTTAGCATCTTTGGAAGGAGCTGAAACCCAAGACAACTGGAGCAGTTTGCTCATGAGGAGTGGCCAAAATACCTGTTGAGAGGTGCAGAAGTCTCATTGACAGTTACAGGAATCGTTTGATTGCAGTGATTGCCTCAAAAGGTTGTGCAACAAAATATTAAGTTAAGGGAACCATCATTTCTGTCCAGGCCTTTTTCATGAGATTTATTTTTTTAAAAATTCTGTTGAAGCCTGGTTGAAAAGCAATGTCTGACTTTCATTTGTTCATTTTCATAGAATTTTTATATATTATTAATTTTGTCAGATTCAAGTTATTTCTGTGACCATTGTGGGTTTTTCTTTCATTAAACGAGGGGTACCAACAATTTTGTCCATGTGTGTATATCCACAGCAGTGCTAATTCCTCACTGTTCCCTTGTGCAGCCTTTGCTTGGCTTTACTTTACTTGCTGCTCCTTGTATCACTTGTTATTTGCATGCAGTGTTTTATACTGAAAGCGGCGGAGAGAAAAGTCCTCCTTGCAGGTCTTTACTTTCCACGGATTTTAGGTGGAATGTGAAGTGAAGAGTCCTACAGAGACTCCAGATATGAACCTAGCCTTAGGGGCGTTTCTTCTCCTGCTGGGGCTTCACTTTCTGCTCTAGATAATCGCCCTCAACTACAGGACAGCTCCACTCCCCATTGTTTAAGTGTTATCTCCCACTTTGTCGGCAGATAGGGGTTATCTAGAGTGGAGTGCAAAGCCCTTTTCAACTAATTTGCATAAAAATAGAACACTGATTTTCATGAAAATGGAGCTGCAATGCAGAATAAGAAATGCATCATTAGAAAATGTAGAAGCTCCACAAGGTATTGTTATTAGTTTCCTACTGATTTTCCTGCTGATAGACTCCCTTTAACAAAATCCAAAGTAAATGAATAAATGAGGAATCCAAATCCCACCAATATTTGGTGTGACCCCTCCTTTGCGTTCCATCATTTTTTCTCTGTTCGCTTACAGACAGTTTTTGAAGGAACTCAGCAGGGAGGATGTTCTCCCATCTTGGAGGACTTACCACATATCACTGGATAATGTTGAGATCAGGGATCTTTGGAGGCCATACCATCACTTCCAGGACGCCTCCTCTAAAGGGCAAAGGTCACACCAAATATTGATTTAGATTTCTCTTTTGTTCATTCACTTCACTATGTTACTTGACAAAAACAAACTATTAACACTTCAAAAAGAATTCTTACTTTGCAGCATTTTTTTCCCACACCTGCCTAAAACCTTTGCACAGTAATGTATATGATAAAATGGTATTTTTTTCTGCATCACTTTCTCCTACCCTGCACTTTATTTCCATAATGTCCTGATACTTTTTGTTACAAGTGAATTGTGCAAACTGTTACTGATATGTCTGTACTTTACATTAACCTATGACACATAATGCAGAATGTATGAAAGTGCCCTTGATGTCTAAGGAGCGGGTGTAGCATCTCTCCCACGCATTGATTTTTTCTGTGCTGTGTTAAGTGTAGTGGTAGACTAAACTAGGTGCTATTGATTTCTTAGACACATTAAAGGGCAGAGGAGCAGAACATCTTGAGAATGAACAATTTCTTACTTCCACTTTTTTCTTCATCCCTACATTAGGTGTTATCTACTGGAAGTGATCCACTGTGTTCATATGTATAATGCAATAAGGACAGCGCTGTCTCCTGGCTTTGGAATTTGTTGTAGCTTTAGCCAATTTTTAGATATTAAGTCTGGTGTTATGTGTAATATTATGCAGATTCTAAGCAGTCTGGACTGTAGCTGACTTCAGATTACTTTAATGGCCTTAATGGGAAACTACAAATGTAGAAGAGTTAACCTTAAAGAGGTTGTCCGGGCAAAATAAACATATTTTTAAAATAGGCCGGGGGAGGTGAAAGACATAAAAAAAATCATACTCACCTGCCCTGGTGCTCTGGTGTCCTCCCAGCACAGTCCGATCCTGCTGCTTCGGTGTCTTCTAGAAGTGAAGACATCCTGAATCCCTTCTGCTGAAGCCGCTGATTGGACACATGCGCCAGGGACTTCCGCCTGAAGACAACAATGGACCAGCAGGACCAGACTGCGCTGGGAAGCACCTGGGAAAGGTGAGTATGATTTTTTTATTTTCCCCAGTCTATTTAAAATATAAACTTTTTGCCCGGACCACCCCTTTAAGGTTTGGACGCATAAGAAAAAGAAAACAAGTGCTCATAGGATGATAACGTATGCCTTGGGGAGATAATCCATAAAATGTGTGTGTGGGTGCTCACCTTTTGGCAGAAGGTAAAAAGCAAAACTGCATCTGTTGATACCACTCGTGGTTGGTGGCAGCAAAGGCGTGATAATCAACTGGTCTGTAGCTCTTGCGCCCGGGTGATAGAAGTGAAGACAGATTGGGTAAAACCCAAATCAGCGACTAAAGGTGCAAGCCCACTGTGGTATATTCCAAATTATGATTGTGACTTATTCTAGTATAGTGGAAATCTTGGTTTATTGGAGGTCTCAAACAAGAATGTGTTTCAGGGAAAGCAGACCCCTTTATCAACTCAATAGAGAATAATAACAGCGTACCCCGAAACGAGTTCTTGTTCAAGACCTCCAGTATACCAAGATTTCCACTATAATGGAATAAGTCACCATCATCATGAACAATTGGTTAAACTGCTGCATTATGATATTTTATCACAGAAGACATACATTTTCCAATGACATTTCATTGCTTTGTGCTGTCTTCTGTGATAAGATATCATGTGGAGAGTTTTTTAGACTAGCCTATGAATAAACTTTTGTACATCCTGTATCATAAGCAGTGGATAACGTTTTTTGCTTGCCAGTTAACATCACCTGAAAGGGGACAAAGAACATGGGAGAGGAGGAGTCAAAAAAGTCCAAGATAGAATATGTCAACTCCAGAGTGTTTCAAAGAAAAGTTTAGAGGCAAAATTTTACATCACAGCAGAGTCAATGACCAGTTGTGCCTTTCAACAGAAGTGCACAATATTCATATGCAATAGTATGGAAACTTAGGGCAACCATTGGAAGTTGAAGTTTCTGCTCTGCTTTAGGATTACTCCTTTAGCTAACTGAAGCCATTCTCTTGGTTACATTAGGAAATTGTTACTTCAGTCATTTTCTTGTACATTCTGTGAAGTGCCTCCAAAAGTGGAAATAACTCATCACTCATGTTGACCTTTCACCTTATAGATACGTGAAGGGATATCATAATTGGTCTATTACTAGAGTATGACTACAATACACACAGCTTGATAATGACTCCTGTGGTCTGACTGATGATCACTGTAAGTCCCTACATGTTTATTCATTTTACAGCCTCACTGATTGCAATGCAGTAGAACCATGACCACACTGTATAGTAATGACTTTAAAGGGGTTGTTCCACAAAGTAAACTCAGCAGGACCCTTGTTCTCCTCCGCATTCAACCTGACCACAGCCAGGTTGAATGTAGGCAGGACTGGTGGTGGTTGACGGTACCATTCACTTCAATGGGAGTGCCGGAGATAACTGTAGTACAGCAATTGGCTGTACTTCAGCACTTCCATTTAAATGCATGGGAGCACCTGCCATCTCCAGTACCTCCCATAATCAGGTCCTGCTGAGTTTACTTCGTGGGACAACCCCTTTAAGCTTGGCAAGCATTTTAGGATTTCTGCCTTTTGTTTCTATGACCAAAATAGGACTACCATATTAAATCATTTGCAACAGAAGCAAAAAACTGTAAAATAATGTAATGTAAAAATGCACAGCTTATTGTAAAAATGTGTCTGTTTGGAAGAGTTACACAAATAAGCTATGGTCAGCTAAACAAAAAAAAGATGAGTTCCAATCTCAAAAAATGGGGCCCAACTGGAGAGAGCAATTTGTTCTGCTAATGGTGTAACTAAAGAAAACGGATACCCAATGTGGATTTAAGACTGGGTTCACATGAATGTATCAAAACTTATCTGAGTTGCATCTGCATCAAGTGGACAATTTTTCATCTGTTTGGAGTTCTGTATGTCCTTGCAAGAGATGGACTTGAAAACTTGGAGACATTTGTCTTGTTCTTTATTAACACATTAATCCGAACTGTGTTTTGAACCAGTGATATGTATGGAAATGATATAGACATCACTACCTAAGTGTCATATGAAAGACGAGAATCTCTGCTTTCATATGGCACCAAACGCAAGTATCTATGTTTTATAACGCCCGAGATAACTGTTTGAAGTGACACCCTCCCCTCATTTTCTCTAGCTCTTACATAACCTCCTACTCCATAGCCCTTAACATTCAGTGAGAGGCAGGAACAGCTCTCAATACAGAAACAAGGGGAAGAATAAAAAGATGCAGGATTTCACAGAAAGAAGACAAAATGTGTTAATAAAGTATATTAAAAAAAATATTAATGACACAAATACTGCCAGAACATCAAATGTTGCTCGAAAGTTAAGTTACGCTTTAAATAAAAGAGACCACATACAAACTTTTTAATTTGGTTTACAGAGGGCTGAGGGTAGTTTAGGGAGGAACGTGGAGGGATTTGTTGTCTTTTTACATGAAATTTTAAAAAGGATTTATCAGCTCTTGTGCATTTTTGGAAAAATGATGGACAACCTCATGCAATGTGATTTTGAAACACAGTAACAGAGTATCAGAGCTGCACAGAAAACACCTTGAAGGAGGAGAGTTTTTTGCCATAGCTTATTGGCTATTTTGTAAAGTCATTAGAACAAGTATTTAATAGAATCTGACAGGAATTTCACATTGACATCCTAGATCCAAATCACTCCTGTCACTTGTATATTTGATTCCAATTATAACATTTTGGCTTGAATCTTTTTACTTGTCAATTGTTAATTATTTTTTTTTTTAAATAGAAATCTAAGGGAAATAAGAAGTAATAATAAATCAGGCGTACTCAAGTAAATGACAAGGGAAAACCAGGGAAGGTGCCATAAAAACATGTCTATCTTTAAGAGGGTGCCTGGACCCACCTGACTAAACCTAATGTCTCTCATGAACTAAAGTTTATCATTGAATTATATTATGAAAAAAATAAGCATAAAATTTTCCTTACAGTCTTCCTTCCCCGCAGTTAAGGAAGACTGAAGAAATCAGGCGATACCTTTTAGAGGCTAACTGAGTATATTTGATAAGTAAGCTTTCAGAAGACTAGCTTCCTTCATGAGACATGGTGTTATATAAGAACTGAAAATTCACAGATTATTTATACTCTATACACATGGTCTTCAAAGGATTTTAGAGTCCTTAAAAAAAACCAAAACCAAATTCCCCGCAGTTAGGTTTCATTTGGAACGCGAGAGAATGTTATATCATCATGTCACATTGTACATGCAGTTCAATCTACAAGCAGCATGTTATAGAGCAGGAGCAGACAAACTGATTCACATATAGTTTTGTAAGCAAAAAAATTCAGTATTAGGCTCATGTTGTGAAAACTCTGCTTTTTTTGTTTCAGGTTTTGCTGCGTTTTTTGAGCCAAAGCCAAGAATGGCTGCAATAGGAATTTGAAATATATAATAAGCACCTATACTCCCTTTGGCTCAAAAAACTACAGCAAAATCTGCAACAATAAAAGCTGCTTTTCTGCAATATGGAACCCACCCGCTACATTCACATCTGCACAGGGAAATCTGTCCTGGTCTGTCAGAACACAAGTTAACAAGTGATGCTGAATTTTTTCCCACAAATCTATATGCCAGCCTGCTTAGCTCCTTTTGTTCTATAACACTCTACCTGCAGATTGGATACCGTTTGATGTGAGAGATTCCCTATACGATTCACACTGCCTACTATTACTTTACATTGAAATTTTGAAATACAACATAAAGAAAACACACCAAAATTGAACTGTTCTTCTAAATAATGGGTTTGGTAGAGTTACAAGCCTTACTTAAAGACGATATAAATCCTTCACCAAATTCAAGAGCAGTAGACACATCTCAACCTCAGGTCTTCATAGGACACTATTCAAGGAAACCTCTACTGAAGGAGAGAAATATGATGAAAAAACAAGCACTTTAGTAGACAAGGACAAGGGCATTAGACCATTGGAAACCTGTTGTTTTGTTTGATGAACTAAAAGCTGAAATATTAGGTTCCACCTTCTGTATCTTCATGAGAAGGTGAGCAGATGATGGCAGATGGATGGGTGGCTCCCACTGTGCAGTCCGGAGGAAGTGCTATGATTGTGTTGGGGTGTTTGGCTGTCATCAATTTTTTTTCAAAGATATATTTAAAATGGACCTGAACAATTTGTTTTTTATTTTTTAATGTGTCCACCAATTCATAAAACATGGTCCCTGTAAGGTTCTATGTAAAATAACTACGCATGTGCTGCCTTTAAGTTCCGCTCTACACCCAGAAGAGGATGCTTCATTGTAAGGGTGGAACTTGTAGGCGGTGCGAGCGCAGTATGCTTGGACATGTCCTAGACTACATAATTGTACTGTGCATGCACACGATTTCAGCGGTACTAACTGCGGATCTTCCACTGCCCAGGGGGCCAAACAAGAAGACTGGATGGATGTGTCTAGTGATGACGTGGCTGTGCTCGAGGATTGAAGACAATGCCTCCTGTGTTCCATGAACCTCATTTACTTCACGGTTAAAACTATAGAAGTGGTTTACAGTAGCTAGAGGAGGCGATAGATTCCCTATAAGGGGGCCATATCTTGTGAAAGGGTGGACAGCTTAAAAAAATGCCAAATTTTCAGGGGCACAACAGCAATAAATGACTACTTTTATTTCTACTTCTACATTTAAAACCACTTTTAAGATTTCACTCACCATCACCCATGCGCTTACTGCTAAATATAATATTTGAATGAATAGAACTAATTTTTAGTTGCAGAAACTGAAGATGATTAGACAGATTTTTGAATTAAAACTTTTTAATTTTTGAAGTCATTCTTAGGCTCCATTCAGATCATGCTTTTTTTTTTTTTTTTTTTTTACATCCGTTTAGCAGATCCGTTTAACAGATGCAAAAATCATGCAAAGGGATGGTCATCCGTTTACATAGAGATCAATGTTAAAAAAAAGCAAAAAAAAAAACCCCAGATGTTTTCTGTTTGTTTTGTGGTACGGACACAAAACTGTAGTATACCATAGTTTTGTGCCCGTCCTTGGGTCTCCACCAATCTCTTTTTCTCCTGCAACCAGATTTTGCTTGACAAAGGTCATAATAGGACCAAAATGCTTCATATTGATCTGGATATTGTCTTTTTGAATTATGATTGTGGATGGCGGCAATGCTTATATGCCCTATGGAACATTACAGGATATACAGTATGGCTTACACAATCTATGTGAATTGTCCAATAAATTGGACTGATAGTTTGTATCTCTAAGCAGTACTTGCTCTGGTTTCTTCTGTTGGCTGCACTGGGATGCAGAAACCTATTACACTAGTACCATTGAGATTTTACATCCAAAAATGGACAAAAACACATCTGTTTTTTTTTCTTTTTCTTTATATAAGGTGGTCTGTAGTTAAGCATGTGTTATTTTCCGAGAGCTGTGTTCACAATTCTATGGGTCGCTACTAGAAATGGCCATCGCACTTGCTGATATTGCTATCAGCTTGGACGAGTTCCTATACTAAGGTGGGAGAATTACTTGTTTCTACATTGGATTACCTGCAGTGCAATTTCTCTGTAGGAATATCAGGAGATTTCAGCTCCGAAGCCTACAAAACATAGTTCTGCACTGTGATACAGACTGTAACTAAAGGTGATCATATCCCAAAATGTTCAATAAATTTGCTATCTTTTAGCAATGAGACACCATAGTACAAGCTGTATATGGACTGTGAATGGCTTTATATTTGTGGTTTCCAGTTCATGATGCTACTGACCATTATGCTATCTGCATGTAAGAGGGATGTGCCTTATCTTACAAGACAGACAAGAAGCACACTCTACCCATCACAAGCAACAAAGACCAGCTCCAGAGATTGATTTTACCAGTGTTTTTTAACAACAGCAGCATCTGCTGGCTGGAAGGGAGACTCAGCATTTACACAGACAAACAGATGTAAAAGTGACATCTGCTTGTGACAAAGGATAGGAAGAAGTAAATTAAATTATAGAAGGCTCTCTGTCCGCATGCAGTACAGCAGGATGAAATGAGCCCTGTATAAACAGGCCTTTAGTGTGACTCACTGAATTACAGCCCACGTTATATCAAGCTTTGTCTTGGGCTGAGACACAAAAAGACTAAGAAAAAATATCACACAAAAATACTAGGAAAAGGTGTTAAAGTAAACTGAAAAGTGAAAACTTCATAGCGGAATTATCATAAATCATGATTCATTCCTGATAGATTATACATGAAGAATGTCGCTTTTTATTTGAGGGCATCTAGAAGATGTTCTGCTAAAGGGGAGCTAAATGGGGGCACTTGTGAAAGATAGCCAGCACAAGGTGCACATGAGTCTGAACAGGTAGAAGGAGCAATACTATAAGTACCTGTCCGCCCTTGTTTTGTAAGAACCACCAAGTGGGCTCAAATGTGCTCAATTGTATATGTACAGGAAACATTTTTATCCACTATCTGACTATTGGGATTGGTTTTAGTATTTGGAGATTGTGGGGCCAGTTTTGGCCTTTAGGGCGTATTCATTTTTTTTTTCATTATCACATTCTGAAAGTCACAAAGTTTTTTTTTTCAGGGTAATTTCTATTTTTCAATGGCATAATTTTATTGACTAAATTGTATTCATTGTTATGACCAATTCTGTCTGGTTTTATATTAAAATTTACCATTCAGCATAAATAATATGTTACCTTACATTTATAACATGGTGCGTTAACATTTCACTTGCCATTTTGTAAATTTATGGCAAAGTGTGGTGACTAAGTTTATGACTGAATATGTACTCAGGACTCTTACTGTCTCTCCTAGGAGTCCTGTCAGGATTTACTGTGTTTTTCATTTACAAATCCTACTGTGAATCATATAACCCTATATATCACAGAGCTCAGCTTCTCTCCCTCTATCATATAACCCTATATATCACAGAGCTCAGCTTCTCTCCCTCTATCATATAAACCTATATATCACAGAGCTCAGCTTCTCTCCCTCTATCATATAACCCTATATATCACAGAGCTCAGCTTCTCCATTCTTTCATATAAATATATATAGCACAGAGCTCAGCTTCTCTCCCTCTATCATATAACCCTGTATATCACAGAGCTCATCTTCTCCATTCTTTCATATAAACCTATATATCACAGAGCTCAGCTTCTCTCCCTCTATCATATAAACCTATATATCACAGAGCTCAGCTTCTCTCCCTCTATCATATAAACCTATATATCACAGTGCTCAGCTTCTCTCTCTCTATCATATAACCCTATATATCACAGAGCTCATCTTCTCCATTCTTTCATATAAACCTATATATCACAGAGCTCAGCTTCTCTCCCTCTGTCATATAACCCTGTATATCATAGAGCTCATCTTCTCCATTCTTTCATATAAATATATATATCACAGAGCTCAGCTTCTCTCCCTCTATCATATAACCCTGTATATCACAGAGCTCATCTTCTCCATTCTTTCATATAGACCTATATATCACAGAGCTCAGCTTCTCTCCCTCTATCATATAAACCTATATATCACAGTGCTCAGCTTCTCTCCCTCTGTCATATAACCCTGTATATCATAGAGCTCATCTTCTCCATTCTTTCATATAAATATATATATCACAGAGCTCAGCTTCTCTCCCTCTATCATATAACCCTGTATATCACAGAGCTCATCTTCTCCATTCTTTCATATAAACCTATATATCACAGAGCTCAGCTTTTCTCCCTCTATCATATAAACCTATATATCACAGAGTTCAGTTTCTCTCCCTCTATCATATAATCCTATATATCACAGAGCTCATCTTCTCTCCTGTATTATATAACCCTGTATATCACAGAGCTCAGCTTCTCTCCCTCTATCATATAACCCTATATATCACAGAGCTCAGCTTCTCTCCCTCTATCATATAAACCTATATATCACAGAGCTCAGTTTCTCTCCTCTATAATATAACCCTATATATATCACACAGCTCAGCTTCTCTCCCTCTGTCATATAACCCTATATATCACAGAGCTCAGTTTCTCTCCTCTATAATATAACCCTATATATATCACACAGCTCAGCTTCTCTCCCTCTGTCATATAACCCTATATATCACAGAGCTCAGCTTCTCTCCCTCGATCATATAATCCTATATATCACAGAGTTCAGCTTCTCTCTCTCTGTATTATATTACAGAGCACATTACAGTGATAAACAGCTTACTTCTATTACATATGCCACTTTTGTAGATTACGAGAAAAACAACTTTGAAGTCTTAGGTAAATGAGGCAGTTGGTGCACTGGGGGTGAGCCTTCATCTCTGAGAGCAAAGATCCTTCTGCTCAAGTAGGACGGATGATGTCATAGCAGTGGGAGTGGGAAGTCTTGCTGCATTGGATGGCTCAGGGAGGAGAGGGTAGAGGTCTAAGTGGTAAGAGCAGTGCTCCCAGGCCTGAAAGTCCACCCTTAGTGCACCTACTGCCTCATTTAGGCACAAACATATCAATATGTGAAAATAAGAGACAACTGGAAATTCCACATTTTTTTTTATCTTTTCAGGTCTAGAGAGGAGCTGATGAACTGATAGTTTTATAGTGGCCAGATCTCCATTTTTCTCATACCATTATCCATATCCCCTATACAGAAGTAGCATTAAATGATAAAATTCTGCCTGCACTAAGAGAGTTTGTAGGTTTGTTGCATACTGTATATGCATTTTAATCAATAATTACATAGTGTATATGGTTTGCTGAAATCAAGATATGAAGATGAAGATACTACTATTGGTGATGACTATAAGGCAGTGATACTTTTAGTATTTAATGGAGTTATCCAGGAATAATTAAAAATTCATGCTGACAGGGTGGTAGGGATAGTGATAACATAAAAAGTGTCTATACTTAAAATCCACCCAAAACCATCCCGTCTCCGTGTTATCGCTCCAGTTCTCTTTACCAGCCCATGTTACTGGGATTGCAGGATGATGTCACCACCTAACAGTTTCAGTCAATCACAGGTATTAGCAATTGGCTGAAGCTGTAGTCGGTGATGCTGTCTTACAGTACCCACAACATGGGCCAGAGAAGAGGACAGGATCCACCGCTCAATAATGGAAGACCCTTGAAGGGGTGAGTCTAGCCTGCCACCAGGCAACTTGTATTCCTCCTGAATAAGCCGTTAACTTAGTGTCTATTCCCAGGAATTGGAACTCTGTTTTAGAAAAATGAAGCTCTATTATAAAGATACTAATAACAAAAAATTAAGGAACCCTCATTCCAGGGGACCATTATACAGCTACATACATATATTACTTTACCCAATTTGCAAATTTCCACCCACCACATTCTCCATATGGTGACTGTATCTGCCACATCTCCACTGAAGACTAAGGATAACGCAGTGAATGGTGGGTTTACTTTTATTACCTAGTAGGAGAAAACACTTGTGACCATGGACTGGCCTTTGCCTTAGACTGTCCGTTTTGAGAGTACTCTCAGTAGACTGTTGCCTGGATCTTGCTTTGACTAGGGGTCCCTTAGCTATGAGATTCAGGAATATGTACTCATAAAGCAGCAGGCCTCAAGCTGAAAGATAATGGAGGGTCGAGAAGGTAGAGTTTGGGGTGGGAGTATAATGGTTGGCCTGCCAATGTGCCTAAATGTCATCTCACCCACCCGAAGGGTCAATATTATAATAAACAGGGTACTTTTTTAAATAAACTACCCAGTTTATTGTATGGATTCATAGGCTGTACTCTGCCTATACTCATTTAGTGTGTTCTGAGCCATGTCCACTTGGCATGGTGATGTCAGGGACCTACCTTGGGATTCTGATGTTCTCCGGTGTGTCACTCCGAATATGAATAACATGATATGTATGGTGGACATTCACTTAACATGAATCGGTCCCTACACTGCTATCAATACATCTATCCATGAGTGATGTGCACTTCGAGGACGTATCTGTACAAAAATGTAAAGTAGTCTTCTTGAGTCAGTAAATAAATTCTCATAGCATATTAGATTGACATCTTGTAAATTATAGCAATCCAATGCTGTACAAAGTATTCCAAACTTTCAAGTTAATTTTATACTGCTAAAGGTCCCCATAAATATTTTCTAATAGAGGCCAAGGTACATTTATTTCTGTGTACTGAAATATACATTTATCTTTTTTAGATAGGACTATAATTTGTTTTCCACATTTTAGTGCTTGGTCGAGAACACGCCAAAGAAGAAAAATCTATTCTTTGCCCCAAGATCTGCTGCAGCTGCCATGTCTGAGAATGATAAAGTATAGCAAATATGATAATAAATTGTAGTCAAATTTTTGTTTACCTTCTTTACCGCCATGTAAGAAACCAGTAAAATATGTGGGTCAGGCTCAAAATGGATTAAAATGGATTTTGATTCAGGTTTTCAAGAAGAATTAAACATTGGCAACATAGCATTTAAGTCAATACAATTCTTTCCAGAGCAATCTTTCTCTCTGCCCTACATTCCTTCATTTTTCATCCACCGGCCAAAGGGATTGTGTTTAATAACATAATTTACATCAGTATGTCCCAAATGGCCGAAACACTGAAGCAGGAATAGATTAGCATGGTAATCTCATTCTGATGGATAAAATTAGCAAAGATATTACTCTCAACGTAGAGCGGGCATTGGCGAGCTGCCGTGCTTAGAATCAATTACTAAATTACTTTTAGCTCTAAGTCGACATTAACAGAAAAAATTGCCATCGACCGAAACAAAATAAGATAAAAATATGCGATCATTAAATCTCTCGCTACTATTCGCGAATGTGACTTGCAAGAATTGTACAAATAAGATAGAATTTAATTTTTAACGTTAGCCCCTGTCATCATTTCATCTAAAGCCTCGAAATGAATTTAAGGGTAGTGCAGACTTTGTGGCATGTCATTATAGCCCTCTGCCAGAAAGGAAATTTTCTATTCTCTCAGCTCTGGCACAAAATGTTTACACAGCCTAGACACGTAACCTTGCTATCTGCTAGACTGCAGATTTTATTCTATATAATACGTAAAGGGATTTTAATATTTAAATGTAATATTCTATCAGCTATCGCATCAATGTATCATCTATCTATCTATCTATCTATCTATCTATCTATCAACTATCTATCTATTATCTATCTATCTATCAACTATCTATCTATTATATATCTATCTATCTATGTATCAATAAATCTATCCATCGATCCAGAAATTTTCCAAAAAATAGTAGGCAGCACTCCAATGTAAAAAAGGGGACTTTTTTGCACTGTTGGGCTAATAAAGTCCCCTTTTTTCATATTGGAGTTCTACCTGCTATTTTTTATATATTTTCAGTGGACCTGAGGATGTGCAACCATCTTTCCTTGTTTCTGCTGCTCTCTGTTTTCAATTTATTTAGATATGATAGATAGATAGATAGATAGATAGATAGACAGATAGATAGATAAATAGATATATAGAGAGATAGATAGATGATAGATAGATATAGAGATAGATAGATAGACAGATAGATAGAGAGATATAGAGATAGATATAAATAGATAAATGATAGCTAGAGAAAGATATATAGATAGATAGATAGATAGATAGATAGATAGATTGATAGAGAAATGATAGCGATAGATAGATAGATAGATAGATAGATAGAGATAGATATCATCTATCTATCTGTCTGTATTTAGCTGTGAGTTTATCTATCATCTATCACCTATTTACCTATTATCTATCTACTGAGTTATTTGATATCTATCTACTTGCCTATGTACTTATCTATCTATCTATCTATCTATCTATCTATCTATCTATTTATTTATCTATATCTATCTAACAATTTATCTTCAATGCCATATCAACACACTGATAACATTCCTTCACACCTGCAAACTCATGTTTTTAAAGGATTGTTTCCAAATTTTACTTTTTGATATAAATAAAAAGGATACATATAGTGCAGTGCCAGTATAACAGTATATAGTGCTTAGAAAACATCAAATAGCATGGACTATACAGCCTTTACATCTGCCAAGCCAAGTTTTTAAAGTAGTATTTCTAAACTAAACCTCTTGGTATACAGATATTAATACAGTATAGACATAGTGCAGCAGTAAGATAAATAGAGCCATATAATGCCAAGAAAACAAAAAAAGAGGAAAAGCACAAAAAGTAGTGCTTAGCCTTTCTACCTGCAAACCCAGGTCTGTTTTCAAATGCTTTTTGACTAAAGAAAAAAACGAACATATACATATAGTGCACTGGCAAGATAAATAATGACATATAGTGCCCAGGAAACAAAAAGGAAAGAATATATATATATATATATAGTGCACTGGCAAGATAAATAATGACATATAGTGCCCAGGAAACAAAAAGGAAAGAACATATACATATAGTGAACTGGCAAGAGGAATTAAAAAAGAGAACAACCACAAAAAGGTGGTCAGCCTTTATTCACCCACTGGTCTCATTGTTATGCCCTGGTGTAAACTAAGCTTTTTTCAAGCATGGTATCACATACATAACTGACCTAAATCTAGAATATTATCAATTCATTATTGGAAATACATGAAATTATTAATCAACCATCACATATAACCAAAGTGAGTATATATATATATATATATATATATATATATCACACATCCCAACATATATTAGATAATAAATTATACCTTAGCAAACTCATAGTGTTCCCTATCCCCAGTGCTCATAGCTAAATGCTCATGAGCAACCTACTCAAATCACTAACCAACAAATTCCATAAGTGTGCCCAATAGGGTAGATGATACTTGTATTTGTTTTATATTACAGCTCCAGAACTGAATGGTAGCTTTATGTAAAATTGTCAGAGAACCAAGAATGTTCATACCCCTTTGGTAGTGATCTCAACCTATGCAAAGGATGTACTGTATATAGGGCTTCCTCCATGAAAAGATGATTCTTCCTCACACTACTATGTTACTTTTTGCACTATTTTGCATTATTTGTTATAAGATGTGTATAATGCCTTAATTCTTTACTTATGTCTTAGGGCCGGTTCACATCTGCGTTCGGTTTCCGTTCGGGGAGTCCGCTTGGGGACCCCCCCAAATGGAAACCTATATGCAGAGAGAAGCGGTTTACCTAAGGAAACCTGCGGACCCCATAGACTATATAATGGGGTCTGTGTGGTTTCCGCTTAGTTTCCGCACAAAACATGCGGAAGCATGCCGAGAGGAAAATGCTTTTCTCTCCACATGTTTCGTGCAGAAGCTGAGCAGAAACCACACGGACCCCATTATAGTCTATGGGGTCTGCAGGTTTCCTTAAGTAAACCGCTTTTCTATGCATATAGGTTTCCGTTAGTGGGGTTCCCAAGTGGACTCCCCAAACGGAAACCGAACGCAGATGTGAACCTGCCCTTGCTTCCCTGATGAGACAGCACATAGGGAGACAGTATAGGGTTACTATTTATGAGATACTTTAGGGAATTTATTAGGTCTAAGGGTGGGTTCACACTAGCGCTTGAATCCGTCTGCTGCATATCCGACTGAAAATCTCGGGAAACTGGATAGGTACCGGATAGCAACAGGTTAGCGACGCATTGCTTAAAAACCCATTCATTTGAATGGGTTTTTAAAGCAATATGCGGGTGTGCGCTTACACCCTCTGCGCCGCAAATTCAGTTTTTTTTCGCTGGAAACGAAGTCCTGCATGTCCGACTTTGTTTCTGACGAAAAAACTGGATTTGCGTCGCAGAGGGTGTAAGCGTCTATCCAGTTTCCCGAGATTTTCAATCGGATTGGCAGCGGACGGAGTCAAGCGCAAGTGGGAACCCACTCTTACTATTCAGTGCCAAAAGTATCAGATCATCTAAGCTTAAAGGGAGTCTGTAAGCAGTGAATTGGTTATAAACCTAATCCCAGGACCTTGTAGAGGTGATTCTACAGATTCCAAAAATGCCTCTGTTATTCAGCTTTGGAGACTTATTTCCATGTAAATCATTGTTTATTCACATGCAAATAGAGGATAAGCCCAGGAATCAAAAGCTAAGACCTGTAATTTTTGGGGGTCAGGGGTGCTATCTATCTGACACTGTTATAAAATACAGTACATGAGGTTTATGTGTGTGTCTTTTCATGTACAATAAACTTATGTCTTTTGACTTATATTTGCGCCACCATACTTTACAGATATTCTAAACACCTAGGACTCCTGCGCTGCAGAGCACCTCTGCTAACCACTAAGCCACCCTGCTGCCCAACATAAAGCAGGTCTTATATCACATTTCTATGGAGATCCTGTGTTAATTGCATCAATGCACATTTTCATAGTGATCATTACATTATTGCAATATTCCTATATTTTTACATTACAATAGAAGAAGTGGTTTAATATTGATTACATAAAATAGAAATAAAATAGTGTTTTGGTATTCAGCAATTCATACAGCAGAGCCAATGTTTATTTTATTAAATTTCATTATGCAAATGTTATATTATTTAATTTTGTTGGTGAAAATTATACCAATTGTATGAGCATATACATATACAGCATATAATCTGAAATAGCTGTAATACCATAAATAATAAATACATTGCATTAAAGCAGTTTCCAGGACTTGGACAAATCACAGAGGAGACAGGGGACAGTGTAACATAAAAATAATCATACTCGCCTGCCACCAACGCTCCTGTGTTTACCACCATTATCCGTTTGGGTGCACACCATGCCTTCGGTGCTGAAAGTTTTGCGCTGACGTGACTGGAAAGGAACAGGTGACGTCACTCACATATGTCACCGGGCCTCCTCCTGTGGTTGCTGAAGCCACTGATTGGCTTCAATGGCGCAGGACTTCCAAAGGATCGGCAGACATGCCCAAACATACAGTGCTGGCAGACACCAGAGCACCAGGGACAGGTGAGTATGAATTATTTTTATGCTATACCTCCATCAGCCTACTCTGTGATTTGTCTAATTTCTGGACAGTCCTTTAATGGTACTTGATGGCTGCTGGATTATGAAAAAATCTGGATTAACATCTACCCCTAGAATTGTGACAGTAGAGGACCTCTAAAATAAACAGCTAAGAAAAAATATGCTGCCATTACTTAAAGGGATATTCCAAGTAATTTCTTCCCCTGCAGAGGCTAAAAGAGGGCCATCAACCAGGTCTGAAAAGCCCAATGACATACATCTGATGTCACCCTGAGAATTTCGGTGTTATGTTTATCCAAATCCGTATCCATAGTATACCCTGTTAGGGTATACTAGCCAAATGGGTGGTAACAATGCATGCAGCATATAGCATATATGTATTTTGTATATATTGTATGTGTATTTGTATTTCTTATCTTGCATTGCATATCCTTGCTGCTGTAACACACCGAATTTCCCCATGGTGGAACTAATAAAGGATTATTATTATTATCATTATTATTATATACACCACAGTGTTACCACCTACTTGGCTAGGATACCCCAATTTTCATCAACAGTGAAAGGGCTTATATCTTTGGAATGACTGAACAGATTTGGATAAACAAAATAACAAAATGCTCAGAGTGACCTGGTGGTAGGTCCTCTTTAAAATCTAAAAATACATCCATATTCACCACTCTGTTCAGCTGTGGATCCAGCAGAGAGTCTCCATTTGGGTTTCTGATGTTCCTGACCTTCGGCCCGCACATAAGCAATGCGTAGGTGGAGAGGAGGGTATGTATATATTTTTTTTTAGGCTTTTACAGGGGAAAAAATTTACGTGGAACATCCTTTTAATTCCTAAGGATGATGTTGGGCTGGAAGGATAGGACATAGTGAATTTCAAAGCATGATCCTTTTGTTTTCACAAGTGTCCAGCAGGAACATTTTCCCCTCTCCCCACTGAGATGACACACATGCTCGGCCAAGCTGAGTGTGCATATGTATGGAGGAGTTAGAGGTATAGCAACAGCTATAGGCAGGGGATTTTCTGAGACATTAATATTTGGCAACATTGGCCCAAGTATTAATGTTATTCCCTATCCACAGAATAGGGGATTTCTATGATAGTCTCATAAATATTGAATGGAGTGACAGTGTACATTCTCAGCCTCCTGCTATATTCAGATGGGGGAATGGGACCCCCATTTTTGGAATCGATGGGTTTCCCACTGGTCTGGCCCCCATTGATCAGCATGTTATCCCCATCAATGTACCAGGATCAATCATAAATATGTCCCAGAAACCCCCTTTAAATAAGTAAGTCTTGTCTTTTAGATAGTATCACAATTCTGTACCAGTACCAATTATCATATTCCTGGATTATTAAGTCTTGGATTAATTGATTAAACGTATAAAAATATATTTATAATATAAAACCTGGTTATCCAGATATTCATGTACTTGACAATAATCAATACATATTAGATTATTCCTATAGAGAAATTTGAGATCTTTTAATTTGACCTATTATATAACATAAGACATAAGATGCCAGTTATATCAATACATTTATTAGCTATGTAAAAGCAGAGAGAAAACGGGAATAGGGACATAAACATTAAATAGATCATTTAACTCATCAGTGGGTTTGGTGAGGCGAAGGCTCTCATGTCATTGATAACATTATTAACAGAGTATACATATCAGCTGTCTAGATATTATGAAGACTGAATTCATCCCCTGCTGGGAGAGTCAGGGTCAACATCATTAACTATAGATCCTGCCATGGTTTACATATAGAAGCCTTAGGCTAAGTGTCTGCCAGATACATCTCCATCTCTGTACATATCTATAGGATGTGCAGGAGGATAATCACACATCACATGGAGACATTCAGCTTTCGTTGATGTGGAGGTTTACAGGAATTAACCGATTAGTGTCAACTTGACACAATAACTTTTGTCTATACTGCAGTACATCATGTTGATGGCTTTATTGATGGGTGTGATCTAATGGAAGAGTTCGGGACTAAGGATATATTTCAATTAACATGTACTGCTAAAAAGTCCCCATGCAATGTTTAGTTCTGTAATGTCTTTAAGTATAGATTAGATACACAACTACTGTATGCCAGGATTGAATTATATTCACAAGATTCTGTTCTTGAACTGCGGTCATTCAGAATATAATTTGTGTTGTCTGGATAACATGTATGGAACAAGTTCTCCATATTAATGCTCTTTATTGAGGTGCAATAATACGTAATATTCCATTACAAGGTCATTAAAGGGTTTTGAAATAAAATGATCTATGATCAGGCAACAATATAAAATCCAAAAAACAACCATTGTTTACTTTCGT
The DNA here is from genome assembly GCA_947044405.1 of Leptodactylus fallax. Taxonomy (NCBI): domain Eukaryota; kingdom Metazoa; phylum Chordata; class Amphibia; order Anura; family Leptodactylidae; genus Leptodactylus; species Leptodactylus fallax. The sequence continues at coordinate 3,999,682 of CAMRHE010000132.1, forward strand.
TGCCCCAGCACTACTGCTCTGCTGGTCCCATCCATGTACACCATTCACATGACCAGGGTTGACAATCACTATCCTTATCACTCATGTGCTATGTATGCAAGCATCATTTTTTATTATTTTTTTTTTTTATACCATTACCTGCGCTTAGACAAATTTCTTCAAGCCCCAGATAACCACTTTAAAATCCTATTTAATTTGTGGGTCATACATTGGAATAGGAATATTTTCAAAACATGTTTATACGTGGATTCAATCAGGTTTACAATGTATAAAAAGCACTATGAGTAACTGAAAATAAAACAGGAAAAATTCTACCCTAAATGCTATTTTCAAGGTTCCGAATTAGGTTATCGTTACATATCTGCTACCACTCACACAAAGGCTTAAACTTGAAGCTCCAGGGCCGAATGCAAAATCTGTAATGAGACCCCTACCTGCCTTGTGCCATTCAGAATAGCAGTATATTTTATGTGGCAGAGGGTCTCTTGGGGCCCTCCTCAGGGTCCAGAGTCCTGTAGTGACTGCTACCACTGCACCTCCTATAGCTACAACCCTGCACCAATAGCAATCGTCAAACTATGGGGGAGCCCGTTGTTACAAAGTAGTATTCCTACAATAAAGACAGTGTACTCAGGCTTGGACTGGCCCACAGATGAGCAGGTGAATTCCCCAAAAAGGTCTTTGAGCTAGTGTGAGCCCCAAGCCCCCTGTACAAGAGGTGTACGCACATGCAGACAGGTAGCGTACAGCATCTCAATCAGCCTATGTGTCCATATATCAAACTAGGAAGATATTTTAACTATCCAATTTATTATTATTCTGCATTGGGTGGATGATATGACATGTAGATAAAGAGTAGAAGAACAGTGTCCTCTTTCCCTGGGCCCACCTTCTATAGATCCAGTCATGTTCACTTGGTGAGACCAAACGTCCCTGTTTTTGGTATCAGTGGGGGATGCAGAAATCCAAATAGTCACACTCTACTGATCGAACATTTAGAGCATATCTTCCCAAAGAAGGTGAGACCACTCCAAAAGTGTTACAAGACTAAAGGGTCCTCCTGTGAATGAGGAGCTGAACAGTTGTCTGCAGAATATACTACTACTAGGAGTAGTGATTATAAGGCTAGGGGTACATGGTAACATAGTTGTAGGACATAAACTTCTTTCTGACATAAATTAGAGTTTATTTGCTATGGACTTCAACTCAAATTTTTGTTATGCACTAGTTTTTATATATGAGGCTGAATGGTTTTATGACAATGGTGAACTACTGGAGAACAGGGTAGGAAACATAGTCAATGGATTTGTTCTGGCTGGTAGGTTGTGTACCTCTGCCAAGAGTGAAACTGCAAAGAACGGTGTCATCATTGAGAGTCTGTCTGTAACCACCACATTAGTTGCCTTTTGAAACCACTAAGTCTGTTGCTTTTTATAAGTCTGTTCTAACCAAGTTTGCTGCCTCATTTGCAGTAACATGACCGTTCCAGTTCAACTGCTAGGTTGGCCTCTGCCTGGAGTTCCTACACAATCTGGAGTGAGGCCACAGACACCCCACTTGTAGGACCAATAATCCTGGCATAGACTTACCCCCCACTTACAGAGGCGTAACTTAAAGCTCCTGGGCACTTATGCAGAATCTGTAAAGGGGTCCCTACCTTATGTCATTTACAATAGTGGTTTATTTTATGGGGCAGAGAGGTAGCAACTGCTACCTCTACATACTCTATAGCTACGCCCCTGTCCACTTACCGTACATCTATTCTGTAAGGAAATCATGTTAACCAATGTATTCTTAAGATGATGGTCGTGGCCATATATTTGGCTCATTTGTTGAAGGAGGCAATTGTGACATCTCTGTAACCTTGGAGTTTAGTGGGAAACTGCTTAGATCAGAAGATGAAGACAATGGGAATATAGAAGAGCAGGGAAGAGCACAGAACAGGTACAAATGCAGCTCAATAAAATACCTGTTTCATTTTCTTAGTAAATTGTAAAATATTAAAGGCTGGTTGCTATAGACATTAAAGCCTCTGGCTTAGTATGAGGCATAGTATGAGCAGGCTAGCTGCTACCATTCGTGTATGGTGCTATTAACTTTGTCTATGATATGGGGCATAGGGTTTTCTTTGCACTTGGGGGATAACATTAAGGCCTCCAAATGTGTAAATGTGGCTACCGATGTTTTCTAAAACTAAGAAAACAAATAACCATAATAAAATTATCCATATACTGGGCTGCTTCCATGAGTCTGAAAGTAAAAAAATTGCAATGCAAAGTTCAGACAAGACAACAACTCCCATTCAGCAGGCTGCAGTCACAGGCAGAGTCTGCTGGGATCCATCATACGATGACTCACAGGATGTTATTGAACAAAGGACATTAAAATAAAAGCACAGTGTCTGCTTCAGGGATATTACAAAGGTCGTATATTGTGTATGCATCATGCTGTCTATTAGAGGAATCCCAGAGCCACTCTGTCCTCACTGACTATTCTTATCATCCGGGTTGCTTAGGATTGTCCTGCATTTAAGGTTATGCATATAGATGCAGTAACATTCTGCTCATGAGGTCTTAAGTATTAGATAAATGTATTTCCGTGTATTATTCAACAGTCAATCCAAACTTTCATGGGGACACCCAAAAGGTATTATCTAGTAAAATTGGTTTGGCCAGGGTAGACTCTTTCGGATATTTGTCAATGACCATTGGCTGCTCTTGGTCTTGAAGCTGGATGTTTCCTTTTTCAATGAATGATACAAGTTGATCTATTCTTTAGCTGAATGGCTGCAGGGACAAATGACCACTTCACCAATGACTGGAGGACCAAATGACCATTTAGCTATTATCAAAGTATCTGACCATGTTATTCGATGACTCTTTGGATATTTTTAGAGCCCAAACAAAATTGACAAATTCTCAAGGTTGATATTAAGACCCTTTAGACTTATGGGATGATGCATGGCCTTCCTCGGGAGTAAGTTTATCATTGCTATTGCTATGAATTGTTCTGTGGTGGTAGAGACTGATGGTGAGAATCCTAAAAAAAGCAACAAAAAAAAAAATCATGAAGTACATGTATAATAATAAGATTGAGGAAATAGAACTGATAATGCTGGGAAATATGACATAGTGGGGATAAGTGAGACATGGCTGGACTCTAGCTCTGACTGGACTGTTGTGGAGTCCCTATAGGTGGAAATAAGGAAAGGGATAAAGAATAATGAAATACTGATAGGAGTTTGTCCCCAATTCTACTAGAAGAAGATGAAAATCTACCAATAAAGCAAATAGGTAGGCTCACATCTGCGTTCGAGTCTCCATAGGAGACTCTGCTAAAAATCGGCAGAGAGAAAAGTCCTGAACCCCATTATAGTGTATGGGGTCTGCAGGTAACCGCTGTTTTAGCAGATGGGCTCTCCGTCATTCGGGTCCCCCTGGGAATATCTCCTCCAAAAGGAAGAGACCCATCCACAGATAGCTGTTTTGAGGTTACCTCCCCCCATCAGTGTAAAGCAGGATACTGGCTGACTATGCTAGAAGTCATAGATGTGGGTCAGAAGGGTACTATGTCTCCTTAAGGAAACTGTTTTTTCAGGACACCTTTTGGTGTACAGGGATGTATAGACCATATGTTCTGCTTAAGATTCTGGGAAAAGAATATGCAAAGAAGCCTGGAAGGAAGAAAATAAGTAAGTATGATGGAGTGGGTTTGGGGGAAGGAGTAGTAGTGACGTTCTGTTTCCAGAAACGGGGGAATGGATCGTCACCAGATAACCATCACATGACCACCCCAGGGATATGGGTAACTATACATTTTTGATAAATTATGTTATTTAGAAAGTAGGAGGGGGGAGGGTGTTTAGATTAGTGTAGGGATTTAAATTTATCCCGGACAACCCCTTTAAGGAGATTACCTTTTCAGGCCTCCTTTCAATGTACAGGGCTTATAGAAGCAGGGAAGTGTGGTTCACGTTACTTATAGCTAATGGCATTACTTCCACTTACCCTGTTTGGAATAAAACATTTTTTAGATGATATTTGCACCAAAATAAATATTGCTTTTGCACTCCTCTCCTATTATTCTCTCCTGAGCTGACTTTTATGGCATTGCCTGTCCAAAACATCATATGCAATATAAAGAGGACCTGTCGCCTCTCCTGACATGTTTTTTAGTAAATACTTGTGCAAACAATTTAGGCTCTTTGTAGGGCTCTGCATTGTGCCATTCCTTTGACATTCCTGCTGGATTAATAAATGCCCCCTAGTCAAAGGCACCCTACGCCATCCCTATGCGATCTGAAAATGTCCAATCAGTATGGACAGCGTTGCATTGTGTTGGCGCACACCTTTTATTTCCAGTATGAGAAAAAGTGACACAAAACATACATGATACGTATTCTTTTTTCTAATCTGTTTTATTTTCTGATTGAAGATTTATTTAATTCTATTTTCTTTACCTTATTATTGTAGCTGCCATCTTGCTTGAGCTGCTATTAACATAATTTAGAAATATGCTTTACAGCAGCCACATAGGCCATAGGTAGCAAGAGTCTGGAGATCACTTATTGACTTCTATGGGGCAGTTTTCTAGGTATGCTTTGTGACCTGTGCAAAGGTCAATGTGGAGGCAGAGGGAATAAATAAGCTGGGACTGTTACCTATTATGAGTATTATTGTTCATTTGTAACATAGCGTGTAAAGATAATGAGATGACTGCTGAAAAGCGAACAGAACAGTTTACAGAACAGGAAGTGTCAAAATATTATTAGGCTTTGGTGGTCAGAGTGAAAAGTGCAGGATTTATTTATTTAATAGTATGGCGTTGTAATGTCACGGGCACAGGCTGTATTGCACAGAGACCTGAGACTAGCTGTGAGGTACTGCGACTACAGTCATGGCCAAAAGTTTTGAGAATGATACAAATATTAATTTTTACAAAGTCTACTGCTTCAGTTTTTCTAATGGCAATTTGCATATACTCCAGAATGTTATAAAGAGTGATCAGCTTAACAGCAATTACTTGCAAAGTCAATATTTGCCTAGAAAATTAACTTTATCCCCCAAAACACATTTCAACATCATTGCAGCCCTGCCTTAAAAGGACCACCTAACATCGTTTCAGTGATTGCTCCATTAACACAGGTGTGGGTGTTGATGAGGACAGGGCTGGAGATCAATCTGTCATGATTAAGTAAGAATGACACCACTGGACACTTTAAAAGGAGGCTGGTGCTTGCCATCATTGTTTCTCTTCTGTTAACCATGGTTATCTCTAAAGAAACACGTGCAGTCATCATTGCACTGCACAAAAATGGCCTAACTGGGAAGAGTATTGCAGCTAGAAAGATTGCACCTCAGTCAACAATCTATCGCATCATCAAGAACTTCAAGGAGAGAGGTTCCATTGGTGCCAAAAAGGCTCCAGGGCGCCCAAGAAAGACCAGCAAGTGGCAGGACCGTCTCTTAAAAGTGTTTCAGCTGCGGGATCGGGCTACCAGCAGTGCAGAGCTTGCTGAGGAATGGCAGCAGGCAGGTGTGAGTGCATCTGCACGCACTGTGAGGCGGAGACTCTTGGAGCAAGGCCTGGTCTCAAGGAGGGCAGCAAAGAAGCCACTTCTCTCCAGAAAAAACATCACGGACAGACTGATATTCTGCAAAAGGTACAGGGAGTGGACTGCTGAGGACTGGGGTAAAGTCATTTTCTCTGATGAATCCCCTTTTCGATTGTTTGGAACATCTGGAAAACAGCTTATTCGGAGAAGAAGAGGTGAGCGCTACCACCAGTCTTGTCTCATGCCAACTGTAAAGCATCCTGAAACCATTCATGTGTGGGGTTGCTTCTCAGCCAAGGGAATCAGCTCTCTCACAGTCTTGCCTAAAAACACAGCCATGAATGAAGAATGGTACCAGAATGTCCTCCAAGAGCAACTTCTCCCAACCGTCCAAGAGCAGTTTGGCGCTCAACAATGCCTTTTCCAGCATGATGGAGCACCTTGCCATAAAGCAAAGGTGATAACTAAATGGCTCAGGGAACAAAACATAGAGATTTTGGGTCCATGGCCTGGAAACTCCCCAGATCTTAATCCCATTGAGAACTTGTGGTCAATCATCAAGAGACGGGTGGACAAACAAAAACCAACAAATTCAGACAAAATTAAAGCATTGATTCTGCAAGAATGGACTGCTATCAGTCAGGATTTGGTCCAGAAGTTGATTGAGAGCATGCCAGGGAGAATTGCAGAGGTCCTGAAGAAGAAGGGTCAACACTGCAAATATTGACTTGCTGCGTTAACTCATTCTAACTGTCAATATAAGCTTCTGTTACTCATAATATGAATGCAATTATATTTCTGTATGTGATAAAAACATCTGACAAACACACATAAAAACCAGAGGGCAGCAGATCATGTGAAAATATAATATTTGTGTCATTCTCAAAACTTTTGGCCATGACTGTACAGCAGATTTACCCCTTTGAATGCAGTGATCAATAGCAATATCGGCATCCAGGGGATCCAGGGGCTGCCTCTACCGCCCCTCGGATCCCCCACAGTGCTGCAGTACTATGTATTGCAGTACATTGCACTGGGGGTCACAAATCACAGGCAGGGCCGGCGTTAGGGGGGGGCAAACTGGGCAATTGCCCAGGGCCCCGACCCCAAAGGGGCCCCCGGGATCCGGAACCTGATGACTCCGGATCCCGGAGTCAGGACCGGCGAAATCAATGACCGAAAGGGACCCAGCGTCATGTGCCGCAGGGTCCCTTTCCGAGGTGAGTAAAAATAACAAACATTTTTACTCACCTGTCCTTGCGTCCGACGTCATCTTCTGGCGTTCCGGACATCACCACTGAGGCCAGGCCTCAGCCTTAGCGATCACGTGGGGCGTGCTGACAGCGTGCCTCATGTAATCGCTGAGGCCCAATCACAGGCCTCAGCGGTGACGTCCACAACGCGTGACGTCAGCCGCAGAGAAGAGGAAGCCGGCGACGGGGACAGCGGAGCAGCGCGAGGAAGCCCAGGAGAGGTAAGACAAGGTGAGTATAACTGTTTGTTATTTTCCCTCACCTCCCCCAGGCCTTCGATTATTATACTCTGGGGTCTGAAGAGACCCCAGAATATAATATAATAATAGCACTGTAGGGCCCCTGTGGAGCATTATACTGGGGGGCCCCTCTGGATAGCATATTATACTGTTTGGGGCCACTGTGGAGCATTATACTGGGGAAGGGGCCCTCTGGATAGCATGTTATATTCTGTGGGGCCTCTGTGGAAAATTATAATGTGGGGGGGGGGGCTCTGGAGATAATGTTATATTATGTGGGGCCACTTTGGAGCATTATGCTCTCCAGAGGGGCCCCCCAGTATAATGCTCCAAAGTGGCCCCACAGAATATAACATGCTCTCCAGAGCCCCCCCACTTTATAATACTCCATAGAGGCCCCACAGAAAATAATATGTTCTCCAGAGGGCCCCCTCCCCAGTATAATGCTCCACAGTGGCCCCACATAGTATAATATGCTCTCCAGAGCCCCCCAGTATAATGCTCCACGGTTTCCCCACACAGTATAATATGCTCTCCAGAGGGGCCCCCCAGTATACTATACTGGGGGGGGGGGCTCTGGAGAGCATGTTATACTGTTTTGGGCATTATACTGGGGGGGCTCTGGTATGGAGAGCATATTATACTGTTTTGGGCCGCTGTGGAGTATTATACTGGGGAAACCTCTCTGGGCAGTATATAATACTGTGTGGAGGCCATTTCTGGAGCATGTTATACTGAGTGGGGTCACTGTGGAGCATTATTCTGGGGGGGCCATCAGCAGAGCATATTATATTGCGTGGCGCCACTGTGGGGCATTATTCGGGGGGGGACTAATGAGCATTATACTAGGGGGCCCTCTGGGGAGCATATTATACTGCGTGGGGCCTACTGTGGAACATTATACTGGTGGGATGCTCTGGGGAGCATAATATATTGTGTGGGGCCACTGTGGAGCAAAATACTGGAGGGGCACTGTGGAGCATTATACTAGCGGGGGCCCTCTGGGGAGCATATTAAACTATGGGCCACTGTGGAGCTTTATACTGGGGGAAGGGACAGTGTGGGGAGCCTGTTATACTGTGTGGGGCCACTGTGGAGTGCATTATATTGTGTGGGGCTTTTCGAGAGCATATTATACTCTGTGGGGCCATTGTAGAGCATTATACTGGGGGGGACTGTGGGAACATATTATACTGTGGGGGACCACTGTGGAGCATTATACTGGGGGAACCCCTCTGGGGAGTATATTATACTGTGTGGAGGTCATTATGGAGCATGTTATACTGTGTTAGGCCACTGGAGCATTATACTGGGGGGGCATTGTGGGGTGCATATTATACTGTATGGAGCATATTATATTGTGTGGGGCTGCTGGGGAGCATATTGCACTGTCTGGGGCCACTAAGGGGTAGTATACTGTGTGGGCCACTGTGGAGTATTATACGGTGTGGAGCCTTACATACCATGTGGGGCCACTATGGGGGGCTCAGGGGAGCATTTTATACTGTGTGGGGTCACTGTGGAGCATTATATACCATGTGGGGAAACAGTGGAGGGCTCAGGAGAGCATTTTATACTGTAGAGCATTATATACCATGTGGAGCAGCTCCCTCACTATAATCTTGCACATACGTGTAGTGCCCCATGGCCATGTCATTCCCCATACAGTACTGTGCATGAGCTGGCCATGGAGTTATTGGGGCCTGCACAGTACTATAGGGGCTGACTATACTGGGAACATACTCAGTAACACCAGGTAGTCAGCACATATGTAAGACTCCAGTGAAGGAGCCATGGTGTAGGCTATTAGCAGGAAGCTGTTGGGTGGGGCCCCAGAACAAGATCCTCTGGTGGGCCTAAGGCCCTTCAGTCCGACACTGTATAACGGAGAACTATTATATATAAAGGTGGGTTACAATATATAATTGGGAAACTTAAGTATGAGGGGGCTATTATAAGGGGGAACTATTATTTATAAGATGGACTATTATTTATAAGGGGGGAACTATTATATATAAGGCATCCATTATAAGGGGGGAGCTATTATTTATAAGAGGGGAACTTTTTATAAGGGGGGTATAATTGTTAAGTGGGCTTATTTATAAAAGGGGCTATTAGTGATAATGGGGACTATTATTTATAAGGGTAACTATTATTTATGAGGGGCTATTATTTATAAGGGAGCAGTATTATTTTTACGGAGTGTCTGTTACTGATAAGGGGGAATATTACTGATACAGGGCACTATTTATCATTTATAAGGGAGCTATTACTGATAAAGGTGTAATATTATTTATAAGGAGGCGCTATAATAACTGATGACTGGGTGCAAAAATCTATTAGGTGGTACAAAGGTGCTCATTTGAATTGTGTGTGGTAAAATGGGGCTTGGTATTACTAATTGTTGGCAGAAAGGAGGCGTTATTATAGGGGTTGCAACTGCAAGACGATGGTGTTGTTTACATATCAGCATTTGGGGCCCCGCTTTTAATTTTGCCCAGGGCCCCACTTTGTCTAAAACCGGCCCTGATCCCAGGTTCAAGTCTCCTTGTGGGACAAGTAAAAAAAAAAAATTTGAAGAAGTTAAAAATAAAGTAGACAAAATAAACAAATAATAAATAGTTTAAAAAACCCACCTTTTAATTTAATCTCTTCACAACATCTGCCGTACTATTACGGCGGATGTCAGGTATTTAAATATGGCGGCCTCTCAGGAGCTGAGTGGCTGCCATAGCCGCCGGGTCTCTGCTGATCCCTGGCATTAAGGTCCCTGGCGCCTCGGTCAAAGCTGACTGAGGCGCCATTTTCCTGGGGGTGTATGGGTGCCGCCATTTTAGGGAGGATTTTCGGTCCCCGGAACAAGATTTGGGGCCGGCAATCCGTTGACATAACAGCCAGGAGCCTATTGAAGGTTCCCAGGCTTGTCTTGTCATTTCTTCTATTACAGGCTACAGGCTGATCTACAAACTTATAAAAATATTTTTCCCATACGGTGAAGTGGGTAAAAAAGTTAAAAGAGCCGAACTGCCGTTTTTTCACTGTTTCGCTTCTAACAAAAATTTTAATAAAATGCGATCAAAGCAATAAACATTCTCCAAAATGGTATCACTAAAAAGTTTACCTGGCCCAGCAAAAAAAGACGCCCTGTACACCGAAATATAAAAAAGTTATGGTTGTCATAATATGGAGACTCTAAGAAAATATTTTTTTTTGCAAAGTTTTAGATTTTATTAAGGGGTAAAAATATAAATAAAACTATATAAATTTGGTATCCCCGGAATCAAACTAGCCCATAGAATACAGGTAAAATATCATTTTGGCTGCACAGTGAACGCCATAAAAACAAAGCTCGTAAGAAAGTCGTACAAATACACTTTTTTCTCCAATTCCACCCCATTCTGAATTTTTTTCCAGCTTTTAAGTACACTGTACGGGATATTAAATGATACCATTATGAAGAACAATTTGTCCCACAAACATTAAGTCCTCATATGGCTCTGTGAACAGAAAAATAAAAAAAGTTATGGGGTTTGGAAGGTGGTGAGTCAAAAATGATAATTGAAAGGGGAAAGAGTTAAAAACCACATAACATAAACAAAAAATAAGCAAACATGTTAGGTATCCACATGTGTGTATAAGTCCATACTATTCCTCCTCTCTGTTTTGATTGTTCTTATTGTATATTGCAACTCTGTAGCAACAGAGTCTATTGTTATCCTTTTTCCCCTTTACCCCACATGCCTCCTCCTGATTGTATGTTCCCTCCCCGCTCTCCCTTCTCTGTTCCTACCTTCCTCCGATATTATTTTATAGCTTTGACGCCATTGTATGTTGTCCTGTTCTACTTTTTGAAAAATTTCATAAAAATGTAATGGAAAAAAAAACATTACATATACCCCAAAATGCTGCAAAATGAAAGTACAACTCATCATGCAAAGAATAAGACCACACTTAGCTATGTCGACAGAAAATAAAAAAGTAATGAATTTTGGAAGGAGGAGAAGGAAAATATGAAAAAAGTCACCGAGCATTAACAAATAAACTGCCTCACATTGCCACTGTTGCCACCTTCCAAAAAGGTGGCATTGAGAGGGTATGCTGTGCACGGAGACATCGGTCCAGCCAGATTTATTATTATTTACACAAGATTCGAAGCTGGTATAGATTTCAGTATCGGTGCACAGACTGCCAGAGGCTGCACCTAATTTATGATGAGACCTTGTCACAAATTAGGCACATTCTCCACCAGCACAGGGATGATCACGATTGGCATAGTAAATGCCGGTCTTGATAACCCCCCACCACAATTTGTCATGTGTCAGGTTCACTTTTGTCGTATAATAGGAGAGGAGTTTCTCCAGTTGTATTTTATGCCCATCTCTAGTGCTGAGCCCTTGAGCAGTGCCTGATTCCTAAGGGTTCACAGGGAGGAATTTGGAGAGGAATTTGATGTGGTTCTCTCATCTTGTGTGCTAATCCAGTGTTAGCCTCACACCATGGTTTCTGCAGCGTGCTGAAAAAATAAGCCTCCAACAATGTCTCCCATTGAAAACAGTGGGAGGCAGATTCCGGACAAGTTTTTGGAGCATACTGTATTTAGAGGCAGAATCTGCCTCAAAATCAGCTCCAAATTCCTCCATGTGAACTTTGCCTTATACAGTCTGTTGGTTTGCTTCATAGCCAAAAACAAATAAAAAAATAAGACATTCGATAGCATAAAATAGCTGAGGCTTATACTGTTCTCTATTAGCGAAAATGAGTGAAGTTTCATGATGAATATTATCTTGGGGACAAGTGGTTTAACCCTTTATCCTCTCACAGTTCCCATCTGACAAGGCCTTTCAGGAAACATTACATTGGAAGAACCATCTGAAAGGGTATATTGTAAAGGGGTGAAAGCTGTATCCTCGCCACCTGCTGGGCACTGTTTGTGTGGATAGCCTACTGGAAAGCAAATGGACATCGAAGTTATTTCTGTTTTGGTGAATATAGAAGCCAAGCTTTTCCCAGTTTTTATCTGCAATACTGTCTTTGTTTCTGGGAAATAGCGTAACGCTCGCCTTTCACAAACCGCTTTGGGTAATTTTCATGCAACACATACACAAATGTGAATGCAAAGTCAACCATGTCTGCTGTGTAACACCAGAATAAAGGTATACTGTTCTGCTGACTATAGAGCAAGAGACAAAGTCAGGAAAGTTGCACATTAAATAAGTCTCTCACAATGTTATCCAAATATACGTTAGCCTTAGATGATATTTGATATTGTATTTCACCCTTGATGTCCAATTTTTTGTGCCATTGTACGGTATATCCATATCTAAGTCTGTTCTACAAGATGCTGAGAGTGTACTAGGTGAGCTAGCTGCACTCTGGATGTTTTAACACATTGGTGGACCCTGTGCAAAGATTTCATAAGTGGCGCCCCCATCACCACCACCTAGAAATACCTGACCTGCACAAATTATAATGCTTCCTCAATGGTCCCCACAGAGTATAACGCTCTCACAGTATAATGGCTCCCTAGTGGCAAGTGCACCATAGGCCCTATGGTTAAAGTGGCCCTGCCTGGGCCGTTTTAACACATTAGTGGGCCCAGTGCAAAGGTTTCATAAATGGGACCCCCACATAACCACTACTTAGACATACCTGACATGCACAAATTATAATGCTTCTTAGTGGCCCTCACACAGTATAATGTCTCCTTAGTTGCCCCATACAATATAATGTCCTCCCAGTGGCCCATCATATATTAACCTGTCTCCCCAGTGGCCCCTCAGACATTAACCTGTTTCCCCCCATGGTCACTCAGACATTAGTCTGCCCCCCCCCAGTGGCCCCTCAAACATTCATCGTTCCCCCCAGTAGTGCCCACAGTATATAGTCCCTCTCTCTGGTGTGCCCACAGTATAATGTCCCCCTCCAGATGCCCCCCACAATATACAGTATCCCTTCCAGTGTCCCCCACAAATATAGCTCCCCTCCAGTTGCCCCTACTTGTACAGTACAATTCACAGTTTACTTTATGGTTAAAGCGGTCCTGCGTTACTCAGAATACAGTAGGAATCTAAGTGGACCGGGGTGGGGACACCTTGGGCTATCAGACCTACTCGAGTAGATATTGTTGGCACAAGGAACCTCCCTTGTTGCACCTGATAATAATAATAATAAATTTTATTTAAATAGCCCCAAAATATACTGCAGCACTTTACAAATGTGCACCTGATATAATAAGAGGCGGAGTCTCGGAGTTAAGACTGGCATACAAACAGCTGCTCTTAATTAATTAGCCCCATTAACTATAGTTTAGTCGATATACTGTACATACTACATGCACATAACAAAAGAAACCCCACTATGTATGTGCACATGGTAGGTGAGGGGCCCTATTACAGATTTAATATTGGCTCACTGACTCACCACCTAGCAATACTTATATTACATACTGTATGTCCATTAGCAAAATAGTTCTTTATCTTTATTATCTGGTTACAGGAAATGCTTCATGACATGTCATAGAGACATGTCAGATGTTGTGATTTTCGGAGTCAATGTGCTGACCTTTAGCACAATGCAGAACAAACTTTCTTATGTTCTAGTCTATGGGGCTAAGCCTGGACTCCACAGAGAACATCTATGACATGTCATAATAAATGATAACTGAAGCTCCAAAGTGTCATTATAGGAGAGGATATATACAGTATATATATATACAGTATATACTGAGTTCAACCATGGCAGGAGCCATTGTCAACATGATATGTGAATGGGGCTTTAAAAGCAACTTCCACATGTAGCAAAAAAAATTATGTGCAGAGTTCAGGTCATAGTGCAAATTTTAAGTCTATATTTCTTATTGTTATTATTATTATTGCTGTATATATTTTTTTTTTGCATTGCATGACATGGAAAAACTCTGTAAAGTTATTTATTTTACTTCTCTTACTTGTACAGCACCAAAATATTCTGCACACATTGTCAGTCACAGTCAAATATAGGGCTCACAATCTGTGTGGGAAGAAACCAGAGCACCCAAGGGAAACTCCTTGCAGACGTTGTCCTTGGTCCAATTAGAACTTGGACTCTGGCGCTGCAAGGCAACAGTGCTAACCACTGAGCCACCCTGCTGCCCCGGGGTCACTTCCAATGCCTGTTTCCTTCCTTATCAGCTGTACAGGACCACTTCCAATACCAGTACTATACATTGAGCTCAATGGGAGCTGAGCTGTAGTACCCGGTCAATATACATGGACTGCAGTCAATTCCTTCTGGCTCTGTGCTGTGTATAGTATGGGCATCATAAGTTTCCCCATTCAGCTGATCGGCCCCAACAATCACATATCCTAAAGATAGGTCAAAAAGATATTCCTGGCCAACCCCTGTAATCACTTCAATGGAGCTGAGATGCAATATCATTCAGAAAGAAACCAACCATGTTTTCTGCTCCAGTACAGCTTTTTTAAGGTCAGGTATAGGACTAAATCCAGTATTCCTCATAAAACCCTGTTCAGGACCACTACCCATGCCAATACACCTGGGAATACCGTCTCAGTGAAATTGTACAGTACGGTAAAAAGTCTGGAGCTTCATAGATAGATAATAAGAATATCAATTATTCTCAATCTTCATAAATCTAGCAATATATAGTATTAGATTAGTGTGCTGATTCATTTCAGTGTAGGCAAATGAAAAAACAGCTTTAAGGCAGTTTTTAATTTACTCCGTGTATTCAAGTATAGGAGTACTTATTGCCATTGGTCCCAAGGTAAATCACTGGCACATGAGACCTGCATACAAAAGATAGCTCATTGTAAGGCGGACTTTATCATCATACTGGAAAGTAAAATAATTTCATAATTTAATATTTATTACATTAGGTATAGCGTTCCTCATACGGTTCCAGTAGTTTATATTATATTAAGACCTTATGACTAGTTATTTAGAAGAACATTTTACAAAATTAAACATTTATAGCCACATTAAAATGTAAAGTTGGGATACCATTCAATGTTCTGAACAGGGGTGAATATGGTGCCTGACAATGGTTTAACTAACCAAGAACAAAAGGATCAGGAGGAAGAATTGGGATGACCCCATACATGTTGTAAGGTTGGCCTGCCCCCTGGGAGCAGCTGACATACAGTTAATGTGTATGGGTAGCTTGAAGGTGTTGGCCCAAGTTTTTAAATCTTGGGCCACCCTTTTAGGGTTTCCACCACCCTACTCAAAATTATTGACAGTAATTACATGTTTCAGATGCCTGGCTTGGAAACCAAGGTGTGAACATTGCTGACTTTGCATTGTATGGCACTGTTATTCAAGCAGTATGGCACTAGTATTTAGATGCTATAAAGTTAAGTTATTTGGACATTGTGGTGGCATCATTCTGTTCGTTTCACACTGTACAGTTTGTAGTGACCCCCAGCCTCAGCTTTCTTGCATTACACAAAAGCCCACTCCTGTTCACCAGGGAGAAGCAGTTCTCAATGGGAGGAATAAAGAAGGGCAAGATTTCACAGAAAGGAGCCAACATTTGTTAATAAAGTATTATAAAATGTATTAATGACACAAATACTGCCAGAAAATGAAAAGTTTAGTTACACTTTAAAGGTGTTATCAAGAATGATAATATTAATGGCTTATCCTGAGCCCTTGCTATCCTGAGTGCTGCAGCCCTTTCATTCAGCTGACTTTTGAGGGTATAGATAGTTGGCCCCCCATTGATCTGATTGTATATCCTAAAATGGGTTAATAAAAGTTAAAAGAAAACTTTAGGTTTAAAAAAGGGGCAACATAGTAAAGCCTTATATGATGGAACCTCGTATATATTTCAGTAGTTTACTGACGTGTATACTGAACAGACTTATAGAGTCCATAGTAAGAGAGTTCTTATATTCAGAAAGAATGAACTTTTATTCTGATGGGCTTTCAGGAAAGTAATACTGAACACTCTGCAATATTGGAGAGAATGTGGTAACACTACAAACTTATTTCATGATCTATGAAAATGTGAAAGGATTCAAGGCTTTTGGGAGGAGATACATACCAACATACGATACCCACCTACCTACCTTTTCTCATGGAAACCGCTCTCCTAAATTTAAAAATGGATCTGGACCCTAAAGAAGCAAGGTGGGTAGTGGGAAGAATTCTAGATGAAGCATAATAGCCCAGAGGAAAGCAACTCTTGTCCCTGAGATTTCAGCAGTAAGGACTAAGGTCAGTGGCGTAAATACCAGAGTAGCTGCGGTAGCGGCTGCCACAGGGCCCTGTTTTTTGTTTTTTTTAATGGGCCGTTACCTTCTGGAGCAACCCCAGCAGGTAACGGGCCCTATTTACTTACCGATCCTCGCTCCTGCTCACTGCTGCCTGCGCTTCCCATTCTGCGGTAAGTAAGGCCGCGGGCCACGAACCCCACAAACACTGCTATCGTTATACTCTGGGTTTTTTTTTTTTTTAGACCCCAGAGTATAATGATCGGAGGCCCAGGGGAGGTGAGGGATCATAAAAAACAATCTTACTTATCTCTCCTGTGCTTCGGCAGGCTTCATGCCTTCTTGGTGACGTCATTATGCGTCGTGACGCCATCAGTGATGTCTGGTAAAACATTGAAGAAGACCGAAAGCGGGGAGTGCACCGGAGCCAGGGACAGGTAAGCAACACAGTTTTTTTTATGTTTGTATCCTCCCCTGGGTCTCCAATCATTATACTCTGGGGTCTGAAAAGACCCCAGAGTATAATAATTGTTCATCGGTAGTCCCCAATGGGACATAATACTGTGTGCAGGGGCCACTATGGCGCATAATAGTGTGTGCAGGAATGAGGGGAATGTGATTTGTGCCGGGGGGGGGGGGGGCCCATGTCAAATGGCCTTAGGCCCAGCCATTCCTAGTTACGCCACTGACTAAGGTAAATATGTTCCTCCAATATGAATCCTGTTTGGGGGCATTATCTTTTGTGGATACACTATTCATGCAAGATGGAAGCCATAGCTAGATATTCCGGAACATAGAAGAAATTATGATTTATTGATAAAAAAAAAGAAAGAAAAAAGAAATTATATTGTAAAAGCAGTGGTGTAGCAAGGTAGGGACAAAGGTGCAATGGGGCACTTGCCCCAGGCGTAGTGAGATACGGATGATTAAGAGGGAACTGGATAAGTTTGTCTGGACTCAAGAATCATCAGGGCTGTAGCTATACAGGGTGTAAAGATAACAGCTGCCCTGGGACCCGGAACCTTAGGCCCTTCTGCCACATAAAAAGACAGATGTAATATACACTCATTGACAAAAAATAGTCCACCCAGATAGAAATGTTGGCTTGCTGTAAAACCTGGTATAACATTATGTCTCAGGCAGATATGTAAATAATTGCAGGTGTGATCTGGGTCTTGCCAAAAGTGGGCATAACAGTGCTTTCCCCGCTGCCCTAAAAAAAGACTCTCAGAGGTTACTTTTGGGTAGTGTACATTTTGTTGAGAGATCGTTAACTGCTAGACATGCCTCTATGATACACTTAAAAACATTTTGACCAGTTGATAGACTTTGAGAGGGGGCACATCACTGGACTGAGAAAAGCAGGATGGCTGTTTCAATGAATTCCCCACATCTAAGCCATTCTGTCCTAGCTGTTAGGAGATGTTGGTAGCAGTCGTCATGTGAGGGCACACATACATGGTGAACAGTGTCTGGAAGGTCCAGACAGGCCACCAGCACAAAGGATCGTTTGATCCGTTGACAAGCACAAGCAGCACTCAGTTTCTTTGTCCCATCCAGACATAGGTGACATCATCATTATACACCCTTTATGTGTCCTGTCATTGAAAGCCAGCCACCATCACCTGTCGTGAACCACAAACCCGGACTGCTATGGACTGGAGATATATAATCATCTTTAGTGACAAATCCAAGTTCTGTTTAGGATTCAACAATGGTTGGGTTCAAGTATGGAGGCCTCACGAGTGCTTCAATCCTGCCTTTGCTGTGGAGAAACACACTGCCTCAGCTGCTGTTGTGATGATCTGGGGAAACAGTTGCCCACCCCTAGTAGTGATATGAGGGACACTAACATCCCAGTGATGTGTACAGGACATCCTGCAGCCACATGTTGTAGCAGGGTTTTTAACTGCCAATTTTCAGGAGGATAATGCTCACCCATGCGCAGAAAGTGTTTCCCATTAATATCTCCCCTAGATTGCAACACTTCCATGGCCTGCCCAATCGCCACATTTACCGCCAGTTGAGCATTTATGAACGCCAGCTTCAACATCCTACAAGCATGCAGGATCTACAGGGTCAGTTGCAATATCTGTGGGTAAATGTACAGCAGGATAACATACAGAAACTGTATGTCTCCATGCCCAACCGTATCTCATTTTGTATCAAGGCTAGTGGCAGCCTAACAGTTGTACAGTTTTCCCCAATAAACTTATCCTTTTGCTCTAATATTGCAATCACTTACATATATCATCATTACATTCACAAATATAAGGTTTCATTCAACTCCTTACTGGTGCATTTATTCAGTGTAAATGGCACAAGGTAGGAGACCTGTTACAGATTTTGTATCAGGTCCAAGATCCTCAAGTTACACCTCCAGCATCTTCCTCTATTATAAATCCCATCCTTGCTTCCATTAATCAGAATGTTAACACAAAAAAGTATTAAGATCTTATACAAAGCCATTATACACACTCCGTATGTTCTTAAATATGTTGCAAAGACGGTACATGATAGCAGAAGTACCCATATCACAATAAACAAGAGGCAGCTATACCAATTAGATTACATAATTACATACCAGAAGGTGATTATTACAGCCCAGCCGACATAATTATCCAAGTCAATACAGTGGGTGGCCTTGTTCAGGACCAACTATCAACAAAAGGATCTAGACATCTGTCCATGCTACGCTGATGGTGCTGGGGGTCTCTGTTCTGTAAATGAGCCTTTGTTTCCTGATGTGCTCTTTATCCATTGCCATTACATGTCCACTGTGGGCTCAGATTTACAATATATGCAAATATCGCAGTCCCCCTACACCTGCACATTCATCCTCCAGAACACACACTGATTTACTGATGTATTACTCAACTTGCCTTCTACCTGCAGTTGACTGCCATAGTGTGTTTGCTAAGTAAAAATAGATTTTATTGGAGAATATTTGGTTTGCCGGTAATTAAACAAAATTTGGTAATTATACAACAAAGATTAAATCTAAATATGTTAATGCCATGTTGAATATTTTGGAGCAAATTGTGCAATCAATAATGTTATCACATTGGTGCGATTTGGCTAATGAGCCTCAAGACAGAATCATCAACATTTTGCACATTTTTTAAGATAAGTAAATGTTCGTAATCCGTATAAAATGAGTTCTGCTGACGCTGTACTTGTAAACCTGATCCTGAGTTTACATTATTACATTATTAAATATGTGAATGGTTGTATCGGAAATACAATTAAACACATGATTAAAGCAAATTCTCTTGCAGATTTACAAGCTTGATTACATTTTGGATTTCTCTGCTCCTGCCATAGCTGTTTTTTCTAAACCGCAACTTTCATATGCCAGCCTGTTGTCTATGTCTGTGCACGTTGACCTTTGTTGTAAGATCTGCTATAGACATCACAACCTCTCACATCAATTTACTACAATTGGATGTGGCATCTTGCAACTAATTCAATTTGGAGAGAAATGCACCTGGCTCTGTTTTTCCCTATAGAATGTTGAAGCTCTGCTAGGCCCTCACAGATGCCATCTATCTAAGTAGCCCATGTGTTTTCAAGGTCTAAGCCGTTTGTCTTCATTTCCCAAAATACAACCCATTACAAAAGCACTGTAACCAAATTACGGGATGTACTATGAGCGAATCTCATCGAGGTGCAAATGAAAAAAGAAGCACATAACCACAGGCTCCATTTATTGCTACATTTACTGATACAATATAACTACATGTATCATGTAGTGTTCTACAATATTGTAGGGGGCAACAAATGCAAAACTGAGGACTCCTAGGTCACGTAATAAATGACTGAATATATCTTTGTCAGATGGGATATTTCTATGAGAGAAGATAATGGCTGGTATGTGACATAATTTCCATCTGCCCCAGCTTTCCTTAAATATAACAGAATATTGTGTAAACCCTGTAGTCCATTTTATCAGAAATACCACTGTGTATCGGCGCTGAATACATGGTAAGTATAAGAGTGGCAGGATGACATGAGTGTAGCATGTTTACTAAAAGTTCTCAATTCTTTTCATGGTTACATGTAAGAACTGTATTAATGGGGTTGTCCTAAAATTATAGCAATCTAAGGAGTGACTGGGTTGGGTGTAAAACAAACAAAAAGTAATACTCACCTATTCTCTAGTGCTTTGGGACTTGTTGGGCTGAGAGCAGAGAAGCTCACATGGCCACTGAGACCAGTGGGCTCAGCATTCTTTGGAAAGGAACTAGTATCGTATGTGAGTGACATCATCGGTAATTCTCCAGCAACTGTTGAGACCACGGATTGGTCTCAGCAGTAAAATGAAGCTTTTCTCTTTCTGCCCTGTGAGTCCCGGCATGGAAGGCAAAGGGGACCGAACTGTACATAGAATCAAAAGGAATAGATGTTTATGATTTTTTTTTTTGTATTACACCCATCCCGGTTGCCACTAAGTTTGCTATAATTCCTGGACAACCCCTTTAAGCAACAATTTGAAAAAAGTATTATCTGGCCCCTCTACATTTTTTTATCAAAAGTTTATAATGGTTTAAAATAACAAATTGAGTAGTTTGCACCACAATCCCTGCCTCTACAGTGACACAACTTAGAATCCCCATCGGTCTGCGTATCCTGGCCTCTGGTGATTACATTTTTACAAAGACTTGTGACTGCTGCAGCCAATCATCTGGCTGCCGTCTTGACCTCGGCGGTGTCTGCTGCAGTGACGGCTGTTGTGGTCACATGCCCTCACTGGAGGCCAGGACACAGAGAATGGCAAGGGATCTGAGAAGTGGCAGTGGGAATTGGTAAGGGGAGTATTACTGTTTGTTATTTTAAACTTCAGTAAGCTTTTGGCAGAAAACAAAGGTGCTGGACAACCTCTTTAAGGAAATATGAACTATAAAGTCTGCAGAGATGAGCCCCTGCTCATACTGGTTTTTAAGCTCCTTCTCCATGGACTGTGAATTTGTACAAGTTTCCCTTATTGTCAGAGGATCCCCTAATCCTTACCCTTTTCCGCCGCAGGCATTTTTCAATTTTCGTTTTTGGCGGGGCCTTCCAAACCCTATAACTTTTTAATTTTTCTGTTCACCATATGAAGGCTTAATGTTTGCGGAACAAATTGTACTTTGTGATGGTACCATTTTATTCCACATGAAATACTGGGAAGCTGGAAAAAAATTCAGAATGGGGTGGAACTGGAGAAAAACTCTATTTGTACGACTTTCTTATGAGCTTCATTTTTACGGCATTCACTGTGCTGCCAAACTGAAATGTCACTTCTCCTCTATGGGTCTGTAAAATTCCGGGGAAACCAAATTTCTATAGTTTTATTTACTTTTTAAGCCGTTAAAAAAATCCAAAACTTTGCGAAAAAAAACATTTCTTATCACCATATTCTGACACCTGTAACTTTTTTGTATATTTCCATGTACAGGGATACACAGGCTATCTTTTCTTGTGGAGCCAGATGTGCTTTTTAGTTATTCTATTTTAGGGAATTTGGGTCTATTGCTTTGATCACTTTTCAAATTTTTATGAGAGATAAAACAGCATAAAAATGGCAGTTTGGCTCTTTTAATTATTTTTCTGCTGATCAGCTGTTCTCAGCTTCCTGTTCTGTTATATGGAGAACAGAACAGGAAGCAGATAGCTCCATTCTCTATGTAGTGGCCACACTGAGTTACTGCAGCTTCCTCCTAATCAACAACACAGAAAACAGAGCTATCTGAGAGGAGTGTGGAAAAAAACATTCTGCGTTATTGTTAGTTCCAGTAGTCAGGCAGATTATTTATCTGCACCTACTAACCACTGAGCCACCGTGCCCAATAATGTCTTATAAACATCCCCAATGACAGAGACATCCAATCATGAGGGACTATAGGTCAGTAGTCACTGATAACTCACCATAGCCTCATACACACGATAACAATCCCAAGCAGGAGCAGGTGGTGTACATCCTATGGGAGAGATTAAACAGGAGTATCTCAGACTGTCAGATAGAGAGAGATACCGTAGGAAATGCTGATACACAGATCATACAATGTGGGTCTGTGTTAGGATGGATTGGAGAAAACACTTAGATTTAATTTATAGAGAGTGATAGGAGACTGGAGTCACTCTGTGTCTGTCTGTCATATTGTTAGACCAGCCATAAAATTTAGTGTGTTTTTTTTTCCTTGTCAAATGCCAAAAAACCCAGAAACGTTATATAAATTATCTGTGATTGAGTTTTTGTTGTATCAAAGTATTACAGTAAATAATCCCAGCATAGTTATATACATCATACTAGTACCTCTACACTTGAATGTTTTGTTGTATCAAAGTGATATAGTAAAATTTGGTCTGTTTTTTGTCCTTAGCAAACACCAAAATCCTTATATGTACTACACTGCCTCTGCAATTGAGTTTTCATTGCATTGAAAAGTGTAAAAAAAAAAATCTGACATTGTAGTATGTTTTTTAACAGGCTGTTTGTTATCGCTGACTACCATCCATTTACCCATAACCATATCTCTTGCTGGAGCGCTAGGAGTCCTAGAGTCCTTGGAGTGTCATATGCGACTTTGCACTATGGGTTTGAAAGAAAGTTTTTCAGACACAAACTGAATTTTTGGTCCAAACCGGCAAACCCAAAATGAATATTGAAAAGCATTTCTATTCATTTTCATTTTTCTATTCCATCATAGAAGCAGGACACCAAAAACCGATCATTAACATGACGAACATCGATGGAGCTCCCCAATAGCATGAAAAGAAGACAGCCTCGTAACAAGTATGAAAATGACCCCCGCAGTTATGGTGCAAGGTTTTTACACCCAGGACGTAGGACCCAGTGTTTGCTTCCTGTTCCATGCCCCTTCTATGACCCATGGGTCCATCCCCCACCTTCTTACTAACAATGCAGTCCATTTAATTAAAAGGGAGAGTCTTGCACAGATTCTCACCACCCAGTAGTAAAGGATATGAGGCAAACTAGGACTAGGTCCTCATCAGACAGCAGCAAATGTACTGTCTTCCACCATGGGATGCATGTCCTTAGTTTTAACATGGTCCAAGATAAGAATGATCAGAATGAGGAACTGGCTCGCAAATTTCTCTCTACTGAAGACCAAGGAATTTAGAGTACACCTTGTGCTTTTCCTGATGATGTACTGTATAGTGAAAAACAAAAATCAAGCAATACATATGGGGACTCTAGAAGTTGAACAGGTGCCATAGCCATCAGGTCTCTAATGCCTGCCCAATCAGAGACTGATCACACCCATTAACTTTTCAGATTGTGATTGCAATATCTCAAGAGCAGTGGCCCATTGGTGCCACTATGATAAGGAGGACTCCTTCCTCAAGAGTGAGATCCAGGGGCAGCAATCCAATACCTTGTCAGCCAGGAGCCTAATAAAGGAATTCCAGGCTTGACATTGCTATGCTGCTATTACATAATAGAACTCAATGGATTTTACTGGAATATGCTGTAATACATTAGTATGTCAGTATATTGTTTGAGTGATCCCCTAGGGTTCAAGTACCCTACATGGTCTAAAAATAAAAGTATTATTTATTCCATAGGGTGAATGTCATAGAAGGAAAAAAAAAATCAAGATGGCCAAACTGCCTTTTCTTTCCGCTGTTTCAACCCACCAAAAAATTGAACAAAAAGCTATCAATGGTCAGACAATTAGCAATAATCCAAGAAAGAAAAGTAAGAAAGCACTCAAAATAATAAAAAATACAAAAGGAATTTTATTGAAGTACAAAAACAGTATAAAAATACAAAACAGAAACAACAGTACAAATACCTATGTCAGAATATGTAAAATGAGAGAGGCAGAGGCTGAATAGTATAAATATAAGGGAGAAAACATACAGCCATGCATAAAGTATATAGCAGTATATAAATGCAAGGGGTACTAATGGTTAGTAAAGAGCAAGTGCATATATAAAACCCCTATGTAGATGCCCAATGTATCACACTATACATGTATTTTGCAAAGTAAGTTAAATGGTATAAGATCCAAACATACCCATGACACAAATGCCGCTGCCTGCTGACAAAACCCAACGCAAGTTTCGGCTCACACAGCCTTCCTCTTTGCAAAATACATGTATAGTGTGATACATTGGGCATTTATATAGAGGTTTTATATATGCACTTGCTTTTTATTAACCATTAGTACCCTCTGTATTTATATACTGCTATATACTTTATGCATGGGTGTATGTTATCTCCCTCATATTTATTTATACTACTTAGCCTCTGCCTCTTTCATGGGTTTTGTCAGTAGGCAGCGGCATTTATGTCATGGGTATGTTTGGATCTTATACCATGTAATTTACTTTGCAAAAATACATGTATAGTGTGATACATTGGGCATCTATATAGGGGTTTTATATATGCACTTGCTCTTTACTAACCATTAGTACCCCTTGCATTTATATACTGCTATATACTTTATGCATGGCTGTATGTTATCTCCCTTATATTTATACTATTCAGCCTCTGCCTCTCTCATTTTACATATGCTGACATAGGTATTTGTACTGTTGTTTCTGTTTTGTATTTTTATACTGTTTTTGTACTTCAATAAAATTCCTTTTGTATTTTTTATTATTTTGAGTGCTTTCTTACTTTTCTTTCTTGGATTATTGCTATTTGTTGGTAGTAAGAGCATGATTTGTAGAGGGTTTCATTATGATAGATTTGGAGACAACACTTGTTATTTATAAAATTTTCTCCAAGTTTCTATCTTCATGTTATGTGCTATGAAGTTTGTTTTCAATGGTCAGACAATGCCCAAAATTGTATAGATAGAAACTACAACTTGCCCTACAAAAAGACACCTTACACGGCTTACACAGCTCTGTACAAAGACTGAATATACAGAATATGGCAACTCAAGAAATGTTTTTTTTTTTTTTTTTTTTTTTTAAATGAAAACATAACAAAAGCCTGGTATTGCCATGATCATTACGACCCACAAATATAGGATATATGTTATTTGTACTGCACAGTAAACTCTGTAAAAAGAAAACCTATAAGAAAATGGAACAAATGCCGTTTTTTCTAATTCTACCCCATTTTGAATTTCTTTCCAGTTTCACCGGATATAGTACTGTATATTAGTATAGTTTGTCCTGCAAAAAATAAGCCCTCATATGGCTCTGTGAATGGAAAATTATGGCGTTTAAAAGGTGAGAAGTCCAAAAAGAAAATGTAAAAATGAAAAATGAAAGGGGATATACAAAGCTAATGGTTATAATATATAATATAATATAATCTGCCTGCCACAGTATACAAAATAGGTACTTTATAACATAATGGTGCCAAAGAGTGCTGCTCGATCTTTTAACAAAACTTCATGCGTCTTGTTATAGGGTGCTTCTTTAAGACTCCAATATAACAATGGCATATTATAAGGAAGAGCAAACTTACTCTGAAAATATCGGTATTTCAACTCTTTCATCGTAAAGACAAGTGACAGGCGGTAGACAGTAATGTGTGATCTGTGTTATGAAGGTTACCACTATGCTGATTATGCAGCGGCACATCTGGCTCATATGAATGGTACCTTGAGGTTTCATAATATGTTAATAAGACTTTATGTGCACTATATTACATTTTTGTGTGATTAACATTTGTCCAGATGGTCTAAAGATCTTGTAAACAGCCCCTTATAAGCGCTTTGCCTGCAAACACAGCAGATTCACAACATCTAACCAGAGACAAGTCTGCTTCACTGGAAAATTTAAGAAAATGCTTATAGTGCCTGTATGTTTATATGATAGAGAGACCATTGGGCGAATGCTACCTCTGTGCCTCCTATTGCTGCACCCTGTATGTCTGTACCAATATAATAACATGGGGATATAACAGTGATGGTATATTATTAGGAAAGGCCATTAATGTATATCCAGCCAGATCTAATCCAGGCATCAGCAAAATGAACAAACCGACGTGCTAGCAGTAACTAAAACAGCATGCAGAAGTCAGTGGGGGATTATATTTTAGATAGTTGGGTGGCTGCTGTGACCGAGACCGAGGTGGAGTCCAGCCTACCCAATAACATCTTTCACATTGCATTTTGCAAAATAGCTTTGTGCAATGATCCTTGTACCAAAGATTTGATGCACAGTGCAGATTTATTACTATTTTGCTGAAAAACATGTCAAAAAACGTAGCAATACGGCTTTGTGTAATCTTCCACAGGACCTGCAGAAGGACATGTGCACACAAGGTCACATGGTCACTGTGTGCAGGTTCTGTTAAAAGGCCTTCAAAGATAAGGCTGCATGACTATATCTGATCAGGTCCTAAAGCCAGCGAGGAGGAGAGCATGAGTTACTAGGAAAGTATATGGGGTCTTATCTAATATCTATATTAGTTAAGGGTTCTGATCTAGGATTTATATTTAGGTGTTTATTTAGGGGTATGTCCTGGATCTATTTAGGAGGTCTGTGTTTTGCATTTATAAAAAGGTAAACCTTGCATCTGTAGTCAGGGGATCTGAGGTCTGAATTTTTAAGGGGTCTGTATTTTGAGGCTCTAGTTCATAGGTTTGCATTGGCTTAGATGTACAGTGTCCATATTAGAACATCCTCAGATATCAGAGTCAAACATCAGATAAGTAGCAGTTTACAACAGTGATACCTGACTCTGACACCTGACTTTGATACCTGATTTTGAGTCTGACACATGACTTGTAGGGGTTGTAAAACAAACCAATTGCAGCCATGGCGTGTGGTTCAAATTACCAGTACCAGTTTAACCCCTACAATCCACGCATTGCAGAAAAATACACGCAGTGAAAATGCTGCAATTTCCAAAACAGTTGTGGTTTTGGAGATCATAGCAAGTCAATTATATTTACGGAAATGCTGGCGGTTTCACTATAGGTATAATGGAAGCAGAAAGTCCACAGAGGAAACCTCGCCAGGCTTTCTGCGAAAATCTCTGAGGGAAAAACTGTGATGCATTTCTGGCAAAGTTTTTCCACAGCACTTTTTTGCTGCAGCCTGGTACGTGGGGCCTCAGCCTAAAACACTTGATAAATGTGGCGCACAACATGTTAGAGAGGTTATTTGGATGCATTTTTGCAGCACAGTGTTGTAGGTCACGCCCCTTTACTATGAGTCCACACCCCTTTTTGTACAAGTAATAAAAGTATTTAAAACACTTGATGAATGTGGCGCACAACATGTTAGAGAGTTTATTTGGTGAAAATGATACCAGAATTATGGAGCGTTTTACTTGATAAATCTCCTCCATTGTATGTGCTGGCTGGCTTGTATGTATATGAAAAACTCAGATGATGTGAGTCTGATCTCTGACTGAGTCAGGTATCAGACAACTTTGTATCAGACAACTTTTTATCAGAGCTCATGGAGCTTCTCAGCCTGCAGCCTTATACAATATATCTTCTACTCCTGAGTTTGAGCTGTGAGTTCACTCAGAGGTCAGTAATCCTGGCCAATCATTAGGAGGCACACAGTGTAACATTGTATGTCCTTCATAGCTGACTGCTGACTTGTGACTCAATCAGATATGAAAGTCAGAAGTCATCTAAGTTTTACAACCAGCCCAGAAACTGCATATAGTCAGGTATCAGAGTCAGGTGTCAAAGTCAGGTGTCAGAGTCAGGTGTCAAAGTCAGATGTCAGAGTCAGGTATCAAAGTCAGTTGACAGAATCAAAGTCAGGTATCAAAGTCAGGTATCAGAGTCAAAGTCAGGTATCAAAGTCAGGTGTCAGAATCAAAGTCAGGTGTCAGAGTCAAAGTCAGGTGTCAGAATCAAAGTCATGTATCAAAGTCAGGTGTCAGAATCAAAATCAGGTGTCAGAGTCAGGTGTCAGAGTCAGGTATCACTGTTGTAAACTGCTATGAATCTGATGTTTGACTCTAATATCTGAGGATGTCCTAATATGTCCTAATATAGATGGTCTGGTCAGGGGTCTATTCTGTAGTCTGTAATTTTCCTTTTTTTTCGGACAGGTCTGTTCTGGGGCTGTAATAATTGGAGGGTCTGAATTTGTTAGTGGGTTCTTTATTTACTCCTGGGTATGTATTTATTATGGGATTTAGTCTTTATATGCGTTACTATAGAGTCTGGGAATTGCTGCAGAAGATATATGTACAGCTAATCCTGCAGTTATCTTTATGTACATTGTGGATGTACCAGAGGTCAGACCATCACAGATCATTTATTTATTTAGTTTGCTTACTTATATAACGCCATCATATTCTGCAGCACTTTACAGATATTGTCACCACTCGCTGACCTATATAGGGCTCACAATATTAATTCCCTATCAGTATGTCTTTGGAGTGTGGGAGGAAAAAGGAGTACTCAGAGAAAACTCATGCAAACACGGGGAGAACAAACAAACTCCTTGCAGACACATTCATTGCCTAGTATAACCCATTACTAAGGAATCTCTGGTATGGGAAGAAGAGGAGATGGGAGTTATCCCTGCTCTATTTTGTAGATATTGTGAGCAACAAAAGATTGTGAGGGTAATTTTATATGGACCCTTTTGTTAGTCTCAGGTCAGAAAAGGCAACCCTTTTTGGATCTGCACCCTAAAGCTAGGGCATTGCAGACAGTTTGATAGACTTAAAGAATGCAGATGTAAAGAGTACACTGTTAAAGAAGAATACTGTCCCAGCAAGGAAGACACATGCCACCACCAGGAAGTAACATTTTAATAGTCAGCTCCAGCCCCGGTGGATGCTCCTAAGAATTGTACCTTCAGCATTTGGATGAAGTTGTTTGATTGACCTTGTTCTTCATCAATAAACTGTGAGTTACCACGTTTGTAACTTTGTCTTCTGAGTCTCATTCCTGCAGCTACCACTGACACTCCTACTCTCATCAGGCTCAAGAATGCCTATCATTAGGACATGACCCTGTGGAACATAACTACCACCATCAGTCAACCTGCAGACCCCCTCAGCACTGCACCAGCTTTGCATGTGGTAGAGATTGTTGCCACCATAACCACAACTACTGCTACTTTACTTTCAATCAGTTTTATTGAGATTTTTTAACAGGTCAAACAACAACATTCAAAAAAGTATTATCATGTAAGCGCTAGAAGTAGCTAGAAGTCAAATAAACATATAGTTATCTAAGAGTTCGAGAGTCTCTAGAGTTAAAGAAACAAGTGCGTACAAGTATAAAGCAACAAAAGGTGACAATAATTATTAAGTTTTGATCTTCCAAGTGCGGCACAGCCGGGTTACGGCAGATGTGTATGAGCCTTCAGTGTCCATGGAAACCAGTTCTTTTGGAAGTGGTTATCCCCAAGAACTCCATGAGAGAGAATCTTCTCATATTGGTAGGTCTGCTCCACCATGTTCACTAGCTCTCCTCTAGTCGGAATAGTGGCTGACTTCCAGTTGCGTAGCAGAGCCAATGACGCTGATAACAAGGCGTGGCCAATCAACACTCTATGTGTTGCTGGGAAAGAGTCGATTTGCAGAAATAGTAGTGCTAAAGCTGGTGAGGGAGGTATGAAGAATCCCACTAGTGAAGAAATCCATCGGAAGACGTCTTGCCAGTACAGCACCACTCGGGGGCACGTCCACAGTAAATGCAGTAGTGTTCCTTTCTCGCCACATCCCCTCCAGCAGGAGTTTGAGGTCTGCGGATAAATTCGGTGAAGTCGCTCTGGAGTATAGTACCAGTGGAGGAGAATTTTGACAGTTGTTTCATAGTGGGTCGTGCACCGGAAGGTCTTTTTCGTGAAGGTCATGGCTTTCTGCCATTGTATAACCGAGTATTTCTGCTGAAGATGCATTTCCCAACTAAGTAGTGGGGTAGATTTGACCAGATGATCTTTAGATCCTATAGTATTGTAGATGGAGCTGAGAATTTTTGTAGCCGGATTTGGAATTTTGAGGAGGTCCAACAGAGATTTATTGTATATTACTTGTTTATTGCAGTTGGAGGTGAGAAAGTGCTTGATTCTCAGATATGTAAAGAGGCAAGTGGAGGGTAGGGAGAAGGTGGATTGTAGCGATGGGAATGGTATCAATGAGTCCTCACTCCACATCATTGAAATAGAGGTGATACCTGATGATTTCCAGATGGATAAGTTGAGATCCAGGATTGTTAGTTCTAAGAATTCAATTGGGGCCTGCTTGATGTGTAGTATCTGCGTCTTGCCTGTAGAGTGATGGATATGTCGCCAGCTGTCTATGAGATGTTGTAGAATTGGAGACGTGAGAGAGGGTACCACATCCGTCCAGAGGGAGTATAAGAGCCAAGATTTGAGACTGTGATGTGGTATCATACGAGACTCAATGGTGATCCAGGATTTATGGGCGTTGTTATGCCACCAGTCCTTTAGAGTAGAAAGATGTGAGGCCATGTAGTAATCATATATGTTTGGTATTCCCAAGCCTCCCACTCCCCGTTTTCTGTGCAGGATAGAAGATGGGAGTCTCGGCTTTTTGGAGTTCCAGATAAGTTTGTTGAGCATAGCGTTAATTTTCTGGAGGAACGTAAGGGGGGGGTGCTACGGGTATAGTTCTAAATAAGTATAATAGTTTTGGGAGCAGCATCATTTGAAAGGCAGATACCCTACCTAGCCATGACAGGGTGAGTCCTGAATAGGATCGACACTCTCTCTCCAGATCCGTCAGCCGAGGCATATAGTTTGCTTTGGCCACCTGTGCGATGTAGGGAGTGATCCTTATTCCCAAGTAGTCCAGATCTGTCGATTTCCAGTCGTAGGGAAACCTCTCTTTGAGATGTTCCAAAAGAGGCATGGGAACGTTCAGGGGGGAGAATTTGTGTTTTGGCTTCGTTGAGTTTATAAAAAGAGAGAGCCCCATAATCTCTGAGAGTTTCGACAGCAGCTGGTAGAGATGTTTCTGGGTAGGTTAAGGACAATATGATATCATCAGCGTAGAGGGAGATGAGATGAGAGGAACCCTCTATGTGCACTCCCTGGACTCTGTCGTTTTGTCTCAGGGCTTGTGCTAATGGTTCAATGGTGAGAATAAAGATCAATGGAGAGAGAGGGCACCCCTGCCTCGTTCCATTCTTGATATCAAAGCTGTCCGACAGTGTGCTGTTAGTAAACACTCTGGCCGATGGGGATGAGTATAGGTTTGAGATAGCAGTGAGGATAGGGCCAGAGAATCGCAGTTTCTGTAGGACGGAGAAAGCGAATGCCCAGTTGATCCGGTCAAACGCCTTCTCAGCATCTAAGGCGACCATTAGGGATGGGGTCTTGTTGCGTTCCAGGTGATCTACCAAATGTAGGACACGTCTGGTGTTGTCTGAGGCTTGGCGGCCTTTAACGAAGCCCACTTGGTCTGTGCCAATTAAGTCTGGAAGAATGGGAGCTAGCCGTGCTGCTAGGATCTTCGCATAAAGCTTGAGGTCCGAATTTAGCAGCGAGATTGGCCTGAAATTTTGTGGGACATCTGCTGATTTACCGGGTTTAGGAAGGGTGACAATTAATGCCGTCAACGATTCGCGCGGAAGCGGTGCACCCGACATGGCATGGTTGAAGAAATTCAGGAGAGATGGAGCAAGAATTTGCTGGAAATAGATTAAATATTCGTTGGAGAAACCATCTGGACCTGGTGACTTACCCTTAGGTAAGGACTTTATGGTTTGTAGGACTTCTGGAAGAGTAATAGGGGTGTTTAGGGCCAAGAGATGTTCATCTGTCAGGCCTGATAACTTTAAGTTGTTTAAGAAGCCGGATACCAAGGTGGAATGGTCAGGTGGAAGAGGGGTGTGTTCCTGTAGATTATACAACTGTGCGTAGTAGTCCTTAAAAGAGTTGGCGATGTCTCTTGGGTCTGTTAAATGTACTTTAGTGACAGGGTGCTTGATGTATGGAATCCGCGATTTAACTATCCTTGCCCGAAGTTGTCTAGCCAGTAGTCTGCCGGCTTTGTTGCTTTGGGAGTAAAATCGCGCTTTAGATCGTTTTAACGCCTTTTCGTAATCTTGTAAAAGAAGGAGACGCAGTTGCTGTCTAGCCTGGGTGAGCTGTTCAGAAGTATTCGGGTTCGGATTGGTTTTGTTCGCGGCTTCTAAAGTGCGAATTGTTGACATTGCTACCGTAATCGCTTTCTGGCGTTCTTTCTTGTTTCTATGTGCGATTTTTATAAGTGTGCCACGAATGTACGCTTTGTGAGCGTTCCAGAGAGTGTAGGGATCCTCTGTAGATATGGAGTTGGTCTGGAAAAAAATCCTGGAGGTCTTTTTCTATTATCGGGCGATAAGTAAGGTGACTCATTAGGTATGTATTGTTTCTCCAGAGTCTAGCAGCAGAAGGTGGAATCTTTTCTTCTATGGTGAGAGTGATGGCTGCGTGGTCTGACCATGTGATAGATTCAATCGTGGATGTTTTGGAGCTCATCAGGGTATGAAGGTCTACCATGAACATATCAATGCGAGAGTAAGAACCGTGTACTGCTGAGAAATAGGTATAGTCCCTTTCGCCCGCATGATGTGCGCGCCAGATATCATAAAGATTTTCAGTGTTCGGAAATTGGAGCAGGCAGGAAGTGTTGTCTCTGTTGGCGTTGGTAGAATCCAGAGAGGGATCCACTATGTTATTGAAGTCTCCACAAATTATTAACGCACCCTGTTGGATTTCTTGAATGTGTCTTCGGACTTTGTGTAAAAATGCCAGGGTCTTTCGCTGTGGAGCGTATATGTTGACTATTGTATAGGGGATGTTATTGAGGAGGCAAACAATTATGAGGAATCTGCCTTGGGGGTCCGCTTTTTGTGCCGTTAAGGAAAATGCCACTGAGTCTCTAAAAGCGACAAGGACTCCCCGTTTTTTAGATCGGTGGTGTGCGTGGCAGATTATAGGGAAGGATGGGTGTTTTACCCTGAAGGCGTCTTTTTGTAGAAGGTGGGTTTCTTGTGCGCAGAAAACATCCGCGGAGAGTGAGAGAGCCTCCTTCCAAATATACGTTCGCTTCTGTGGACTGTTTAGGCCACGGACGTTGAGAGAGGCCAACTTGATCACCATAGTGTCACTTAAGAGTATGGACGTCGTGGGGATGTTGAATCTGCAGAAGACG
The DNA here is from genome assembly GCA_947044405.1 of Leptodactylus fallax. Classification (NCBI taxonomy): domain Eukaryota; kingdom Metazoa; phylum Chordata; class Amphibia; order Anura; family Leptodactylidae; genus Leptodactylus; species Leptodactylus fallax. The sequence continues at coordinate 4,033,002 of CAMRHE010000132.1, forward strand.
AGTAGGCAGTTTTGCAAGTAAGAAGATCAATAGACAAAACAGATGAACAAACAGTTCAAAGACGAATACAGCTTTACTGTATATGTGGGGGTATTGGTTATAGGCTTGCCGGTTAAGCCACTAGAGCAAAGGGGGTTGTGCACCTGAGTGGATAGGGATAGCCATCCTAGAATATCATTTGCGGTTTGTGGGAGATCTACGCCCTGTAGCTGAGGGAGGAGAGGGACCTGCCGCCTCTTGAGGAAGAGAGATTGGCATTCTCCAAGTCGATAATAACGCTTTGCCTTGATTCAAGTTATGGATGGTGAAGGTGGTCCCGTCTTTAGCGACAATCAATTTCACAGGAAACCCCCATCTATATTGGATCTTGTTTTTGCGAAGCGTTGTTGTGACCGGGAGTAAGTCTCTGCGGAGGCGAAGGGTCATAGCTGAGAGGTCCGTGTATAACTGCACCTCTTTGAATTTGGGAGGCCAAGATTTCTGCTTACGAGCAGCTTCTAGTAATCTTTCTTTTATATGGAAGAAGTGGAATCTCGCCAAGACGTCTCTCGGGATCTCGTCTCCCAGATGTCTGGGGCGAGGAAGCCTATGTGCTCTGTCAATGATGATATCCGTATTAGTAGAGTCAGGTAGTAGAAATCGGACATAATCCTGTAGGTATGGAAGCAGATCAGCTGTTTGGACCTGTTCTGAAATACCTCTGAATTTGATGTTGTTCCTGCGGGACCGGTCCTCCATGTCAGCCACTTTGGCTTTGAGATTCTCAACCTCGTCTTCAAGGTCATTGTGTGCATCGATGATTTTGTTGTGCGATGCAGCGAAATCGCCCATTTTGGTTTCAATATGTGTTACTCGTCCATCTAGTGCATTGACTGAGGACTGAAGAGGCTGAAGCAATTGTGAAAAATCCGCCTGAAGGGAACTGCGGAGGGCCAGAAGCATATCTCTCAGAGTATGTTCAGAGGCGGGACCACTAGTGGTCGGGAAGCCGTCTAGGCCAGTCATTTGAGTGGATGGAAAGGTCTCGGAGGAGGGTTGGTCTTCGGAGTAGGTTAGGTCTCCAGGGAGTTCCAGACGAGGTTTTTGTTTGAGCGGACTGGTACTCGGAGATGGTGAGTGTCGTAAGGGGGAGGTCTGCTCCTTGCTGGATTGAGTGGATGTATAATGGATTTGTGGTGCTGCTGATCGGATATCGTCAGGGGTTGGAGGTAGAAGAGGATCCATTAGAGCTTTGGTGTGGTTAAGGCCTTCCCCCTCTACAAATGTCGCTGTGATTATGGCAGTCGTAGGCGTTGAGAGTGTGCGCTCTGTATGGTCGTCAAGTGTAGGTCCCGGTTCTCCCTCCACGCCACGGTCCCACTCAAAGTAGTTAGTCAGGTTATTATCAGGTTTCTTGACGGATTTCCTACCCTTCACCATGTTGCCAGATATTCGTCTCCCGCAATTCAGCGTTTAAAGGGCAGATATTTTCAGACAGGCTGTTTGTCGCTAAGAGTCGCTTAGGGTGCACTGGATCCCCAGAACTAAGTCGCCATCACCCAAGGGGAGAGGTACCTACGAGAATTCTGTGGGGAAAAATTGAGCTGCAGCTCAGTGGAGTTTCAGCTAGAGCTGTATGTGTGGAGGCCAATTAGGGGTTGCTGAGCTGAGGTGGAGATGCAGGCCTGCACAAGACTAGTAGGGCAGGAGTACAGGTGAGGGTCCGCTCAGGGCCTGATTATTCGTAGGTTGGAGGGATAGACTACGTCTGTACAGGGCCCGGCTCTGGCTGCCCTGGGGCCAAAGCGATAGGTCAGGTAAGGCCTATATTTTGTATGAGTGGAGATACCCAGGATAGGGTCACAGTGCAGGCACTGCTTTGCCGCTAATCGGGCCTCGTTTTGAGTCTCCCTGATGTATGTAAGGGATCCCAGCACTCCCCCTGCCCGCGCTGCCTGCAGTGTACCTTGTGTCCGAGGTCTGCGTCCAGGATCTGGGATGTGCAGCGTTGCTCAGGAATATAGGCCCCCTCTTCTGGTTGGGAGCGCTGTGCTGTCCCCCCGCTGTAGGCCTTAGTGCAGTAACCGCTGCCCTCAACAGCCGCCGCTCTGTCGCCCCGCGCGGCAACCAGCACCGCGCAGGGCTGCCGCCTCTGTCACTCCCTGGTCCCGCAGAAAGCAACGTCAGCGGAGGCAGAGGAGGATGCGGAGGTCCGCGGTGCAGGAGATGCTCGTCCTGACGGCCGGGGTGCGGAGAAAATGGCGGGTCTGGAGGAAGGCGCAGGTAGGCCTCGACTCTGAGCCACTGCAGAAAGGCCAGAAAAGCAGCTTTAACACCCAAGATCAGCTTACTAGGGCTTAGGGGAAAGCCCTTGGGTGAGTAAAGGATCCAGAATGTGCAGGATTAGGGTGATATGTGGTGGATCGCAAATGTGACTAATAGGAGCTGGAAAATGTACGTCCTGTTGCTTCTCCGGCTAGCCACGCCCCCCAACTACTGCTACTTTCAAAAAGCTTTGCGTATCAGTTTTTAAACAACTAACATGCCCAGACTGGCTAATAGATGGGTTTCTAAGCAACCAATTTACTCCTCACATCTAGAAGCTTTTGAGCAGATGCCACTCGCCTTACATAGATTTTTTTAGTGCAAAACTAAACATAAACAAAAGCATATTAAAACATTATTAGACAGTAGAAAATACATGTAGCATTATCGGTCTAGGTAAATACAACATTATACCACAAGTAGTGTCATTGTGGGACACACTGCGCTGACACTCACATTTACATATTTTAAAATTTTAAACACTCCAAAATTACCCATGTATGGGGGAAAGGTGCACGCCTCTGTTTTTTTAGACAAACATGGTGGTTACATTATGAAAAGCAATGATTTTATAGAAAAAATTAGCCCGTTTTTATCCTGTAACTTATTTGGGAGACAAATTGATGAAGAAATGATGATGAGTTGGTTTTTCAAAAACAAAAAAAGCCACCAAAAATTATCCCTTTATGGGAGCAGATGTGACATCAAAATGTTTTTTATGCCAAGACTGTGGCACTAACAGTGTGGTATAGTGGAATGTGATGGACTAGGCCTCCGGACATGTCTGGCTGAGTGGTGGTAGCAGTGGCCACATGAGTGGCAGTACGACATGGAATGATATAATGGACCAGATCGCAGATTATTGGCAATGAAAGGGTTGACTGTAGTCAAGCTGCACTGTAGTATTTTCCAAATTGGTCACTACATGTAAATTGCTACCTTTTAAAGGTGATTGTAATATATGATATATTTTGTTCGTATATAAGGCTGAGGCCCCACGTTGCAGAAACACAGTTTTTATTTGTTGCTGAGTTTCCTGCGGTTTTTTGAGCCAAAGCCAATAGTGGATTGAGCAGAAGGCAGAAGTATATGAACCTCCTATATATTTCCCATTCCTTTTGTAGCCATTCTTGGCCTTGGCACAAAAAATTCAGCAAAATCTGCAACAAAAAAAGCTGCGTCTCTGCAATGTGGGACCTCAGCCTTAATTCTGGCTTATTATTTTTAGTATAGTAATATATTCACTTTGCTGTCAAAATGATGTTATTGATTTTGTTGGTCAGAATGATTACAATGATACTAAATTTATATAGTTTTTATGTTTCACTACTTTTAAAAAAATTGCTTTGCATCGCCATTTTCTAACATGCATGCTGTTTCTTGTTTCCATCTATAGAGCTTTGTAAGGGCTATTTTATGCAGGATGAGATGTAGTTTTTATTGGTACCATTATGAGGTACATACATATTTTATTCAATTTTTTCGGGGGAGAAGAGATTGAGTGAAAAGCTATGATTCACACATCGTGAGATTTTTTTTTAGTTACACGCCATATATGTATGGTGGATATCTCCAAGATGTTAAAGGGATATTTTTAGTGGGAAAAAAGTGGATGAAAAGAATTGAAGAACTGTACTCTGCTCAACAATTTCCCACCACTTTCATTCCGATACTTCTAAGGGTCGCTGGGTCACTCTACATCCTGGTCTTGTCTCAACCACACAAAAGGAATGCCTACTCAGCCAATCTCTGGTTATGGCAGGTCACCATTGTGGACAGTTGTCTGAGTGGGCATTTCTAGGCATTGCAAGGGTGGCAAGAGGGGATCAGGAAGTAGACACCAATGAGGACCTGCGAAGCACCGGAATGAAAAGCACTGGTGAAATGAGTATCAGATCTTTTATTTTTTTTCACCCACTCTGAGCCTGCTGCCACTGAAAAACTTAAAGGGGTTGTCCCATTACAGTCACCTACGGATAATTGTCATATCATTAAGGTTCTGACACCAGCGTTCAGAACAGGGGACTGAAAGTTCCCTTGAAGCCTCCTTGTGAGTGAAGCACCATTGCACTGGCGTGACTAATGGATTATATTAAACTTTTTTTTTTAAGAATTCTCTGCTATGAGGCTTTTGGGACTGTAATTGTCATCATTGGTCATAACACCAAGGATGTCTCCAAGTCAATGTTGAGTACAACAGGGAAAAACATCCATTAATTACTTGAATCCCTCAAATTAGCTTTGATAAAATGTGTGTTTTACTAAAGCCAATGACTTTGGAAAGGGCAATGACTTCACTAGAGGCATAAATTGATGGACTCATGAGACAAAAGCATCAACTATCATCTATTAATACATTTCCATGTGTAAAACAGTTACTTCCATGTGGCGCTTTGCTATGTGGTGAAGAGAATAGTAATCTAATCATATACTGTACCTCCTGCATCCCAGGTGAGTATGAATAAACAGCGTTTCACAAATCTGTCCCAAAATGAATTAACCTGCAATTTCCTCTTCGTGATGTGTTTTTGATATAGTAAATGGCATTTTGCTGGCATGTGAGGTCCCCCTCTCATATTAGATCAGCTTCAAAAATATTACTGAACATTTGTCTTAGAAGGCACCAACTGGATTTAGTAATAACTATGCAGATTACCATCTAAAACCAACTCCCATACTGGTCAAACCATTGGGCATCATGAAAATCCGATCAAAATTTTGGTCACTGATATTTCTTGTGTATTTGCTTTGCTTATTATTATCTTGAATTTCATGATCTGATTCATAAAACAAACCATGTAGCTGGTTTTATGCCAGTATCAGACATTTATAGCTACAGTACTATGAAAAAGTTTTAGGTTAGCGTGGGAAAAATGCTGCAAAGTAAGAATACTTCCAAAAAATGGAAGTGTTAGTTTATTTTCTCAATATAAAAAAATGAAGTGAATGAACAAAATCTAAATCAAATCAATATTTGGTGAGGCTACCCTTTGGCTAAGGCCCCATATAGCAAAACGCAGCTAATAAATGTAGCAGAAATGCATCACATTTTTTATTTTGGCAACATTTTTCATTGCATTACTGCTGCATTTCTCTGCATTTCTTTGTCCCATATTATATATATGGGGGAAAATGCAGCGTTTCTGTAGCTCTTTTTTTCCACAAAGTGTGGGTGAAATGAAATCTCATTGACTTTGCTGGTACTGTAAATCCCAGTATTTTTTTTTTTCTTGTGTTTCCCCAGCTGCAGAAAACAATGCGTTTCCGCAACGTGGGCAGCCTAAAATAAATGCACAGTACTGTGTATACCCATCATTTTCTAACTATTTAATTAGTATTTTCCACCTAATTTTATTTTGCCACAATTGGTTAATGTAGTGGTATGAAAAATCTCATAGATTGTAAGCCCTTGCGGGCAGGGCCCTGTATCCCACTTTGTCAGTTGGTCACTGTTAGTATTATATATATTTTTTTTTTTTATATTTTGTGTACCGTATGTAAATCCTCAAATGTAAAGCACCATGGAATTAATGGTGCTATATATAAACAATAATAATAATAATGATGAAAAAAAGTCTTAAAGGTGTTGTCAGAAAAATCCACAGTAATCAGTTATCTATGTATTAACAGGCTACAGTTTAAATGTTGTGGACTCCTTTAACTTCTTCCAAACTTTCTCACTAGATTTAGGTGCAATTCTGTCTTGAACTTAGGCCCTAAGTTACCTAACACAGACAAGTTACTAGGGATGCGCTGCCTAACAACCCAATTGAAAAGACTGACTGTTAAGCAGTATCTCCCTAGCAACCAAGTCAGACACAACCCTGACCGAGAGCAGCAAAACCAGATCATTCTCCAACTCAGCCTGCGATATTAATCAGATTTTTCTCTATATATATTTATGGAGAATCTCTTCAAGAGACATAACTGTATTGGAATTGTTATTTGTCATTTAAAGAAAAAAAGTAAATTTTATAGTAAAGAGTCACCAAGGTGTCTTTCAGCTACACTTTTTTAAAGTAATTTCCAGACATTAAACCGGACATCATTTCTTTGAGTCTGCTACAGTATATATCTCTCAAGAACTAACATGTTTTGCGCAGAATTACTGTAGCTTTGTGCATCAGCGTGGGAAAAGACAAAAAATCCCTAATATGTTTTACTATAACTTTCATTGCTGTCCTGTCCTTGCCGAAATGATGTCCAAATATGTATTTGCTTGTTTCCCTTGATCTGGATTTATTGGTACTTTTAAACAAAAGATATCATCCACGTATATTGGTGGAACTCAATTCAATAGACAGCTAAAATTGGATTTTTTTTTTATCACAATAAAAACAGTAAGAAGAAACAAGAACTAAGTAAAAATAAAAGATTTTACACAGACTGTAGATATATGACAGAATTAAAGGGGACGGACGTGATTACAGAATTATTTAAAGGTATATCTTAAAAGGAACTTGTCCTTGGGAGCGATGACTTTACAATATGGGACCTTACATATGGGCCTTTAAAGGGATTCTGTCAGGTCAATCTGGGACAATCTTATGTGTCGTTGTAGTGAGTTCCAGAGTATGGGTGATGCATGGGAGAAGTCTTGAAGGCTGTTATGTGAAGCTTGGATAAGAGCAAAGCGAGGTAGGAGGTCTTGAGGGTATTGGAGATTACGTGTGGGCAGGTAGTGGGAGATTAGGTCTGAGATGTGTGGAGGGGACAGGTTTTCGATGGCTTTGTATGTCAGTGGAACATTTTAAACTCTATTCACTGGGAGAGAAGGATGAGTTGGTGGCGGCAGGACTGGTTGAGGGCTTGCACGTGTGGCTTGAAGGATAAGTCAGAGTCTAGGGTTATTCCAAGGCAATTAACTTGTGGGACTGGGGTAACTATGGTACCATTAACTTTGATAGATGCTTCAGATAGGGGGCCGTGTGAGGTTGGGCGAAGATGATGAACTCCGAAGATAATGAAATTGTACAGTTATACTCAAGAACTCTGCTAAGTTTCTCACACAAGTTGTAGATAGAGAATTAGGCATGCTAAACTACACCAACATTACAAGTGAAAAAAGGAGTATTAAGCGCAAACCAGTAAAGAAAAATCACATATATTTAATAAATTAGGTGCAACCAATAACAACCTCTCAGAGTTTCTCGTATCATGGGCATTGCTGGCTTGTCCCTGCTCTGTGGGTTCCTCTTTACCAAAGTACACTTTATTCGATTGCATTTTTTATTAGTGAAATTCAGCTTGTTCTATAGCAAATGTAATTTATTGGCATAAGCGCTTATGTAAAATGTTTTATTTATGAGGCCTGGACACCATTTATTATTTGTATGATACTAGAAAGTATGTACCACAAAGTCAACTGTTAAGACAATGTATTGTGTATTAATTTAGAAATGGTAGCTTGTAATTTGATAGAAAATTGTCTCAAGCACTGTGACAAGAGGGTTTTCACTAATTATTTATTATTCTGATGGCCCCAGTGTTGGACCACTGACCATTATTATTCTGTTTGTCTAAACAAACCCCCTTCCTGAGCTGCAGTCATCCAGCGATCCAGTGACCCTGCTCTGTTCTGATGAGGGGCATAAACCTTGAAACAGCTCTGGGTGGATGGGCGTCTCTGGTGTGGCTGTATGAGTTCATTTGCATACTTTGATTCCCTTTGAGCATTGCCCAAAAACATAAGTCTCCTAACTACTCTGTGTTTCTTCCATGAGGAAACAGTGCCCCACCGAATTGTGTAAATTCACAAAGGATAGAGTTAATAGCAATGTTACTGTCTCTGAAGATAACATCGAGTTACAATATACTGTACAGTTAATACATTTATGATATGGAAGATGTCCTTTATTTGACCAAGCCTATTTACTAGGACAGGTGTCTAGCAGTCTTTATTTCAATTTTTGTATGTTTGACTATGTGTTCACATTAAATGTTTGTGACAGGGCCATGCAGGATATGGTGCCCTTTTGAGAAGTCCCACCTAAGAGTCTAGAATGGTAGGTGTGTTGTCTTCAGGTTCTGCATACCCACATGCAATCCAAGCCCCCTTTTTTCTAAAGGTGGTACAACCTACTCTTTGGCTTCTTGGTGGGCACTGGGGTGGCAGCCCAGATGGAAGCTGTAAGCAAAATTAGATCTCCAGGGGGTCCATTGATCCATAAGCCTAGAAGGAATTTCTAGCTGCAAGGGTTGTGAAAGTCTTGTGGGGGTTAACCAAATTTTGGAGAGACTATATCCTTGTACTTTTTATCTGTGGCATGATACCCTTTTTATGCACTTGGGTAAATTGGGGCATAATCTTAAACTTTCAAATACATACAAAAAAAATAATCTATCTGAGAATGACACGTGGAAGATGTTATCTGCTATACCAACACATGGGCACACCTAAAGCAGATACAGTAAAAAAAAAGCTATGAAAGACTTGACCCATTTATGCGGCATAGCTAAACAACAAGTTTGTTGTCCCAGTTTTTAGCTTCTGTTTTTGATGCTGCACAATGCTAAATTTATGGTTGGCATCAGGCCATATGAATCTAGTATGCCTTGAATTGTGCCCGATAAATTATATAGAATGCAGTATTTAGATGTTTAGAAGTTTATATGGAATGTGACATTATTGTTCCTTAAAATAAATAAATCTATGTCCAGTGTAAAGATGTACATATAGAGGACCTTTCACCACCTCCACCAAGTCCAACTCTTTGCAGCTTTCAATATATGCAGCTCCTCTGATTCTTTTGCAGTTGGAATTTTCTGTAGTCCCCGCCATTCCTGAACAATCAGTGCAATTTGTTTCAGCACCCAATATGCTAGTGAGGCGCCCTACCCTACTGGGCTTCCGGAAATCAGGGTCAATTAAAATTTACAAACCTTTACACTCATTATAAATGTTTAGACCCCTATTTACAGTACTGTGCAAGCAGTGTTAAGCAGGTGTGGAAAAAATTCTGCAAAGTAAGAATGCATTTAAAGATAGTGGTAAGTTTGTTAATTGACAACAATTAACTATTAAGTGAAAAAAGAAAATTAAAACAAATCAATATTTATTATAACCGCCCTTTGGAGGAGGAGTCCTAGAAGTGATATGGCCCCCACAGAGCCCTGATCTCATCATCACCCAGTCTGTCTGGGATTACATGAAGAGACAGATGTGAAAAGCGGATCAACCACAGACAGCACACCATCGGCAAATGAATGTGGTGGGGTGCTGTCCATGAATAGCATGGACCTCACAAGTCCAGGGATACAGAAATGTGAATGAGGTCTAATACTTCTATTATTGAAAGCATTTTTAGGCTAAGGCCCCACGTAGCGTCCCGCAGCAAAAAAGCGTTGTGAGAAAAACTGCGGCGGCAACGCAATGTGGTTCTTTCCTCAGCATTTTGCACAGAAAGTTCACAGAGGTTTCCTCTGTGGACTTTCTACTTCAATTATACCTACAGGGAAACCGCCGGCGTTTCTGTAGGTAAAATTGACATGCTGCGATTTCCAAAACCACAATGGTTTTGGAAATTGCAGCGTGTCGGCTGCACATATTTTACCACTAAGTGGGGATTATAATCATAACAGTTTATGCCCCATGTGGGGCCCCAGTATAACTGAGCATTTTTTCCACATCTGCCTAAAACTTTTACAAATGAATGTATATTTGGTCTAAATCTGTGAGGGGGGGCACCAAGTCATGTCATATCTAATAAATTTATTAGGACAAAACAAAATGTAATTCATTATATCCAACTGCTGTTAATGTATTGAAGGGTCCTATAGGCCAGTATTGCCAGTCCAGCAGTTATTGATCATCTAGGAGAGGTACATAAGAAGAAATCTAAGTCTAAGTGCTTTGACTATGACCTTGCCCTAGTTTACTTTCCACCACAAAACTAAAAGATCTTTCATACCACAGAGCTGACATCTATATCATCTTATCAAAGAGCAATCACTTTTTGATTCTTAAAGTGCAATGTGTTTTATGTCCAAGGACAGGGGTATTAATTATTTGCCTGCCGTTCTTCTGTTATGAAACCCCTTAGGTTTTTTATTTTTCTCTTTACCGGCTTGAATGATTATTTTTCCTTCTAAATGATTCTTGCTTATAGCGTATTGCATCATCAGAACTATTGTAATGATTTTATATTCCTCACCTAAATTACAGGGCACTTTCCACTGAAAATGGTAAATAATATTACACACAAAAGGGAAAAAAAACGAGAAAGAGGTAATCGGATTTCTGGGAAGATGGAGCCAAGTGAAAGATGTGTGCTTTTATAGGGATGGACAATGGAAAAGAAAATAATAACTCCTAACTTTGATTGTTCAAATATATTCTGCAATACATAGAGATGCATGCAAGCTGGAGCAGGCACAGGGCAGCAAGGTTAAGTACAAGAGAAAGCACAATACTTCAGATTGGCAGTAGACTGCAGCAAGAATAATCAAATCACAACCAAATTGAATTACTCAGTCCCAGGGCAGGCTCCTGGGACTGCTACACTGAATGCTAGCAAAGCTCCTCCTAGACTTTTTTCCTTCCCTAGTCAAACTCACATGATGAATGCAGATGAAATTTGAAATATGAAAATCTGAAATAATTTATGGAACTTGTCAGAAATCTGGCTTGCATGCGCTGTAATTTCCTGGGAGACCAGGCGGGCTGGCTCATTGCTTGCAGTCTCTGATCTGTGGCTGGGCTGGTGCACTGGATGGATCCAACCCCCTTTAAATGCTCTTGCAGACAAATTACAGCTCATTACACACAGCCTTGCACCATGCCATTATGTCAGAGGAAATCTTTTTTTCATTTGCACAAATTTGCTTGGAATTCTCATATTTATTTGAGCATCCATTATCGAATCTGAACATTGAATTAGCCACAATTATTTTCAGAAGGGGAGGATGTTTGCGGATGAGGGACAGTGCCCGCCTTTAATGATATCACAATAGTGTGTTTATTGTGTCTTTTATTTCGAAGAGCCTATGCTCTGTATCAGGGCTGTGTACGAGGGTGTTGTGTGTGTATGGTTGTGTTGCATTGTTATTGTGTGTGTGTGCTCTACAGTATATCCTTGTGCATATGAATATCATTGTGTACAAATGTGTGCTGTGTTACTATTATATTATATTTATTATAGGGTGTGTTATTTATATGTAGAGCAGAGCCTATATTGTGCATTTGTACACAATGCACATGATTGTAGTGTAATGTTGTGTATCAGTGTATGACTGTGTGTTTCTGAGCATATATGAATGTGTTTTCTTATGTGTATGTGTATACTTTATTATGTGCGTCTAGGTATAAGACAATACATAGGTATGCCAGTGTGTATTGTGTCTGTGTATGAGCTTGTGTTTCTTTTGTATGTGAGTTGCATATCAGTGTGTGTAGGTGTTGTTTGTGTATATATGATGTATGAGTATGTTTATATTTTGCGTTGTAAGTCAATGTATGTTTCATGTATGAGAGTTTGTGTGTATAGAAACTGTATTTATGAGTATGTTTCATGTTTATGTTTGCTGTATGTATGTTTATATGTGTGTGCTGTATGCTTACATGCCGTATATTGGTATATCAGTCATGATTTTCTGTGTGTGAATATATGTGTATGCTTGTGTTTTTAGGAACATATAGGAATTTGTTTCTTAGGTGTTCTTCTGTCTTTTGTGTATGAGCATGTATGTTGTATATA